>JAKTQV010000001.1:0-1235340 GCA_030559045.1 [Candida] mesenterica
GATGACCCTAACTGCAATACATAGAAGAGCATGATGACCCTAACTGCAATACATAGAAGAGCATGATGACCCTAACTGCAATACATAGAAGAGCATGATGACCCTAACTGCAATACATAGAAGAGCATGATGACCCTAACTGCAATACATAGAGGAGCGTGAATAAGTAAGAAAATTCATAGGTGGTGCTTTTACGCTGCATGTATCCTGGCGTTGGTGCTTCTACATCAACTTGCCCATTGGGGGACTTGCGGCTACCATGCTATTTTTCGCGTTCAACCCACCTCCTGTCACTGGTAGTGTTTTGGAAAAGTTGAAGAAGATTGACTATGTGGGAACTTTCTTGGTGGCTTCTGGGTCAGTTCTTGTCTTGTTAGGTCTCACTTTTGGCGGAGTTGATTTTCCTTGGAAGTCGGCTGCCGTCATACTCTGTTTCATCCTTGGGGCATTGCTGCTTGTGGTCTTCTGCGTATGGAACTTCAAGTTTTCGAAGAATCCTATTTTGATGAAAGAGATTCTCGTCAACTATAAGATTATGGCTGCTACTTTAAGTGGTACCTTCGGATACGCCTACTTAGTATGTATGTTGACATACGTGACCGCATACTTCCAGACTATTTTCAACGCATCTGCTTGGTCCTCTGGAATCCACTTGCTTCCAGTTCTTATCTCGTTGACACTCAGTTCCATTGTGAGTAGTATTTTCATCAACAAGACGACCTTAGTTAAACCTGTGCTATTGCTTTCAGGAGTCTTGGGTCCTATTGGATCGGGTCTTCTTTTACTTCTTGATGTGGATTCTGGAACAGGTAAACAAATAGGCTTACTTATATTGATTGGTATCCTGATAGGGCTCATTTTCCAGCTGTCAATGATCGCCTCTCAACTTGAAGCTCCGAAAGATGTTGTTGGATCTGTTATCATGGTGACAATATTGCTCAATTCTTTTCGTTGCATGGCAGCTGCTATTTCAGTTACTATTGGTCAACTTATTTACCAGACCACGGGGGTAAGCTACATTAATGCACTCATCGCAAGCTTGTCACCAGAATCCTCCAGCTACAAGAATCTAACTCAGTATTCGGCCCTTGAATTCATTTCTACCACCAGCTTGATCCAGAGTTTGGACAAGACAACAAGGGACTTGGTATTGAAAGAGGTGATGAAGTCTTTTAAGGATATTTTTTACTTTGTCTTGGCCTTGCTGGTGATGACAATGATTTTTGGATGGTTCGCATCAAACAAGCGTGTTCCTACGAATCTGGCTACCATAGAAGATGACAAAGAGGAAGATGAGAAGGAGGTAGAAATGCAGGCTGAAGAAACGCCTGATGTACCAGCCCACGCCGCTAAGATAGATGATGATTACTCTCTTGATGATCCTTCCAGTGAGAATCAGCAGCATTCCTAAAGAAGCTGCCAAAGCAGCAAATTTCTAGCAATAATGTGCGTAAGTGGTACAACCCGTTAACAATTTGCAAAATACCCAACACAGTAGCTTAGCCGTATAACCACACTTAATTCTGAAAACCGTTTAAGATAGTAACAGAAAAAATAATAATCTCTAGCACTGGTAAATTTTTTAGTATTGCATCTCTTTCAAGTTGACTTCTTGGTAATGAAGGGCCTGAACTCTTACACGATGAAGCTGATTTTGTTATTTCAAATAGATCAGAGACCTTAAGAGAACAAGCTTTTTCGAACAACTTTCACACAAAAGTTGATCAAATGGATGTATGTTTGTGAATATTATTCTATTATATTCATCTTCCGTTCATCGTTAAGATTGTTCCTTATTTATTGCAGCCTGCTTTGTGAGTGGTTCGTCTAAAAAACGCCGGATTTGAAGATCTTGGGCACCACCACGAAAAACGAATCATTTTATTCACTTCTATGTCAGATATCGAAGACCAATAAAACGCATAATATTGCCTAAATAACCTATTGATGAGCCAGTGAGCAAATACTTTTGTTGAAGTTAGCCAATTGATTGCCAATAGTGAGCAAATTGTTTCTCAGTACTTTGATCGTTAACGAATGAGCAATTAAGTGTCCCGCATTGGCCTAAATGTACAGGCACCATTTTACCTTACAAAATGGAAAAACGGACCTCCAGAGAAGCGAAACAGACGTAGAATATTGGATTGGGTAAGCACAGAGGATACTTAGTTGGAATACTCCTTGCGAGATCGCAAAATGAGCATTTATGTGGGCCACTTTTGGAAACCAATATTCGTTCTTAGATAATAAGCCAACATGCTTGGGCGTATATTATAGATTCCGTATTATTATACGGCCTTTAGGAGATTTTCACGAGAATGCCGATGGCGAAAGCTCGAGCAAATTAAGAACCTGGAAGTAGTTGCAATCAATCTCGATGCAATGTATAAAATGGTATTCAAACCCGGAAGATTTTTCAAGCATCAAGACTAAAACAATTATGGACACTATAGGGCACTTTTTCAGAAAGCCCATTGAAGCTTTTGCAGCAGCACCTACTGAAGACTCAGTTCAGGTCGCTACAGTGTCAGATCCTGAGAAAGATATCGAGTCAAGAACTGAGAAAGATATCGAAAATGAAGTTGAGCATGAGGTGGAGAAACAAGAGGATAACTCCGATGCTGTATCTGTTGATGCTCTTCCAGGTGTTGCCAAAGTAGAGGGAGTGCTTCTTGTTTGGAGTAAGCCAGTATTGTATTTAACTTGTTTTTGGATTTGGGTGTGCTTCTTCTTATTGAGTTTACAGTCTGGTATTTCCTCCAATATCATATACTACGCATATGCAGACTTTGCGGCGGCCCCACAGATCAACACTGCCTTTATCTTGTCATACATTATTGGAGGAGTGTTGCAATTACCCATTGGTAAGACTTTGACAATTTGGGGCCGTGCGGAGGGTTTCCTTGTCTTTCTCGTCGTGTACGTGGTTGGTCTCATTATTTCTGCAGCTTGCAATGGGCCAAATAGCTTTGCTGCCGGGTATGTCTTAACGTGGGTTGGCTACCTGTCTCTTAACTTTATCCTCAGTATATTTGTGGCTGACGCAACCGGTTTGCGTAACAGAGCACTTGCTTTTGCCTTCACTGGAACTCCTACTTTATGTACTGCTTTCACTGGGTCTCTTGCAGCTGAGTCCTTCCTCAGAACGAGCGGATGGAGATGGTCCTACGGTGTCTTTGCTATCGTCCAGGCTGTTTGCTTTGCTCCACTTGCTATCGTCCTTAAGTACTACGAAAGAAAAGCTGTGAAGGCAGGCCTCCTCACCGTACAAGTTTCTGGACGTACAACCTTTCAATCAATTGTCCACTACATTCAAGAATTTGACGTTATTGGAGCATTGCTTTTGATGGCAGCATTCATTCTTTTCTTGCTCCCTTTCAGTTTGGAAACTTATGGAATATCTCAGTACAAAAGTGCCACCTTCATCGCAATGGTTGTCATTGGTGTGCTTTTGTTCCCAGTATTTGCTCTCTGGGAGAAGTATTTAGCTAAAACTCATTTCGTGAAATGGGAATTGTTGAAGGACCGTACATTTTTCGGTGCTTGTGTTCTTTCAGCTTGTATTTTCTTCAACTATTACTGCTGGGACGCCCAGTTCTACAATTTCATTATTGTCGTTTACAATTTGAGTGTCACTAAGACTGGGTACATGACTCAAATTTACCCAGTGGGCTCCACCATCTGGGCCGTACTTTTCGGTGTCTATATTCGTCAAGTTGATAGATTCAAGTGGGCATGTCTTGCATTCGGGTTACCTCTCATGCTTCTTGGCGCAGGTCTCATGATTCGATTCCGCGGCCAAGATTCAAACATTGGCTATATCATCATGTGTCAAATCTTTATTGCTTTTGGAGGCGCAACCGTCACCATTGGCGATGAAATGGCTGCTATGTGCGTGGCTGGTTTCGGAGAAATTCCCATGGTTATATCATTACTTGGTCTCTGGTCAAGTCTTGGTGGTGCCATAGGCACGGCCGTGGCTGCAGCTATATATACAAGCACCTTTCCAACGACACTTTATAATCATTTACCTGAAAGTGCTAGAGCAAATTCAACTGAGATTTATCTCGGAGGTTACGCTACTCAACTCACCTTCGAAGTTGGAAGCGAAATTCGAGATGCAATTAATATCTCCTGGGGTCAAGTTCAAAAGAAGAGTTCCATTGCTGCGTTGTGTGTCTTAATCTTGGCAATACCTGCCATTGGTATATGGAGAAATTACGATGTAAAACTGAGACATCATAAAGGAACATTTATTTAGTTTGTTGCAAGATACAGCACGTATTTTTACTCTCCTAATTGCTTGTACTCTTTACCAATGGGACTCTGTAAAGTATGTGAGGAGCTTTGATCCAAATTACTACTCTCAAGAAAATTTTAATTTATCCTTTAATAAAAAACTCTAACGGTATGGTTCACTCTAATAGTCTCAAGCGCAATAAACCTGCAACTGAGTAGAATAGTTAATTAATTTATTGGACCTTTATGCGAGAGCTTCTCAATTGTTCAAATACTGAAATTGCCACAAGAATACCGTTTTATGTATTTTGCCAGAACTACGCTGACTGATTTTTTAGACGGTAGTCTTGTTTTGCGCCCGTGTCCAGAATAAGAATGGCTGCAAATAAATACTGCATATTAATATAGTTCTCTATAAGTGAACGACTTTACCTTCAAAAACAGGATAAATCAACAATTGTGAACACTATAAGTAGCTTGTCTCATAATTCTGCTTACTTAGCGTTTGTAAGGCAGTTCGAGACGTATGTCTGAACTAGCAGCGAAATGCCCAATTACAAAAGGTAAAGCAAGCGAACAAATGAAACTCAGTTTACAAGTGCGACCACTTGATCAAGTATCGATGCTTTTGGCAAAATACATTTTTTGAAATATATAAATAACAATATCACACTTTAGTAGGCCCAAAATATTCAAGCTTGATATCTTGAACCCCACTTTTCTTTAATTCTTGCTGTATGAAATCCATATATTCGACAGGACCCAAAAGGTATACCTCACGGTTTGCAGTGACTTCTTTGAGATCATCTGGTGAGATTTTCTTTCCAGATTCTGAAAGGTATTCCCTTAACTCGAATGATGATGGGTACTTTTCCTGCAAGCTCTGAAGCCACTCTTTGAAAGGCCTAGATTCTGAGGATTTGTTGGAGTAGTGCAATTTCACATTTTTAGAATCTTGCAAACCAGCTTCTATGATTGAAACGAGTGGTGTAATTCCAATACCTCCAGCGAAAAGAACGATTTCCGACTTGGTACTCTTGGTATCGTACGTAAAGTTACCCACTGGTGATGATGCGCGAACAATGTCGCCTACTTTGAGGTCCTCGTTCACGAACGTAGATACCTTACCACCAGGAATCAACCTAACTGATATCCTGTATTCATTATTAGACAACGCTTTCGAAATAGAGTATTCTCTCGAAAGCTCCTCTTTAGAACCTGGAAGAGTCCATCTAATAGCAAGATACTGGCCAGGTTGGGCTGCTTTGAGCACAGTATTGTCCTCTGGACTAAGATAAACTGACGTCACATTAGAACATTCTTTGACCAAAGATGTGACCTTGAAATTCTTAAAACCTTCCCATTGCAAGGAAGCATAGAAGGACTTTTCAGCTTCAATAAGTAGGTGGGCCAAATTTGCATACGCTTTCCCAAATGTGGTGACGAACTTCGTATCAACAGCATCCCCTAAAACCTCTTTGAAAGCATGGATCAAGCAAGTTTCTACCACCTTGTACTGAGCAGGTTGAATACCCAAACCGCAATGCTTAACAACAATTTGATTAATGAAGGCCTTCAAAGGGGCCAAATTATCTAAATGTGTGATGTACTGGTATAATGAAAACGCCAAAACCTTTGGTTGTCTTTGCGTGAATTGGTTAGTCATGTTGAAGAATTCCTTGACTTCAGGATAAGTTTCAAACATGTAGTTGTACATGGTTGTCGTGATCTTGAGACCATTCTCGGCAACCACTGGACTCAACGATTTCAAATACTCAATCTCCTCGGTGTCTAAGGCTTGGAATTCGTAAATGTTGGTATTAGTAGTCATCTTATGTAGTGTTATTAAGGTGCTTTGTATTTTAGCTTCAGAAAAGTTGTTTCACGACGTCCATCTTCAAGCTTAAGTACTAGTGATTGAAGCCACTAAAAGAGGTCTGTTCATCATACCGGGGCAAATTCGAAGCAGGAGTGGACGGCATTTGGAACTTTGTGGGAGAAGTTGACTAGAAGTCAGACCACACCACCTCGTTTTTTTGGCTCAGCATGATGCAAAGTGTTCTGAATACGGCGTTGGTGGAGCCATCGAGAAATTGCAAGCCTGCATGCAGCGTGTGGATCTGTATTCAAAATGGAGAAGCACGGGTTCAGCTCATTTGACAGCCAGTTAGAAATGAGACATTATTCAGGTGGGGCTGACCTTGGTAAATGACCAACGGCTGTCTTTAAATTAGCTTGTGAACTCGTACGTTTCTTGGAAACTGCTCACTGCCAATTCAATGGATACGACTATGGTGGCAATAATGCCGAGAGAAAACATACTCTAGTGGAGCTGTGGACCATTATGAAGGTCCATACTATGGCGACACCTTGTAGGTTTGGCACGTTCTTGCCAATTGCACGTCGTGCAACGTTTTAACGTCTACCACACACATGGAATCACAAACAGGCGCAACGGTGCTATGTTGTAATGGGAAAATTGCACAATGTTGAATGGTACTTCAATTAGAGTCACACCGTGCACAAATCTTGCATTCCACCGAGCAGCTCTCACCCAAGTCATTGCTTTCGATTGAGATTCTATTTGGTAGATTCATAGCTTTAGGGGTGTCCTCCCATTGAACGTGGTCAATTCGTAGGATTCGAAGTAAGAATTCACACTCGGAAAATCGTAGGTTGAATTGAATAGTATTTTATTTCTCATCCTGTATGGCATCTAGCAGCAGTCCAGAATTACGACATGGCCCTACGAGCACCTATCATATCTTATCAGGCAAGCAGCCGACTTAAGACACTGTCTCAATGCTGGACTTCTCGTGAAATATCAACAGAACTCAATAAGTCTTCACGAGCCGGCTGCTCAAAATCCGAAAGCTCCATTTATGGGTACTGCACGAGTGCGAATTAAAGTTTTGTTGTATGCTCACTTTGGAGAGCAACAACGAGCTTTGGCCAGCACTATGAGGCGAGCGGGCAGTGCTAGCTAGAAGATTGACTTGCGCCTTTCTAGAGATGGAGAATCTGTTTACGGAAATAGACGATACAACTCTGCCAAGGAGGCCACCACCGATCCGGTAAGGAACAGCGCGATTACTCCACTGTCATAGTCATCCAATTGAGTCATCTGTAGGATTACAACATACCTCGTAAAAGGGTTTGCAGTGTGTTATCTGGATCATATTACAAGTGATCATTTGTCTCACCTCGCTTAATGGATACATTTTTGCTTAACGAAGAGTGTTTCTAGGCGAGCTGCAAACTACTTGTAAACCATTCTCGAGAAATGACATTCTCGGCATGTTTTCACTGACATAACGTCGTGTTATCGAGCTGCAGCTTGCTCTAAGATAGTATGGTCATTAAGCAAGTCATTTTGCTTGCCAGTCAATTCGTTAGAATTCTCTGAGTATCGACAGAACCTATACCTCAGTCGTTCAATCGAACTCGAACCGGTACACGACAGTAATCAAAGTAACCTTAGAACATTTAATCACACCCAAGATCATTGAGTTTGAGGCTCAATAACTAGCACTCCAAGTGATTAGAAAGTTAAGGTACGGCTGACCTTTCTCGGTTCTGGCTACCACAAACAAAAGGTCCGTCGATAGCCTTCAGCAACGATTTGTCGGCAACTCCAGTCTTCAACAAATGGTCACCGTAGGTCAGCAGCCGCTCGATAAGAATATACAACCGTAGGAACGCCGACGGCACTACTTTGAGTCAGTTTGATTGTCCTCGCAGTCTCCTTCCATTAGCCACTTCTTGAGCTTTCTAAACATTTTCGCGGGGTCATCTAAATTAACACAAGCTTTTCGTGTTCTACTACTACCCTGCCAAGGAAATGATATGCTCTTCGTAAACATCAGTATTGAAATGTTGTGTAGTCATCCTGGAGTCAATTGCTAGTTCCTATGCAAGTCCGAATCTATAAAGAGAGGTCATTTTCTTCTTCATCTCTCGAGACTTGATTCAATTCCCATCAATATACAAATGATTAACGACGATTCTACATTATTCAGCGAACAAGATGAGCTCAATGGTTCTTCGGAATACGACTTTGAAAGGATCCTTCGTGAAGCGCCGCCAATGGACTTTGTCAGCTACAAGTACACCCGTGAAGGTAACAAGGTTGTCAATGCCGATCATATGCCCAAATTAGCAGACGTGGTGGCCCATTTAAAGGTGATGAGGGCCTTTGCCATGATGAAATTAAACGTTGTCGAAGATTATCCCAAAGGTGAAGATCGAGAGAAGAATTGGCAAGTTTTCATGACCATTGCTGTTCGTCGGTTCGTCATATTTGTGAGCTGTTTGAAGTACGCTACAGGATACGTCGAACCCGCTGGCGAGAAAGAGGATCGAAGATATCTCGCCCATTCTATGAAGGATCATGCTATAACCAGCCTTTGCGGATCTCTTTTACCACCTTTGGACGTTCTTATGGTGTGGCACGCATTCCTGCTCAATCCACGTTCATTCTACGACCATTTCATGAGAAATGATTTCTACAAGTTTGCAAACTTGCCATTTCCATTTTACGCTGTTAATGCAGCCATTGACAATGGTACTTTCGAGTATAACCCGGAGAACAGGTTGAAAGAAAAGTACTTTGCATTGCTAGACCCTTTCATACGTGGTAATTCAAGCATTCAAACGCTTGATTTAAAGCAGTATGATATTTCAAGAGGCTTCAACAATTCAAAGTATGTGGTAGATGTTGCTTGCCCATCCTGCAAGAAAACACTTTTGTCTTCTGTGCCATATACAACGAAGCAGAAAAATGGATTTGCAGACCCAAACTTTGCCTGGCGCCTGACCGCTGATCCTTGCCCGTGTGGGTTCGCAAGCGTTGTAACTCATAACGAGTTGCGTAAACGGCAAATGTTCAGCGATGCAAAGAACTCTGCCGTTTTCCCGGGGGTGTACAAGTACTTTTCCAGCGTTTTATCCCACAAACTTCACCAGAACAGAGATTGTCATAACATAGATGGGCAGATTAAGGTGATCTTCAATAGTATAGTTTTGAAGGTTTTGCCCGGTATCGATTTGAAAAAGGCCATAAGTTTAGCTGTTCAAAACAAGCAAAGTTCTAAGCAAATGCAGCTCATACTCAGGAATTATTTGAATATGAATTTGATCCATACCACTATTTCAGCTCCGAAACCACAACAAGGTAAACCAGAAATGGAAATACTCGAGTTCTCAGAAGATTTGGTCGGTATACTTGTGAGACAAGAGCGCTTCGTTCAAAGAATGAATATTCTTGATTGGCTACACTCTCCAGTTATTCAGGAGAGCATTGAAGAGAGTATTGTGAGATATCTGAGGTTCTTCGAGATGGTCACAAAGCACGAACACAAGCTGTTGATTGTCCCCACACTTGATATCGATTTGATCTGGCATACACACCAATTGTCAACTTATTTTTACTTCAAAGATTGCCTCAGGTCTTTATGGACTTCAGTCGTTGACCACGATGACAAGGTAGAGCAAGGGAGACTTGACAATTCCTTTGAGAATACTTGTAAAATATACAAGGATAAATACAAAGAAGAATACTCCATTTGTTTTTGCTGGTACTGCGTTACTGTTCGAGCAAACACACGCTCTAAGGTGGGCAAGCTTTTCAAGAGCACTGCGGAGCGATTGAATGTATCGAGTCCACTCTTTTCTTCTTCCTTGGGCCTCACACACATGAGCTCACACAATGGTATTGAAATGCCGACTCGCCAAGCGATAAAGCAGAGGAAAACTATTCAAAGCAAATACTCAGGAAAGAATAGAACTCCAGGAAGTGGAAGCACTGGCTCAGAAGTTCCTTGGGCTGCTGTCTGGATGGACTACTACCCTTCGATATTTGTTGTTGACCCCATTGCTCCAGTTTCTCTAGATCATACTGTATTCTACGGTGGCCTTTGTGGAACCGTTCGGGATCTTGGCCCAACTTGTTCTGGAGTTTCAGGATGTAGTGGAACTTCTTGTGGAACTACGACTGGAGATAAGCATCTTTGTAGCGCTGTTGCTGCCCCTGGTACAAGGAGACTGAATGGCAATGGTACCGGATCAGCATGTACACCTGGAGGAGGGGGTAATTTGGGAGGACCTGGTGCATGTGGAGGGAGTACTGGCAGTGGTGGAGGAGGTGGCTGTGGTGGAGGATGTGGCTCTGGTGGAGGAGGTGGTTGTGGAGGAGGCGGTGGTTGTGGTGGAGGAGGTGGTTGTGGGGGAGGTGGTTAAAGTTCTTTTCGGCTCTCATCCCTTCTGCTGAGTACATTTGTAGCCTTATTCAGTATATATTTTATAATCCATAACTTAACTTGAGAACTAAATGGTAAAAGTTTCGTTATTGGTGCTGTTTTTATCTTGAGAAGCTTTGCAATGACGTTAGACTTAATTGCAAGATTATATGAAGTTTGAGGCAAATTTCGATTAGTTTCCCTCACAATTTACTGCCGTGATCTGCTAAATTATTGATTTCGCCCTCAAGAGACACTCGTTTAATAACATCTTTAAATAAGGGCCGGCCGAACCAATGGGGTCAGAAAGCACTCCTTTGCATTATAGTGGTCTTTGGATCTTGAAGCCCAAAGTATTGTTGTAGTGACTGGGCCGTTCTCCGAATTGCGCAAAAAAATGAACGCAGACATTTGCAGCCAATTCTGACTGATCGGCGACTTTCTCTACAAGTATTAGAAGCTAGACTAGAAGCTAGCCTTTTCTTTATATTCACTTATACTTATTATTTACCTCAATATCAAGAAACATTAAGTAATACCAGAATTCAGCGGATGCGGACTTTAAAACAGCCGTATGTTTGATACGTGATGAAATGAGCAGTTTGCAGGTAGAAGACGAAGAGAAGATAAATCAAGATTGTTTCAGCCCGTAAAAAAGAGATGCTTTAGGGTGATAAATATGACAATTGAGTGCTTCTAGCATTGAGGTACAATATCTTTACGTTTTCCTTCATTTTAAAGTGATTTTTACATATTTCACAAATAAGACCAAAATTGAACCTTGACTTTGACTCAAAGAGATTAATATGCACACACATGCTCAATATACAACAAACTATGCTCATAAATGGCATATGCCATAAATTAGAACAGTTAGCTAGTAATATACTGAATCTGTTCCAAACTAGTCAGGATTTCCGGTGTTGGTCGCAAGCCATTTTCAGCATATTAATCGTTGAAAATTGAGAAAGGCAGCAAGATCTTAAAGTAACACTTGCTACCACACAGAAGTTATTAAAGGTTTCTCGATAGTTTTATCGATCCAAGCATTTTGTATGCCAAATTTTGGGCTACTACTATCCAAGATCACTCTGGACTAATCTAATAGAGCTCATAAGGCTTTGCGTCAAAATCTGTTAAGGCGTATTGACCATGATGACAGAGGCGCACAATTATAGGCCATTATACATGCAAAATGACCTCTTTGGGTACGGTAAATTAAGGTGAGCTAGCCCATATTATTCAAATAAATTGCCGTGCCAGTTCATTATGCAAAATGACCCAGATCTCTCCCAGGCCTGGGCAGTTCCATTGAGATTCCTTGGTGATGTTAACATCAATCCCAAACATAAGGGTCTGGGCATTCGTTCCTTTGCTTTGCTTAGCTGGGCGTGTCACCCTGCCTGCTACCTTTGGTTACACTACGATAGAATTAAAAGGAAAGTTGACCTCATCAAAGAGCATTATTGGAAATCTACTCTAGTCTTATTGTTCTTCAAATACCTTTGGCAAATCATATCTTGATGGTAAAGATCATTGATACCGATACAATTATTTTGATATGGTTAGGAGGCATGATCGAAATTCGGACCGTTCACTCTATTCGCTTACTCTAGTCGCTGTGCATTCGCCTGTTCATGTGAATTTCATAGTCTATCGTACTCTTGAGCCACTATTTTATGAATAAAGGTGCTTGCAGAAAATCATTTCGCGCACAGTGTCCCAGGTATCAAATGAATCATCTTCATTTCGACAAACAAGAAAAATCTCAAGAATAAAAGAGGATTATTTTCATGCTTCTTTTTTAACTCAGCCATGATAGGTTCGCCAGATATGCCTTTAGTCATCCACACCCACGTTCGCTTTCTTGAAAGTTTCTTGACTTTGGTACCGTAATACCGTCCAGACTTGTTTTAAAATTCCTTGACAATGAAGAAACCGTTGAGTTTCTGGCGAAAGCCTCCATTGTCTCTAAGAGATAGTCTGAAAGACTTCGTAAGTTCAGTTTAATCATTTCAGCCATTCTGGCGAACACATTTTAAAGAATCGGACCCTAATCCCGTGGGCATATTATTTTTCAAATCTTTCGTTTGAATCCATCCATCCATCCTGGCTCAAGCATAAAAACAACCTCAAAGCAGGAATTAAACAAAAAACACCTAAGCTCAGAATCCACCTCAAAGATCAGGCCGAGGTGGGTACACAGCCAGCTTGAACGGCACTCTGTCCCTTATTTTATAATATTGTAAAGCTGGGCTTCTCGGATTTCCTTCATTTCAACTCCCTCAACAGCACTATGTTCCTTATTTTATGATACTTAAAATTTTGAAAGGCAATTATTATTCAACAACATGCTAGAAGACGTTTTGCTACAATGACTCAATGGAGAACAATATATTTCACTCGGGGATAATATGGCGGCTAATGAAATGAGCAATCAGCTAAAGGTACAAGTAGCAACGTCTCTAATTCATTTCACGATTCTTAGCCAACATTTTAGTACTTGCCTTTCCAACGCAAACGTGATTTGAATTCCTCTCCAGCTTGCATTCTTGACTAGAGCACTTGGCGCAGTATGTGATTGATGTCTCATGTGGTTCGTGTAACTTAAAGTCAAAATCATATAATGCAATCGAGCAATCTTAAATATAGTCAAATGCGATGGGAAGTGTGTATCCTGGCAGGCTTCATCTTAAAAGAAATTTGAGACCCAGCTACTATCAAATTGTTGAAAATATGTAACTCCATCCGCATAGTATTGAGAGCCTGACATACAATGTAATGCCATGCCAGCTATTGCCCAACGGTTGCCAAGCAGATTCTTGGAGACCCCTTGGCTTTTGATGCCAACCTGAACGTGTACCAATTGGCTGGTTGTTGTCTGCCGTAACTTTACGTCCATAGAAACGGTTTCATGTCTTTCCAGGTTTCTTTTGGTACGAGCAAGTTTTCACTGGTGACTTTTGTAGACTTGAAGTAGCACAAGCACTGAGAGTGCCCAATCCACAAAATCATGCTCAATCTTAAGCGATAGCAACTAGAAAAATCTTCATGGCGCCAAAATCAAGAAAATTCTAACTTGGATTTATTGATAAATTTGCAATACAATGATCAGAGTGCTCCGGCGGACCTTTAAAGGACTGATGAATTTTTATTGATAAGGTTCCGAATTGGAAAAGCGCACTTCTTTTGCGTTCAATTTCAGGTTATTTTGATTACTTCAGATCATGAAGATTGGTTCAAGAACATATTTCTAAACTTCCCCAGGATTAGTGACAAGGGTGTGCTTCTCAAATGTCACAATAATATGCGGTTTGTTTTATTTATGCAACAATACCTACCCTGACATTGCAATAAGAGATGCAGGATTTGCAGCTTCATTGCTTGCTCTTGAATATTTACGAACGCCGCGCCTCAAAAAACCTACCTAGACGTGTTGTTCACCTGCGTCATCGAGAGTCTCCGCATAACTGAGGCGTGCTGCAAATGCCACATTGATCTAGTGTAACTCTTCATGACAGTCTTAAAGCCAGGGTCTTTCATTTTGCTGAAGCAAGGAGCCACACGTTAGCTTGTCCTCACGAGAACAACCAACAGTTCGACTAACATTTAGACGTTTGGCGTCGCATCCATAGAATTTAAAGGTGAAGTGGCTGAGTTTGAATTAACTCCGATCAAAATAAATGGAGGCGAGTCTTTTTTTGTGATACATTTTTGATGGAAGTTGTTCTGAGATTTGCAGTCAATGTATTTTTCTCTGCTCTACTCCTGGATATTTTGTGTCATGGGAAGGGCAAAATCAACTTCACCAACCTCGGGGCCTTCACGCATTCCATGATAACTTCCTGAGCGTCTTCTTATATATTCATTAAGATTCATCATTCGCCTTCAATTTCGAGATCATTAGAAAAGATTCCGACATCGAAATGCTAGCTCGAAATTTCGCACTACTCCTAGTTTTGGTTGCTAGCGTCTTCGCTAAACTGATTACTGGAATATTCACTTCATTCCAATCCTTGCTGTATCAAGCTGCGTCAACCTACACAGTTGCAACTCCTGCCGCACCAAACTGGTTTGCAACAATTACGTGGGCAATTGCAGGCTCACAGGTGAATCCTGGTGACACATTTTCACTCAACATGCCCTGCGTTTTTAAATTCACCGCAAGCACAACTACTATAACTTTGTCTACTTCAGATGGAAGTGTTTATGCAAACTGTAACCTCCGCTCTGGTTCAATATATACCACGTCGTCTCTGATCGATTGTACTGCTACTAATCTTATCAAAGGCAATACCAATGTTGCGGGGAGTATTACTTTTCCATTTGTATTCAATAATGGTCTTGGTGGACTGACTGTTGATATGCTAGGCGCTCAATGTCTCACTTCGGGAACGAATACGATCACCTTCAATGATGGACCAAACCAATTGTCAATTCAACAGTATTTCAATCCTGGCCTGATTATTGGGCAGGATCCTCTGCTGTATTTGACTAGTTTGAGAACGATCCCGTCATCATCACAAAAACAGTTTTCTGTTATTGCTGGTAATTGTACTACTGGTTATTTCAGCGGAACAGTAGGTGTATCATTTTCGAATGCAGTAATAGATTGTGGAAGTTCTCAGGGAGCCTTCACGAATGCTCTTAATGTTTGGTATAACCCAATGAGCGACACGACTAGCTTTCAGAACACTATTACATGCTCCTCTAGTTCCATTATGATGTCTTTCAAAAATGTCCCCGTCGGCTACAGACCATTTGTATATGGTATTTTGACACCAACAGGTGGGCAAGTTGTTGGGAGCTATGTGGACATGTATACCTGTTCTGGGGGACTCCAAGTCAATGATGGTCAAACATTCCCTTGGAGTACTTATACGAATGGTAACGTTGGCTCAGACGGATACGCAGTTGTAATTGTCACTTCGACTTATGGTGGCCAGTCAACTATTGTGACTACATTACCTTTTCAGACTACAGGAGCGAGCGGCACTAAGACAGTTGTTGTTGACGTTCCCACTCCAACGATCACACTAACACAAACATGGACAGGCAGTAGCATAACAACCACAACAGTCACTGCCTCTATTGGTGGAACTGGATCTGTCATAGTAAATTTACCAATTCCAACGGTGACGACTACTCAAACGTGGACTGGCACTGCGGTATCTACTTCAACTGTCACTGCAACTCCAGGAGGAACTGCTACGATTCTTGTCGAACTTCCAGTTCCAACCCTGACATTAACTAGTACGTGGACAGGGACTGCCGCATCAACTTCAACAGTGACAGCAGGTCCTGGCTCCACAGGATCGGTAATCATCCTTCTTCCAATACCGACCGTAAGCACCACTTTGACGTGGACAGCGTCTACCATATCCAAGTCAACTGCTACGGCAGTGCCGGGTGGAACTGCAACCGTGGTGGTCAATATTCCTATCCCAACAGTCACAACTACTCAAACTTGGACTGGGTCTGTTGGAACTACTTCAGTAATCACCACAATACCGGGCGGAACTGCAACCGTACTTGTTCAATTACCTATTCCAACTTTGACGACAACACAAACATGGACAGGTGCAGTAATATCTACTTCAACGGTCACTGCAGGGCCAGGATCAACTGGAACTGTTATTGTTGAGCTTCCTATTCCGACTCTCACAGCTACCCAAACCTGGACTGGATCTACTATATCAACTTCAACGGTAACTGCTACGCCCGGTGGAACTGCCTCTGTTATTATAAATCTTCCAATTCCTACCTTAACAACAACTCAAACTTGGACTGGGGTTGGAACATCTACTTCCACTATTACAGCAAGTACTGGAGGAACCGCAACATTAGTTATTGGAATTCCCGTTCCAACTATAACTTCCACCACGACATGGACTGGTACAACATTATCCACGGCAACTGTAACTGCTGGACCTGGTGGAACTGGCTCTGTAATTGTTGAGCTTCCAATTCCTACTGTAACAATTACAAAAACTTGGACGGGTGTTGGAATATTGACCTCTACCGTCACTGCTACTCCTGGCCTAACGGCAACTTTAATAGTTGAACTTCCAGTTCCAACCATCTCAAAAACGCAAACCTGGACTGGATCAGAGATAACAACGTCTACATTTACTGCGGGACCTGGTGAAACAGGTACAGTTATTGTTGAAGTCCCTATTCCAACAGTGACGCAGACCCTGACATGGACTGGAACTGCTGTCTCCACTTCTACAGTCACCGCAACTCCTGGCGGAACAGCAACACTTCTTGTTGAACTTCCAATTCCAACTATCACCACAACTCAAACATGGACTGGCACTACCGGTACAACATCCACCATCACAGCCACACCTGGTGAGACTGCAACGGTTATTGTTGATCTTCCAGTACCAACTATTACCACTACGTCCACTTGGACTGGTAGCAATATTGAAACAACCACTTTGACCGCAGGACCAGGTGAAACTGGAACCGTTATTGTTGAAGTTCCGGTACCAACTGTTACTGTCACATCAACATGGACTGGTGCGAACATTGAGATTTCAACTCTGAGTGCTGAACCTGGTGAGACTGCAACTGTGATTGTTGAGCTTCCTATCCCAACTGTGACTACAACTACCACCTGGACTGGAACTGATGTGGAAACAACCACCGTGACTGCTAGGCCAGGCGAAACTGGCACAGTCATAGTTGAACTTCCAATTCCAACTATCACCACAACTCAAACCTGGACTGGTACTGATATTGAAACTACAACTATTACAGCAGGTCCAGGTGAGACTGCTACTGTGATTGTTTAGCTTCCTGTTCCAACAGTCACATCAACGACTACTTGGTCTAATTTAGGAACGTCAAGAACCACTATAACAGCTGGTCCTGGTGAGACAGGCACAGTGATTGTCGAAGTTCCGACTCCTATAACTCCCCACTCAACAGTCACTGAGACGTGGACTGGAGACTACACTTCCTATTCGACTGGCATTGTTGGACCTGATGGCACTCTCACAATAGTTGCAGAAGTGCCAATTCCAACTATTACCACTACTGAAACATGGACTGGAAGTGACGTTGAAACCACAACTGTTACTGCCAATCCTGGAGAAACCGCCAGTGTCATCATCGAAGTTCCAGTTCCTACAATTACTACTACTGAGACATGGACTGGTAGTGATATAGAAACAACTACCGTTACCGCAGGACCCGGTGAGACTGGAACTGTGATTGTTGAAGTCCCAATCCCAACTGTTACCAGTACATCCACATGGACTGGAAGTGAGATTGAGATCACCACAGTCAGTGCCAATCCTGGAGAGACTGCGACAGTTATCATTGAACTCCCAATTCCAACAGTTATTACCACGTCTACCTGGACAGGTTCCGATACTGAAACCACAACCGTCACAGCCGGACCTGGAGAAACTGCAACTGTGATTGTTCAGCTCCCAGTGCCAACTATCACAACTACGTCCACATGGACAGGAAGTGATATTGAAACCACAACTATCACAGCTGGGCCAGGTGATACCGGAACCGTTATTGTTGACGTTCCAGTACCAACTGTTACAACGAGCTCAACTTGGACTGGGAGTGATATACAGTCTATGACAGTGACTGCTGCACCTGGTGAAACTGCAACCGTTATTGTTGAACTTCCTGTTCCAACGCTCACTACTACTATCACTTGGACTGGTACTGATGTTGAAACTACTACAGTATCCGCCGAACCTGGTGAGACTGCCAGTTTTATAGTTCAAGTACCAGTTCCAACGGTTACAACAACTACAACTTGGACTGGAAGTGATATTGAGAGTACTACAGTGACAGCCGGACCAGGCGAGACAGCAACAGTGATAGTGGAGCTTCCTATTCCAACGATGACTACCACTCAAACTTGGACGGGAACTGACATTGAGAGCACAACCGTGTCTGCTGCTCCTGGCGAAACCGCCACCGTGATCGTTGAACTTCCAGTTCCAACTATTACAGCAACTTCAACCTGGACTGGAACTGATGTAGAAACCACCACAATCAGTGCTAATCCGGGCGAGACTGCAACTGTCTTAGTCGAAGTCCCAATCCCTACTATCACTACTACTCACACTTGGACGGGTAGTGATATCTCAAGTTCCACCATTTCTGCTGCTCCTGGCGAGACTGCTACTGTCATAGTTGACATTCCAATCCCCACCCTCACCACTACAGAGACATGGACTGGAAGTGATATAGAGACTACGACCCTATCAGCTGCTCCCGGCGAGACTGCAACAATTATTGTTGAGCTTCCAGTGCCAACTATCACATCTACATCCACTTGGACTGGTAGCAATATTGAAACAACCACTATCAGCGCGGGACCAGGTGAGACTGGAACCGTTATTGTTGAAGTTCCGGTACCAACTGTTACTGTCACATCAACATGGACTGGTAGCAATATTGAGAGTTCCACTATTACTGCTGTGCCTGGTGAGACTGCAACTGTGATTGTTGAGCTTCCTATCCCAACTGTGACTACAACTACCACCTGGACTGGAACTGATGTGGAAACAACCACCGTGACTGCTAGGCCAGGCGAAACTGGCACAGTCATAGTTGAACTTCCAATTCCAACTATCACCACAACTCAAACCTGGACTGGTACTGATATTGAAACTACAACTATTACAGCAGGTCCAGGTGAGACTGCTACTGTGATTGTTTAGCTTCCTGTTCCAACAGTCACATCAACGACTACTTGGTCTAATTTAGGAACGTCAAGAACCACTATAACAGCTGGTCCTGGTGAGACAGGCACAGTGATTGTCGAAGTTCCGACTCCTATAACTCCCCACTCAACAGTCACTGAGACGTGGACTGGAGACTACACTTCCTATTCGACTGGCATTGTTGGACCTGATGGCACTCTCACAATAGTTGCAGAAGTGCCAATTCCAACTATTACCACTACTGAAACATGGACTGGAAGTGACGTTGAAACCACAACTGTTACTGCCAATCCTGGAGAAACCGCCAGTGTCATCATCGAAGTTCCAGTTCCTACAATTACTACTACTGAGACATGGACTGGTAGTGATATAGAAACAACTACCGTTACCGCAGGACCCGGTGAGACTGGAACTGTGATTGTTGAAGTCCCAATCCCAACTGTTACCAGTACATCCACATGGACTGGAAGTGAGATTGAGATCACCACAGTCAGTGCCAATCCTGGAGAGACTGCGACAGTTATCATTGAACTCCCAATTCCAACAGTTATTACCACGTCTACCTGGACAGGTTCCGATACTGAAACCACAACCGTCACAGCCGGACCTGGAGAAACTGCAACTGTGATTGTTCAGCTCCCAGTGCCAACTATCACAACTACGTCCACATGGACAGGAAGTGATATTGAAACCACAACTATCACAGCTGGGCCAGGTGATACCGGAACCGTTATTGTTGACGTTCCAGTACCAACTGTTACCATTACATCCACTTGGACAGGGTCGAATACTGAGACCATCACTGTTACTGCAGGACTAGGAGAAACAGGTACTGTTATTTTTGAAGTTCCGTCTGTCTCCAATTCACAGACGACTGAGACTGCCACATGGACAGGTTCATTCACAACAACTATTACTAATAGTGACGTACCAGGCGGCACCGATACTGTACTTGTTGAAATTCCGTCTGTCTCCAATTCACAGACAACTGAGACTGCCACATGGACAGGTTCATTCACAACAACTATTACTAATAGTGACGTACCAGGCGGCACCGATACTGTACTTGTTGAAATTCCGTCTGTCTCCAATTCACAGACAACTGAGACTGCCACATGGACAGGTTCATTCACAACAACTATTACTAATAGTGATGTACCAGGCGGCACCGATACTGTTCTTGTTGAAGTGCCAACTCCAACACTTACAATGACAATTACATGGACAGGTGTAAACACTGAAACAACAACGAACCCTGCAGCGCCAGGGAAGACTGCAACAGTAATTGTCCAAATTCCTTCTTTCTCAACCATGTTAATTAGTACTGTTCCAAGTTTTGTTCCTTCTTCTACTTTTTCCAGTCAAAGCAACTGGAATACGAGTACGTTGCTGTCATCAAGCATTTACTTGTCTGATATTTTATCCTCGACTTTGCAAACATCATGGCCTAGCAGTTCAGAGAGGATTCATTCCAGTTCTTCAAGTAGCGCGACCTCACCTACTTCATCCCCTTCGGGAATTGACTCATCTTTATCGACTTCCGCAACAGGCTCAGCATCATCAACTTTCACAGTGGTATTTGATTCCTCATCTTCAGTACCAGGATCTATTACGGCATCTTCTTCAATCGGCCCAATATTGCCATCTTCGGCACCAAATCATCATTATATGTCCTCATCCACCTTACAGATTACATCAACTCCTACATCTGTTCGTATCTCAATGCCTTCGCCAACTGTGTATTTGACATCATCTACACCCTTAGTATTCTCACCGCAGGTAAGTGTCCAGTCTTTTGAAGTATCAAGCTCGTTGAAACCAACCTCAACTTTTGAGACTGCATCACTTTCGTTAACTCGGATCCTTAGCTCAGCAGAAACTGCTTCAGTTTCATTTTTTGAAACACATCCATCTGTTGAAGTGCAAACACGCTCGGAATATTTATCTCGTCCAGGAACAGTAACTACCCTGTCAACGACTGCTGGAGTGCCATCCTTGGGACCTGGACCTTTGCCAAATATTTCTGATTTATCCCTGACTGTGCATTCAACCCTAAAAACTTCTTATGAGTCGACCCCTACAGACAAAAGTTCAAGTGTTACTTCTTCTGGCAAGCCACTTGAGAGTAATTCTGATTCGTCAGGAATCAGCGGAAACCCTCTGAATTCTCCAAATCCTTCTTCAATCACACTTCTGGGACAAGGTACCTCCTCACCTTCAAGCTTAAGTGGATATGCGATCAATAGTTTTGATAATGCTGCCCAAAAACCAACTTTTCCAAACTTTACATTCGGTTTTGTCTTCCTTTTATATGCTATCTTCTGAGACCACGATCTTTATAAATTTATAGAAAGTTAAAATAAATAAAGCTGATTTTATGATATTCACTACTGTAACATCCTAAGATGAGACAGATTAACTCCACACAATTCTCAATTGCGGTAGAAATATGCAAACACATTTCACTATTTTTCCGTCATTATTGTTAAACGAGGGTGATCTGACCTTAGTAACTCATAGCATGATATCTCAGTTTTGGTATATGTGTAACATGAAGAAGAATAAGCAAATTTCAGAGTTACACCTAGGTAGCTTTTTTTTGCAGCCAAAATTTTCTACGACGGTTAATGAAATACACGGCCGGACATGAAAAGACTGGAGTTACCAAAGATCGAAACTGCCAAGAGATAAATCATACCGAGTATGATGTGAGAGCTGTAGATAAAATTATTAATGCCTTATAGTCAGAAACTCTTTCAATGATGAATTATTGAACTAAGCATGCACACAAAATGGTGGAGATTGAACACAAGCATCACATTCAACTCCTGGATTCTCGAATGATCATCTTTGAATACGTTGTAAATTAAGAATGACTAATGTTGAAAGTTCCCACTTTCAGTGACGATGTTTCTCAATGTATCCATAATGTCCAGTAATGTCTAGACATGCAGGATGTGAGATTTTGATGTTGAATTCCATACCAGATGGAACTTCTGTTTTAGATATGCCTCGTACACTTGCCCAAAGATTCCCTGAATAATATATGTATGAAGCGAGTGTTCTATAAAAATGAATGCCCTAAGGATTAGTTTTAAAATATGCAACGACTGACAAGATTAAATGTTGGCTTGCCAATGTATCGACACTGTGTCTTCCACAGCTGTAGATATATGTGAGTTATTTTTATATGTGGTTTGTTGGCCCATGATTGAATGCTGGTGGTACACTGCTCCATTTGAATCTAGATTTTGAAGAAGAAGATAGCATGACGGGGTATAATACTGATATGATTCAAAAGGTGTTAACCAATAGATATTGATAAAGGAAGCAACATCGCTCTCGATTAAATTAAGAATCAGACTTCCTCTTTTTGCGTACTGGCCGATCGACTGAAATTGCAGCCTCTGAAGAAGGCATTCCTCTGCTCTGAAGACACTTCTTCGTTAGTTCATATTTCAAAGCACTCAAGTCTTTCTTAAATTCTATTCTGTCAATTTCTCTGTCTCTGATGGTTTCAGTTAATAGCTTTTTCAATTCGTTATTTTCATGTATCAATTCCATCTTTATGCGTTCGTTCTCGTTGAATTTGTGCAATAAATAGTTGAACTCTTTGCACAACTTTAGATAAGTGATCTTCAAGGTTGTAAACAATGAGTTTAATCTGGATGTGTTCACCATAGATTGTTTTATGGAATAAATAGTGGACATGTTGATTGAGTTTGCGGGACTATCATGAGAATTGTTTCCGGATTTTAGGTCCTGCTTTTCACCCTTTGCTATTGAAGCAACTTTGTCCTCACTGTTTTCTTCATTGGAAGATTCACTTAAATTTGTTAAAGAGTTTGGCAGTCCGAAAGGTGACGCATCGGAAGATGAAGAAGCCGAGTTTTGCTGATTGAAGGATGGTGCTTGTCCAAGGTCTTCGACTTTGTTAAATTCACTGAAGGACAATAAAGCCATACTGATCTCATCTTCTATGTTTCTTGCCGACGAGTCGTTGTTTGAGTCCCCTGTACTGTGCAGACTTAAGTTGGTGTATTGTGAATTTACAGGAGAGTCCGGCACTTCAATAATACAGGGGTGTCCGTTATCCTTACCCGTTTCTGCTCGTCTGAAAAGTGGTTCGTTTGTAAACTGCTTTATCTTTTGCAATTCTTGCAAGACTTGGGAATCCTTCTGGAGTTGGGTATTAAAGCTAGTCTTTTCACTATCATTCACAATGTTATTGCCTTCGTCGAATACTATTTCCTCGTCTTTCCTCTCATCAAATGATTCATAGAAAAGATCATCAAGCTCTTCCTCCATTATAGCATCATTATGGCTTCTGGGGTTTGACTTATCTTTAGGATACAGAGGGAGCATAATCTCTTCATCAAATCTCCTTGTCTCTTGTGTATGCCAGTCTATTGATGTCATGCAGTTGCTTTTACTAACAATTTTAAGAGTTCATCTATGCTTGATGTAGTTACAGCCAGTCTTTTTTTTTGGTCTGTATGCGATGAGATGTGCCTCGATTCAAAATGGGCGCGATAGATGGAAACAAGTAGAACCCCACACCCACTATTGAAAACCTACACCTAAGTAGTCCACTTCTTCATTTTCTCAGGAATTATCGCTTGCTCGTCTGTTGCTGCTGTTATTTTGGGAATATGCACACTTTGGCAGACAAGTTAGACAGTATATTGGATGGACGAGGTAAAGTGAGAAAATTGTACCATGGATAGATTCTGATAAATTAAATACTAAGAATAGTTCCATTAATTCCCCTTTCTTTGGAAGTATTTATTTTGAAGGATACTTCTTTCTTTCATCTGAATGCCGCATATTTTATCGTTATATGTATCATTTAATACCTAATCCGTGAATGAATCTAAAAATCATTCTCTTCGGATTTCGGGTGCAAATATGTGCAAATATGTAAATTCCTTACCGGAGGCATTATCTACAGCTGTCTACTAATGAACTGAATTAAGGGACTATAAACAATGAAGAAATGAAGAATAAATAGTATATACAGTAAATATGAGTGATTTTGAAACCAAATTGAAGTGGGATGTCCAATTTGAAAGATATCATGTACTAATGCTTAAGGTTTCTTAACAACTAAGGCCTATCCTAAGTTTTTAACAAATGAAGTTTATGAAAAATCTGTCTTCATTTGAAAACATGGCCCAATTTTCCAACTTCCTGTAAAACCTCCGAAGTAGTCTCAACTACCAGCTGACTCAAATCAGTAACGAATACTCCACTTTTTTCCCACTTTTCACTCAATGCCTCTAAAACACTTTCAAATGCTAACTTCCCAAGACTGGCGTTCTGACAAAATCTCTCAATTGACCATTCCTCGACTTTATCACAAATTCTAGACATCATGAATGCAGTAATCTCGGCGCTTTGTTTAAATGAAGTACGGTTCTCTGGAGAATCTCGATCTGGTTTGTAAACCACCGTTTCATTTACTAGCAAAAGGTGGTTCATGGTCAAGTTGGAAGACATCATCACCAACGTTTTGTTAATGAGATCAACCTCGCTGATCTCTCGGACATAACTATACTGCTCGGAACCTACTATCCATGATAACCAGTTTGGGATAGCCTGTTTGCAACCAATTAGTCTTTCAGTTCGCAAGGTTTTGCGTTTGACATCAATCAGTCTAGCCAAAATATCAACAGATACAACATGTGTAGAAAACTTGTTTGGATACTTCTGCCAATTAGCTGCAGTTACCTGATCCCATGGGTAATTGAATGAATGCTGACTTTCGAAGAGTTTCATTGATCAGACTTTTATAATTGTTATGGTCTGCTTTTTAAAGCAAGGATATTTGTTAGAACGGGGAAGCCTTCTGTCTTATAATACTTCTTAATAAGTTTACTAAGTTTCTTAAAGGACTCGAAGATTCTGTGATACTTCACTATCTTCTGAAAATTTGTTCTTGTTTCTTTTTGAGTGTGGCAAGAGTCACGTGGCGATGGGTCCTGCTCTCAATATTACACAGCCATTACTTTCAGGAATTGCGAAATCTCACTTTAGAGACGATACATGACCTTAAATTGAGGTCGGAAATATGCTTACGTACTTTCACACATAGAAAACTTCTGAACTCGTAGGATATGCACTATTCTAAATCAGGTTTGCTATATTGTTGCCGATTCCGTTTAGCTCACAGTTCCCTACTTCGATTTTCTGTAAGTTTTTGTCAAAAGCACATGCGCAGTCCAAATAAATGGCTGCAAATTTAAAGAAAAATCGAAAAACTGAAAAAACTTCGTTGTAAAAATATCTAAAACACCATACGACTTAAGTCAAAGTAACCAAATCTGTACTTTTGAATAGAAAAGTGCATGTTACAGAAAAAGTTCCAGCTTCGTGATATCCGGCCCCTGGAAGGCCACTTGCGCGAAAAAAGCAAACGTTACGATATTCACCTAACTATTGGATGGATCCGGTGCCACCAAACTAACCCATATTTGCTTTACTATTTAATAAAGGGCCAAGAACACCAATTGACTCGGGGGCAACTGCTCAATGCAACACGAAAAAGAATGTGTGACTTCGAATACTCAATAATGTATAGATTCATGAGCGCGATACGAACATCAGTTCGATTTGGATTTTTGGCCTTTCAGAGGGAGCACTTGTGTGAGCGAGCAGTTACAACCAAGTAATAAATCATCATTTTTGAGGGAGTCTAGGGAATGAATTAGCAATCGTGGAGGTTCGCAGTAAGCTTGTAGAGCTCGAGTTTTTAAAAAAAAAGATTGGAGGAGTTAAGAATCGAACTCAAGACCTTTCCCATGCTAAGGGAACGCGCTACCAACTACGCCACACCCCCTTTTCTTATGTTTGTTTGTGCTTTAAACTTTTAAACTCTTTGCACCTTAATCGCTCACTATGGGGGCCTATTGATCCTGTTAAGGCTGCGAAATAGCGAAATTGCTGCGTGCGAAGAGAAGAATAAAACTCAACTAGACTTGAGTATGCTTCATCATTTACACAATCAATTTTTTTTGCCGTATTCAATGTTTGACTACTAACGTTTTACGAATTTCTGCGGTGAAATTAATATAAATTGTGCTTATATTCTATTTACAAGTTCAAACTGAAAGGTAGCTTTTCAAAGATTGTTTTTCTTTTGAATACTTCTGAGGGGCCGATTCTTCAAACATGCCAGTGTCACTGTCACTACTCAGAGCAAAGTCAGAAGATCCAAATTCATGTCTGCCTTTGAATGTTACCTTTGATGGCAGAGGGCCTACTCCACCACCGATTCTGCGATTGCGATCCTTTGTCGTTGGTATTTGCTTTAGATCCAGTAGGGTATTGAGGCTTTTGATTGGACTTACCTGGACTGGCTTCTTTCTTTTTCTTGGAAACAAAGCTTGAGTTGTTTGTCTTTTGGTAGAAGGTATGATGAGGCGCACTTCGGGTTTGATGCCATCCACTTTACTAGCTACGAGCGTCGTCACTTTTTTTGCAGAAGCGCCTGCCACCTTGAGTTTTGATGCCAAATCATTGTTGGTAGTTTTCTCTATTGAGCTGGCACTGGAGGCTAATTCAGAGACTTCTTGCAAGTTGATATTTGCCGTTGTTTCTAGTACCGAGTCACTCGATTCAGAGCTCGAGCTTGAACTTGAGCTAGACTCAGAGGCTGAACTTGAGCTGGAGCTTGAACTGCTTGAATCGGAGCTTGAGCCCGAACTCGAATCCGAGTCGGAATCAGAACTACTTGAATCAGAAGACTCTACCATTTTACTAGGCTTGATTGTTATCAGACTCGTGGGATATGAGCTACTGGACTTGAACATTGCATTGTGTCTTCGTGGGTCATCATGCTCCTTCACAGTAGATGTCATAACTTGAGTACCTTTTTTCAACGAATCATCTTCTTGGTTTAGAATATGCTTGTGGCCTTTCACACCAGGGATTCTTGTTGACAGTAAAAAAATTTCTTCTGTGTTCAAAGTTACTTTGGCCCTCTCAGAAATAATCTCTATTTCTGGGGTGGACTCTTGTTCAGAACTCAATTCATCATCAGAACTTTCTGAATCAGATTTCATGGCTTCGCTCTCGGTTGACTTGGCTTGGATGCTACCTATTTCATTTGGTACTTCAGTAGAAATAATATTCGAATGAGGACCGGACGTCAAAGTTGTTTCCAAGTTTGAACCTGATCCTGAATTGTCAGAGTTTGAATCTTCTTCTGAATCAATAGTCCTAGAATCAGAAAAAGAGTCAAATGCAACTTCTCCTGTCTCTTTTTCTATCTTAGAGTCAGGAATCTTCGTATCGAAAACAGCATGAGATGAAAGACTGAAAATATGATTTCCAGAAGTATTGGTAGCAGTTTCTGCATCCAAAGTCGTGCCCGAAACACTAGGGATGGAGTGAACCAATTCTGATAATTCAAATGGGCCAACCGTCTCGGGGGAACTAGGTTTGGAGACTGAGTCAGACTTGTCGCCGCTATCTGATGCAGAGGTATAAACGCGATTTTTTGTTCTACGACTTGGCATTGACGTTGAGTCTGAACTCAGCTCAGGAGCAGGAGAGTTCCGTCTCAGAGCATCAGAACTTCTAGGGGATAAACTACCAAATTTATCATCTGATTGAAATCGGCGATTATACCTAGACTCCTTTGGAACAGAACGAGGTACAAATATGACATTACTGTACTGGTCCAATTCAGGTTTTTTAGTGGACCTGGACATTACTGCGCGCATATCAGTTTCATTTAAATGTGGAGTTGAAGAAGCTAACTCCGTTTGGGTCATATTGGCGAGACCAATGGCTACGACCGGCAAAATTGCATCCATAGCGTCCGGAGATCCAATTGCATGGGCGCTTTCAGATATTTGAAGTGGACCTTCAGAGACAGATGCAGCAATTGAAGTGGTCGTTTCCACCAGATTTTCTATTTCCTGATCTTTGTTCGGATCTTCAATTTGCTGATCCACGGCGTCTTCGTAGTTAGACTCGTTCGAACTACTTTCCACTATAGACTTGTGTGTCTTATGAGCAACTATTTCCTCGCTATCTTCTGAATCGTCAAGCAACAGATCGTCTTCCTCTATTCCCAAGTCTGATCCATCATGTACAATCAGGTCGTCAGACTCGCTATCTACCAGCTGGCGTGCCAGATCCGAATCGCTGTAGATGATATCTTCTCCTTCTTCATTGTTTTCCAGATACAAGCCAGGTGCAGCAACTGCTTCATGCAAATCATCTTCCAAGTTACTTTCCTCATTGCTCTCAGATTCTTCATCACCTTCGCTCCTTGCTTCATCTTGAAGAAAGAGTTCAACTCCGGTTCTTCTTCTCCTCCTCCTCCGCCTTGGTTTCATTTCAAGATCAGTATCCTCATTGTCTTCAGCCGTAACATCAATATTGGAAATTTCATTTGGTGTTTCTGTTTCAAGGTCTTTCGATTCGGCTTGGTGCGAATTATTTCCAGAATATAAGTGGGGAGCATTTGCTTTTACTTCGGTTTCATTCTGAAGTTCATTCTCACTTTCCAATTCTTCAGGTGTGAAAATCACCTCGCGTATTCTAGAAGGCGACTTGAAGCTCTGTGAGCCCAACATTTTAATCTTGTTGTTAGTTGTAGGATCAAATGAATTATCAGATATCTCAGAGTCGTCCGAGAAAATGCTAGCGATGTCTGACCTTATAAATAGCAAGTGTTCTCTTTTCATATCTTCTATGATTGTGATCTTCTTTATTTTTGGAAGTATAGGCAAAATATTTCCTCTTGGAGTTACGGTCTGGAGGATATTGGAGAACTTCAGGATGAAATGTTGGTTGGGGATATTTGTACTCATTGGTGTCAATTTGCTTACTGATAAAACTTTTGCTCTTGTTGGCAAATTATGCTGCCGTTCTACTTGATTTGTCACATTACTTCCGATGGATGAGACGTTGGAATCAGATTGGTCTGAATTGTCTGAAGGGAGGTTCACCGCAGCAGCCAAATCCTTTTGAGTACCAATCGACGTGCATTTTAAAATCGCTGAAACCATTTTTCTAGGTGATGTTTGCATCCCAACAGATACTAAAGCTCTTTTCTTGTTGACAGCATGTTCGTTTAACTTGACCCTGTCAAGAAATTCTGTTTGAGTACCCTCCGATACTGAGATTCTCGCTCCTGAAATATCTGTAGTGGAACTCGAAGTCTCAGGCACGATTTCAGCTCTTCTTTCTGCTTCAGGCACTTCGTCAAGAATCTCACAATCAAACTCAAATAGATTATTGAGAAGATTATCGTGATTCACAGGGAGTTTAGAGTCTCTTAAGACTTCCTCTATTTGAAACGCATTTGTAAATTCCACCTTCTGAGCAGATGGTACAGTAAATTTGCTACACACGAGCGGATTGCTCGACGGAGTATTGGAAAAATTCATCATGTCTAAGAGCTTGTTTTCTAACGGAAGGAACTTTCGTATCAAATTTTTGGATGCAAGAAATGGATAAACCACGTTATCCAACGCTTCGACAAACTTCACCAGATCATTCTCAATTTTGTCAGAAGATGAGGCAAATTTTTGAATTTGAGTCAAGGTGAAGAAAACATCTTTCGAAGAGATATTGTAGTTAACTTCTTTTAGACAAGTCTTGAAATATTCCCTTGGAATATTTGTGAACGATTCATTTCTCAAAATATAGCGAAGACCATGACCATAACTTACCATATTTGGATCAGGTGTTACTTCAAGCGCGTCAAATTTACCCAAGAATGCAGAGGTTTTCACATCCTGACGATAGAAATTCTTCCCTTGCGGATCAGTTAATAATCTAGTAATGCAGTCGTGGTATGTGAGTATCAATTCGTTCAAGATAAGCAATGGTTCCTTGAAGAGATGCAACTTGTGAAACCTTTCGGCAAGGCATAATTTGATCCAAGTAAGCACTCCATAATCTGTGGGAAAATCGAGAAGGCGGGAGTTTTCCAGATTGCCAACAAAATATCTATCAAACATGATGCTGACATATTGTATATGAATGTTTGTGAAGTTTGATGGGTCACATATAACATTGTTTCTGCAGATCAATACGATTTTTTTATTTTGAGTCCTCAAGAGGAAGTCCAAGCGCTTCAAATAGGTATTTAAATGATGAGAATTTAACAAACCCGTTGGACAATAATTGAATTTAGAGTTCGGCAAATTGGTTACTATAAGTGGGTCTAAGATATTAGACAAGGACAAGTTTCCGCATAGTGAAAATGTGAATATCCCATTCCCAGTGGTCATATTAAGCTCATTAAAATAATAGATATTGTCCAAGGGATATGCGATCAAAGCTGAATGGATAGCTGAAAATTCATATGCCATAGCTTCGCTCGAGTCCAAAGGTAATATCAGTCTTGGTATTGAAATGGCCCATTTGAAATCATTGACAAAACTAGTGGCATACCTCGTTTGTATCGCAGAGCTGAAGAAAAGAGCCATAAGTCTGTTCAACAACTCTAAAACCACTGTGTAATCGCACTTTAAGTTTAAAAGTCTTATTCCAAAGTCTAATAATGTTGCATAGCCCAATCTTGGCACGAAAGACTTTCTTAGCTGTGATTCATTTATCGCCTGCAAATGCTTTAGGAAGATTTCTTGGTTTGGTATGCTGATCTTGAATTGTTCCAAAGTTTGGTTGAGGGTATGCTTGGGGTTTATGACTGAAGCATAATTATAATGATCTAGGAACATAAGATCCAAATCACTAGGGGAAGCCATAGTGACTAGGATTGGGATCTCTATTTTCAAAGAAACTCTGCAATGAAAGGGCAAGTCAACTGGCAGAAGTGGTGGATAGCTGAAAAAATCAATCAAGATGTAGATGACCAGCGCTACCAAATTCGAGTTCTTTGATCGTGAACCCAGGGATGCTTTTCAAATGAGAGACAGCGAAAATAACTTCAGAATTTACAGACAGCTCCATTAATGCTCTGAAGATGAAATGAAGCTATTGAATATGCCATACTTGGGCTACTTTTTCTCTCTCTAAAGGGTAATAGTTTACCAGTCATAACGATTTAAATGAGAGGGTTTGAGTGGAAATTAATAAAACAAGTGCTTGTGTGCATCCGGAAATGGAGACGAGAATCAGATATAAAAGGACAAACTAGTTTTGCCCACCTGGGTGCTAAGCGACAAACGAGCGCTATTTGTCACTTAAATATTTAGACTACTTATAACTTCTGAAAATCAAATGTTCTGAATTCTCCGTCTTAAACTTATAACTGCTCATCATGCTGAGAGGTGCTAAGTTGACGTGTAGCTCGGCTGATTTACAATGTTTCTTACAACCGTGTACTGCATACGAATTTTGCAGCCTAAATTATGTAATTTCCAACTACAAAGAATAATAGACACTACACAACTTGTGCAATGGTGCTTAAAATATTTCTGGTTTGTTTCAATTATGTCTTTGGCTCAAAAAGGGGTTGGAATTCAACACGACCGCCTCTCAAAGCTACTCTTTTACGTACTCTCGAGGGACTTGTTTTACATCCTTGAACTCATCCCAGAAACTAGCTAGAACATCCCTTTTACCTTCAAATGGTTTACGACCATGATAAACCAGATAATTGTCTATTAAAATCAAGTCCCCGTTTTTGTATTCATGAGTGTATTCGATGTCAACTGACTGCTCAAACAAATAGTCAAGGAATTCCTCAGGTATACTCTCTCCATTATCATATCTGATATTCAGTGGGATTGACCTATCGAAGTAATGGTGTGAATAATATGTTGGGAGACTGCTGAAGATAATTGGCCAGTTGTTGTAAGGATGAATACGTATTGGTTTCGTATGTTGATGTACTTTCAAAGTATTATCTTCTAAGAACTCTGCATCTTCACTTACTCTTTGTTTGGCTAAGTTCAAAGCCTTTGACTTCCTCGTTTCTAAATTGTCATGCTGAATTATATCCTTGCCAAAAGCATACTTTGCAACCCATGAAGATTCAATGGGCTTGTCTAAATCATCATTATTTGCCCAAGTTTGTGACAAGTATACACCCTTTTCGTTCAATGCATTAATAAATTCTGGGTACTTGGCATTGACTCTGTCAAAGAGCTCAGTCGCATGTAATGTCGTAGACTGGCCCGAATGCCCCTTTTCATTGGCTGGAGGAGTTGCCTGAGAGAAGAACGTTATTAATGTTGGGAATTCTTTAAAGCGGGAGAATTCTTGATGACCGTAGAGCGTCTTTGGTCCCGAAGCTGGATTCACAGTAGTGACATTATCACTAACATCTTTTCTTGGAGCACCTAATACGCCCACTTGCACATAAGGATGGTGAAATTTTCCAAACGCAGCATCAACTACCTTTGAATATACCTCAGCTTCAGTTGACCCTAAGTTTTGAATGACAACTTGTCCATGCGTATTAAGCAAAGACTTAAAGATATTCCTTTCACCTAAATCTCTGAAAAAGCTCTCAATTGCTTCACTCCGTCTTTTCCCATTGACTTCAATGTTGTAAATAACAGGGAACTCAACACCTCTAACTATTCTTGGAATTGCATGTGGGTCCTTCACCAATTTCACTTTAGTTCCATTGTACACTCCTTGGAGAACCGTAGAATCCGCCATTTTAGAATTTATCGATGAAATTATTCTTCAAGAGCAATCAATGCCATTTATAACCGGCTATAATCGAGTCCTTGTGATTACTGTGGTTGAGATTACTAATGATACCCAAAATCACATCTTGCGAAGTCTCCACATTAACTGAATCCAAAAAAATGCGCACAATCAGCTTGGAATGTCGAGCATTTTCAAACAAGACTTTCAAGAGTGTATTAAAGTAGCTTACAGAGGTAATTTGACATCTTAAGAGGCTACGTAGTGAAACTTCATGAGAAGAGTACAATTACTCCTACCCGGTTCTTTTGTTTAAATCAAGACTCTTATGCACGCCCCTAGTAATCTTAATTCGTTCGGAAGACGTAGCCGCAGGTCGAGCATTTAAATAGCGATAATTTCGAAGTCGTATCATTTTGCCCATTAAAGAGATCTAGAAGTATGTCACAAATACCAAGGAAAGCTTCTAAAAAACATCACCTCCAAGGACATTTAAGGCCAAATATCTCTAAATTCATGCATCATGTTGAGTATAGTGATTCATCTGTGTAAATCTTTATTTTATTTCAACTCATATGGGATACTAATCCTATCTGGAGTTCATAGTTGAGGGCATAGAGACATTCTAAAACTTTTCGCCGCTCGATTCATATATTAAAACACATAAACTTTTGATTGTAGGTATATGTTGGCATTCTGAATACAGCTTACTATGGAAATGAATTCTATACTACATAGCACGCAAATTTGAAGAAAGTAGAAAGCTTGATGGTTTCAACCAGCCACATATACCACCGCTTTTGGTGTCCTCTTAGAAGCCATTGGACTTAGAAGAGAGTATACCAACAAGTGCGTAGTATTAAGTACTCTTTTTTGCACTCAAGTTTATGTTTGTGCATTTCTTTTGGCTGCAAAATTTTGTTTGCGAACAGTCAAAACTCTTTCTTCGTCTTCCAACAGCGCCTATCTGATAACCTAACATTTGCTAGTACTGCCTACAGAAGATCATAAACAAGCATAATTAATATACGCCTAACATTCTACACCCATAACGTTAGTAGAATGTGCGTGGAATTTCAAAGTTTGAATGACGACGAGTATGCCGCATCTCCATCATTATCGACTTTGTTCTCGCCTAGAATTGAAAACAACATGTATGCTAATTTAGCAGCAGTTGACATAAGGCCTTCACTCACTACCAGAATTTCTCGTACTTTTATGAGCAAAATTCCCAGAGCTAATCCCCTTTGCGATGACGGAGCACAGGTTTCGGTTTTATCACCATTCGAAATTAGACCGCTTTTAAAACTGAACCCATTAACTTTGTTGCATTCAAATAGTTCACACCTGAACTTGTTGAATTTTCCCTCAAATAATCTGCACTCTTCAGACACCAACCTAGGTGATGAGAAGCTCAAGACTTCAGGGTTTAGTACGAGTGCTGATCCAGCTTGTGAAATAAATTTCTCTCAAAGTGAAGAGTTATACAAGCGGTTTATAAGCAATTCGCCATCTCACGTTCCCTGGGATAAAGCGAAATTCAAATCTACCTCGAAGAAATCGTTTGATCCATTCTCGGAAGAGACAATTAACTTTCAATTTGACTTCAGTTTTGATCGTGACAGTTTGAATTTTAATGTATATTTGAAAGATGGGCAAGACAACACCTCATTCAACGTTGCAGCACCTCATGTCAATGGCTCTTCAGCTGACATTGCGGTTGATCAAAACTATGCTGAGATGGAGTTTAGTTCTTTTGATTCTGACACTGAAAATGAAGCGTTTGCCAATGTTGAAGAATCTAACAGATTTCAAACAGATAGGAGATGTTCTGTATTGACTAGGATCAAAAGCTTTTTAACTCGCCTCCATACTGATTCTCCAATTAATAGCACCAAAAGAGTCATGAAGCCTGATACAATTGCATTATATGAGGAACTTGAACAGCTGCTGGCTAGAATCACGCCAATTCATCTTCAAACAGAATCAAGGGAAAAGTTTAAAGGAAAAGATGTAGAATTGGAGAATTGGCAAATTCATCAGCCAAGTATGAATTCCGTGCAATTGACCACACCTTCAGTTAAGATTCCCGTGAAACAGAACATCTGCGCATCAAAGTCTAATGGTAGAGCTATAACATGTATGGATTTATCTTTATTTCAGAGCGACGACGAAGTTAAGGAGGTGAGTGGTACAATAAAATTTACTGATTTTGCTGACATGTTTCATTATGATTCTCAAATTGCGACAAACGGTGCCGAGACGCAAACTAGGAACAATACTACACCAAAACGAAAGCTTTCTTTCAAGAATGGATTCCGCCACTTCAAGAGAGCAGTTAATTCCGAGAACAAGAACAAACCATACATATCTTCCAATGAGAATGTCACCTCTATCTTGAAAAGCAAGGTGAACTTTAACTTTGAGCTTGAAAATGAACGCTCGTTGAAAGATGAAGACGTTGACATAAATAAGTTTCTAATTGATTTTGAGCAAGCAGAGCATGAGAAGTATTTGAAAGAAGCAACATTGACTGTTTTGAGGGTAGAGCAATTGAAGAATTACTATAATAAGTATTAGTCTTAGCAATTAGGGGAGTAAACATGCGTGATATGTATTCCATAAATCAGATACCTATTTTATATTCGTAAAAACCATAAGGGTATTATAACTAAAGATCAACTTGAGTTCGGATTCACAAATAGACTGTATCATATATCGTGGACAATGTGCCTCAACTTGCTACCACCTACTGAGCGACGATCTTGGGATCGAAGCTTAAACGTCCTTGCGCTCTGGTATTCGACCGACTTCTCAAGTCTGCGCTGTAGTAACCTCTGCGCCCCAGAAACACCTTCTGCTTGAGCCGAGGTGGTTTTCAACAGTTTGTGGTTGTTCGAATTATGAGTTTCGGTGCTCCTTGGGAGACCCCGATTCGAGTTGTTGCGGGACTCCGCATTATAAACCTCAAACTCACCAATAGCAATGCTCGTCTTTCTCTTCTTCAAGTTCTTGTCAGACCTATAGCTTGCCTTCCGCGAGTTCTTTCCATTCGCTATCCTTTTACCACTCTCTGTATTCCCCATGTACTTCTCAAGCCAGCTATCAACGTCGCCGATGAGAGTATCCGATAAGCTATGTCTCTTTTTGGGTAGACATGTCTTGTCCTTCACCAAAGGTATTTCCCCATATCTTGTAGAGCTGCTCATACTAGTTAACAGATTCCTGGAAGTGCTCCCCCTGAATGGATTTAAATTTATTTGCAACTATATATGTCGAGCAGCATTTTTTTTTGGCGAGTGTGACTTCCAAAAGAAGAACAAGAGCCCAGAAATGAAATGCAGGTTTACTTTGAGCAGGAGCTATGGAATTATTTATAAATCAGCTCAACCTACCTCTGACGTTACTTGAAGAAATCAAAACTTTCAGCGTAGAGAGAGTATTTACTTCGCTTGAGTGCAAGTCGCTTGGATAACTTTATATCACTAAGCATTCCAAATTAGTTCGCATTGAAATGGAGACACGAGCTCAGAGAAGGAAGCCTCGAAGTAGTAGAATTCTTCCTGTAGACTCAATTCACGACTCCACATACACAAGTCCAAGGGACCAGGCAGAGCTGCACAGTTTAATCTAATAGCGATGAACACCCAACATTTACGATGACAAATACGAACTAGCTTTTCCCCACCATTCAATAGAGTGAAGGTCCATCCGCTATTGAATTTGAAACGTATAAAGCTGGAGCAAATTCTAGCCAAACAGTTCTAAAGTCTATTATTATATATAACGGTATAACAGACTCCATAGGACATGTCTATTCTAGTCACCGGAGCCAACGGCTTCATTGCACAACATACGGTACAACAATTACTTAGTGAGGGGTACACTGTAATCGGAACGGTCAGAACAGCTTCCAAAGGCGAAATTATATCTCAACTACTCAATAATACCAAATTTTCTTTCGTTGTCGTCCCTGATATGGGAGTAGCTCATTGTTTTGATGAATTATTCAAAAACAATACTCACATTGTCGCTGTCTTACATATAGCTTCTCCTTTCAGGTTCAATGTGGAAAGTCCAGAGAACGACATCTTGATTCCAGCTATTGACGGCGTGAAAACGTTGTATGATTCCATATTGAACTTTGCTCCTCAAGTTAAGAGAGTGGTTTTGACATCTTCCGATGCGGCTGCAAGAATAACTTTAGACGACCCAAGCACAACCATAGATGAAAATACTTGGAGCCCTTTGCAGTATGAGGATTGTAAAGACGACAAAGTTATGGCGTATTTGGCCTCGAAACCAATTGCTGAAAGATATGCGTGGAATTTCGTCAAGGAAAATAAAGTGAACTTTGAAATGGTGTCAGTTCTACCATCGAACACTTGGGGACCTCAAGTATTTGATGAGTCTCTTGCTGACATCATAAATACATCTTGCCAAGCAATTGACGAGATTGTTCAACTGAGCATTAAATCAGTTGGAATTGCCCACCGTTATGGTGGTTGGATCGATGTTAGGGATGCTGCAAAGGCACATATTATTGCATTGAAAAGTGATGAGGCTGTTAATCATCGGTTGGTTTTAGTTTCATCTACATTTACTAGTCAAACAATGTATGATATTGCAAACAGAGAGTTCCCTGAATGTGGCTTCTTTAAGGGTAACCCTGGCAGTGATATCGGCAACTTGGCAAAAATAACCAAGATGGACTACGCTGAAACTGAAAGAATTTTGGATTTCAAATATAAATCTTTAACTGAGACTTTGGTCGACTCCATTCAACAGATGTTAAGATCAAGACACTCCAAATAATGCGACAATAAATTTTGCAACCAAATGTTGATCGCAAGTCAAACTTGTCGCGCAAGGAGTTGTACTTCTAAATCTAGCACACCACTTGCATGTTCAATCTTACTTACTTACGTGCCTAGTATGTATTCCTGTTGAAATTATGATTCATTAGACAATACTCGAATACTTTACTCCGTAAAAAAATTGTATTTATCTATCAATTTACTTGCAACATTTGCGATCTTCTCCATCGTCACAAGTCAACGGCTCGTTGATGGTGAAAGCAAGTTTCCCAAAGAATGCTCCTAAGACACAAGAAATGATGATGTATCCATTGTAGTACATGAACAACAACATGATCATGTAAGATACACCCCATTCAAGGGTGTACAATAAAGATCTGAGGACTTGCTCGGCAAAGTTAGGGACTATCGAACCGGGCTGTTTGTTAAACAACCATGAGTGGCTCAATGCGTAAACGTAAGGATTTCTAACCTGAAGAGAGTCTGCGTTGAACCCCACAACATCCTGATCATCCTCGGAGGAGCTGTTAGATCCTTTAATGAGAACCTTCTGATTTGCCTCATGCTTCTTTGCAAGGGCATTATCCAATTCACGGCAAAAGCGATGCAACCACTGCAGCGCCATCACAAGCAAGAACACACCAACACAAGACCCAGCAAAGACACCTTTCGACCTTACGTGCCATGATTTCGCAATGAAACAAGTATCGACGGTGTACCAATTCCACAACATCGAAATCTTGCACGCATGTTCTGAGGTAGTAGACATATCCATTTTAGAAGTTACACTTGTAGTGAGCTTTGAAATATCTTGATTTCTGAAAACAGTTTCCATCATAGTACAGACACTGCCCTTTATAACTTTGACGACAAGCCAGTCTATCAAAAACCAAGAAAAAATAGGAAATACAGTCCCAATTTTAAGAAATTGGTCGATATGTAGGGCCCGTACGCATTTCTCTATTTAGCATTGGAAATTTGCTCAATAACTTGCTCATATGATATGTTCACTTGGTGCTCCTTTTTATTGTCCCAATTAGGAGCATATCAAGAAAGCTGTAATTCAATATCGGTGCGAACCATGTAAAGGATGAGTTCCCGAGTACGAAAATGGATGAGACTGACACGGCTACTGTGCTCGCAAACACTTCGTGATCACGGCTGAATTTTCTAGTGATAAACTTTGCATAAGTCAATCAGCACGCGGCGTGATGGCCCGGCTGTGGTGCTGAATACATGTTGAACCAATGACGGTCTACAGAGCCCAATTGGAAGATCTTTTTGATATTTTTTCAGTAGATTAATTTACAAGTTGAACAAAGCCGATCTCAGGCAACATTACATTAACCAGATGGCTCGTTCCGAGATCCGCGAGGCTGCTAATGCGGCCATCAGACGCTGAGCGTGGAATCTTTAAATGCGGATGCAAATGCCTTTTCCGTTTTGAGGACTTTAGTTCTGCCCAAATCATAGCTTCACGTAGCAACAGTAGCCAACATTTCTTTGGCTAGGCATTTACTACTAAAGGGCAATCCGATATAATTACCGTTCTAGAATTGCACAAGCAACTTTATACTCTTCTAAATTCTTTCCAGGTTTTTTTTAAAAGTGCATCTCGATGGTACAACAGGAATAAACTAAGGTTGCGGCCATCTCTAGTAGAAAGCACCGTTTCCCGTCCGATCAACTGTAGTTAAGCTACTAAGAGCGAGACCGAGTAGTGTAGTGGAAGACCATACGCGAAATTCTCGTGCTGCAATCTTTTTGCCTATTGTCTCTAGGAAACTAACCGAAATACTTAAACTTGTAGCCTAATCATCCTATGCCAGCAGCATTTTTTTTTGTACATAGGTGTACATGTTTTATACTAAAATATTCTCCAATATCTCAGCATACTTCTTCAGTTCTATTAATTGAATATCAATTGTTATAGATGGCTCAAATATATTCTATAATGAATTTCGTAGATACGAGCTTAACGGTTGTTGAACGCGGTATATGTGAAAGCTGTTATCTTGAATAATGTGACACAAATCCAAATTGGAATGCGATTCGAGAAATGGCTGCAAAACTAATGAAGGATTCCGTGCAATGAGCAGCACCCCTGCAAGGTCGGTTGAAGTCTAAAATAAATATGAAGAGGGAACAATGAGATTAGAGGCCTTCAAGATCAATTAACTGGCGTATTTTCGAAGTCTACTTAACTTTACGGGAGTGCTGTGCTCACTTCCAATCCACAAATCCAAATCACACTTGTAAACCTGGAAAGAAGATATAGTATTTCGGAGGGGCCACAAGGATTAAAACTTTTTAGTCTCCCTTTCTCTTTAATCTACAGATTGAAACCAGAACGTTATTTAACCCATACAGTTAAATATATCTTTTAAGATGCCCGTCGTTCAACCCTCCGCCTCTTCCGCCTCAGCCAAGAAGTCTACTTCTAGTTCTGAAGCCCCAAGAGCCAACTTCCCCAAGCCCCTTAGAGAAATCGATAAGGAGTCCGATCCTTCCATTGTGAAGGTCCCAGCTAAGCGCAGACGTCGCAGAGGAAAGTCCTCAAGAGGTAAGCCTTCCAGTGGTAAGCCTTTCGATGTCAAAGTTGAAACTGGCAGTTCGGGGAAGTCTGCTTGTGACGAGCCTGTCAAAGGCAAGTCCACAGAAGGAAGCATTGATGCTAGCAATGCTGGTAAGCCTGTTGAAGGCAAAATTGTCCCCCCTGTTTCTGGGAAGCCTCTGAAACGCAAACGTTCTAGAAGAAAGTATTTCAGAAGAAAGGTTGCCCTCATTAGTGCGTGGGATCCTTCTCATGGTGAAGTTGCACTTGAAAAGCCCTCCAATGGCAAGCATGTTGAATGCAAAGACCTTGGTCTCGCTGGAGAGCCTTTCAATGGCAAGTCTGTTGCAGTTGAGCTCAGTAAAGGAGATGATGTCCCTTCTGGAGAGCCTGCTTCAGACGCAGTTATCCCTAGTACTTCTGGGGGGTCTTTTGAAGACAAAATTGTCTCTCTTACTTCTGAAGAGGTACTTGATGGTACGCTTGTTGCAGTTGAGCTCAGTGAAGGAGATGATATTCCTACTGGAGAGCCTGCTTCAGACGCAGTTATCCCTAGTGTTGCTGGGGAGTCTTTCGAAGACAAACTTGAACCTAGTACTTCTGGGGGGTCTATTGAAGACAAAATTGTCTCTATTACTCATCTGGAGTTACTTGACGATGAGTTTGTCGCAGAGTCCAGCGAAGGAGATTATATCCCTGCTGGACAGCCTGTCGAAGACAATCTTGTCCTTACTATGGTTGGGGAGTCCTTCAAAGATGCCCCTTCTGATGGTGAGATTTCTGGCGGTAAAGTTGACCCAAGTTACGCTGCAGTGCCTTTCTGTGGTGAACAGGAAAGCCGCTCAGATTCTACACACAATGGAGCATTTGAGACTCATCTTTCTATTAGAAGAACAATCTTATGGAATGGATCAGCCTACAAGTCTTCAGAGGGTTCCCTTTCCACTCCAGGCACTAGATCAAAGGTGACTTTGTTGGAGGCAACCAAATCCTTTGATATGTGTCCAGAAATTGGAAAGGTTGTCCACAAAAAGGTGGAACCACAAATGAAGCCATGCTTCGTTCCTGTTGCTTCGGCATCAAGTTCAGACTCTTTTGAAGACGTCTACTTGAGCTTTGACTACTGGAAATTGAAAGCAGCGCTAGACTTAGCTGACGAATGGAAAGCCAGCGAAGTTGCTGCTGGTGATATCATCTCCAGTGAGACTTGTGTTGGTACTCAGCCAATTGAAGCTGGAGAAGTGAAAGATTGGTGTCTTGAGGTTGCTACTGCTACCGAAGGTCCAGCTTTCGATGATATCAAGCCGGTTCCTTTATCTGCTCAGGCATCACTTATGCCTGCCGTGATTGAGATTTCCCCAATCACGCAGGTCCAGATAACAGAATGCCTCTCCACTTTGTCTCCTGGAGGTTCAACTTCACCTAGGATGACCGAACCCTCAGGTTCACCTTCAATTTTTGATAACTACTATAGCTCTCCTTACTCCAAAGCTTCCAGTGCCATTCCAGTTATGAGATTCAGCAAGATTACTAACCAATATGTAGACTTGGAACTGCTGCAATTCACAAGTTGTGCAGAATCACGATTTGGAAAGCCTAAGGGAAATGGAAATGCAGCATCATTGTCTTCAGAGTCGGCCACCTTTGAACACAGTGCTGCTCGCTACTCCTTTGCAGCGCGTGCAAGCTCTCTTAGAGCTATCTTTAATCGTGATGCTGACCATAAAGCTCCACAAAGTCTTGTCATTGGACTGGAGACCTTGGTATCTAGCAAGGTTGAATGCCAGAGTTCTGAGTTTATACATTGCGATGGTAACTCGCCGCTTTCGATTAGCGGGAATAAGACTGAGTTTTCTCTTAGCACTGAGCAAGAAGCCAAATCTCCTTCCTATTCTTTGGATAGTCTTGTCGATACAGAGCATGCTAGCTCACGCAAGAATCCATTTGGACAAAGAATCAAGTCCAAAGTCCAAAGATGGAGAGAAAGGCTTGGTCAGCGCTGGGTTAACCTTAAAACCAATATTAAGGGACCCCTGGAGAAAGCTTAGGAGATGAGTTGAGTAGCGAGAAGTTTCATGGAAGAACCAGTCTAATCATATCAATGTCCTATTTGTCTTTGAAGATTATCGACAGAATTTCATGACTTTAGTTTTTATAATGTTTTTATTTAATATATCTCTCAAAAAACGAGTGTAAAGTAGATTCAGACAGTTGAATGAGATCATTATGGAAGACATTTAGTTGGAGCATCCGTACGCTACAATGATAAGTGCCAAACTTGCCAAAGAAACAGGAATAATGTAAAGTTTCCTGATTGATGGTTCTACATAATCCGTACTACTAAGACAAAGTAAAGCCGACAATGGCATGGTTTCAAACAATTTACTTACTTCTATTATCTAGATTGTCGATGTTGTTAACACATACTAACTTACCTGCAAACAATCCAGGTTCTAGAAGAGGAATAGTTAAAGTTAGTATCGACTAGATAGAATATTAGACAATAGTCAAAATGAGAGCAAGCTAATTGACTATTTTCATCTGTTCTTACACTTCAGTTCTTTTCAGCATGGGAGGCAATTCCTCAAAGTACCACAACGGCTGTGGGTGTGGTTAATATTTTGCGATGTTTGCAAACCAAGGGCGCCCCTACAATATAATCATATCAACTAACAATTTTGGCACATTTATAATGTGCAATATGAGCAATTGCCCACATACTGAGCAACTCTAACATGCCAAGCTGTGCTGCAGGACGAGAAACTCATTCGACCTCAAATTTTGTATCGAATTGAATGAAAATACTTACTCTCATTGACAGTCCTGGTACACTACCAGACTCTACTTATCCTGCCTGACAGCAAGAGAGATGCTGTACTGGAAAATTAATACCTTATCAAAACACAAATGAGCGCTTTCGCCCAACAAATCTGTTGCGGTAACACAGATTTTCTTTCACTACGAAGTGCTGATTCCATAGGAGCGGTACATGGAAAGTTACGCCTTGATTTCGAATGAATAGCAACATATTAGGCTGGGAAGCAAAAGTGGAATGAACTCAACAGAGGGCCCTATGGCACTTACATTTATGATGCTTTCATATCTATTATCAATACCGTACTGTTTACCTAATGAAGTTATGAAATTATGCCTTGGCCTTCGAAGACTTATGCCAACCCCAACTACATTGAGTTTAAGCCTGAGATTATTAGTGACGATCAAAATATTTGACAAATCCCATGAATACACCTGATCTTCCTGTAGCAAAGGGACTCACCTTCCTCCAAACAAGTCACAAGTCCGGAGTCTAATAATTGTAACTATATTGTAACCTTAATTGTGACAGTTTAGTGCCTGCTACACATTAACATGAAAACATGCTAGGGCTTTAGAAAGCACAGTCACGTGTTAAGTCTGATCTGGCAGCAAAACACCACCTGGAGCAGCAAAATAAATTGCAGATCACATTAAAGCTAGTTGTAGAATTTGCAGCAATAAGAAGATCACTGCGGTTGAGAGATACCCAAATAGCATATAAGTATAATAACCTAAAAGCAATGGCTCTGAATACGGATACGTTGAGCTTTTACCCAGTTTAGCTTAGACTTGGCCCCTACTTAACTATTTACAAACAAGTAAACAATTGAATGGACATTTGGCCAGACTGAACAATTTTAACAATATCTCAAAGTAGATACCACCACTATACGAAGTATAATGCAGCAGAGGAGCCAAGCTGAGAACTCTAGAGGTAATATCGCTATTGAATTTCGAGCGCTTCTTGAGTTTATACCGTCTCAAATTTGGTTGCAAAAATATTCGGAAATCACCGACAAATAAACTATCCCAAGAAGCAAATCGCGAAGGTGTTTCCTTTCATGCTAAATACTGCTTCTTTTGCGACGCCTAGGCCAGCTAACTCATTCTGAAATTTTGCCCTCGACGCCACACTTCATTTCGATTCCAATTGCTTTTTATTTCACTAAATTAATGAAACCAACTGAATATCGACACTAAATGAAGTTGAAGTTCGGTAAACAAATGGAACGAATTACAATAAAACGCGTCTTGACATGGACAAGTAACCAAAATACCTTTTGAACCAAGTTCGTGGTTCTTTATTCCACTTCTTATAGCTTGAGTTTTCACTCATGTGGATCTAAGTTTCACCATGTCACGTGAAATTGAGATGCAAAAAAAAACCATATACGGAACCGATTTTTCTTTTTCCTTAGCAAGCTCTTAGAGGCAGCGATGATTATTAATGTCTAGGAATGCTTTATATACGGTCCATTCCCTTAATATTCTTCTATAAATCACTTGACTGTTGTATCGATTCATATATTCAGTCTATCCACACTTTATAATGACCAAATTAGACTTGAAAGCCATTAATGCCCACCTTGAAACTTTGTCACCTCAAGAGATCATAGAATGGGCCATTGAGAACTTTTCTGAAGGATTATACCAATCTACAGCTTTTGGACTTACTGGTTTAGTTACAATTGACTTAATTTCCAAGATCAAAAGCCGTCCTACTGTCGACTTGATATTCGTTGATACCTTATACCATTTCCCACAAACCTTAGAGTTGGTTGAAAACGTCAAAGAGAGGTACTCTCCAATAAACGTGATCTCATATAAGCCGAAAAACTGCCAAACTGAAGATGACTTCGTGAAAGCATATGGTGATGAATTATGGGAAAAGGATGAAACGAAGTACGATTATTTGGTCAAAGTGGAGCCAATCCAGAGAGCTTTCCGTGAATTGCAGGTCAGAGCGGTTTTAACTGGACGTAGAAGATCCCAAGGTGGTGCTCGGAACAAATTGCCAATAATAGAGTACGAACAGGAATCAAACACTTACAAGATCAACCCATTATGCAAATTATCCTTCCAGGATGTCAAGAAGTATGTTGAGGAGAACAATGTCCCATACAATGAATTACTTGACTTAGGTTACAAATCAGTTGGCGACTGGCACTCTACTTCTCCAGTTGCTGCTGATGAAGATGAAAGATCTGGTCGCTGGAAGGGACAAGCGAAAACGGAATGTGGAATTCACCAGCTGGAAAGATTCACTCATCTTTTGCTGCAAGAAGCATAAAAATTTATAGAAATACAAACTAGGACGGGCGAATTTGTAGACACGTTGAAAGGCATTTTCACGACAATAAAATTGCAAGAAGTTAGTAAATGATTAATGTACAGTTTGCTTGTCTCAGCTAGTTGAATAAACTGGGAGAATGGCAAAAAACAAGCATGGAGGGCAGTACGACTCTACGGTCATAACTGAAGTGCGTCTACCCGCGTAGAATGCGTTTTCAAGTGTAACGAATGGCCGTTGGTCAAAAAGCTGAAAGATGGCGCGGAATTCATCGCTACTTTGGGTTGTAAATTTGCAGTCAAAACTATTAAATCTTGATTGAATGCCCTACGGAAGTGAATGATGCGGTAGTGTAAGTGGCATATGACTAATACATTCAAGGTGTCATTTATTGGGCATAATGAGTAGCTTATAGTTAACCTTGAAGTTTTCAGTTACCCCACACATAAAGTTGCATAAAATTTCAAACTAAAAGTCCCTGAAGCTACCTTTGAGGTCTTGTCTAGTTCTACAATATATATATATATTGAATAAACTGATGTGTACAGCAAGTTACAGGCATTTGAAATAAATGTCTTGAAAGCAATGCTAGATCTGTTTTCTCTACGAAATCACCTAATTTCTCTCGCTATCAATTACTCAACTTGTGTTTCAATATTCCGCACTAGAGGACAGATTCCGCGCCTCCAAGATAAGAATGAATCGACAATTTCTTGGGAACTCTCTACTATATATTCGTCGGTGACCTGCTTGGCCGTACACTTCCTTTCCTTACCCATACGTTCAAAATGTTGGCTCAGTTGGTTATTGCTTACCACGTTGAGATTGCCTCAATACTCGCTCTTGGATCTATACTCTACTACTTGATATTGTACCCATTCTGCTTATCACCATTGAAAGACATTCCTGGTCCTTATATATACAGAATATCATCAATTCCAAGTTTGAATTTGCAGCGAAAACATCAATGGGTTGGGACGGTCCATGGGTTGCACAAGAAATACGGAGACGTGGTTGTTACTTCTCCATATTCTATCAGCTGTAATTCCTCACAATATGTTCAAGACATCTATGTGAAAAACATGCCAAAATCTACATTCTATGCCAACTTTGAAAACCATGGACAACCCAATATTTTTGCTTCTCTCGAGAATAAGAAGCATTTACAATACAAAAAGTTAATTGTGGGACTTTACAACAAGTCTAGTGTGTTTGCGAACTCGAAGGATTTGTTGATCGAAAAGGTACTGGATCTACTCTCATGCATTGAACTCAACTCTGTAACTGGGAAAGAGCCAGACTACATAAATGCCACATCCAAATGGAACCCTGAAGGTAAAGGTTTTGGATATGGAGGTGGTTGGTTGCAAAAAACTACCAATGTTGGCATTGATGTTTATTCATTGTTTTCCGCCTTGGCTATGGATGTTGTGAGTTCATTTGAACTTGGCAGAGGAAACGGGTCCAACTTTTTGCTCAACCAACACGACAGATATATGATCATGAAACATCGTATGGTCTCTGGGATGGTTTTTTGGACAACCTTGATGCCAAAGTTCTGGAGTTGGGCTGCACTGCTTGAGATTGCGGAAGCTGCTGAAGAAGTTGAAGAATGGCAGCTAAAGATGTACAAGGCTGCCGAGATAGCTTTGACAGAGGAAGGAAACACAGAAAAAGACTCTTGCACTTTGCATCTCCTCAACTCGTGCGGCCTAACTGGAGAGGCGGCTTATTCTTTACTATCAGATAACATATTTGCAGGTCACGAAACTACGGCGATCCAATTGACATACTTGACTTATCAATTGCTGAGGCCTGCCAACAAGAACATTCAATACAAGTTGATTAATGAGTTGCATGCTGCGTTTGGCACATGCTCAATAATCGACAATTTGGAAGCTGTCGATAAACTCCCATTTCTTGATGCTTTAATTCAGGAGACTTTGAGATTGCATGCTGCCATTCCCGGAGCCGAGCCTCGCGTTGTTGATAAACCTTTCAAAGTCATGGTGAATGACTCCAAGGCTGTTATTGTGCCCCTGGGAACCACTGTGTCGTGCCAGCCATACTCACTCCATAGAACATCCATATTCACGGAACCCGACGAATTCATTCCAGAAAGGTGGATCAAGTACGAAGGTGAAACTCAAGAACAATACAACTCCAGGATAAAATACCAAAATAGGTATATGATGGCATTCGGGAAAGGAATTCGAATGTGCCTCGGGATGAACCTTGCTCTCATAGAGATGAAACTTGCCGTTGCTAATTTATATTTGAAGTATAACTCCAAAGTTAGTAGCGAGTGGTGCTCAGTAGCAAATGACTTGAAAAAGATAGAGCTAGGTATGAAACTGGATGGCGATAAGGACTACGAGAAAATGACAATGTTTGATTCCTACACCACGCGGCCATGGACGGATGAATGTTGGTTGGAATGGTATGAAAATGAGAAGCAGATGGCCTGAAAACCATGCGAAGCCAATTCAGAGTGATGTGGCGATTCAGGCTAAGGTCCAACTTCAACCGGATTCTCAGCCTCCTTCGGTATCAGCCAAACTCGTTGTCAAACCGGTACTGACGCCGCACGTTAGTTAAGAGTATAAATATATCATTTGATCCCAATTAAGATAATACAGTGCCTCCTATTGACAATCAATTTGAAAAGTGCACACCCTTTCTCTTCCCGCCATACATTTGACCTTTCCTAGTTTAAAGGCAGTGCAAGGCCAGGCTAGCAATTCTACTTACTGCATCACAATTCTAAGTAAGCCTCGTATTTCCATAATTAGCTCCGTAGAACGTGCAAAAACTGATGCGACCATTTACTTTTGTGGCAATCTGATCCAGGGGATTTATAGAAGCACATCACTTCTCCTTTGAACAACGACTAATACTAGGTTACCTTATATTGCGGTACACTTAGTCTGTCACTATTGCTACCTACCTACCATGCTTCCATTTGCAATCTCATATCCGCCTGAACAAGTTGAAGGGTACTGGGGTACTCCGACTTCAACCATTGATTGGTGTGAAGAAAACTACGTGGTGTCGTCTTATATTGCTGAGGCCTTGAATACCCTGACCAACTCGATCTTCATTCTCATTGCCCTTTGGTTCATCTACACTATCATCAGTCAGAAGTTGGAGAAAAGATTCATCCTTACGGGGTTAGGGTTTATGCTCGTTGGAGTTGGTCTGTGGTTGTTCCACATGACTTTGCGTTATCAGCATCAGTTACTTGATGAATTACCCATGATATATGCCACATGCATCCCCTGCTGGTCAGTGTTTAGTGAATTTCAGCTGAAGAAGAGATCGTGGGCCATAGCATTTGTGGTGTTGTTCTCTGCCAATTTGTTGACTTGTGCGTATCTCTATTTTAAGGACCCTGTAATTCATGAAACAGCTTACGGGATTTTAAACGGCATAATCGTGATTAAGTCGCTCCTGTTGGCCAGAATAGTGGTAACAAAGGCGCTGGATAGGTCACATTTGTTTTGGACAGTTGCGAAAGGACTTGGACTTTTCGGTTTTGGCTTTGTCTTGTGGAGTTTGGACATTCGGTACTGCGACTTGGCTCGCAGTACAAGAAGGTCTTGGGGTATGCCATACGGCTTCTTGCTAGAAGGGCACGGCTGGTGGCATATACTTACTGGAGCTGGTATTTATTACTTGCTAATTGCCGAAGTTTATCTTAAATGCTTCTTGCTGGGGACCCAAAAATTCTATGCCATGAAGACATATTTACTGGCTCCATATCTTGTTTGTATTGACAAGCCAGGTTTGGCAAGATTTAAGCTGGTCAAGCTTTTGGCCGAGCGAGATGCTGAATTCTTAGCTCACCAAAAGAAGAATATTTAGAAATATCTAGTTATATCCTAAAAAAATAGATCCTTAAATTACTCAGTTTATAAAGATTGGAGTATCTCATTCACAAATGCATCCGTTTTGAATGCTTCATTCTCCTCAGTTAATTCTTTCAACTGAGCAATTGCATCTTTGCTTGACAATTTACACTTCTTGGACCCTTCGTCATAGCAGGTCAGCTTCCACTTCTTCAAAATATCCTTCAATAAGTGCGTGCCCTTCACCACTTGCTCCAGAGACAATTTGGATTTCTTGTTTTCCAGTTCTTCATCTTGCTGCAATTCAGCGGCCTTTCTCTTTGCCATTAGAACAATCTTTTGTGGGAATTTAACTAACTCAGCAACATGAATACCAAACGATTTGTCGGAAATACCGGGTTCAACTTTATACATCAACGTGATATCATCGTCGTCTCCATCTGCCTCTACGTGAGCCATAACATGCAAATTCTCAACAGAATCGTGAATCAGTGAAAGTTTAGTTAATTCATGGAAATGCGTAGCAAATAAGGTAAAGCATTGCTTTTGAGTTATTATGTGCTCCAGGATCGACCATGCAAGGCCAAACCCATCATAGGTTGATGTACCTCTACCCAATTCATCGATAATAATCAAAGAATTATGGGTCGAAGTGGCCAAAATCGATGAAGTTTCCAACATTTCTATCATAAATGTGGACAAGCCCTTAAGCTGAGAATCACCCGCACCCACTCTAGATAATATCGCATCAAAGATAGGTACCTCAGGAGTTCCATTCTCTTCGCTCACAGGAACAAAGGAGCCAATTTGACTCATCAATGCTATCACACCTACCTGCCTTATAAATGTGGATTTACCTCCCATATTAGGGCCTGTAATAATGGCAAATGATTTCTCCAAATTAGACAACTTTACGTCATTAGAAATGAAATTAATATCATCTTGCACTTCAAGCAACGGGTGTCTCGCCTCAGACAAGTTTATTTGTCTGTTCTTGAACTCTTCAGAATTCTTCTCCAGAGCCATTGCGTGCAATTTGGGCTTGGCGAGTGTGGTAGGGGCCATAAGTGCCACGTTGGCAAAACTGTTCAAGACATCTAAATGAGACAAGACCATGTTCAATTTGAGGAAAACCAGCTGGTATGTCAAAGTTATCGATAAGATCTCTTTGATTAACTCCCTTTGTTTCAAGCTGTATTCGTGGTTAACTTTGTTATATTGTTTGGATAATTCATCTAGTCTAGGAGTGCTGAAGAATACACCAGCTTTTACCGTTTGTAGTTGATTATATTTCTTTCCTGTGTTTCTTAAAACGACAGAATCATTTCTGGTAACACGGAAACACCAACCATGCTGAACATGTTGTTCCAACTTCAACTTCTTCTCAACTTCTATGTTCAAGTCATCACCAACCTCTTCATGCAAGAGTTTAATTTCGGTCTTGGTGGCTTGAAGCCTTTGATTTATTTCCACTAATGATTCATCAAATTCTGGTTTTATGTTGAAGTCGTTATTCAAGTCGCCGCTGGAGCTTTCCAAGGGACTCAAATCAACCGTAGTCTCGATTAATTGTTGGAAATTGACAAGTGATCCATGGTAAGCTTTCACAGGTGCAAGCCAGTAGGTTTCCACATACTTGGCAATATCTTTGTCTTGGTTTTCATCAACGACTGACGCTAACAACTCAATCAAATTTGGAAGTATCAAAACAAGCTGATACAATTTAATTACATCCTCTAGTTTCTTGTTTTCATTCCCAAGAGTTTTCTTCAAGTTCATTGCTATCTTTTTCGTGAGTCTTTTGAGATCAGGAATTTTGCTTAGCCAATCTTTGGTTAAGTAGACTCTTAAGTTTGTATCGTCTAAAAGCAAGCTCACCAAATCCTGCCTTTCCTGGATCAATTTCAAGCTAGTCAATGGTTGTTTTAGCCATTGAGAAAGTAAGCGTGAGCCTGCAGTAGTTCTGCATTTGTTTAGCAAACCGAATATGGATGTAATATTATTGACCGAAGAGATAGAAGCCGCAGACATAGCAGCAGTGCCAATAGTAGTTGGGAAAATATTCAATGCCTTCATCGTTGAAGAGTCCAATTTCATATATGAAGATAAATTGTACTGCTCAATAGTGAATGAGTTTGAGTTGTCCTTTAACAACAGCAAGTAGTTAATGAGTGCACTGGTACAACCTAATGACAACTTGAAATCGACAGAGTTGATGTTCTTAGATGAAAGGACCAATTCAACATTCAATTCCAGCTGGTCCTCTTTCAAGATCAAGATTTTTCCTAAATCCTGCTCAATATCTGCATTTGAATAAAATGAAGATTTTATAGAGCTTATAACAATGTTGTTAACTTTGCCTAATACTTGGAATAATTTAGCGTACTCGTCATCGTCTTGTGCGTAATTAGAAGGCACAACTACCTCCTTAACACCCAACTGCAAAAGTAGACTCTCAAGATTCAGGAACAAGTCATTATCTTCAAACTCAGATAGTTGAATAGTAGAGTTGGATAAGTCAATGAAACTCAACCCAATTGTCTTTGGACTTGTATTTGTCATTTTCAAGGCAGCAATTATTGGGTTGGAGCAATCTTGAAACATCCCTTCAAGGTTGACACCATAAAAGTTGGACAAATGCTCTAAATTACCCGCGGTAGCACTTGTAATTAAATCAAAGGTCTTGTTGTTATAAACTTCAATCTTCATATGTTTGTCAATAATGACGAATTTCAACACATTATTAAGGAAAACCTGCGGAGATATAGTGACATATCTATTCTTGTTCCCTTGATTATATTTCAAAACAGATTGAGTTTTATAGATGTTGTCTGCAATCAAGTCTGCATCCGAGTCAAGGACAGTAAAATAATCCAGGTTATTATGGTCCATTACTCTCACGGTGTAAGAGTCCTTTGGACCTAGTCCTGAATACTTTCGATAGTACGATCTCTCATCGACTGTGTCGCTGAATTTAAGGTCTGGGCGAGTACTTGACATGTCTTGTAGAGTAGAAGAAGTTGTTGTTAAAATGAAATTATATGAGACGCGTTCTGAAGACGCGAGATTTTTGAATTAGCAGGTTACGAGCTTTTGAACTTTTGAGTTGGAGAGGCAAAGAAGATTTCACCTTTTTATTCAATGAACTACGTACAAGCAAGTACGGGTGGTACAACAGTACCGAGTATACAGGTTAAGTTTTACCCAATTCATATACACTATGAAAGGGCCGTTCTAGTGACTGTGAATTTGGACGGCTTATGAATGTTAGTGGGGTCGTATGAAGTTCAATTTTCGATCCTGTTGCACAATAAAGAAAGACTGACAAGGCTATGTAACATGGCTTCGGATAACAGGAGTGTGGTGGCCGTTTCAAGTTAACGATTTCTAAGCCGTAGGTAAGCTGTTTACCCAAAAAAAATTATGGCATCCACTCCAAAAAGACCTCGAGGGTGACCAAATACTCTGCTACGGATGGCGGCTGTGTCTATGTGGCATCAATGTTCAATGAGTTAATCCCAAAGGTAATGCAAGAGCATTCTTTAAACAGGTTCCATCAAGTATTGTTGTTGCTTGGGTAGGCGCTTGAACTTTTAGTCTAACAGTAACCGTATTACGTAACCATGGATGTATAAACGCTTATAATGAGCCCCATACTTAATTTGGCAACACCAGCACATAAATAGGAGACAAAGGAGTATTGCCACATCACCACCTTTGAGTGTCAACAAATCAATTGAACACGATATTGAAGCCGGGGATGGATTTGCTATCCAAAAATTGGCCACTGTTGTTTAAGAGGGCGACATTGGGTATTGCACTTAGGGCGCTGTGCACGCCGTTCGCCAATCCTTGGCATTGCAGCCTTATTTGCAGTAATTAAGAAACCTGGGGTAAGAACACCTACATTCTACAAGTAACTGTATGAATTTTCATTGTATTCACAACATCTTCATTTACTAGCAAGCTTCAAACGGCCAGTAATGTTTCGTTATATAAACAGAACAATTAGTAGTTGTATCTGTTGTTTTGGTAGTCGACAGATGGTTGAGAGTCTGGGTGCCACTGTTCTTGACCACCGTAGTGCTGGTCATAGTTTTGAGTAGCTCTGTCTTGAGCTTGTCTCTTCGTCTCGTCTCTGTCCAAGTAGTCCAAACCCTTAGTCTCAAACAACTTGTCGACTTCACCACCAGCAATTCCAGCAAGAAGTTCCTTAGCGAAAGCGTGGGAAACTGGCTTGCCTTCTCTTCTTTGTCTGTCCTCGAATAACTTGGTGGCTTCGAAAGCAGCTCCACCAGCTAATAATTCGTGGGAGAACTTACCTTCGTGTTGTCCGCCGTAAACTTGTTCGTGTTCTTCTCCAAAGCCAAACATTGTATCTTTTAAGTGTTTATAATAGATAGCGTAAAGGAAAAGAATAGAATCAAATTCAATCGGCTGATCCCCTTATTTATAGACGATTTTCCACCTTCGTAACTGAAATCGTGGCAACTTGAGATTTCCATATGCTACTGGATTTGAAGCCGTAGCTTCGCAAACATTGTACAAAACAGAAATGCCTACGCATGTACACAGAATTGGGGTGACGCCTTATACGGAATTCGAGTTTGAACCTCTACAATAGATTCCAGGGGTGTTTCAGTATCGCATTTACGCTGTAAAGGACTCCTAGGAAATGACTTGAATATTGAAAAAAGGGGTATAATCGTGTCCTAGAATTGGACAACTTTGGTTGTGGAGTTGAAAAATTCGAATTCACACGAAATTCCCAGGATTCTACGCGAGAGAACCGTTTCTCCATTTTCCTGTTTTGTGGATTCACCAGAGTTTGGAATGACCAGCATGAAGGCGGAGGGGAGAGTGAGCTACCCACGGAGTGGCTTAGGGGGGTAGGTACCTGCTATAATTGGAGCGCACACCGCCGTTTCGTTTGCCTGCATGTTCGAGTTGAGCTGATTGTGATCAGCGTGACTATCATCACGTTACGCTTTCCAGAGTCAAAAAACCGCCAATTAAATCCCATCATCTCGCTTTGGAAGATGACTCCCACATCAACCTTGGAAGAGAATCCAATCCTATATCCAAGCATATATCCAATTATATACAATGTCGTTACACTCCACCAACTTAGACAATATCTTACCTTTGATCGCCAGAGGTAAGGTTAGAGACATTTATCAAGTAGATGATGCTAGCTTACTTTTCGTCGCAACTGACAGAATCTCTGCCTACGATGTGATTATGGAAAATGGAATCCCTTCGAAAGGTAAAATCTTGACCAAGTTGCTGGAATTCTGGTTCGACTTCTTATCGAAAGAGATTCCTAATCACTTGGTTTTACCAATTGGAAGCGACGAAGAGTTGTTCTCCAAGTTGCCAAAGGAGTTGTCTGACCCAAAGTACAAATCACAATTGTCTGGTAGATCGCTTTTGGTCAAGAAGATGAAGTTGATTCCATTAGAAGTCATTGTTAGAGGATATATCACAGGTTCTGCTTGGAAAGAGTACAAGGTCTCGAAGACTGTCCACGGTTTAATTATTGATCAGCCGGATTTGGTAGAATCTCTGGAGTTCACTAAGCCTATATTCACCCCATCTACTAAAGCAGAACAAGGTGAGCACGATGAAAACATCTCTCCAGAACAGGCAGCAAAGATTGTTGGCCAAGAATTGTGTGACAAGGTGTCTGAAATTGCCGTGAACTTGTATGCTAAAGCAAAGGAGTACGCAAAGACTAGGGGTATTATAATTGCAGACACTAAGTTTGAATTTGGCTTGGATGAAAACGATAACATCGTATTGGTAGATGAGGTTTTAACTCCAGATTCTTCGAGATTCTGGAATGCGTCCACCTATAAGTTGGGTCAATCCCAGGAGTCTTACGACAAGCAGTTCTTAAGAGATTGGTTAACCAGCCACAATTTGAACGGTAAAGAGGGTGTTTCAATGACCCAAGATATTATAGATAAATCCAAGGAAAAGTACATTGAAGCATACGAAGCTTTGACTGCTGAAAAGTGGACTGAATAATTTATTGACACTCAAATAATAAATTACAAGGACTAATCCAATTTCCTCTATAACGTACATTTATGTTGGTGGCATTCTTCTGTCGAATCTGGTTTTGAAGCTTTCGTTTCAAATCTCCGAAGTTATCCCCATTCACGCACTCATATTTATAGCCAAGTACAGCGAAACTAATTAAAAGTTTACCCTTTTCATAAGTCAACTGATTGTCCACATTCATCTTACTGTTTAGCTTTATAGGGTACGCAATAGTGGCGATCAATATGTCACCTGCGGACCTTTGCAATTTCACTTGGCTTTAGTACACATTCGTTGCCACGACTATAAATCCAGGAACATCATAAGCGAAAGAAGTGAAACAAGCATCTTTATTTCAATCTCTTTCATGGTGGCTATCAACTAACTTTGGACTAATTTGTTGTCAACTCTTTGCAAAAGGTTGTATTTTTCCATCACGTCCGTCGAAATGGTTTTGTTGTCATGCTAAATGTTATAGTAAACTTCCTCATTCAAACTTCAATGCACTAGATGTGTGATCTTTGCAGCAGCAATAAGAGATTCTTTCTCACTAAGTTTGCATCTATCGGTTTTTTGCGCCTTGTACACAAATGAATAATATTACATCCTCTAAGTCATTTGCTTATATTTAGGTAAATTTTACATGCTAAATCTATTAATGTCGATTCTTCCGAAGGTAGACCTCTTCATACTCCGGGATATGCCTCTTCTCCAAGTTTAGCCTCTCAAGTTCGTCTGTTATTCTCTTTTTTGGTGAGACAACTTGAACGCGGGACTTGTATTGGTGCATGTGGTGATCAAAATCGTCCAGTGTTGCTGCCGCAGAGGGCAGCGAGCTGGATATAATGGGTGCATTACTGCTGCTTCCGCTGTTCACATTGCGAGTCTTTAACGGGCTCCTTCTCATGTTTTGCTGTTGCTGATCTTCCATCAATTCTCTGGGACCTCTTGGCTTGTGGAGTATTTCGTTGTTCAGGTAACCAGTATTGTTATGGTGCAAGAAAGTCCTCGCTTGGGCAGAAGCTTGCTGGCCTAGAGTCAGTGAAGTTGGATCCGACTTCTTTCTACCCAAGTCATGTTGCTGTTGCTTATTCAATATTTCCTTTAGTTTCAGTTGAACTTCCTGTTCGACTACCCTTTTAAATTCCTTTTTATATTCCAATCTAACCTCTTCTGCTTCAATGTCCATTTGCCTCCTACGCATCTCAAACTCCTCCATTATTTCATCTTCGAATTGCTGTCTTTGAATCAAGGACTTCTTCTGAAACTTTTCATGCTCGATATCTATGTCTTCTCTCTGCATCAAAATCTTCCTTTCTAAATTACTCAAGTAAATTTCCTTCTTTTTCAACTCCTCGTTCTTGTTGAATAATTGTTTTTGATATTCGATTAAATTTGAATTAGAATCCTTCAATTCCATTTCCTTTCTTAAAAACCGAATCGGCAAGGACTCCAATAGTTCATAGCATGAGGGCCTCAAGTCTGTATCTACAGTGATACAATCCTTAATGATCTGTTTCAACTGATTTGAATAGTTGTCTGAAATCGAATCCATTGGAATAATACCCCTTTTAATCTTTGTCTGGAGCTGTAAATGAGTTTTTGCTTGAAATGGGGGTTGCAAGGTACATAATTCAAACAACACACATCCCAAGGACCATATGTCACATACTGGTGAGTATGGATTGTCTAGCAATACCTCTGGTGACATGTAGTATGGAGTCCCAACATAGGTCTTTGCAAAGTCATTTTGCGAGGTTAGCATTTTGGCAAGACCAAAGTCACCTAATTTAATAGTTTTTCCTGAATTCAAGATGAAAATATTGTCTGGTTTGATGTCTCTGTGTATGACCACTGTTTCCATATTGATAGAGGGCTCTTTGTCCTTATTATTACTTTGGAAAAGATTGACCTTTTTTGCATCAATCCCATAATGGCATCGATGCAATGCAAGTAATGTCTGCACCAATACTTGCCATATGAATTCCTCAGGAACTTGCTCTTTGTTTTTCTTGAAGTTTGATATCACCTGTGCTAGATCCCCTCCGTCGCAAAACTCCATGTATATATGTATGCACTTGCTCTCTAAGATATGATCATGTTTATAGTATTTCACGATGTTCGGATGATCCAACTCTCTTAATATCCTCAATTCGGAAATCAACTGATTTCGTTCCTGAGTGTTCATCGAATTGTATTCGATCTCCTTCCTAACGTAGATATCGCCATTAGCCTTCTCCCTGACTTTGCGCACAGTTCCAAAAGAACCTTTACCGATGACCTCGAGGGCCTCGTATTCGTTACTAATATCCGTTGATACCATATGGTTCGGGCTTCTGCCTGGTTAATTTGTGGTTCAAGCTATACCCAAATAAAGGTACGTATGCTGGTATGAAGATGCGGTATGTGTTTGTGGAAGAGCGTAAGATCAACTTTTAAACATAATTAAAGCCGAGTAACCCCTTAAGATATATCTATTACTTTAAGAGTTGCTGGTCAGTAGGTCTTAGCAATGTCAATTATCAAAGGTGGTAGTAAGACCTTTTCGTGATAATCAGAGATGAATTTTCAAGTTTCATACGCATGTTTTGATTTCCCAACTTGGCATTTGATTTGGTGAAACTTAAGGTGTGAGGATGCGCGCACCAACAATAATGTCGGCGTGGGGAAGTCCTCAACGAGATATGTTGGTACAAGCTGTATGACGAGATATGTACCACTGTAGCTGTTGAAATAGTTGAGCCTTATCTGAATCTCCAATACATACATAAAAACGAAAATCCATCCTCAGAAAATGCCAAAAGAGAATTTTGACTCTCTAAACGTAAGGTTTTCTAATTCGAAGTGAGATTGAGGAGGATAACTATATTTAGAATGCATATGTAGGGTACGGATAATCAAGTTTCAGTTGAGATGTTGTTCTCCGAAGACAAAGTACTTTTGGAAAGGTTGGTAGAGCACATTCCTAAAATTATCTCATCGTTTAGCAAAGCTTCCAAATTTATCTTCGCAACAATTGTGTTTTGGCTCAATGTTTGGGTTTCAAGCCCAGAGTATTTCGGCCAATTCTTTCCAAAATGAAAGAATAATGAAGTTTGTTTTCTAGACGATCCATTTTGGCTTCGGTGCTCAAGATTTTAGCTCACTTCTAAGCATATATTGCGAGATATTCTTGCCACGTTAATCTCATCTCTGAAAGATAGACAAACCGTTCCGCAATGCTTGGCTGTCGATTTCGCAGCCAAATATTGAATTGAGCATATATTGAAGATTTATTGACATGGACCACGTCAGAGCTAGGTAAGATGCCAATGAGCAGGCAAGTATACTACTATTAGGTTAGAAATGCAATGTGGTGGATATTTATTCTCACTGTCTATCTTAGGGTATTCGGTCACAGGTGACCTTAAAATAGAATAATCTTAATAAAAAATATTTCAAGCACCGAATGAATGTTGTGGACTAGGCCCAAACTTGCAAGTGCTCATAAAAGTCTACTCGCTTTCCACAGTCCACAGTCTTAGTTATCTCAGATCTCATCTCATCAACCATCATTGGCTGTCCACAGGTGACAAATGCAATCGAGTTCCCAGGGCCATCTCGAATCTCTGTGCGGATAACAGCCTTGATGCTTGGTCTTCCATGGAAGAAGTTTATGTGTCTCAAATTATAGTGAACTCTTTCTATATGGCCGTCATGACCAAAATCGTAGTTGGAACACTTGTCAAACTCGTTATAATAAGAATTGATAGTGCTATCGGAAGAAGAAATCGACATCAAGTCGGTTTCTTCTAGATTAGTAATATGCCCATGCAATTCCAGTTCTGGTCTAGTAACGTAAACATCCATTTCTATGCTTGTGTCACGCAACATCATCAACTCGTCGTAGAACCAGTTTAAAAATGTATAATCTCGAATAACCCAAATCAACTTGACTTTGCGGTTAGTGCCTCTCATTTGAAACGCTTCCGAAAACATACTTGGAATACCATTTCCTCCGGCAAAGAAGACTGATGTATCGTAATGCTTAATATTACAAGACTCCAAACCACCGCTGTATGGACCTTCAACTGAAACTCTTATTTTTTTGGTTAGGCCCAATGATTTCAGTAGTTGGTCTTGAATTCCTCTGGTTACGCCTCCCTTAACTTTTATGTAGAAGTTTATCTGGTTAGGCAACTGGACGTATGAAAAGGGGTGTGACTGGAAAAACTTCATGCTGCCAATAAAATAGACATATCCAAACCCACCTTTGGTTGGCCTCCACCATTTTGGAGTAGGAACCTGTAATCTAATTGTATCACCATTTATCAATTCCAAATCTGCCATAGGAAAGCCGAATACGAACATTCTGCAAACTCTAACGACTCGCTCGAATGCCCAAATAGCGCAGGCAACATACATGAACCAAAGGTAGCCTAATTTGTAAACATGTACTGAGGCGCCAACCATGAAAAGTACCACCAACACAATGTGCACCACCAAGAACAAGTCATACCACTTCCGTCTCAATGCGAGAAGACTTTGAAAGAAAATAAAACAAGAACTGGAAGTGCCAATAATGCCAAATATATAGTACTTATACCTCAACAGAAGCAATTCGCTTGGAGAAAACAATATCGTGTAGCATATTGAGTGAATTGCAATCATTAGTACAAGCACTCTAGCGATCCATTTGTGAAAAGTCATATAAGTTGCAAAGTTTATTCCGGTGAGCCATTGTAAGAAGTTATTGCGACCTGCGAATAACACGAGTAATGGGACATTCATTGTTGACACTACTCCAGTTCTCACTGCAAGATATTTGGTCACGGCCCTTGTCTTTGTTAAGAAGATTGGATCATTTTCAACGTATTCGATTTTCATCAGCATGAATATAAAGCAAATTACTGCAAAGCCGACCAAGACCAAAGATTCCAAACGCGAAGGCATCAAGATCTTGAAGAATCCAGCGAAGGGGCCCTTTATGCTAACCTCAGCCTGCTTACTTGAGCCGAAAGCAGCTGGAAGGACGAAGTGCTTCTTCATGAAAGTCAATAAGCGGGAGCTCTTCGACCTGACAAAAAAACCAGGGAATAAGAACTTGCACCAACTGTTCAATGCATAAAGAAGCCCTACAAGTATCCAATACCCTAGCAATAGGATGCTGTAGTAAAGGGACTTATTGTAGTTATCCATCAAATTCTGAGCAGCTTTCTGGAATAGCATAGTCATATTCTGGTCAAGCACTATTGGCCTTGTCATTATTCCTTCTGAAATGTATAAACTATCGTTGGAAGATACAACAGCATTTTGCTCGTAATTTGTCAATGCCTTATTGTAGGCCCCTACCGTCACAATAACATCATTGTCCATTGCACACAGATAAACAAACTGAGAAATGGCAGCACTCGTATCACTACTGCCCATGATGAAACAGGCAGCCATCATACCCAAGGCGTTTTCGTTCTCACATACACAAGCGGCAGATGTACCATTGCAGAAGGTAGCGGCTCCAGTTACTTGACTAGTACAAGCATAAACATTAATGGAAGCGGGACTCTTCATCTCGTATGGCTTTCCCCAGAACCCCAGAGCGTCCACTAACGCGACAAAGCCTAAAAGGACTAGTGAAAGCGACTTCATTGTTCGTTGTGGGAATATCGTGAGTGGTGTACAACTGGCCGCTATATCTCTTCGAGATGCAAAGGCAAATGTTGTTGCATTTATATGAAGGGGAAATCCAGGCACCGAGACTGTAGAAGGCGGATAATGTGTGATGGAGAAATCTAAAAGTGTGCCCACTAGGTAAAATAACTGCAAATGCAAAACAGATGTCAACAGTGAGACAAACTAAAAATACGAGGGACGTGCGAAGGTGCTGCAAGGCACAACCTCAAGTATGGGGTGAGGAGGCTTATTTTTAGTTTAAGCTCAAGTTCAGTCGGCAACATTCTTGGCATGATAGCGCGTGATGGGCCAATTGAAGTCCATAGCGCAGACTTGGCTCGTGTGTTCTTGCTAATGACCATATACAACATCATATTCATTATCAATAAAGATCATGAGTAGAGGATCTGCCTAGCCAAATAAAGTTCCATCGGCCAGGTGGGGGTATATATTTAGCAGCTCAAATCTCAACTTGCATATTTTAAGCGACGTTTCTTCTTTCGCGTAAATTGGTTGGAGAGACGATGGTGAACACGATCAACAAAAGCCTCCGCTCCACAAGAGTGACATTCCACAGCTAGCCCTCAATCTAAGATGTTCTGTTGAAGTTAGGGTAGGTACTTGAGAGTATGCCTAGGGCTGAATCGATTGTACTGTGAGATATTCAACTAAGCCCGTTTATTTTTTGTGGTACAAACGAAGGCGCACCATCACATCAAGCGAAGGCTTTGTGAAAGAGATCTACCTTGTTTTCTGCAAGTGGCCCATCAGGCGACAGTTTGTCAAACTGTAACGCCTTTGTTCGGCTCTTGAATACATTGGAGACGCCCGGCATTGCAGGCATCTTACTGCCGTCGTGGCGGTTTGCCTAACGCATTTGAAATCTGGCTGAGATACATGAATGAATATTGTATCCACCTCAAACTTAAAAGAGAATTGGATCTCAACTTACAATAGATACCTTAACGTTTAATTTAAGTATCGAGGTAGGTATGCTCCTGGAGTAATTAAGCGTGAAAAAAGCGGAAGCAAACTATCATACTTCCGCCTTCAAAGCAAATTTCATTGCACCCATACATATTCGGTACGGTAATAAAAGCCGCATATGGTGCCGTTGCATAGAATCGCCCCAAACTTAAAATTGACATGCATCTCTCCACCAAAACACACGCTTCATTGAGAAGTGGACCTGCTTTGAGAACGCTGTCGCGGATCAAATTTCATAGGCAGGGTTGGTCTCGTCCAATGAGAGACAATCAAGGTTCGAACTGGTGCACTGTATTCAGCCCTCCACATTCTATAGATAGTTCTAGATAGTCAAGAGAATCAAGAGTTCTTCGTCTGTGATTTTGCTGAGATGCGAGGTGATTCTAACATCCAACTATAAGGCATGTTACATTTCGTAAAAGAATCATTATTGGTTGCTTCAGCATCGTCAAAGTCCCAAAGTGGCCCTCCCCCCCCTCCCAAACTCAAAATCGATTTATCATCCAAATTGGGTTATTGCACAAGCTCTTGCCAATCAGTATGCTTCTAAGTGCAGCTCATTGGCATTCGAATGAGCAACCGCCTCATCGCCAATGTTCGTGTTTCTGTACCAAGTTCAGGAGGTTGCAAAAGAACACCAGTACACATATGTTTTGTCAGAGTTAAGAGCAGAACTGGCGCCCGTAAATGCGCGTATGTACTTTCATTCCATAGGCAAAAGTGGACTTAGGCAGAGTGAACTTTCAGTTCGCAGTTCTTCAAACCCTTGCCTATCGTCAAGCTGTGTTTGAGGAGTACTTCTTGGAATATGCGGCACCTGCATTCTGCTGAGCAGAGCCACCACTCCATTTTGTCTCCGAGAAGGCTGTCGTGTACTCTTATGAGTCCGTTACAATTCGACATACATTAAATTTGAGACTACTTCAAGTAAGGCACATCTTTTGCACTATTGTGCAATTTGGAATTTCAAAATAGGGCCATCTTCGTTGAAATTCAGGGTGATAGCTTGCTCAAGAACTTTGGTGGCCTGCTTGGCGGTATTTTGGTGTTGCGATCTTAAAATTCGTATCCTGGGAAATGGAATACACTTTCCCGTTCACCATCTTGGCTAAACACAGAATCGAATTGTGCAACAAGGAAACCATTAACTTTCAGATTTACTTTCAAATCTGAAATTAGGAAGTACTGACGTCAAGCATTAACGAAATAGCACTCGTTAAACAATTCCTAGAATACAACTAATCGTAGCAAAAATACCTGTTTTGATTCGGAAATTCCCTCTAAATGAAGTGAGCGAAGTACGTATCTTCTACTCCGAGGAAATTGTTCACACCCAAGAACCTAACTTCTTGGCCACAAGCACGGTTAACTTCGGGCGACGTGGACTTCGGATATTGAGCCTTGTTCTTCCTCTGGTTGTCACAAGGCGAACAGCTTTCTCGGCAATTTCTCTTTGGGGGGTCTAAACGAAGATGAATATCAGCATCCGTTATTACTTAGTGCACCTCTTGCATATACAACAATACACAGAGGACAACTTTTGGCGAAGGGAGTGTTCATCAATTTACCATTTCAACTCTTGATTAAAATAATTCGCCTCATACGTGCGCTGCTTATTAAGAGTCAATCTACAAAAACGCGAAACTCACCTTTCGTGTATGAGGTACGAACTTTCAATTCCGCTCCACGACTGATTCTTACCACAAGCAATACAGCTCCTTGAGTATTACATTCTCAGCTGGTACGCATGCTGACAGAGAAGGAGATGAAAATTGAACCTGATGAGGGCAGTTCCAATCAGTTAGCGGATAAAGAAGACTACAAGGCAGTGATCTTGCATGAGTTAGAAATGATCTTGAAAACAGTGCATCAAATAGACAAGAATGTGATCACATCGGTTCACTTGTTACGAGATACTGAAACACATGCTCTCACATCGATTGGGAAAACCAACATATCAGCTTTAGATTACAGGGAAGTGGTTCTTCGAAATATCGAGACTATTACCTCAATTCTTAAAATGTTGGAAGACTTGGACTAAACATGTTTATGTGGAAAAATGAACGCGTCAAACAAATCCCAAAAAATGAATCATACATTCAGCCTGCCTTAATAAGAGCGATGGATGAACAATCATCACGATTAGTGGAACGATACCAGGAATCCAAGCTCCAGAAGGCAATCAATAGCAACAATGAGCGCGATGACGACGACTTGCACTCCGAAAGCGACGATGATTTACTTGAATTGTTAGAAGAAGACGGTGACAATGATAATGGACTTTTGGCCAGGTATAGAGAAGAGAGAATGCAGCAATTAAGAAAGGAATTCCGAAAGATAGACAATGCCGTCGAAGACTCTACAAACCAAGAATTGGGGAGGTTGATAAGTGTATCTAATGAAAAGGAGGTGATGGAAATAGTCACTACAAATGAATTGGTGATTGTCCATTTTTATCAGCCAAACTTCGCCAGATGCCAAATAATGGACGACAGATTAAAGATAATAGCTGAAAAACACTTAACTTTGAAGGTTTTGCGTATCAAGGCTGAAGATGCTCCATTTTTGGTGGCCAAGTTGAATATTAAGGTTTTGCCATTGGTGGTTATTTACAAGAACAGCAAGGAATTAACCCGTATTGTTGGATTCGAGAAGTTGGGAACAGATGCAAATGACTTCTCTATGGAGTCTTTGGAACAATTTCTATTGCTGAACAATATCATTAGCAAGCGTTCACTAAATTTTGGCTCAATTAGGTCCAAGGCAAAGGTGAATGAAGATAGCGATGATGACTGGGACTAGCTGAAAATCTACTCACTCTTGATTTCAAAAATAGGGCTATACTATCATGATCTGCATTTAATCTGAATTTGGACCATGTTTTCCACATTCTCTATGATCTTGCCCAGCATAACCAATTTAATGTCTCCCTACAACATGGCCTATCTACAGAACAAAAAGTCCAAGATCTTCTTCCATATCAGCTCGTAGTCGTTGTATTTGAATTCAGGATACGTATCCTCCATTGAGTTGGTCGACCGGGTTATATTTGTTCTGTTGTCAAACATCCCTGACTGGCTCAGCTCGTTGGAAGCTTTAGAGCGTTCATTCCAAGCGCCCAATCGTTGGTACAATTGGTTTCGATTGCTTAGCACCTGGTCTCCAAGACTGCCCATAGTAGTCAATTATTATTTGACAGTCTATGTGGGTCGGTCACAATTAATCGTTCTTAATTGCTAACACTGCTTGGGGGTATCTCCTAAGACTTGGTTGGTCCTTGAGAAAGATGTTGCAAAACCATACGAGAATAGAAATTGGAATTGCGACATGCAATCGTACCACATCGTGGCCGACATTACGAAAGAAAAAAGCGTCACTCTCACGTGATAAGAAGTTGCAATATAGTTCGTGCACGCTTTTCTGCTCCAGAAACGTATCAAAATCGGTACTGCAATACATAGATTCGGTGGCGAAAATTTTTTCATTTCGCAGAGCAAATCCCACGATCAATGCATTTTTCAATTGTAATCTTTTCATATATATATCCTGTTCCTGAAAGCATCCATTTGGTACGAAAGAAGCATCAGTTGCCGACAAACCAAAATGCAAATTTTTGTTAAGACCTTAACTGGGAAGACTATCACTTTAGAAGTGGAGTCTTCTGACACCATTGACAACGTCAAGTCCAAGATCCAGGACAAGGAAGGAATTCCACCTGACCAACAAAGATTGATCTTTGCTGGTAAGCAATTGGAAGATGGCAGAACTTTGTCTGACTACAACATCCAAAAGGAATCTACCTTGCACTTGGTCTTAAGATTGAGAGGTGGTGGTAAGAAGAGAAAGAAGAAGGTCTACACCACTCCAAAGAAGATCAGCCACAAGCACAGAAAGCACAAGTTGGCTGTCTTGACTTACTACAAGGTTGACAACGACGGTAAGGTTGAGAGATTGAGAAGAGAATGTCCTGCTCCAACCTGCGGTGCTGGTATCTTCATGGCTGACATGAAGAACAGACAATACTGTGGTAAGTGTCACTTGACCTTCAAGGCCTAAATATTTAATACGATTTTATAGTTTTATTAGATATTTTTCTTTGACAGAAATGTAGAGGGTGCTTATCTTGTAGTTAATAGTCACCTATGGGCTGGCATTGGTGTTCTCAGAAACGTTGAGTGGACAGGACGCCGACGGCAAGAATTGGGCAAACGTAGACTGATTGAGATCCCTCACTACTTCAAATCACTAATTCAAAAGCGAAACTTATGCTGGTGATATTTCGCGTATTTGAATATCGAATCAAAAACAAAACTAAGGACGAATCAGTAAGCGTGTCTTCTTTAAATACTCCAAACTAAAAGAGAATCAATTTCAAGATTATGGGACTCTGGTATAGGCAACTTTAAACACTCATTTTAATCAATACAAAGCAACTTTCCATTACCTAGAACACATCCATCAAAATGAGCTTTTCATTTTACGAACTTGATGATGGTAAGAGAAAGCTATTGAACTTGGACAACTTCTTAAATGGTTTGTCTGTTAACGACTTCATAGAGGAATTGAGTAAGGATCATATTCTAAAGCAAGCTGATGTGAACAAATACGGCTCTTTGGACCCCAAACCATACATCAGAACTTTTGAATCAACTCTCCGTGCATTGAAAGAGTTGACCTTGGAGTCAAATAAGCAACAAGAGCGCTGTGAAGATCTAGTTGAGAACTACGAATTGAAGCATAGTGAAAACGTGCTTCAATTGTCGTCTAATATTGAGAAAACTTTTAAGAAGTTTGATACCCTCGATGTTAAAATATCGGACGTCACAGTAAAGATTAACCCGCTTGGCAACTCGCTCAACAAGATCACTAACTCGAGAGATCGATCAATGGAAACTATTTTCTTGATCAGGGCATATCATGGATTTTACGTAAAGCAAAAGTATGAACCTTTGGAGGCCTTGAGGACAAGTCAAAGATTTGAAGACAAGGTCAAATGCGCCAAAACGGTATCAAATTTGCTTACACTATCTAAGAAAATTCAGACAGATGATGTCAAAACTGAGAAATGCCTGCTTCTGATACAAAACTACAGTGAATTGATGGAAACGGCGCTCCTTCAGCGATTCGAAGACGCTTCAGAAGAAAACGAATTCGACGCCATGAAAGAAATTGCAGACATATTGTTTGAGTTCAATGGCGGTGCCAGTGTAGTTCAGGCATTCGTTAGCAAGAATGACTTGTTAATTGATGCAGACAAACCGAGTGAAGACGAGGAGAATTCAATTTTAGATAACGAAGCGGTATGGATTAAATTATCAGATCCAAATTTTGTTGGTATTATTCAAGATATGCCGACTGAATCAATGTTGAAGAGACTTAAAGTATCGATTAAAGCACAAGCCAGGATAGTTCAACTGGTATTCAATGACCCCGTGCCTGTTTTAAAGATATTCATTCAAAGAGTCTATGCCCAAATGATTCAGAATAAGGTGATTACTTTGCTTCTGTACTCACTCTCAGTCAGCCCATTGGCTCATGTACGAATATTACATTCATTGTACACTTCAGTTGGTGACTTTACAAGAGATGTCAAGGAATTTGTTATTAATAATGAACTTGACTTCGAGAATGAGTTAAGCACCATTTTGGATCAGTCCTACTATGACTTATTCATTGAATACACCTCCGATAATGCCTACTTCAATAGGGAAAAGAAAAACTTAGAAGATATCATTTATGAGATTGTTCACAAATTCAACACGTATAATGAAAGAGCAATTCTGAACAACTACTTGAACATCAAAATCGACAATTTGGATAATTTGGACTACAATGAAAAACCTAGTGCAAATTCACAACCAAGCAACGACAGGTACAGCTTACATTTTTCAGAAAGGAAGAGATTAAACCAATTTAAAACTTTTGTTAAGTCGAGAATGGACAAATCCATAAACAATAGAAACTCCGTCGATATGGAGAAACCAGATGAGGAGTTTGCTAGATTGAATATCTTGAAAGTAGAAACCATCTTAAAGTCAGCTATAGAATCAATCGCTCGTTTATTAGAGTTATGTCCAAATAAAGCTCCGGAGTATTCCTTGGAGATCTTGGAAATTATATTGTTCGATTTTGGAAAGTTGTACATTGGTGGCGGCTTGGAAGTTGCGTATGACCAATTAAAACAAGAAACGGCAAAAGTGAGTACGAATGCCCCGCTCAACTTGTCCTACTTGAAATCGTTCAACTTAGTGTCTGAAATTTTGTTCTTGATTTCTTCGACCATCAAGAAGATAATTATTCCGTGTGCCATCAATTTCCCTAATATCAAGAACAGGATGAGCAATTTGACTAACAGTTATATTATGCGATGTGAAACGAGCTTGAACATTATCTTGAGTGAGACTTTAGATATTATCTCCGGAAGAACAGCTGCTTATTTATCAAGACAAAAGAAGAAGGACTTTACAACTGCTGCAGATCTTGATAATGATACAGAAACATCAGATTTGATATGTGACTTTTTAGTTTCGTCAAATGATGAATTTATTTCGTGTTTGAATAATGCCAATTTGAAGAATGTGCTGATCAAAGTTGGAATGACTTTTCTCAACCAATTGTTGGAGCACTACAAAAAGTTTACTATAAGCTCTACTGGGGGTATTGTCTTAACGAAAGAAGTCATAAGATATAAGGAGATAATAGACGAGTGGGGCATTGCGGAGTTGTCCGAAAACTTCCAACTTTTGAAAGAAATTAGTAACTTGTTTACAGTGCAAATGGACTTAATTGGATCTTTAGTTTCAGAAGGCCAATTGGCTAACTTGAAACCGTTCAACATCAGGCAGTATGTGTCTAAGAGAGAAGATTTCAATGCTGGTATCATAGAGAGATTCTTCAGCTTCAAGCAGTAGAAAGTGACGATTTTATCGCTCATGAAAGTCATGTATTTGTATACCTTTTTCAAATATTGGAGAAATATAACTTGAGGATAGCAATTGGGACCATAAATGCAAATGAAAGATGAAACAAATATGCAAACCACCTCTTCTCTTCCTCGACTGTATTCAACTTCCATCTTGGCAATTCTGTATCTGCTTGCAATATTATCAAGGTGCGCTTCAAGTATTTCTTAAAAATCACAGGAAATAAATACTTCACCGTCAAGAAAGCTATTGATAAAATCAAAGTGAAAGAATAGAATTTTAAGGGCCTGTATGGCAATGGCATAAAGCACATCTCTGTCTGCAAAGTATCTTTTGGTGGAAGTTTTGGGTTGTATGGGTTGTAAAGAGATAGCAATTGCATTGCAGGGCGATGAACTCCGCCATTCATAGCAAATGACTTAACGGTGATTTCTCTTGTTGTTTTAAAGCCTCCGTTGAAACTATATGATTGTCTTATGTCACAGAAGTCATGATCGTCTCCGGCAAAGGCAATTTCGGGATGAATTTTTGTCAATATTTCTTGTGAAATGTCATACTCAATCACTGTTTGATATTGGGTTCCTCTTTGAATGGGGAATTTACTGCGAGACTCTCTGAGTGGACCACATGTTTGTTGATCACTAAATCTATAAAGTGGAACATGCATTAGCAAGATGCGCGGAAATTCGGGATGTAGTCTATCATTCAATGTATCCAAGAATTTTTTAGATTCGTAGTTTATCTTAGGATCTGGATGTGACAACGAAATTGAATCTAACAGAATTATTGAGTGGTTTCCCAACTCTACAATACTGTTCATATCACCAAAGAAAGCCGTGAAGCGCTTGACTTTGTCATATTCGATTGATTCAAATCCGATGTCATGATTTCCTGGTATTGAATTGATAAATCTGCGATTCAATCTGGGCTTGAACATGCGATTGAATCTTTTGTATTCTTCAAACCATTCTTTATCTTCCCACTCTCTACCACCATCGAATAAATCACCCAAGAATATGGTTGTGTGAGGATCAAGTATATCTTGTAGGTACTCGTAATTTCTATGCGCGTAATTATCGGCAATCATTTCTATGAATCGGGTTAGTTTACCTTGAATACCTTGATAGGAGTAGTTATCCACAATCTGTGGGTCTGCAATCAAAGCAATCCGGTGGGGTTCACCCCCATCTTCAATATCCCACTCTTCCCACTTATCCCATTTGCATTTGTTAATAGCACTACCAACATGAATTCTCTCGAAGTAATGTATCAAGGCTAACCAAGACAAAGCGATTACCAAGATGTATCTCCAATTGATGAAGGATTTATCTGGCTTTGAGGACAAATAGATTGGTTCTTTCGTGGGAGATTCTCTTCGAAATACATCTTCATCTTCAATATCAATCTTCTCTTTCCCTCGGTAATAGCTCATACTTTACTTGTATAGCTGTGGAACCGTTACTATTCAATGTGACCTATGGAATGGTATGTTAAATATCGGCGTATTTCTGATGTTGCACTTTAAAAAAGATACGCAGAACGAAGTAAACCGAAATATCAAAGCCTTCAAAACTACGCCTCACTTAACGAACAAAAAAATGCGACAATCATGCAAAATTTCACTATTTGTCTTCAAGTATTCCAATAACCTAACCTCCAACGCTTCAATTACGATGTCAAGGTATGAAGCAAATTAAAGAACAGGTAGCTGGTGTTCTCAAATCACAAAAGTCAACAAGTTTAAAGGATCCTGAGGCACAAGCCAATGAGTCTGACGAGAATAGTAAAAATGTTCGGAAATTAAGGTCTAACGATGGTATCGCATCTAGATCTAAGCTGGTTGTGTTCAATTTTGATAACATTAATGGTCTTATATTCAAAAATGACCCGGTAAGGATTATCCGAGCGAAACTGGATAAATATTATAAGTCCGGTGGTGGATCAGACTTACCACAGCTTAAACTTACAAACAAACCTATTAATCTAGTAATTGCTCCACCCTACGGGAAAGTCAGAAAGGCTGTTGCGGCTCCCGATCCTTTACCGGATCAATTATTTGAAGCATTTCATAAAAAGATGCGTAAGGATGAAAAGGTCATGACTAATGAAGATCGCTCGAGGTTGTTGTCCGATATGGACAATTTAAATTCCAGACACCAATTGTTAAACCAGTATGACTGGATACGCCACCTTCCTCTTATCACGCAAGTTAACAACATCAACGATTTTGAAGAATTGGAACTCAAAAATGAACTTACAAAGTCTGAAATTGACAGATTGAATAGAAAACATGAGAATTGGAAGAAAAGATATGAGCAAATAACTAGTGAGATCAAGGAATTTGAAACATACTCTTCTGAACCCGAGTTAGACGATTATTCTGCTCCAATCACTGTTTTGCAGGAAAGAAGGCGCCACCAGAGATCTCTCAAGCATGGACCGATTATAAAGCTAAATCTTCAAAATGGCTATTTCATTATTATGGATCCAATCCTACCACCGCGGATTGAGAAGTGCCCGAAATCTTCAAAGAAGAGAGCGAAATTACCTGTTGGTAGAGAAATTCCAGCCCAAAGTGTAATTGTAAATTCTAAAGAGCGTCTCGATGGAGCATCCTCATTTTCCCGCAGACCTTTGAAAGGTCATTTGCATGTTCCGAAAAGGGATTCATTAAATGATCCTCTATCTGAAGAAGTCAAGGATTCCAGGCAAGGTAGAGCGAAAAGAATACTAATTGATTCCAATGAAGTTGATTTGAAAGCACTGACAGGAAATTCCACTAGATCTAGGGCGCGTGCAACGAAGCATATCCCTCTTTTAAATTTCGAAAATTTGACATACCAGGAGAAGGGCTTTCAATTACCCTTAAAGTTGAAAAGGAGTGCAAAGGAAACTCGCGACATCAGGCATTCATTTCGAAAGAGTATTCAGTAAGATGGGAAAGGACATGAGTTTATATTGCATAATTGTATTCAAAAACGAAAATATGTAGACACTTGTATTAATCGTACTTCGCTAATCTTGTTCTTCCATTAGATTGACAAATAATCTGAAAATTTCAGGGCTTTTCTCGTTTACTTTACAACACAGATCAATATTAAATGCTAGATCATTCGTGTGCTTAATATTTTGTCTCAACTCCAAATCAAACTTTCCAGGTCGAAACTCTTCAATCTTTCCCCTGTCCACATTAAACTTAGCCACAAGATGGGCGCGGGCCCTCATTGTGGTACAGAGTATTTGGGCCAAACAGAGTCTCGATAACTCATTGATTTCCTTTCCATCCTCTTCTGCTATCAAGCTTGCCAACTTCTCGTCTGGCTCGTTCGATAGATTATCGTTTCTCTTCACAAATTCAAGCAAATCTGCACCTTTGGTAGCAATCTCCCTATCCATACTACTGATTATCATTAAAACCTCCTCCATGGACGTAAACTTCATATGAGCGATATTCAATATTGAATACACTAAGATATCCTTTTGGGCACTTAGTGTTTCCAACGAAACTTGCTTCATTTCAAGTAAGAATAGTTTTGACAAGGCCTGGATAAACTTCTTCTTCGAGGAGTAATTATTTTTAACAACTGAATATAAGGTCTCGAAGAATTCATATTCTTTTAAAAAGTCCTCCGAGACATTCTTTCTGTACCTGACTGCTAGTCTAATTGCCTCTAAGTACGAATTGCTGGTCAATGATTCATGCTTGTCAAAGATCTCATGGTGCAACTCAGTGGCTATATTCAAAATAGAAGTACTTCTTGCTGATTCTAGGGCCATTACCGTCAGGATACACATCTTTGGATTAGCAAACCCAAGCTGGACAACCAACTGTAGAAGCTTGATTGGTAAATACGAGAACCTACCAGAATCCCACAAGCACAATTCTAAAACCCTATTAAGGTACCTTTGGATTAGTCCAGCACAAATCCCATCGTTGACGTAACTATGCGTATTGCCGTGAAAGACAGCAACATCCAATTTAGTGTCACTCGAATTCTTTTCTAGAGTACCGTTCCTTAATTGTGTATCAGCATCCTCTTTGTTCAAGAAATCTATAATCCCTTGGATTATGCAATGGATAATAAGTAAATTATCTCCTTCAAGTTCTCTATCGAAAACTTTCAAGATTGGCTCTGACAAGAATAGTTTGGGATGAGTGGAACATACATGGATCAAATTGAGGATTGCAGCACGTCTGACCTTGATATCTATTACTGGATCACAGAAATGTAGAATGAATTTGATAATGAGGCTCACAACGGATTCTTTGTCTCTGAATCCACTGAAAGACTTAACAAATATTTGTCTGTGCACTTCAAAGTTGCAATATTTTCCAAAGCAGCCAAGTAAATGAAGTAACTTTTGTAGTTTAGGGTCTCCATTCAATCTTGAGACATTTTTCTTAGATTCGAAATATGGCATGATTAGTTTCATGCATGAAACAGTTGCGTTTGCAAGTTTGACAGTATTGTTCTTCATAATGCTCAAGCTCCATGCACAGGGCATAGCTTCATGCAACTCCTTGACATTGAATTTAGTCAACTGTTTGAGTAGAAACTCCTGCACCAAGTCCAAGTATTCAGGCCTCAAACTTTTAATGTTTGGGAGAGAATTGTGAAGAATCTCCAAGCTGTAAAAGCATGTAGAATTTCCAGCAGATTTGCCCTCGACCAAGTAGGGTTGCAAGGATATCAACTGATCTTGTGAGATAGTGGACCCATCACATTTAACGAAAGTTGATATTAACCTCATTGAGCTTTCCACTCTAGATTGCAATTTAGTATCTGCGAATTCGTTCACGAAATCCAAAGCCTTTTCAATAACTAGTCTCAATGCTCCTTTCACCTGTTCCAATTTGCTGTTGATTACCTGCTGTATAATTAACTGTTCGAAAAGATGTAAATTCTTTTCATTGCTGTTTACAACATCCATCATAATTGCAGTTCTCAGCTCCACAGAGGAATATATTTTTGAACTTTCCTTTGTTACAGTAACTTCTTTTGCCAACAGTTCAAACCATAATTCGACTAGATATGCCTTCGCCAAAGATTGAACTACTTCATCCTCGTCCTCAAGTCGTTTGAGTATGCTCAAGGCTATGCTTGTCTTCACTGCTCTCGAAGTAGTGCTCAAGTACATTTCCCTAGCAAGTTTGATTACTCGCTTCCTCACTTGCACACTTCCATCGTTCATGGAATCGCAAATCTGTTGATGAAAGTTTTCGATCAAGTCGGGTCGAGGTGTTAGATATTTACTAATTAAGTCAATGACGGCATCTCTCACCAAAGGAGAACCATCGCTTAATCTGTTTGAAATAGACTCTTGAACATATGGCGAAATCAACAATGTCGGTTCCTTGTCGATAAGCGTCGACAAGATTTTAATTGCCCTGGTTTTAGTCTTTACTTTTGAATTCTCGAGTGACCTGAGGAGCATATTCAAAAAGTTGTCATATAGTACTGGTAATTCCAGAGTAAGCAAAATGTTTCTATAGGATATAAGTGACAGTTGCTCTTTGTTAGAGTTGAGTATCTGATTCAACTTGACAGAGTCGTCAGTGAATATCCCAATCAAGTACTCTAAGTTTTGAACAAGTGGGTGGCTTTCTACTGACTTGAAATCTTCAGACTTCGCCTCAAGTAGCTCTAATACTGGTTGTTGGACATTCGACATCAATTTTAAGGCCAAGAACTTCAATGAAGGAAGTAAAGCCTTAGTTTTATTTACCTGAAGTTGCAAAAATTCGACAGAATCAATAACATAGGATTGATATATGCGACATTCATCAACAGTTAATACTGAACTTAACTTGAGATTCATCCCAGAAGATTTCTTCAAGCTCAAAATAGTCCGTCCAATAATACCGAGCATCTCCAATAAATAGGTTTCGACTATTGAAGAACATGTTTGATGTTGTACTGTAATTAGGAATGATTTCATTAGTGAAATAAGTAGCAGTTCACTTCCTGGCCATTCGGGAAATGGCAACATCAATAGCAAATCTTCCAAGAATACTTCCAAGCAAAATTTCAGGGACAAATCCGCTGTTGTAGACAACTTTGATACAAAGAAAGAGGAGATTTCATTTGCAGTTTTCAAAGACTCATTGTACAGTTCCTTTGACACAGCAAGTAATGGACCCCATTTTTGAATTTCGCTCATTTTTCGATCCGTACGCTTGGTATCGCTCGCCAAAAGAGTAACTTTTCTAGGATTGAAACTCTCCACCAAGTTCACCAACAAGCTAGTAATCAATTGAACATTGCCTCCTCTAACCAATCTGAACTGTCTTGCAGCTACCTTCTGGTGCGGAAGTCTGTTGATATTAGACAAGATTTCGTTTAGGATAAAACCCCGTTGGTCTTCCATTCTTGTGAAAATCTGAACCAAAACATTGGCTGCATTCGCTTTGATATTCTCAAAGGATGCGATATTGATGAACGATGTTTTTTCTTTCCTATTTGCCTCTGCAAATACTGTCAGAATTGATAAATATTCTAGTTTTGTTAATATTTGTTCATCAACTGCAAAGTTCGAAACATGCTTGGATACCATATCAAAGATTACTGCCAAGTCAGGAAGTAGCGTGGAGTACATAGCTTTCCATTCCGAAATGATTTGTGGTGATTCCAGATTTCTTACTGCAAGAGGAAGCACCACTACTTCAATCAAAGTTGCCAAAAACTCAATTATGCTCTTCAAGTGCTCTTCTTTGCTCAATCTCTTGTCCTGTAAGGAACTGTTAAGTATCAACATGATTATCTTACAAGCCAGCATAAAGTGTGAGCATTTCTCGAAAATATTCCTTATTTCCAATGAGTTATTTTCTATGTTGGCGAGCTCCGCCCAACTATAAGTATTTGCATCATGCACCAATTCCTGACACAATTCTTGTAGCATCAACATGTGATCCTCTGGGATAGTTTGTACAATCGAAGTATCAACCACTCTGAAAAGGTTATCCATGATAGTTGAGATCACAGGTTTGGAAAGACGCCTCTGGTTGTCCTTTGCAATCCAGATTGTTTCCTCATTTCTCAACTCAGATTGCGATACACTCACTTGCTCAAGCATCTGAGAAAGATGCTCGCACGCTTTTACAGACATCTCATCAGCATTCAAATAAGTTGACTTCTGTAGTCTCTTTGCTTGTGGTAATCTCTTTGCTTGTGGTAATCCATTCTGTTGACTATTTTCCAGAAAATGCAGAGTCTCCATGCGTTGAAGCTTCTGAAATTCCTGATTCTCATCTTTCAGATTTGCATCAATTGACAATTGACGCTTCAAAACAGGCATTCTAGCATTACTATCGGAAATTCCCATCTCAGACAATTCCTTAGTATACTTCCGTAAGTACTTAGAATTGTGACCTTGCCGCTCTCCTTCAGCGTAGTTACGTCGTACAGACAAGCGAACCACATCGCATATGGGGTCTACTGACGAAGCAAAATTAAAGCATTCAAGGGTCTTGACCGGTTCTATGCTGTCGTATATGCGCTGCTCAAAAGGAGGCAAGTTTAGAGTACCTGTCAGTTGGGAAACATTTGAGCCTTTTCTTACTTTCAAATCTACTAACTCGTCGTCTTGAAAGGCCTGGAAGTCAGCAACAAGAAAATCAATGACACCCGCTAGCTTTGAAGGATTTGTATTCATGGAATCATGTAGCGCCGGGGCAGGCAAATTTGAGATATTCAACTCCAGATCATCCGGCGAGATGTCTATTCCTTTTGTAGATATTAGTGGCGAAATATCTTGACGGGGAACCAAGTGTAGTAGTGGAGTCACGCTCAACGCCTCTCTGATATCAGAGGGGTGTCGCAAGTCCATTGATACTTGCTTGGGGCTGAATGGTGTGGAAACTTTAAGAAATCTGAATCTGTCTCTTCTCAGTAATCTAGATGTCGCACATACGTTATAAATTTTGAAATGTCAATTGAGACATCACTGCTGTAAGACGCATTATCCAAATAGGTCTTGCATACACAGTGAAATCAAATATTCACAGAGAACGATCAGCGATAAAGAGAAAGGTTGAACCAATACTGGCCACCACACAATCAACATTAGAATACTCAGAAGCTTCTAAGGGATCGTGTGTACATCGCTGTTTCCGCATTTGCAAAGCAGGTCATAATGCAGTTTACAATGCCTATCAAAAACTGCTTCGCCTTGTAATCAATTAAATATTTAATTATGTAACGGTCCCAAAGCATATCAAAATGGGCCTCCTGTGTTAAGCGGTAACACTTCAGTATCACTTAAAAGTCAACAATTCTCAATTCAGCATATGCAAATGAATTCTAATTAGAAAAAGACTAAAACTTCGAATTTCGTTATGACGATCCCATATTCCTAGGGGGGGAGCCTGAACTCGACGTTGACGAAGGAGCTCGCAGTATATTTCCTTGACCGAGATTCTGCTGCAGTTGAAGCTGCTGCTGTAATTGCTGTTGCTGTTGTTGTATCTGCTGCTGTTGTTGCAATTGCTGCTGCTTTTGAAGAATGGCTTTCTTTCTCTGTTCAAACTCTAACTTCGACATGTTTTGCATATCCAAAGGCATTGACACTGGTGAACTTCCTACTTTCATTTGCTGCATTTGATGAAGTTGAGGGCTTTGCTGTTGCAAATGCTGCTGCTGTTGTTGTTGAAGCTTTTGCTGTTGGTGCTGCTGAAGTTGTTGTTGCTGTGCACTTTTTGCTGCTTTTAACATTTGTAGTTGATTTCTCTCCTGCGGGGTCAAGCTTGAAATTTGAGGCAGTAACTTATGAGCAAGAGAAGGAACTTGCTGTCTGAATTGTCCAGATGCACCTTGTGGAAGGTGCTGCTGTCCAATTCTCTGTTGCATTTGTTGCTGTTGGAGTTGACGCTGCTGCTGCTGCTGAACTTGTTGCTGTTGGGTTGTTTGTCCTTGTGCTTGCTGCTGGTTATACCTATTCTGTTGCTGCTGTTGAAGGTTAGCCAAATACTGCGCAGCAAGTTTTGTGACCTGGTCTTTCGTGAAACTGGGGTTCTTCTGCTGAATAGAGTTGATTATCGCAGAAACTTGAGCTGGGGCAAACTGTATACGTGGCTTTGGTGCTGAGGCATGCGAAATCGCTTGACTGTGAATCGTCTGGCTTTGATTCTGCTGTGAAATAGGAGATTGGATTGGATTTTGTTGCAGAACATTTTGCGATTGAACCGGTGAACCCTGCAGCAAATTTCCAACCTTATGTGAGTGTCCTTGCATCAATTGATGTTGTTGTTGCTGTTGCTGCGGAGACAATTTGTTCATGGGGACATTCTGTAATAATGATGGACTCTTGACTTGTGTGGCCATATTCAACTGTGGATTCAGCTGTTGCATCATTCTCCTTTGCTTTAGAATCAATTGCTGTAGTTGCTCAGGCGTATATGGAGTACCATTGGGTGTGGTTGGAACTTTGGAATGTATTTGACCACCAATAGAAGATGACCCACCCAGTTGCTGCTTTTGTTGCTGTTGAAGTAGTTGTTGTTGAAGCTGTAACTGCTTTTGCTGTTGTAATTGCTGCTGTTGCTTTTGAGGGAGTTGAAGCTGTTGTTGAACTTGGGATATCTGCGGGCTTCCCGGCTTCGCATTGGCTATGCTCTGGCCGGCCAGTACCCGCTGAAGATTTGCATTAACACTAGATGTAACAGCATTTGTCACATTAGGAGACGCAATTCCAGAAGTGTCAGCGCTCAAATTGGCGCTCAGATTGACACTCACATTAGGCGCATTGGAAGAATTTGATGCTGGGGCAGCGCCTGGTTGATTCGCTCTATTTGCTCCAATCTGTTTCTGCTGCTGTGCGACAGCTGCAATCATACGTGAACGAGTAGCCTGCTGATTCATATATGCCTCTTGTATTGACTTGTCTCGCTCGAACTTCAATTTCGATAATTCTGCAGGTGTCGGAATACGATCTATCGTACGCTTTACACCTGTCAGGGAGTTCGGCTGGTTCGGTGAAGCGGCGTTGCTTCCAGCAGCATCAGAAGAACTTGAAGCTACACCAGCAGCAATTGCGGAAGAGCTGGGGGCACTTGCACCTTCAGAAGGAGAATCTGTTGTAGAAGTATTGCCAGGAATGGCAGGAGCCCCAGACGTTCCAGACGCGGATCCTGTTGTAGAACTTGTTGCAGCAGTCGCCGATGCTGTTGAGCTTCCTACAGTAGTGCCGCCGTTAGAGTCAATGATGCGCCTATTGCTAACTTTTGCAGAAGCAATTTCTCTCTTTTTCATACATTTGCGCATCGCATCAAATAAAGATGCCCACCTTAACCTACGGTGACCTCGTTGAATAGACTCAGTACCAACGCCTAGAGGTGAAATTCGCCTCTTTGTTGTCAGCTGGGCCTTGTGAGCATGCTCTAACCACTTTTGTGCATGGTATGCATAAACTCCTTTCATATCAGAGAACTGAAATTTCTCGTTCAACTGTATATAACGTTCAAAACATTGCCAAGGAGTTCTTCGTTCGATGTTTGATTTGTATTTCTTGAGGCTTGATGCAAACAGCAGAAGATGCTCTGAAATGAGATCCCAGTTAAACGAAAACTCAGCAACATAATGAATAAGATATTTGTCATCTTGTGGTAACCATATAGTAGGTGATCTGTAGTCAATGTTCTTGATTAAAGGTGGTTTAGGAGGCTTCAAATAACTAAACCTTCTGCGTGACTGAAACCCAAATAATCCTTTTTGATATTCCGGAGGTCCACCCCCTTTCTTGCTTGATTTTACCTTCGATGACTCTTTTAGTACAATTTTGTGCCACTCATCGTCATCATTGAATGGATGCAAAAGCCTAGATACTGGTATCATCGAGTTATCCGTGGACCTAAGAGCAGGGGTTGGTACTGAGACAGGGGCTGGACTTAAACTACCTTGATTCGTGGTCGCTGGAATGTCCTCATCAAATGGTGTAAACTTAGGCAAATTCTTAATAATTGACTGATCAATCTTCTTGAGTTCATTGATATCAATGTATAACTTAAAAGGGCTCTTGTCGGAGGATGGAGTTTTGATGTGAAATGATGCTGCAGCTGCCATTGCTGATGCCACCGTAGTAGACGCAAGAATGGGTCCCTGAGATAGAATATCACTCATTATTTCATCCTCGTCTTTCTCCTCATCAGCTCCCTTTTCGTCATCATGCTTTACTAATAACAGAACATCGATTGTCTCAACTGGCTGAGATGGGTCTGGTGTTTCGACTTGCAAAGGCTCATCCGCTTTCAGATTTGCTTTGGCTACTTCCTCCTCAGTGATATGGACAATTGGCTTCCTCTTTACGCATACCAGAGAACCGTATTTCCAGTAGTCCTTCACTGCATGTGCCATCACAACAGAACATGACTTTTTGAATTTCAGTAGCTCTTTAAAGTCAGTTGCCATCCAACGAGCCTCGTCTAGTAAATTATCCCACGAGAAAGTGAACTTTTTTGTCTTTTTAGCGTATGTGAAGGGATCATAGAACCTCTGAGGCTGTCTCAACGACCACTTACCTTGTCTCTTCAACTCTTCAATTCTCGAGTATAGAACTGCAATTTTTCCCTCAAGCAATGCCAATTCAAAATTTTCAGTCATGAGAGCCTTGTGGCTCCCTGGTAACAACTTTATCAATGGAAGAGTTTGAGTCAAATAGTATAATTCTGCTAGCGAAGATACTGTGTGCGGTTTCGTAGGGTAGTGCTCTGGAACAGATAAAATCTCCAATTCGCTAATATCCCGTGATAAGAACTCGTCCAACTCTTCCTGAGAGACTTCTCTTTGAGGCTTGAGAGACGTCACAGTAGATTTTTGAGGTAACTTTATACTGCTGAACCTTTGCGAAGGTCCATCAAATTTCTTCTTCTTCTGAGAAGGCCCAGTCTGTTGCTGGTCAGTGTTGCTCCTTTTTTGGGGATTGTAAAGGGTATTTTCCACAGCCCTCATCAACAAGTCTTCCAACTTCCCATTCAACCCACTATCTATCAACTTCTTAAGTTCCAACGGACTCTGTGTACTGTATTGTAGGATTCTGGGATCAACCTCAAATGACTTATCTAATTTCTCAAGTAGTGGATCTCCCACTAAGTGGAGAACCTCCAGGAGCTTGTTCAAGCGCAAGGTACGATCCAGCAGCATGTTCTACTTTGCATGTTAATAACAATGATTTGAGGGCTCTACTTTTGGTTTTTCTATATTAGAATTCACGTGACAAACGATATGTAAGTCATGTGATCAAAAGTGTGAGTGCACCATCCATTATGGGTGAAGTAGATCTTAATACTAATGAACTGCTGCTATCTTTCTCAATAGACACGTACTGAATTTGTTCATAGAAGCGTCCAATTCCAAGGGTTTCTAGAACATAATCGTTCAGATAAAGTTCATTTGCAAAAAGTGAAGGACAGTATGCTTGAGATGAGTGTCACCTATGCTGCTGTTTACGAGATTCTCTGATCAGATCTATTCCACTTTTGGCTAGTTATAGTAGAGATCACTAATCTCTTGTTGATTTAGCTGCTTATACTTTTGGACACCTGGATTCAGCAAAAAAGTACTTTTGAAAACGTATTACGTGGCTTATGAGACATCAATCCAGTTTTGCTTGAACGTTGTTGTTCTAGATTTGGAATTCTGATACTCGCTCACCAATTCAACAGATCCGAATATCTGGAGTCACAGTACAAGGGTAAATGAAACGCTATTATTACGACTTACTTGACTAAACATAACCAAAGATAATTAACCTTGATCCAAAAGATAAAATAAGCGATAGGAATACAAATCCGCTTTGAGCATTAATGCATGTTACGAGAATTATATTTTAGAGTTTCGTAGCTACCTGAACATCTTGTAACATCTTGTGCCATTTTCAGTCTGTGTAAAAGATAATTTGTTCAGCACAATTCAGTATTAATACTAGTGGCTCATTGGTTGCTTCTGCTGTCTCTGTCCAATGGCCTTTAACAATACTATGGATGTCAAGCGTTGACCTCAGTGATTAGTATTCGCAAAATGGGGCATATTCTGCGTTTGACGAAGAGAGACCACATGGTTGCGTATGGGTGTAATTCTACGGGAGTACTTCATTTGAAGTATCTTCATTGGTTGTTGTAAATTTGAAGAATACAAAAATAGTTAGATTATATTTTTGTAGATTTTTTAGATTTTATTGAAAACTTACATGTATTTAATGAAGACTTAGTAAAAGTAGCAGCCAAAATATAAAGTTTCACACAGGTAATGAATTGACAAGATACTTGAAACAAAGTAGTAGGAATCGTAGTTGATAAACACCAAAGTCAGTTTCTGATTTCCATGATTTTGAAGGCCATAGAACTATGGTCTGTATATCAAATGGTTCACATTACCCTGCAAACATACACGCCGGATGGAAAGTTAGGGAATGCATACGCATAGTTGTCCAGGCTAGTCTTGTCCGGAGTTTTAGTTGCAGTTTTTCCAGCAGCCATTATGTTCACTGAGTTGATTAAGGAATTGATTTTAGCTCCAAATTCCCAGCTCTTTATAGCCAAAAAAACTGAAAGCTTTGCTCCATCGAGGGCGGTGTTCACTCACAAAAGTTCCTTAAGAGTTTCACAGCGGTTTCATTATAGTTCCGTGAGTATGCTGTCTCAGCTCGTGTGGGTCTTATTCCACACTTGTAAGAAGATGCAGCATTGATACATCCTAATTCGGAATGTTGAAGCATACCGAAAAACATAGCTGCCAAGTTTGATCCTGTTTCAAAGTCTGCTTAAGAGCTGTTTCACCTATCCTTCAAAATCACCTGTTGTATCTTCCAGTTTTAATTATCTCTGGGTAGACAATCAACGGTTGAGACGAATACGACCTGTTCGTACCAAGCCATTTCGCTTTCACAAACATACAAGCAATTCGTAATTCGTATGGTAACAATAAATAAGATAATAAGTAATAAATAACAATAAATAGTAATCAAGAATAATAATAATAACAATTAATAATAGGTATTTGGAAGTCGTGACCAAAGCCTCTTCACTTCTCTCATCTTTTGAAGAGTGTCAACCTTTTCAAGTTCCACGTTCTCCATTTTCTCCATTTTGATATCCGCTATACCATCGCACGGTTCTTCGAACCTTCCACAAATCCCATTGCAATTGGCCAGACAGGAGCGTCAGCCAAAATCCTTCCTCCCAAGTATAAACATTTCACAGAGAGTTTCGCCGATACTATCTCAGCATGCGCCTACGACTAGTCGCCATCGAGCAACAAACGAGAAACAACACCAATGTAGTGACCAGCTGCTATCAGGCTAAATGTACCATTTGCAGTCAAGTTCTCAGAATACGAACTGAGCAGGTTTGTACGAAGCACAGACTCGACTTACAGAAGATCCTTCTCTCGTTGTCCAAATAATGGCCTCCAATTGCGAAAGTGGTAATCTAGGCTGCAAAATAGGCTGCTGCCCTTCAAGGTGGCGCAAATATGATAGATGAGCAAAACCGAAACAAATAAGCATGTCACAAAAAAGACGTGGCTTCTTAATGATACCTGCTTAAGGTCAATAGCCTCAACGTTGCAGTTCCAAAGTTCAATCGAATCAACGCAAAATGGGATACACTGGCGCGTCAACTGCAACTCAGTTTCAGGCGCACTCAAGCGGGCCAATTCTCGATTAATCTACAATGATAAGGTTACTACTATGTCTTCAAAGTATGGAAACGCATACCAGATCCATTTGCATTAAGGGTTGCAGCATAATTTAGACAAATTTTCTGAAAAACTGGTCAAAATCTTAATCAGTATATCTTTGAATTGAGATATACAAAGACTTTTTTTGGAATTAACCTCCAAGTGAGATTAAATTACCAGAATCCCAACTAATCAGTAAACATATAATCATTTATGATCTAAAGTTGGGAAGGAGTGCTCATTCTCTTGTCGAGGTTGATTCAGTGATTTGAATAAAAACTAAAAATATCGACAGCTGCAGGATTCGAACCTGCGCGGGCAAAGCCCAAAAGATTTCTAATCTTTCTCCTTAACCACTCGGACAAGTTGCCTTATTTCTGGAATAATTCCCTGTCGTTCGTCCATATTCCGAAAGTTTGAAACGGTTTGATTCCGAAGAGAATTGATGGGTGTTAAAATCTAGGCTCGGTTTTAATGAGGAAGATTCTTTTGCTCTAGCTAGTTCTGGTATAATTGATAAACCCATAGACAAGCTAGTCGATGATTCTGTTTGCTCTGAGAGTAAGAGTCTTGTATTTGGGTTATACAAATATTTAGGTTATTGGAAATATATGATCGACTTAACGAAAGAAGAAGATAAGTGAAAAATATTGGGATCTTACTCCAATATTTATAGACTTATGTTAGATTCCGAAGATATTTGATAGATCATTCGGCACGTTAACGGCAGACACACCGTTAACGGTGATGATCTTACACCAAAACTCCAACTGTTAAGAGATATGTTGGGTAAGTTCATTACCTAAAATCATTATGTGCAATTATGGTTACTCTGGAGAAGAGTAAGATGGCACAAGAAGAGGTAATAGATTCAATTCCATTGGATCGAAGACTTCGTCAGTTACACGTTTACATTAAGAAGCTACTCAACAAAAGTGTAAGGTCAAATGCACTACGCAGAAGCTAGCAAAGGGACTTAAGGAAGTATCCCAGAAGAAAGTGTATAAATATTGGAGTAAGATCCCAATATTTCACTTATCCTCTTCTTTCTTTAAGTCGATCATATATTTCCATTAGTATAGGAACATTTGTATACAAAATACAAATCTCTCACTCAGAACAACAGTATCATCTATAACCTAGATAAATTTAGTATTCTATAATACCGGATCTAGCTAGAGCAAAGGAATCTTTCTCATATAAAACCGAGTCCAGATTTTAACAACTTATTTCTATAGACTTTCACAGTCTTATTGGTTATTGGCTTCAGAAGGTCATTCAACTCCTATCTTATGTCATCTTAGGGGGTTTAATATGAGCATATGATTGGAAGGTGTATGCTTAAGTGCTATTGCACATTCTGTTCAATTAGGTACCATCTCCAGAGTAATTATAGTTTTGACTTACTTACTCTGGAATGACTCCACTCAACATACACTTTATAGTTGATGTGTTGGTGTAAGCTCGTTCTCACGAATAACATATTGGTCTCCGGTTCTTAGTCGGGTAGCCTAACTTATACCTACGGAATCTAACACACTGACTGTCCATTCTTATTAAATGCTTCTAGGTAATAAACTTACCCAACATACCTCTTATAGTTGATGTGTTGGTATAAGCTCATTCTCTCGGCCTATCTACTGCTACTTCGGTTAACAATCTACTATTTTACCGGTTCTTTCCCGGTCATCATGCTCTTAGTCTAGTTTATACCTTCGGAATCAAAAATACTGGATAACAATCTACCAAAATTGCAAAAATAATGAATCCTACGCGGTTCGAACGCGTGCATCTTTACGATAGTAGAACTTGAGTCTACCGCCTTAACCACTCGGCCAAAGATCCTTATCTATGTGATAGCTTGACCAATTTATATATCTTGTACTAAACAGGCTCAGCCCTGCACTTTAATTCCTGATCTATCCAGATCAAAATAGTCTATCTCAAATAAAACTGAATTCAGGTCTCAAAAATCATCAATAGCACATACCTCTCGGCACTTAAGTATGTAAGCATATTCTCATACCACACACGATCTTGCTTTTGGTGATTCGTAGTACGCCGATTGGGAATATCTTGGCCGAATACTCAAAAACATTCTCAGAGTCTAACGGTATGTCTGGTGGTGGATGCATGCACTAGCCCCAGAACAAATAAAATCTGGACTTCTTTAAAATCAAAGAGATTCTGCTCTAGCAAGATCTGGTATGATACATCACTGGATTTGACGAACGAGTAGGCGATACTGACAATTTATTCGACCCTATGAGATTGCATGTATTTCTGTTAAAATCTGGACTCGGTATTATATGAAAAAAGATTTCTTTGCTCTAGCTAGATCAGGTATTATAGATTACTAAATTTATGTAGGTTATGGATGATACTGTTGTTCTGAGTGAGAGATTTGTATTTTGTATACAAATGCTTCTATACTAATGGAAATATATGATCGACTTTAGCTAATACACTTACACAATATATTTCTTAACAGTTGGAGTGTTGGTGTAAGCTCATCTCTGTCAACGGTGTGTCCGCCATTAAAATGCCGAATGATCTATCAAATATCTTCGCAATCTAACAATTACTTCTTCGCATCCCATCTTGTTCTCCAGAGCAACCATAGCTGCACGTAAGGTTTTTATGTAATATGATTCCCAGCATATACCTGACACATGAAGTGTTTGCGCAAGCTCAGAAAATGGTCTTTCTACTGTTAATGCACTGTGAAATTCATCGATATTCTTTGGGAATCAAACAAATATTATTCATACACTGTCTTGAAAGACTAAGGGGCAACTAGGGTGATCCATTTAGAGCTTGAAATTAATACTATGAGAATGATTCCATCAGCATACATACTACTCATTCAGCTGGGGGTGTGGCGTAGTTGGTAGCGCGTTCCCTTAGCATGGGAAAGGTCTTGAGTTCGATTCTTAACTCCTCCATCTAGCTACTTCTTTTTAGTATCAACAACACCCAACCATGAAATAACAATAAAATATTATGATGCATAGAATGCAATGTTTGAAATAAATTATGAATCTTGTTGGTGGCAGTTACTTTGATTCTAAATACAAAATAGAAGAAAGCTCGCAATCTTAAACTTTCTGAAACTCAGGAATCTGGAAGACGCCTCAAAAGAACTGAAACTTTTGAATCAATATCAATCGGAAAAGATCATAAGACCAGATCAATACCAGTACTCAAGAACATAATAATTCACCCGCTATTGTAAAGCTCACAAAGAATCATATTGAATAAAGTCAACACATTTAGGGTCATCATAACCAATACAAAAATAGCCCACCCAATATACTCCGCAATCATATATTATAGAACTCAATCATTCATACTAGATGAGTACCTTAAGATTATTAAATATCACTATCACAAAAAGCCACTAGTATAAATTGCCAATGGTAAACAGCTCAATCATATTTGCAAATTGATAATCAGTACATGCTGCTGCCCCCTCGTATCATAGCTAAATGAGCTCACTAGGATTGAAAGTTGTATGAATGCATCACATGAAACATAATATGACAGAATCAATTTTGCTACAAAGTGCACCATCCGTGAGGCCAGGATGTGATATCGATAAGTAATTTTCAGCAGATACTTGTCTGAATGCACTTGAGCCAAAATGAAACCATTAGTATATTTATTTACTCCACGAAGTTCTCCCTTATAAATCATTATATACCATAAAAATTAATATTAGGCTTTCACGATTGAATTGTATGGAGTCTAAACTTGTACCTACATAAATAAAGAAATACATTCACAAGCTTGATATAGATTGTATGAAATAAAGTGGGAGTCTTATTTGTTAAACATTAACTATGAGAAAATAAATCTAACTTCCAAATAGAAAATTACTTATTGCAGCTTATCAAAATGTGAATGAACAATTTACTAAGTTGAAGTACAATGAATGTATACTATCATACTATCGTCAAAGGCTACGAGGAGAATTCTTGAGTCAATTTTCTCGAAGTTAGCACGAGAGACATTCCTTACTACCGAATTGTACGTAGGTAACCAGAAAAGCACAAATTGAATTCAATTGTATGATATGGGGAGAGACTAAAGCAATTTTAAATAAATAAGTATTCAATGCTAGCAACACCTTTCAAGCATAGCATGCAAGCTACAATACAAAATTGATTCTACGATTTAATAAGCGTGCATGCTGTAATTTTTTTAACTTCCTTAATAATTGGAGACACTTTTAGCTCACGTCTGCATGATCTTATTTTGAAAACTACTTGGTTATAGGTAGGTAATTATCTTAGTCAAGTGATATTTTACTTGGTAGCAGAGCAAAATGCTGTGAAGTAGACTTTTAGTTGCAGCTTTTTGACTGTCAGGATATCTCAATAACTGCTTCAGCATTTATCAAAATTTATAGAACATATTGTCAATCATTAATTTATCCAGCTCCCCAGAAAAGTTGTCGTTGATGTTTTGTAGACTGATTGAGCTCTGGTGACTTATTTATGGTGTTGCTCAAATTAACAAGCGATAGTGTATCAAGTTGTTTAAATCTGTAGATATATCTGCATTGCACTTCTTCATAAGCATAGCTGACAAGTAATTGTAATGTCTGTATTGTTGTCGAGCAGGACTGACTGACTGTGAGTATACGCGGATTACGTATTTATTGTTTCGCAAATGTATGATTGAGGATCTTACATGTAGTAGCAAAACTGAATTCTGGTCTTCTACTAAAAGATCATTTCAATTTTATGAGCACATGGGTATCTCATCGCATGTAATCTTAAAGGTCAATTTGTATTGTATTAAGGTGCTGGTCTTTCTGTTTAGCAATTTTCAACATTGTGGACAGATTGATTATGATTTTGAAGGTGTGTATACTTTATCTGCAGAAATGGCCTATAGTTCAACTATCAGAAAATGTTTAGCAAAGTAATTGAAAGATATTGGTTGCAATATTTGGATGTTTTAGACGCTCCATTTTGCGTAATGGGAGGTGTTACAATCTGCACTCTTTTTAATTTGGAAAATTCATCCGCCCTAGCTAGTTAGAAAGTAATTGATAAACCTAGTTACTAGAGTAGTGTGGCCATGGTTCCTTTGTTGTGAGAATAAAATATTTGTATTTTGATTAAGTAAATATGTAGTTTATTGGAAATATATGATTGAGCAGAAGACAAATAAGATGCTGATCTTACTCTAGTATTTATAGTTCTATTTCGATAACACCTACCTCGTTTTCTTAGTTTCCCATAGTTTACTCGAATTTTATATTGTTTTAACTGATTAGTAATGTCTTTCCCAATATATCATTGTACTTGGTATGTACACAATATTTCATGCTACGGCCTAATTGCTGCTACGTTGTTTGACAACTTGCTGGTTCTCCTTTTTTGGTCGCATATTCTAATTTACACCTTCGGAATCTAACACAAGGATATTAGACTGATCATATCAAGTTTTACTTATATTAATAAGTCTCTCAACAATAGAATTTAAATGAGGCAGCAGAAAACAAATTTAGGAAGGCACCACAATGGAAAGATTTGCATGAATATTGGAGTTTAATACAATATTTTTCATATCTTCTTCTATCTCTTAGCCCGTGTTGTATTTCCAATTTTATGAAAATTTGTATGCAACAATTTAAGTCTTGTGTCCTCAGGACATACCGAATCATCACCCATTTTACTAACCTGGTATATCAATTAAACTGGAACAAGCTAGAGCAAACAAATCTTCGCTATTAGAAATGAGCTCAGATATGGATAATTCAAGAAGTGATTCTAGAGGATTGTCTATAGATCAATACATATCTTCACAACTTCATAAAGTGTTTCTTTAGCTCAGTTGGTAGAGCGTCAGTCTCATAGCAAGATGTTGTGTGTTATCTGAAGGTCGACAGTTCGAACCTGCCATGGAGCAAATTTTTTGGAAGCTTCCGAAATCTTATTTTGTGCCGTTGAGCACTAGGCATACTTGCTACGCATTAGTTTGTCTTATAGATTCCGAAGGTATAAGTTATATTATTTTATACGTTAACGGTTCACAGTCGGTGAGTATAAATGGCATAAAAGTGACAATAAATCAAGCATAGAGATATATTGTGTAACTATAATAAACGAAACATTATTTGTAACCCACACTTGCCGAGAGGAAGTTTCATGCTGAAAACGTAGTCTCCCTACTCTTTATATGTTATATTACGAGGGTATAAGTTAGATTAGCCGACTAAGAACCAGATAACAATACGTTGCCAACCAAACAGTGGTAGATAGACGTAAGAGTGAACACACCAACGCTCGCTCCAACTGATAAGAGATATGCTGGGTAAGTTTATTACTTAAAAGCGTTATGCACAATCATGGTTGTCTTCGAGAGGTTGCATAATGTGGAGAAATGAAACAGAAGATGAAATTTCATTGGACTGAGACATCGTATATTATGTGCTTATAGAAATAAGCTCCTCAACAAAAGTGTAGAATCAAATGAACTAAATGGAACCTAGCAAAGGGACTTAAGGAAGCATCCTAGAAGGAAGTGTATTAATATTGGAGTGAGATCCCAATATTTCATTTATCCTCTTATTCCTTCAAGCCGATCATATATTTCCAATAGCCTAAATATTTGTATAACCAAAATTCAAATTTCTTGCTCTCAGAACAAACAGAATCATCACCTAGTGTTAAAATCTAGGCTCGGTTTTAATGAGGAAGATTCCTTTGCTCTGGCTAGTTCTGGTATAATTGATAAACCCATAGACAAGCTAGGTGATGATTCTGTGTGTTCTGAGAGTAAGAGTCTTGTATTTGGGTTATACAAATATCTAGGTTATTGGAAATATATGATCGACTCAAAGAAAGAAGAAGATAAGTGAAAAATATTGGGATCTTACTCCAATATCTATAGACTTATTTCTATAGACTTTCACAGTCTTATTGGCTTCAGAAGGTCATTCAACTCCTATCTTATGTCATCCTAGGGGGTTTAATATGAGCATATGATTGGAAGGTGTATGCTTAAGTGCTATTGCACATTCTGTTCAATTAGGTACCATCTCCAGAGTAATTATAGTTTTGACTTACTTACTCTGGAATGACTCCACTCAACATACACTTTATAGTTGATGTGTTGGTGTAAGCTCGTTCTCACAGATAACATATTGGTCTCCGGTTCTTAGTCGGGCAGTCTAACTTATACCTACGGAATCTAACACCTAGCTTGACAACGAGTCTATCAGTTACACCAGATCTAGCTAGAGCAAAGGAATCTTTCTCATTAAAACCGAGCCTAGATTTCAGCAAGATATTTTATCGACTTGAGGAATGAAGAAGATATGTAGAATCCTGGGTATTCCAATATTTATATACTTTCTTCTCGAGTAATTCATCATTATACTTGGTACGTTGTCATGTGTATTAATTCTTGATAAGGGTCTGTAGCCCAGAATATAACATATCTCGACTTGTCTTCATAATAACTGCTACTATTATTATTACGTCTGAAGTACTCATCTGCTTTGGTCACACACTTCAACCAGATGCCAAAAATGAAGGCCTGGAATACAAAGTACTCACCGCACTCATCATGAAAAAATATGATTCCGCCCAGGATCGAACTGGGGACGTACTGCGTGTTAAGCAGGTGCCATAACCAACTAGACCACGCAACCATTTCTTGAACTATACACTCATTAAATAAAATATTATATTACTTTTATTTTTGATTCGAAGATTGTTAGAATCAAGGCTCGGTGTTAAAATCTGGACTCGGTTTTATATGAGAAAGATTCCTTTGCTCTAGCTAGATCCGGTATTATAGAATACTAAATTTATCTAGGTTATAGATGATACTGTTGTTCTGAGTGAGAGATTTGTATTTTGTATACAAATGTTCCTATACTAATGGAAATATATGATCGACTTAAAGAAAGAAGAGGATAAGTGAAATATTGGGATCTTACTCCAATATTTATACACTTTCTTCTGGGATGCTTCCTTAAGTCCCTTTGCTTCTTTAAGTGCCTTTCCTAGCTTCTGTGTAGTCCATTTGACCTTACACTTTTTTTGAGTAGCTTCTTAATATAAACATGTAATTGACGATGTCTTCGATCCAATGAGATCGAATCTATTGTCTCTTCTCATGCCATCTAGCGCCATTCCAGGTCGACTATAATTGCATATGATGTCTTTAGTTACTAAACTTACCAAACATATCTCTTAACAGTTGGAGTGTTGGTGTAAGCTTCATTTCCGTTATCGGTGTCCGCTGTTAACGTACCGAATGATCTATCAAATATCTTCGGAATCTAACACAACCTCTTTTCGTAATCATGAGTTATGTATAGTGCTTTTGGTAACTTGTCTTTCCTCATGTTACACTTCGTGTTGTAGTATGCTCACTTTCCATTATAGCTTTATCGTTCAATCATGCAACATCTCTTTGGCAATCACATGTTGCAAATACTGTTTTAAGTAATGTCCATATCCAGTATATCATTAAGCTTGGTATGTTGATATAAGGTCATCTTCGATTACGCTCTATCTCTATGTTGTTTAGTAACGTATGACTCGGTTGGTCATGGTCATGTAGTCTAATTTATATCTTCGGAGTCATATCTCCACTAAGTATAGAGACATTTTGTTAGATTCGGTAGGTATAAGTTAGACTGCCCGACTAAGAGCCAAAGATCAATATGTTATTCGTGAGAACGAGCTTACACCAACACATCAACTATAAAGTGTATGTTGAGTGGAGTCATTCCAGAGTAAGTAAGTCAAAACTATAATTACTCTGGAGATGGTACCTAATTGAACAGAATGTGCAATAGCACTTAAGCATACACCTTCCAATCATATGCTCATATTAAACCCCCTAGGATGACATAAGATAGGAGTTGAATGACCTTCTGAAGCCAATAAGACTGTGAAAGTCTATAGAAATAAGTCTATAGATATTGGAGTAAGATCCCAATATTTTTCACTTATCTTCTTCTTTCTTTGAGTCGATCATATATTTCCAATAACCTAGATATTTGTATAACCCAAATACAAGACTCTTACTCTCATAACAAACAGAATCATCAACTAGCTTGTCTATGGGTTTATCAATTATACCAGAACTAGCTAGAGCAAAGGAATCTTCGTCATTAAAACCGAGCCTAGATTTTAACATATTTACATAAAATACAAATCTGTCGTTCAGTGCAACAGTATTATCTACCCCTCCTTCGGACAATCCAGTGATTTATAATACCGGATCTACTTAGAACGAAATAATCGCTCTCTAGACTCATTCAAGCCGAGTCTAAATTTTAACACAAGTATGAACGATTTGTTTTTTTTATTTAGATATTTACACTAATTAAAACACATGATTGACTTACATGTGCCCCCTATTCCTACAAAACTGTGAACCCTTATCTTATTTACACGGGCGCTTTTAATACGGGTATTCGAGATGGTCCGTTACCATGCACCATTCATCAAATAAAAAAATAATGAATCCTACGCGGTTCGAACGCGTGCATCTTTACGATAGTAGAACTTGAGTCTACCGCCTTAACCACTCGGCCAAAGATCCATTTCTTCCTTTATATACTAAACAGGGTAGTTATCTCGTCTAAATTTATAATTTTGATGGCTCCCATAGGCAGATATGCCAAGTTGAGATGTTAGTCTCATCCCAACGACATATAGGCCACCGTCATGAGCATACAACTTTCCTCCATATCAAATGTAGAAACATATCAAATACAACAACAGATCTACCCTACGTGTATAATCTGTGAAATTTGTATAGTCTTCTGTTGAAGTGTGTTAGATCTTTTGTTAAAATCTAAGCTCGGTTTTAATGATGAAGATTCCTTTGTTCTAGCTAGTTCTGGTATAATTGATAAGCCCGTTGACAAACTAGGTGATGATTCTGTTTGTTCTGAGAGTAAGAGATTTGTATTTAGGTTATACAAATATTTAGGTTATACAAATATTTAGGCTATTGGAAATATATGATCAACTCAAAGAAAGAAGAAGATACGTAAAAATATTGGGATCTTACTCCAATATTTATAGACTTATTTCTATAGACTTTCACAGTCTTATTGGCTTCAGAAGGTCATTCAACTCCTATCTTATGTCATCTTAAGGGTTTTAATGTGAGCATATGATTGGAAGGTGTATGCTTAAGTGCTATTGCACATTCTGTTCAATTAGGTACCATCTCCAGAGAAATTATAGTTTTGACTTACTTACTCTGGAATGACTCCACTCAACATACACTTTATAGTTGATGTGTTGGTGTAAGCTCGTTCTCACAGATAACATATTGGTCTCCGGTTCTTAGTCGGATAGCCTAACTTATACCCTCGGAATCTAACACCTTTGATTCGCGTCTGTATCTGAAACAGGCAGAGGCAGACAAAGACATAAGTTTTTTTAAATAAGCTAGATATTTTCAGTATACAAAGGTATACCATTGGAAAAAATGATCAATTGATCAAGAAGGAAATGTTAAGAACGGATCTAACAGAAGAAGTAAATATTGGACTTTAGACCTGTAGTTATAAGCTTTTTTTTCTAAAATGCACTCCTTAGATTGATCCTAGCTCTCCAGATATTACTTAACTCTGAATTTCTCTTTCAATTACCTTACTTTGATAAGCCACAAGAGACTGAAACAGATATACAGCTTAATCTATATTATCTTTCTTCTTGTATGTAGTATCTGATCTGAACTGGGTGGATACTTCGGTCCTGTCGCGAGACATGTAGATCTGTATGTGTTGTAGTTTTTGTCAATGTTGAATTAAGCTAGAATAAATTGCGCAACCATTGTAGTTCAAGCAAAATAGAATCCCCTTTTGAGGCAACATTATATAACAAAGAATATGCGGAACACGAAGATCAGTGAAACTTATAGCTTTCCTTGTGATATAAGTAAGTCAAGCTCTGGGTCAGACCAGTCTTCGAATTCGTCCTCTTCAGATTCGCCGCAATTATCGACATCATCTATTGGGTCGCTTAGTTCGCTGTCACTCCCCTCATTAACCTCCTCCCGGTTTATTTCGCGTATCCGTTCTAATATATCTATTTGAAACTGGTCCATAGGAGTATAAATGTTTTCTTCTTCTGCCGATGGTAATGAATCGTCAGCAAAAATTGCTTTAAAACTTCCTCCTAACCTGTTGTACATATACCTCTTTCTCGGTCCTTTATTGAGTATTATCGGAAGGAAATAACCATATATCAAATTCAAATCATCGAAAGAGTTTCGGTGGTCAATGAATCTTTGATAATTGTGAATCATAAGTTTGGTAGAATTGAATTGTCTGATCATTTTGTAATGACGGGGAAATTTTACTCTTGCATGAATCGATTTACTTGTTGCGGTAGCTTTTCTTGATGTCTCCAAACCAACAGACCTAAGCTTAAGTCTTGCCTGTTTTATACCAATTTCTCTGCTATTATCTGATTCAAAAAGCAAATCACTTAATGAAAGTCCATCCACAATTTCAGATGCGATCTCTAGGCTATATTCTGATTCATTGTACAGGTGATAATTTTCAAGAATTGCCAAATTTAGTAATCCAAAGTTGCTATGATTGAACAGTTGTAGAACTTTCTCAACAGAATAATAGTCACTGTCTTCGCCATTCATATTGTCAAATTCTGAACTTGAATAGATAATCTTTCCAATTGCATGAAATAAGTTGATTTGGCTTTCCCGGAAATTCGTTGGTAGAATCTTTTCAATGTCCAATCTTACTTCGAAACCATCTTGGCTCAAATTGTATGAACTATCACAATCCTTTTTCAGTTTCGTTTCTTCGTTGCATTTATAACTAGTGGCCCACCACTGCAAATTAGACACTGCCGACCTGATATCTCCAGACTTGTTAATATCATCCACAAAAGAATTCAATACTCTCTTAGGTATCTTCTTGAAAATATCTTTCTCGTTGCGGACGAGTTCTCCAACTGTTTTCGTCATAAACTTATTGGCTATTGCATTAAATTTAATTTGCCTTACCTCATGTGCTGAAGAAATGGCCTTTCCAAGTAAAGTGTCAACACACAAATTGTTCTCTATGTTGTAGGTATTATAAGAGTTTTCGGCTGTGTATTCAATCTCAGTTAGACATAGAACAAGCGGGGGTAAAGTTTCGCCACAATGTATCCACTCCTTCAATGCTTCTCTAAAGCGACTCAAAGTTTCCATGTGAAACACATTCGGTAGTTCCTCTATCAAGACGACGCACATATTGGCTCCAACACGATATTTGCAATCTTGGAGAAACTCACTGAATTGGCTGGGCTGGTTAGATACTGGAGAGTCAATATATTCAATGAAGCAATCACCTTTACCAGAAAGACTCAAATCATGTCCTGCATGTCCCGCTATGTGTTTTTTGACTAGTTCGTTTGCTAATACCTTTATACAAGTGGATTTCGAACTTCCAGCAGGTCCAGTCAAAACAAGCATTCTTACCGAAGAGTCTGGCTTCAACATTGCAGAAATTGCCTCTCTGACTTGCTTAAGCTTCAGTGGATTTATGCAAACTGCAGACGTTGTTTGAGGTGTATACTTGTCAACCCAGGCATCTGGTGAGGCAAATAGAGCTTCCCCTAACTCATTACCTTCTGAAAGTGGAACCTTCGTAGGGAGGGAGGTTTCCCTTGATCCTAGCAGCAGCTGTTGATATGGCTTTTGCAAAGCTCTTGGATTGGGTTGGGCGCTCTCGTCGTCTGTGGAATCTTCAATAATATCATCTTCCAGGTGTTCTTGCAGCTCAGCTACAGGCTTAATTTGCATACTAGATTCCTTGCGCCTTTTTCTTGTGATTCTCAGATTTCTCACAGTTCGCTCACTGGCACCCTCATCATAGCTTCGTTTCTTTCGATTCATTGCGTTGCAACATAGTTGAAGGAAGACGCGTTTAAATCAGAGCATTCAGGTTTCAATATTATGCAAATTTAAGTCGATCTATATGCAGGTGTCGATATTCTGGTGGAATACACTTAAGTTCTGACCTTGAAATGAATCTGATTTACTCAAAATGCTTAATTGAGATTATACGTTATATTATAGAATTATCCTCAGCTTCAGGTACATTTTCTGAATTTGCAAACTTTTAAAAATGATATGATCAAAGAAACGTAGGAAGATTAATTACACTTCAGAATTGAATATCTGCTGAATATTTTTCACTTTTAGACCCATATCTTGAAAAATCAAGTAAACAGGGAAAAATTTCCAAATAGTCAAGACAAACCAGGGTTGCACATCCTCTCTCAAGAGTATCGGCTGTTTTTATATTTTGGAAACAAATTGTACCATACATTTCCCTGCCATGTCTTGCAAGGATCTTACAATGCTAACAAATGATTTTTAAAACGAAACGAAAATGGTATATTGAAGAATATTCAGAAGAGTACATAGTATCTTTAAACTTACAAGTGAGCACCGCAGGCGCTGACAAGACCGTTGTAGCACTTTCTCCATTTGTCGTAAGTTGGTTTGTCGTGGTAACGTCCCCTGGAGAATTCAACAACATCGCAGTGTGGGAACAACAATTGAGAGTAGTTCAAGGCGAACTTGCATCTGCAACGGTTGTCACACAGGCCAGAACTACCGTGCCCGTATTGGCCACCGCTGAATCCTCCACCAAAGATTCCGGTGATAGTAGCTCCAAGACCTCCAACAATTGAACCAATAGCACCAAGACCAGCACTAATACCGGCACCAACACTGGCACCAACACCAGCATTCACACCACCGAAGATACCGTGGTAGTTGGATCCACTACCGTGTCCAATTTGCCAGACGGTACCTGCATCAATGACCAAGTTACCAGCAAGGGCAACTCCACCACCAATCAGCAAATCAGCGTTCTTTAATCTGTTAAGTTGAACATCGTCCAAGTCATAGTAGGTGGTGTCAACCTTGAAACCAGCAGCGACAGAAGCTGAAATTCTTGGGAAGAAGTCTACCAATCCACATTGGACCTTGTGTGCCCTTCTGCCATCATCACATGGCACTTCGGCGATGACATGGTTGGCATTGACAAGAGAAGCCATGAACATGGCCAATGCGAGGAAAGTGGAGCGGAAGAATAACATTTTGTTTTATAAGAAGTTAACTGTGGAAGTAATGATGAGAAAGTAAATCGATATTCGAGAGGATTTGCAGTATCTTTTATACCCAATGTTCACGCCAAGAATGGTCTGGCAATCCATATATCTGTAGTGCTCAGGGCGTCTGCTCCACTATTCATTTTGCAGTCGTCTTACTTATTGATGCCCCAGAAACAAATAAACTTAATTTTCAGTTATGTCTATTCTGCGATTCCTAGAATTGTATTATTTTCAAGCTCTTGCCCAGAATTCGGTTTCATTTCTGATGCGATTCGTGTGTATAACTGCTAGCTGAAAACTATTTTCTCGCTAGTTCCTTCGCAGCATTATTACGAGCCTCGTACTTCTTGGCAGGCGACGAACACAGTCTTTGTTTGAGTGCGATGTCAGTAAAAAAGGGCATCAATGACTCTTTATCTGTCAAACAGGCCTTGGCAGTTGCCCTACATTCTGTGTGGAAACTATCGGTGATATGAATGGAACCAGATTTCATGTGCGAGTGCTCTATTCAGTCGCAATATCACACCCATGGGGAAGAATAAGCTAGCTCATGGTAAGAGCAACAGTTATTAATAGATTAAACAGTCAGATAATCTCGTCAAGACAATGAGATGTTTATGAAAAAACTGCAAACAATGGTTGCTATCATCAAAGCAAGAAGTTAATATTTGGTACAATTTCAGTGTAGGTGTTTCGATGGTGTTTGCACATATTATCGCAGATCTCATGAGAGGCTTAATATCGTTCGGGCGATTGTGCCTTGTATCTGATTGTATTCCAAGTTGGAAGTCAAATTCGTTGTGATTCCAAAGCTGACCAGTTGTCATCACCACTGGACAATGTAACGCCCCGTTGATGTTCCTGCTTCTTTCGGCAGTTTTGCTTCTTCATTCGATTTGTAAAGCAGTCTTTGTTTCTGCAGGTCATATTACGACTTCCTCTCTTCCTTTGTGGGATATTGCGTGTGGTTTTTTCCCGAACCAATTCAGTTTTCAAAGGCATTATTTTTGAAAGCGAAGGGCGTTATCTTCTCGAGGTGATACTGTCGCCTTTTAAGGCACCCACAACACCGGATATTTTGAAGAAGCATAGTTCCAGAACAGATTCTGCCAAGTCGTCAAACAAAGCTCGCTAAGAAACATATCTCAGTCATGAGCAGCAACACCAAAGCAGAAATTGACCTGTCAAGAACTTCATCGCTCTCCATTCTCTTTGTTTACGCATCAAGTCTTTGTTGCAATCTTAGATTCGAGATTGGATTGAGTTATGGTACACTTTGCTATGAATAGATTGGTTTCTCGTAACTCACTTCTTTTAAGGTTCTGTTGCTTAAAATTCAATTTTTCTTGTGTTTAACTTTTTCTGGGGTTGACTATTGTTTATTTCAACCCAAGTTTAACGCCAGTTCCCCTTTGGTACCAGATGCTCCTCTTTACCACATGCTCCCCCACTGCCTGGTGGTGGGAAGCAAAGGTCCGTCCACGGTCATCGATTTTACTTTCAAGGGCAGTATAGGTTGAAGTGGCCCTTGTGTACTTCAAGTCGCTATTTAGACGAGTAACACATCCTAGGATAACTTTTGATCAGATATTCCGCGGAATCTTTTCGCGGAGTGGTTTTTACCTCCTCTTCGTCGTTTCAGTAAAATTCAACGATGCAGACAGTAGTTGCGAAAACGAAGCAACATACCAGTAGAGAGTGAAGTAAAGTGGAAGCTTAATGGAGGAAGGTTGAAGCTGGCTCACTCTGAAGAGCCCGGAACACTATCCCAGTTCTAGGGCGGCCCTTACACCTTTGGTTCTCACCAAAAATAGCGAATTTCCAGGTTGCTCGCATAACCAACGCCTCATATCTCCCAGTGGACATTATCACCTTTGAATACTTCAGTGCCGCCTGTGTACTTGAAACTGGATGGATATTCAATGTCATACAGTGTCCCACATATTTCAATAGGTATTCTTGAGTTTCCTCTTAAAGCAGTTAAGTTTGCCACCAATAGCACACATGAAAATGCACTTCATTTGATACTTGTATCTATTTTGTAGTCTTCAAGTACCTAATGCGAAAACACCAAGACTAGATATTAGAAAGGCAACCCGGGTGATTAATATTCCCTTGAATTAATCTTAACCACAAGGAATCTTCATTGCCAAATTAATTCATATCTTGGCAACCTTTGCTTCATTTCGAAGGTGTGGTCTCAGATGAATTATAAGGGATATCAAGATGAGCAAAGCAAAAACTTGTACGTTGGTAACAATAAGCATTACGAAACTTCATCGAAAGCTAGCTCTTTCACTCGGAATTGTTTTCAATCCTAGTCTAAGTCAAAATACTAGCTTCCAAAAATACCAGTATATTAGCAAACAAGTATACTATCCGTCGAGCAACACATAAGTAAAATACTTACAATAATTCGACGGAGTATTTGCGGTTTAGCAGTGTGCCTTAGGACAACAATTTGCTAACCAAATTTTGGCATAATAAGTGAGTTTCAGCTTGTCACCTACTGTGATACGAGAAATGGTGGCTATCTTTGCTTAAGTATCCAATATTCTTAGAAATCAAAGCAAATAAACCTCGACCATTAACAAAAGGAAACTCTCAATGCTGACATGCAATGAAGCATTACCTTGTAATGGAAGTAACACAGTGGACGGAATTTCCTCAATTGACAGCAACAGAATGTCTATAACAGCAATAACTTCCAGCTTGTTTCTTTGAAGTCCGTACAGCTGCTGTACGTTAGACTGCTCGGATTTATACGAGAAATCTGCCAGCGTTTGACCATGGAATCTAGTTGATTTTGGAAAGGTATTTGAAAGCAACAGAGCATTCAAAATGCGAAATTGTCAAATCAACCACTTCTTCAATACAATACGAAGGAGCATTCCACAATATGCTTCCAATACTGGAAGGTTCTCTTGCAGACATCTTTCCAAGTGATATTCGGGGAATGAAATTGATACTCTTTCTCAGAAGCTATCCTGAATCGTAAGTACCACCCACTGCTGGCCACAACAAGTAATCAAACTTGTAACGATGAATTCGATATAACAAGTAATAATGACGCGAATTCATCTTAATGATACCAACGATTTCAAAGGATTAACTTTAATTAAAATTATTAAGTTTCAATTATCTCAAGATTGGAACTCGAAGTTGCTTGAAAACGAGCAGAAGTATCACATCATAAAGCATCAGAACAAAACATCAAGTTGCCTGCTTAAGCATTGAACTTAAGTAGTAAGATAGATTTTATTGACAAAATAGCACTGCTTGGCCACGTTTCTTAGCCTTTGGAAATTTTGTTTAGTCTTCACTCCAACCTAAAGAAAGCATCCTAATTCACCTCAGGCAACACGGAATAGTTCGCCGCTAGCATAAGAAATAAAGCCTCCAAAAGCTTTCAATAATTCCTGTGGATGAAGTTGTCTTCCATTTCAAGCGATGTCATTCTCAGCACTACGCTTCATAAAGTTAGATTTTAGACTGTAAGCCCTCGCAAACTATGGCACGACCTGGTTGCACGGTAATAATCTGTTAAAAAAGAACTGCATCTTCATTAAGTATCTCAAGCTCACTTATAAAGAGAAGAAGTTTGGAATTGAGTTGTTCAATTACAATTTCCAAGGGTGGATTCATTCCTAATTTTAAGCCACATTAGGAGGCTGTGAATACTTGGCTGCGGTCATACTATATACAGGAATTAACACTGAAACAATTTCTTCCATTTTTCCCAATCCAAACTGTGATAGTCGCTCATTGTTAGGAACTTACATTTGGTGCCGTAATTCTCAGACCAAGTTATGGGTTGGATGTTTGATAACTTTATGAAGTCACTAATTCATTTGGTTTGGACCATTGCAGTCCAAGTAATGACGAAATATCTACCCAGCACTTTAGTTCCACATAGAGAGAATGAAAACCCTTGACTGAAAATTTAAATGTCTCGAGATAAGGCGACTTTGCACGAAAGTAACACTAAAATAAACCTAGTCAATCAGAGCCAAGAAGCTTGAAGCTTCCAATGGTACAGAAGAACATATTTATTGAGAGTATCCCTGCAATACATTACCTTCTAAACAGAGTTGTTGCGTGTATCTTGTTCGTATCTATGATGGTTCTCACTTTTTGTATTTTCGGTAAGCAAGATACCCCCATCGTAGCTACTGGATGAAATTGGGCCGGTGAAAATGTTGTGTGAAAGAAGTTCTTGATTCAAGTCTAGAATGTTGTGTACTAAACTTAAGAAGAGTACACGAGATTTTGAATTGTTCCTGGTATATAATTGTTGTTGGTTTTGTTCTGTAACAATTATACTTACGATTATGAAGAACTTGCTCAGTAAATGCTTACTTAATTTTACATACTCTCATACAATGGCATAACCCAGATATATGTGTTAACGACTACAAGCACAAGCTGCCTTCAAATCCCTGACTCAGGGTAAATGCTTTGGCTGCAAAATGTCGTGTACAGTTCAAAACGAAATGGTTGCAAATTCAAGGTATCGCGTTTCCACTAAGGTCAACACTCTCTCACTATCAAGATTCGGCGCAAGGCGCTCTTAGGGCTAGTGCTTCATGCAACCAACAATGTTTCCTCATTAATAGCCTATTTTATGTAACTGTCTCATAATCTCCCGTACTATTAAACTCCTTGCAATGAAACAATTGAATTAATTGACGAAGCTCTTGCTTCCATTTGTAGACACAATAAAGTTGTTTACATCTTGCTATAAAAATCTATTGCCTGGAACTACAGCATACACTTGCCTTAATTATTTAGCAACTTGCAATTCCACAGACTTCAAGTACAAGGAAGCTTCCAGCGCCGCTACTCAATACCTAAGTTGTATACTTGTTCATATCCTCAATCTCATATCCTCAATCTCAAAAGTTTACTTCCGGTATAAATATCTGTAATAGGACCAAACAATTTCAGTTCAAATTAGGCTAAATATTTAGCGGCCTTGGTCTGATACTCTCCTTGTTAGCTCTTCTGCGAAGACCGTTAAAATATTAACCTTCACAGAAACTACTCCGTCTGAAACCTTTCCAGAACTTTTAAAAGAAGGGAGGCCTCAAATATCTCTAGCTTCAACGGCTGTCTCTCAAAGATCGATCTAATCAGTTATTCTGCCTTCGGGGAAATTGTAACTCCCTGCACATCCAGAGTACATTCCACAATCACCAACGCATATTGTTCTACGACCTTCAAATGTGACAATACTCAAAACAGACGGGCAATTTCAGCCTCGGGGTTTCGCCCAGTGGTGAAGGAAGACATTATGTGCTCAATAAGGAACCCTCTGCTGCTAAACCTCATTCCAGGCAAACTATAGTTCGCTTATTGAAAAATCCTGTACTCAAACGAGGGGGAGGGCCTCTATTTGATAGGATAATAGATCAGACTGGAACATCGCAATGCTGCAAAAAGAGGCCAAGATTTGCACCCCCATACTTCAATTACGACTTTGAGCAGATGTAATTGTCAGAAGATGTACAAATTGGTATTGATTGCGTATCTCCTTCACTTTGGAGACACTTCTCTTGCTAGTTTTCTTCTTGTTGATTTCATCCTTTTCTACTAGGCTAAATATGTGGCTGTATGATCTTCACCAAGTACTTAACCCACATAATTCGCTAACAAACTTGATTCCGACCTGGTCAACACTCAAAAAATTCTATTTCAGTCCTCCTTGCTAGGCCTTTCTAATGCAGAAGCTCAAAATTCAAAGTGGCACAGGAGACACCTTTGAAAGACAAAAAATTGAGATTCGAATACCTTTGAAAATCCTATCATGTAACAAGATAACTACAAGGTGTTGCATAACCAGAAATTGCCGAATTAAAGGAGAGATCTCGACGTCCTAAGGATTTTGCTTCGAACTAGATAATTTGATGAAGAGTGCATTCCTTGATTGTATTGCGCCTCAACGATACTATCCTAAACCTTCTAAAATTTTGCCTTACTCGCTCTGTACTTCAATTATGCTCGTTGTTAGAGATCCTTATAGTGGCGTTTCATTATACTCCTATGCTCCCTTATGATTGAAATAAAAAGCATTTCAAAAGTTGCAAGAGTGCATGATTGCTTGTACAATTTCGTTCAAATTGCTAACTTTGCTAGAAAATTTACAAGTAATTGCGGAATCAGGTCACATCTTCAAAAGAACTGCTGCTACAAACGAGTTGAGAAATATCAGCTTCTGCTATGCAATTGAAGACATTGGCACCAAAAAATGAAGTATGGTGCTACTTTCTGCACTTCTATACTTTTTGACATATTTTTTTCAGGCAGCAATCTATTTTGCTACGGGATATGGAGCCCCTAATATTATCTAGTCTTAAGTTAATGTGGTTAGGGCAACACACATTTATTATTCTTCCATGATAGAACCTAGAAATTGCTGTGATCATCTCGGGAATAATATTCTACGAAGGAGACCTGAAACCTCAAACAAGTGGAGAATTCAAGTTCAGGTGATGAAGTTCCAACCGGAAACACTTGTTCCTTTTTGCTGTACGATTGGTTGCAAAATTTTTGCTCTCAAATTCGTTCGACAAGTTCCTATTCTCAAAACCTGGAAAAAGGTTCAACGGCTCTAACAAATAGTACTCAGGGATGTTATCGGGACGCAAAGTTATAATTTATAATACAACCACGCTCTTCTATGTCTTCAACTTGACCCCGTACGACAAAATAATCGTCGCAGAAACTTAGCGAGAAAATAAACACGTTTCAGTCGGAAACTTGACACTGGTGGCGATAAATATGCCAATAGTACAAGGAAAATTGGTGTTGATTCTGCCTATGCTTGCCCTGCAACAGTTCTTCTAATTAGCAATGTCACCGAAGTGTCACCTGAAAACATTGACTTGTTGATTTAGAAGCCTTGCTTTTCCCGCAAAACTGGGTCACTGTTGCATGTGGAATACCGTGGTAACCACTACGTCGTCGCCGGAATCGTGCTGGGCACAGACACTGATCGATTTTCGATGTCGAAACCTCTCAGAAATTCTCTCAGTTTTTTTTGGTTGTCTCGACACTGTGTTGTGCCAATAGGAGAACCTCTTCCTTTTACATTCCGTACATCATATTTAATTTGATTGCGTCATCCGAAGAAGTTCTTCCTCAGTCATGAAATCGGCCTTGGTTCGAGAATGTTGCGTTGCTAGTTCTACCTGTTTTCACTTCTTTCCTCGGTTCACCATAGTTTTGGTCACACGAAATATAAGCAGGTGCGCGATATTTTCTGTTCAGCCGCAGGTCAATTTTTTCTTTGATCATCGAGCCTGATTCGTGGGGAAGCGATGACCTGAAGAAACCTGATCTTGGTTTACAACGAGCCAGTGTGCCCTCTAACTGGCCGTTTCAACAAATCCCCGAGGAAGAGTGAACTTTCATACCTACTTAAGCGTGGCGTTACAGAAGAAACCCTGAGATCGACGTCAATCATGAATCGACCAGAAATACGGATCTGATGAGTGGAGATTTGAGCGGATATTAGAACCGACAATGATCCAACACTATTGCAATACAAGACGACTGCGGGGGATTGTTCTGACCTTTCATATGAAAGACAGAGTCATATTTCACACCATCAACATGGAAGAATTACACCAACTCGTCGCGCAATACCGAGAAAGTAACCAAGTGTTGATCCGGAATCAAGGCCTAAATACGCCATGAACTGCAGATAATCTCCACAATTCATGTTAGACGGTGGACAAAAGACTTCGTATCCCCCACTATTGTCGATTGGCAGTCATTCAAACAAAGCTGTTGATCTGCAAAATTCGCGTTTGTGTTTACAATCGAAAAAAGAATAGTGCAATTTTACAAAAGCTGAGCTTGCCCCGGATTTCAAATCATGATTCACATAAAAGGAGTCAAAAGTCCATGAATTGCAGAAAAGAGCAACAAATAGATTTAGAAACTTATACAGAGTAACCAGCCATCTTAAGTATCACTCAATACTTAACACTCACATCCTTATCTTGATAGTATTATAGAGTCACGCGATGAGATACGGTCAATCTATTGGACTGCTGCTTACGCTAATTTGGCTCCTTGTCCTCTTCACAGCTTCAAATGCCTTGCGCATCCCTGATTTGAATGATGGTGGCGTTGCAAAAGGTATTTCTAGTCTTGGAGATTACTGGTTTACCAGATTTCTTCGTGAACAGCTTGGTGAACAACAGTGGCGTGATGAGACTTCGATTGCTATTATCAGCACTAAACATCAAACTACTCAATCAAAGAGCGATGATTTTAACTTATGGTTGAAGAAGCAAAGTGAGTTCGCCTTCAAGGGAGTCCTCAACAATATTGGTGGAATCAGTGATACTCTTGACACAGATGAAGTTTCTCAGGGGGTGGTGGTTGCGGCCACGTCTAGATCTAAGCCAGACTACTTCTTCCAATGGGTGAGAGATGCGGCATTAACCATCAAAGTTCTCGTTGAACGTGCTGAGGATTCAAATTTCAAAAATGTCGATGATATCAAACAAGTTATTGAGAGCTACATTGAAAATGCTTATCATATTCAAAGATTGGACAATAAGTCGGGAAAGTTCAATGATGAGAATAAGTCTGGCTTGGGAGAGCCAAAATTTCTCACCAATAACAAGCCATTTGACGAGCATTGGGGAAGACCTCAAGGCGATGGTCCAGGTCTTAGAGTATTGACAATCATCAAATATGTAAAGCTTTTGCACCAGAACGATGAAACGGTAACAAATGACTTTTTGAAATCAACGGAATTCATTTACGCTCAAGTTATAAAGCCAGACTTACAATTTATCGTCAAGAATTGGAAAAAGAAGAGCTTTGACTTGTGGGAGGAGATCAACTCATTCCATTTCTTCACCTCGATCACACAGTTGAAGGCACTCAAAGAAGGGTTGAAAATTGCTCGCGTATACGATTCCAAATTGGATCCAAAGTTCATCGGACAACTAGAGTCCACGTTCGACAGTTTGAAGACTTTTATACAGAGCCAGGAGTCTGGATACACTCTGAAAAAGTTCACATACATAATCGAAACACCAACTTTGTTGGCCTCAGGACAACGCTGTGGATTGGACGTTGCTTCTCTCTTGGGTTCTCTCCATTCCCATGAGGATGCTCATTTTAATGATACCGATATTCCATTCGACATTTACGATGGTCACATATTAAGCTCCTTATCCTATTTGGTTAGCGACGTCAAAAATAGATATCCTATCAACCAGGCAGGGAGTGAAGGTGTTGGCTTGGGACGTTACCCAGAGGATATTTACGATGGATATGGCACATCTGAGGGCAATCCATGGTTCTTGGCCACGGCGTCCGCGGCGGAAGTCATTTACAAGTTGATTTTTCAATTGGTCTCCTCGGGAGAGAACTTAACAATTGATACCTCAAATTATGACTTCTACGGCCCATTCATCACTCAACAAACTGGAGAAATATCCTATGGTTCAAGTGATTTCAACTTGTTGGTTCACAATTTGTACACATACGCTGATTCTTTCTTACAGGTGATCAGATCGCATATCGATGCAGAGGGTCATACTTCAGAACAGTTCAACAAGTACAATGGTTACATGCAAGGTGCTCAGAACTTGACTTGGAGTTATGCTTCCACTTGGAGTGCCATCAGATGGAGAGAAAAAGCAGGAACAGTCATATCAATTTGATAGAGATATACTTACGAGATTACGGGTTAGATGAGGAAACAGAGACGGTAGAGTTACACATTTTGGTAGACTTTCATAATGAATAAATGATAATTGATGAAGAGCAATAGCAATCGCAATCTTCGCGTACGTAGGCATGCAATATAACGAAATCTTTTTTAGCAACTTGTATCTTGTGTTTTTCACTTGCTATTAGCAATGAATAAAATAATTATTTATCTTTCAAGTATTTAGTGCACATAAGGTCAAGTTCTTGCAACATTAAATCTCAAGCCATCTGGTTATCTAGATTGTTGGCAGTTTCAAAAACGGAGATGTTTGGATATTGTACTTCATCTTCTTTGCGATAACATTCAGGGGTCCTATCAAATAGTTCAGACATTTCAGCATCAGTGAGAAGGTTGTGTACCTGTAGGAGGTCATCTTCACCATACTGGTAGTTAAGACTAGTGCCTTCTTCAACTTCATCCTCGCTTGGCTGGAATGTGATCTTGGACAACTCAATCAATTCCGTGACGTTCAAATCATTTTTTTCTTCAACTGTACCAATTAACTTTTTGAGTCTATTGAACTTGAATTCTCCCATTTCAATAACCAACTTTTCTAAGAATCTTTTTGAACTCGACTTGTGAATTAAAATTTCTTCAATTGAATTCTTGATAACAAACCGGAAAATCTTGACTGGCTTTGTTTGACCAATTCTATGTACTCGATCAATCGCCTGCAAGTCCATCTGCGGATTCCAATCATTATCGAATAGAATCACTGTATCCGCTGCCGTCAAGTTGATACCCAATCCACCAGATCTAGTAGACAACAAGAAAACCTTTGTTTTCGCATTGTTGTTGAAGTCAAAGATTTCGTTGTCCCTTGTTTCGAGATCGACAGAACCATCTAACCTTGCTGCTTGAATTCCATTGTACCCAAACCAATCTTGGAGTAAATCAAGGATTCTGGTAAATTGCGAAAAAATTAATAGCTTATGCTTATGTTTAAACAACTTTTCACATAGCTGCTGTAAGACTTGAATTTTTGCTGAGTTTTTGTACAAGATCTTCATAAACTTGTCCTCATGTTGGACCAAGCTGGAGTCCTTATTGACGACAAAAGGCTCGTAGTATAAATACGGAGAGCCACATATGTTTCGTAATTGCATCATCATGTTCTGAAGACTCAAATTCTTAACATCTTTGGTGATTTTTGAGTGAAGGGCATGCAAAATATGATGCTGTCTGTCAATTTTTTTCATTTTCTTGAGTTTTGGCAAAATCTCTTCGTACGAAAGCTCCTTTTCATGACTTTCTGAGATGTCAAAGGTAAATTCGTCATCCGAATCAGCTTCTTTGTAAGTTCTAGTTCGCCTTTTTGGTTCGTTCAACAAAGGTTTTGGATTAGCCAAGAAGTCATCAATAATTTTGAAATCCTGCTCCGATGAAAAGTCAGAGGAGTGATTGTAATTGATAAACTCCTTTAAGTTTAGTGCGATCAAACTGTTATACAACTTGTTATTGATGGCATCAAAATACAAGTTCTTCTGGACAGTTGTCATAGGTATATGGATCAAGTACTCTTTTTTTGGAGGTAAGTTCTTAATTACATCTTTCTTCAATCTCCTTAAAATGAAAGGTTTCAAGATAGTGTGCAAATTCTTGATCAAGTTTTGCAGAATGTTTAGCTTTATTTGACGTTTGGCTTCTGCAGACTCTTCATCATCTTCCTCTTCAATTGCATTCCCATCTGCTCCAAAATTAGTTAACTCATCAAAATTGAACCATTGTTGGAATAATTCCAAGTCATGGAAGATCTCTGGCAAGATGAAGTTAAGCAAAGACCACAATTCATTCAAATTGTTCTGCAAGGGCGTTCCTGTAATCAATAGACGATTTGAAGTTGGAAGCTGCTTCAAAAATTTAATCAAAATGCACTCCGAATTCTTCAATCTATGGCCCTCATCAACAATTAAATACTTCCAACTGATAGCTCTTAGTTTTTTGAATTCCCTGATGGAGGTTTCATAAGAAGTTATCACAATATTCATCTTCTTGTTTGTGATAAGGTTGTGTAAGTTCATTCTTGAGCGTTCAGATTTGGTACCACTAAACTTGAAAACCTGCAATTTGGGTGCAAATTTCTCTATCTCTTTACACCAGTTTGTTAAAGTGGAAAGTGGAACTACAATAAGAAAAGGTCCTGTGATATCCCTTTCAATGAGGAAACTAAGAAAGGCAATACACTGAAGAGTCTTTCCCAAACCCATTTCGTCTGCCAAGATCCCATTTAGACCGTTTTCGTATAGGGTAGTTAGCCATTGTAAGCCATCTAACTGGTAGTCTTTCAAAGTGCCGCCAGACACGAGTGCTGGCTGCCGTATTGAAGAGGAACTTTGAGAGCTCTCGATCGCCTCCTTTGTTGATCTTGTTGCCTGTGAGATATTAGTCGAGAGCATTGACGTGATGTCCTGCTGTTTCGCCTTGCCTTTCCCTTTCTTCGTTACTTTCCTCTTTTTCGTGACCGTGACAGGCTCTTCCTTTTGCAAGGATCGCTGTAAAATGTTATCTGCGATAATCAGAGAGTACACTTGAGACTTCTGAAGCAAAACATTCAATCGTTCCAATTTGCGGTCCTTGGATAACTTGTTGAACTGGGCTTGTTCTTCTTTGTCTGGTTGAGCCAAATCATTTTTTGATATGAGTGATTTCAAGTCGATTTCGCTTGGTTCAGCGCTTATATTGGGACTTATGCTGGCGCTTGTAGCAGGCGTATCCATGGTAATAATATCCATCAGCGAAGGAGTCGGAGAGGCTGTGTTGGAGAAGGAAGTGGACGATAGAGCCATGAATTTCAAGAAGAGCTATGCTTCATGTGACGCGTCTTCCTCAGTTAAAAAAATTGACATGCTTAGTAAAAAAAAATCATGATAGTTGCGCATTAAGAGGCAGCACCTGATTTGAAGAGTAAGCTATGCTTGAAAAGACGTGATACCTCAAAGCTTACTATAGATTGTCAAATCGTGTGTTGAATGCATTCAGCGACATCATGCATATAGAGCGATCTTGAATTCTTGCGGTTATGCCCTTATTCGAAATGTGGTGGCCACACCCTCTCACGAGAGAGACTGAGAAAAAGCAAAGGCCTTGTTCAGCTTATACTTCAAAATCTGCGGAGAGGGGGGTTGATAAGGGGATCCATGAATACACGACAGTGCTGGCTTACTCTGACAGAGTCGTTGAAGAGAAGTTTAGGCTGCAAAATTCTCCTGTGTAAGGACTCAGATCTCGCACGGTTTTGCTAACGAATCGATTTCGAGCATAAGACAGGCCTAGAAACGCAACAACTCCATTAAAATGGCTGCTTCCACAGCAGGCTTTTCGATAACAAGCAGATGAAGAGGATTTCTGAATTCGTCAATCTAATGAACCTTAGTGATTTCATGCATGCAGTGGAAGTTGGAGGCTCTGGACAATATGGAATAACCTTGCAAACACCCCACATTTGTCAAAACAACAAGCTCGCATGAAACCAGATACATTGACGAGCAAAGTCAGCTTGCGACCGCTTCAGAATTGCAAGTGCACCAAACAGCTATATCCGAATCACTCTCCGTTTGGCTCCGTATGCTTCTGGTATGTTTCGACTAGACCTTGTGACTGAAGCTTAATTCAAGGAGTCATCCTTATGTACAGGCAGTTCCTGATTCGATGTGATGATTATGATTTGCATTCGGAACATTAACTTGGGAATAGTTGATCCAGCTTATTATGAAGTTCTTTGGCGAATCCTGTAATTGGCTCAAGTTTCGCTTTAATAAGATAACCAATGAGCCGATTCCTGATTAGCACGTAAAGATAAGCAATTCAGCTGAGCTGATAGCGGATGTTATAATTAACGCAACGTCTCTACAAGTCTACACGGTGCACTGTGATGCGTTGCAGAAGGGCATGATTAAGCTTAATCTGCCGAAGGTGATTAAAGCCCACCCATGGATAAGAAACATGGGCTGGATTAATACGATTCAATAGTATCGCACTTGCAGTATCTGTACGAATTGAGTTCGTCAAGCTTGCACTTGGTGACAATCTGCCCTTTCATTTCCGTTATTCAAGCGCCCACATGGCTAATCTACAAGCCCAGTTCGTTCCGCATCTGATCAGCTGTTCGCTTGTCGGAGAAACATGATTGTTTTGATATTCTCGAACCACATACTGGTGTTTGCATTGGGAAGTTCACTTGGTACTGTCCCAGCCAAACAATACATTTGTAGATTCAAAAACCTCACAATGTTCAGCATACCAACGTCGGCCTACTACACCAGGAGGATACACACGACTCTACAGGAAGTAGTTCCGCTTTCTGCTGCGTAACCACTGCAATACAGCAGGCACTGCTTGAGGCATGATAAACCATGCGATTTTTGTCCCAAAGTCACAATCCCAGTTCGCTGTCGCATCTGCTAACCCGAGCAGTAGGTACGAAAGGTACGTCCTTACCGCAAGCTGTGACTTTCTTGCCCTGCTGGAAGCGTCCGGAACAGCAGGATCGACTGGGGGTGTGTGAATGTTCGTCGGGTATGCATATAACGTGGGAAATTGGCTGAGGCAGATGGTGACGACAACCAATACGTAAAATAGGTGATTCAATTTACATTACATGCAATTTCTTGTGACGGAATATTTCTGGACAAAAATTTGCACAGCTATTTCATGACTTCACCTCTGCCCAGTGGACATCACCTCTATGACAGCTTCTAGATGCCTGAGCTCATCTCTTGTTCCGCCAAAAAACGGCCCATAGATTTTGTTGGGAGATGTTGAGTTGATAAGCGACATAGGAGAATGATCCAAGCTTCAATAGTTAAAACAGAGTTAAAAAATAGCAAAGTGGCTGCGTGTCTAGTGATGTCACATTGTTTTGTGTACAAGCAGTTTTCAGCTCACCCTGAAAAAGATTGATGAGTCGTGGGAGATGGATGTGGAAGTATTGCAATAGAAAAGGTTGGACTGGTTAACAACATTTTCGAAACAAACATACTTCTCTTTCTTTCCTACCCAAAAGTGAATTCCCTCCTGGACACCCGAATTCTTACGACCAACATCCTTCAGGCATCATACGTTATCACCATAGCGTTTCCATTAATTAGGCTCAGTTCAAACAAGAGAATTCCATTCAAAACCTTGTTGCCACTACTTTATTGAAGGATCATCATCTCCGAAGTATTCTAAGAATATAAATATAAGCTTAAATCCCTTTCAAATCAGCTACAGTGTTTTTGCTCAGCATAGTCAGAGTTAAACCAGTCCAACTACTTAGAACATCCTTTGCAATCTCCACAAGAAATATCAAGATGTCTTGCACTCACAACAAGAGCAACAAGGCTAACTTCCCATTCACATTAAGCAAAGATTCGACGAAGGCTGACTACTTCCAGAACAACAAGTTTTATGTTGATTCCATCAAAAATAACTATTCAGACCAAGTTTTTGAACTGAATGGTAAAGGTCAAGCACCTCACACCTTATGGATCGGCTGTGCCGATTCAAGAGCTGGCGAAGGCTGTCTCGCCACCTTGCCAGGTGAAGTGTTTGTTCATAGAAACATCGCAAACATCATCAACGCCAATGACTTGTCCTCTCAGGGGTTAATACAGTTTGCTGTTGATGTGCTCAAAGTCAAAAAAGTCATAGTCTGTGGCCACACAGATTGTGGTGGTGTATGGGCGTCGCTTTCGCTGAAGAAAATAGGTGGCGTCTTGGACTTATGGCTCAACCCCTTGAGACAAGTTCGTGCTGCGAATATGAAGTTGCTCAACGAATTGAATGCTGAACCAGCAGAAAAGGCAAGAAAATTGGCCGAGTTGAACGTTGTCAGCTCGGTAATGGCGTTGAAGAGACACCCAAGTGCTGCCGTTGCATTGAAAAATGGAGACATCGAAGTCTGGGGAATGATGTATGACTGTGCCACTGGGCACATATATGAGGTTGAGATTCCTGATGATGAATACGAAGACCTTTTCCATATATCTGATGAACTGGAAGAGCATGCTGGACACTAGCTTTAGTGTATATAGAGTAATAACACAACATATGAGACGAATAAGACTACGAGCGCATAAGTAGAGTTTGATTTGCGGTCAAACAGACAAGGGTAAACAGTACAGTAGAGTACGAATGGCTGGAGAGAATGGTGTAATTTTGGAGGATCTCTTATGCTGCAAGCACGATCAATTTGATTAAATTAGATAAGCCACAATGTTGAAATTGGCCCTTCATATATGCTTTGTTCACTTCCCCAATATACTGCCCTTATTTGTATTTCTTGGCCTGGAGAGAGCCGTATTCTGCACCATCCAATTTACGGTGGCATACATAGAGGGGAGTGTAGTATTAGACAAGAGACGTAGCTTGGAGTAATTGCCAATATTTGGAAATCAATGGAAAAGAGGCAAATCGGCCTGAACGGACCAAGCCAAGGAATCTTTCTCGCCATCGGTACACTTTCGAGGCCCTTGCAAATACGAGAAGAGAATCTTGGTCTGGACCCGATGTGGACCTTGCTTAGAAAATAGAAAAGCCATTGAAAAAACGGTGGTTACGAGTTCATTACGTTCACGAGATGTCGATCTCATATAAGCACGCAGTGAAAGAGGTATGGACAAACCATGGAGTATACACATTGAATTCAGTTTTACCAAGAGGCCCTCTACAGTAGAAGCTTAACCAGATATTTCCAGTCGATTTTTGAGTAAATTCGTGTTATTAAAAGTGATATTAAGTGTCCCGTAGGAGCATTCCCGTCACCACCGACCCAATTTTGCTAATAGTATTGACCCCCTAGTCAAGACTATGTCCAGTTCAAATCGGCTATTCCTCCTGGGACCGTGAAGTTATCCAAAAGTGCAAAGACTTCATCAACGGTAGTTGCCACGAGCAAAATTTCACCATTCTTTTCTGAGATGAATCCATCCTTAATGGCCTCACCGATGAACTTCAAGAAGTTGTCGTAGAAGCCGTCGATGTTCAACACAATGATAGGCTTCTTTTGGATGTTGAGTTGGAACCAGGTGGTCACTTCCATCAACTCTTCCAAGGTACCGTATCCACCAGGAAGCGCAACAAAGGCATCCGACTCCAAACTCATCATTTGCTTTCTGGTGTGCATGTCGTCCACCAAAGTAGTTTTGCCGTACTTGGTCGAGTCTGGAACCTCGCTCAGTCTTTCCTTCATGATGAGCGCCTTTGGAATGATACCGTGGACATACCCACCCTTTTCAACACAGGACTGAGCAACAGACCCCATCAATCCCGTAGAACCACCTCCGTAGACCAACCCCCACTGCTTGGTGGCGATGGCTGCTCCCAACTGGCTTGCAACCTCGTTGAACACCTTTCTGTTGCCGCTGGATGAACCGCAGAACACGCACACTTTCTTGATTGATTCGGATGTCATTTTGATCTTGGTGGTTTGGTAGTATGTGCTTGGTATGATTTAGTAGATCCGCCTAGCTTTCTTGTTCTTGAACCTGTGATTTAAGGTGGCGATGTGTCTATATTTATATTCGTTGGTTGCTGGTTTTGATGCCAGAGAAACCCGTTTTGATTTTTGTGTTGACCTTCTCATATCTTTCAATATTCCTATGGAACGAGCGTTATCGCAGGGAAGATAAGCGGATCAACTTTGATTTTCCACGGTGCACTTGCAGATAGAGAGAAGTGGAAGGGCACCAGCGACGGCTTGTGAGCACATGCTGCAGTCATAACCAATTACGGGCCTTGAGTGTTCTGCTCTGCGAAGGTGATTGGAGGGCTACTGTTCGACTCCGGAAATGTTTGTCGGAGGCGAAGGCACTAGAGCTGGTAAGAGTCACCGATTGTTCTAGAGCGGGGAACCGGTGTGTTCGTTCCAGTGTGAAAACCAGTATTGGTGCGATCGTGATTCGATGATGGCATCACCGATTAGTGAGTACGCTCTAGTAAGAGCGTTCACTAAAACGTAGTATTATTGTAGGGACTCTCGTTTTGACCGAGGTCAACTAGAAGATGAAGAGTACGACGAGTAAGGCAGCAAGTGCTAGTGTTTATTCTAGACCGAGTACATATATTGAGAGGTGACGGTTACTGGAGGATGAAAGCTGGGGCCATGGACCATAGGAATTGAACCGAAACTGGATACTACGAGTTTCCATAAGCAATGGAAGGGGGCCCACGGCGGATCCAGCGAATACTTTCGCAGGCGGTTTCTATAGAGTTCCCAGCGCACATCGATTGCAATATTGAAAATAGCAAATGAAAGCCTAACTGCCTGGACATTTCACACCATACAAGGCCATTTTAAAGTCTGCACCATCAAATCAAGGAGCAGCCAGACCAGCACAGCCACGGCCAGTTCGAGTGGCATTCACATGGCCATATTGTAGTTTTTTCGGTTTTCCATTCTGCTCGATTGTTCAGTGCTGAGATCAGGTACCACTGCTAACAAGCGATGGATTGCTCGGTGAAAAATACAACGGAATCATGTCATCAAAACGAATCGCACCACCAAGAGGAAGCAGACGATAAAGAGCCAAACGGCAGCCATAACCGTCAAGACGGCCGATAAACTGATGTCTTCACTAGGAGGCAAGAACTTACGCGTCAAGTCGAGCACCTCTTGCGGGCTCAACTTTCTAAGCGTTTTCATAAGCTGTGCATCCTCCTCCTTGGAAATAGGTGGCTCGTCGAACATCTCTTAGTGTAGTCTTAGTGGTTCCAAAGTCAAAAGAATAGAACTATTGTAATTGTATAACTCTCGTGAAATATCGGCTTAGTCTTTGTCCCCCTTACTGACGAGATCTGCAGATTATCACGTGTTCCAAGGTGGTACCCCCCTGGGTCCAAGCTGACGATGGCCACAAGAAAGTAACACCTTGCACGGGGACACCAGCACGAAGATCTTGAGTGTCTTGCCGGATCTCCAGCACCACCATAGGTTCCAAGTTCGCACTTAAAAGTCTCTTCACCACCATAGGTGCCAAGTTCACTCTGAAAAGTCTCTTCACCGTCGAGCCTCACACCAGAATTCCACGTCGACACTGTCCTGGTGCTGCACAAGCTCACTTCTCTCGCATGGTTGCCGAAACAACTCCCTCAGAACGTCAACACTCGACACCAACACGGAACGTGGTTAACCTATTACGACAATAGCTCGCGTCGAGTCCAAAGCCGCGTAAAGTTAATTTGCCTCCATCTGGAAAACAGACGATCTGCCAGGTATACACTAACAGAAAACACGATGCTAGGGGACCACTATTGGCTAGTTATATCAACACGCCTCATGTGAAGACTAGTCTCGGGCACAAAGGAGAACATCACAATAAGGGGCTCGAGCATTGAAAGGAGTCTTTGCTGGTAGCTCCCGATGCGACACGATGCGTTCGTGTGGAACGGTCACAGTGCACAGCAGCGAGCCATACAGGATCCTGCTCAGCTCATACAGGATGAAGCAAGATAGCAGAGCATCACAGGGCGCTCCAGCAGGGTTGCATCGGCCCCAGCCATAGGCTGGTTTCCGTTGGGGCTGCTCCCTCTTCACCTCGAACGCGAACTTTTGGCCCATTGATCAAACTTTAATGTTTGGTCCCAATTGGAGGATATTTATAGACCACCCTACTTTGCTCTGGCTACCACTGAGGGAAGTTTATCCTTGGCCTCCTGTTTTATAGCACTTTGTACGTTAGTTGGCACTTAGTTGTGTGACACTGTTTGTGACATTTAGTCTGTTCTACGGAGAAAAAGGTCACCAAAACATAAAACATAAAACATCTTGCAAACGGTAGACTAGCTGTCTTTCTTCACATAAACACGTTGCCATGAAGCATAGAGAGAAGAAGCGAGTCAAGAAGAGGGAGGAGTTGTTCAATCAGTTGGACGACTTGCTCACTGGCGACTTCCTGCTTTCAAATATACTGTCTCCAACAGAGAACTCGTTTAATTTGATAAGTAAGCCGGTCCCAGACCAACTGAAGCTGAAACAGACTCGTCCGGAACAGTACCCAATAAGCCAGGAGCTTGACCACGTCCACAGCCATCAATATACTGCCCAGAACCAGCTGCAACTACCTCTTAAAAACAGCCAAATCCAACAGAATTATCCTATACAACAACACCACCACTTGCAACAGCAGCAAAATTACAACCAACAACAACAACAGCACCAGCAACAACAGCAACAACACCAGGAGAACGATGAGACTGACCTGCTGGACTCAGACATGTCCTTGCGCAAGTTCAATCGTAACAACAGTACGAAGAGTAATACAACACTTGTCTCTTCACGAACCCTCCAAAGCATCAATTCGGTGGGAACAGAGATCACAATTCCGGACATAGCCATGCCCGAGCCGTCAGCAAAGACTGCATTTGAGTCTAGGGAATTTCCAGAGAGGGTTCTGCTGATTCCTCTGCAAATATTCCTGAGACAGCTGAAAGACTTGCTGTCGCACGAAGTGCACCGCCAGACGCGTTTACCGCCTCCACCACCAGATTATAGACTTCACAACCACCTCCGCAACAAACAGCATAACCTCCTCAATATCCTAGACTGTTTGCAGGATGTCCAGCAACATGAGTTGGTCATGTTGGACGTCCAGCTAAAGCAGTTTTTTGATGAGTTGGAGTCCAGCGTGGCATACAATACATACAAGATAGACCTTAAGTTTCCAAGATAAGAAAACTTATTCATTGAATTATTCTGTTCAATTCTCTTCCTTTCATTTTCCAACCCCAACGGCCGACATAATTCCAATGTTGGGTCCCTCCCTCCTTCGCTGTTCAAGCCAGAACAAGAATATTGCCATTCATTATACCATTGATTCAGGAATTGGTGAGGTAATGGCAAGTTCTTGCGTTCGCTTGTTTTGACACTGATAGTTCTGTTCAAGAAGATATATCAGCACTAGGCTTGAGAGTGAATTTTCAATCTAATTCGTCCTGGACCTGCCTGCACCTTTCCGCTCTTGACAACATTCCCCAAAGAGCTCTTCATGCAGAATCCTTACAAATTTTACCCACTCGAGGCAATAGCTCCAGCCTATGTCTTCTACGAGAACTGTGCCATCCAATAATTGTACATTATGTCCTGAAATACTTTATTACCAACTATTCATTTCCGCTCATTTTCATAAAAACTCATACTTCATTAACGCAGCTTAATAAGAATATACATTAATTTAATATTTTACCAATTTCACACTGAACTGAACGTAGTAAAGTGGCTTCATTTCACCCACAACCAGTCATAATTCTGAGCACAAGACAGCATCCTGCTCAAAACCAAGTTGTTGGCAGTTGCAAGCTCTACATTTTTGTAAAGTAACATTAATTTTATCTTATGTATATTCACCTCTTCCCATACTCCTATAGACCAAAGTATAGAAACACAGGTATTCCGTCACATTTTCTTTCATTTGGCAAGTACATCACTTGAAAGTGAAACTAGTCAACGTGGTACTCGCTCTAGGTGCGACTTTGGATGCCGGTGGAGGGGCAGAGGTGTACAAATTAGGATTTGAACTCGAGTGGTGAGGCTGTGAAGAAGCACTTGAAGATACAGATCCCGGTCCAGCCTTTAATCCTTGGAAACTCGTACTATGGCTTTTTGACAGCCTCGAAGTAGTTTGTGCTTGTAATGCAGCTGCTTGAACTGCCTGGGCAGTCACCTGTGCATTGGATTGAGCAGTTTGCAACTGTACCGCCTCCCTCGATTCCAAATTAAGTGATAATTGGTATTGTTCTTCGATAGTAGGGCATTTACCAAACCATGAGTCAACAAACTTCTGAATTTCAGCAACTGGGGTGAAGTTGAAGCCCATTGTCTTGAATCTATCGATTCCGCTCACAATTTCAAACGTCTTAGCTCTCTTAGCAAAATTTATCATGCGAATCCTGTTCATTAAGAAATCTGGATTCCCATGATATACAAACGTCAAATCACTGAGATAAACTCCAAAGAAAGGCACACATGGCTCCAGACCAATGAACTTAAGCACGTCTCTGTATTCATTAAAATTACGGCTCAGGTTCATCAACTTGTTCATATTCTGCAATTGACTCATAGTCTCTGTGTTCAAGTACTTCCATGTCTTCTTGAGCCTATGAATAGGAGACGAGTATAATGCAGATATTATGGCGGTCATCGAAGAGAAGTTGTTAAATTGACGGCACTTCTCCGCCACTTGAACGAAGTAACGAATTATTTGAACACGCTTCCGAATATCCAGCTTACGCAAGATCATATACGCCACGAAATTAGTCAACTGATTCAGTGCTTTGATGAAGGAAGAAATACTCTCAATTGATTCGGTTATTCCTGACTTCTTGCCCCAAACTTTTGCTAAACAAGCAAACTTGTTGATTTTAGAATAAAGGTTGAATTCGCGGTAGGTAAGCTGTCTCGCAAGCTCCACGTAATCGATGTCCAATAGTTTCATTTTCTTTATCAAGGAGGCACTCTTGAAGAGGACAGCTGGTGGCTTAGTGGATGGAATCACGGGTTCTCTCTCCACACAAATCTTCTCTCCGTTAAGCAATCTGGTAAGATCATTTGAAATTTGTTTTCCAACAGAATATGCTTGAACTGCACTAGTAGAGGCAAAACTCAACCAACGCTTCAATATCGCCTCATTGTAGTACAGGTCAGACCAATACTTCTCCAACAAGAGCTTCATGATATTCATCACTCTGAGTCTAACATGGTTTTGCTTCTTCAGGATCCAGAGGTTATATTCTTCGAAACTAAGTCCTTCTGGCGCTTCAATATCGAACCTGTTGATAAGCATACCGATGAATTCGCCTAGTGAAAACATTGTGGCAAAGGAAAACAAGAAAGCAGAATTGAAATTGCTGTCGAACAAGTCGTGGTGAGTCAAGTGAGCTACAAGAGCTTCCTTAGTACCACCTTTTATATTACCCTTGAGATCCAATAACAAGTCGTACTCTTCGTCTCCTTCTAAGTACCATGGCACATCATTCAGCTTCTTATTTTGCCCTCCAGAATAGTATGACGGTCCTTCATCCAGCTTCTCTGAGAGTATGGTGTTGTTTCTCTCCATAACAAGAAGCTGTACGTTAAAGTCATCGTGCATGACTCGTGTGGCGTAGTTCAAGATTGTTTCACGTTCATCAATCAACTGTTGAATAATAGTTAACACCACATCAAAGAAAGCTATTCCATCCTTAATGTGTCTTGACATTAAAGTGTCTGGGTTTAAGGAAATATGGTTTCCCTTGCGCTCATTGAGCTGTTCAGACAATATATTGGTAAGTAAAAGTGAAGCCTTCTCGGTTGGGATCTTTAGCACATCTCGATTGTAGAACAATGGATCGTCTTCCTTTAGTCCTTTGAATACTTCAGGGTCCTCAAGAGTGAGGGCTTGTGTTGCCATGATTATGTTTAAAATCAAGTCGTGGAATTGTTGTTTGTTTTGGAAGAATTCAAGAACAACTGGATAGTCAAATGTCAAAGAGGAAACTGCTCCTTCCTTCTTTTCAGAACTCTTCAACTGGTCTCGCAACTTATCTTCGTCATCGACCAGGCCGTATCTTTTGATCAAGCAGAAAACAGTGAAATCAAAAGATTCTATGAGATCAACCATGGAACTAGCGTGGTATAAGTACTTGTAAATCAATCTTAAAATTTGGGTATTTCTCTCGCCCTTTAGTGATTCGTTGAAATACAAATGCTGCACGCTCGGGTCCAAGTATTCCAAGGTTTCTTTGCTTAGTTTCGTCATTTCTTCGGTGTAATGACAAACCAGAGCGTACGCTTGGTGGTCAATAATTATTTTCGAGTGGTATCTATTTTTCAAGTCGTCACCACTTACATTTAAAACCGGATTCTTAGTACTGAAGAATGGATTACACCAATTACCTCCGTTGAACTCGTCGACAATGAAGCGGGGGTAGACTTGTGGAAGTATATCGTGTCTATCTTGTCCCTCATCTTCGTCATCACCACTGGCATCCAGCGAGTCATAATCGGAGCGGCGAACAACTTTCCCTGAGGTGAGTTTGACAAATATTTTTATTACCAGGGTAATGTTCTGTTTCATGCTGTTGATTTCGAGCGTAATCTGATCGAGGTACGTGATTTCAGGAGGGCCACCACCAGGAGGGCCGGAAATGCTTGCTGCGGCAGATGCAATTGATGCTGCCGCACTGCTTGCAGCTACAGTAGCTGCGATAGATCCAAAGGCATGTTCGCCCCTGATGGTTGATGTTGATGAACCCACCGAGCCTTCAGACTCAACTCTGCTGAAACGTGAGATGTCGAAACCAAATAGCTGCTGTTCTCCTACAACCTGGTGATGCATAATACTGAGATGTAAAATCCCGTTTATGTATACCTGAGCAAATGAGGAGCCAATTCTCTTTAACTTCCTCCTCACCGACTTCTCATACTTCGAATCGACAAAGTCATCATGTGCTAAACGAGTAGCTATGAATAGTACGGAGATGAGTTTGTTGAGACGGAAGAAATGGGTTCCAAAGAGCTGTTTGTTCTGCTCCTTGACGGCCTTGAGAGACAAATCTAGGAGGTAGATGAGCAGTGACTGCATTTCACTCCAACGGGTTAAATCGGTGGGACTTTTGTAGAAAAGATTGTCCATTGCAAAGAACGGTTGTGAAAAGTGATGGTATGACAGTGTTGAAGTCTGAGTGTGGAAGGAAGCGTTGGAGTCACGCTTGAGAGGGTCCAACAGCGAGTTTGAGCGAGGAAATGCCACGGGTGTAGACGAAGCAGAACCAGACTTAGCTCCAGTAGACAAGTTGCGAATCGATGTAGGTGGCTGTGAAGGTTGTGAGGACGCTACCGAGGGAGCAGAAGATGCCGAAGCACCTGAAATGGCGGAAACTTCCGAAGTGGCAGATATTTCTGAGGCTCCAGATAGTTCTGAAGACATTGGGATTGCAGACTCTGATGACCCTGAGTTGGACAAGGCCGTTGGAGCACTGGCAATTGGCTGGTCAGTGGACGATGACGAGCCCAAAGCAGTGGGGGCTGCTGAAGCAGCGGATGTATCCTTAAGCAAGATCACCTCGCTATCATCTATTGCCTCCACTGTCGGCACCGCGATGTTCTCTGGGAAGTCTGTTTCTGAGTACCTGACAAAAGGAGGAGTTTCACAGTAGACATCCAAGTGCTCTGAGTAGAACACATAGTTACCATCGGCCGTATACCGTGGAATCCAGGCCAAAGCCAAGCCAAACTCTGCTTTATAGCCCTCTGCCAAGTCCTCAGCTTCGTCCAACGTGACCAAGGCCGAGGACGTAAGCACACCTGTGGTGCTAATGGAGGTAGCTTCTCTATGGAACGACGAATGCGTGTGAGTAGACGACTGTGACGAATGAGATTGTATTGAGTGATCTGGCGAACCAAATACACCCACGTTTGGGCCTCCGTGGCTCTGCTGGGCCGGGTTCTGGATCTGGATCTGAATCAGAACAGGGTGCTGGGGACTTGCATGTGCTGGCTGAGGAGTGCCATGAGGAGTCTCTGGGATGCTTGTTTCCGAGCTGGCGAAACTCACGACCGAGTTCTTCCTTGTCGTTCCCAGCGAGTTCCGTTCCAGGTCCAACAAGGTGCGTTGCAACAAGTTGGTGAAGGAAGGAATCAAGACGTTTGCAGCAGTGTTTGCAGCAGTGATCAGGTCGATTTCCTTGTTCAGCTTGAGTTTGTTCAATATGGGCTGGACGTAGTTGACCAGACGAACGTAGTTGTTCGGGAACCAGCCCCTCTGGATCTCTGTATTGGCAATGACCACTCCATCCCACCAACCAGTGGCAGACTTCGAGAGAACAAAGACGGTGTCGCCCAAGTTGAGAGGTAGGTGCAGTGGCTGGGTTCCGGGGAAGTCGTAGAGCGCAATCACGGTGTCCAAGTGCTTGAGTGGCTGGTCCGGAGTGGCCTTGGAATCGTGGGGAGACACCACGTCCGGGGCGATTTCGTCGTACTGCGACATGGCCTGGTGGCTGTTCTTTCCGGGAAAAAGGGGAGCAGGGGTTCCGAGGACGGGCTAGACGTGCTGCGGCGGCGTGTTTCAGTCAATTGACTCGTGTGCTGCTGCTCAGTTTCAACCAACGAATCTGGCTGTGTTTTGGTGAAGTTGTCAGTTGATTTCTGCTCGAAAATCCCTGATAAATTTGGCTTTTGAAGTGCGCTTTTTTGGCTCACCAACGGTCACAAGATCCACCACCAAAACAGCTACGGAGCGTCGCTCCAGCTGCGAGCGAGCAGACGTGCCGGCCAGCGGCTGGCGGTGTCTGGTGGTGGACGCAAAGGAGGGGCGGTTGTGTCTGTGCGAGTAACCGGCCAGTTGAAGCGGTGCTGCTTGAATGTTAACAGGTTATGAGCATAACGGCTTCTAGGTAATGTGAAGTTGTTGAAATGGGCCGTGAACGGATTATATCTGGATATGGTGTGTTTGTAGCGTTTAGGGTGCTTGAGGAGTAGCATGTGCTGCTCAAGCAGGCCCCATGCTGTTTTTGAGGAGTATGGTGGGTCTCCGATGCTAGAAGTGTTGACAGGTTATGAGCATGATGACTCCTAAATGACGCTGAAGTCGATGAAATGGGCTGTGAACCGGGTTAAACGAAGACACAGCGTTCTCACAGCTTTCTTACAGCGTCTTGGTGCTACTTGAGTAGGCCAATGCTGTTTTTGGAGAGTATGGTGGGTCTCTGAAGCTTGAATGCTGACAGGTTATGAGCATACCACCTTCCCTTCTAAGACCCCTTTCAAGTCTTTCCAGACCTCTCATCTTCTCAACTAGCCGTACAATGCCATCCCCAGCTCCCTTGAATGCCACCACAAGCACCTACTACTCTTTATGCCAGACTTTTCACCTAAAGTTCAAATTCCATCTTTGTCTGCCCCAAACAGCTTCTTTTGTACCTTTGACACTGTAATACTCCTAAAGAGACACTCTCTTCGGGCATTTCCCCTATAACATACATTCTAAACACAATGGCTTACTACGATTCTCTGTAAAGCCCATTTCAGTACCGTTTGACTGGACCCATAACGGCCACCCCCAGGTGAATGCATATAAGATAGTTGAAAAACGTAAATCAACAGGCCAAAGCCTGTACATAGCCCCCAGTTCGTCTCCATCAAAACTCTCGATAAACTCCACTTGCACCACCTACTCAATCCAACATCGAACCAGCCCTAGTGCTACACCAGAAACACCAACTGAAGACCAATCAAAGGAGCACGCCGACCAAGAAATGAGCATATTCTTCAAAGCACCAATAGACATCGAAATTCGCCTCGAGAGAGAAGAACACCGCAAACATGTTGAGGTGAAAACACCACAGGGCAGAGTAGAGAAACTCCCCATATACAAGGACGGCGAGAGCGTCAAGGGCACGGTGACCATCCGAACGAAAGAAGGCAGAAAAGTAGAACACTTTGGGGTCAAAGTACAGCTTCTTGGTGCCATAGAGACCAACATTGACGGACTAGTCATTTCGGAATTCTTACTGTTGGCGACCGAGTTGGCTGCCCCAGGCATGCTCACTCACGCCGAACAGTATCCATTCGAGTTCAAAAACGTCGAAAAGCAGTATGAGAGCTACCGTGGTAAGAATGCCCGCCTAAGGTACTACATCAAGGTGTCCTTATTGAAGAAGGCTGGTGCGAGTGAAATCACCCGTGAGAAGGAATTGTGGGTCTACCAGTACCTACCAGCACCTGTAGTCCCCACTGGAACAAACGGGAGCAAGAAGTTAAACGGTGGCACTGGTTCTGCCACCACCGCATCGCCTGCTCCCAGTGATGTGTCGACCGTAAAGATGGACATTGGAATCGAAGACTGTCTCCATATCGAATTCGAGTACCTGAAGCTGCGTTTCTCGCTCAAGGACGTCATCGTGGGACGTATTTTCTTCCTACTTGTTCGTCTAAAGATCAAGCACATGGAACTCCTGCTTATTCGGAGAGAAACAGTTGGTGCTGCTCCAAACCAAGTGACGGACAGTGAAACGGTAGTGCGGTTTGAGATCATGGACGGCGCACCGGTGAAGGGAGAAACCATCCCAATCAGGTTGTTTTTGGGTGGCTTCGACTTGATTCCAACGTATAGGGACATCAACAAGAAGTTTTCAACAAGAACCTACTTGTCGTTAGTACTCATTGACGAGGATGCAAGAAGGTATTTCAAGCAAAGCGAGATCATTCTTTACAGAGAACAGTAATAGGCAGGCCAAATCAGTATGACAGACCCCTCTTTAACTGTGCCATTCTGTGTGTCCCAGAGTCCATTCTAGTGAACAATATACAAATACTAATATGCCTGAACCACTCAACCTGCAACCACCAATCGAATTGCTATAGAAGTATTGGAAACAAGGGCCTGGAACACTAGTTTGCTTAAGTAAGGCTATCTTCACCGGTTGCAAGCTGACAGCACCATGTGCTTGATATTTGGTAGCGCAACACTGAAATGCTCGTTTGGTATATACACAAATAAAAGTAGATCTGATGCAGATCTACACTATCAGACACTGCTGTAGATCATAGAGGGGGACTTTGGAGGAAGGCTTTCAACACGAGACTCAAATACACGGAGCATACACTTTGAAATCTTCACAGACGAAGGTTCAGTCCGCAATAGGTACCAATCGTTTAACTACGTAACCTTCAAGACGGCTCGATGGAACGACTACAAGGCACAAATACGCCACCCTTTTACTTCCAATCGCTGGCAGAAGCGGACGCCCATACACACTCGAATCAGCAGGTCTCTCTACTGACAGCAGGAATCCGTGCGGTGATATACCAGCTCCAGGCACTATATCTAAGAACCCCAGTTAAACTCTTCCGTCCAACGCGGTTCGACTACTTAGCTTACGTCCGTGAGCTAGCAAACAAGTATGGGGGACTACATGAAAAGCCGTACAGGTTCCATACCCATTCGTCGCTCGGAATGCTTATCAATGTGTTGAGGAACGAAGGGTGGAGGTTCATTCCAGAGAAAGTTTTGCCACCATTTCTAGCGAACCTGATGACGGGCTTGATATTGTACGGAACTTACTTGACAGTCCTAGACGTGCAGGGCAAAGCGCTGCTGCTGCTGCTGCCAAGTCATCTGCTTGGTTACTTCGACTATTGGAGAGCCGGATTCATTGCCGGTGCTGCCCAATCTTTGGCCGCTGCCCCCGTAGATGCCATATACACCCGTCTGAGCATAGCAGAGATTCTTCAAGGAGGTCCTGCTGGCCACCAGAATCTCTGGCTCTACGGTGCTGCCAAACTTCGTGAAATTGGCCTCATAGGAATCTTTGCAGGGTATGGGTTTTCTTTCATCAAGGAAAGTTTTGGGTTTGCGTTCTACTTCCTGACTTTTGAGTTGGTCAAGAACCAGGGCTATAACTTGACATACAAGATGATTCTTGCATTTAGAGGAATCAAGTCGCTGGTCTCACTGCGCTTCTCAAATGAACCCGAGATCCCGCTTGACGAAATCGAACAACGACGCCTGACGAAGATTCTCAAATCTTCCTTCATATTGATAGCAGGGGCATCTGCAGCTCTTTCCCTATTCCTAGTCCAGTACCCACTCACAAAGATACAAAAGATCCACTTGTCAAGACTAGAGACTTTGGATATTTACAACTCTTCGCATAAACGTGGAAGACCGTTCATAAAACTCTACTACAACTCATATATCGACACGTATCACCAAGTGGCAAGATTAAAGGCAAAATCAAAGGGAACTTGGTTACAGATCGGTTACAAAGGATTTGTCAAGAATGCTCTTGCCACAGTCCCGGCCACATCCATCGGATTGCTTGTCTTTGAGATAATGAGGACTAAGTTAGCAGAGGCAGACGATATTTTAGCAGCATAGGTTTCCTGGCCCTTTCAAGGAATGGCAATATAGACGAGACGAGCTGCTTTAGATTTCGGATCCACTTTGCCAGCACTTTCCACTTGATCTGCCTCCTGTTATACAACTGGCCATCTCCACAAAAAGCATCACTTGTAAGGACACTTACACACTATTTATTAATGTATATATTCACCATAAATATTCATTCCAAAGTTGAAGAAAGCTTCATATTAACTTTAAACCTACACCGTATTTCGAAGACTTTTAAATTCCGCTTAAAGCAAACTCCTTTATGTCTGGTTTCTCATAAGATCAAATCAGTACTATAATCCTTCTCATTCCAATCCCAATAAAAGGTTAATTCCTGGGGCAAATGGTCTTGCAAACCACAGTCACGGCCATAATCCCATTCGGATAATCTGCTTATCACATACTCGTTGAAATCTTCAATGCCACAAGAATACCCAGGTCCATCGTAACAACCTCTGATGGGTACCACGGACTCATTCAAGATAACTCTCACGTAACTAGTTCTCTCGAATCTAAATCTTTCCAAATATATTCGAGCACCTTGCGGAATAATGTGTGCATGAATGTAGGTTCGCTCGAAGTCCATCTCAGCCAGAGATAGATCTTTCTGTGTGAACAAACCTAGTGCTGCCATAAACATGTCAAGCTGAGCATCGTGCATGAAAGAGAGCCATATTTTATTGCCGTGGTCTTGGTTAATTAGTGCCAAAGATGCATTCAATAGAACTGATCCAACAGACGGTGCAAGAGAGTTCCCCGGACCAGTGCCGTAGTAATACCCCAAGTCCTTGTAATATTGGTAATGCTTATACTCTCCTGTAGTAAATACATCACACCAATGGGATTTGCTTTTGACATTCAATTCGTAAGCACAGAGGTCAAACAAGAATGCAATGTCAGTTTCTTCGACTGAAGAGAAATCGAGTACAGGGTTCTCTCGCTCAAATCGCTGTAGGATTCCCCTGAGGTATGATCTCGTATAAGCTTCCAGCGCTTCTAGGTATTCTTCCCTGTCATAATTGGCACACGCACTATTTGGAGTAAGCGAGTTGGCACCAGCATCTTCCTCTTCGCTAATTATATTGATTTTGACCTCATTCTTTGGAAGAGTGCTTTTCAAGTCACCTCCTAAAAACCCTTGTGCAAAGGCCAAGGACGTATGATATACTCTATTGGAGCTGGAGGTGAATACCGGTAGTACTTCAGAGCTGTTGTACAAACTTGCGTACCTCTCCCTAAACTTCCTTCCATGTCTGTTTGCGCTAGCAATTCCAGAGAACAATCCTTCCGAGTTCTCAGGTGTTGTCTCTAGACCATATTGTGAAGGGTCTAAGTCGTAAACATAGGTGTTTAGGAACTTCAATGACTTCTGGAAGTTGCCATTGTTGCCATTTGATTTCAACTTGGCCACAACCTCTGCGTATTTGGCTCCCTTACTCGGAGTTGGGTATCTCTCACCATGCCTGGCCAACATCTGAACCAGCTCCAACACACTTCCTTCGGGGACTTCCGGTGAGATCCCATACCCAGGAAATTGCATATACGGCCCAGCACCTCCCAAGAAGGTAATCACACTGTACTGCTCAATGGCGACCTGTTCTTGAACAGACACGTCCACATGCTCTGTGTGTCTCAAATACAATCCTCCAAGGACTAGACCCGAGATCTGGACTGCCTTGACGAACGCATCCACCACCTGTATTGGAAATAGGTACATCTAAGAAAGATCAACACTATCTAAAATATTCGCGTTCCAGAAATCGCCTATATAAATCACTATCAACGTGGTATACCCCTAGTACAAGTAACTTCAAACAAGTTCAATTGTATTTAAACGAACCGCTTGACTTTGCTCTAAGTCTAAGGTATTCATGTTTATCAGTTTCGCCCAAATTGCAAACACAGGCACAAGGTTAGCCACCTACAAGGAATTTGACATTGGGTGCAACTGTGATTATATATGCGATGATAAGGTTCGAAACAAAGCTCATTAGAGAATGCACTAGAGGAGCTACTTCAATGAATCTGGGATTCATCTTCTTGTAAAGTCTACTTTAGCAAATTTTGGTAAGTACTGTTGTTCAAGCGTATATTCAGCTAAGAGCAATATCTCCAAAGCCGTGATATTTACAATTGGTTGCTCTTTTACTATAGACATTGTGAGTTGCACTAGTAAGGTGAAGCCTTTGCAACGTATGGCTCTTCCAAGTACTTGATCTCCTCTTCTGTGAGCTTGAAGTCAATTGCCTTCAAAGTATCCTCCACTCTGGCCACAAAGTCAAACCAACAATTGGCGAGGCACCTTTACTGATAACCCAACTGACGGAAATAACAGCCATGCTCACGCCATGTTTCTTTGACAACTCTTCAACACGTCCAACGATAGCCTTGTCGGCGTCGGTCATAGGGTCAGGCGAGTTTCCTCCTCTGTTGGTGGTGGATTCAGCACCTACTGGTCTACCAAGGACTCCACCAGCGAGGGGAGACCAAGGGATAAGACCAACCTTACCCAACTCGTTGTCGTTACAGAATGGAATCATCTCACGTTCTTCTTCTCTGCCAATCAAACTATAGTAGTTTTGCATACTGATGAACTTGACCCAGTTGTACTTGTCAGCAATGAATTGCAATTGAGCAAACTCAGTTGCCTTCATACTCAGAGCTCCAATGTACCTGGCATGGCCAATTGACACAACGTCGTTCAATGCCTTCATAATCTCAACCTTTGGAGTTTCATCCAATCTATGGATTTGGAGAACATCGACATAAGTACCGAGTCTTTTAACGGATGCCTCAACAGCATCGAAAATGTGCTTTCTCGATAACCCCTTGGCATTGACGTAGGCATAGTCGTCAGTAGCAATGTCGATTCTCGGCCCATTAGGATCAGAGTTCACAGGGAAGTACAATTTCGTCAAGATAACGATTTGTTCTCTAGGAATGTTATACTTCTTGATGAACTTGCCCAACCAGATCTCAGAGTTACCGTTGGAGTAGACATCAGCAGTGTCAAAAGTGCGCAATCCAGAGTCATAGCATTTCTTAAGCACGTCGAAGATCACGGCTTCATCTTCAACAACCCAAGGGTACCAATTCTTGTTACCATAGGACATGCAACCAACGATGATTGGTGCGATCTTGAGTCCTGAATTTCCAAGTGATTTATACTGAATAGGCATTATGAGCTAGTTGAAGTAAGAAGTCACAATTGAATAGTTCAAGGTCTTCTTGGGGGAAGTTACCGTCAATTTATCCTACGACTGCTGACATATATCACCACGAGAACGGTAACAAACAGCACGTTGAGCACGATACGGAGCTTCTTCACCTGGCTGTTGCAATATGTTCCGGTGTAGTAAGACAGATCGGAGATAAAGACTCAGTGCTCGATGTCACTGGCTGGAGTTTATACGTTTGCGGTGGCCATCTTTGGGTAAGTCCGAGCACTCTGATGCTATACTTAGGCACCTGCCAGGCTTACACCGTACACTTATGAGAGAGCTTATGCAATAGGGTCGCTCTACAGGTGTGTACTGATGGTCAGAGAGGGGCTTCGATACAAAGTACAACATTGAAGTTATAGAAGGTGCTTTGAATCAATAAATAAATGGCTGGGTCAACAGCACCGAACGCAATTTCAGGTACTCGAACTTGGCCTCAACTGGCAAGATGGTACCAAAGATACTCGAATTGTCATTCTAGGTCTGCCAAACAGGCACGGTACGACCGCTCTGAAAAGACTCCAAAGATTAAACGTACCACAGCCAAAGGACTTATTCGCAACCCTTCAAACAGGGCCAGTCCACCTTTCAAAATCCTAAGAAACGAGGACTCTACTTCTTCGTTCTACTCTCGTACGCAGCCCAGCCAGCATCTCTGTACCTTTTCCCCTCCACCTTAGGGTCTCTACCCTTACCAAATAATCCACGTCCAACGATGATAATGTCAGTTCCTGTGGAAATAACTTCATCGACGGTTCTATATTGTTGGCCCAAAGCATCTCCTTTGTCGTCCAAACCAACACCAGGGGTCATTATGATCCAGTCAAAGCCTTCGTCAGCACCACCCATGTCTCTTTGAGCAATGAACCCGATCACGAACTCCTTGTCTGTCTTGGCAATATCAACAGTCTTGTTGGTGTACTCACCGTACGCCAACGATCCCTTTGAAGACAATTCAGCCAACATCAACAACCCCCTTGGCTCAGAAGTGGTCTCCTGGGCAGCCTGCTTTAAACCCTGGACAATCCCGGCTCCAGTGATTCCATGAGCATTGGTAATATCGGCCCATTGTGCGATCTTGTACACTCCGCCAGAGTACTGAGACTTGACAGTGTTTCCGATGTCAGCAAACTTACGGTCTTCGAAAATCAAGAACTGGTGCTTTTTGGCCAACGCAAGCAAGGGCACAATGGTCCCTTCGTAAGTGAAGTCATCGATGACATCAATGTGGGTCTTCACAACACAAATAAATGGACCCAACTGATCAATCAACAGTAAGAACTCAGCCGTAGTGTTCACATCAACGGAGGCACACAAGTTCGTTTTCTTGGTGTCCATCAACGTGAAGAGACGCTGTGCAACTGGTGATGCGTGCGTTGCTGCTCTGGCTGTGTAAGAGAGTGTAGAGACCATTTCAACCGGTGGACCTTCGGAGTGTTGAGCTAGATCAAAATCTCAGTTAAAATTTTTTTGGCTCTTCTTAAATTGAAAAATTTACGAGAGTCAGCTCCACAATTCACGGAGTAGCCAACTTGATCCAAGACATATGAGCAAGCTCAATCTCTTACAATTTCCTTATAAATAGTGTACATAAAGTCTATAAAGGACTACTCAACTTCGTCTTCTACCACCTCCTTTGCTACTTCTTCTTCCGCCCCCTTGGCTTCTTCCTCTTCCTTTAACTTGTCGCTAGCTCTCTCTTCTTCCTTTTCTTCAATTTCCTTCTCTTTCTGCTGTAACTCGTCTTTCAAACCTGGGTATACCACCTCGATCTTCTCCCATGTCGTAACCCAGATCTCATCACTCAAGACACCACCCAGGACATCGCTGGAGAAAGACTGCAAGACTAAGATCATATTCTTCACGGCCTCAACTACGGACTCCTTGAATTTGTCGTCTCCTTTGGCACTCAAAGCAACAACGTTATCCAAGACACCGATCCAAACACGAGCCAAGTCTTCCTTGCTGAAATCTCCACTGAACTTGAGGAATACTTTACTGAGCAACGACAATGCTTCAATCTGTGTTCTTGTGAATCCATTCACATCTGTCTGCAATACGTCTGGCTTGCTAAGTTCTGCAAGGAGTGGGAACAACCCATATTCGAAGATGCCGAACGCACTCACGTCACGGCTGGTATCAGCAGACAAAACTGTAACCAGTAACGTACTGAGTGCAAATCCACGCACTTCTCTGCATGGGTTGAAACATTGGTGTGCCAATGCCTGGATGAGCAGATAAGACAAGTCACGGTCCTTGAAAAGGGGCCCGGAAGAAACTCCCTGCAATTCAGCAGTCAAGCTTATAGACTTCTTGGAATGCGCAATGAGTTCTTCGAAATGGGCAGCTTCTTCAACTTCTCCGTTCTTCTGCTCGTACTGAGATCCTATGGCACCCAAGGACGAGATTTCATCAAGAAGGCCCAAAAATGGCATGTAGTTTTCGGGTACGATGTCTTTCTGCTGCTTCACAATCGTTTCAACGAAAGTGAGTAACTCCAGTGCATACGCTGGAATGGATCCAAATACCCTCAAAACCTTCCAGAAATCTTCCGCAACAATAATTTCTTTGCTGCACCACGAGTCATCATCGGCCAAGGACAATAGCGGTTGCAATATTTGCATACCTTGCTTCACCAACAATTCTTTATCCACTTCCAATATCTGATGCAAGAGCGTACTTACTACCTTGATGTCTTCTTTGGTATGTCTGAGAAGCAACAACTTATAGCTGATCAATCTCAACAGACCCTTCTTTGAAACGTCAGAAATAGTTAACTTGTTCAAGACGAGCAGAATAAGGGTCTGATCTTTCAGTAAGAGACAGAAACATACTGCCACTTCGAACAAAAACAAGATCTCTGTCTCAAAGAATCTCTTGCTTTCTTCGCCATATGAGGGTAACTCATCGAGCAAGAGCGTTACAAATAGCTTCAAATCTGGAACAGGCCCTCTGGAAATACCTTCGAATATGCCTGGAATATTTACCGATTTGACACAGTCGATTGTCGATAAAGTGGACTCTATTTCTTGGTCACTAGGCTCAGGAGGTTCATCGGAGTACCCTTTCAAGAACAGAGAAAAGGTGGACAAGATCCCAGAGTTATTCGTAGGCTTAGTGCGGCTTATTATGTAGCGCGGTTTGACACGAGGTAAGGCACTCAAGCGAATCTTCTTCTGAAACTCACCAAACAAGTTTGGGTTGATCAAGCAGTTCTCAAAAAGGGTCAAAATAATACGGATCACCTTGCTCCAAGAATTGCTGACTTTACAATCGCTCTTTTTGATGAGTCTGAATAAGACAACAGTCAGTAATTGGGCTTTGAAATCACGGCCAAACCAGACAGCAGTTTCACTCACAGTGATTACTTCTTCTCTAGGCTGTTCTACCTTGATTTGTGTAATTGGGATTTCGTCACGAAGGTTCTCATCAGCCTGCATCACACGGTTTGAGCCACTAGTCAAAGAGGTTAAGTCAGCTAAACTCAGAATGAGCTTGTCGATCGAGCCAGCCAAGTTATAGTATATGCATACATTGGCACACTTGTCGATCAGTGACATCAAACGAGTAATGATGTGGTCGTCCAGTGCCTCTTTGAAAACAGCAATTAGTGTTTCAATGACATCATCGACAACTGCCTCAAACAAAACCTTGTCAAATTGGCATGTTGCGACTAGGGAATGCTCCACGAGGAATTGTTCTGTAGAAGAGACTTCCAGCGAAATCAAGTTATTCCATGCATCATCAAACCATTTGTCGGTTCCATGATGTTCCTCCGGCATAATGATCTCTTTGTCCTTGATCGAGCTATAGATTTTGGCCATGTACCAATCAGGGTAATCGGTTCCATTGTACATACCACGCAAGTTCTTCTTGTAGTCTTCCAAGAGCATCTGTCTTTTCACCTGTGGATTGTGCAAGTCTGTGTTCAACATGATAATCGAATAAGACAAAATGAAGACTGAATCAGCGTTAGGTTTGACTGGTTCTTCGTCTCCAACAGGTTCCAGGTCTTGGTGACACGAAACATATCTAGTGGCAAATGTTTCCACAATTCTTTGAATTTGTTGAGACTCACCGGGCAATCTGAAAGTCTTCAATAATATTCTCAACGCTTCATCGACTCTGACACCAGCAAAGTCAAATCTGTTGATAAATTCGGTCAACAATTCCTGGTTTGAAGGCTTCGACAAGACTTCACCCAAAACCTTTTTGTTTAATCGAGCAGACTTAGTGAAGAAGAATTCTGCCAATTCCGGAAGATTTTCGGCGTCAGAAATAAACCCATGCTGTACAAGTAGTCTAATACCTTCTTTAGGTTTCTGATTCAAAATGTGGGAGCATTGGATAAACAATGTCTTTTTCTTCTTTATTTCGATGATGTTTGCAACGCCATGGTTATCAAGTTCTCCAACCTCCATTTGGCTTAAGCTCTTGATTCTGTCGTTGATTCCGCCAATGAAACTTAATATACTTTCGAGGCAAATTGGAGGAACAGACTCCGTTGTTGTGATCGCGGCCTCAGGCAAGGAGAGTTGGCATAAAAATCTCAACAACTGCAGGGCCAAGTCTGATTTGTCGAAGTCACAGTCGTAGTCAATGAATAGATTTGTGAAGAAAACGGGTGAACGAGTCCAGAGTAAGGACAATGATTCAATTAGCATTTCTTTCAGTGTTGGAGACCTGGTTGATATTGAAGCATTCTTGAGAGGATCGGCCTTGGAGGGAGGAGTATTACTTTGATTCTTTGATGTGGTGGCCTTGGCTTCAGCGTTACCATTTGTAGAAGTGTTTTCGGGCAAGATACTCTGACAGATCAAATTCAAGGATAATTCAATCTGTGACTTCAATTGACGACCGAGAACAATGGCCAATGTCAGGAACACTCTGAGAGATGCCTGGAGCAAAACGGGTGACTCCGTTGTTGTCAATATCTGTAAAATATGCTTTGACACCAGGTCCAGCACCAAGCTGAAGAGTGAGGGGTGCTTTGGGAACTCCAGTCCAGCCACTTCGATAGCGGTGTCGATTAGACTAAGTGCGAATACACGAGTAGACTCCATATGCTGGAACTGATTTGCAGGGGAAATTATCGAAATCAATATTCCCAAGAACTCATTGATGGCCACAATTCCGTAAGGATACGTCAGTGAATCTTTATCTTTGGCTGTTTCCTCAGCTTCTTTCGAGATTCTTTGAGTTTCCTCTTTGAGTTCCTGGTTAACCAGGTCTTTCTCGTCATCTTTTGAATCTGTTGCCTTCAGTTCCTTTGCTCCTATAACGTCTTCGGGCAACTTTGCGTCTTGGAAGTTTGTCTGCAAATCAATCCTTTCTGGTTGGATATCACGTAATTTACTGAAGATACGGAATGTGATGGAGACCATGGCAATCTCTGCCGACTTCCTCAAGACCTCACTTCGCTTCTTATTGCATGCCAAAGACAAGCATGTCTGTACAATTTCGGAAACGACATCGTCGGGCAATAACTCAGACAAGTGAGACTGGACTATGGATTCCAAAAGCCTCAACACCTTGAGCAATACAGCATCATCTGAGTTCTGGTCCGCAGCCTCAAATCTGCAGTGGGTCAACGACAGAATTATCTGAACCAAAGTGACCTGTATGTTCTTCGACAGCAAGGAGATTATACCGTAGTTCAACAATTTGTAGACGGAGTTGAGGGCCAAAGAGGTGATATTGCCGGAAGTTGAGGAAGACTTAATAGTCAATAAGAAGGGCTGCAACAACGTCAAGCTATCGATGTCCGAGATCTTGTTGCCTTCAGTCAAGATGGAACGTAACTGTAAAAAGCTTGAAAAAAGTGGATTGTCGTTGGTTCTGCTCAGGGTGTTCCCCGAAATAGAAAGGGTGTGGTGCAACAGATCCTCGTCGTTGGCACCGCCATTGGATTGCAGAGAGCCTCCAAAGATATCGCCGGCGCCCAATATGGCAGCCACGCCGCTTTGAGACCAGCGACTCAGCTTCCGCATTGATGACAGCAAGATCATACACTCGTTGATCATCAAAGTGACTGGATCCACGGAAACGTGCACTTCCAGCTCTGCAATTGGGGGTGGCAACAGGGATCCGAAGCCCACTCTGCCCTGGATCAGGGTGGTTTCTATCATGTCTAGGCTCGTTGTAATTGACCACTGATGTCTTGTGTTGGAGTAGCTTGGTTCAAAAATGTATGGATTAAAATTTGTGAGTTGTCTTTTGGAGCCGGTAGGCGCACGACCGCGATTTGGAGTCGACGCGAATCGAAGGATAAACACGATAAGCAGCACCACCAGAAGGTTGCTTATAAGGGTCGAAAGTATCTGGGGTTGCTATGGGTGAAACAGGTGGGGTTGCTGATAATTCTGCACTTTTCAATTTTCGATTTCGACTACTTTTGAATCTTTTCTGCAATTTTTCACTTTTTTCACTATTTGGGTAGTATTCTGGCAATTAACAAGACACGAAGGAAGTGATATCTAGAGCATCCTCACCTGGAGTGTCGTCTTACTATGAATCTAGCTTTCCACATCTTCAACCTAATATCGTGTCTCACTTTCTACACTTTCCACTTAATGACATACTTCACTTTCTACGGGCAGACTTCACCAAATGCTGCACTTCCATTGGCCCAATTACTCCGATAATATCACAGTTACAAAGGAGACAGAACGATTTATTTTTAAGCAAACCTCATTGGTTGAGGAGTCCCCTCCTTCTCATGCTGTCTGAACACGTCTATATGTAGAGAGAGAGCTTGCGTGTCTGGTGTCACTTCTTGGCTTTGCAGCCGGCTCACGTGACCCAATTTTGCAGCCATCTACTGATGCGAATTTTATCTTAAAATCATCATAATAATTAATCTTTCTAAACATAAACAATTTCTAAACATTACGCCTTCTCATCAGTCGTCTCCTCGATAACATCCTTGTGCTGGACGAAATTCTTAACATTGTCTTCACCCATTTTTTGCAATAATTCACCGGCATCGAATACCTCGACCTCGGTGTTCTTGAAGTCTCTGGCCCTGACACCTCTCTCGAACAAAACGTCCAATTCGGCGTATGTACGGTCCTTGGTCTCTGGCAAGTCAAACCATGCCCAAACGATGGCAATGGCGGTCAAACCGGCCCAGAAGAAACCGGTCTTTGCACCCCAGTTCCAGGCGGTAGGGTTCAACTGGTATGGGGTGATGATGGAGGTGAAGATACCCGAAAGGTTGTACAAGTTTCTTGCCAACATGACGGTGTTAATTCTCAAGCTTGCAGCTGGGATTTCAGCAACCACACAGTAGCAGATAGGACCAATGGTCAAATCATAGACGAAGGCGTAGATCAACAAGAGTGATCCGATACCCCAAGAAGCACCACTGCTGCTTGCACATCCCAAACCACCAATTATAAGCAAGAGAACACACAAGGAGCACAAACCACCGAAGAAGATAGGGAATCTACCGAACTTTTGGGAAAGGAACCAGGAACCCGAAGTACCAATAAGACCCAAACAGTACTGAATAATGGAGAAGGTGAAAGACTGACTCGAAGACAAACCGGCCTGGATGTAAAAGTAGGTGGAGTAACCCATCAAGGAAGAACCGGCCATGTTTTGGAAGAGCCAAGTCAACGAGGCAACTCTAGTTCTTCTGAAGTTGGTACCCGAGAAGCAGCCCTTGATGGAGCTCGAAGATCTGCTTTGTTCTTCCTCCTTGACGGTCATTTGAATCTTGGTCAACATGGCACCGGCCAAGAGGTCCTTGTTTGGCATGCCTGGGTGTTCTGTCAAAAGACGCTTGAGGGCGTGCTTGGCTTCTGTGTTTCTTCCTCTCTTGACCAAGAACCATGGGGACTCAGGTGCAAAGTACACACCGGCAACCAAAGGAACGGGCCACATCCACTGGATGGCGTAAGGAATACGCCATGCACTAGGGTTGCTCAGGGTGGAAACACCCTTCAAAACACCAGAGGAAAGCAATTGTCCGAATACCCAGCACATATTGACGTAGGTGGTCAAGTAGATACGCAAGTTCACGGGCGCCACTTCGGACGCATAAGTCACAGTCAAGGTTTGGTACGACCCCCAGTTTATTCCCAACAAAAGATAGGCAACCAAGAGCACACTCCTGTTCGGAGCAAAGAACTGAATGAAGTATAAACCGGTCGAGATACTCAAGGCAACAATCATGGTTTTTCTGTAACCAACGATATCGGCGACGATACCCGAAATGAACAAACCGATGATCTGACCACACGTGTACGCCATGGCAATGGCTGTCTGCCACTTGGCAGGAACCTGGTATGTGTCGAGGGCAGGGTAGTAGTCTCCGAACTTTCTGTTGAAGACATCGAATCCGTACATGTTACTCAACAAGTTCAAATCGTAACCCTCCATAATGATGGCCAGCGAAAGAATCACGGACCACAACACCGCACGAGGGAAGGTCTTGATACTCTTTCTGAAACCCATTCTCTTCTCGTCGGCGTCGTTCTCCTTGGCGGTGTTGGACATCTCCAAGAACTTGGAGACGTAGTCCATCACGACCGAGTCCATCTTGGTAATGTTAGGTTCTTCCAGCGCCGATTTCTCGGTGTAGTTAACGTCTTCCACAAATTGTGTCATGGTGGATACTGATACTGGAAAGTGATACTGAGAAGCCAACCAATCCCAAAAGACGTACTTGTGGCCGCTATTTATATCAAGAACCAATCGCACTATGCGCTTGACGCATGAGGGGCTAGAGGCCCCACATATCGGTCCTCGAGAATTCGCATGGAGTAATTCTTCTGCAACTAACCGTTAACGCTGCGCGTGTAGTCCCCGCATAATCCAACCAACAACCACATACGAGAGATTGACCGTATGTCGCTGTACGGAACGCATTTTGGCTCATCTCCAGCTACGCAGCTGCCAAGAAAGCGGGGGTATATCCACGAATTGCCTGACACTCGCCAGACAATGCCCTCGAACTTACCCCACGAAAATGGCAGGGCTTAAGGTGTAGCCTGGAGCGACCTCTTTTGTACGCCGATCGCGGTTGTGCTGTATTCTTCCGAGTTACGGCATGGCGCATGTCTGGCTGCCAGACCGTTGGCTGCTTTCGGGCCCAGACGGCGACAGACTGGTCACACGCTCCCAGGCCAACTCATACGAGGTAGCGTGCTGGCGGAAGAAGGACCCTATCCCTGCCAACACCCTGCTGTGTTTGTTGGGGACCGTTCGCCGGATTCGCTTCGGTGCAATTCCCCCAGTACGGCGACGGAACACTTTAGCCGCACGGCTTTGTACCTTTATTACCCCACGAAATATCCTCGAATTTATGTCACTTTGTGCCCCGCAAAGAAGCTTTGTGTTCCGAAAAACGCAGCGTTAGGCGCGCGTGGAATTCGCTGCAATAAAGCTCGGAATTTTTCGCAAAATTGTTCCTCGCCGGCGCAAGGTTGGCGCAATGGTTGGCGCAAATGTTGGCGCAGAGGAAACGAGCAAGAGTGTGGAAGAGGAAGGGGAAGCAGAAGCCAGTAGTGTCGACTCCACAGCACGGAGGAGGGCTTTATTGCTGGTGTTTAGACGAGTTGGAGAAGAATTTGTTGGCCAATTTCGCGGGCTCTTGCTGCCAGTCGAGTCTCGGCGAGCTGCTTCCATTGGAACCAATAAACCAGGCCTTTGCGCCGCTTGCAGAACTCTATACTGTATTTTCTTTTGATGGTATACCAGAGAGGTTCCACCTCAACATATAAACTTTTTTTTTATTAGAGTGTCCTTGCTACTATGAACGGTGCTGCTTTAGCGAGCCTGCGGCCTTTGCAAATTGCCAATCGCCAAGATATCCCTTGTCCACGTATTTCAAGTCTAGATACAACTTCTCTCGGTGCCTAGCTTATGTTGTATGCCCTGAGACCGTCTTCGTTTCACGAACAGCTGTTGGTGGGGCTACTTGCAAGGGGAATGATCTGGCTCCATTCTGACAAGCAACCGGATCGACATTTGCTAGTGAAGACTGCGTGCAGTCGTGAACCTTAATGACATCAACTAGGTTCACATCGGACGACATAAAACAGGCTACTCCCATCTTAGTTAGATTGACATCTCCAACAAGAGAGCGTGACTACCACTCCAAGTTACCTCAGGCAGGCTCCAAGCTACCTCATGCTGGCTCCAAGCTACCCCAGTCGGCTCCATGCTACCCCAGAGTGGCTCTAGGTGAAACGGCTGGTTCCTTCTCTTCTTCTGCCATTTCGCCCTGATTCAGGTGGCTCCTTCTCTGCTGATCAAAACTAACTTTGGGTGCAAAATTTTAGCTGCCTCGGTTTTAACGAGTTTCAGTTACAAACCAACGTCAGTGCCACCAATTCAAGGCTCGTCTAAGACTAGGTCTCCAGACTTGGGAACAGAGCGCAATAGCTACACTCGTGTGAGGCGAACATGGACAGTCCACAGGTGTGATAACTTGCTTTTTAGTACGATCGAACAACCTTGAACTGAGACAAGGCTTTGCGGCCAGGAGCATTTCACCTCACTGCAAAGTGGCCGAATGGTACTTCCAATCTTGGAATCTAGTTCTTTCTGTTCCAACCACCAGCAGGAATCACCCCATACTCGCCAGTAGTGCGGCATTACAGTTCCCGAAACTAGATACCAACCACCGGCATGGTACAATGCTGTTTAGGTTCGAACCTTAATTTTCGAGAATTACTGTGGAGAGGCTTACCCAGTCCGAAGGGTTGTCAGTTTCAGGTAGCAATACTAGTGGAGCCAGGGAAGCTCTGGAAGTCACTAACCGGGGTTTCCGTGCATGCTGTAAGTCGCTCGTGAGTGGCAACCTGAGACATGGCGATTCAGGCGCTCTTTTTTGTGCTTCCCATGGCCTTCACCTCCAGCAACTGGTTGCCCACTCTGCTATCTTTCAGAAGCCACGCGTCATGTAATCGAGAAGCTCCATGACCAAGCACCATTACGTGTTCGGTGGGGTATACTGTGGGGTTATCGAATCCTAATCTTTCAAGAAGGTGGGGTTCAGGCTGCAATCTGTGTTCGACATCAGACTCCGTTTGCTGGAAGAGAGGGCTACAGAAATTGCTCTTTTACACGTTCATGGACATTTCTCGTCATTCCTAGTTTGCTTTCGAGTTCCCAGAGGAAAATGCCACTAGGCTCTGCAGATCTACAGACAAATTTCCAAAGAAATCATCCAAAAACAAATGAATTATCCAAATATAAATGTAATATCCAAAAACAAATGAATCATCCAGCAATAAGTGAACCGGCTTCCTCAAAAACAAATGAGTCCGCACTCAGCATCGCTCAACCTTCGTCATATTTACAAGATTCTCGGACTCGTTTTCCAGTCCTTAATAACGCCTTTCAAAGATCATATTCTCCTCTGGTAGTAGTTCCGGTACGAGGTCCACGCCAATCTCCATTCCTTCTGCTGTAATTTCGGGTGCAACACGTCAAAGTCGTACTTCTCCAACTTCTGCAAGTACAAGATAGTTGGAATTCCAACCATGAACGGCGTGAAAATCACATCCGGAATATTCTTCCTCCACTTCAGTGCCATTGGTTGCAAACTGTTGTTTCTCTTAACCACTTCGATAATTTCTTCTCTAGCAGCCGCAAGCTTAATTCGGGCTGTGAGGATATGATCGTTGGCCACAATGGCAGTCTCGTAGACCACTCCCTTTAACTTCTCTTTGATGTCTGAAATTTCAGCTTCTTTCACATGACCCTGCGCCAACCTGAGAAGCTCTTCCTGCGACAACTCAAACTTGGTCATTAGATCCACGGGGAAGGTCACTTGGTTTCTAGTACTGGCATAATATTGAGACCCCAAGATCATTGCCCCAACTGCTGTAGCTTGTCCCAAATGTGCGGCAATGTCACTTATTTGAGACTGCAAGAGAGACGAATCCTCCAAAAGACTAATAGTAGAAGGCAGAATCAGAGGCAGAAGCAATAATGCTTGAGTCATGTAGTTCAACTGCGAGTACGTTCCTTCACCGTATGAGCAGATATCGTTTGTAGTTGCAAATCCACCTTGACGTAAAAAGTGCCTTCGGGTTTGCAAAAACTGGTGGAAGTACGAAATGTCCAAGTTCAACCCATTTCTCAAGGACTCACGCAAGAGAATGGCAACCGGCTCGCCAATGTCTTTGTCGGAGTACGGATCAGTAAAGACTCGTGCAAGCAAATCACTCCAGAACTTGAACTTCATATCAGCAGTGGAAATGCCCATTGAGCTTGACAACTGCAGCAGTGCCTTGGAAGCAACTGAGCGGGAGTTGTTTCCACCGTCGCTGATCTTGTTGATCTCCAAGTTGAATGCACGGATTGCTAGGAATGCATTTCTGGCAGGTTCGGGGATATACTGAGCTAGCAAGTACGACGAGCGATCGTTGGACTCCAAGAGCGCATTCACGTTCTCAAGCGACTTGTAAATCTGCGCAGAAGACGAGGCTCTCCATGTGGTTCTCGAAAGACCGCTCTTAGGGAAGGTACTTAGTCTTAGCATAGCAAAGAAGTGAAGATCAGAATGATTTTTCACTATCAAAAAACGCTCCCAAATTGGCGAGACTCTGGCTAACAGTCCGCCTACTAAAATTGGTCAAAGGAAGCTCTGCAAACTGCCAGAAAGCTTGAATTTGTCTGAATCGACTCACACGTCTTCCTGGATCAGATGCGAACCGCTTAGACCTGTTTTTAGCCGGGTTCTTGGTGTGTAAAGCTGGTGTTGGGCCTGGTGCGAAGATCAATAAATCTGGTGAAATCTGGTGAAATTTCGCTACTCTGCTCATCCCATACAACTACACCAGACCATGCCACATGCCTACTTGGATATACAGATCTCCACCCGGCCGATCGGCCGTATCGTTGTCGAGCTCTTTGATGAGCTTGCTCCCCTTGCTTCAAAGAACTTTCTAGCTTTGGTCCAAGGCCCTTTGCAAGACACAACTTTCCATCGGGTCATCAAAAACTTTGTCATACAACTGGGAGATATAGAGTTCGGTAAGAACGGTGCTGTCAATGAAGAGAAGTTGGGAAAGGGCAATGAAGCCGTCTTGGGCGGTGTGTTTGCTGGCGAGAACTTGGAAGCAGAAATCGTTCCTTTCTCGTTGTGTATGGCCAATGCCGGCGATGTCAACGCAAACGGATCGCAGTTCTTCATTGCTACACACCCACAGCCACATCTTCGGGGCAAGCACACCGTGTTTGGCCGGGTCATTGCAGGGAAGTCTGTAGTTCGAGAAGTTGAAAGAGTCGAAACTACGAAACAGAATGTACCTGTGGAGCCGGTGGTCATAGTTGCCAGTGGCATTTGGCTGGAAGGTATGCCTACTCCGGTTTACAACGCAAGTTATGATACAAGGGGAGGAGATATCTACGAAGAGTACCCTGACGATGATGTGTACATCGACAAAGAGTCTCTGGAGTCGGTATACAGAGCAGCAGAGAAGATCAAAGAAAGTGGAACTCTTCTATTCAAAGCTGGTCAGAAACAGGAGGCATTGTTTAAGTACGCCAAGTGCTTACGCTACATCATGGAGTACATCCCTGACCAGGACCAAGAACCACAGTGGTATGTAAGCTATGTGGACATCAAGAAGAAACTTTATTTGAATATGTCACTTGTGAATCTCCAGTTGAAACAGTACCAAAGAGCCGTAGATTTCTCATCGTACTTGCTCGACCTAGACGATGTATCCAAGACAGAACGAGCCAAGGGTTATTTCAGAATGGGGTCTGCTTTCATCGAGCTTAGAAAGTACAAGGAAGCCTCCGCTGCTCTTAAGTCAGCCACCGAATTGGTACCTGAAGACGTGGCCATTACTAGGGAGTTGACGCGATGCGAGCAGTTGCTTGAGCAGCAGAAGAAGGACGAGAGAAAGAAGTACTCAAAGTTCTTTGGCTGAGTAAAGTTACTTTTCAAAGACTTTCCAAATTCAGATCTCAGCTCTTCTGCATATTCTAAGCTCTTCTTCATATTCTGTACCTTTCGTAATGATCTCAGCTCTTCTTCATAATCTGCACCTTTCATCATGATCTCAGCTCTTCTCGATAATATACAGCTCTTCCTCTTAATCTACATCTTTCTTTATTATATATTCTTCATAGTATATAATGCCATGGTATACAGTTCTTCTTCATAATATACTTCCTAACAATCTACAGCTCTTCTTTTGGCAATATATATTCGTTCTATTAAACATATATAATCAGTTGCATAAGCCAGATCCTCTTTATTATTTGTACTCCGATCCATCTATGTGTCTATCATTACTCGTTATTGGATTTGTTCCAATTATCATTTATGCATCCCTTGATTCTAATTCAGAGTCTCATTCAGCTCGCTCAGAGTTGCGTTCTCAGGACGAGACGTATCGTTCTCAACTTGGTCTTCACCATCTACCAAACTTTGCAAATTCAAAAAGTCTAGAATTTCGTTTGCAGCATCACTGTGAGACGTGTGCTGCGTGCGAGTTGTATCGGAGGAGGTTGTTACTACTCCCGTCGGAGTGCGACGCGATGCCACGCCTGTAGGAAGAAGTCCAAATCCACCAAAAGATCCTCCTCCTCCGAAGCTGGCAGCACTGGTCCCAAGAGTATTACCGGCAACAAACGTACTGCCGGAACCAAAGGTGCTGGTGAAGCCAGGACTGCTGGAGATATTGGTGGTGGTTGGGTTAGGGGGAAGAGCATCAGTTGCATTTTCACCATTGGAACCTGAAACATTGCCGTTCGATCCGGATCCGCGACGTCTCAAGTACGCTAAGATGTAAGAGAGAGCTGAGTTCTCCGCGTCAGGGGCACGACCGAAGCCCGTGCCGTTTGATGTGTTTGCTGACAGGTTCGCTGATTCTGGAGCAGACGCAGCATCACTAGCCGCAACCGCAGCCTCGCCAGCCGCAGTGGTTCCGAACGGAATAACACCCGTGGAGCCTCTAATATCGGGCACCAAGCGTATGCTCTCTGCTGGTAGGGTGACTCTTGTGCGTGGTTCTGCCACCGAACCTCGGCATAGTGGGCAAGTCGCTTTTGTTTTGAGCCACTCAAAAAGACACGATTTGCCAAAGATATGGCCACAAGGCATCTTCACAGGATTATGTGGGAATTCCAAGTTGCATGCTGAGAGAGGGATGTCTGGCGACGTATTTCTGGGGCTGTGTGTAGATGTAGAAGGTGCGGCAGCTACTGGGGTATTGAGACGACCATTTGGGAGTAGAGTTTCTGCTGCGGGAATTAATCTCTCTGTCGAGCCAGAGATTCCGGTCGGACTTAGGTTGGTGGAGTCAAGGGTATTAATGGGGAGGGGACTGGTGGAGTCCAAGGTTTGACCAGTTTCTGAGCCAGCTCTTGATTCTGTAGGTGCGAGGGTATTTTGGGTGTCTGCCGAGTCAGTTTCTGACAGGGTTTGTTGTGTGTTTTCTGTCTTGCGTTTCTTCGATTGGACTTCTTCTCCGCTAAAGCCTCTCTTTCTCGTTACGTACTCGTCAAAGCAGATAGGGCATTGCTTCTCACACTCGTCAAGCAGCACACACGGGAAGCCGTTGAACTTTCCCAAGGTGATACCCTGGTCCTTATCCAAGTCATTGAGGATGCTCAGATATGCCATTTGGGTTGCCAAACGGATGAATTCTTGGATGGCTCTGGGGTCTCGATTCAGAGGGTTGTTGGGAAGAGACATGATGAGGGAGCCTTGACGGCTGGGGTTCTGCGGGTTGTTTGAGTCTGAGAAGACAAAGTTGACTGTGATTATGATGGTCCTGTGCTCCGTGGGGGTTGCGGGTGGTATAGTAGTTGCATCTTCATTGGAAGTGGTCTGCATTGGGACCGTACTGGGTGATGTATTTGAGGTTCCGGTGGCGTTCTGGCCGTCAGCAGCAGCAGTACCAGCACCAGCAGCAGCTTCAGCACTTGCAGTTGCGCTGGCACTGCTATCTGAGCTATTCGTTGCTACGGTGGCACTAGCTGCGGGCGCATTTTCCACCCCTAGAAACCGCACTGGAATGACTATGGGACGGTGTGTTCTGAAGGAAGCAACCTCAGCAGCTGGTGCCGCCGTAGAAGCAGTTGGAACGTCGGAACCAGCAGCGGGTCCACTGCTGGCAGCCAGATCACCCCCGTCGGTGGATCTGCCTCTACGCAAGCCCAAAAAATTGTCGACAAATCGGTCGAAAATGCCCCCCACGTCCCGCTGTTCGGCGTCGCCCTCTTGGTTCGGCGGACTGTGGCCGGAGTTCTCCTCTCGTTCGTGTTCGCTGGGCATGGTAAGGAGTTTGTAATTACAATTCTTTGGTCACACTCAGATCGAACAAATATATAGAGCCGGACGAATGCGGAAAAACAAACTGGCCTCTTTTGTCAGCGCACGATCTGGCTGTGGAGCCAGACAGGTGGAGTTCGACTCCGGGCTAGGGCAGCTGAGAGAAGGTGGTGCTGAGGAGCCACAGCTGGTTGGGCCTGAGCTGTGTAGTCGGCCAAAGGAGAGGTATAGAGGAATAGGTCATGTGGTTATGTGTAGGTGAAGTGAAGGTTGGAGTAGGTGAATGGTTAAAGAAAGGTTAAAATGGTGAAAGAACGTGAAAGAACACCGAAAGAACGGTAAAAGAACAGTGAAGAACACTGAAAGAACACAGAAAGAGCTGTAAAAGAGCAGAATGGTGAAGAACAGTGAAAGAATGGTCCAAGACAGCTGGAGAGTGAAGAAATACACCACTACAGGCCGTGACTTCCTTGCCTTGCTCGAAGACATTGCTGCCGAGCCGTTTAAGCTTTGAGGCTAGGACAAACGACAATAACCACCCAATTCTGGGATTTAGACTATCTATGGAAAAACCACGCTTGCACACGTAACACAGAGACGGCAAGCTGCTCAAGGCCAGACAATCTACCCAAGCCTGTTGATGGTGGTTCTGTGGTGGAGCTGAATTGGCACAATAGCACCAGAAAAATTGCAGCCATTGTGCACTTGAGAACACTCAAACCGTAGACCAGATAGACGAAGCCGAACACAGTGCCGACAAACACAGACGGCGGTGGGACGTTCTAGCCGGCTCTGGCTGGACCGTCTGTATTGCTCTAACTGGAAAGTCTCTGGTAGCCTCTTTCTGTATGCAGGTTCCCGTAACTGCCCTAGTTGGATAACCTTTCACGGTGTACAATAGGAAGCTCGAAGCATTCTTAACCACTATCATCACAATATGCCCTCCGGAGCCTTGTGCCGTATTGACAACATCCTTCGATAACCGAAATGTTAAAGTTTCCCAATTCCATGTGACCTCAAGACTGGTATAAGCAGCATGGTATGCTAAACAACCTCTACTACGTAGTGGTGTTTGACGTGAAGTTAAATTCCCCGAAAGATAAACCACCTGCGATTGCTTGCTGCTCCTTTTGGGCTTGCGTCGTCCTTAAAGAACACACGCTGATCTTAGTTTAGCTTCTCCGCATGGAAAGGCTAATAAGCACAGCATACTATTTTTCCTAAAAGCTCAGAAGCATATTATTTTGCACCCATTACATGTGAAACCAGGTATCTATAGTTTACGAGCATTTGTCAAGGACAGACGCACTCAGAGAGCTACAACTAGGTTGCTGTGCCAGTTTGCAGTTGTACTAGGTTTAGTAGCAGTTTATAGTTGTCCAGTGTACAGTTGCACTGGGCTTATAGAGGTTTATAGTTGTCGCAGTTTGCAGTTGCACTAGGCTTAGTAGCAGTTTATAGTTGTCACAGTTTGCAGTTGTAGCTGTTTAAAGTTGTAGCAGTCTATAGTTGTAGAAGCTTTAGTAGCAGTTTTAGTGGCATTGTAGTTTCAGTATATGGTTGCCACAGTTTCGGTAGCAGTTCATCAGTCTATAGTTGTCGCAGTTTACAGATAGAAGTCTCTGTTGAGTCCACACTTCGTCTCGTTTTACCACTCTACACTCTTCTTCATTGTACTCAATTCGTCTTCGTTGTACCAGTCTACACCTTCCTTGTTAAATCAATGTGTATACACTTTTATTATTGAAATGGTGATCAACACCTTTTATATCAAACAATCTATACGAAATGACGCTACCATCACCCGTCAGATGTACCACAAACGTTCGAGATAATGAAATGCAAAGGATGAGAGTTCTCTCCTAAAGTTCAGATGCAATGTTCACTAAGAAACACCACGCCATTCTTCGCGTGACCAGCTTCTTACATACAACCAATAAGGCCAGCTCCAGCCAAGGCCATCGCGAGGACGAAACTGCTGCCAACCTTCGTCGCATCACTTTTCTTGCCTGTCAGGCCGATACTTGCAGTGCTGGTGGCAGATGATTCAACCCCGGAGTAGAGGCTCGTAGCACTGTACAGCACAGCTCTTACCGCACTTGGAACGGACGATGAAATGAGCTGAATGTCGGTATCGTTCGAATAGTTGATCTGTGCAAGCGAAATCTCCAAGTCGTCCAAGTCAAACACTGTGTAAATACTGCGCAAAACATTGTCTCCGAACAAGATGTAGTCGGAGGTTTGTCCCAAAACACCAAGGTAACATTGGCTACCAGACGAAGAGAAAGGTAAAAGCATGTTTGCGAGGGGCACAGTGATCACCTTCCCGGAGAAGTTGAGCAATACGGCAGCGCTTCCAACATCACACTTCATCAAATAGGCACCAGCCAGTTTGGAGTATGTGGCTCCCAAGATGGAAGCAAATTTGGTAAGCAAAGCAGTTGGAAAATATGATAACGTCGAGCCTGTATCGAGCAAAGCTGCATACAGGTTGGTCGTAACACTCACATTACTGCTGGAAGAAGACAACAGAATGGAGTCCAACACGATTTCCAACCTGATTGCGGTATCGTAGCCCAAGTCCTGTTGTGTGTTTATGATTGGAACCGTGGTCAAAGTGCCCGAATATTTAGCGTGGTCAACAGCTCCAAACAAGATGGAACCGGTTTGCTCCTCAGAACTGGCCAAGTACAACGAGTATGCGGCCTTGTTGATGAGTCCCAAAGACCTCATCTTGAGAGGCAAGTTTTCGTATTGGTAGGATCCACCACCGCTTCTAGAGTAGGTTGTCTCCAAGCCAGATAAACCAATGCCAAGAACACCAACGTCTGAAGATGTAGTGTTCACAACAGCAAACGACAAGTTCTTGATGGTGGCGTTTCCAAGAATTACCGTGTCGTAACCCCAAAGACCGTCAGCTTCCGTGTTGTCTGCGTACTGGATATTGAAGGCACTTGCCGTTGTGTTCTTTTTGAACGAGGTTGACTCGTCCGTGTTGAAGGAACCGTACAGAGTGCAAGTGTTACTGCCTCCGCTGGCAGTAGCATCCGTGGCAGTAGCAGCAACGGTGGCAGAAGCCGTACGCGAAACAACGGTGGTGACCACAGTGAAACTTCCTAGGCCTCCACCAAATGCGGACTCAACAGAAGCAATTATGGACTCAAAGGAGTCCTTGTTGTGGACATTTGTAGCCAATTCTGTTTCCGTGGGTACGACGAGGGCATCGATTTTGATGTCTTTTTTAACAGGAGGAACAGCTTCTTCTATCTTGCTAGGAGGGAACAACAATTCGGATCTCTTGACCCCGTTGTTGGCCTCTTCACGTTTGAAATTTTCAATTTCTCTTGTCATTTGTTCATTACGTTTTTCAATATCTGACTCACTATAAGCAAAGGCTCCCATCGAGTCTCGCTTCGCTCCCAGCGACAGCACCGCCACGCACGACAAGCTGTGGGACATGACCCATAAATCGGACGAACCGGTATCAATGAGCACTCCGTTCTCCTCCTGCTCCGAGCCGATTTTCAACGTGGCCAAGTAGAAGGTCAGCATGTTCTCCAACTCCAAGAGGATCAGGCCGTCTCTCTTGCTTCGTTTCTCCACCACACGGGCTGGCGACGGGTCCAAGCGGGCCAAGTCTCGGCGAGAATTGCCTCTGTAGATGTTGAAGTCGAGCGACGCAAAGCCCGAGTCTTCGTCCGCCTTTAGTCCCCGCAAGCCTGTCAAGGCAATTGTGCTGGCTTCCGTGCCTGCTACGGCCACGGCTATCCAGGTCAACACGCTCCACTTCATGGTACGCTTATACAATTTTTTTGGTGGAAGAAGATGTTTGACAAAGTGAAATTGGGAAGGCCTGCTCGGGTTTTATATAGTTGTCGTGAAAATCGTAGACACCTAAAAAAAGACAAAAGAAATGCAAAATACGACGCCAGATACGTCTTATCAAAGTGAGGGGGGGTGGGTTGGGCAAGGCCACCCACCGCACAGCTCCACCAATTAGACCGCAAGTGGAGCTTGCTGCAAGATTTGCCTCTTAAGCAAGGGGAGAGGGTCATGTCAGTGTTGTGTTCGAGGCGCAATGCTTGTGTGTGTTGTTGCTGCCTGTTGCAGGCAGAGAAGGCCCAAGGCTTGGCCGCGTCACGTGACTGGGCTTAGCCTGTCCGCAAACGAGCCAAACGGCTTCTGGCTCGCTCTTCCACCACACGCCAGTAGCCCGGGGCCGCTGCAGATGCGCATGTGCCCAGCGCTGATGGGCAGCGAGACATTCAGCTGGACCCACTGTGTCGCAGGCTGCGTCGTGGGCTGCGTCGTGGGCCGCTCTCGTCGTCTTGTTTCACAGTGATGTCATAGGCTGCCCGAAATGCGACAGTGGTGCACCACCAGCCGTAGTCGACACAGCGAGCGCACGTTGCAGCACAAGACCCGTTTGTGCTCGATCGCAGCAGAGGTTCCATGTCGCCAAGCGAAATGCTACAAAAGGGGCACGGGCCCCACAACGGCTTCGTCGTGTCTCACTCTAGCACGAGCTGACGGTAGATTGAAGAGATGCTATGGACTGCCCAGCTACAGAGAGCACCGCTCGCAGGTGATCGGGCCAAGCCAGATAAAGGCCGTCGTGCCTGGCCAAGACTTACGTAACCACCACAGCCATAGCCCCCACCACCGTCATCACCAACGTAAGGCTAAGTCCGAGCCAGGATCTGGGGGTCAGTGTACCCCTGCGACCACCAGAGTTACCCCCAGAAGCAGACGTGCTGGTCGTTCTGCCGGTCAGCGCTCTGCTCGAGCTGCTCGGCACGCCCCTGGTTCTGCTGGAGCCTAGCGACGTGGCGGTGCCGGACACTAGTGAGAACTCGGTGTTGAACCCTCCGCCAAAGCTTCGGCTTCTGGTGCTGAAGCTGCCTCGGCTGGACACTTGTGCAGTCAGTGTCAAGCTCAACGTGGCACTCACGGACCCTTCAGTGCCGCTCAGAAGTGACGTCTGGCTGTACCGAGGTGCCTTGACTGCGCTGGGCACAGTGGACGTGATCACCTCAATGTTGGTGTCGTTGCTGTACTTCACTTTTGCAATGGACACCTCCAACTCCTCCAAGTCGAACACAACGTACATGCTCTGCAACACGTTGTCTCCGAAGAGGATGTACGAGCTCGACGTTTGCTCCAACACTCCAACAAAGCACCAGTCGCCAGTACTGTCGAGTGGAAGGAGCAAGCTCGACAACGGCACGTCGATGGTCTGTCCGCTGAAGTCGATCGACAACTTGACGTCGTTCTGGCCGCTTGCACACGGCATCAAGTACGCCTGGTACAGACTGGAGTACCTGGCCCCCAAAACCTCGCCGAACTTGACAAACAAGTAGTAAGGGAAGTACGACAAGGTGGACCCCGAGTCGAGAAGCGCAGGGTACGAATTGGTCGTCACGCTCAAGTTGGCACTGGCAGAGCTCAAGTTGATCGAGCTGCTCACCACCTTCAACTTGGTGATGCCCGACGACGACGACCTCGTGTTCTCATTGACGATTGGAACCGTACTCAAGGTTCCGGAGTACTTGGCGTGGTCTATGGCTCCAAACAAGATCAGTCCCTTTGGCTCGAGCACGTTCCCCAAGTACAACGAGTACACGTTCTTGTGGATGAGGCCGGAGCTCTTCATCTTCATCGGCATGTTTTCGTATTGGTAGTCGTTTAGGAGACTGGTGAATGTGGACTCTAGCGACGCCAGTCCTATGCCGAGAACTCCCACGTTGGACGACGACACATTGACCACTGCAAACGAGAGGTCTGGGATCACGGTGCTGCCAATGCCCACACTGTCGGTGCCCCAGGTGCCAAGTGCCTCGGTGTTGTCCGCGTACTGGATTTCAAACCCAGGAACACTGCTGTTCGAGTGGAACGTGGTTGACCGCGAGCTGTCAAAAGATCCATACTCTGTGCAACCGTCCGATTTCGCTCTGGCAAACACCTCGAATCCCAAACCGTTGCTTCGACTCTCTAAGATCTCACTTCCCTCACTGCGCTTGCCCAGCGACAGAGCATAGCAGCTAACTTCGCTCGAAACAACCCACATGTCGGACGAACCGGTGTCCACAAGGAGCCCAGTCTCCTCCTTTTCAGACCCAATCTTCAACGAGGCCATGTAGAACGTCTGCGTGTTTTGCAACTCCATCAACACCAGACCGTCTCTCTTGGTCCTCGAAAGGAACACTGGCTGGAGCGACTCTCTCTTTGTCCATAGGTCAGCCCGAGAATTTCCTCGGTAAACGTCAAAGTCAAGTGTAGCGAACTGGGGCTGTTCCTTGTCAACTGCCCCAGAATCTTCTGGAATCGAAGCACACACTGCTACAGCTAGCAAGTAGGGAAAAGGGCTTATTCTCATTGTAATTGACCAATTGGCTTTGTAGCAGAACAGAATAACCAAAATTCGGAGGGAGTAGCACAGTTATTTATGTGTGACGGAGAAGTAAGACCTCTGAGGGGCCGTAGCACACTTTCAGCATGCCATTAGCTTTGAGGGGATCGCTATTTATGTCTAGGAACCCAGGCTTCTTTACATGACAATAGCAACATTGCACCCAAAACCTTAACTGCCCCAAAGATCGCAATGATAATCAGCTGCAGCTTCTCGTATCCATTATGCTACATAAATAGGGCCAGCATACGAGCTGGGCTGCGCCGTTGTCTGCGCAAGTAATCTTGTTTCCAGCACCAGTGGTCAAGAAATGTCTCAATGGTCCACGGTGTGCCCGGAACAGGGTTCAAGGGTATCCCCCGTGTGTTGCGTGAATGGGTGACTCACTCACAACAATCTCTTGGCAGAATGTATGGTGTCTACTGGAATGATCGTTTCCATTGGATGCTGCTGGATTTGGCCAAATTAAAGTATTTTTAAGCCTCCCCCTCAAATCAAATGATAGTGCCGCATGAGACGGTTGCAAACGGCTTTTTGCAGCCCCCACGGTCAATTGAAAGGGTTCCACGTAGCCAGTACAAACGACGTCTTGCAAGTCTCAAACACCTTTGTAGGAACGGTCCTCCAGAACGTCCAAGAAATCTTGTTCGTCTGTGCTATTGTGCCACCACGATCTGAAGGTTCACCCCACCAATATAACCTAATTTTCCGTTGTGGGGGATCTCTACGGCCAACGTGATTGCGAAAATGTACCTAGAGTAGTCTAAGTACGGACTTGTATTAATACGTCACAAGTGAAAACAATTGGGTGTGTTCGGGTAGTCATCGTGGTCATCTCATCCGTTCAAAGTGACGTAAACAAGCTTACCAAGGTCTAGTGGTACGGGAAAACAGAGCTGAAAGTACACCACTCAGGACTGCCAAGAGCACACAAGTGTACTTTAAGCGATCCTCCAGTTTCACAAAAGTACCTTCGAGGTTTGCTGGTTCGGGGTAATTCAATTTTGCAGCTACACGTGTGGTCATTAACGGCTTCCGTTTGGCAGGCTATGCTTGCTCGTTTGTCGTATGTTCATTCTGCCCTGCCAAGATCACTAGAACATGGTTTCGGTGATGTCATTTCCTCAAATCTCGTAGACGACGTCAGAAAATCGGGGATAGCTCGTACAACGTCATGCTACACATTTAGAAGTATTATGGACTTGAGAAGTTGGTTCCCGTTGCCCCCTTTCTCAAAAAATAGTCTCTATATTGCAGTTGATAGCGAGCTATGAGTGCCCCCAAATTGACTTTCAGTATTTGTGTTCACAAATTATCGTATCGCCTTTGTGTCGGCTGCAAAATTAAAGGGCAGGCACATGCTTCCACTGGCTATGCCATACTAGTACATACCGTAGCTACTGGGCAAGCACAGAATGGCATGGCTCGCTTTCAATTCCGGAGACGGTGAATATCTGTATGCAGTAAGAGTCATCGTGGTCTTTCAAGGAGGAAGGAGGATAACAAAGTCTTAGTATTCAAGTAAGTCAGTCTCAAAATAAATAAAGTTTTATACATAGAGGTTAGCTGACTTGCAAGTGTAGTTCCATGTACTCCTTCACGACAGCTTCGTCAAAATCAAACCCGAAGAATCCACCCCGAATCAGTTCCACCAATTCTTCATCAAACAAAATATCACGGGTAACCTGAATAGGCTCGGTGCAAGTCGACAAATACGAGAAACACTCGGCAACCTTTTCCGCATACGCCACCAAAGTGGCTCGGGATCCAAATTGAGTATCAAGAACCGACGAAAATGAATCACTCGAGAGAAAATCAAATGCTGTATCCCAATTTGTCGTGGCCCCATATCCTCCTCCATTAGTTCTTTTGTTCAACCCTCTTTTCTCCAAGTACTCAGCAATCTCTCTGGCAGACTCGACCGTTTTGGCGAACACTCTTGTACGACTCATAGGTGTATCCAGGCTCTTGAAAACACGAACGGTGGCTATGAACTGCCTAAGAGTATGTACGTATAGCTTGTTCAAGTCCACCGGATTGCTCGCAGACTTGTCATTCTTTTTCTGAAAGCCACCTGGAGCGTAACCGTCGCCTGTAATATCCGTGTCTTTCTGGTCAATATCAATCGTAAGCGTCTTAATGGCTGCCAAGGCTGCATTTTCAGTTACATATGCCTCTAGTACCACCAAGAATATTCCCTGGTAGACTAAAGCTGAAAAGAAAGGCCGCAAGAATGAATACCTGTACCGTTGGACCAATAATACTAACAACCCACCGCCAAGCTGCTTGTCCATAAGGTGAAATTGTTCAAACAAGTTTTGCATGGATGTGAGGTACAGCAAATACCTAAGGGAGGCAAAGTACCCTTGCTCTAGACGAACGAATGATAGCCACCTTACAAATAATTCGAGGGCGATTTGATTCATAATGAGAAGTGACAATGCTTTCTCATCTGTAGGCGTGGGGCCTCTTTTAATGGCTTTTGTAAAGCTGGCATTTTCACTTCGAATTATAGCAAGGACATCGGCATAAAGATTGAGATACAGCAGAATTAGTCCTGTCATAGGATTAGGAACGGGTTTCATCTCATGATTCGGTTCGCTAGGCGTACTTTCCTCCGTTTTAGTATTGGTCCTGCGGTAGTACAATCCCCATATCTGGGGTAAAATTCTTGATAGTGCATCCGGAATCTCACTGAACTTTTCACCATATACTATATCAAGAAGTGCCTGATGGGGTAATAGTGACGACTTCAACAGGTCCAGCGCCATAATTGTACCTTTGTACAGAAAGAACAGGAGTTCCACCTCAATCAACCGGAGCTGAGTCCAGTACAGAGCAATTAACTTAAAATCACAGGTCTTTGGATATTCGGAATCGTTTCCGTCATTCATGATAACACGCATGAATTGCTCGTTCAACACCACATAATTAAGCAAGTTATTGTACTCCATGTAGTTTTCCACCATTCGAGCCTCGTAAGCATAGTAATTCTTAATTACTAAGTACCATGCAATGAGATAGAGCGTATCGGAAAGCTTGTCATGGCGAATTATTTTATACTTTAGGAACTTTGAGATGGAGAGGTAGTCACTTGCAGATTTTGCGTCTGTGGGTTCTGTCTCTTTTTGGCCCCTGTAAAAGTTCCCAGGACTGATTTCACTCTTAAAAGGCTTGTTTGTCACATCGGTTTGAGTGCTCAGATTTGTGTGGCTACTGTCAGCATCATCTTCAAATAATGTCCCACAAGCCATAAATAGAAACATTAAGCTGAGTACTCTAATATCCACCACACTCATTGTAAATTCTCCTTCCAGATCTTTCAATCTTTGGTATAAGCGAAGAGTTGAAGCAAGCATGGCATCAAGCTCAAAAAACTTCAATACGTATACGTACTCGGAGCGAACATACAATTTCACAAGGTGTACCAATCTTTCAAAGCTGGGAAGAAGGACCTTGATTTTCTGTATTTCATGGGCAGAAAGTTGGATAGGGATTGACAAATCTTGAGCATATTGTGCACTGAGAACGGAATCAGCCGTAATTGGTTTGATTGGATTAACTGGAGGAAGAGCAGAACCAAAGAGGTCGTATGCCGATTGTTGAGCCAGTTCTGAATAGATATTGTTGCCAGCATTTTTGTTCAGGGCAAAGTTGAAATTAGTTGGTGGCATGTTGTTGAGTGTTGGAACAGCAGATGTAGAAGCTACAAGTGGAAACTCATTTTTGACTGATATGTCAGAAGTCGCTAGATGACTAGGAGCATATAGCCCAGCGAATGTAGGTACATGGACATCATCTGGAGAGTTACTGTTCAATTTGATCAGAGGAGTTGGAGTGGTGCTCACCAGTGCCGAGATTTGGGGAGTCGAGCCACTGCTGATCAGTCTTGAGGAAGTTGTAGCATTTGCCATATATTGGTGAACTGGGAAGTACACAATAGGTAAAGTGGGCGCTGTTGGTGGAGGATAAGGCTGGTATGGCAAGGAGGCGTACTGGGGGTAGTGATGTTGAGCCGGGTGTATATTTGGCATTGGGGGGTTGATCATATTAGGGGCAGGGTTGAGCACACCATTTTGCCCCATCTGGACGTTGTTGAGTAGAGCCGGGTTGAGAATGGGATTGGCTTGGTGTCTTTGTAGATTAGAGGTATTTGCCACACTATTAGCGGTGCCAGTAGCATACACATCCTCCTTGATACTGTCCATTCCACTCTTGAAGCTGGTTGCTTGAGTGAAAACTCCTCCCTGATTGTACACCGTGTATGGGTTCCCCACCAAGTGCAGCTGAGAAGCGGACGTTCGCTTCACCTGAGCTTCGCCGGCAGCCGACAGCTCGCCCTCCGACTTCCGTTTGAACCTTTGTTTACGGTGGTAGATCTTGTCCAATTCATCGACCAGCGGTGGACATGGTGGATTTTGCAAGCACTTATCGACCCTTTTGAACTTGACACAACTCAGACATGGCGTTAGCAAGTCACACTTGATCTTGAGCTGCTTGCACAGAGCACAGCTGTAACTACGTCTCTTCCTTTGCTTCTTGTTATCGTCCATGGGCTTGTCAAGTGATTATGTAAACAATAATCAAGATGAATTTTTGAACCCAATTTCACTATAATTTAGAGTTAGATAAATAGAGTTCCACAAGTGACCGTATCGCATAATTTCATCTTTGCAAGATATCTCCAAAGGCCCAGTAGTCGTCACGGGACTTGCCAATGTTGGGGTAGATTACGTATCTATTCCATCGTCCATGGATTGGCGATTGTAGTGCATTTCCATCGAGGGCGATGGGGTTGAGATTTAAGTCTGGAGCTTCTACTTCTGCTGGTGTGGCACCTTGCGAAGTGACCACGACAGCAACACGATGAGTGGACGTAGGCAGAGTCGGTGTTTGGATACAATTTTGGTGATGTCAGAGTTGCAATAGCAAACAAAATGAGGCACGTATCGCTGCAGATACACCGTAAATGTTAGAGTCACTTTTTCACACCTGTCCGCGCCGTATCATGTACAGAACGTTCTACGGCGACGGACTAGTGCTGGTTAGTGTCAATGGAAGAAATGTACCGCATCTTATTTCGACTAGCTGCAAAGCGTTGAGAAGTACGAGGCCATCGTAAAGAGTAATAACCGACTAAACTGGGCTCGTTTGTTTATAGCCTGTTCATTGAAGCGGAACACAAAGAAGCTCAGATAGTGTTTTTGGTAGCTCTCGCCTCTCATCAAAGACAAATGGAGTAAAGAAACGTGGTGGGCCTGGCATTGAGCCCAGATTGAGTATCATATGCCAACTATTGACAGACCTAGAGGAGCCAGTACCAAAAAAGATTGCAGCACGAGAATTTCGCGTATGGTCTCCCACTACACTACTCGGTCTCGCTCTTAGTAGCTTAACTACAGTTGATCGGACGGGAAACGGTGCTTTCTACTAGATATGGCCGCAACCGAAAGTGTAACAGAAATTGTTAGCTAGATTGTGAGGTGCAAACCTTCGACTAGCTCGTGTGCTAGATCAGGCTCATATCTGGTGACACTCAGTGTGAAAACCTGGACTCGGTTTTATGTGAGAAAGATTCCTTTGCTCTAGCCAGATCCAGTATTATAGATTGCTGAGCTTGTCTAGGATGTAGATGATATTGTTGTTCTGAGTGAGAGATTTGTATTTGGTATACAATGTTTCTATACTAATGGAAGCATATGATCGACTTAAAGAAAGAAGAGGACTGAAATATTGGGACCTTGCTCCAATATCTTTCTACCACATTTTTTCTCAATTTCTCTACAGTCTCTTTATCATGCTGCTTCCATGTATCTCGTCACATCAAACTCCTAGGCTCCGCATCCGTTCGCCAACTGATGGCGAAGCATCTTGTCAGTTCCACTATGTCTCGAGGATATGTCGCAGTTTGAAAATGTCATCTCAAATTGATCTAAACGCACGACCTCATAGGACCAATTACAAGTGATCAAATTTTTCGTGATAATCAATAAAACACTACTAGCACAGTCTAAAGATGATGTCTTCAAGAATTGCCTCTAGAGTTGGTAGATTGTCTAATAGACTTGGTGGAAGCGCCATCACTGGTTCTGCAGTTTGCGGAATCTCTAACGTCTCTCGTCGTTACATTACTTCGGGCTCCGACGAAGAGCTCCTCGACTTGAACTCACTCCCAAGAAGAAAGCCTACTGAACTCCATGTGCCGCTTGTGAATCCGGCTGATAAATACACCGAGCAAGTCGAAGAATTGCACAAGTTTGGGACCTACATAATGGCATGCTTACCAAAGTACATCCAACAGTTTTCAGTCTGGAAGGACGAATTAACTATTTACATTGCACCACAGCTGGTAAGACCAGTCATGATCTTCTTGAAGAACCACACTGCTTCTCAATTCAAGCTGTGTATGGATGTAACGGCTGCCGATTATCCTTCAAGAACCAATAGATTTGACGTAGTCTACAATATGTTGTCCGTTCGTCACAACTCAAGAATTAGAGTGAAGACATACGCGGATGAAACCAGTGTTGTACCATCGCTTGTACCAATTTTCCAAGGTGTCAACTGGTTCGAAAGAGAAACCTACGATTTATTCGGAATCTTCTTCGAGGGCCACCCAGATCTCAGAAGAATCATGACTGATTATGGTTTTGAAGGACATCCATTAAGAAAGGATTTCCCTACAACTGGTTACACCGAGGTTAGATATGATGAAGAAAAGAAGAGAGTTGTTTACGAGCCATTGGAGTTGACCCAAGCTTGGAGAAACTTCACAGTTGGTTCATCTGTATGGGAGCAAGTTGGTGAAGGTAAGGATTTCACTCCGGAAGCTTTCAAATTACCTGTTCCAGAAGCTGAACCAGAGGAGGAAAAGAAGTAAGTGTTCAAACCAGAATTTCACGAGAATAATCAAAAGAACACTTCGCGAGAGGGAGATCAGAAGGATACAGAAGGGTGAATTCATAGCTCAGATAGAAATATTAAGTCCATAATATAACAAACTGTAGAAGAGCATAGTGACCCACCTGGGTGAGTATGCAACATTCTATTGGGGTAGCGTTGATAAGGGTATTTAGGGTAGAGAAATGACTATTATTTGCAGCATGTACTCGAATTATTTTATGGTTGTGCCTCAGATACCTTCTAGATACAAGGAGCTAGTTTAAAACTGTGTTACTTAACTATAATTGTATGATTACAAGTTAGCTATAATTCATCATAGCAAGCCTTTCATGATGTGGAATCAGCCATTCGCAATATAGTCGTACTCCAACTATCTTGTGGTTGAAAGTGTTCTGCAAGTCCTTAAGTACAATTTAAACATGGGCATCCTTTGCCTAGAACTCATTAGAAAACTTCATGAAGAGCATGACAATCACTTCATGAAAAGACATGCAAAAAGATTCACTTTATTTGCTCTTTCAATTCCTGCAACTCACGGCTCTTCTCTCCTAAGAACTCTTGTAAAGTATCAACTTGACTCTGAATCAAGTCCACATCGTTAGCAACACCAGATAAATCCACAGCAGGAGCACTGCCCACCAGCTGTTTATACTTGTATAATTGCTCATACTCATACTTGATTAAATCTTCCTTCTTCGAATCATTTTCAGTTGTGCTTGTAGTTTTGACTTTATTCAAAAGTTGCTCCAATTCCGTCAACTCTCTTCTTAAGCGTACTTCTTCCCAGTCAGTTCCTTCTGTTGAAGAAAAGTCTGTTCCACGAGTATTTGTATTTTGACCAATCTTGGAGAGATATTGCCCAGCAAATGTTCCGCCATTTGATGGTGTTGAACTGGAGACATTTCCCGTACTGATGGTAGTCCCTTTTAAATCATAGCTAGGGGCCTCCTTGGAGAAAGTTGCTCTTAAACTAGCAGGGACACCTCTTGGAATCCTTTTCCCGTTTTCCCTCTGATTCAAAATGTGCAAGAAAACCAAAGCTTGATCTTTATCGATCGTTTCAAAGGACTTTGGGTTAATCAAATTCCATGCGGAAGAAACCTCACTTTCCGGAACTCGTTTCAATGTACCATAGAGCGAGTTGAGTGACTCGAACCTCACACGTCCATACAGATCGCTATTCGAATTGTATATGGTTTCGTATGTTTGCTTGTCTGTGGGCAGAATGTACCAGTCAAAATCGTCACTCAACATCAATTCTTCATCAAAATTCGAATCGTCTTCCTCTGCAACCTCAAAGTCATTGCTGTTTTTATCAATAGCATGGTTAGCCGCAATTAGGTGAGCTTTCAGCGAAGGAACCAACCACTGAGGCAAAGCACTAGGGATTTCAGCAATAGAGCCGTTAACCAAGTCAAAGATAAGACGCATGGTAATACAGAACTCCTCGAAGTCTAGACTTCCATCGTTGTCAATATCTGAAAGCTGCCACACCTTCAGCAATTGCTGTTGCAGAAGGCGCAGATTCTTCAAGACTGGAGACACTTGATCCCCCGAAAGTTTGTTACCAACGGGCTTTAATCCCTGAAAGATTTCCCAGTATTTCTTGATTTCCCATTCTTCTAAACGAGGCATTTTGTACGGATTCTCAGTATATACTTGGACTTGGTGGGGAAGAGCTTTGCTTTGGATTTGCGTTGACGTTTAATTAGTTGTTCGTTTGGGTCTATTTTCGCCGTGGTTCATTTTGAGGCTGGTTCACTAGAGATTCGTGATCCATTGACTTTTAAGATGAAACATGCAAAATGGGGCCAGAGCAAAACCTGCTAAGTTATAGGTTACTTCTGGGTCTGATCCTTGCGGTACCCTTCCAGCTTTCACTTGGATCCAGTATCGGAATATAGTTACGGTTTTGGGACTAAGTACAACGAGAACAATTTTGGTTTCATCTATACTAGTTTCAGATTTTCTATTCAAGTCAGACAACTCGGGTTGTTGGTGTAATGGTAACATATCTGCCTTCCAAGCAGGTGCCATGGGTTCGATTCCCGTACAACTCATTTTTTTGGGTTTTGCGCACACTATTTTTTAATAGACCAAGCTTGGCTTTGCCACCAAGTAAAGGAGCCAAAGCAGTACGCTAGACGTGGAGAGATCAAGGTGTGTTACGTATGGACTTTAACACCTTCTGAAGTTTCTTGTATAGAAGATTAGGACTGCTTTCTTTCGTTTTTAGGGGTTTTATAGTCGAATTAGAGAACAAGATAAGATCGATTGCAAAAACCACTTGGAATCTTTCAAAAGCACACAGCAGTTCTAGAGCTCTTGCTAATTGTATTTGAGCCGTTGTTGCTGTAAACATGTCAGTTTGCTTTAAAATACCGATGGACAAATAAATTCAGGCTCATTATTTGCTACAATTAGACTGTTGTAAGTAATAAATTCATTATATTTACATTCACTATTCAGATTGTATTTACATTGAGACGTATTGGAGATTCCCGCCCCATTTCAGCGTTGGCAAGGATACAGAACATTCCTTGTAAAGGTCTTTTGGAATCTATAATTCCAATAGCAGCTCCATCAAATGTAACACTTTTGAAGACCGCTCATCGCTCCGGAAATTACAAGGCTGCTGCAGTGAAACATGACGACTCATCGTAGAGTCCATTTTATGTTTTCACGGTCCCTCTAAATCTTCGGAGTTCGCTCTGTATAGCCCACTCACTCTCCTTCACACGATATTGCCAGTCTTTACGACCCTACTCTTCAATAACCTGTTCTCCCCATCCATCGTCGTCGAAATCGTATCTTCCTTCCAAGATATCGTTCAACCCATCCTGAATTAGAGAGCTCTCTTCATCCATTGGCAATTCGCTTAATGCTTTCTGGTTAGCATATCCTCCCATAACTGTCTTCATCCTCCACCCAAACTCAGCAAACGATGAGACATCCAACATCCAGCATGTACCAAAGACAGCCATCAGACTGACCGTTGCACAGAGCATCGTTCCTGTTCCAACAGCAACGGCAGCATCCGTGGTGAAATTGTAACTAAGCGGAGGCATGTGGTTCCCTTGGAACAATGTTGGGACATATTGCCTACTGACAGTGGATTTGTAGGCGAATCTCAGAGCAAATATCGTGAGTGCTGCAGATGTCATGAAGAACATCATTTGTTTTTGACGACGTGCAACATACTCGTCGGAGGCAGAACCAGTCTTGAAGTTGAGGCTATGTAATATCTCTTTGACAGTCATTTGATGGTTTCTTAAGGCAGTGGTATGATTGGATTTTCGTGAAAATTTATATTGAGAACTTATATTGAGCATTTCACTTGAGCATTTTAGTGAGCATTTATATAGCACCAATTTGGTGAGCCGTCCTTCCATGGATACAGTATCAGGCCATATCTGCTGAGTTTGAGCCTACGAATGCAACCAGCTGGTTTCTACAGTGAATTAATATTCTGTGTGCATTCAGTGTCAATCACGAACAGCCAGAATAAGTACAAAACATGAGTCAAAAATGAAATTAAGCAAAGAGAAGAAAAGAATTCAGGCAACTGGAATCAACATAGGAATTCATAGCAAGCTGCAGTGGGTTTCAACAGAACATAGTGTCAAAATGGTTTTCTCTGGGGTGTCGCTCTTTTCAATTCTGGTCTCGATTAGATTTCTTCAGTGAACAAGCCACCCTGATTCTTATCAGTGTCCTTGTTCAACAGAACAATCTCGTCAGTGTCAGTGGTAAATTGAGAAGCTGGTCTTATCAGAGTTGTCTTCGAAGGCTTCACCAGCGAGTGGACGCTAGGAGCCTTGGCTGCAGCGGATGCAACAGGAGCTACTGCTGCCGCTGCTGCTGCTTTGGCAGGTGGAGGCGTCGATGGCGCAGCGTAAACTGCCTTCTTCTTATCCTTCTTCAGTCCCTTGAAAAGAGCACTCAATCTTCTTAAGCCAGACCTCTTTTTCTCTTCCTTAGGAGCAGGCGCAACCTTTGGAGTTGGGACAACCACAGGCTCGGGCTCCTTTGGAGGAACTACATCCTCGATAACAGGTTCTGGTTCTTCAGCAGAAAAGAGAGAGGTGGTGTCTCTCAATTTGCTTTCATTAACCTCGCCCTGCAAGTGTTCAGGTAACTCACTGTTGATCTTGTGCTCATCCTTCACTTTCGCGTCCAATTGGCTCAAAATAACCTGCTTTTGGGTTTCCTTATCAGCCAAGTAAGTAGCTTGTTGTTCGGATAAATCTTGTAATTTTGCGTCAAGGTCCTTGTCAGTTTCATCGTGCTTGGCGAATAAACCAACTGAAGTTCCTTGCAACTCCTCAACCTCCTTGGAGGTGGCTTCATGAGTAGCAGTGGCAGTCTCCAAGTCGGTTGTGTATTGGTCAATTTCGGTTTTGGTGGACTCTAACAATTCTTCCAATTCCTTGATCTTAAGCTCATATTCAGTGTTGAGCTTTTCGGCAGCAGCTACCTCGTCGGTTAATCCGGCGTGGGCATCGGTCAACGATTTCAATTTGCTAGTCTCTTCGGCCAATTCGTCCAAAGTTGGTTTGATTAAGGCATCCTTTTCGGCCTGGAGGGCGTCAACTTCATCCTTTCTCTCCTTCTTCAAGGCGGTCTCTTCCTCCAAGATACGTGCGGTGTTTTCTTCTTGTTCGGTAACCAATTCTTGGTGTTGAGTGGCCTGTTCGGTCTTCAAAGTTTCAAAATCAACTTTCTTGCCTTCTAAAACAGCAAGTCTTTCGGCCTTGTGGTCTTCAAAGATAGTGTCCTGTTCTTTCTTACTTTCTTCGTTTGCAGCTGTACGCTTTTGCTTAGCAATTTCGTAATCAGCACGCTCTTGCGACTTGAGCTGAACTTGCTCTTGCTTGTGTCTTTCGTGCAATTCGGCCAATTCTGCTTGTCTAACCTTTGCAGCGGAGTCCAACTCACGTTGAGCACCTGCCTTGACATCGATATCGGCAAGAACTGGTTGAACAATCTGCAGGGCCAAAGCGTTGATTTCGGATTGCAACATGGTCAATCCACCACCCAATTGAATGAGGCCAAGCTTGTTTTGTTGAACACGTTCGTCACTCCTCTTTTGGGCAAGAGACAATGCAGCGGCGTATTGGACGGCCTGCTGCTTGAAGTCCTGGTTGGACGAAAGCAGGATCAGCTTGAGTCTTTCCTGGGCATTTGCGTTCGCAGCAGCCATCAAACGGGCGTCGACGATATTCTCAGCTATGAGAGTGTTCAGTCTACGCTGTTGACTCACTTGTGTGGAGTAGCTTCCACCGTGCTTCAACAGGGCGGCGGCACCGCTGGCAGCCAAGGATTCTTCAGCATCGGTCAAGTACTCTGTGGTCTTCAATCCTGATCTGTAGTCAAGTTCTGGGTTGAATCTCGAGTTGAGCGACTTGGTCGAGTTTTGAGAAGCAATTTGGGAGATCTTTCCAATGTTGCCGAGAGTGCTGGCAGAAGTGGAGCCTCCGGTTTTGATTCCACTTCTCATGACATCCTTCTCAGGGTTGATTCTGCTGGTCATTGTGGAGGTCGAGTTGGTGCTGGCGGTCTTGAATAAGGCATCGTGGTTCAAGGAAGGCACACCGGTGGACACAGAGGAGGTGACCGAAGATAAGGTGCTTGTTCTTCCGGCAGAGGCAACGGCAGCAGCATCGGCATAGGCGTGGGTCTGGTCTCTGGACCATGCCTTGATGTTGTTCTGCTTGGCAGCCAAAGCGGCGGTGTGGGCATCCTTGGCGACAACACGCTCGTATGATGGCTTGACGGTCAAGTCGGAGGTGGCAGCAAGAAGCGCAGCTGTGTCCAGTGCACTCGAGTCAACGCCGATGGAAGCAGCACTAGGACTGGTGTAGACACCCTGCTTCAACTTCTGCTGGTAGATGGCCTGCTGCGAGAGCGGCTTCCCGTTGGTTTGGTAGATGGAGCGGGACATTGTTTGGTGGAGAAGAGGCACTTGTTGGAGTCAATTCGGGGTCGTTTTCGTTCTTTTTTGAAGGTATAGACTCGTCTGATACCGTTTTATACGCGAATGTGGTCTCTTTTCGATGAATTGAGCCGGCTTTGACGGGGAAAAGGGGCGTGGGAGCTTCTTGGTTCTTTATCGAAGTGGTTGCTATTCCGAAATTTTCCTCCTTTCGTGGCTCGACTTTTTTGGGACAAATTTCACTCGTGCTCGAGGAATTCGACTGGCGTCCAACACGCAACGGAATGATAAGGACTGCCTCTCATAACCTGAACGGTGGAGATGAGTGCCGTGGCTGTTAACGAGAGAAGGTTTGCGGGTCGTATAGAGCTTGCTTATGCCAGGCTGCCGAAGTGTTTTGGACGGGTGCTGGTGAGTCTGGAGCTGGATACGAGGGAGGTGATAGGCCCAGCTGAGGACTGTGGGTCTCAAAAGTGTGATATATCCGAATTCGTCCATTATTCGTGTAACTGAAGTTGTCAGTATTGGACATTTTGGACGATTTCTGCCAAATATCGACCAATAACGACCGAATTGGGGGAGAAAGTTGTAGTAGAGAAATGCTAGAGAATGGGATACTTGGAATTGAACAGCATTCGTGCTTAGTACAGTAGAGAAAACACCGTCACTTTCGACAAACTGGGTGTTCTGAGAGCCACAAGTGGCTGTTGATTGGATAGTGGAGAGTGGAAGGTGGAGTGAAATTGTCACGTGACCAAACATCCTCAGGCTTCCACTCCAGCACTAGGACCACCACCAGTGTCCAGTAGCTCCAAACACACGTTCTAGATCAAACAGATGGCGTACCAGCCGTCTCGGTGTCTTTACTATACCTCCAAGGTCTTCGTCTGTGATCTGCTCTCGATTCCTCTATCAAAAGGTATACTGCGAATTCTCGTTTGTTTTGTTTGATCCCAAATAATCCAGCCAACAGCCAGCCTTCGAGAATGCCTCAGGATCTTGCTCCTCTCTACTCCTTCCTAGCAATTGCTTAATACTCCCCGAAAGTCGCTCACGGTATTTACTACCAAACAGCTTACTCACCTTAAACACGACCTATCAGAATGGCTAGGGTGTCTACGTCGGCCAAGAGAGCACCCACTGGACGTCCCACAGTCCAAGGTTCCTCCTCCGGAATGCTCAGAAATTTGCCTGGTGATCCACCGGCTTCCACAATAACTCGCACAACAGTCAAGAGGAGATATAGACCGGGTACTCGTGCTCTTCGAGAGATACGGCAGTACCAGAAGCTGTCGGAGCTTCTCCTTCGAAAACTACCTTTTGCAAGATTGGTGAAAGAAGTAGCGGAGGCATACATCGGAGCAGACTATGGGATCAGGTGGCAGCTGAATGCTGTGTTGGCTCTACAAGAGGCATGTGAAGCTTACTTGGTGCATCTATTAGAGGATACCAACTTGTGTGCTATTCACGCAAAGAGGGTAACCATAATGAAGAAGGATATTCAGTTAGCCAGGCGGATTCGAGGCCAGATTTAGAAGGGCATACAAAATAATTTCCCGTTATCGAGGAGGACTTGGAGTCAGATTTAAAAGGGAATAACGAAAGGATGTTCCCTCACCCAGGAAGACTCGGAGCCAGATTGAGTGAATTTGAGCCAGCCATTTTATCGTCAAGGGCATTCCAGTAAAAAGAGTATGGGAACCAAGGGTATTCATTCAGCTACAGAAGAAGTACATTTTCAGATGGTGCTCTAAGATTAGATGCTGACTATCAAACAGTATTTTGTCAAATAAAACTAGGAACTTTGATTCAAAGGGTAAGAAAACACTGTTTTATGAGTCCTTGGTTTCACCATTAATTGCAATTAGAATTCTACTGCACTTAGAAAGTGGTGGAAAAAGGCTGCAAAGCTCAGAACATCGAACTTGTCCCTTGGTTTTAATTGTTCATCGCTCTTGCTTTTCTCCGCAAGTTATACAGTTATTGAGACGGATTTCGAATCAGCTCCAAAAGGTATTTTACTTAGGAAAAATGGGCTAACTTCTTGTGAGACGAGTGACAAGGAGAGTCGCATGGTTCTTTGAAATCTTGAAGACGGTATGTACAATCTACTATTTTTGAAGATGGTATATACAATCTACTAATTTTTCACAACGACCGTAATTATCAAATCTTACTTTCCATAGTTCATATTTCATATTTAGAAGAACCATGCTCTCGTAGTAAGAATGACGTCCCGAGGTATAAGGTACTGGAAGGCGCAAATGCACAATTGGTCTTGGCAGCACAGTCTTGGCACAAGTCAAACTTAATCTGGAACTTCACCCAGAAAGATATTCGCAGCCATTCTTACAAAATTTTAATTATATCATATTATTCGCAATTAAACTACAAAGCAAGCCTAAGTAGAGTATCTAAAGTAAGGGTTCTCCTTGTCAGTCAAATCGGCAAATTCAATGTTCTCAACACGGTCAAACTCAGAGGTGTCAAGGTTTGCGTTGTCCTTCTTCTTGTTGAGCCACTTGTAACTCACGTATAAAGCAGCGAGAGTAGCAAGAGAAACGGAACTGAAAGCCACCATACAGATAACAGCGGTGTTGTATTCTGGAGCTTCAGAAGTAAGGAAAGTTTGTGGACCGATCAAGTTACCCACACAGTAGGCAATTAAGACAATAGCATTGACAGTGGTTTTCTTCGTGTGACCAGCAACATTTGAAGAAATACAAGACAAAGTACAAATGAAACCCAATGGAGTGATGTACCAGATGGAGAAACCAGCAAGTTGGGCCTTGTGACTAGGAGCAAAAGCAAGCATACAAGTACCAACAACGGAGAGAACGGTGGCGAACATAGCCATTGGCAATCTCGAGTTGAAGTAGGAAGCAATGAAGGCAAGACCGACACAACCAACGATTTCAACAGCACCACCCGGCATTTGGAGCAAAAGCGATTGCTTGACACTGTAGCCCAACTTGGTGTTTAACAAGATGGAACCGAAGTTAGTAATACCACCGTTAGGGATGTTACTGGTCAAGGAAAAGAAGAACAAGAGCCAAGTGTTGTAATCGGTGAAAGCTTCCTTGAATTGGTACATCTTGAAAGTAGAGTTACCGAAACCCTGTTGGTTAGCCTTGATACGGAGAACGACACCCTTCTTGTCTTCTTCGTTCAAGAACCAAGCTCCAGCTGGAGTGTCTGGGATGTAGAAGAAGATGAGGATACCCAAGGAGATAGTCAAGACACCGGTGATGATGAAAACCAACTTCCAAGCGGCAATTCCGTAACTGTCCATGTGGGAAACCAAGCCGTAGGCGATGGCACCACCAAGAATGGAACCGATACCGTTCGAAGCGAACCACATAGCAGTACGCAAGAAGACCTCTTCCTTTTTGTAGTATTGACCGGTGATGATAACGAATGCTGGGGTGACGGAGGATTCCAACATACCCAAGATAGTTCTCAAGGCGACGAAACCTTCGTAGTTTGGAGTGGAGTGGAGACACAAGACAATACCCCACAAGACAATGAAGCAGGAAACAGTCTTAGCAACGGGGAATCTTTGCAAGAGTCTAACGGAAGGGTACTCAAAGACCAAGTAACCAAGGTAGAAAGCCGAACCTGTCCACGAGTAATCGATACCCACCATCTTCAAGTCGGTTCTCAAACCCAACAAGGAGGCGTAGGAGTTGGACAACTTATCCATAAACTGGAAACAGTAAAGCAACATCATGATCGGCATCATGTATCTGTCGATTTTCCACAACAAGGCACGGTCGGTGGCCGGGTCGAGCTCCATGTTGGCCAACTCGTCGTGCTCGACAAGGAACTTCAAGGCGGCATCAGCATCACCTGTGATATCAACACGCTTTCCTGTGTGGGGCGAGATGATCTGGGCAACCGTGTTGTGGTTGTCGATGTCGTCTTTGGTGATCGAGATCACCGGTCTGATGTCGGAGTCGACAGGACCCAACTTTTCGTTAACAGAAGACATTGGATGAAGAATGGTTCGATGGAGTGGAGAAGATCCAGTGTCTGTTGCTTCTTTGCTTCTAAGATGGTTTCTTCAAAGGATGCTCATTCTCGAGGATTCGGATAGGTATTTATACATGAAAAATCGAGAGCTCATCTTGCACCTGGTTCCCCCAGATAACGAAGCTTATCGTGCACAGGTCACAGGAGAGGACCGTTTATCGCTATCGCATTATCACCAGAGCTCATGCAGTCGTATTCAGATGAGGCGAGCACGCACCACGCTATCGAACGATTGACCAGATTTGACTCTGGTTCGCTTACGCTTGTGCCATCACCGTCAGATACCGTTTGATACCGTTGCACTCGTTGACACTGCGAGGCGTTTTGGGCCGAGTCTCAAGATAACCAGCTTCTGCCAAGAGAGAACAATGGTCCGTGGTGCTGCAAACGCATTGCAGACGGTCTTCTCGAGCAATCACCGCTGCTGCTTGTAGCACAAATTCCATCAAGAGAGATGTCACTTCGATAAGCTGCAGATAGTGAATGGCCCGGATATTCTGCCTGATAGCAGGCCAATTTCCATGGAAATCCAGATTGGGGGTCTCGAACCTTGCAACATGTTTACGTGCACTCCTCCTACCAGTGTGTCTTGCAATTAGAGTATTTGCAGCCGTGTCATGGTGCTAGGTGTGCTTTCCCAGCTGGTGATTGTTGTGCACTGACTCTGTTTCAGCTGCTGTGGGGACTGGGGTTTTGGCGGTGCACCCCCACGCTTGGCAGGTTGTTCCGTTGTTCCTTCAAAAAAGAAGCACCAGGGCTAATTTGGTCAGCTGACGAGGAAAAACGCTCAGAAGCGGTCGCTCGATGAGCCAGAACGCCTGCTGATACGCAGAGGAGGCCGGACACTCTAATTGCTCATTGTGCGAGGCAAGTGATTGTTCTATTAGCCCCCCGCGATGCCCCTCGCACTCTAGTGGTACATGAGTCAGTGTTTAGGGCCATTTCAGGGCCTTGAGCCGCGATGAGCACCTTTAAGCTTTGCCAGCTCAGGCCCATACCGGGCCATTCTGTGGTGCCTTAGGACTTGGTGCAGTGCCGCTCTAAATTTCACCTCTTATTGGCACGCGAAATTGCTGCGAATTGCTGTATGCAAGTGGAGTACTATCAATGCGTAATTCACATGAGCAGAGGGCATTGCACACCCATTCTCGAGACACAGCTGAGATCCAATTGCTTTGCCCTAATCTCGAGCAGTGACAATTTCATCTAAGTTATGGTTTGGGGGGGCATCAACCACCACGGCCCTGACTCTGATTCGGGGGCCGTGAGAGCCAAGCATGAGAAGTATTACACGTTGGTGGCATTACGAGCTGCCCTGGAGCTGCTTGTCTTGGGTTATCTGGTTCTAATAGCTCCTTTAGATTAATAGTCTCTTTAAGGTTATCAGGGCCTAATAGCTCCTTTAGATTAACTGTTTCTTTAAGGTTATCTGGTCCATTCGATTTGGTCTTGAGATAAACTGGTTATTAGTTTATTACCTTAGATTGACTACTCTGTAAGGTTATCTTGTCCTTCAATATTGGCTGGCCCTTCAATATTAACTGGCCCTTTATTATTGACTGGCCCTCACGTTTATTAGCTTAAAATTAAAATTGCTGCTCCAGCTACGTAGTGCTGCTCGCCACAGCTGATCAACTGCTCTTATCTCTCTGGTGAGTAAATGAGGTCGCAACCGCAGTGCCAAGGTCCATCCCTGGAATGAACAAGCACTAGTACCTGGCTGATTCCGTTGATTCCTCAACCACCAAATCTTATTCCTAGTGTGCAACGAGGGTATGCTTTTTACCCAGCTCCACCATAATTACTCAGAATACACCAAAAGAGGAGCAACGCCCCCACGCAGCGACCATACACCTCACTAAGATGCCAGGTGTATAAAGTGCACAGCCCGGGGAAAGAGTAGATTGGAAATTAAGACATGGGGAAGTGAAAGTCATGAGGAAGTGCAAGTCATGAGGAGTGCAAGTCATGAGAAAGGCCTAGGACTAGTCTCAGGATAGAATAAGACAGGATACCTGAGGAGAGAATTAACAAATGGACTGAGCAGAACTAACAAATGGACTGAGCAGAATTATTAAAAGGTCTGAACGAAAGAACTAAGAAAAAGACTGAACCAAGGCCTAAAGCAAGAACTCACCTAAGAGCTAAAGCATGGCTGAACTAAGCACTAAAGCATGGCTGACCTAAGAACTAAATCATGGACTGACCTAAGAACAAAGGCATGGGAACGAGAGATCTGAGACATGAACAGAACTAGGAACTAAAGCATGGTTGGACTAAAGCATGGCTGGACTAAGATCCAAACATAGCCGAACTAAGACTAAAGAACAGAACAGACTTGGAACGAAGGAAAGAACCCCAGTATGGCCCCAAGAACCTCGAGTATCAGGACACAAGCTGAAGAATACCTCCGCTTCATCTCATGATCACAACCACCCACTGCTTACAATCCCCATTCTGCTCCTCGCACCGACGGTTCACCTTTCCGGGTTCCGTTATCTATTGCCTAGTCGGCAGCCTGTATGAAGCAATCTGCCCGATTGGGCATTAAGTCCATTCCATTTGTGTTCGTTCGGGCAGGCTGTCCCATTTTCCAACAAGCTCGTTTACACAACTGCTGGCACCGTACCATCGCTCTCTTGCACAGTACTGCACTTGGATGCTTATCATTGGTGTTAGTGGCCACATCGCTGCAATTTATCGGACACCGTCTTCGTGTTTAGGCGATCCGGCATAATCTGTCACTGCAAGAGCTCTGGGAGGAGTCAAATGTCACCTCGGGTCGGGCGACTCTGCTCGCAGAAGTCACATTTCTGCGAAGATAGCACGCTGCGAGTTGACGGCCAGCAGATCTGGCTGTGTATCGCCAGATTGTGCTGAGATCTTGTCCTCGAACCGGCACGTTGGACAACAAGCTCAGACCTTACGAGTGTCAATCTCCGGACGCAATGAAATTGGTTGGCTGGGGAAAGATAAAGGATCCAGCCACAGTCGCCGTTCGTGGGGGATTTCTCGATCCGACAGCGGCCCAGAGGCCACGCAACTCCAGCGCGTTGGAGGTTCCAGAGAACTCGCTGCTTGCGTAAGCACCCAACGGTGTTTTCGGCCTTCAACGGTATTTTACGGTATTTTTACGGCTACTCTAGACCCATGTCATAATTGCAACGTCTCTCTGACCTTCCTGTTTTCGCTGTCCTTGTAGATTGTGGAGTTGATAAGTTCTTGTGGCAACCTCATTCTTGTGTAGCTATTGTTCTGTTTTGGGCCGTTTCCAAGACTTGACTCCTTTGCTTGTAATTAATCGAGTCATTGTATCTTTCACTTCTTTCTGTGTTTGAATACCCCCGGGCCAATAAATAGATATCCGATATCGACGACTTGCGCCACATTACACTTGTCCAGTTTTACCGGCTGCCAGACGGACGCAACTCTGTCCATATAATCAGCAGATCTCTATGGTTTTGGTGAGTCTACTGTTAGGGACGACTGTGAAAAGTAGTAGCTGTAACGTCGAAGCGTGCTACTTGCAAGGAACCTCCCAAATGCTGACTTACGCCGGACCAACTGGGTAAACACCCTCCGTAAAGCAAGGTAAAATCATCAAGCAGTCAAGCAGGACTCGACCTTAGTAAGTCGATCCTGGCTAAAATCATGCTCAGGTCCTTTGCCGGCACTTCCGGGCTTGGCAGTGGTGTCTGGTGGTTGCAGAACAGTGTGATTACTGTATCTGCTACTTGCGCTTTGGCTGCGAAATAATCTCACGATAAAGCAAATACGCCAATAAGCCTCGTTCTGCGACGAAGCGGCTTTCACTAAACTCCTTGCGACAAGCTCCAGTCGTTTCATTAAACGTCCAACGTTGAAGAACCTCGCTCACATGCCACCACAGTTTGCCTGTTCTGTGCTTCGATGAGCTCCTTCTCCGATATCGCACAGGTAGGCGGTCGATGATCCTGCACATAACAAAGTCGCCGTTCACCTCAAATTCCACGTAGATTGAAAGATGTGTGAAACTGAGGCAACCCAGATTCCTCCAGTTAAGCTCCACTACATGAACAACTAGAGGCTTAGAAGCTCAAGGAGCAAGCACGGTGTGTCACGCTGCGTGTGAAACGAGTCGGCGTGCATTGTAGTCACTATGCGGTCTTGTTCGTGGCGAGAAGTGCACGTAGTGACCGTTCTCCAGTCCGAACCAGCACACATCCAGCAACAGTCAGCAGCACCCAGTACACCAAGCACCACACCAAGCACCACACCAAGCGCACTCCGCACCCAAACACACCTACGAACAATCCACAATGCCCCATGTGGACAATAGCTACACTCCTCCTCACCTCACTATCACAGACAATACGAGCTAAAATAGATGAAGCCAAGGTCTCACAATACCTTTCGCCGGATTGCAGGGTTTCACACCAGTATCTGGTCTTGGACTAGATAATGCTTGTCACCCATTCCAACCCCTCTGGTGGTCTAAAATGTCTCACACTCAGAACTCTCCAGCCCAACCTTAAATCTGCTTGCTCATCGCTGTTCCAGTTTCTCCATCGTACAAGAGACAGAAAGTGCTCAACACTCGTCTGCAAAAACACAGTCACCGCTCTCGACATAGGTTCCTCGATGTCACATGTAACACCAGGGTAGTGGTGATCTCCTGATCCACCAGCCTCTCCAGGTTCGTTTATTGTTGGTATGTGCTGGCTATGCCTGCATAATGCAGATTGTAACTAAGGAACCACCAAATGATCTTAGCGAGAGTAGCGACAGCTACCGAGGCTCCCACAGGTATGCTCCCTGCTGAGACTCCGTGCAAATACTCCTCAGTGGTCCACCTTCGCTTCAGAGTGCCAGCTTCCAGTAAGACACCCTTCAATTACGTCTGCCCCCTCAACTCACAATAACCTTCAAACCGCATACTTCCCCATACACAACTAAAATAAGCGTAGTTCCACAAAGAGCGTAGTAAAGTAGCCGTAACGACGTCGCCCAACACTCGTTGGGATGGCTAGCTGTAAGTATAAGTAAAAGTTGATAGGCAGGTGATTTAGTCGAAAATCAGAATACGATTGCGAATATTGAAAATTAGACCTCAGGGACAACCTTAGACTAGCCACGAACAAGACGTAGAGGCTGAACAGGAGTCACTTTACGATTCATTCGAGAGCCAGATCATCATTGGAGGAGAAGACCGGCTCAGATAAAGAGGAATTACACGTTACAACGCCCTCGGATTGAACAGGCCATTGCACACGGAGCAAAGAACAAAGCCCTGGAGCAGCTCCAGACGACTCACACATCATAACGACACTCCCAGTCGTCAATACCTAACAACAGGCTACTTTGTGGAACGCGTAGAATACGAGCTTACCCTCTTCGCAAACAAGTCAATCCGTCACCACATTTCATCCACCAGCTACACATCATAAGGATCACACACGTCAGAAGTAAGAGCAATTTTACACACTCAGCATCGGCGTCCTACTACACATTGCATACAGATCACCGCTAGACAACCACATCAAGAACACCCACCCCTAGGCCGATTTACCCAAGTCAAGTTTAACAAAAAAGTACCACATCCCCCATCTCCACACACATGCTGGGCACCAAGAAGAAATTGGTGTACCGCCAGGACGCAGACGGTGTTTTCAGATGCGTGAAGACAGACTCAGACGTGTCAGAACCTTCCTCGAAAGCAGGCTCACCCGTATCGGATAGCTCCAATAGCTCCGTCGATGTCCCAGAGGTAGTACTAGAAAAGAAGAAAAAACCGAGGAAGAATGTTCCAAACGAATTGAGAGAGGCCCCCTGGATGATCTTAGATACTTCGGTGGAGCACCCACGAGTCGTACAATCGCACACTCCTCTGGATGCTCTTCTAGCACCATCCGAAATCTTCACTACAGGCTCCGTAAGAGGTAAAGTGCCATCGAGAAAAAGCTCCTATGTCGCACCAAATCCTCCAATCATGGAGGTGGAAGAACCCCCAAATCAAAACCCAGCTTCCCCAGCCGTCTATACAACCAATGACGTAGCTGAGATCGTGCAAAAAGTCGTCGTGGGATTGCAGCGCAAGAAGAGTCACAGTAATCCCAAGAGGTTGGAGGCCAACCCGTATCCGATCAACGACTCGATGCTACCACCGTCGCCAGTTTCGCCTGCAGAGAAAGTTAGACGGAAAAAACACAACAAACAACCAACTTCGTTATACCAAAGCTGTCCAGCTCCAGATCTTCATAACCAACCAATACGGCAGATTGCCTCCTACCCAACTGCACAGACTTCTGCATTACCCATAGAAGACTCGGCTCCCTATCCGTTACCGATCCAGGACAGCACAACCATACCAACGCCACCAGGAACACCACCATTACTCGAGGAAGAATCCCCACCAAAAGCATTATTATCGTCTCGTGTGTTCCCCTACCATATCATGACTCGAACCAAACCATCCAGGTCTCTTGATCCGACAAGCTTCGTCCTCGGGATATTGGCTGCAGGACTTGGGTATAAATTCCGTATGCCATTAGCATTGGTCTCGCTAGGCTTAGTGGGACTCGCTGGAGTGCTCCTAGTTCTAGGAACTGTAGCGGGCACTGCCTTCTGGTACTTGGGGCTACTCAATGTCCAGAATTTCGTGGATGTTAAACAGCACTTTGCAAACCTCTTCCGGTCGGAGGCAACGCCACTGGAAATACTTCTGGATTATGATTCCTCGGAAGAAGAGTACGAAGTTGATGATCTGGAAGAGGACGACCCCGCTGAAGAGTTAAGGAGGTCCTTAGAGGAGACTGCTGCAGCTCACGAAAGGGTGTCGACTCAGATAGCTGAAGAACCTAACTATGAGCGAGCACCTATCAAAGAAATTAAACAAAGACATGGTCGAGACATGGATTCAAAGTCTAAATTTGAAGACTCCATGATTATTCCAGAGATAAGGGAAAGTAGTGAGAGCATAAGCAGAGACACAGGCAGAGAAATAAGCAGAGACAACAGAGACATATACGGCCAAGACAGAAGGATAGACAGAGCATATCCTCAGTCCTACACTCCTGATAGATCTAAGTTGCATCCGGGTCCGATTCCTCCAAGGAGACATTCAGCTACTAGACTTTCTCCAAATAAACCGCAAACCTTCGATGCAAAGCCTAAGCCTATCACGAGAAGTCAAACTGAACCACACATGCCATACCCTCTGTCTAACTCTGGGTACCACTCTAATTCTTCATACAGGGCAAAGAACTTGCCTTCATATCCAAAAGAAGAACAGCTACCTTTGATAGGTTTGACATACGTACCAAAGGCTGTACTGAAAGAACGACCACCTAATGGACTTTCGCGACTGAATACTACTCAGAGTCACGCAAGCAGTGTCTTGGAAACTAGGAGAAATTACAACAACTTTGTGAACAATACAGGCGGTGGCGGAGAAGATTAGGCTCCGAGTAGACTCGGACTTCTTGTCACACCGTTCAAATAATCTTGCTTCATTCAACACTGACCTAACAAGACTCCCAGTTGGCATATTTTGGGTTGATCCCGAAAAGACGATTCGAGAGAGCAAATTTAAATAGCAAGACGAAAGAGACTTCGCAAATCGCCCATCGAGAGAGGCATGACGTTTTTGCCTATTAAACTCTCGTTTGCGGCAAGTAGTTAGTTAGTTAACCAATGAGACCATCATATTTTTAAACTTTAAACTGCCAAAGTATTACTCTCAAGGTGGAAATGGAACCTCTTCTGCCCTCTTGCGGCCCCTATTCCATGGCCCGTTCTGGCAGCACATGCCCATAGAATATGCTCCCCAATTCTGCAATTACCGCAGAACACAGTCACACCGAGGCTCTATCATGCCGGTGACCCATAATGTGGTTACAAAGCCACGTAGTGTTGTTGGAGTATCGTTCCGCTACCAAACCCTTTCGGTAGACATCGTTGGATATCCACACAACCCTCACTGAAGATTTCTGCAAACACACCTGTGTGGTTCTTCCAATCAAGTATGACTCTTCCTGAACAAGCCGATTTAGCAACCTCGGGAGGCATCCCTATAGCTATCACAAGTAGCCGAATACAGGTCATTGCTCTGCCAATTGAGGCTAAGGTCAACAATAAACAATCACGAAAAATTTGTGGGGAACCACCAACCAATCGTTTCAAGATGTTCGACGCTTTCCGTATTGACATGTGTGTGTACACTAGCCCTGGCACATCGTCCCGTCGCGCTCGTTCGTAATTGTTTCAAAAGCTTGTTTCTCAACAAATGGTGCAATTCTGCAAACCAACCGTATAAACAACATCTGCCAAGCTGCTTATTGCGCATTTCGCCGCCCGTACAAAAGTGAAATTTTCGAGATGCGGAAGGTTTCGAATCAGAATAAGCGAGGCATCCAGTACTAACGGTGGATGCCAGGCACTTCTCTTGGCCCGGTCTTCATCTCTCCTCGTTATTGTTTGATCCTTCCTGCTTGAATCAGGCTGCCTCACTTCTCAAGTTAGCATCGTAGGTCTATTATGAGAACCGTATTGATCCATGAAATCGCCTAACTTGGTTGGGATACCCTAAGTATAGCATCATGTTAGAAATTGCATCCGGACCCTTCTATTGACCGAGAACAGGGCTTGGCAGTTGACGTCTCGCATATATCCTTGGTTGCAGAATTTTTTTGTTCGAGACAGAAGTGTAAGAATAGACTAGTTTGCCGTAACACTTCTTTGTAGACCCTTTTCTAAGTAAAACCAACTATAGTCGTTCTTTCAACACTCAAACTACCTTCCTAGAAATGTTGTTCACTCGCTTCACAACTTTCCTTTCGGTCACTTTGTTGGCCACTCTTGCCAGTGCTGCTGATGCTTCAGCCAACAACAACGTCGCCGTCTACTGGGGACAAAACGCCGGAGGCGACCAGCAAAGATTGTCTGAATACTGCCAGTCCAACTCGGCAGACATCGTAATCTTGTCATTCCTTAACGATTTCCCAAACTTGGGATTGAACTTCGCCAACGCATGCGGTACCACCTTTGCCAACAGCACCTTGTTGCACTGTCCACAAATCGGTCAGGACATTAAATACTGTCAAAGCCAGGGAAAGATCGTCTTGTTGTCTCTTGGAGGTGCTTACGGTAACTACGGATTCTCCTCCGACTCCGAAGCTACCTCCTTCACCTCTGTCTTGTGGAACAAGTTTGGTGCCGGTACTGCTGACAGCCAAAGACCATTCGACGATGCTGTCGTGGACGGATTTGACTTTGACTTAGAACACCAACAACAAACCGGTTTCGTCGCATTGGCCAACACTTTGAGCAGCATCTACAAGGGATACGCAAAGAAGTACTACCTCTCTGCCTCTCCACAATGTCCATACCCAGACCAATCCGTTGGTGATGTCTTGTCCCAGTCTTACCTCGATTTTGCTTTCATCCAGTTCTACAACAACGCCTGTTCTCTCGACAAGACATTCAACTGGGACTCCTGGAAGTCATACGCTACTGACGTTTCTCCAAACAAGAACATCAAGTTGTACCTCGGTGTTCCAGGTACTCCAGCGATCGCAGGTTACGTTTCTCCATCTGTTATCAAGGATGAATTGGCACTTATTCAGGGCGACTCTAACTTTGGTGGTGTTTCTATCTGGGACGCTTCGTTCGCAACCAAGAACATCCAGTCTGACGGTACCACTTTCCTCCAAAGCATTATTCGTATCGTCAAGTCCTTTGTTGCTCCAACCTCTAGCTCTTCCGCCGCTGCTTCTAGCACTTCTGCTCCAGCTTCGTCTGCTCCAACTGTCAGTGCATCCGACCACGAAGAAGATGCCAGCACCGCCGTTGTCACCAACCTTGCTACAACTGTTATTACCGTGACTAGTTGTTCCGACCACAAGTGCACCGCTGTCCCAGTCACCACTGGTGTTGTCGTTGTTACCGAAGTTGACACCACTTACACCACTTTCTGCCCATTGTCAACTGAAGCTCCAGGCACTGTCACCGAAACCGATGTCTCAACAACTGTTATTACTGTAACTAGTTGTTCTGACAACAAGTGTACTGAAGTTCCAGTCACTACCGGCCTCACCGTCGTCACCTTAGTCGACACCATTTATACCACTTACTGCCCATTGGCTTCAGCCACCGCTTCTGTTGTTGTTCCTGTGACTTCGGCTACCGCTGTCGTTGTTCCAGTTACTTCTGCAACTGTGACTGTCGCCCCAGTAACTTCTGCTCCAGTTCAACCAACTGTTGTCGTCTCAACTTACGCTCCAGTTGTTTCCTCTACATCTGCCGCAAATGTGACCGTTCCAGCCGTCGTCACCTTTGGTGAAAATGCTGCCATTGCTAACAATGCCAAGTACGGTTTCGCCCTCGTTGCTTGTGGTTTAGCCATGTTGGTCTAAATCTAGTAGATTTGAAAATTAGCTTATATTTTTTTCGTTAATGATTTTTAGTTTAAACACCACAACTTAGTTTTAGCTTAGTATCATGAATTGATTTTTGCTCGAAGTATCTTCGATTGTATAGTTCTTGGACTACTCCATGGTCAGTAAAGCTGTACTACTGAAAGAAACGTAGTTTGAAAAGCTCCACAACAATTTCAAAAGCTTTGGGGCGCAGTCGAATGGGTTCCAGTATTAGCATACAACCCATCAAGGATAAGTGATCTTTTCACAAAGCGGATTAACTGTCCTTTAACTTCTTCAATACGAATTGATGTGACTTGCCTACGTAACTACCATCCTTAGTCAGTTTGAACCAATGCTGACTGTTGTAGGGTGCTATAACTTGAAGACAGAGTAATTAGAGTCGACCGAAATCTTATTATTTTCCTTCTAAAAGCACCAAGTGCTCAAAGGGGACCAAATTGCCAATACCAATACTCTGGACTTGCTTGGGTTTGTCTGTTGAAGCTGGCTCCAACTGACTAAGTATCCAGTCAGTACACCAAGAATTGCTTAATTTTGAGTTTGAAGCAGGCTATTCTTGCTTGAAGCCACACATAATGGTCGATTATGAAAGAATAACAGCCAAAATCGTATAAATAACCTCTCTGAGTCCTCGTTATGACGAAGCTCGTGCTTATTTTGCAACCTTGCAACAGATTCATGTGCCCTCTTTAGGCAAAGCGACAAACTAGCACCGTATCCTTAGTCAGCAAGCGACTGGAAGTTTTCGTTTTTTACGTGGTAGCGCAAATCCACCTCGAAGAACAACAAAAGTAAACTTCACGCCAACGACAGTCGGTCAATTCTCCAATCGCTCAATAACTATAGAAAATGCCCCTTTACAAAGAAGACAGTTTCCTCGTGGTGTGTCCAGGGTCGCAGTACACGATTTTCACCTTTGGGTTCCTGGATTCGTTAGCTCCCCCTCAATTCAGAGTACCAACGGTGGTCTATCAAGACAAAGCTAATGGAGAGTTCCATGCGACAAAGGAAGCAGGAACCGACTTGACTGAAATCTATCCGATTCAAAAAGGTAAAATCATCAACTTGGACGCTTTTAATCACTTCCTTAAGATAGTTCTTCAGAGTGTGCTTCAGAAGAACCCTATTCTCACCATCAACCATATTCCACTTTTGCTCATTACTCCACTGCTCACCTGGTCGCGTACTCAAGTCGAGCACATAACGAAATATGTTGTTGAACTGTTAGAATTTACAGCGTTCAACATTCTTGACTTTGCTGTTGCTTCGACCTTTGGTGTGGGCTCGAACACAACCAGTGCCACTGTAGTGAAGGTTGGTTACCAGCAAACTCAGATTGTACCAGTCGTCAGTTACCAAGCAGTGAAGTATGCTGCTGCCTATTTACCTGAAATCGGCTCCAACAGCTTGAATGAAGAATTGCAAAAGATTTTACCAAACTACACAACTCAACAAATCGAAGATTTGAAAGTTTCTGGAATATACGAAGTTTTGAGCTCGCTCGATGATACCTCATTCTACTCGTATGCTGACTTGCAGTCCAACGACGACTCAGAAATGGATGTCGCGAAATTGGTTGCAGAAGGCAAGGTGGACGAAGGAGACGACGAAGTCAAGGTGAACAGAGATTTGGAGACAAACACCTTTGTTGACTCTGTCAGTGGTGAAAATGTATCTGTAGGAAAGGAGAGATTTCAAGGTGCCACCAAGTTTATCAACACGATTGCTTCTCATATATATAACACATTGCTGAAAGTTCATGACATTGAGAAGAGACAAGAATGCTACGATAATTTAATATTCGTTGGACTGACATTTCAGATTCCAGGATTAAAAGAGGCTATCTTGCACAAACTACTTGCCGATTACCTATTCAGAGAACCAAGCCATAATACCGGATCAACAAGCAACGGGGTTAACACCGCCATCTTGGCCTACCAGCAGGCAAACGAAAGTCTCAATGATGGAGAACACAACTCGAGCATAGCACAAGTACCTAGTCTGATCAAGATCTCAAAATTCCCAGAGTACTTCCCAGAATGGAAGAAACCAAAGGAACGCGGAGGTTCATGGCACCATGTTCATTTCTTAGGAGGTGAGATTTTTGCTAAGCAAATCTTCTCCAACAACTCCAATCATGGCAGAGCCTTGTTTGTGGATAGCGATGTCTATGAGGAAAGAGGGCCAGAAAGTATTTGGGTAGCGAGTGTTTAACTGGGGTGGTAAATGCGATGCACTAGTGCCTGCTTTTAGTCCAGATGATCCAACTTTCGGAACCTCTGTTCTTTTTCGCTGAATACACTAGCGAGCGGTATATTCGTATTGGCTGCACGCAATACTGTGGAGCCTGAATAAAATTGTAATATAATATAATAAACATGTTTCGTTTACAGTTCGTACGAACTATGGGTGATCTTTCTCTATAAATCAGTACCATCCGTTCGAATCAATTCCCCAAGTATAATCAAAGATGCCGTTTGTTTACACTGCTTCCATTCCTTTACTATACTTAAAAGACGTCCCGAACTGATCCTAGGGTTCATTAGAAGTTGACATAGGTTCTACCTCTTAGCTGGATGCAAAATAAGAGTGAAATGGACGTTACATTACATGCAGGGCAATACTTTTTGCCTCACACGCATTTGCGTGTCAACGCGTCCTACCTGAAAACATACGCGACTCCAGGGATGCTTCTATCCAGAGCACTAAAGCCAACAGCAGTACGAGCGTCTTCATCTTTCTTATTGAGGAGACCTTTATTTAGAATGGCACAGCAACAGACTCTAGGTCGATTTTTTGGAGGTTCTGGTAAGACAGAGAAGAAGTCACAGCCGAGCATTTTGAGTGCATTAAAGAAGCTGAACTCAGGCAGCCAGGAGATCAAGAACGATCCAAAGACAACCAAAAAGGAAGAAATTAAGGATAGTGCCGTCGATACTGAAGCTAAATCTGACACTGCTGAAGTCTCTGTACTGAAGAAGCACCCAATCGAAGAAGAAAGTGAGGAATCCGAGGAGGAGGATGTGAAAGCTCCCCGCAAACGAAGTAAAGTGGATGAAATGATATCTACAGAGGACAAAGTAAAGACAGAGGTAGTAGAAACCAGTGTCAAGACAAAAGCCAGTGTTAAAAGTGACGATGACCTTGATGCAAAGAGCATTGGCAAACTTGAAATAGTTAAAAAAGTTGTAAAGCTGGAAGAGATCGAAAAGGCCGGATCCACAAAGAATCCACCGCAATTTGCCAAAGCCATCTTGGAAAATACAGGAGATTCCATAGCACTCCCTGCTAAGATTCCTTATGCATTCATTAGTGATATCTTTGAGAAGATTGAAGCGGAGTCGTCGCGTCTCAAAATCACGGCCATAATAGCACTGTTCTTCTTGCTGGTGCTCCAACAGTCCACCCCAGAAACTTTGGTAAAAATCGTTTACCTATTCATTAACAGATTGGGCCCGGACTATGAGCCTGACTTAGAATTGGGTTTGGGAGAGACATTACTTATCAAAGCTATCAGCGAATGCTATGGACGCCCTATTGCAACCATCAAACGTGATTACCAAGAACTAGGTGACTTGGGTATAGTGGCTCAAAAATCCAGACTGGGACAACCACCAATGTTTAAACCAGCTCCGTTGGATGTCGATACAGTGTTTGCAAATTTGACTAGTATTGCAAAGAATACAGGTAAGGATTCACAACTGAGAAAAATCTCCACAATAAACAAAATGCTAACTGCTTGTGATATGAAGACCAGTGAGGCAAAGTTTTTGATTCGATCACTCGAGGGCAAACTACGCATTGGATTGGCTGAGAAGACGGTTTTGATAGGCCTCTCCCAAGCATTCGCCAACTATGCAGCTAAGAAAAATAGTAGAGCTTCTACCGAGGAATTAGCATCCGCAGATGAAATCATCAGAGAGGCATTCTCGCAAATCCCAAATTATGAAATTGTCATACACAAGGCATATCAATATGGGATCAGCAATTTACTAGAACACTGCCAGTTAACTCCTGGGATTCCATTAAAACCGATGCTTGCAAAACCTACCAAGTCGATCACCGAAGTTTTGGACAGATTTCAAGGCGAAGAGTTTACTTGTGAATACAAATATGATGGTGAGAGAGCTCAAATACATTTACTTGGAGATGGCTCTGTCAGAATATACTCCAGAAATTCGGAAGACATGTCTCAAAGATACCCAGACTTGATTTCCACGATAGATGAATTTCTTAAAAGACAAACAGACCAAGGAACTTCGAATTCGATTGTCATGGACTGTGAAGTCGTGGCCTGGGATACAGAAAAGAAAAAGATATTGCCTTTCCAAGTTCTTTCCACCCGTAAACGAAAGGATGTCGATGCTAAGGACATCAAGGTTCAAATATGTGTGTTTGCTTTTGACATGTTGTATTTCAACGAGCCTCTAATCACTAAGCCCTTCGCAGAACGCAGAAGTATCATGCATGGGAACTTAACACCTGTTGAGGGTAAGTTCCAGTTTGCAACCGCCAAAAACTCGTCTAATTTGGATGAGTTGCAAACTTTCCTTGACCAAGCTGTAAAAGACCAGTGTGAGGGTTTGATGGTAAAAATGCTCAACGGAAAAGATTCGTATTATGAGCCTTCAAAAAGACTGCGTAATTGGTTAAAATTGAAGAAGGATTACTTGGCTGGTGTTGGTGACTCGCTTGATCTTGTTGTAATCGGAGGGTATTTTGGAAAGGGTAAAAGAACAGGTTCTTACGGAGGATTCTTACTTGCGCTGTACAATCAAGATTCTGGCGAATATGAATCTACATGTAAGATTGGAACTGGATTCCTGGATGAGGACTTGGTTTCGTTGCATGCAAAGTTGAAAGAGACCGAAATTTTACAGGCAAAGCCATATGTTGTTTATGACACCACTAACTCGAGTGCAAAGCCTGACGTGTGGTTCGAGCCGACACTTGTATTTGAGGTTTTGGTGGCGGATTTGTCGCTTAGCCCTGTTTACAAGGCAGCACATCAACAATATACCAAGGGAATCTCCTTGCGCTTTCCTAGGTTCATTAGAGTGAGGGATGATAAGTCAGTGGAAGACGCAACTAGTTCTGACCAGATTGCAGAGTTCTACGAGAGACAAGCGAGTGTCAACTAAACAATCAGTACGTGATAGTTGATGACGGAAAAGTTGGCAGATTGATGGAAACTATCTTTCCAAGTCAAATGTAGGTTCTACAGAATATGCATAAATAAATAATGTATAAGTCTCAATAGAAGAAAACTTGAAATGCTGAGTGAACAAGAACAGCAGATGCTATTAACAAGAAGAAAGGTGAAAGTTCGTAAGATATATGACAATAGTAAGCTCGAGTAAGTGAGCTGCAATTCTGAGCATATTTCAAAGTATTGAAAGATCCAAAAGTTGCTTTTAGGAGTGGCTTGAAACACGTTTAGGAGTTCCCTCCCTCTCTATTTTGCCTCATCCGATTCTTAATTCTATCAGACAAGCTTGAACTGGCGAAACTGAACTCAACACCTTCGCTTGAGTCAGTTCTTAACAAGCGACTATGCGGTTGAGGGGCGTAATCATCTGCCATTGAGATGGTAGAATTAAAGTTCGACTGCTGTTCAAGTGTGAGATGGACATTCTTTGCATTGGCATGCAAGTGATAATCTGAAAACATTGGAATGTTTGTCAAGGAATTATCAGAGTTCATCAAAGAAATACCGTCTGATACCGAAGAAGAATGTGCAAGACCTGAGTGTTCTTCTGAAATTTCAGCGAGCGATGTAGGGTCTTGACGAGCCTTCCTTGCCTTCTCTTCCTTTCTTTTCCTAATTCTACGATTGCGTAATTCCTCAGTTTTACGGTCTTCCTCTTCATCACTGTCAACATACAGAATATCCTTCATCTGCAAGTGATCCTTCATAGCCAACAAGTTAAAGTCGTGAGGGAAAAGTTCTGGGCCAAATGTGTTAACAAGACTTGTGATCTCTTCGGAAAGTTCATTACGGAATGCCTTCAATTCCTTAATCGAGGAGCCAGAAGTAATCGACAAGTAAAGCGGCCTAAGGGACTTGAAAAGGTCCATTCCTTGTTCACCTGTTATCAAGGCAGAATATGTCACTAAGACACCACACCCATAAAGAACACACCAAACCCAGATAAGCAGGAGCCTTCCATCTGGGTAGCCTCTATTGTAATAATAAGTACCAACGCTAGCGTAAAACGAGTATACGACAGGAGCAATTCCCATTCCAATCAAGATCTTCCAAGTTGCAACAACATCATTAGCCTTAATTTTGACGGTGGAGTTTGCAAGCGCAGTTGCTGCTTTTCTGGTGGAAATTATCTTAGAGGTAATGAACACTGGTGAGAATAACGTTGCACCAGGCAATGCTAAAACCAAGAAGAACACCAACTTAATGAGACGGTAAATGAAAATTGGCAATAAACGAAGCTTGTTAGATTCATCGCAGTCTTCCACATGGTGATCAGGCAAATAGAGTTGCTTCAACATCTCATTATACTTCAAAATCTTGCGCTTGACTTGTTGGACTTCAGGCTTGTCTTTGAATGTCTGGTAGCCTAAAACCAAACGTCTGTTCATTTCAACAACAAGAGCAAGGGGCAAGTACTGAGCAAGATTACCAGCATATAAACGGCGAGCAGCCTGAATAACAAGCAAGGTTTCAAAGTCTTCACAAGTAACTGTTACGGCCTTTAAACCGGTCGTCACGATGTCCAAAAGTTCTTTTACCAGTTCCCTGTTAGTTTCAGGATTGGCATACTTTTTAACAAGTTCGCGAGGAATCGTAATAGGGTGTCCAAACTCAACCACAGCACGCAGACGGAACTTGTGGGCATTGAAGTAGTTCATTCCGCATGGCACAATACTCACATTACAGTGTGGATCATTGTCCATGGCACCAAGTGCCATAATCGCAACACCAGCCTTCAAAGGAAGCAAGTCAGTACGGTCATGGGAGCCACCTTCAGGGAAGATACCAATGCAGTTTCCATGGGACAAATGTTTGAAAACCATCTGGTAAACTGATTTCTGATCGACCTTGTCAGCCGTTTTAAAGGCAGTTCCCGAAGTGAGAAGTGAGGTGATCTTCTGACTAGTTTTGAATTCTTTTCTCAAGATGATTTCTGTGTCGGAGACAACTTCTACGATTTCACTGGCCCCAAGCGATTGCGGTAAGGCAATAAGACCCTTAGGGCTACATTCAGACAAGAACTTGGTGCCCTTACCGCGAACGCGCAATGGGTCCGCATTGATATCGATGAAAATACGGCCAGTTCCCTTGACCAAGTTGTCTTGAGCACGAACCACTGGGATGGACAATTGACATTTGGACAACATTCCAATGACCTTTTGCTTGTAAGATTTGGCAGCGATCAAAAAGGAGATACGACGTTGCAGCTCTCTTTTGACCTGGTTCATCAAAATGATTGGATCGACAAATTGGTTTGCGTGAGGAGCAGCCACGAAGATGACGGCACCCGTACGAGGTAAACGGAAAGCACCTCTTGGGCGAATTTCACGGAAGAAGCAGTCGAAGATAATGCCAAAGGCCCAAAGGAAAATGTCGTAGATCCAGAGTCTGTACCAAGGGGACGGGGTGTAAACGAGCGAGGGGTCCACCTTACCACTTCTTTGGCTCTTTTTGCGGGCAGGTCCCGGAGAAGGGCCTGGAGTTGAGCTCGAGGAAGTATTGCTAGGAATATTCAAGTTGAGTGGAGGAGCAGCATCCTCGTGGGACTGAATTGAGGGAGAACCAGCCTTCACGGTGACACCATCGGTGGTGTTTGCGGTTGCAGTAGAAACGCCATCGAAAGTGCTCGATACTCCTGACGGACTTGATGCTCCGGAATTGTCTTCAGAAGGCCCAGCCAGACCAGCCAAAGCCTCGGGATTTCCTCCCGTGCTAGTCGCAGGGGTCAATGTAGCGTTCAGCACCGCACCTTTGTCAGCACCAGCAGTTTGGCTCATGTTGCTGCGAATAGTGTGTAAAAAGATTGTTGGGGATTTTTTCTTGATTTGGTGATCATTTTAGCTCCAAAAAGATGTTGGTTGGTTGGTTTAGTGACCAGCATCCAGAGCGACCAGAACTGGTGTTTTATAGGGAATTCGAGCAGTGTGCGTTCCAGCACCGTTCCAGCACGGTTTCGCATTGGCTGGGCTGTTTGAGGTGTGTTCCAGCTGGAGGTGCACCGAGTTTCAAGTGTGTAGCAGCTTGTTTGAGCTCAGTACGAGCAGTGTGAGCTGATTTGGGACAGCTTTGGGCTGCTTCAGCCGCATCTTCGTAGATCGAGCATTTTGAGCAACAATGGCGATGGTCCACCGCAGTAGACCGTAATTACATGGACTCGGTAGTTGCAGCCTCGGCGACCACTGCCAGCAGGTGGTTGCCAGATTATGGCTCGATCCAGCCAGATCTGGGGCCCATACCGAGGCGGAGAAAAGGATGTAGTTCCAAAATGGAAGCCTTAAAAATGAGCACGATCTGGAACTTCACCGTAAACGGCAATTTCACGGTGTTGAAGCCAGTTGCAAGATCTCAGTGGTGCTGACGGGGTTGTGTTTAGAAGGAAGGAAGTCTTGTACAGTTTGTAGTGTTGATATTGGCAGAGATATTGACTAAGATTGAAATTTATATTGATATTGGTGCAGTTGATGTAGTTGTGGCTGCTTGGCTTTGGTGTTTTCCCTAGTGTGGTTTTGGTGCATGGACAGCAGTCTCCTGGACGGGTACTCGGAGCTGAAATGACGTCAGCTTAGGGTGTAGTCGGTGTTGGCTAGGTTGATGGAGAAGATGTAGAGCCGAGTATGCTTGTGTCACGTGACATCTGCACCGCTTTCACCGAAGTCTCTTCACCACCCCAATACCTCGTCTTTTGGCCTCGTTCAAAGCGTAAACCCCTGAAGAAACAGCACTTTAGAAGTACGTCCCTTCAGAATCCGTATGGCTCTTCATTTTGGACGTATCTGAGTGGGCACCAACAGATAGGTATTAATGTCCTGCACACAAGATCTAGACCACACTCATCTCAGAATGCGACCCCGGATAAAAGACCGTGGGGAACACCAGCGTTGATTGACCGCAGTAGGCAGGTGAAGCTGCCTGTGAAGGAGCATCATGACGACCAAGAAAGAACGAGCTGAGCTTAGCGATGCTCTTAGAGAAAGAATGGTGGAATTTGCAGCTCTCGTCGGTGGACAACCAGATCATATGCCCACGAGCATATGCTAATCAAGCAAGTCAGGATCATGTGCAATAGGCTCTACGGAGAACGTGAAGAGTGTCAAAGACGACACTGAAGAAGCAGATCTTGAACCTGAGCCAAAATACACTGAGCTGTGCAATGCTGAGCTGGGTGACAGTGGGCCTGTTGAGAAATGCAGAGATCCGAGAATAAGAAAAAGAGCATAGAGAACAGCCAGAGCAGCACTACAAACTACACTACTACCGGATGCCGAGAACACGCACACCTCCACAGCCACCAGTTCCAACAACACGGCCAGTACACCCCAACAGAGCAAGTCCTCCGCAACACACCGAAAAGCTGAGCACCACTGTTCACTCAAAACATAATTCCACCAAGACACCTTGAAATTGCACCAAGCACACCGAAATTCCACCAAAGACACCGAAATTCCACCAAACACACCGAAATCCTCCCTGTGAGTCCCGTAGCACTCCGGCAGATGACTCGGTCTCGCCTACACCTCTCCCAGTACCACTTCTTAACTCGGAGGTGCTCCTTTGTGCGTGCTCAGAGTACCACTTTTCTCCAGACCTCTGCAAATTTCAACCGTGCACCAAGCTACATCTCCACCAACGTCTCTCTACACCAGCCCACGCCGGCCCCTCAGTCTCTAAAAACACCCTAAACCGGCCGCCAGAACACGCCGGCCCCAGAACGTCGCTAAACTGCTCGTAGGGCCCCCCTCCGCTGCTCCTTCGCTGAAATCGACTTCCTCAGTCGGTTCCTTTCTGGAAAATCTCGTACCGAGGCCCCAATTTCGCCTGCTTCCTGCCACACCTCCAACGTCGCCGAACGTCGACGTAGCCCTCCGTCTGTCTCCCAACAGCACGTCCCACACCCTCTCTCCTCAGTGGCCAGCACCGCACTGCCATGGATCCGTCGGCAACTTCACATGCCCAGCACGGTCCGCTAAGCGGTGGTGGTGCCATTAGCCGTTTTTCCCGTGCTAATCCACCCCCCATTTTTCACTTCCTTCAGGGATCCCCGCAAAACCTCAGAATCACAAGCAAAGACAGTATAAATAGGGCTGCTTTCGCTGGGGTAGCTTTCTTGTATTATCCGGTATCAATCTTTATAGGTTCAATATGTCTCAATTATCTTTCAAAGACAAGGTGGTCATCATCACAGGCGCTGGTGGTGGCTTAGGTAAACAGTACGCGTTGGAGTACGCCAAGCGTGGAGCCAAGGTGGTGGTCAATGATCTCGGTGGGGCCCTCAACGGTGCCGGTGGGGACTCGCGTGCCGCCCAGTTGGTGGTGAACGAAATCAAGGCTGCCGGCGGAGAGGCCGTGGCCGACTTCAACAACGTGTTGGACGGTGACAAGATTGTCGAAACCGCCGTCAAGGCCTTTGGCACAGTCCACGTTGTCGTCAACAACGCTGGGATCTTGCGTGATGCCCAGTTCAAAAAGATGGAGGAAAAGGACTTCCAGTTGGTGGTTGACGTGCATCTCAACGGTGCCTACAAGGTCACCAAGGCTGCGTGGCCATACTTCAAGAAGCAGGGTTACGGAAGAATCCTCAACACCGCTTCTCCAGCTGGTCTCTACGGTAACTTTGGGCAGGCCAACTACTCCGCTGCCAAGCTCGGGTTGCTCGGTTTCGCAGAGACTTTGGCAAAGGAGGGTGCCAACTCAAACATCATCGCTAACACCATTGCTCCTTTGGCTCGTTCAAGAATGACAGAGTCGATCTTGCCTCCTCCAATCTTGGAGCAGTTGTCTCCAGATAAGGTGGTTCCTCTCGTGGTCTACTTGACCCACGACGATGTTGCCGTCTCCGGTCAGGCCTTCGAGGTTGCTGCTGGTTTCTACGCTCAAATTAGATGGGAACGTTCCGGTGGTGTCTTGTTCAAGCCAGGCCAATCGTTCTCTGCTGAGGTTGTTGCCAAGCGCATCGACGAAATCTTGAGCTTTGATGACCTGAAGAAGGTCGATCTCTTGAAGAACCAATACCCAACCATGCTCAACGACTACGGCTCCTTGACAAAGGCTGCCCGTGAGTTGCCAGAAAATGACGCCTCGGGTGCCCCAGCAATCTCATTGAAGAACAAGGTTGTGCTTATTACTGGTGCTGGTGCCGGTTTGGGCCGTGAATACGCTCTCTTCTTTGCCAAGTACGGTGCCAAGGTTGTGGTTAACGACTTCAAGGACCCATCCGCTGTCGTTGCAGAAATCAAGAAACTCGGTGGTGAAGCCCACGGTGACACTCACGATGTCGCCAAAGACTCAAAGGCCATCATTGACAATGTCATTGCCAAGTACGGAACCATCGATGTCTTGGTCAACAATGCCGGAATCTTGCGTGATCGCTCCTTCGCCAAAATGTCTGATGCTGAGTGGTACGCTGTCCAAAATGTCCACTTGCTTGGTACTTTCAACTTGACCAGACTCGCATGGCCTCACTTCTTGGAAAAGAAGGCTGGTAGAGTTATCAACATCACCTCCACATCTGGTATCTACGGTAACTTTGGTCAAGCCAACTACGCCTCTGCTAAGGCCGCCATTATCGGGTTCTCACGTACCATCGCCATTGAAGGTGCTAAGGCTAACGTCAAGGTCAACATTGTTGCTCCTCACGCCGAGACTGCCATGACTTTGACCATCTTCAGAGAAGAGGACAAGAACTTGTACTCTCCAGACCACGTTGCCCCACTTCTTGTGTACTTGGCTAGTGACGAAGTTGAAGTCACTGGTCAATTGTTCGAAGTTGGTGGTGGATGGATCGGTTCCACTCGTTGGCAACGTGCCAAGGGTGCTGTTCTGAAGGATGCCCACCCAACTGCTGAGTTCATCAAGGCTAACCTCGCTGACATCACAGACTTTTCTTCAAAGACCGCCAACCCAAGCACTACAACTGAGTCTTCCATGGCTATTTTGTCTGCTGTTGACCCAGATGATGATGATGACGATGAAGAAGAGGAAGAAGATGACGATTCTGACGACGAAGAAGACCCAGTTTTCACTTACGGAGACAGAGAAGTCATTTTGTACAACATTGCCCTTGGTGCCACTGCCAAAGAGCTCAAATACGTGTATGAGAACGACCAAGATTTCCAGGTCGTACCAACCTTCGGCCACTTGGTTATTTTCAACTCTCCAAAATCTCAAACTTCATTCTCCAAGTTGTTGACCAACTTTAACCCAATGATGTTGTTACACGGTGAACAGTACATTAAGTTTGAAAAATGGCCTGTTCCAACTGAGGCCTCTATCAAGACTGAATTCAACCCATTGGCCATCACCCAGAAGGGAACCAACACCGTTGTTGTACACGGTTCTAAGTCTGTGGATGCCAATACTGGTGAACTTATCTTCACCAACGAATCCACTTTCTTCATTAGAAACTGTAAAGGTAAGAACAAGGTTTATGCCGAAAGACGTACCTTTGCCTCGAACCCATTCACTGCTCCAACAACCACTCCAGATTTCACCACTGATGTCAAGATCTCCCCTGACTTGGCTTCTTTGTACAGATTAACTGGTGACAGAAACCCATTGCACATTGACCCTAACTTTGCCAAGGGTGCCAAGTTTGATGCTCCAATCTTGCACGGTATGTGTACCTACGGTCTTTCAGCTAAGGTTTTGTTGGACAGATTCGGTCCATTCGGTGAAATCAAGGCTAGATTCACTGGTGTTGTTTTCCCTGGTGAGACTTTGAGAGTTGTGGCCTGGAAGCAAGGTGATATCGTTATCTTCCAATCGCACATTGTCGAGAGAAAGACCATCGCTATCAACAATGCTGCTATCAAGTTGTTGAGTGATAAGCCTAAGATCTAAGTCTCTAAAGACTTCTCTCTCTGCAGCTGATTATATATCTACTTCTACTAGCAGTGCGTATGTTCTATGTTTTATTTATTTACGAGTATTGACAATTATTGTAGTGTGGTTAAACCTGATGCCTTGTATTGTATTGTTGGGCTTGTCTTCGTTAATTGAGCAGTTAGCATAGGTTGAAGCTTGAAGACTGTCTAAATCAGGAGTGTGATATTTGAAAGGCTCTTTGGTATACCCAATTGGAATATAATATCCACTTAATCATGTCAGCTTTTTAGTATTTACTTATAACTCAGGCACCATTTCCCTAATAAAGTCTTACGAAATCAGGCTTGAACATCGAGGATTCCCCATCCAGCGTAGTGTCATATTTTGGTAAAGTATATCTAAATGGGGTGCACTGGTTGCAACCATTTGGCTGCGAAAAATATACGAAAAAGGTTGCATCAAGATTGGAATTGAAAGAATTGAACGATTGGAAAGGGTATAGAGAAGCACTTAGACTTTAACAGGAATCGTCTCAACGATAATACCACCAGCCTTGCTTTCGGTTGAAACTTGCTCAACATCGACGTCAGCATCGGTATCCACAAGTGTAGGTTCACCCAACTGCGAAACATCAAAGCCATTCTGAGTCAAATACTCAATAAACACCCTGTCTTCCTCATTGATGGCGTTCTGATTGACTGATGGGCACAAGAACAAAGCAACCAAAGCTGAGAATATGCACAATGCAGAAGCAACAAAGAAAGGCATAGTGTCACCTCTGTCGGTACCTGGACGAGCGGTATTCTTGATAATCACAGGGAAGACCCACGTACCAACAAATGCACCAACCTTACCCACAGCAGCAGCAATACCGTAGTACTGACCTCTAATAGGAGTAGCACAGGTCTTAGAAGCAAGTAAGCCAATGTTGTCGCCCGGTCCGAATTCTCCTAGTGTAAGGAAGATACCATAAACAACAACAAAGCCACCAACATGCTTCTTCAAATCAGAGTATAAGGCAGACATAATAAATCCGATAATTCCCTGCAAAGTAACACCCACAACGAATGTAGTTCTTGGACCAAGGTAATCACCGGCGATGGCACCCAAGATAGCTCCTGGCATGTAGAACAAGTTGAAGACCACATTCCAGCCAAAAGTCTTGTAGATATCTCCATCAGGAATAACTTTACTAATGATAGTTGTGGAATAGATACCAAAGGCATACACCGAGAAATCGTAGATAAACCACAAGAGTGAAACCACCGACAACCTAAACCAGTAGAATTTGACGATGAGCCACACAGGGTACTTCTTGACCTTCTTCATGTGCAACTTGTTAAAACTGGCCGAGTCTGACATCTTCATTCTCATGAAGAAAAGAGCCAAAGGAGGAAAGACACCAAGACCCAAGGTTAATCTCCAGACAGGCTCCAATCTGGTTGCTCTGAAGATCCAAAGCAAAACCAATGGAACGAAGGCAGACACAACGAAGCCAAAGTCGATCATGGTGTTTGTGAACCAGGAAAAGTATCTGTTTCTCTTACCAGCTGGCAACATATTTGCAAATTCAGAGGCAATGACGGCAGCAGTTGGGTATTCCGACCCAATTGCAATTCCCAAGAAGAAACGGAAGGTAGTCAAAGCTGCAAATAACCCCTGTGGAGACCCATTGGCACCCCAGGTACCAACGGCACACAACAAAGTGAAAAAGATCAACAGCACATTTGCAGCCATCATGCCTCCTTTTCTAGCAACATGATCGGAAATGTACCCAAAGCCCAACTGGCCAATAACAACACCAGCAAAGGCGATGGAGGAAACATTGGAGATAGCATTCGACTCTTTGTACTGTTTGGGATACAACGTCAGCAAGCAGTACGACACAGTACCAATGGAGTTGTTGACATACCCATCCGAAAACAACCCAGCACCAGAAATGAAGGCCGGCCACAAGTTTTTCATTTGCACATCATGCACTTTTTCAGGTTCATCCGGCTGGTAATCTTCTTCCATCAACTGTTCCTTGGTCTTGTTCCAAGTATACTCGGACCTAAGATTCTCATACACACCGACTGTGACATCGTGAAACGACTTTGGGATATCTCTCGTAGCCATGTTGAAAACTGAAGAGACAAAGTTGGGGGGTTTGAGGGGGTTGTAAGAGTATTTATACCGAAGAACTGGAACACGGAAGATCTACAAAAGCACAAAAATAGGCATCCACTGCCACGAGAGGCATCTTCTTCCAGCAATAATTCCGTGGAACCCGTTGGGATGAAGCGGTCAAATCAAGGCAGAGTTCTAAAAGCCATCCAATTCCAACGCCGTTCCTACCCATTGTAGTGCTCAGAACGTGGCCATTTCAGTTGAAAGAAATAGGCCATCTAGTATAAGGTGGCCGTTATTGCGCTTGCCCCGCAATAGAGGCATGGAAGCAGGAATTTTGTGCGAGGATGTCAATGTCAACAGTGCTGAAGCTTGATACGAAAGGCCTATCTTTTGTGATATGGGGACTTTTATCCGATTTTGCTCTCTTTTAGCAGCCTAATCTCTAGATAAGTGTTAGCACCCTCTGGAAGAGCTGGATTGGACGCCAGTCTCCACAGTAGTGTGGAAAGAAGAATGTGAAAATAGACTTCGAGGTGGCCTGGCTATTGCGGGATTCGGTTACTTCTTCTTAACCAAATTTACTGTAATAACTTGTTCTCGCTGGACAATTAGACTTATTAAGAAGATAAGCATACTTGCGTGGGGGTCCACGTTTTGTAATTAGATAAGGCAGTTGACTCTGGTTGTGTTGGCGTATTCTCTCAGTATTTAGACGAAGCATAACTAACTTGGGTGATGGTTGTAACGTAGTCAAGTTGTTCAATTTGGTCAAGTCGGTTCTAAACCTGAGAGTATCAAGATGATGCTCAATAGATATGCCACAAGAACCATTGGATAGTCGGCTAATCATTAGTGATATCCCTGTGACAATTCCCCTTAAGCTTTGGGTGAAAAAGTCCTGTTTCATAGTGCCGAACTGCATAATTTCATTTAAACTGCTAATCGAGGGAAGAACAGCTGGGCTACAAGGCCTTGATGCGGATATGCTCCCAGTCACCACGGGGTAGACTAGCCTGATATGGACGTTATTGGGTGCAAATGCAGTTAAGAGATTAGCCTGGATGTGTTTTGCTTATTCTTTCACCTCATTCGTCTCCGGAAGATTGAATCGAGATATACGTCGCCGTGTAGCCCGGGAGCAGAAACTTCGTTCCCAAATGTCAAATTTCAAGGGGGTGGAGTAACCCTTTGCTACAATTCCACTTTTTGCACCCAAATATTACAATAATAGAGTCTAACAATTTGGCTACACAATAAAACGTACTATTCAGCATTCCTTGAATTAACTCTTCTTATCGCACGATAGGTATAAACACCAAAGTCCTATCTGTTATCAATGGCTACTTTCAAGGTTTCCGAAACCCAGAACCTTATTTTCGTATTGCGTAAGAATAATGCACATTCTTCAACAGAAGAATTAGCTGTGCCTGTTTCCCCATCTTTAAAACGAAACACTAGAGAACTTGTTCCCTTCTCCATAGAAGAGATCATTGTAATGGACCCCCATTGGATTCTCAAAGTCTGGCTGGAATAGCATAGTCGAGCAATTCATGTCAGGAATGTACTTGCTGCTAACACATTCAATTTCATAGTACCCATCCTGCGAAATACGGTTCACCTCATAGTACTGTTCAAATTCAGCTGGGACCAAGAACTTCTTCAACTTGGCAGAGTACCTGACTTTCTTCTCTTTCTGTCCAACTCGAACAAACTTAGGCTTGACCCAGATTTGCCCAACCTCTCCACTGAGTACTCCACATGTTATTGAGCCACCATTGGTGAAAGACTTTCCCATTCCAACTGAAGCAGAAACAGATAACCCAGCCTCCAAGATGTATGCTGTAAGCGAACTTCCACCGTTAACGTCTCCAGAGTAAGACAATCCCTGACTGGAACCATACATGTAGCCAATACTTGCACTACCTCCTTCAGTTGCTGCAACACATGAAGTTACAGGAATAAAGCCTGGGTACTCCAATTCTTTGATAACATCAAGATCTAACTCACGCCACTCATCATCTCCATCCTTATCTTTATATTCGTTTGACCAAGCGACAGTAGAGGAGACTCGAACCCCATCTATGTTTTCAACCTGATCCTGCTCTTGGACTCTTCCAACGAAAGTGTTTGAGTCGGTCAAGTGGTACACTACTTGACCAGCATACTTGGTTATTTCGCTATACTTCTGTTCCAACTCAGAGTAGTTCTTGAGCCTGATCACTTTGGGCATTGTGCCCTTGTCTGTAGTCACTCCAGCACTTAAGACAATACCTGCAGCAAAATCAACTTGTTCTGGCGTGCTTGAGTTCTGATAAGATGTACTGTTAATTGGAGTGGATTTTGCAATCTGTGCAACCATAGTTAGCAAGATGAAAAGTTTGAGCATTTTCAGTTATACTCCAAGAAGAAGCTCACTATCGAAGGAGGATACCAGTTCATTTATAAGGCCACTGGATAGCATAACTTTAGGTATATCAGAATCAAAGTCTGTATGCTTTGCTTCTGTGAAGGAGCATATCAAATTCATAGCATTGACAAGTATTCAATTCAGTGAATAATACAGCATAAGCTTGTCCAACTACTACAGCGGGTGGATCACAAGTCTGCTAGCTATAAGTACGTTCATGAACTGCTGAACTTAAGAGTGCTTTCGAATGTGATCAAAAAAGTAATTCACGCTTAAGCGGCTTTTTCTTAGGGGGTAGACAGTATATAAAGTTTGCGAAGAACACTTACACTTATAAATATTAGCTTTCGATTATTAGTGACTAATTAAAAGGACTCTTTTGAAAATACGAAGTCTTCATCGGTTCCTCCTCTTCTTCTTCTTCTTCCTCTTCTTCTTCCTCTCTTTCTTCCTTATGCCGCACGCCGTAGTTTTCCTCATCTTCACCAGCTTCATCAATGTCTAACGACACGAAATTGTAAAGGCCTCCGCCAGCAGATGATAAGAGTGACCCTGACACTTTACGCGAGTGGTTGATATACCGATTGCTTGCTCTGTAAATGGCACTAGCGGAGGAACTCGACGCTGTTTCTCTCTCCCTTACCAGCGAAAATGGAACAGTGAAGTCAACTGGTGTATCATTGATCGGATCGATGATGGAAGAGGCATGTGTAGATATAGCCAGCGAGTCTATTGTCGAAACAGGGGTGGCACTTGATAACGGCGAATTGACTATCGGAGATGAGTTAAGCAAAAGTGGAGCATGCGCTGAAGCTGAGTTGGTACTTGATGTGCCATAATTAGTGCTACTGGAACTATAATTAGAACTCGAACTTGAGCTTATGTTAAAGTTGCTAATGGAGCTGCTAGACTTGATTGAATTGCTCGTGCTGAGGCGGTTCAAGCTATGGCGAGAGCTCTTTGGCTTAATTGTGTTAGGCGGGAACTTGAATCCCAAGTTGGGTAAATGCAATGCGCTGTTGTTGCATGACAGTGCAGCAGACAGATATGACGTATTTCCGGTGAACAGATTCAATAAGCTATTACACAGCAGTACAGTCGAACTGGCCAGTGACATGGCCGGTCTGTTGGGTAACGGACCGCTAGGTTTGCGTGATATTGGCTTTAGAATGCTCGAGGGTGTGAGGGTGGTGTTAAGACTGGAGAAGGCAGACTTCTTCGTGCTACTAGGTCCAGACTCAAAGTAGTAGTTATAATCGCTTCCTCCAGGACTCAACGATTCTGTGCTCGAAAAGCCGGTATCGGAGTTTATGGAGGAAGATGAAGAGTTGAGTGATTGCGAAGACAGGTAGCCATGTGCTGATGAAATCGATTTGCGGTGGCCAAAAGCTTTGAATGAAGCTGCTGGCGGTTGGAAATTCTGTTCGAACATTCCTGCGCCAAAAGCTGACACCTGAGTTGGAGCACCCAAGGATGTAGCAGCCAAAAGTGCTTCCGGCTTGACTTTCGACGCCGATTTCTGGCGCTTCAAGATCTTCTCGCTAGTAATGGTTGTGTATGAGTGAGAACGTGAATGGCTCAAAATCTGTGAATTAAACGAATGCAATGAAATCTGTGAGCTCTGAGACAAAGACTGCAAATGGCTCTCCATGTTGAAGGACTTTGCCCTAGTTAACTTACTGTCCAGTCTGACTTTGCTCATATGAATCTCACAGTTTCTTTCATAATTGACATCGTTCATCTCAACATACCCTTGAGGAGCACAGAAGTTTCTAAACTTGGTGTAGAAATTCTTGTATCCACCTTCCAAAACCACTATATCAGGGAATGACAAATACGGATACAGGTCGCGATTCAAGTTACGGTCGAGTTTACGCAAATGGCTAGCCATCGTAGGACCACGGAACACAGAGAACTCGCAGTGGAATATGAGCAACATCTTCTTGGACGAAGTAGTAGCGTAACTCAGCAAGAACTTGTTCTCCAAGTCCTCTTTGGTGGAGATGTTGGTGGCACCCATGATGTGACCACCGTCGAACTCGTAGTTGAATCTGCAGTCGATGACTATGAACTCATGGAATTCGTTGTTAAGTTCGCCAGAAAGGACACGGACAAGCTCATTCTCGTCTATGCGTGGTATTAAGTCAGTCTCCAGTGAGAAAGTGGCAAGCGATGACAGCTTGATGGTGTCATATATGACGTGCTTCTCCTTTGTAGTTTGGTACATTGAGTGTATGCGACGTATAGTTTTGCTGGACGGATGAGAAGAGTTGTATGCCATTGGGTCGAAGTCAGAAGGGTCTTCGCAAGATGCACTGATTTGCCTGACGTGTTGAGCAGCAACCTTGGCGGAGTACTCAGCTTTCTTTTCGACAAAGTCTACTTCTTCAAGTGTAACATCTGCGTCCGTTTCCACCTCTACGGACTGCGACTTGGCAGCCAACTCAGAAAGAGACCCAGGATTGAGGACCGGATTCATATTACCAGAATACTCCTCCATGGTGCACTCCTCTGCATCGCAGTCACGGGTGATATCGTCAGTGTGGTGGAAGAAATGATGAGAGCTCTTTGCAACCAGAAGCATGGACTGTGACATCGACTTTGTTATGTTTTTGGTGGAGGACGAGATCTTGCGCTTCATGTTGGTGGGCAAGTTGGAGAGGTTCTTGAACGGACGTCTCTCCAACAATGGCAGGGAGTTGTTGTAGTCATCGTCATCGTCTGTGACCGTGGGGGTGGATGCGCGAGTGTTCTTTATTAGGTGACTTATCGACGGAGAGTCGAAGTCCACGGTCATTTCGGGGGAGTCGAAGTAGGATGTTCTGTCTCTCTTGTTTGTTGGAGGGGTTTCTGACTTTGTTGATTTGGCGAAGTTGGTGAAGCCAAATGCTTTAGTGGTGTTTTTGCTTGTTTGCTGGTTTGGAGCCGGAAGGTGCAAACTTGGCGATAGTGATTGTTGTGCTAGTCTCATGGTGTTGTTGTTTGGAGAGCGAAGAAGGCTGTGAGTTAGCTGTTAACTGTGTGACGGTATTTGTCAGTTGTGTGGACTCAGCTGTGTGTTGTTTGTAGTCAGCTGTGTGTTGCGTGTACTCAGCTGTGTTGTTTGTACTTGTGTGTACTCAGCTGTGTTGTTTGTGCTTGTGAGTAGTTAGCTGTTTGCCGTGTAAAGTCAGCTGTCTGAAGGTTGTGGACCACAGGTAGTTGTACAGTAGCAAATTGATCGTAACGCAACGAGCTCAGCTGTGTGCTGGTCAGCCAGTGTACTGCTTGCTGCTGGGCTGTCTTTGTCAGGTGACTAAGATGAAGTGCTCGAACCTGAACTGCCAGTACCAGCTGTCAATTAGGCTCTGAGTGCCGTTTCTAAGATGCCAGCCGCGTGGGAATACCCTGTGGTGCTCTGCGGTGCCTCTGGTGGTGCCCTGTCTGTCTGGTGAAGCTGTGTTAACGCGTTCACTCAATTCACACTGGAGCCTCTGCTGTACCAAAATGCGCCCGATTTTCGTGAAACTGGTCCCACACTAGTGTCTTGATCGGAATGGCTGTCCGCGGTGTAGATACGTTCCAATTCTCCAACAGTCGATCGGTGGCTGTCAATTGCTGGTTCCAGTGTCACCCATATAAATAAAATCTAACGACAAGTTTGAAATCCGTGCCAAATCGGGCGACCTGCACGCAGCCCCACGGCGACCCGCACTGCAGCACTAGAGCCCTCCTACGCTTATATCACACACATTGTTCTCACAAAGAGTATACCGGTGATGTTTTGGTTCGATTTGGGACATGGAGGTATTCCATCTGTCCTGGTTATGGTGCGCGCAAGTTTTGTGGTTGGGGACCGCATGGGAAAATCGAGCTGCAAAGAGAGGTATACATTGCGAGAGTCACGGAAGCTGTAGCTGCACTTAAGGAAAAGGTGTCAAACGAGGGCTCGAGCAGCCAGGTTCGTCTACGTGGGGGCCCAGCTGGCTCCTGCGGTGCTGGGGGGGTCCGTGTGGTACGCTGGGGGGTCCCCGTGCGGACTGGGAGTGCTACGGGAGGTGTTTCCTCGGGCTGTCGAGACTGCCACGGCATTTGCACCTCTGCTCATCTCAAAAAGTCGGTCTGATCCACGAAGCTGCCCTGCTTGCACTCCAGATACAGGCTTCCAAAGCAACTGAAACCTCAGCACGGTCTCTGTGGTAATCTTTCCTTTTTTCTCGATTATTTTGGCCAGTATGGCGTTTCGTTAATTGCACCCAAAGCTGATTGTTTACTGTTCACTTTGTGCTTATTCCAACGTGGAATTCTGGATGATGATGCACGCAGAGCGACCAACGTTTGTGGAGCAACCCAACGGTGGAGAAAGGCCCACTGGAGGCACTCGTGCCCACGTCCCTTCGGAGCAGGTCTTTCTCCAACTGGAACCGTGCTCAGGCTGCTGTTGGGGGAGTATGTTCGTCATGGTCCTCCCCTCGAACTATAATTGGATCATCATGACATCCCCAGACGAATGCGGTTGTCATCACACTTTGTTCGCTCATGTCCAGCACGAATTGCGGAGTATTTGGTGTCTGTTCCACTCTCGTTTACATATAAAGAAGGTTGCATTCGCCTCACATTCCTGATCAAAATCAGATGCTATCTCACCTAGTCCTCATCTTTACCGGCTCCCTCGAATTTCACCTCTGTCAGCAATTTCACGCGAATGCCGTGGACACAACGGCGACTCTTCCGGGTAGGCTTGTGGATCATTGACTAGATCCTTCGCTGATCTCACCACTTACCCCTCCGCTTCCTTTTTGAACCACTTCCTTCTTATTACCATCCCCTTTTCCCCCGTTTCAGCCTCTTTCGGCCTGCTCCTCCTATCTTTCTCTTCACCTAGTTCCTCCGCCATAACCTTCGAATCCAGGTACGTGACTCCCTCAGCCAAACAAGCTCGTATTCGATGTTTTGGAATCAGTCCAGATCGGGAACGTGCACAAAACCACCCGCTACAAAATATTCCGTGTTGAAGAATCACTCTAAAATGGGGCCTTCCCCAATCGGGACTGATCTGGATGCTTTCGATGGCCTCTCTCCATTTCATACAGAGTTGCGTTCCGAACGTGGAATTTGCACCAATCACTACCCATCTTCGCCAATCTCACATAGCCCAGTGCAACCCTTTCTTACTGAGAGAATTCACTTCTCCGGAGTCTGCCAAGCAGCGAAATCACTATACAGCTCGTTGCTGGGCCACCAAATAGCTCCCAGTTGAGCAGGACAGCCTCGGCAAGGGTCACCTCTAAGAACACAACCACAGCTACACCCCGGCGGTACTGGTATTACATTCCACGACCTCATACGAGTGCTGTGCTGTGCTGTGCTGTGCTTTACGAATCTCCCACAGCCCAGGGAAACACTCTTCGTAATACGAGAAACAGCACTGACGAACAGAACTCTCTTCTGCTGCCTCTGCTTCGCTGGGGCCTTCCACCGCCTTGGCCAGTAAACTACTTCACACCTTCGCCACGCTTTGTGTCGGAATTGTTCTTTGTCCTTGTTTATTAATCTATTTCGTCCATATCAAGCTTGACACCTCGCTTGCCACCTGTTCGACCTTCATTTGTTCTCTCACTTTTGTTTTCATCTAGAATGCACTATGTAGTATCCCCTGAGTGCCTCCGGAAATATCCCGAGAACACAAGCCCAACTCCAACGCATACCTTTGTCCTGCTGCTATTGTTCCAAATCAGGCCGTTATGTCCTGATCCAATCGATTCGTTAGCAGTGCATGTTGCACCGTCAACAGCTATTCCATCTAACAAATAGATGCTTTTTTTTGCTTCGGTGGTATCACAGAAATGATTGCAAATTTTTCACCAAACCATCCAACCAGTTTACCCGGGTCTGTTCTCTTTAGGCGTACGTCACTAGGCTGGCATTCCATGCAATTAATGTATTCGTATAATGCAAAAGCACATTTGCTAATTTAAGTATCCAATCCGTCTAGAAAGTCACTCATGCTGTGGAACCGATTCGCGGGAACCTCGTACGTACCGTGGGGCACAGGTCGATCCGCTGGATCTTCTACTGTCAATGTCTCATCAGCCTCTCCTTCGTCTTCTTCGTCTTCTTCTTCCTGGTTGCCTGCTCTGAAATCAAAGTCGTCGTCTGTATCATCATTCAGGTACTTGGATCCATTCTTCATGCTGCGTGTAGATACGAACAGGAAATTGTCGTCCGTGAGATATGCGTTCAAGTTGAGTGACGATGACGACGAAGTGATGCGACTTAGACCATACCCTATGGTGTTTCCACTTCCACTGCCCACCGAAATCACCGAGTTTGTGCGCGACGGTCCACTTGACGAGAATTCCACTCGTCTGTCTGTTGCAGGGCTGGGGGTTCCAGAGCTCAACGCTGTTCCACCACTCGGTCCGCCACCGAATGTTCCGGTATCTGAGATCGGAGATGCTTGTAAACTTCCAAGTCCGGTACTATTGCTGTCTCTGCTGTTATTACTGTTATTATTGTTGTTATTGTTATTGTCCTTGCTTGGGTATGCTGCATTCAAACCAAAGATTGGGGGTGGCTCCATTAAGTCAGTGTATTTTTTCCTAGTGGCTTCAAAGTCCATCTTCTTCACCTTTTTGGCTGGCGAACTGAGAGAGTTGATGGTTGGCTTCTCCTTAGCAGTGGCCTTGGCTTTTTCTTGAGGCTTCTTCTCTTTATTCCTGAAAAAGAACCTTTGAGTTGGACTGAATATTGATTTCAACGAGCCGCTAGGGGATGTGTCTCCTACCGTCACTATATGACTATTAGTGGGTGTCTGAGGCAGCACATATGTGTTTATCGTCATACTCATTGGACTAGTATTTGTGCTTGAGCTCAGCGCTGAATTGACATGGATATTCAATGGGAACCTTGAAGCAACTGGAGTCACAAGCTTATTAGGTGGGATGCTTGAGAAGCCTGAAGTTGGCGCACTTGATGAACCTGTCATCAACAAACTTTGTGAATTTGTCTTCATTATTGGTATTTTGATAGACTCTGTAGTCGGGGTATCGGCAAATAAGTTCAACAGCTTCTCCGTTGAAATCTCTTCTTCAAGTCCACTCAAAATGTTGGACGTATCCACGAACTCGCCTTCAATGCTTCCCATGGACAGAGAGTCGTCCAAGTAAGAATCGAGTAAGTCGTCCACTGGCTCCAAATTGTGAATGTCCTTTGGTGATTCTATCGAATTGATGGATTTTACTGGAGATTTGAGTGGGTTTGGAGGAAGCAATATTGTCTCTTTGGTAAGTACCAATTTGTCAGGCCTTCTAGATTTGCCAAAAAAGCGCCGTATCTTCGACAGTAAGTCTGCCTCTGCCGCCTTATCGCTTGCTGCTTTCTGGATCCGCCTTTCCTCTGCTTCTGCTTTCTCTTGAGATGCTTTGATCGCCATGTCGCTTTTCGACTTGTCCTTGAAGAATTGACTATTAACGGCCCAAAATTCGTCCTTGCCCTTATCGTCCAAGTCAAAGGTTGTGAAACCATGCATTTTTATCTCTGTTATTGAAATTCTGGTCTCAGGGTCCTTGCTGAGCATTCTTCTGATCAAATCCTTTAAGAGCTTCATCTCCGCCAAATCTGAGTCGGTCACTTTTGAAGACACCTTAATCTTAGGAAAGGTCAACTCTTCTTTCACAATGTGTTTGAACAATTCAAACTCGTTGCGCCCATTGAACGGAAGGTTGTTGAATATAAGACAGTACATGATGACACCTAACGACCAGATATCTATGCGGTGGTCGATTTTGACCATATTCTGGGCATGGTGCTCGTTGTTGATCACGGAGAACCTGTTGTGTACAAACTGGCAGAGTTCCGGAGCATAGAATGCTGGTGTACCCATGACTTTGCCCAACTCTTTCTCGTCATCGGCGTTATTTTCCAATATAAGACTTACTCCAAAGTCACTTATTTTTATGCTATTGTCTGCTGCTATAAGCAAGTTTGAGGGCTTCAAGTCTCGATGTATGATTTTCTTGATGCTATGCAAATACTCCAACCCGTTAACAACATCCCTGAGTATCTTGTTCATCGTCAACGCTTCTCTGTCGGTGTTCTTATATTTCTCGTAATAGTGGGAATACCGCTTCCAATCCACTTCACCAAATTTGCAGTACTCCAATATGAGCAAGATCTTGTCAAACTTGAGGTCGTCTATCACCTGGTAGAGCTTAACCACGTTCGGATGATTGCATTCTTTCATGATCTTGATTTCTCGTTTTATCTTCGTTGTCTGCGAGAGATATGCCTTCGTTATTAGGCGTGTTTTGTCTATCCTGTTGATGGTTTTGATGGCCACTAGGTTATCCTCTGGTTCTGTTTTGCCATACGCGTCTTTGGTGCTTCTGTCATCACCATTCGATAGTCCAGCACCATCCACTATCTCCCCAAGAAGAACTTTGCCGAATTGACCCTGGCCAATTTTTTTGATGATCCGGTACTTCCCATTGATCACCTTTCTGTTTGTCAGCGGTTCTAGCTTGATCGAGAGTGTTTTGATGTCCATGGCAGCATCGAGGTGTGTTTTGTAGCCGTGTTCTCAATGACTTGCAACTCTGTCTCTACCCTTCTAGAAATCGGGGCCTTTCTCTGTGTAGTTTGTTGGTATCACTGTTTTGCCGTGATACAGGTTATGCTTATGTCACTGGCTCTGCTGGCACTGGGTACGTGTTCGCTGCTGGTTCTGGTGGGTTGTTCTTATGTTTGTCAGATTTTCAAAATGGTTTCCGATTGGAGATCAGAGGCGCGCTCGAACCCTTGCGCGTGCTTATTTCGGAGATCTTAATTTGCACCCAGCCACATAAACCGTTAGGGCTGAGGCCTTTTGGCTGTTATCTAAGCCGTTTGCTTTGGCTGTCAGCCAGGAAGTGAACTACACTGTTGAGCTACACCGGGGTCAGATTTACTATTTAAGAGCTGTTCTACTTAGTCTGAATTCTTTGAGTACATCTTCATACGACGTAATCTCAAGATTGGAGTGCCCATTCGTAAAGTTTTCGAACCTGTATCTATGCTCTGAGCATTTTGCCTTATCATTGAGCCCTCTGCAAAGTCATTTAAACCGTCAGAAGTATTCTAGTACCTTTGATGTTCGTAATACTTTCAAGGTGATATTATTAAATACGCCTCAAATCTGAAAAAGCAGCCTGTTTTATTCTGTCTAGTGCTGCTTGCAAATGCAAAATTCAAGATAGGTTGGATTTCTATGAGCTGGCAGTCATTTAATCTGATTCGCCAGAAACATGCTCTTTACTTCTCAATTTTCCCTTGCGTAGTTCTTCACTTGTATAGGTGTGGAAGTGTATTTGGTAGCTTGTTTCTCCCTTCTAACCTCATGTAACGAAAATGCTTCACTCACCGCTAATCTCCTGCGTGGCTTCTTCATTAAGATCACGAATAGCGGCCTCTTCGTCCTCGGTCATACCCGCAATGTCAGGAGGAATTTCCCTCATCTGAACCGAGGGAGCATGGTTCAAATAGCGGATTTGTTCGAGAATCTCCTGCTTCACCAGCTCCAAGTACTTCTTCAGGTTCTTATTATCTATTCGTCCTTCAAGCTGGGGGTGCAACGAGTGATCCGGTCCAAACCAATCATATGTAGCCAAATAATTGGGGATCTTGTGGTCGAGAGTAACGTCGTTGAGAACGGACGTCTCGTAGCACCACAACCGTGAAACGTTTCTGGGTGTGTAGCCTCCACCTCCCAACACAAGCATTTGGATACCAAAACTCTTCACATATTTCACACACTCTCCGTGCGCTCGTATGTTCAAGTTGAAACAACCAAGTCGATCATACCCAAGAGAATCCGCACCGCACTGCTGCACAATGCAAGTAGGCTGAAACTTTGTTATGAGGGGCTCGATAATCAGCTTGAAAAGCCGTATGTACGAATCGTCGTCTATTCCATCTCTCAAAGGCACGTTTATGGCATAGTTCTTACCACGACCTATTCCCACTTCATCAACAGACCCTGTTCCCGGGAAGAACTCCCCGTTGTATTTATGGAACGAAACTGTCAAAACACGGTCTGTGGTGTAAAAGGCTTCCTGGACCCCATCCCCGTGATGTAAGTCAATATCTATGTACATAACTCTTGGATGTACTCTCAATAAGTTTAGCACACTTAGCACAATGTCGTTTACGTAGCAGAATCCACTTGGTTCGAATTTCTTTGCATGGTGCAAACCTCCAGACCAGTTGATGGCTATATCTGAAACACCACTTATTAGTTTTCTTGAAGCGTCAAGAGAGGCCCCTGTGTACATGGTCAGATAGTCGTACATACCATCGAATACGGGACAATCGTCACCGATGTTGAACTGAGCCAACGCGTTGTCTGCCATTTTCAGGGTTTGTTCTGGCCGTATCAGCTGTAAAAAGTCGATGTAGTCTTCCAGGTGAAAAGCTAATAACTCATCCTTTGTGGCCCTTCGAGGTGTAAAGAGGTCCATTTTCTCATATAGTTTGTACAGAATCACCAAGTGGTCTGTTAGCATGAGTCTGAACGGTTTCATTGGGTGTAGAGCCCCATAGTGGAACTCACTTGCATCCGGGTTGTAGTGGTAGGACACATTCTTTGTGTTCGTGGTAGAATCCTGTGTGTATAGAGGAGTGTTTTCCGACGTCTTCTTATCTGTTGTGAATGTTTGAGCCATCTTGGACCTCTATCTAGTGGTCTAGCTTGTCTTGTCTATAAGGTATATCTCTCTATCTTCGTCTAGGAAAGTTGAGCTGAAAGGATTGAAAACGGACTTTTAACGTTTTCTTCGCGTCTAATGACTTCTGTTCTAGTGTATAAGTTCACACTCACGCTTCGATTGCTAATTGAAGCTAAGTTGGTGCTTGCAGTAGTTTGCTGGTTATTTTGATTGTTAATGGGAATTTTCTTTCGAGATGTCGCGCTACCATTTTCACAGGGTAAGAGCACGCCATAGAATAGCAGCTTGAATAATACGCTGAATCCCTCTCAAAATCGATCAGCTAAAAGCCAATTGCGTAATATGAGCATTCTAAACACTTTGGCTTACTCCAATCACGATTGTTCTGCCATTTATGTTCGGTTTGAATGACATGTCTCCTAGTTTGTTACAATATTCTGCATATAAAATAGTCAAAATAGTCCCCAGTTTAGTTATGGTGCGTGCACGACAATCTCTATTTCGCCCTCCAATTTGAAAACTCGCCACCAACAGAAGGCTACCACACAAGCCATACCAAACAACAATCACATCAAGCATCATGTCCGGTACGTAACACCTCCAGCGGCACAATTCTCCGTACATTACTAACACACCTCAGGCTCAGCAGGTTTCGATAGACACATTACTATATTCTCGCCAGAAGGTAGATTGTACCAAGTTGAGTATGCGTTCAAGGCCATCAATTCCTCCAACATCACCTCGCTTGCTGTTTCTGGAACCGACTCAGCAGTGCTAATCTCTCAGAAAAAGATCTCAGACAAGTTGTTGGACGCCAAGACGGTGTCGTACCTCTTCCAGATCACTCCTTCGATCGGTCTTGTAGCCACTGGGTCGATTGCAGATGCGCGTGCGCAGGCATTGAGAGCAAGAGCAGAAGCCACAGAGTTCAGATACAAATACGGCTACGAGATGCCAGTAGCGAGTTTGGCCAAGAGAATGGCTAACATATCTCAATTATACACCCAAAGAGCATACATGAGACCTTTGGGAGTTGCCTTGACCTTTTGCCAGGTTGAGGTAGATGACGAAGAAACAGGCCCACAGATCTACAAGTGCGACCCAGCAGGCTATTATACGGGTTATAAGGCCGTTGCCACTGGTCCTAAGCTGCAAGAAGCCACCACATACTTGGAGAAGAAGTTCAAGAAACTGGACCACGTAAAAGGTGACTGGAAGGTGACCGTGGAATTTGCAATCACTGCTTTGGGATCAGTTTTAGGTTCTGATTTTAGAAAAAATGACATTGAGGTAGGAGTGGCAACAAAGGATGGCTTTAGAATATTGAGTCCAGAAGAGATTGACGAGAGGTTAGTCTCGCTAGCCGAGCAAGATTAGGCAATGTCACTTGAAGGGAGATAAGTGAAGCAAGAAAGGTGCGATTTCAGAAGCTCTTAAATAATGAGGATCTCGCTGGATCACACTGTTGGAGGTGATACTAAAGTCTCGTATGGCTGTTCGTATCGAGTTTGGCAATATCTGAATTGGAGAGTTAGAAGTTCAATGCGACTCTATCTCAAATTCAGACTCAATTCAAATTCGGAATCAGATATATATTAATGAAATGATAGATCTGGAAAATGAACGTAGGAATGTTTAGTTCGAGTGCTTCAACAAGGTATATATATACAAGCTCGAAATGTTTCTGGATCTTCAATTCTAGGTTACAAAGCCCGATAATTGAATTAAAGGAAGTTCCCTGTACAAGCCAGCATAGTCATAGTACAGTAAATTAGTAGGAGATAATCTTACTGGTTGTACAATCAGGCTCGAAAGCTTCTCCTCTACAAATAACTGAGTACTCTACGTCTCATTGCAAATTCATTTATTTACATTTTTAGTCTCCATGAGCACTTTTAAACTCCTTCCCTTAATAAACATAAGGAATGAACATGTATGGACAAGCTTCCAAGTACTTATCCCAGTCAGCACCATACTTCTTCTGGCACTTTCTCTGGTCCCTAAAAGCTCTGTGAGTCAACACAATGAAGAAGAACGTAGGGTAAAACCATGGGAATGGTGAAGCGAAACCGCAGATAAGGGCCCAGGTCAACGACTGAATCCAATCGGCAGTGTAGTGCAACTTTCTAGCGTAGACGTACCATCCATCGGTCAAAAGAAGTGAACCGTTGCTGCATTTGATGTACTTTGGATTGACCAAGTCACCATATGGCAAATTAGGGAAGGTGTTTCTGTTGGTGGCATTTCCAGCCATGTGTCTTCTGAATGAGTTCTTCTGACGGTTGGTGGTGTCAAAAAAGTAGTAAGCGACGGAAATGAGGACGAACAAAAAGACAACGTACCAAGTAGACCATTGGTACTCGGTTGGTTCGTGGTAGTACAAGAAAAGTGTAGCATGAACATAGGTAAATGGGACTCCAGCAATATTCCAGAAAAGCAACATGAAGCCGAATTTCTCGTAGGCCATATCCCAGGTTGGTACAATCAATTCTTCACCCTTTGCACAGGCATTGGCGTAGAGCCAGTGGGCGTACAAGATGAAGCAAGCCTCTGCAGAGACATAACCATACTTCTCGTATTGATGGGCACACAAGGACATCAGACAGAAGAACAAGATAAACCAAGGGATTCTCACTTCGAAGAACATTTTGAGATCCAAGTACTTACCAATTCTTGGGTTCAATGGAGCTCCCATGAAGATATCGTAGATAACGTTTCCTGTCATTCTGTGGTAGTCTTCAGTAATGTACATTGTGACCAAGTACATCAAAATGCTCAAAACAATGCCATAGAAGATAGCAGTGGACATAATTGGGCCAAAGTTATCCAAAAAGTAGGTGAGTGGAAAGATTCCAGTGACGTGCAAAACGAGGGCCAATGCAATGGAGGTGTAAAAAGACCAAACAGCGTTGCAGAAGTAAGGTAATTGTCTGTTGTTCAAGTGTGTCAAAGGCTGACCCTTCTCCCAAACCCCAGGTAACGTCAAGTAGAACACGCATTGGGTGAGGAAGAAGGTGGTGAAGAAAAGCACTGTTCCGAAGGTAGGCAAGCCAAAAGTGGTAAAAAGAGACCACAAGTGCTTGAGGAAGTCCGACCATTGTTGGTCCTCAGCAGGCCATGCTGGCAGGCCGCCGTAGAATGCAGCACTGATCCACATGTACCACATCAAGAGTGGGAAGCCTGCCATCATTCCAATGGCACCTACTGGGCCACCAAAATCCCATTCGATGTCCTCGGGCTTGAGGTAGCGATCTGAGTGATCTTGCAAGATGGCGTGTGTTTCGTCTGGCAGCAGAGTATCATCATGCTGTGTGGTATCGGTTCCAGCCATGTTTACTTGGGAAAGAGATGGTGTTGGTAAGAAACACGGTCGCGAAATTTCACTGCACCGAACCGCGTAAATGTCCGAAAAGAGTATTTCTCAGTATAGCTATACGAGCAACCAATACGAGCAACAGGATACTAAACGACTCACGAACGGGGTTCCAGCGATAAGTTGTAGTACATGGGCCCTGTTTGGGTGTTGTTGGATATTATTGGTGTCGAAGAGGGATTTCTGTGGGCTTGTTAAGGATTTGTGTGTTCCGGAAATGGGTGCAAAATTTGAAGTAGATTCAAGGTGATTGGTTGAGGACGTCGGAGACTGTGGAAGGTCACGGAGACTGTGATTAGCTTAATGAGATGAGAGAGCATCGACGTTGGGTGTCTTTTACAAAAGAAAGGTAAAGTGAGTAGTTTATCTATGATTTCGAGGAGGGGGTTGCGTATATCTGTTGATGCTAGCCATCAACTAGTGCAGTAAGTTAAAGTGAGTTTATAGAGTTCTCTTATGACCGGTGGATTAAGGTGTCGAATTGGTAACTTCGATCATCTAGTGAACCGTGCAACGAGAAACACGGCCTTACTACAGCCTTGGAGTTGGTAAAAGCTCAAGTTGAGCAGGGAATGTGGATCTTAGGTTAAAGGGTACTCTACCCCTAATTTCCAACTCAACAACCCATTTTTGCAGGCACTTGACTTGCCCACAACGGCCGCACCATTCAAATTGTGTCGACAACCATTAAGCTCAATCTGCTCACTTGACACGGCGGTCCACCGCAACCAACATCATTCAACGTTGCCCTAAAAACTCTAAAAATCAGCTGAGTTCGCCCCTTTAGTACAAAGCTAACTTTAGAACCCCGTTTATACTACCCTCGAGCACTAACCATCTCCCAATAGGGTGCAAGGCACCAATTTTGCAGACACACAGCGAAGTTCGCAGAGGCCATCTCAAACAACACCTCGGTGATAGCAGAACTACTCTCCAATTGGTTAAGCATGCACAAGCATCTCAATTATTTTGCACAGAGTTCTATTCTTGGCTGTTGGTATTGACATTGACATTGTGTAGAGGTGGAGAAGTGGGTCGTATTGAGTAATGTCTTCGAAGCGTCTCGCATGCGTTTCGCAAGTTGTAGGCAATTTAGCCAACTTTGTCGCTATGCTTCCCCTTTTAAGACGTCCAGTTCCTTCAATATTCGCCTTTTTGAGAAGCACTCGCCTCCAGCAACACCTCCACCGTGTATTGCGTCACCTCCTCGAGTCATCCGTCCTCTTCCTACCTTGCTTCCCCCAACAGAGATGTCTTGGTGTGCTTCCCCGGAAAACTCAAAGTCCCCCCCATAATATTCCTCGATGCTATATGACGTCAGTCCTAAGAATAACCATCCATCGCCCATAACTCACAACATATTACCCCAAGATTGAGTCACAAGTGAACGTTCCTTATCCAATAAGGATGATCCGTTACCCCTTGCAGCGCTGTGTAAGCGCTCTACTTCGACACAGAATCCCCCAATTCGGTGGACGCGGCTCTTGACTTCGTGTATTTAAGCTGGCGGAATTCCTCAGTGATGTTATCTCTTGCTCGAATCATCGATATACAAATGTGTTCCAAGACGATAAAAAGTGTTCCTGTTCTTTACAGCAAAGAGGACGATCAAAAGTTGTTCAAGTGCGAGTACTGCGGACGACGCTACGCTTACGAGGCCAGTTTAAGGGCCCACATCGATTGGTGTAGGGCTACACACTAGTATTTAGACGTTTCCGAGTCGAGTTCGCCGTAAGTGTCGCTGGTAAGTTGAAGTCCTAGACCTCTTGTGGCTTTATGGTTTGGCTAACTTAATTGCTCATGGTTCTTCCATTGCTGTGGTTGGTTCTGCGCTTAGATAGACTTCACATGTACCTTATCTATTAGGGTTTACTCAGTACAGGGTGATATTTTTATAGACGTTGGCGTTGACCTCACGGCAGCTGTGCTTACTGTCGTGCACGCATTTGTGGTGTCTTGCCTGTGTTGACCACTTTCCAACAGAGAAATCTTACTCCACAACCTTTGGTGTTGTTTCATTTGTCGTGAAGGGTACAGTGTATTTGCTTTGGAAACCTCCACCGAGTTTCTTAGCAAAATTACTCGTTGTTAAGCAGCATCTTGTTCATGTGTTGTTAGTGGTGGAGGCAGAGAAACCTGCAAAGCATCCTTCTTTTTAAACTACTAATGGTAATTTTAAGCTCATTTTGGTGACATATATACATATAAGTGCATTAGCAATAAATATCTAACCCTAGAACCTTCATCTTGGACTTGTGCAAGATTTCACATCCATTGGTGAACTTGTGTTTCGTGCACTCTCAGGAGGAAGAGCACAACTTCAAGACAGACGTTGAAGAGTTCTTCGAATTCCATTCACTAGGTAAACAAGATTTGGTGAGCTAAGCTTAACAGTCTTCATGGCCATATAGTCCATTTTGCTTAGCACTAGCGGTCAGCATCCAAAGGAGTGGATGCAAATTGTATATGCCATCGAACTTTTTCAAGTATCAATTGCAACTGCCGGAGATGATCGAATGCTCAAAGTAACCAATATGGCCCGCAGAGTAGCCCGCAGACTCTTGCAGGCCCATGAACCGGCACTTTTGCTAAATTTCCATTGCTGGACTTTGAAGAAGCAGCTCTCTTTGCAGAGTCTGTACTTGCAGTGCTCAACTAAGATAAATTTCTCCTCTGTATTCAACTCAACAATCCGCATACCAACAGGTACATCACCTGATAGCACATCTTCACTATATCTTTCACAAAGGTATTGAAGACAACAACTCTCAAGCGAACGGAATGATCCAATCCTCTTCTGGCTTTTCTCCCATCCAAGCCCGTCGAACCAGCTCAAGAGCTACTTGTGCACTTCCATTGCCCAACTTCACCAAGCCACGGAATATCAACTCCACCTGCTCGTACTGTTCTGGGTTCTCTCGTAATATCAAACGTGAACACACACGGTATGCCCCCTGAACCATAATGGCCCTTGTATCAAAGAGTTTGGTCGGAAGGCAGTACAGCTCTGAAACTTCGACTAGGTCTGCGTCTTCAGTGTCGGCCCTTTTTCTCAAATAGAAGCTACCAATGAGAATCTTCTGCACCAATTCTTGCACCAAGTGGTGGTTTGTGGGCAAGTTGAAAAGCCGCGGCGACGTCAACACACGGAGATAGAGGGAGTCGATTCGGATTTGCTCACAGAGATCATACCACGAGTAAGTGTTGCCCTGGTAGGTTGTATGAGCCGCACGCAGCATGGTGATTTTATTTGCACCCAAATAATCGGGGTGTGCTGGCGAGTGGACAGGGATCAAGTAGGTCATGGGGTCTACTCCAGGAGCATACTGTGTCTGGCGTGCCGAGTGTAAGCTAGCCATGACGGTGGCGATGCCGTGGGTCATATTTCCAGTTTCTTTGGTGGCTCCACCTTGAGTAGGAGAAGGCTTTCCATCGTGTGTCTTATTACCAGACTCACTAAGAACAAACTCCTCCAGAAGCTTCACATAATTCACCAGGTAACCACAATAAAGGTTGAACTCAACCGGCTGCATCTCTGTAGCCGGGGTTAGCAACCCAATATTTACAAGTAGATCGTGGTACCTCTCGTTGGAATCTCTCGTGAAATAGCCCGTACTGGTGTAGAGCTCTTCCGCAGACTTATGCGAGCTCCCGGACAACCTGGATAAGCACTCTAGGGCGAAGAACCACGTTTTAGCCAACGCAAGTCCACCTGAGTGCTCGGGCTTCTCCACTACCTCGTTGTATTTGGCGAGCAATTCACGAGCTCCACGCAAATGCAGTTTCCACCCTGGTCGCTGAGCCAATTCCTTCAGTCCCCTACGTGCAGCTGTGAACGTTGATGCTAGCAAAAGAATGGTGAGTAGCAACCGTTCTATGTTGTTCATCAATACTGCTGAGCTCTCAACTTGCCAACTGCGCTGATTGAACGCCTCTCCCAACGCCCTCACACTACTGGTAACGTATGCTTGGCTGCTGGCGTCATGCTGGGTGTCTCCCAGTTGGTTATATAAGAAAGCAGCCAGAATGGCCATCATGGAACTAAGCAAATACGGACAGTCGATGGAATACCGGAGGAGGATTTTGACAACCTGGTTCAGCTCCACCGACTCGGCAAATGGGAAAAGGTGGTACGATAATTCTGTGCTGGAAATGGCTGTTAGATACTGTTCGTGGGGACCGGTGAAGCTGTTCTTGGCAATGACCTGTGCTAGAAGTGTGGCCGTGGGAGTCTCTGGGAAATAGTCCTCAATGGATTGAACTGGAGGAGCTGGTGATGCTGTTCCTTTCAAAAGTGGATCCAATGAACCTGACATGGCCGATGTTGTTTCGCCAGTGGTTTCAAGCTCAAGCCAGCTGTTCATATCATTTACCAACAAGGACGCATTGTCGAACAATATGCTTATGGGGCTCACCGGTGGGTCTCCGCTGGCCAAGATCTCAGAGATGTGGTTGCGAAAGGGACGTGGTGGAGCAGGCGATGTGCTTGGCTCTCGAGCCGGTTGTTTCGGGTTGGGTTGATGTTGGAATCGAAACTGTGGGAACTGGTACACACAGCTCTTGCTGAGTCTGGTACAGTTGATACAGTATGGCTTGCTTTCGTCGCACTTGATTCGTCGCCGGCGACACTCATTGCACCCTCCACGGCTGTAGCTCCTCTTCTTGGATTGTTTGAGTGACATAAGTTTGCCGTAAGTATATATCTGCGCTGGCTGACTAAAGTCTTGAAAAGTAGGTCTCGCAATTCGTCTTTTCGGCAGTGTATTCTGTAGTACTCCCGTTAGCGTGTTTAGCCGCTGCTTCCTCTATTCCTGGCTTCCTCGCTTGTTTCTATTGCTGTTTCCAAGCCTGTTGCTTTTGCTTTTCTTCGGCTGTTTTTTCAACTTCTTCCTACCGGCTGTATCGCTCTCTGTCTGTGCTCGCGGTCTGTACGTGGGCTCTATATAGCTGCTACTGTTCCTGGCAACTAATGAATTCACGGTGTGTGCTGTAGCTAAGCCTGTGCTCTCGAATCTTCCCAAACCTTATCTGTTGTCTGACTTTCTTCACTCCGTTGCTTAAAAATAGCACAAACTTTTTGGGGTGAAAAACCGTTGCCAGGCGTGTTTTCGGTGCATGTAGAGAGGTTTCCAAACATGGCTGCGAATTTGGCACCTGTTGCAAAGACGTAGCGGTCCAGACAAGCCGTGCCAGGTATGATGTTTGAACAATCATTGGTGCTTCCGGTGACCTGAATGCTGGTGGTGTGCCGGAGCGCACGCAGCCGGGAACTGTCGTCCAAGCCATGAAATATCTTGGAAGTCTCAGACAAAGTCGAGATCCTTTTGAAATCTAAAATTCATAACGAGAAGCAAACCAACGACCTTCTTGCATTATGCAATACTTTTATTGCTTCAATAGAAATTACAGTCCGGCTATACCGACGGTAAATTGTACGCCAGGTGAAACCAGATGAGGAGGTGAATAACCGAACGACATTGCTGCTGCTTCGCTGTCGTCGTCTCAAAGACACTTTTCTTATATCTACATTGGAATTATCGACCACGGAAAGCAAGGTGTGCACCAGAGCATGCTTCTAGTACACTTGGTGCCTTTTCCTGCTAATTTGCTTATCGCAAAGGGTTCAGTGCCATTTCAGGAAGCGTATAGTCCTACAATAAAAGCGCTCAGCATGGACATCGGATAAGATCTAAGGGTACGACTACAGTAGCAGGGTTACTCTTCCAAATCGAATGAAAGAAGGAACTTGAGTGCTTTCTGGAACAAAGCTTTGGTAATTCCATAGTTTTGAGAAGACTTGATGACCCATGGGAATGTTCTTCGTACGTTCTATCAAAAGTTGGTTATTCACCACAAGATATTGCAACACGATAAGTATCAAATGTTAGCTGTGTGAATGCTTGCAATACCACTACTACTACTACTACTACTACTACTACTTATTTGCAAAAATTTCAAGCTATTCCAGCTACAGCTTGAAGCTTTCCAAATCCAATCACTCAACTGGTTCTCATATGTGAAGCATAAGTTGACGAAACACGCTCGTTCAAAAATGAAGCAGACTCATATAGGTACAGCAAGCCTTGCTGTGCATAGGCTTCTTTGCATACGCTTGGAATTTTGACCCGATTGGCTCAATTCCTCCATTCGTCAATGCCTTGCCATCACTTGATTTCCAGTACCAAGGTACACAAGAGGAATCTTTCTTTTTGTCTACAGAATGTTCAATTGAGCCGTTATGGGGCTCTCACAAAGTCGCTCTTGACTACGGATACAGCTTGCTGTCTGCCAATTGCTGATACCTTCATTGCAGGTCTCAGATGTGAGAAGGTCACAGGGAAGTTTGTCATATTAGGGGCAAGAAATATCTACTACATGCTGTCCGTAGGACTTTGCTCTTAAAACCGCACAATACGCTTAAAGCTAGAACTTGCGATGCTTTAAGCTTCACTGACGTACAGCTACATCTTGCAGCCTTACCTTTAACTTGCCAAATGCCGCAAAAGAATCGAGCTGAGCTGAATCATAAATACATCAGCTGCGGCAGAATCTTTGAAATCCTGTTTTATGGCCGTCGAGCTAAACCCCTATTCCGAAATGTCTCTGTTCTTCCAAGACTTCGTTTACCTTATTGCTTCATGCGCTAAGAAATCCCACACTTGCAAGGAATGGTAGTGCTAGTTGCTGGAGTTGGAACCGAAGGTACATTGAGGAAGGGAAATCGTTTGCGATGCGACAACCTACGCAAAGAGCTATATAACCGAGTCCCGCAAAGACACTCGAAGCCATTGGCAATTTTAGACAAGATCTCACCCTCTATCCAGTATATCACTGTGTACTGTGCAATCCTCAACAATATGAAGCTGGCAGTTCGTCCATTCTTCAAATTGCTAAGTTCTTGGAATATTAATTCACAGTCCTTGGGGTGGAAACCCCTCTCCTTCTTTTGAGAAAGTTGGGGGATTCGAGTTGTCATTGGACAATGTTCTCAAGCATCATCCCCTCACAAGGTTCTTGACCAGCTATTCCTTAAAACTTACCTGGTAAGTGTCCAAAATCGACTAGGAAACTTAAGAGCATTGTTCTGGGCACTGCAGAGTGGTTTCAACTTTAAAAAAGCTATCACTGGTGTCAAGTTGACTGCAATGTTAAGTTGACCTATTCAACGGGGTCAATGTCATCCAGGGGTGCGAACAGAGGGATTTCCACCTTAATTCGGTGCAATTTCTCTACATTCTTGATTCTGGGCTCTGGAGTGACAACTTGAAAAGGGGAACGAAAGATGGTTCTCGTCCAACTATTAGACCCGGAGGTGTTGGACGGAGTCATTTGCAACTATATCCACACAGATAGCCCCAAATGAAGGTGGCCATGCGTTTTCGCGAGTATCAATGCTACTTGAGGCAATCTTGAGGAGAATGAAAGCTCGAGCACTGTTAGACAACTAGACAGAAGAATGCGGTGAAGCGAGGAACAGCATTGTCAAATGTTCTGTTCAACTGGCCAAAGGGACTGCTTTATGTGAACCTCGAAGTTGGAGGCTTGTTTCTTGACCACAAGCTTACCATTAGGATATTGAATAGTTCTCAAGCCAGCTCAAAGAACAGTTAGGGGTGAGCACTTTATTGAGAGCATTGATATTGAAGTTATTGTATGCTCATAACCTGTTCACCAGATCCAATTGATCCAATACAAAACTCAGGATCAACGTGGAGTTTGTCCGACGTGAACGGCATATCAATGTCTTGACTGTTCATTGTAGTGCGTAGTTTCCTCACCCTGGGCACTCAAGACAATCCAAAGTGAATGAGAGAGAACATTTCGATGCCTGAACAAACTTGATACTATTTATTCACTGACTACTATACACTATATGCTGTTTTCACTCCTCAATCTCTTTCGTAGAACTTCGACTTTTCTTCTATAGACTTTGAATCTTCGTCATGATCCTCCGTCCGTGTGGAGTATTCTTGATGTTTGGCAATAAAGGCTGCAACGCCAGCGACAACCTCGCCAAGTCTTCCTGTGATGCAACGTCCAATGCAGTTTGCAACACATAGTTTCCAAACGCATCGTTCAACATCTCGGCAAACAGCGACTCCCTTGCCAACAATACGTCAATTAAGCCGTTACTCAACAGACTAATACGCAACAGCTTTTCAATCACATTCAGACCAAATTTATGCAAGGAAAGTGCCACCACGTTTGCTTTGATATGATTCACTATAATCGCGATTGAAGCATCGTCGCCACGAGCCAAGACGTATTGTACTACGTAGTTCCCAAATGGGTCCACTGATAATGCAGTAGCATTCTCGGCCACCTTCAAGGACAACTGACTCCGCTGCTCAAAATTACCATGATCTAAACATCTCTGTAAAACGCAGCAACCGTGACGGTGAGTTGCAATCTCAACACAGTTTGCTGCTGCTGCTGCAAATATAAACTGATTATCGTTTGGCTGCAACTTTTGCAAACATTTCTGAACAACGTGATTACCATTCAAATCACGAGAAAGTGAGACAACGTATGGTGACAACAGTGAGATTATTAATTGAGCCTCTTCATCGGTTGTGACACATTCGACAAGTTTCTGCAATGCTCTGGTTCCGTGAGGATCCAACGCGATTCTGATAAATTCTGGGGCGGAATTCTTGACCAAAATGATCCGCTGATCGGTTGACACATTTTCAAAGAGTTTCTGAATAAGGTAGTTGCCAAATGGATCCGTCATGAGTTCGACGATCTTAAGGTAGATTTCGTTAAAAATAAGGGTTGCAGATATGGCAGAGGTGGCACTTCCAGCAGTTGCGCTACCGTTGCTGCCGTTGCCACTGCCTCCTTCCAACTGGCGTTGCAAGAACCTGCAACCATGTTGATCCTTGCACAAGTTATAGATTTCTCCGGCGAAATCTTCCAACTTGCAATTGGCATACTTACTAGCATCGTCCCCCTTTCGGCGAGTGTGGTTGTGCATTTTGCGATGCACATTCATGCCGTCACCCTGAGCTCTGTATCTACGGTTGAAGTTTTGGTTGTTCTCGTACTGTGGCATCATCGGATGCTTATTCCACATATTAGGACCAACAGGCATGTCCTTGGGAAAGTTGGACCGGCCATATTCTGGCACTGTGTTAGCGAATCCGATTTCTTCGTTGAACGGGAAGAAGGTTGAGTCTGCAGATTTAGAGGCCGGCAGCTTCGAGTTCTCACCACGCGAGTTCGAATCATTTTGAGGAGTAGCTTCCGGCACGAAACTGTTCCACGCCAGTGATCCAAAGAAACCGTTGTTCAATGGTCTAGTTTGCCCTTGTTGTTGTGCTTGTGGCGGGTAGAAGAAATGAGGCTGGAAATCCTGAGGCTGGTGGAAATCACCGTAGAGAAATGGAAGGAACGGTTGAGGGTCTTTGTCCAACTTGAGGCTGCCTATGGCACTTGTAATGTCAATTTCTGGAGTATTGCGACCGCTGGAAGGGTGGGACTGGGCAGGCTGAACAAATGGAGCTGTAAATGTAGCTTGAGCAGTTCCAACTGGGGTTGCTTGTTTGGTTGGATTGGCTTCGCTGGCGTTGGCGTTGGCTCCAGCGAAGAAACTCAGGCCGATAGAAACTGACCTTTTGCTGTAGCCCTTCAATGATTCGTCTAGTGACATGCTGGATGCTGTGGATGCTTTATACAAGACTAATGAACACTAAAATACAATACTATACAGGGGTGGTGGTTGGTTGAGTAGTGGTGAGTATTGAAAATTTTTCAAGATGAGAAGTACTTAGTGAGGATAGCGACGATTTCGTTGATTTAGTGAGAGATTTAGCGAGAAATTATTATAAGCGTTTTGCTGAGGAATTATTGAACGTTTTCTGAGCATTTACTGAGCATCTACTGAACATTTACTGAGCAGTCGCCCAGGAATTAGTGAGCAGCTAGCGAGAAATTACTGAGTTACTACTAACATTTACCGATAAATTAGTGAGCATCCAATTCGAAGAAGCGGATCAAGCGAATCAAGCGAATCGCTGATTCGCTCAGCTCCTTTTCTCGTTAAGAAGTTTCTTCCCTTGAATCATAGCCATCAATATTACAAGTGTTCAATATGAATATCTATTCAGAGTAACGTAACAAAATTAAATAATTAGAAATGTAATATAAAATAAGACGACGGGTAGTATATAATGGGAATAAAGATAAACTGAACTATCAGAAGCCAAGGGAAACGTCAGGGCTCAGTGGCGCTTGAAAAGGTAATGGGGAAAGTACCATACAAGATCACACATAAGCACGTCAGAACTCGACTAAAGACTAAGCACAGTCATCAGGGCATCCCACTCGACGGGGATCGAACGGGAGCAAAAGGCAATGAACATGGGGAATGAACATTGGAAATTAAAAATTAGAATCACCAGACCTGTTGAATGAAGTATTTATAAGTGTGCAGTTTTAGGACAAAAAGGGTGGTAATGGGATGGTTAGTGGGCTGTAATGTTGATGATGGAAACCCAGGTGAGTGAAAGTCAGTATTGCAAGTCACAAGTGACAATTACAAAGTGGCAATCATTGATGCGTTTAGCTAATGAATAGCTTACGACAGCTTCTCGTGCTGAGTAGAAACTCTTTGCATAGAAACCAAGAAATCTTCGAAAGATCTCTTGTTGGTTTCTGGCTTAGCTGGACGGCCGTTACAGACGTTGTCGAACCCTTCGGAAGACGACATCAAGTAGTAAGCACCACCCATGATGCAGAAGACACCAAAGGAGAAAATCCAGGTTCTGACAACGGTAACAATGTCAGTCCAGTTTTGAGACCACCATCCGAACAAGGTGAAACAGGTGGCGAGGATATCAACGATAAGAACGGCACCAGACAATTGCCAAGATGGAACAGAAGACCAGAATGGACCTTGAGCACGGGTGATGAAAATCAACCAGTTTTCAGTCAAGGAAATTTGCAAGAACAAAATACCGTCCAAACCACCGAAGTTTTGGACAATACCACCCTTTGGCAAGAGCATAGTGGTCAAGGTGATCCAAGTACCGATAGCCAAAATGATTCCAAGAACAATAGACATACCCCACAATCTTGGGGTGTTCCACTTAACTGGCTTAGGGTCGTAAGGAGCGTTATCGTAAGCAATGGCCAAGGTGGCAACATCAGCGAAGATAGCAATGAAAACAACAAGATCAATGTTAAGGGATTGGTTCAAGATAGCAATCCACAAACCAAGGAACAATTCCAAGTGCAATGAAAGGGCAATACGGTAGACAACGTAAGAGTACATTCTGTGGAAAATTTGACGGGAAGTCTTCAAGGCATCAATGATAGCAGACAAACCTGGGGCAAGGAAAACAATATCAGCAGCAGAACGGGCAGCATCGGTAGCACCTTCAACGGCAATACCGGTATCGGCCTTCTTCAAAGATGGAGCATCGTTAACACCGTCACCAGTCATAGCGACAAGGTAACCACGGGATTGTAAAATTTCAACGGCATTGTACTTGTGTTGAGGGAACACTTCGGCGAAACCATCAGCGTTTTCAACGAAATCGGCAATTTCAGAACCAGCCATGTCTCCACCACCAGCAAGACCAAGTCTGTCAGCATCGTAAATGTTAGTACCAAGACCAAGTTGACGGGCAGTTTCCTTAGCAATACCGACGGCATCACCAGTTAACATCTTAACACGGAGACCCAATCTCTTGGCTTCGTTAACAGTTTGAGCAGTATCATCTCTTGGAGGATCCATACAAGGCATAATTCCGAGAATTTCCCAGTGACCTTCACCTCTCTTTCTGGCAACACCAAGGGAACGGAAACCTCTAGAGGCAAATTCAGCGACAGTGTTTTGGTAGTTTTCGTGGACATCTTCTGGGATTGGGTGGTCATCTTCGACAGTCTTCAAGACAAACAATGGGGCACCCTTAACACAGATAATACGTTCTCCCTCTGGGGATTCAACAATAGCAGTAACCTTCTTTGAGACAGGGTCGAAAGGCTGGAATTCTAAAACCTTGTACTTGGTAAGAGCAGCCTTGGCACGTGGGTAGGAGATCAAAGATTTCAAGAAAGCCTTATCGATAGCATCCAAACCCTTCTTCTTACGGGAAGCAGCGAGACAGGCAGTCAACATAAGATCATCTGGTTCAACACCTTCAACAGTGTATGGTTCGTGCAAGGACAACTTGTTCTTGGTCAAGGTACCGGTCTTGTCGGAACACAAGATTTCGACACCAGCAAGAGATTCAATAGCAGACAACTTTTGGACAATAGCTTGCTTCTTAGCAAGGTAAGCAGCACCGACAGCCATGGTAGTGGTGACGACAGCTGGCAAACCAACTGGAACACCAATAATGGTGATAGCCAAGGTGTATCTCAAGATTGGGACAATTCTGACGGATCTGTAGAAACAGGCAGTCCAGACAACGAGCAAGGTAAGGATAACAAAGACAAGCAAAGTGGTACCAATACCGTTCAAAACTTCAGTGAAGTGACCAGTACCTCCGGAAGCCTTGTTAACAAGGGCAGCGGCTCTACCAACGAAGGTGGAGTCACCGGTGGCAGTAACAACCATGAAACCTTCACCAGTCTTAACAGTGGAAGAAGAGTAACAGTCGTCACCGTGCTTCTTGTCAACGGCTAAGGATTCACCGGTAATAGCGGATTGATCGATTTGCAACAAAACATCTTCGGAGATAATTCTACCATCGGTTGGGATAACAGTACCGTCTTCCAATTGCAAGACATCACCAGGGACAATTTCGTCAGCTGGAATTTCAATCAACTTACCGTTACGGACGATAAAGGCAGTGTTGGCCAAAGTCTTCTTCAATTCTTCGACAATAGAACCTGCTTGGTATTCTTGGATGAAACCGACAAAGGCGTTAAGTAACAAAAGAGCACAGATAACACCGAAATCGACCCAATCTTCTAAACCTGCGGCAAGAATGGCAGCGGCCTCCATAACGAATTGAATAGGACCGACAAAGAACATGGCGAATTTCAAAACCAAGTTTTCCTTGTCTTCGGCCATCTTGTTTAAACCGTATCTCTTTCTTCTACGGGCAACCTCATCGTCGTTTAAACCAACGGATGGGTCTGTTTGCAAAAGCTCATCTGGGACAGCCTTGAAGGTGGACTCGTCGAGTTCCTCATCTTCGGCTTCCTCTTCGGCCTTGTTGGACTGCAAGTCCAAGATCAATTGATCGATGTCATCTTCTTCGTTATCGGTGTCGTTCTTCGCAACCTTCTCATTGGTTGGTTCTGTAGCACTCATGATGATTTAAAGTGCTAGAAAGAAGTTAGAGAAGAAGGAAGGGGATTTTGAAAAAGGAGGAATACCAGGGGGTTTTATAGTGAAATTGGATGGAAATTAGGAAACCGCAATTTTGGGGAGTGTCGACACTTGCGATACTTAATGTTTGTTTTTTTGTCTGGACTAATTCGGAAATAAAAAATGGGAGATGAATGCGGATAAGAGAGTGCGTGCTGAGTGTCTGTGTTTGTATGTGTGGGTGGGTGTTTTGAGAGCTATAGTGAGACAAGTAGAGGTGCTGAAAGAATAGAAGGTGAGTTCGACCTGGTGGCTCTGGCTGGACGTGAGAGGATATGCAGAGACGGCCGGTACCCAGGGGATTTAGTTTGGGAGCAGCCTGGGTGTGACCGGCGATTTGCAGCCATGCGTTTAGCATTGCAAGGAGATAGCAATGAGGTCGTTTTCGCAGAGCGAGAGCTAACTGCGTGTAAGTCCTATTGGTTATGCAAACGAGGAGTGTCCCCTTGAAATCAGTGCATGCTGCTCAGATAAGCATACCAGGGCCTAATTTTAGAGCTGGTATGCCATGTTTTACTGCTATGCTATGGCCCCAAAGACCCTCTGGAGAAGGCCAGCTCTGGTGATAGGTCTTGCTACCTCTAGCTGAGAGAGATGGAACCTCCACTAATTCTCCAGACACTTTGGTGGGCCACGGCTGAGACGGGTGTCTGCTGAGGGAATTTCACCATCCAATGAAATGTATACAAACTCTAACCCAAATAAACACTCCATTATGGAAAAATTACCGAGAACCACCGAAGAACGTAAAACCGAGCTTGGTTGGACCGATCCTTTGGATACTTTTGCTACCGAGAGGTAAAGGATCCACATCCTTCTTTTAGTGGAGGCCAGGGTCGGTTCTGCTGGGGTGGCACAATTGCATCACCGTTTGGATTCGTTGTGGATCCAGAACCAGCTCTGGTACGCCTAATAATAATGTGAAATGCGTGTCGCTTGCCCAGCTGGTAGCACCGTGGACCACGCTTCACATTTCTACACTTTACAATATCTTTTCACCGCGTGCTGTGCATTATCTAGTGCCAAGTTCGAGCTTCTTATCGACAGCCCCGCATCCAAGCTCTGGTTTCTTTTGGAAGTTGTTCTGGAGATGGCTAGAGCGAGCGAGAGGTGGTTTTAGCTTCGTTGGTATGCCAGAGCTGCTTTCGCTGCTGGTGGCTTCCAGCTGGTTCCAGCCGGTGCTGCTTCCGAGGGGGAAAGGACTACACTACATCCACTGCTTCTGCTTCCCACTCGCTTGTAGAGCTCAATTGCGTGATGGCCCCTTCAGCTAACTCCATTTATCCAGCGTCTTTCCGAGATTCCACAACCTGTTTCAACTCCATCTAATTTACCTTATCATCGTTATCTCTTTCTTTTTCTGAGCTGCTGACGAGCCTCATAGTAAGCCTTGAAAAGTCCCCAATTTCATCTTTTCCATCAGTGGTGCTTCCTCTACGTTCTCCGCATCTTCCTTGTGGCTCGCCAAGCATCTGGTCCTACTATCTAGTGCTTCCTTTGTCTCTAGTCGAGGACCTTGCGCCCTTTGGTGTCCTCAATCGACCTTGATTTTCCGTCTACTGATGTTCGGTTTAATGCATTTCTTCACATCCCCTACGTCACCTTCTAGAAGTTCTCTTTTGTGTCAACCACCGTACTCATTCTCGTTTATTAGGTTCGCTGGGCATAACCTCAATTCTCTCACCAGGACCTCCTTGTTGCCAAGTTAGGCCTATCCTTGCGCTGGGTGGCCTCTCCGTCTGCTGTGGGGACCTTGACCAGCATCTCTCGAACAGCTTTTCGTGCCAGCATCCTTCAAGCTCCCTCACACCGTCCTACAATAGAAACTTTTCACTACTCATTCCACGTCCCAATACTTCACCCAACGCCAACAAACAAACCAATAACATGTTTTGGTTTCCCAATCCGTTCTTGTTTACGTCCCAATCTGTCTTCGTAGGAAACTTTTTTTGTCTGTCGGGACATTTTGTCCGATTTATATGAAGGAGCCTTTTCCTGGTTTTTTCAGACGTCAACGGCCAACTTCCGTTCATTTCCATCTCATCATACTTAGTGCTTCCCTTTTCTTCCGAGCTTAGCTTCCGAGTGCAAATTACTGATTTTCGCTCTGGATGCCATACTGGTCCACCAATAAAAGAATTAGCGCAGCCCTTCAACGGTCGTGCTCATTAGTCAGAGTGTGTGCAGCTCAAACTCATCTCGACCCAAGCCAGTCCAACCGCATCCCTGTTGCGTTTCTATTGGCTCGTCCCGGCGCACACTCCACTATCACTCGGTGTGCTATTGGCCGATACGAAACGGTTGCGCTGAGAGGCATTTACATATAGCGGAGTCCGCTCTGGTTGGATGAGATTTCTCCTCTTTGATGTCAAGAATTGCCCTACACTTTTCCTCGTACCTGAGTCGTTTCCAACGTATATTCAAGCACCTCGATGTATTTCTCTCCGCTTGGACCTCTTTGACTTCGTCCCTCTTGGTTTCATTGCCCACTATCGTGTCCCACTACATTAAAGACTCCCTGTCTACTCTACAAAGTCTCTTCTCTAATCTTTTAAATAGGTTGCACGTGCTACGCCATCTGCCCCAGCATCGATGCCTTCTCGTAATTCGTATTTATCCCACCTCGTGTATTTCTGAAATTGAAATCTAATTTAACCTGTTTTTAGCACATATCTTAGAAATTTAGTATGATATTGGTCTTGACTCTGAATTTCACTGCAAATTCCAGATTCTCACTATAATGAGAATAGGTACACACTTGAAAACTGATTCAAGTCACTCGGTCTAGAATCGTCCTCTACCTTGGTTGGCTAGAAAATGTCTACGTGGGGTGGAACAGCAGCATTATGCACTGACTGATTCTTCTTAACATCAGAATATTTTATATTGCCTTACGCCTGTCAAGTGTACATACTGAATACTGACTAGGGCTGATTGTCTGTCCTCGGAGGTAGCCAAAGCCTGTGCCGGATGAGCTACACGTGATGGTAAATCACGTGAGCAGTTGAATCCATCATCAGTCCACCCGGCTATCTTAACCGAGATCTGGCGGAAACTCCATGGGGATACTGAACTTCCAACTGCAATGGCTCTCGTTCGAGAATCTGTGCTGGTGAACCTGACGCTAATAGGTACTCGCCATTTATTTAGCTAGTATATTCGTAGCAGCTTCACTGCTTCACTGGAAAAGGCAAATTGAACTCTTCGACATCCATAACAACCACTCCAAGCTAACTTTACTTCAATCTTCTTCAGGATGAGGCTTTCACGTTCCGTATAAGAGTCGTTATCCGGCCATGTGATCACGTGAATAACCGTTCGATTGTAGAGGCAGAGGTATCAATTTGCCAAAATTCCACTTCCCAATCATGAAATGTTGAAAAATCAGGCACCATGTTCTTGTTCCAGCTTAAAGCTTTCAGAATCGGTGGACCATGTTAGTTCTTGCTGCATGCTGCTTTTGGCAGAAAGCTCCCGTCTCAATTCTTACTTGAAAGCTCATGAATCGACTTTCCAAAGTTAACTTTCATAGGATACGACTCTTGAAAACGTCATAACATGATAACCATTCCTGTTACAAGTCTTCAGCCTAGATGAGATGTACTTATCAATGTTATAAACTGACATTTAGCCAAAAGAATGCGCCCAATTCTTCCTTTTGAAAGAAATTGAATCAATTTACCAGAAATCAACTTTCAGATAAATCCTTCAAAAAAGCCCCATGCCCTCCAGCTCAATTGAAACATCCTACTTGGTGAACCTTGAGCTTCTCAATATATTCAAATGTTGTTGAAAGTGCGTACCTCAAGTCTTGGCTGAAAGACAAGACGTAGTCACTTTGCCAAAGGTCAAGTTTCAAATCATGAAATCCCTTAAAACCTGGCACTAGACTCTCCTGCTAAACTGAGGCATCATTGGTCAGAGGTCCTTTCTGAAAGGATATGTTTCTTTCGAAGATTGTCTTTCTTGAAGCTGCCAGAAGGTGTGATGATCCCCACGTCCACGTTGATACGAGGCTATTCACATGGTGGAATGTTCAAGGAATAGTCTTCAAGCATGCCGGAGTACTCATGCAAATTTCACGAACTCTGAAATATTCTTTCAAGAGTTATCGAGTATCACAATTGATGGCGTTGGTCTGATATTCGTGACAGCAAGAACTCAGAAGAGGTGTAACTTGCTTGAAACCGCATAATGCAGTCTCAAATGAATGCAATGAGCATACAGACGCCAAAAACATCTGTTGAATGGTTTTGGTGCTTGCAGCATACAATATATGCCCCCGTGAACACAGCGCCACAAGGAGTTCCTCAATTGGTTGAAATAATTGCTCTTCTAGTATTAGCATGGGATTAGCTTATTCGAAATACCAGAAACTTGGCCTTGTTTCTAATCGCAACTCACTTGCATTCAAGCATCCGACACAAGAGGACAATCGGTCTGATTGACGTCGACAATGTGTTTACAAATCTTTGATCTGATTCGTTCTACTTCGGTTTGAATAGCTTGCTGCACCTTTTGTTGATAGAAGACATCTTTGAGCCTATTGGAAATTAATCCTTTGAGGTTTCGAGATCACTTTTCACTGCCACTGGGGACTGTCCTAGCATAGCCAGAATTTTGAGTGCTCATAGCCATAACTCAGTAAAGAGTGTCAATTGGAAAGTAACATGCTTCTTGACACTTTACCAATGCATTAAAGGGAATCGTGATTGCAATGTATATGTGCTTCCAAAATGTCCGAGCCCGTGTTGCCTCATAGTCTTTGACCGAGCCTTCGCTTGTTCCTGTTGAATTTAAACGAAAACTTTGAATGCTCTAGTTGATTGAAGCTCTGGATGCATATTTTTAGAAGAGCATATTAAAACACTAGCTCGGATATCAACGGCTGGGAATATCTCATTGCATCCACTTAACTGTCTAATCCAAAGCGATAGGTTCAACCTATGGTTGTTGAGACAATAGATTGCTTGTTTGAGGGACTTAAGGGTTCTCTAGGCAAAAATGACAGGAATAGAAATTCGAACACCTTGTAGTGGGTTATCTTTCCCATTTCAAAAGCATGATGTCAAAAGCATGATGACCTTGTGCGTGGCATCATATGGAAGCTTCTTGTTGTTGCGATATCAAGACAGCATCCTGAGAATGCCTACCTCGACACTCGTGGTATAAAGAGAGTTATAAAGACGGTAAAAAATCGCTTTCCAAGCACGAAATCCGAGCTGGCGATATGACCTCAATCAAAGATTAAGTGAAATTACACTTTGTTGCCATATGGAAAAGACTTGGTTCACCAAGTAACCAACTACTAGGGTCGGGGAGAGCAGTTGCAACAATTCGCAAGAGACTCCATGCTCAGCATTGTCTCACGTTGGACTCTTTATTTTGGGCCAAATGGCCTTACTATTTAGTTTAAGTTTATGCAATCGTTCTCGGCTCCCTAGTCTAGAACCACAGGCTTTCGAGTATTTACTATTCTCTCAGATTCAAGCCCATTACGCTCGAAGCAATGGAGATAGCGGTAGAAGGCAAAGATGAGCCTTCTTCGTACAAAGCTAGATAACGAGATGAAAAATTGAGTTGCGTTAAGAGCCATTCTAGGTGATTGAGGCGCACCTGCTATTGTTCTTAAAAGAAGAAGGCAGCAGCTTCGGATTTTCCATATTGACACGACGGATGCACCGCATGCATTGCCTTCTTCAGAAACGTATGAGTAATGAGGACTACAGGTTCCTCAAAGTGAACTCCAGAAGAAGAGAAATAGCGATGCCCGATTAGCAAAAAACCGAAAGCTGGCAAGACCAAAGAACCAAATCCGAAGTCAACGCAACGGTGGATTTTCATGAAATACCAGAGGATAGACATCCCAGCTCTCCAAAAAAATGGACATGGCCACCCAAAATGTGCCCGCTGCCACAAACCAGTACTTGTAGTCCCCCAATTTTACATGATACAAAGTAGCACAACAGTTTCATTTCGATTGTACTTCCAGACTGCCTGCTAGATAATATCACTTGGATCTGCTGAGATTCTCGATTGCCGTACCGCACTACAAGGAGGCTTGTACGTAACCATACGATGGAATCCTCCGTAAAATCAAGCAAGCCCAGCACACTTGCGGTTTATATACGACGCCTGATGGTTTTGATATTTGTCTTCGAAAGCTCTATTTGAGCAAAACGAATGCAAATAGTCTTCTATGGATTCTATCCTCATCGCATCCAACTTGCAACTAGATCTTGACTAGTGTCAATGCTACTGATTGAGGTCATCCATATTTTCTCGACTGGAACTACGTATTATCTGTTGTTCGTATAGCTTGCAGCCGAAGTGCCAGGTATCATAACAGCTAGGGCTGAAGTTTGTGGACTGTTTCTTCGAATCTCATTAGCTGAGATCTTTGTGAAGGGTTTACGTAGCTGTGCAATTCAAAGCATGGCGAGAATCCACTCCAAAACAATCTCCTCTAGGCGAATTTTTAAGAGAGACAATTCCGAAAGGCATGGAGACGAAGCAAGCTGGGGCAAAGCCGTTGCTGCGTGCGTTCGGTCGCTAAAGATCACCAATTCACTGAGACAAAGATGCTGCATTTTCTTTTTCAATAGGAAGCTGTCTTTATTGTACCTCTGTGATCTAAACAGTTGATCGAGAAATACAACTAAGGCGTAGCCTTGGTTGCTTGGACATATATATGTGCGAGGTTCAGGTGAATGGCTCTTCCAAGGTCTTCATTCCTGTGAATTACTTTAAGAGATGACGGTCCTTTACGGTGTTTTTCAATCGGTTTATATCTACAACCTGTTGACCAATGTTCCGCTGTCTTTGGGATGGCAAGCTAGTTTGAACTGGGCATTGCCTGGGGGAGCAGTGGTTGGTGACACCTTCACCCTCAACTTTCCATGTGTCTACGATTTTGCAGAGGTAGGCCCTGTATCCATGTCGCAATGGAGTTACGGTGTTAATCGTGAGTATGCTTCTTGTACTCTCACGGGTGGTAAATATAACTCAGCTTCGTCCCAAATGGACTGCACTGTTATGACAAACACGCCTTCCGCTGGGACAAATGGTGGAATCAGCGTTCCGTTTGTCTTCAACGTAGGAACAACAGGTTCAGCTAGTGACTTGCAGTGTGCGAATGCTTTCAAAGCAGGCCTGAACACCATCACGTTAAGCGACGGACAGACATCGATTTCTTATTCCACGTACTTTGCTGCGGCTAATATTGGAGGAGACCCAAGTGGACTTATCTCGTACACTCATGGTGACGACTCAGGGAGCGGTGACCCCTACACTGAGTCCAATGCTATTTCGCCAGATTGTCCATATGGTTATTTGTCTGCGACAATTGGCTTCTACGGAGGTCAATATGCTTCTCTCTGCTCCAGTTCAGTTTCCTCCGTTACTTTTGGTCTTAATGATTGGGGTATGCCTCTTTCGTCTACTGACACTGTACCATTACCAGAGGGTTCAACTATGCTGGTAACCAAAATTTGTGCCATAAATGGTTACGTTGCGTATTTCTACAATATACCAGCAGGATACAGACCGTATGCTTCTGGTCGTGGTATATTTTCATCTTCAGATATGGAGTTCTTTAGGGATGTCTCCTGTGCGCCCGCACCAGTCACAACGACCCAAACATGGACCGGATCTAATACTAGATCAAGCACTTATCATGTGGATGGTGGTCTGACTACTCTTGTCGTTGAAGTTCCTGTTCCAACTTCCACATTTACTTCTACTTGGACTGGTAGTGATATTGAAACCACAACTGTTAGTGCTGATCCAGGTGCGACTGGAAGTGTGATTGTGGAAGTTCCTGTTCCAACTTCCACATTTACTTCTACTTGGACTGGTATCGGAACTACAACCGTTACCGTTCCTGGTGTAGCAGGTGCAACAGGTAGCGTAATTGTTGAAGTTCCTGTACCAACTTCCACTGTTACCTCAACATGGACCGGAAATGGAACTACAACTGTTATTGTTGCGGGTGAAGCAGGCGCAACAGGAAGCGTAATTGTTGAAGTTCCTGTGCCAACTTTCACCACTACCTCGACTTGGACTGGGAATGGAACTACAACCGTTACCGTTGCGGCTGACGCAGGAGCTACAGGAACCGTAATTGTTGAAGTTCCTGTTCCAACTTCCACTGTTACTTCCACCTGGACTGGTAACGGAACTACAACCGTTACCGTTGCGGCTGACGCAGGAGCTACAGGAACCGTAATTGTTGAAGTTCCTGTTCCAACTTCAACCTTTACTTCTACTTGGACTGGTAGTAATACTGAAACATTCACAGTCAGTGCTGGTCCAGGTGCGACAGGCAGTGTGGTCATTGAAGTTCCTGCCCCAGTTTCTAGTTCATCAAGTTCCAGCTCTATCTCATCCAGCTCTTCTGGTTCCAGCTCTTCTAGTTCCAGTCTGTCGTCGTCATCTAGCACCGCTTCGTCTTCATCCGCTGTTGTGATCTCTAGCTCCAGTACATTGTCCAGTGCTACACCAATTTCAGGCTCTTCAACAATCGCTAGCACATCAAGTGTTCCAAGCTCATCTTCCATCTTGTCCAGTCAAAGACCATGGAATTCTTCCCTGATTATTTCGTCATCAGTGGCTGCTACGTCGTCCAGCATTTTGAGCAGTGGATCAGTTTCTTTGACATCTAGCACACCAGCTGTTGCCACGTCGAGTTCATCGTCAGGATCTGTGGTTACTAGTGCCAGACCATTGACTACAGTTACAGTTGTTGTATCTGGAGTCACTACTACATACACCACCACTTGTCCTGAATCCACTGCGAAGACCACTGGTACCGGAACTGTTGTCTCCACTTCTGCACCATTGACTACTGTGACCGTTGTTGTATCTGGAGTCACTACCACTTACACTACTACTTGTCCAGAAGGAACGTCCAAGGCTACATCAAGTGTCCTGTCTGCTGAGACTCATACTCCAACAGTTAAGACCCTCGCGACCGTTGTTTCCGGAGTCACGTCAACCTACTTTTCAATCCATAATGGAGTATCGCTGAAGACTGGTAGCATTCCAGCTATTGTCCTGGCTACTGGTACTCAAGTAGTCCCTTATGTTACAGTACCTGCTAAGACATCCTCGTCTGGACCAGGGACAGCTGCAGTTACAGGAATTGTTAGTGGTGGAGTGCAGGCTACTAGCAAGGGTCCATTGGAGTCCAGTTCTAGCACAGTAGGCGGTTACACTGTTTCAACTTACCAACAGGGAGCTCCAGCTTTGAGCACGTCCAAGATTGGACTCGCAGTTCTCTTGCTTGCTTCTCTTTTCGTCTAGATCTTCTTTACTATACCCTTTATCTAATTGTACCAAAATGCATGTTAATTTCACCTTCAAAGACCTACCCAAGAACAAGCCATGTGTGCTACTGCCTCACTGCCAATGTTAGTGGCAGGATTACCCTATCACAGCCCAAAAGGAAGAACATTCCTCTGTAGACGATCAGGCAATCAGAAGAGTTACAGACCCCACAAGCATGGTATACGAAACGCGATGGTGTGCTAACCGCAATTCTACCGAGAAAGGGCACAGTCATAGCAAGATGCAGCAAGGGTTAATGCAGGGTATGCCTAACTCCATGTGTTGGTATTTTTTATCGAAAGCACCACAAGGTCAAATCAAGTTGTCAGAATAAACGGAAATTGCATCTGGAGAGATAATAAACTAGCAAGCTCGTTTAATATTCCAGCTGAGTTTTACGAAGCCTCCAAACCGTTCCCACGACAGTTCAAAGCTTCTATTTCGTTCAGAACTGCCATGTATCGTCCACATTTCTCCATTTTGCATTCAGTCCAATCCCAGATGTCTAGCAAGTTGCAGAACTCAGAAAAGTCCACAATAAACATGGGCTGACATGAAATGGTACTCGAATCGAAAAGATCACAATAAGCCTGGCAAAATATGATATTTTCAAGCCTGGCTGTTCTTTGTAGTGTTACAAAGGTTGGTTGCACTTGAAGCAGCTGCATCTAGATTGTCCACTATCTGCCTCTAAGATTGCACTTGAGACGCAGGCAGCCACACGGAACGGCTCGAGTCGGGGCTGTATCGTATCCACGGCGATTCTTCGTAGCGTCTCCTCAAGTTTGCATAATATTACGAACACAATCTGGAAGGATCTCAGTTTCGTAGTCGTATCTTTTTCACCTGAAAAGTCTTAATACTTCTCCAGATTGTGACCAACTTCCCTCTAAGATGAAGTCTTTCTGATACTTTCTTGGCTTGGGTGTCTTTGATATGTCAAGAACGTGCAACCGCACTGTCTAGGGTGTTTGTCCTTTAGTCCCGCCTCGCCAGCATGTAGACCCTGTTTGTGATGTCTTCTGGACACTTCAATCAAAGCTTTGTGGAGATATCTGCATGGTGCGGCCAACAGCAGAACTAAAGTCACCAAAGCGATTACAGCTGCCAGTGCAAGACAATCCCCCCTCGTGCTATTGTAATGCAAGACCCAATATTGAGCTATTTGGGGGAGCTATTTCATGCGGATGCAAAACCGGTTTCCCGTTCCAACCTCACGGCCGTTTCCACTCTTGTACTATGTATTGGAAGCCTGAGTGCGTAGTGCGAGGAAGCAGATGACAAAGGGGAATTCTGATATATATACTGGAAGATTCACTGGTTTGCCGAGTTAGAGCTCCAGAGTCCTATCCATTCGCTATGCCTTCGATTACTGGTGTACTCTACGGGGTTTTCACGGCTGTGGCTATCCTGAACACGGCAAGTACGAATGCTCCGCTGGATACTGGTTGGCTGGCCGCTCTAAGCTGGACTTTACCAGCTCTGACTGCTATTGGAGCTACATTCAGCCTCAACTTACCTTGTGTCTACGATTTCAGAGAAAAGGGTCCCGTATCCTTGATGTTAGGAGGGTATAATTATGGTTCTTGCGTGCTTACCGGTGGGAAATACAACTCAGTGAACTCCCAGATCTCTTGTACGGTTTCCAAGGCTGTGGTAGGGATACCTGCTTCAAGTACTCTTACAGTGCCTATTGTCTTTAACGTTGGTACAACTGGTTCTTCAATTGACTTGCAGTGTGCAAACATGTTCACAGCAGGTACGAACGTGGTAACTTTCACCGATGGCCAGTATCCGATATCAACGTCGGTAAACTTCCCAGCAAGGGAGATAGGAGGAGACCCAGATGTCTTCATTGGTTACGTCCATGGTGACGACTCCGGTGGAGGCGACGCAGTTGCAGAGACTGTTGCAATAGCAGGCAATTGCCCATACGGTTATACAAGCGGTTATTTGGCTTGGTGGAATGAAGATTATACCGTGGTGTGCGATACTATGATAGGATCGGTAACTCATGGTCTTAACAGTTGGGGAATGCCTTTGACGGGCACCAGTACCTTTGCACTTCCTGCTGGTTCTACCTTCCTGGGTTCTGTCAGTTGCGATGGAAATTCGATCCAATATAACTTTTACAATGTCCCTGCTGGCTTTACACCTTACCTTGGTGGACGTGGTATAATAGCTTCGGAGCAACCTGAATTCTATTACTCTTGGGTCTGTGCTCCTCCTTTAATAGTGACTTCCACCGTAACCTGGACTGGAAGTGACATCGAAACAAGCACTATCCATGATGCTGGTGCTCTCACAACTCTTGTCGTTGAAGTACCAGTACCCACTACTACTTACACATCCACTTGGACTTCTAGCATAACAGAGACCAGCACAGTTAGTGCTGGTCCAGGTGCGACGGGCAGTGTGATTATTGAAGTTCCTGTTCCAACTTCAACAATTACATCTACTTGGACTGGATCTGATACTGAAACCGTTACTGTTGCAGCAGGAGCAGGCTCAACAGGAAGTGTGATTATTGAAGTTCCTGTGCCTACTTCAACATTAACTTCTACTTGGACTGGTAGCGACGTAGAAACTGTTACTGTCGCAGCTGAAGCAGGTGCTACAGGAAGTGTGATTATTGAAGTTCCTGTGCCTACTTCAACCTTTACTTCTACTTGGACTGGTAGCGATACAGAGACTGTTACTGTTGCGGCTGAAGCAGGTGCGACAGGAAGCGTGATTATTGAAGTTCCTGTGCCGACTTCAACCTTTACTTCTACTTGGACTGGTAGCGATACAGAGACTGTTACTGTTGCGGCTGAAGCAGGTGCGACAGGAAGTGTGATTATTGAAGTTCCTGTTCCAACCTCCACAGTCACCTCTACATGGACTGGCAGCGATACAGAGACTGTTACTGTTGCAGCTGAAGCAGGTTCAACAGGCAGTGTGATTATTGAAGTTCCTGTTCCAACTTCAACTATTACCTCAACATGGACTGGCAGTGATATTGAAACTTTAACTGTTGCAGCAGAAGCAGGATCAACAGGAAGTGTGATTATTGAAGTTCCTGTACCAACTTCCACTGTTACTTCCACCTGGACTGGTAACGGAACTACAACTGTTACCGTTGCAGCTGATGCAGGCTCAACAGGAAGCGTGATTATTGAAGTTCCTGTTCCTACTTCAACCTTAACTTCTACTTGGACTGGTAGCGACGTAGAAACTGTTACTGTCGCAGCTGAAGCAGGTGCGACAGGAAGTGTGATTATTGAAGTTCCTGTGCCTACTTCAACCTTTACTTCTACTTGGACTGGTAGCGATACAGAGACTGTTACTGTTGCAGCTGAAGCAGGTTCAACAGGCAGTGTGATTATTGAAGTTCCTGTTCCAACTTCAACTATTACCTCAACATGGACTGGCAGCGATACAGAGACTGTTACTGTTGCAGCTGAAGCAGGTTCAACAGGCAGTGTGATTATTGAAGTTCCTGTTCCAACTTCAACTATTACATCTACCTGGACTGGAACTGATACAGAGACTGTTACCGTTGCGGCTGACGCAGGAGCTACAGGAACCGTAATTGTTGAAGTTCCTGTTCCAACTTCCACTGTTACTTCCACCTGGACTGGTAACGGAACTACAACTGTTACCGTTGCGGGTGTTGCAGGTGCAACAGGAAGTGTAATTGTTGAAGTTCCTGTTCCAACATCTACTATTACCTCTACTTGGACTGGCAGTGATACTCAAACATTCACAGTCAGTGCTGGTCCAGGTGCGACAGGCAGTGTGATTATTGAAGTTCCTGCCCCAGTTTCTAGTACAGCAAGTTCCAGCTCCTCGTCCTCATCTAGCTCCGCTTCTAGCACTACTTCGTCTTCATCGATTATTGTGAGCTCTAGCTCCAGTACATTGTCCAGTGCTACGCCAATTTCTAGTTCTTCAACTTCTACAATTGTCATTAGCACACCAAGTGTTCCAAGCTCATCTTCCATCTTGTCCAGTCAAAGACCATGGAATTCTTCCCTGATTATTTCGTCATCAGTGGCTGCGACGTCGTCCAGCATTTTGAGTAGTGGATCAGTTTCTTTGACATCTAGCACACCAGCTGTTGCTACGTCAAGTTCATCATCAGGATCTGTGGTTACTAGTGCCAGACCATTGACTACAGTTACAGTTGTTGTATCTGGAGTCACTACTACATACACCACTACTTGTCCTGAATCGAGTGCGAAGACCACCAGTAGCGGAACTGTTGTCTCCACTTCTCCCCCATTGACCACTGTGACAGTTGTTGTATCTGGAGTCACTACTACATATACCACCACTTGTCCTGAAGCGAGTGCGAAGACCACTTCAAGTACCGGAACTGTTGTCTCGACTTCTCCACCATTGACCACTGTGACAGTTGTTGTATCTGGAGTCACCACCACTTACACTACCACTTGTCCTGAATCGACTGCGAAGAGCAGCAGCGCTATTGTAATTCCATCGACTTCGAATTCTGCTCTGTCCCTCGTTCGCATAAGCACTTCTCCGGCGTTGGTAACTAGCTCTGTAGCTAAGCCGAATGGATCTTTGCAAGGCACTCTGACAAGCGCCACTCAATCTCCTTCCACTTCCTCAGCCATAAAAGCATCCAGTTCTTCAATTCCTGTTGCCAGCACAGGTTCAACAAAGGCCCAATCACTGGCTGAAGCAAATTCCAGCTCGAAATCAATTGGGTCTTATACTCTCTCGACATATCAGCAGGTAGCACCAGCTATGGGAATTTCGAAACTTAGTATGGGTTTCTTTATTATTCTTTCATATTTGATTTAGAGACTTGAAGGTTTCTCTACGCAAACATGCCATCACCTTGTTTTTTATCTTTCAAATGAGAGAGAGCAGACTTTAAGTTAAGTGGATTTTTATACCCAAGAGTTCTATTACTTTTTTACACAATCTGAGTTTGTTTAATTTTCAATTATTTGAACCAAGTGTAGGTTTCTCTCAATAGGTGACCCATGTAGGAATCGTCTGGACTTCTCTAGCTCAAATTGATTCAATGGAGATGAGGATACAATGGTGTCATGCTCACAACTGGATTTGACCATAACGGTTGGTGATTTAGACATTTGCAGCCAAACGAGGAATTGACCAAAAACAACAAAAAGATTGCAGCACGAGAATTTCGCGTATGGTCTCCCACTACACTACTCGGTCTCGCTCTTAGTAGCTTAACTACAGTTGATCGGACGGGAAACGGTGCTTTCTACTTGATATGGCCGCAACCGTAAGTTCCAGCAGAATAGATGATGAAGATTTCTGCAAATCCAAACAGCACGAGCAGTTCATCGTAAGGCAAGTAGAGCAACAGTTACAACCTCATGGAATACATTCGGAATAACGGTAGAGAATGACAATAGGAGATATTAGGAGAGAATAAACGGGAGTTTTTTGAGAGGAAGTCATATTGGATGGTTACTAGCCGAATACTACCTGAAATATCTGTAGTGAGATTCAATAAGCTATTTTGTATTAATGCTTAATATTCTTATATGCGTTTAATTCACCTAATGGTATTTGATATTTATCCCCAATTTCCCTATTGATTGTTTTTCTTTGCAATCCTTTTAGCTTTATTCTTCTCCTTCGCGGCCCTGAATTTCCACTTTATTGGTCTCAATCCCTTGAAAATCAAGAACAAGATACTCCCTATAAAACGGAAACATGCTAATCCTGCTACGATCCATAAGATAATAGTCAAGAAGATCTGCGAATTACCCACAATGGACCCGTCTGAATTTTCAGAGACGGTGTTCGTCAACAAATCGATTCCACCAATGTCCAACACAACTGCTACCAAAGTTGCGTTCGTCACTATCCAGACCAAGACGGTAATTGTTCTAACAAATGCGTAGTATGAGTCGTCTTTGGCCTTTTTGTTGTTAACAACTATAGGCGGTACCTGCAAAGTTCTCAACAGCTCCAACGTGTCCAAGTACACATCATTCAATTCCAGCTCAAGACCTGGAGCAATCATCATCAACTCATCTTTGTTGGCACCGGTTGACTTGGCAGCTCCTAAATCCTTTGCCATTGGTGCACCTTTTGTACCCCAGGAGACATCATGAATGTTGCAGAACGAATAGATATTCAAAATGTTGATGTAACTAGGCGAAAGCAAAACGTATTGCACAAACGAAGTGAACATGAAACTTGGCTCTCCATACAAGAAGGCCCCCACAAAGTACAAGATATAGGTTGAAACCACACTGACTACCAAGTCTCTGAATTTGGAGTTGGTAAAAAGCATGACAACTTGGAACGAACCCTCGTTATCTTTTAATACTGACTTCACTGTGAACACTGCCAAAAAGATGGCAGCGAACAACATATACACCATCATCACGGCAAAGAAGATCGCAATCATGGTATAGAATTTCTTGGTACCCCTTGGGGTGTTACCAAATGCCAAAATGAATGTACAAACCACGCTCCCAGCGTAGAACCAAAGAAATATGATGGCCAAGTACTTCCCAATAGAGAAGTTCATGTCTTTTGTACCTAAATTGGCCGTCAAAATACGGAAAACCAAGAAGAAAGATGCAAGCGAGAACCAAGAAACAGTGAGGGTGACTAATTGATAGTAGAATTCCAATTGCAAGAATATTTTTCGAAGCAAAGAATGGTTGGACTTCCAGATTTTGTTCCAGTGGAAAACAGCGTACGCAGCAGCAAATAACGAACCGTTTAACCATCTTCTTCTTTGCAAGACGAACTCATCCATGGATTCGGGCACGTCTGTTTCAGCCTTGGCCTCATTCACATACCTCAAGACATAGTTATGATTCTTTTTGGCTACCAATTCAAAACACAAGATTCTATCTTCAGCAAGATACATATTGGAAGTGAATATACCTGCCTCTTGGTAGTTTCTTTCTTTTACCCCACGCTCATCATCATCTTCGTCTAGGTTAATCAGCGAGTCTTGGTGCAAGTATTCACCCTTGAAGTACTTTTCCAAGGGACCTTCCCCATCAACATTGAGCAATGCTTCATATCTATAGGCTGAAAAAGCACCAGGCAACACGGAAATGAAGCCGAATACCGATTCCATAGGTTTGTCCAAAATGTTTGAAATTTTATACTCAAAGTTTTGGGCTGCAACCAATGGGTTTCCGAGCAAACGTTTTCCGGGTCCTAGGGATGCCCTCATCTCCCCACAAGCACCCGCCACGTTCGGATCGCGGAAAGATCTCCATAGATAGTAAAAGGCGTCCTTTGATGGTTTCGTACCACAATCCAACAACATTACAACCTTTGGTTGCAAAATCAGACCGAAAGCCTGGAATGCCCATCTGTGCGAATTGATTTTCCTGGTGTTCTTTTCCTTAAGACAGAAGAGAAATTGAACCGGGTTCGAGTTTGGAGTAAGGTGTACTCTGTCATTGACCACGTCGATACCCACTGTCGAAGTGTATTCATAAATATGGGCCTTGACAGATCTTTCGTTGATCTTCGACTTGGCATAACCATCTTGGTAACATCCCATAGCCGCGAGTAAGCTTTGTGAGCGCTTATTCAAGTCCACACGACCATCGTTAACAATAACCACAACGATTTTCTTCCAGGAATCTTCGCCCCACACTGGGTCAGAGCGGTCAGTCAAGTTCTTAATGTTATCAAAAACACCCTTCAATGTTCTACCCAAGAGAAGCTCATCTTCATTGTACATGGTGATACACACCATCAACTCCGTTTCACGCGGAGGAGAATACAATGCTTGCCTAACGTTATAGTTGAATTTAGTGAAGTTCGATGGCCCACAGGTGGCAGCAGTATATCTCATGAAAGACATTTCACGACCTCCCTCAGAGATCTTTTTTCCGTATGTGTCAAGCAATGCCTTGGGCACAGGACAATCAATAACGTAGTTTCCGTTAACCAATTTAGCCTTCTTAATTGTCCGGGTATAAGCTAATCTTGGCGTGAAATCGTCATCGTCAGCCATGAGCACTTCGTCATAGTCATTCTGGTTCGAAGCCGCACCACTGGCGACTCTTGAGCCCGTCAAAATCCCACCTTTTCTGGTATTTGATCTTTTCATGGTGTTCCCTCGTTTCATGGTGTTTCCACGGATGATGGTATTGCCTCTTTGGATGTCTTCGCCCGTATCTGAAAATAAGGAGTCATTATCCTCGTCAAAGGGGTCAAACTCGTCGTCGGCATCTCTCAACTCATTCAAAATGTAATCGTCACCGGAGAAAGTCAATAACTGAGAGTATGGTCTGAGAGGCACGGCCAGGTTGTCCAAAGTCTCGATACGCTCCAACTCGTACTGGTTAGTCTGGTCAATGAGCTGTTTACGGGGACTGTATGCGTTTTGTGGGTACTCGGGCTCTTTTTCGCGGAAAGCAACTGTTTTGGACCTCCTGATGGGCGAGTTTACGCTTGTGTGGCTTGTGTTGTAGGGCATCTTCTCATAAAACATGTCTGTCTCTTCACCCATAGAAGGGTGGTGCAGGTGAGAAGTGTTTGAGCTGCTTCCATAGGCCATTCCAGGCTGAGAAAACTGGCCAAACTGACCAAAGCCAGCAGCCGAGGCAGGAGTGGAGCCATAACCCGTCATTTGGTCTGGTGAACCGAAATAGCCAGTTTGGGGCATATTCTGGAATTGAGGACTTTGAAACGGCTGGAACGGTGGCTGCTGCAGCTGGTTACCGTACGGACTGGTGGCCTGGACGTAATTGGGCAAGTTCTGAGGAGGTGTGGACGAAAACGACCTCATTTTGTTGGCATCATCGAACTGCAAGGACGAGTGTCTCGAGTGCTGGTGGACGGAGGAGTAGCGTTTCTGCTGGGTTACGCCTGCTGGAACCGGTTGCTGCGGAGCCTGGAAAGCTCTGTTGTCGACACGGTCGATTTCATCGTCAAACAAGTCATCTTCCTCGTTGTGGAAGGAATTGCTCATAGCGAAGGGATTTTCTGCGTTAAAGCGACTGGCTAATAGTTGAGAGTGCTGCCCTAGGAGTGTCAGCTAACAATTGGTAACCTGTCAGAAGAAAGCAGTGGTTTCGGTCTATAAATTCAGCTTGGGACTCCTCAGTTATTTATAGTTAGAACAATAACAAAAGAGAAGGTATTTTGTACTGCGGTCCGGGTGCAGATGATGCTGACACAAAAAGCCTTCTTCAGAATGAAAAGAAGAGGTATAGGCAATACGATGTGCTGCGATGAGAGCCCATGGGAGCAAACTGAGCAACAAAAGGAGCCGTGATTTGTGGAGATGACGTAGCGAGCGATGAACCTTAAAAAGAAGGAGGTTGTAGGAGCAGAAATGCCCCAGTGGGAGCCGAGTCGAGCAGCTCATCGGTGAAAAGAGCCTAGATTTGCTCAGGGTGGTCTTTTCCTTGCCAAGCAGTCCACTTGTCATGGAAGTCGCCGACTGGAGTCTCCCTGACACCCACATAGGCTTGGCTCGACCCAGGTGCGGTTCTGGGCTCCAGCGAGAGCGCCCGTTGCGTCTATTCTTAGTAAATGCGGGGGGTCACCCGATCAAGATCAACCTTAGATCTGCATTAGCGGTTTAGCTCGATCTGGTCAAACTTTCGACGTCTCACTGGCTGCCAGCTTGCTGGGCACTGGAGGCACGGCGTGGAGGCTTACAGCACACAAGACGGCTCCGTATCCTGAGCCTGTTATTAGACCGCTTAAGCCTGTTGAAGATGGTGCATTTGTTCACATTCTCGGGCTTTGTACTCTATTTATATTTTGTCGTAATCGGGACGTAATTTTGGAACCAACATGAAACATGAATGGTCGCAAACTGGTGATGTGGGAGTCCGCTGGATTGCACTCTCAGTAGTGTGGATACGGGTGGTGGTGTAGTTGGTGCCAAAGTCCGACATATCTCTGGTGGTCTTCTTTGGTGGAGACGTTCAGATTGGGATAGGATTTGGCATGTACGGAGCTGTTGGAGCTTTTGGAGCTTTTGGCTCTAGTTGACCTTGCAACCATAGTGTTTGGAACAGAGTATATGGGTTGAAGCTGTTGAGATTAATACGTGCTTTTAGTCAAGCTCAGGCCCTTCAAGAATACATGCTCGTCTTATGTGTGTCTAAGTATGTCTAGCAAGTGCAGACAATGAAAAGGTATAAGTGGAACCCCAAAGTGGCAGTTTAGAAGCATGTTTACACTTCCTGCAAGTGTTTGTCTAAACAAACAGGGAAATGTGAATATCTGAGCTGTATGAAGCTGAGATATGTAAAAAAGTACATATACTCAAGCAATCGGTGATTTAAACAAGCCATAGCATTCTACCCAGCCCCTCGTCAACCAGTTTAAGTATGTATGTACAAGCACCACTAAGCTGAACATCATCCCAGCACTTATACTTGAATTCTGGTGAAAAACTGCATTCATTTGCATTCGCTGACTTGTATAGAACGTTCAAAATGGGTGGATGTGCCTAACATAGCTTCCACCAATAAATTTACCACCTCCTTCCTTTGAGTCTAACTCTCTTATAGACCTAGTCTAACTACAACTCATGCTACTTGGGGACTGTTCTATTCCTTAGAAATCATGACCATGATAGATCCACAAATGCACATTGCTCAACTGCAAGCACCAATTTTCGAGAATCAGGTCTATCAAATGATATCGTGAGGATGTTCAATGAATGTGCCAACGCAACAAGCTAAAAAGCCACTCAATTGACTAGAAAATATGACTGGTCCCACTCACACTACATCACTAAGATATCATAAAATTTCAAGTATCACTAAGTCATCGTTCCTGAAATATTATTCAAGGGAGTTTTGCCATGTTAACTGGCAAAGGGGCTGCTTCAAGTTTTGGAAAATCTCAAATCACTGAATTTCAAACACAATAGGCTCTTGACCCATTCACTTGCCTTCATAGGCCAATTCTGCTAAAGGAGAACTTCAATGGGTTTTTAGTTATCGAGAAAATTGCCCACAAACTTAGTACCACTAGCTACTTTGTTAGACAGAAGTGTCAATTCGCCAAAATTAAACTTTTACAGCATAATTTTTTTCGAAAACTAGCACCATGATCTCCAGGCCTTTTAATGCTTAAGTCCTCGGTAGCCCCATACGAATCACTGTTGTTGTTGAGATAAGTAGTTAACAAGTTCAAAGCACGTGCCTCAGTACTTAAGTGATGAACCAAAGTGTCAATTTGGCAAAATTGTACTTTTGAAACATAAAAATCTTCAAAAGCTGGCTCCATGATCTACACGCCATTTAATGCTTAAGTCCTCGGTGGCCCCTTACGAATCACTCTGGTCATCGAGATAACCTACCAAGGAGTTTGGTGCACGTGATTATGTACTTCGACTGATAGACAGAAGTGTTAATTTGGCAAAATTGTACTTTTGAAACATAAAATTCTTCAAAAGCTGGCTCCATGATCTACACGCCATTTAGTGCTTAAGTCCTCGGTGGCCCCTTACGAATCACTCTGGTCATCGAGATAACCTACCAAGGAGTTTGATGCACGTGATTATGTACTTCGACTGATAGACAGAAGTGTTGATTTGGCAAAATTGTACTTTTGAAACATAAAATTCTTCAAAAGCCGTCAAAGGGAACTCCTTCAAATTTCATGAATTTAGGCTCGGAGGCCTCTTCTGAAAACGCTTGGTTAGAGAAAAACTCGTCTTCAAGCACTAAGAAGTGTACTTCAACGCTCAATCTCAACTTTATGTGGAAACTTTGAATCGGCCTGAAAGTTCGTATACACTTAGTACTATTGCAGTTCTATGCTCTTGCGAAATTTCGTGTTCTCTACAGTTATCATTCAAATATTAGTTGACAGAACAGTTGCGAGATTACTCGAAGCATGCCTGAATACAAGTGCCTGAATGTCTTTCCGATTTTGCTGAAACTTTGGCCCCACTTAGCCATCATATCCGACAATGTTGGTACGAAAGCTCAAATATTCTAGCGATGCGATTGAAAAGTTATACTACAGCTTAGTCTGTAGATATGTACATTTTTCACTTCACAAGAACAGCTTCTATCTGACTGGTATTGTGGCCCCAGAATGTCCCATAGTGTTTCTACAGCCAGTTGAAATGTTGAAGTCTCAACTTCTCTTTGCAGCTGAATAATGTACCAGCAAATTTCATTATATGCTCGAAATTATCTTAGCCACAAGTCTTTTGCTGCTTCCAAAACAAAGGCTATACGTAGCCTTACAAGTGCACACTGCTGAACCACAAGCACACTTTTCCCTGAATCTGTCCTGTCAAAATAATGGTCGTGGTAGTTTAAGGATATGTGGCATTCCAAAGTTCTGAAAAGTCACTCAATTGACTTGAACAATATGGCTCGTCATAGCCCCACTATGGATATACGGTATCCTCAAGTTTTAAGTCTCAATTATTCACCGTTCTTAAAATAATCATCAATGAAGTTTTACTATATGCAACTTACAGAATTGGTATCTGAAATTTCGGAAACTCAAATCTTGGAAATTAAAAGATGTTAAACTCTCAGCTCCATCAATCACAGTTTAAATCTCTCCATTCCAAGCGACATTAGCTCAGAACTTTTGGTTGTTGAGAAAATTGCCAACAAATTTGACACTGATTGCTAGTTTGATAGGCAGATACGTCAATTTGGCCAAATTGAAATTTTTGAGCATAATTTTTTTCGAAAACTGGCACCATGATCTCCTGGCCATTTAATGCTTAACTCCTCGGAGTGCCAATACGAATCACTGTGGTTGTTGGATAAATTGACAACAAGTTCAAAGCACGTGCCCCAGTACTTAAGTGATGAACCAAAGTGCCAATCTGGCAAAATTGTACTTTTGAAACAAAATATTCTTCAAAAGCTGTCAAAAGGATCCCCTTCAAGTTTCCTGCCTTGAGGCTCGGGGGCCGTTTCTGAAAGATCTCAGTCATGGAGGTAATATTTAACATAATGCATAAACTATGCACCCACGTTCGATCACAACATGTCCTGAGAGTTGTGAATTGGCTTGAAATTTCGTCTCCACCTAGCTCTACTATTGTACTGTGCTCACTCCGATATTCTCAGTTCTAAAAGCCCTGGTTCAAATACTAATTGACAGCATTGCTTGAGATATTGTTTAGGGCATGCTCGAATACAACTGACCGGATATTGCTTGAAACTGCTTGAAACTTCTGCCCCACCTAGTCCCGACTTCCCAAAATGCTAAATTCAAAGCTCAAACAGTCAACTATTGGGAATAAAAAGATAACAGATAGCATGGTCTGTGCGCATACCTGAATTTAATTTCTCAAGAAAGTATCCAATGGGGCGGTGATTGCTGTTTCCTATTGTCCCGACATTGTTCTCCGTTCAATTGAAATATTGAAGTCTCAAACAAAGTTATTAGAAAGATAACATGTATGCTACTTCCCCTACATGCTGATCATTAACTTGATAGCAAGTGTTTTACTGGGTCCAAGATTATGGCCTTGACTAGCCCCACTATTGTCCAATGCTCAGCCGCAAGTTTGAATTCTCCAGAACTAGTCCTTTCGAGATAATGGTTGTGGTAGTCTGCATGTATGTGCGACCCCAGTACGCCAAAAAGTCGCTCATTTGACTTGAAAATATGGCTCATCATAGTACTACCATGCCAATATGATATGGCACAATTTCAGGTTTTAATAGCTCACGGTTCCTGCAATAATCTCGAAGGAAGTCTTGAATTAATTCTGAAGTATTTGGTCCAATAAATTTTTGGAAATTTTAAAAGTTAGAATTTCAAACCTGTAAAGCTTGCACGCCCTTCACCCATCTTGCGAGAACCTTCATTTCGAACGAGACCATCTCAGGGCTTCTGGTTGTTGAGAAAAGTCACCACGAAAGTATTACTTTTTGCAACTTTAATAGGCAGAAGTGTCAACTTGGCAAACTTGAAATTTTTGAGCATTATTTTTTTCGAAAACTGGCAGCATGATCTTCAAGCCATTTAATGCTTAAGTCCTCGGTGGCTTCATACGAATCGCCCTAGTTACTTGTATAAATAGTCAGATAGTACGGTGCACGTGCCTCCATGCACATGTCGTGAAAGAAAGTGCCAATCTGGTCAAATTGTCCTTTTAAACCTTAAAATTGTCGGAGACATAACGAAATGATCATCTACAGCTTTCAATAATTTGACCCGATGGCCCATTTTGAAATGCCTTTGTTATATTCTTCTACAGGAAGTAAATGTTGCGCAGTTTTATTTGATTTTAATTTGCCATACGGTGTTGAATTGCCATGAAATTTTGTCACTAGCAAGCTCTAATCCTCTACTATTTTAAATTGAATTTTTTGGTTTTCATGGTTGTCTTGCAAATATAAATCGAAGTCATAGTGTGAAGTATTGCTCAGTCTGTTACTCCTTACATATAACGCACAGCTTATCATTAGCACCTCCCAAATTATCCAAGCACGAGGAATGATAGCCATGGCCACACTTGAAGAATATCAACTCACACTGGTGGTATTTCTCAAGAATCAAAGATTCCAGCTCCAAGTATAAGATCTGCCTCTTTCGATCCAGCCAAGCATGGTAATGATCTTCACTTAAACTTCCCCACATCACTTTAGTACAAGAAGAACAATTACGTTGTGTGATATTCCAACCTCGACATGTGTCCAATCTGACCAAGTCCATGCTCAAGTATATTTGCTGGTTCAACATAGCCAACGAGATGCTAAGCATCTCGCTCTCATAAGAATAAGAAACAAAGACCTCCTGCAAAATCCCCCGAATGTTGGCCATTGTGGTGAGTAGCTCACTGCCTTGTGTCTTGTTAAGAATGCGATTGAAAATGTCCAAAAAGGCCCCATCGTTATGCGAGTCTCCAATGCGGCGGAAACAATCGTGGATGCAACTGTTGAGAAACAGAGCTGCTTCACTTTTCTGTGACATAACGATAAGGCTTGTGCATAGGGTGAGCCAAAGCGAGTCTTCATCCTTTTCTTCAATATCTCCTTTTTTGTAGGCAGCTGACACACTCTCATCTCCATGCCCAGCTTCCTCTGCATCTCGATCACATATGTCCATTGCTTGGAGAAGTAATTTTTTGAAACTCTCATTGGAATTGTCAGAATTGCCAACTCTTTTCTCAAAATGCTTAAGAATAATGTCCAACGACTCACGGAGTAGTCCCTTTGACACCATCAAAAAGACTAATGAATCAACATATTCGTTATCCTGTAAATAATTCATCACCTTACTTAAGTATTCTCCACTCTGTTCTAGAGTGCCATGCCACTTCAACAACATTTCGTAAATATCTTCTGAGGTCGTGCTCTCTTGCGAAACATATTCGTAGATGAACCGCAGATCAACATGGTTCCCTGTGGAAAACATCATACGGAGGTACTCCAAGACCACTCCAGGGCGTAAAGAGCGCAGCTCCCTGCTAATTTGTTTTGGATCTGAGCCCAAGTTCAAAATCTCTTCGTGCAATTCTGGTGCATACTTGTCTACCAAAAGGAATATCTCAGGTAAATCCACCAGTAGCAACTCTGTGTAGTTCTCCTTAATCACCTTGATCAAGTTAAGCCTTTCGACTGGGTTTTTTGTAAGCGCTAGTGATTTCTCAAGTATATTAACGAGTGTTCCCAGTTCTTGGTCGTATCCTTCTTGCATTCTTTTTAGCCAAACATCCACCACTTGAGCATACCGCCCCTCTGATCCGTAAATGTCCATCAATACCGCGTAAAACTTACCAGCTCGCAATTGTGAGATCAACTGAGGCTCTATGTTTGTATGTGGAAGCAAGCTCTGTAGGGCTAGTTCACAGTCCTCCTTGGCTGTTTGTGCATACACCAAGGTGTTCACAACCAGCGTAAGAGTTGACTCAGATAGCCTAATGAATTGGGGGTATTTGGGGTAGTTTCTTCCAATGAATATTGCAAATTGGACATGGTCTGCATCGCAAAGCCGTTCCTTATTTGTTTCGTATATGTCAAGAAGCGCGTCAGTAATATACTGACGAGATAACTGAAGTTCATTATTATCATCATTTAGCACTGGATCCTCAAAGAATTCGTTTAGCGAAGAAAGCATGAGAAACGAGTTGTGGTGGAGAAGCACAAATAGATTAGGGAACACCAGATCTACTGGGAGTTTGGAACTGCTAGCAAAGAGGATGCTGCAGACGGCCTTTCTGGCAGAGTGTGAAGTTTCAGCTGGAATGTAGATATCAGTTGGATACTGCCGACCTGTAAGGATGTATGATATGTATGTGTAGCAAATGGAGTCTAGTCCCGAGGAAGATCCCAGTTCAAAGTCATCGATTTCGCTAGGAAAGTCTTTAGATAGGGCAGTCGAAATTTGAAAACTTGAGCTGCTATCTGAGAGTTCCATATTAGTGCCTTCTCTCGCAATAAAATCTCCACTGGCACCAGCTATCTCCTCCACAAAATCCTCCAATACTCCACCATAATCACCTAAGCCTTTACTCCACACATAGACGTAACATTCACGTAACCGGTAGCGGCGGCATAAGGCGACGGTCAAGTCTATGTCCAAGGAGCTCAAATCAAGCAAACATAATATCTCGGTCAATGTCTCTCCTCGACCATTCTCCGCATAGTACTGCACCAAAGCTTTAAGCACAACTGGTGGTAGTGGGAGTGCATTTCCATAAACCAACACGTATTCTTCTAGAGCGGTGAAGAAAAGCTCCGGAGCTGTGTGCTCAAGAAGAAGTGCGAGCAACTCTTCTATTACTTCTGAACCAAATAACTTGTCTCTAATGAATAGCAGTACAAGATTCAAGTATAGCTTAAGCAAATGCTCCACAGTAAAACTATCACTCTCAAAGAGTACTATAGACTCCCTCATTATCTGAAGCAAATAAGGTTTAAGGAGTTGGTTCTTAGCTTTTGTATCAAATGGTAGTCCAACTAACACCAACTCACCTCTCACACGAGATGTGTAAAGCTTCTGGGCCAAATGTAAGGCACCCAGATAATCTCTGGCTGCGAGTAATACTCCTAAGTTATCGGCCCAATTCAAGAAGCGCCCAACTAAGATCTCGTCCTTTGTCATTACAAATATCTTATTTCTGGACGACAGTATGCTGTAGGAATGGAAGTTTTTGTTTGACTTGTCAAGTAGAGTGAAGTTTGGTGGGAAGTTTGGGCTTGGAAATTCTCCAACAGTGTTGAGGGTGTTCTTGGAGTAGTAGAGGATGGATATGGTGGACTCAAGAAAAACAGCAATGAGGTGAGCAGAGAGCCATTTGCAAGAGCGAATAGAATTCAGAGCCAGTTCCGGTACCATCCACCTTGCCTTTTTCTTAATTCCCAAAGATGGCAACCCTTTGTCCTTGTCCTTAACATCTAGCGATATTTTGGGAATTCCAGCATTGTTGACTTCCAACACAGTTAGCGTACTATTCCATGCGTACACTAAACGTGCACTTTGTATCTTACCTTCAACATCCATGCAAGGAAACCAGTTAAGAGATGCAAAGCAAGGAGTCGCACTATCGGCGACAGGTGAATCAAGCTTAGGTGACAGACTCTTGGGTACTTTCAAAGAGCTGCTCAATCTTACCAGAGAATCCACTTGCGAATCAAGATTGTCGCTAATGCTGTCTGAGGGGTTCCCCAACAGTCTTAGGAATGGGGAATCAGGGATGTTACCCAAAAGTGCCTCAGTCTGTACATTCAATCTTTCTGCCAGTCTCGGCAGCTTCCCTGGCAGATCCGAAGTGTTATCTGGGCGTTCCAAGGTCTCTAACAAAGACTCTGAAACCGTTCCAGTTTTTGTTGAGGGTTCAGGAGAAGGACTTTCCATTCGATCTCTACTAGGACGACCAATCTTGTAATGCACTATTATCTTCATTCTTCTACTATCTTCGATTGACAATACAGACACAATCAAGAGTATGCTGCTTGTTATTACAGCCACCACACCTAGTTGGTCTGTGATCTGAGGTGACGTTCCTAGTGGCAAGACATCAATATCGTGAACCATAAACCGTTTTGGGTTCACCTGATGGGAGTCATTCCCACCCAATAACTTCTGGGTGACAAAATAGTTTTGTAGGAAACGGCGTAGCCCATAATGATAGAACACTAGTCCGTCCAAGTCGCAACTAATCATCTGTGAATGCAGAGCTCCTAAGAACTTGATTTGTGTTACGGCAACCCCAGACAAATGGCCCTGTTTGTTTTCCGTGAAGCGATCTGCAAGTGATATAGGGCGAATAGTAAAGTGTGGGGATGACGTGGAGAGATTCCATAGTATTATGGAGCCACTAGAATAGCCTGAGGCAAGGAATTGAGAGTCAGCTGAAAATGCAATGCACGTTATAGTAGCTACTTCTGACTGGACGTGAGATTCCGTGGAACCCAGAAGTCCAATTTCCCTTGGAGACATGGCCAAGACGAATTTCATCCCATTGTTAAACCCAATTATCTCTCCTTTAGAAGTTCCTACTGCAACGTAGCCACCAGAAGCTTCCATTAGAATAGGATCGCCATGAAGAGCCGAGAAGTTATGTAGAAACACCTCATTAATGGTGTCGTCCGTGTTCCATCGGAGTGAATCGTCAGAAACCACATCACTATAACTGGTGACTTCGTTACTTTTGGAGAGTTGTCTGGGGACGAACTTGATGGAAGCCTGAGCACGGTCATCGAACCTTGCTTTTCTTACCGAGTGAGACGAGCTATTACTGGGAGAGGGCAGATCGATATTACGAGCCGGTAGCTCGAATATTGCTGGCATAGTATAGATATAGCTCAGTGAGGTTCGTGCTTAGTGCCTTAATGGAATGGAATTGGAATTGGAATTGGTCTTGAATTAGTGGAAATTTTTGAATAATGCAATTGGTGTTGAGGCTGTGCTGGTATTTGAGTTGTTCAACGAAGTGTGCAAGTTAGGTGGTGCGTTTGAGGACGTAATGGTGGTTCTAGTGATTTTGTTAACGATCTGATTTTCAAATCCAATTACTGTTTTCGCACACTGATATCTAACTGACAATTGAACACAGCAATAAAACACTGCTACAATAGTACACCTACACTTAAGAATAGTATACTTAGACTTACAATAGTATACGTCCACTTACAACTGTCTACATATATTTTCCATATACTTTACTTATACTACTATATACCTGTGATATTAAGCATAGGTTGCCGGCTTTTGAAACACAGCCTTCCTTGTAGAGTACCAATTGCAGCTTTTCACTTTTATGAAGTGACTTTCCTGGCAGCTGTCAGTGAGGATGGAAGTGGGAAGTAGCATATATTGCAACCTCAAAAGACATGCTATGTTGCATCACTTGTTAAAGAATGTACTGTGAATAATCATCAACCCACTAATATCGATCGATGCTCGATAATAGATAAGGGTGTTCAAATAGGAGAGTACCTGAAACTTTGGCCAATATCTTAATTAAATAGGAAGTAAGCAACCAAGGGACCGTTTCAAAGTTGTCTGCATCACCAATTTCACCTTCCTTATCTTCAGTTTGTATAACAGAGTTGGTGGCTATTTATAGGTTAACCTACAGAAAGTCGTACTACTAGTGAACACTGGAAAGCAGTTAGTGCTGAAGCCAGTTGAGGTTAACTTCGAAAACACAAGAGTAAGAAACACTTATCCGATGAAGTTATATTAAGTACACCGAAGACTTGAACGATGCATATATTTGCATCAAGAGATTAAACTTAAAGGAATCAAGATAAAAGGATTGAACTATGTATGAAAGACTTCCCTAAAGCATAGTCCCCATGCTTCTAGCGAATGTAGCTATTATTGAAATAAACTGCGAAAGCAATTGGAAGAAACACTGTTTTGGGCCGTTTGGCTGCGAAATGCCTTGCAGAATGTCTCTCCGTATGGTATTATTTGACTAATATCACATCAAACTTTTCTCTATAATTTCCAATCAGTATCTTCCGCTGGTCATCCGTATGTTTCGTTTCGCTTCAGCATCGACCTTAGTCTTTCTTCCTCTTTTCTGCGCCTAAAGTACGCCATTTTATAACTTGATACAAATAAATTCCACATATCACGACCGACTGGAATATCAAGTACCTCAAGACTCTGTCGCAGGTTCGCTCCGATTGGTCTCTGAACTGAGATTCTTTCTCGCGAATGAACTGCTGCTCACGCCGGATATCAGTGAGCCTGTCTACCAAGCGCATGATATGTTGAACTAGCTTTACATGTTCTGGTTTATGCTGTAGTTTGTCAAGTGTTGAAGAATCGCCAATTAGAAAATCTAGCATTATGCGAGACCGTTTAAACTGCAGATCCCTTAGAGTAGATTTCTGCGTTTCTTCATCCTCTTTTCCAAACCATTTGGTCTTTGTGAAGAACGACTTTGGAGTGAAACAGATTCTGTGCTCCCCAGAGTCCAACGCTGAGAAGGTGAATTGCCCTGCAGACGACCCTTGTTGATGAACAACACTTCTAGACCGATGATACGTCTCCTCTAACTCTATTAGTACGCCTGTGTTGACTTTGTCTCGAGGAGTGTGGTATATTTTTGTATAAGGATCTTGAATCTCCAATTGGTACCTACCCACAAGCAACAGGTCCTTCGTAAGGTCCTTATAGAAGCATGTCCGCATGCCTGGTTCTGAGTAGAAATGGAATGCATGGACTCCCAGTAGGAGTATCCATATAATGACGAATGAGAATGTTTTCATGTGGTGTTTTAAGACAAATAGAACGGGATATGTGGTAATTTGTTGTAGACTTTGAATATTTTATGGATGTGTTGTTCTGTTGTTGGCAATCTTCTTAGTGAAAGTGTGAAATTGCCTGTGCTTGAGTGGAAATCTCGCGGTACAGCTTGTAAATGGTGACGACCTTGTTAGAATTTACCTTTGAGATCTCTGCTTCTAGTTCTTGTAGCAATCCTAGTTGATAATTCAGTTCTTCAATTGCAATATCTGGATAACACTAGGCAAGATGCTTCAGCAGTGGTGAATGGTGACTTATCTCAGTACGATATTACCTATCCCAATTGAATTAGCTCTACCAAATGCACGCGGTATGGGCACCTTCAAGTGGACTTGTTCTTGAGTTCGGTCCCTTAGATTCTAACACCTAATCGGTTCTGCAACGATCTCCGGTGAAACTTGACGGCTTTTGACAGATTTGACTATGTTTCACAGTACTCCTATAACACGCGGATTGGCGCAACGCTATTCGGATTGGTGGAGCTTCTGAAACGACACTGAAACAGCATCTACAGACCCAAAACGCGCTGGTGATGCTCTTCGGGGCTGTCAACAATATCGGTGTTTAGTCGTGCGCGCCCGAATCATTCAGACCATCTGTATATGCTTTTTGATAAGAGCAGAGCAAGTTCGGAAGGCCCAATTTGGAGCGGATTGAGATACGGCGACGATGTAAATCGCTCTAGGCGAAGAATAGACGGAGCCTCTGCTTTTTAAACGGGCCAAATACGCCGAAATTGGCTCCGTACATGTCACCCAGTGTTTTTGGTGAGCAGATCTCTATCCAGATGAAGAAATACGTCCACTGGCCTTAGTTTTTGTCGCAAAGACTCAATTCCAACTTTGGCGTGATACTAATGCTTTTGCTCAAACAGCTGCCCACTCTGTTTATCTCAAATCGTCCATTTATAAGGACTTTACTGAGCTCTTGGAGCAGATCTTCTAAGTACTGCATGTAAAATAGTTACGATCGCTCAAATTTCACATTCTCCAGATATTTCAGCTCGCGGTATTTCGTTTTGCTCTGTATCTTTGGAGTCAACAGGACAATGAACTTGTCACTACAGGATCCCTTTGCGGTCGCACAGGAGTACCCAGAAACACTCACGTCAACTCTCCAATGGGGTCATTCCGTGGTTATACAATTCAACCAGCGTGGTGACTACGTCGCTCTGGGCTTGAGCGATGGATCCATAGTGATCTACGACTTGGCCTGCAACGGAAGTGTTGTTGCCAGATTGGAATCTGGCTGCCACACAAGGCCGGTAACCTCTATTACCTGGTCAGAATGCGGTCGGTACATCCTTACTCTGTCTCAGGACTGGTGTGTCAAGCTATGGGACTTGCTGTTGGTGCACACCAAGTGCGCTGTTATTCGTGAAGTTCGCTTTGATGGGCCTATTTGGCTGGCTTCTATGCACCCGAGAGATGTGATGAAGTTCACTGCCAGTTTGGTAGACGACGACCCGGTATTTGTGGAGTTTGCCAGGGATCCAATCAATAACAGTGAAACTGATTCAGACCAGGCCACACCACTGGGTCCATCTTCAAATGGATCGAAGGTGCCTCTGGAAGATATTCGTGAGACACCTATTTCATATCCTGTGATATCTACAATTCCAACTCCGCCATCACAGCTCACGCTTGTAACCACTTTTACACCTAATGGCTCGTACATATTTGCAGGAACAAACCAGGGGTTCATTAACATCATAAAGACCTCCAACCTCAAGCAAGTACACTCGGTGAAAATATGCAATGCCAATATCAAAAACCTTTCAATCTCAAGCGATGGAAGGAAGCTTGCTATAAACTCATCAGATAGAATTATAAGACAAGTTTCTTTACCTGACTTGATCAACACAAGCGTTCCAGTATGGGATTTGGAGGTGGAACACAAATATCAAGATGTGGTCAACAGGTTACAATGGAATGCAGTGGCGTTCAACTATAATGCTGAGTTTTTGGTGGCGCTGACCTTTGGTCAGCTGTCGCATGATCTATATGTCTGGGAAACTAGTATGGGATCTCTTGTAAAGATTCTTGAAGGAAGTAATGAAGAGTTGATAGACGTGAAATGGAACCACGCAAGATGCACAATCGGGTCAACTGGCCTAGATACTGGTGCTGTCTACCTCTGGCTGGTGACGTTTCCACAGAAGTGGAGTGCCTTAGCCCCAGATTTCGTGGAGATAGAAGAAAATATAGACTACGAGGAAAAGGAGGATGAGTTTGATATAGTGGACGAAGATGCATTGCAAAAGCGTCGTTTGGAAGAAGAGGATACGATTGTCGACGTTATAACGAAAGAACAGGTAGATGCTAGAGGGTGGAGGATAAAGGGAGGTTTTGTTATTCCTGTGAATTATGAAGAGACTCGTAGGAATTGAAACCACGAGTATGCATGAAGACATTCTGAGATTGATGGTTTAACTTAATTTTGAACAACATCGTCTGGCACTGCTTTCGTCTCTAGAAAGTTGGTACATAGTTCCTTGAGATTTTCCAAAAGTCTGCTGGGCTCCTACCGTACTACCTTTCTCCACAGAGCTCCACTGGTAGGCAATGCCACCACTTGCGAAAATAGAAAGCGATGCACCTAATAATATTCAAAAATTACCTACAAAATTGGTGTAACCCATATCATTACTACCATCGTCAATAAATAATATGTCAAATTGGTAAAAACATACTACGCAATTGAGGTCAATGCTTCAATACCTGTTTTCTCGTCAAGTGTGAAGCTGCCTCCTCGATTGCAATCAATCTTATCCTCAGAATCCACACAGTAATATTCCGGAATTTTGTCTACATTTAAGAAAACAAGGCCATATTTCTGGAATTTCTGGGTATAGTCACTGTTGAATTTTCCCCAGGTTCCACTAATAACATCCTTGGGGCTAATACCGCTTACCTGGACGTTTCGCTTCTTTGCATCTGGAAAATATTTGTACTCAAATGTACCAAATACCTGTACCCTCTTGCCTGGTTGGACTGAACACGAAACTCCACCACCGTTCCCGAAACTGAAGCCAAGATTACCACCGTTGGCCGACACAGTTGCTCCGGCAAGGGTTAGTGAGAAACTTCCAGAAGGTGAGACCGAAGCAGAGAGTCCACTACCGAACTTGTTACTCTGGGAATATCCAACAGATCCACCTGTGGCTCTAGCGGAGATGCACGAGCTTATTGGAATGTCAACTGCCTCAGCAGTTTTGCAATCACCATAGGCAACTTCGATCAAGTCGACCTTTCGCTTTTTCCAACCCAGCAACCAAGAACTGGAAGTGTTATTTCCTGATAGCTCGGATTCTCCAAAGAAATAAGATGACTGGGTATCCTTAATCCACATAATGGTGGACTTGGCACGATTCGTATCCTTCCCTTTGACCACATTTTTCCAATACTTTGAACTGAGCATATCTTCAAGACTTTCGAATGCTTTGGTACATACCGATGATCCTGAAACATCTTTGCTGCACTTGTCGTCGCTCTCTATTGAGAGTGCTGTTCCTGCAAGTAAAAGACAGAGGGAAATACTTGAAAAACGCATTGTTGAGAGATCTAAATGGTACTTTGATTTGGAGACATAACTCTTGATTTTATAGTGAGGTTGATTTCACTAAGATTGTGAACATAGCATACTCTTTAAATGCATACAAAAGTAATACTAACCTAAAATGTTGATTAAAATTGGGTATGCTAAAGATGGCCTAACTTAGGTGAGAAGAGCATAAAAAGTAGTGACAACGAAGAAAGGCAAGTAGTATTCAGCATATTCTGGCATGTGTGCTTCTTTCAGTCAAACAGTTCGTCAAAAAGACACCAAGTGACATAAATTCATGTGGAACGCTCAACTCAAACGATTGCAATAACATTTTGGTGTACAGAGCAACTTCTTGGCCCAATATCACCTCATTGATAAGATCATTATCATGTTGACCTTCAAGTTTGGGTGCAGATCTTCGACATCATTTGGCTGCAAACAGGTCCCTTTTTGGTGCATATTCTCCACTAGTACAGCATTCCTATTGCCGCACCAGCGTATGGCTTACTCACTGCAGTTCAAAACGTCCATAACAGCATCACATGTGAAGTCACAATATCATTAGTACTTGCACACTATCAGCTCTATCCAGCTCTATCCTTCCATTACATACACTAAATATAGCAACATAGTACCAAGCACACCACCTTTCGTAATGTCTCTCCTCTGGTATTCTCCCACTTCGCCCGGGTCTCACACCTATCTCCGTTCATCTCTAAGCAGCATCACATGCTCCACCAAGTCCACACCGTGTAAGATAGCTGGGGGCAGAGAGCCGCACCCATACTCGTGACTCTTAGCCTATGCTGACCAAAACAATTACGTCAGTTCTGACAAATTATTCTCGTGTCTGTCTAAAAATTCGAGAAAAAGTTTGTAAACAACAACAAACAACTATCAACACCTTCATCCCAAGCCTAAACATGTCCACTTCTTTATCAACTCCACGGAAGCGCCAGAGCGAAGTGGACGAGAACGAGTTGCCTGTTTTTGACGACCCTGCGGACCTTGTAAACGCGGTAATTTCCACACTACAGCTGCCCGAAGAACGGACCAATGTCGCTGAAACGTATGCCAACGACCGCAATTTGGCTACCAAAGTGCAGGCATATGCTAAGATAGCGGGATCGGATTGGACCTTTTATGTTAAGTCCTTGGAAATTTCTATCGGTAGGAATACCGAGCAAAGTGTAGTGGGAAGTACGGGGGCCAACCAGGCCGAGAACTCGATCGACATCGACTTGGGGCCTGCCAAAGTGGTGTCTCGTCAGCACGCTACCATCAACTATAACCTCGACCTGAGATGCTGGGAACTCAAAGTCCTCGGTCGGAATGGTGCTAGGATGGACGGGGTTAAGATCCCAGTGGGCTCCGACCACCTGACCCAGCTCAATTCGGGTGCCATCTTGGACGTCGGAGGAACCCAAATGATGTTCATCTTGCCAGACTCACCTCCCACTATTCACCCTAAGATGTTGAGCAAGTGCTTGCAAAAGTACAAGGAGAATGCCCAGGCAGCAACAAAAATGCGTCGCCTCAGCAACTCTGGACTCAAGAACTTTCACGTGTACGACAAGACCATTCAGTCTCCCCTGGCAGTTTCTGCAACCTCCTTACAAAGCAATCTTGATCAAGACTTGTCTCACGAAGATGCAAAGGACATAAAGCCACCATACTCATATGCTACTATGATCACGCAGGCCATCTTATCTGACTCCGATGGGGTCATGTCATTGCTGGAAATCTACAGTTGGATCGCCAGCCATTATGCCTACTACAAGTACTCGAAAACTGGCTGGCAGAACCTGATTAGACATAATTTGTCACTCAATAAAGCTTTCGAGAAAGTTCCAAGGAGACCAAATGAACCCGGTAAGGGTATGAAATGGCAAATTTCAGAGAGCTACAAAGACGATTTCCTTACCAAGATCACCAACGGCTCACTACTGAAGAACAGACGTGGGTCCCTGGTCTCGAGACAATTGCATTTGCATTTAGCTACGCACAAGAATTTGCCAGAACTGCAAAAGAAGGGGGAAGATTCCATAGAGCTGCAAATGATTCACAACAGAGAAGCACGCAATACTCAAAACATACAAAACCAGAACCAGAACATACAAAACCAGGCCCAGAACCAAAATCAAATCCAGAACCAAAGCCAAAGTCAAAATCTACAACTAGGCCAAGCAAACTTCACCGGAACCTTCCCTGCCAACTTCCAGCAAAACCAACAGCAGTTTCCCCCGAATTTCCAAAGCCCACAATTTCCAATTCACCAAAGGACTGGCTCGTTACCAAAGATTGGACCATACGCCGCAAACCGCGGAGCTGTTCCTCAAAATATGATTAATCCTCTAGCATATATGCAAGGAAACCAGGCTCCACAGGCAAATGGCTTTAGTGGTATGCCAAGGTATGGATATCAAGCTGCTGCTCCACAGTGGTATGGACCTCAAGGTGACCAAATTCAGCAAAACATTAATGACGGCGAACTAAATCAGAATGGCCAAATGAACCAGAACCAACAGATGCATATTCCTCAGAACCAAATCCACCAACAAAACCACCAGCTTAACCAGAACCTGCAACCTAATTTAGCTGCTAATACAAATGGAGCTAACAGCATCCGCTCTCCAGAAATGGACTCGAAGTCCAAGCTGGGATCTTCGTCAGATTCGTCCGGAGTTATATCCTCCCAAGTAGGACCGTCCATTCTGGTATCAGCAGCATCAACAGCGCCACTCGCAGACGATTCACCTAAGAAGCTTGAGGCTTTTACTCCGGAACGTGGTTCGAGACTAAATAAGTCGTTGGCACCTCATCCAAATCAGTCGCTGCCAGCGTTCTGGAACTTTGTTCAGTTCTCAACTCCCAACGGCCAGACTCCAATGAGGAAAAACTCGGAGGAACTGACGCAGGCGAGTCCAACTCTTTCGAGAAAGGTATTGAACGAAAGAGTTTCCAGCAACTCTGCGTCAAGTGGCCAAGCTTCAGACGAGCTGCCTCTTAAGACGAAGGACTTGTTGGATGAGAAGAAGAGCTTATCCACGTGAGCCCCACTCGCGTTTGCAAACAACCATCAGCTCAAACTTTGTACAATGTTTGAGTAGACTAACTAATATGCATGGCAATCCGAGTTTGCACCGGGTTGGCCTAATACATTTTCGACACAGACCAAAGCTGGTCTACGTAGAGCTTCTAGCATTCTAAGGATTTTTTTATGTCAGTGAGCTCGAATGTTGTGAGTCACTCACTGTGCTGGTTGGCGTACTGACTGACTGACTGACTGACTCACTGGTTGTGTCTTGTTTATATCTTTGTTATTAATACATGAATGTCCTAATTACGAAGCTAAATCTATAAATATTCTTACATGCTCCAATTAGTATTCGCATCTGCTTCTCAAGTCAGCAAGACGCTTTTCTATATCCTTGGGTGTACGTTTCATTAAGGTAGCCACCTTAATCTTGAGAGCCGGAGTCAATTGGAAGAATTGCTCAACAAAGTCACCATCAACAACGTTCTTGACAGGGTTATACTGGCTTCGGAACTTGAGCTGGTCCTTTCCAAGTATGTTCCTTGAAGCATCGCTCGAAGAAGACTCACCGATTGCTTCACCAAAGTTGTAATCAAACACTTTTCTCATTTCTGATTCCAAGGTACTCAAGAAGTCCACCTCTTTCTTGGTGGCCATAGGTACCATTACACCAATGGTTCCCTGTAATCCAAAGTACAATAAACTCTCTTGTCCTCCGGAATGAGAGCTCTTGACAAAAGAGGTGACAATATCACCAAGATAGAATTCACACTGTGTCCGAAGCTTAGCCATGGATCCATTAGCAACCGGGTCTGCATTCTTCAAGAGCGTCCAGTCTTGGTCTGATTTGCGCGAGATATCCGACGCAAGTCTGGATACAAATATAGACCCAAACTTGTCTCCTCCAATAACGGTATCATAGTCAAGTGGAAGCAAAGCAGTAACTTGTCTCTTTATAGTATCGTCAGCGAAAGCGTAGAAATGGTTCTCCGCCGGATCATACTTGACGACCACACTCAGGCTTCGAGCATCACAGACAACCACACGGTCTTGGCCCATGTGGACAATCTTAGTGATCTGACTTAGATAGTCGATCAGCGATGACAGTTTACGGAGTAGTTGCTTCTGTCCCAAGTCATAAAGACGTAAAACGTTGCCGGTACCAACAAGCAATTTACCATTGAATGGAATGACCGCCAAAGGCTGTCCATCGACTTCTGTCTTATGGAGAAATTCGATATTTGGTTCACTACCTTTAGTGGCATTGATTTTAAAAGTGTACAAGAAGTTCTGTTCAAAGCTATTAGGCATGAATCGCTGACCAACAGTGGTGCCGACCACCAAATACTCTTGGTCATTATTGTTGAGTCTCTTGAATGGCAACTTGGCCATCGAAACAAGCAGTTCATTAGAAAACTCGAAAGTATCAACGGTTTTTTGAGTGGAGTAATCCACTACTTGAATACATGATGCCCACGAATTCTCCAATGGCTGGTGACCAAAAGCTTCAATGTAGTCTTCGTCAGTTTCACCAATGCTTTGAATTTGATACTGGGATTGCATTGTGTACGCGTACTTCCCATGGACTATCATTTTGCGTGGAACGTAGCGCAATTTTGTCTTTTCTATTTGCAAGTTATTCTTTGGGTCAAAACCTTCGTCTTCGTCTCCAAGAGTGAAAATAACCAAGTTATTCTCTCGCAGTAAACCCACCAAGGCATCGGTTCCAATATCACTAGATACAAACGATGCACCGCAAACCAAATCAATATCGAGCAATGGCAGGTACTTGTACTCGTCTCCCAATGAATAGCTGATCCAAGCTCGTGTGGAAATAGCCAATACTACCGAATTGCTCAACAACGAAAGCTTGACAGGTAGAGCCCCAATGTACTTCACTCTTGTATCTGAAAAGGCACCAGTTATACCGTCTACAAACGAACGAACATAGACCCCATTTTCCATTCCAATGTGAACGGTATATGACGAGTTGCTCAGTGTCATTAGAATCGAGGCAGCATTTGAAGAAAGTGCTTGCAAGGACAAAGTCTCCAAGCAGTTGTGTGGCTGCAATGAAACCACTTGAACAGTTTCGTCCGTACAGGCGACAACCGCAAAAAAGCTCTTCTTGTTGGACTGTGAAATACACATGGATCGCACTGGCAGTGAATATTCTACTCGATCCTGGTACTCTACCAATTGGTCGTCAACATCGACTTCAAAATAGACCAATTCGTAGTTCAGAAGCGAAATAAGAATCTGCTCATTCGAGCTGGCACATCGTGTGATTTGAATACCAGCAGGAGGAAACCACTCAGTGACAAGTTCTCCTTTCACATGTCGTATACCGTTGGCGTAGATTTGTACAAGTGATTTTTCACCAACCTGCTGAATCTGGAGAGTTGGTTGGTCGCTCAATAGATTCGAGTCTTCAACTTCTTCGATTACTTCCCCAATGGAAAGGACAAGAGTGTTCGTGGAAGATGAAAGTACTAGATATTCATCATTCGGAGATTCTTTCGTGAGCTTTGTGGTAAATATCTGTTGTGGAATTAATGGAATAGGCGATTCCACTATAGTGTTGGTCTTAACACCATTGATAAGTCTTTTCACCGAAGTTGATGAAAGTGCAAGCATTTGAGCATCTGCTGTGATATCAGCATCGAAAATCGGAGAAAGGGTCTCTATGATACTGACCAATGCCAAGTTTTCGAGTGGTTTGGGAGCAAATGTGCCGTGCAAAGGTGCGTTGGTAACAGTTGAAGGTTCTGGAGATTCCAGTGGATAGTCAATTTTCTTCATATTCGCGTCAAACAAGCTCTCCTTTCTGCTCAAGTTATCTCCACCACCTAAGCTCTCGAATTGGTACGTTAACTTATCCTTATTTTGTACGTTTACAAACAAGAACCCACTCTTCAAGATATTGATGCTGGCGGCTGGGGGGACAGTGTCAAAGTACGAAATTTCCAACTCACCTTTTTCCAAGGTAAGCTTAAACAAATCACCCAAAGTGCTCTGTATCAAGATGAAGAACCCTGTCTTCAGGATGTGGGTCGAATGAGATGTGATGATTGTTTTTCCAGAGTTTGGCATTGAATTTGCATTTTGAGCATCAGCATTCCCGTCTTCTTTGTCTTTGTCCAGACTAACTCCATTGGCTTCATTTGTATGCAAAGTGTCGACTCTTCTTTCTCTTGTTGGCAACAGATACACGTTTCTCTGCGCTTCCGTATCAAAGATCACGTATCCTTCGCAAAACACAAGTACACCACCATTTTCCGGCAATGCAGCCAAATACGAAGAACTTCCAGGAACCAAGCCACCGTGACTTCGCCTCTTTACTACGTGATTCAAACCTTGGTCTAGTTCGTAGTAATTGAGTAAAAGTGGAGAATCTTGTCCAAAAGGCTTATTCTGATATTCTGAGTAATCACACTCAATGGCACACCACACCGGGTTCGAGTAACCTGTTTCCAAGGCTATCATTTGTAAAGTGAGCAAATTTTTCGATTTCACCTCTAGGGGACTCGAAACTGTTGCTTCTCCACCAACACTTTGAACTCGGTAAACCAACTTGTTTCTCTCTATTGCTCCCACCATAATGGCTCTGCTTGTTGCACAGAGGTACTCACCCGGGAACAACCTCCCAAACCCGTTCTTGGCAAATGGGTGATGAGTTGTAGGTGAAAAGCGGTTTTTGTTTATATCGTACAGAAGTATCGCTAGTTTGCCTGAGTCACTAGTAACCACCAACAAGTCGAATAGTGACCCTTCTGCACGTAGCGTGTCCACCTTGGTTATCATTGAGAACGTCTGCTGGGTCAAGAAGAGCTCGAACTTGCCTGTCTCGATCTTGCATTTGTAGAGCTGGATGTTGTCACCATTGATCAAGAGCAAGTCCTGGTTTTTCTTCTTGGAGTTGGTGAATTGTCCGAGAATCGACTGCGTCGCAGGAGCTGGATGTCGAAGCGTTAGGTTATATAGGGAAAGATCTGACATTGGTTGAAGGAAGAGTTTTAAGATGACTTCGGTAACAGAAAAGCTCGCTATTTTCTTGTTGGTTTGAATAATTTATAGCGAGCCGTAGCTGTAAAGCCTGAAATTTAGCGGTGGATTCAGGGCCCGAAGAGGATCATACTGATCTGAATAGATAGCTTTGAGCTTTTATTAGCATTTGGGATAAGGTTTGGGTACCTTAAAAGGGAACTGAGTAGGAATACAGAAGTGTATGTCTATGATAAGTTTGGTCTATTTTTGACTTTTAATCTAATTTTGCCTGATTCTGAATACCCTTATGAGCCTTCATTACTATCGCTGCTTAAGCCTTTGGAGAACAGCACTTTTCAGTTGTCTTGTATTTTTGTTTATGAATGTGCAGCTTTCTAACCAAGCAATTGTGTACCCATAACCCAGTGTTTCAGAAACTTACAGTTCTGGTCGGCCAATATGGCATTAACAAAGTCAAATATGCAATAGGCTATCATGAGAGATTTTTTAAGAAGTTATTTGAGTCAAATTTTGACACTCAGAAGTCAACGTCGATACTGACAATTAATGGTGGATGCTTGAGTCTATAGAAAAGCTGAATCAGTTTCGCTGGTTTGCGATCGCAAAGGGTCGTCAAATTTCTCGTAGTAGATTTCGTCATTACCTCTCTTCTTTCGATCGCCATGAGGATTTCCTTCCTTTTCAATGATATCTTGCCAAAATCCACACTCATTCAGCAAAAATTTCCACTATGAAGGTTGACGAGTCCACAAGCTCTGGGGAATGTCCCGGATCGGCCGGTTGCTAACCACTTCATACGTCCGCTCTATTTTAGAGTTTCTGGAACCGTTGTTGGTGCAGTTTAAAGTTTTGTAATTGAGAGTGGCTGCATTTTGCACCCATGCGGTGCGGCTCGCCTTATTCTATTGCCTCAACAGCTCCAACTGGCAGTCTCCACTCACTACACTTATTAGCAAACAATCGCAAGCTTCAGATACTCTGTTGACATACCCCATAAGATCTGAAATTCATAAAATGAACAAGTTAGACTCTTTTCAATCTACAGTTTTGTATCTGATCTTTGTATATTAGAAAATGAATTAAATAAGGAGAAAGCACACGATAAATAGAAATTAGTTCATCAGACAACAACTATTGACTTCACAGAAGTCAACTCTTCCTCGAAAGCATGAGCGAAGTTGTCATCTTCCAATTCGGTGTGGTCCTTAATCTTAAGGAAAATCAAAGGCGAAGCGACCACAAGGGAACCCATGACCAAGGCCCAAGAAGAGGCGAACATGGACATGTACGGAGTGGAAGTGGAGTCCAAGGACCAAGCAATGGCAGCACCAGCAGATTGCATACCCTTGTAGAAACCAGCATACAATGCGGTCTTCTTAGGGTTGTTGGACAATGCACCCAAAGTCCACAAGATGTACGACTGGAAAATAGCATCATAAGCACCGTAGAACATGTAAAGGAACATTGGTCCGATGTAAGCTCCGTCGGTGTAGTCCATAGCGACGAATGGAGTCTCTCTGGTGTTTCCGATTTGGAACTTGAGACCACCACCCCAAATAGCCAAGCCAAGGATAAACACAATACCCCAACCAATTCTTGCTCTGGTGGATCTCTTAAATCTGGTCATATCCAAAATAAGACCGAGGAAAATTGCACCAAGCATTTGGGAGAACCAGTAAAGCAACGAGTTCAACGATCTAGTTCTCAAGTTGAATCTTCCAGCGTTGAAGTCATTGAATTGGTAAGTGTAGAACCAGTTGGAGGCGAAGAACATTGGGAATAAGATCAAAATCTTTGGTTCGTTGATCAACAATTTGAAAAGACCAAGCAATTCGTCCTTCCAGTGTGGGTGCTTTTGAGCAATGACACGAGTACCATCTTTCTTCCAGACTTTGGACATTGGCAACATGAAGAAAGCAATAATGGAACCCAAGCACATCAACACAATAAAGGCGGCGTAGGTACCATCATTGGCAACCTTAGCACTGTTGTGGATGTTGTTAGCCAAAGGAATGAGCGAACCGATAACGGCACCCATGTTGAAAATGACCCAGAACACCAAGATGGCGGTTCCCTTTCTGTCTTCTGTTGGATATGACATGATAATAGTTCCTTGAGCTGCCCACAAGACACCGGCACAAACACCAAGGAAAGCACCTGCAAAGATGACGAACCCAGCGTTTTCGGTGTGTTGATAGCAAAGTAATGAGGCTGCGTAGAGAGCGTATCCACTTCCACCAAACATGAGGGAGGCACGGACACCGATAATGTTACAAATGGTACCACCAAAGAAACCGACGGTTGCAAAGGTGGAGTAAAGGGCAACACTGGATTGATCGGAAACCTTGACACTGGAGATCGAGGCACCGATACCAGAAAGCGAGTTGTACATACCTGGGGTCATGAAAATGACAAAGGCGACCATGATGACTTGTATCATGGAGTTGGAGTAACGGAACTTGAGTCCGAGGAAGCCGACTTCTTTGTCGTACCACTTACCAGAAGAAGATATCTCTTCGTCAGTGTAGTGACGTAACTCCAAGTGGAACTCTTCGTTTTGGGACTTGGATCCCTCATCGCCAGAGGTGCTGACGTCGATCTGTGCGGCTGTCTTTTCGTCTTCGCTCATTGTAATAGCCAAGCTGCTTTGTTTTGGATGAAAATGCTCTATTGTAGCCTGTGCGACGACTCTTGATGTGTCTTATGAAAATGGGGTTCGGAAACGCAGGTAGGATCAAAAGGTGCTTGATCTGAGGAACACTGAGTGTTGGAAACGGCTGATAATCGGAGACTGTGGAGCTGGAAGTCGGATGATTAGCTGCTCTTGCTTGTTCTGCTTGCTCTTTCTTTCAACCTAAAAACTGGCGGATCGGTTCTATATATACGAAATTCCGTCCCCATGAAAATTCATAAAGGTACTGGCTCAAAGAATCTGACTTAGATAACGAACAATACAAAAATACTATCATTTTTTGCTCAAGATCTGCTTGTTCCATTCAACGGGCAATTTAGTTCTCGGTATGAATGCAACCCCAGAGCATTTGAGATGGAATGGAACATGGTTGCGATTTCCGTTTTGGGACTTACTCGAAGGTGTTAAAAAGTGACTCTGTTTACTACTGCGTTCCGGGTGCAATGCGCGGCTTCGACTTGCTGAGATAAGCTGCTTGATTGGCGTTGGCACAAGTCCCCTCTCATCGCCACTACAGCGCTGGAGTCTTGTGTAGCTTGCTACATCTGGTTACATCGAGCAGGAGGGAGTGGGTTTGTGCGCGCGACGGGGCAAAGTGCTCTACGTGCAACGCTACAACGTTGTAGTTGGGCTTCGCTAGTGGCAGAGTGGAGACAGGACGCACTGATCCGGCGAACGGCGAGGTCGCGTGACAGTCACGTGACTGGAACTATACGGAACACTTTCTCTATTCTTTTCCCCAGAGTGCCCTGCTCGACCTATTCCTTGGTGGAACGACCCCCGATGACCAGAAACTGTCTCTAGCACCCCCATACCGCGTCTCTTCTCACTGGTCGACCTGCAATCACGCTCAGCTACAAGTTTACCCCACAAACACAGCTAATGCTCACATGTTGCAGTCATAACCGTTATGCAACGGTACACATAAGCGGCCAGCCTGTAAAAAGAAAGGAATAGCAGATCTCATTCCGGTGTCCCGATTTTGCAACTAAACTCGTCTGAGTTCTGTTTCGAACGCAACCTATGGACCTTTGAGATGAGCTGCTTCTGCGACGGCTTTGGTTCTTGGCCCATTACAAGCCACCCAGCTCATATTACAAATCCGAGTGCTGGTGTTGGCAGGAACATGCATTTGCACCCCTTCTTCCCATCGCTCTTGTCGGTCGTGCTATCATATGCAAGCTGGCTAACCAGAACACTCGCCGGATTGCTCATTACGAGAAAGTGAAATTCCAACGATATACGAGTTCCAGATCCGGCTTGCTCGAGATAACCGATAGCTTGTTGGTATACCAGCATGCTGACTTTGGGTAACTCTTAGCTGAGTTGTGGTGCGGTGGCTCGAAGAATTGTTTGGCTGCAAATTGTTGGCGTATAATTAAGGTATAGTGAAGTACGTACGAGTGCGGAGAAACTTCTGAGAGGAGACATGAGGCTCGTTTCGCTATAATTAAGTTTCTTGACGTGTTGCTTCAGGGGCTACTCTACATGACCAACTGACCGTAGCAATGTGCTCTTATCTCTACGAAAGTATCAATTTCACAACTTAAGCACACACACCTCAAGACTTTACACTATTGCTTGGCTACTTATCTGTTCCAGGCTCTACTAGCTATGCCCGTGTGAGGAGGTACTTTACAATTCTACTAATCTCTTTGAATTTCATTTCTGGGCTACTTCTCGACTGCACCCCATGGTTCCAGCATTACTATTGCTGGAGATGTTACCTGAAGACAGTTTTCATTTGTAAACAACATGAATTAGACAGTGTGATATGATTGAAAATGCTCTATTCCAGTATTCTTCTAAAGGATACTCGGTTATCCAAAGCACAAGATCAAACAACTCAATTGAGGAATTTCCACGTATATGGTGTTGTAGGAACTGGTAAACCTTCCTCTGCCATTTGAATATTCTATCTCTCTACAAGTCCTGGAGCTCAAAGACTCTCTTAAAATCCTTCCTGTTTTAGTGTAGTACTATATATACCTCCACTACTCACTCTATCCGCATCCTGCTTATCTCACTCTTCAGATGAAACGCCAACCTCATCAATGTCTATTTCAAGCTTGGTCATCTGGTCCAAACCGTGAATCGATGAAATGTCGTTATCTCTAATTTCAAGAAGCGTAAGATCCCGCAAATTGTCTAATCCTTCGATTCTGGTAATATTATTGTCTTCCAAAGAGATTCTTGTGAGTTTCCTCAATTCATTTAATCCCTCTAACTTGGATATCTGATTTGAATTTAAATCAAGAGTCTCAAGTTTCTTCAATTCATTTAATCCCTCTAATTTGGATATCTGGTTTGAAGCTAAATCAAAGTAGGTAAGTTCCTTTAATTCGTCTAATCCCTCCAATTTGGATATCTGGTTTGAAGCTAAATCAAAGTAGGTAAGTTCCTTTAATTCGTCTAATCCCTCCAATTTGGAAACCCTGTTTGAAAATAAAGTAAGGGTCTGAAGCCTCTTCAATTCAGTCAATCCCTCTAATTTTGATATCCCATTTGAACTTAAATTAAGGACCTTAAGTTTCTTCAATTCATTTAGTCCCTCTAATTTGGTTATCTGATTCATAGTTAAACCAAGGGTCTCAAGTTGCTTCAATTCATTTAATCCCTCCAATTTTGATATCCTATTTGAACTTAAATCAAAGGTCTGAAGCCTCTTCAATTCAGTCAATCCTTCTAATTTAAATATTCCATTTGAACTTAAATTAAGGATCTTTAGGTTCCTCAATTCATTAAGCCCCTCCACTTTGCTTATTTGATTCAGATTTAAGTCAAGTTCAACTAGATTTTTTAATTCACGTAGTCCTTCAATTTGGTAGATATTATTGCTTCCAAGGTCAAGGATTTTAAGACCTTTCAAGTCATACAATCCTTCAATGTTTTCAATTGAGCAATTTGCTATTCTAAGTACCTTGAGATGCCTTGCTTTGCCCAAATCAGTTAGTTGAGAGATATCACACGATCGTATGGCAAGCTCTTCTAGGCAATTGCAACTACCTGCCTCTTCAACTCTACATACATCATCGTAAGCAGGTAGTTTTTCGAAGTTAAGACTCTCTATTTGGTCATTTGGGCTTATTTCTAATGGTTTCAGATAACCAAAAGCTGACAAGTCAAATATGCCATTCATCCTAGTGAATTTTGCTGATTTCAAGTTGGTCAACTTGTCAATGTTCCTTATTCTGACTGAACCATCTACCGCAAGAGAATTCAAACTGGTGTAACCAGACAAATACAAGTACCCAGCATCATCAGCTTCATGCTTCCATTTCAAGAATTTTAATAGTGGCGAAGTTGGCAAAGTTGTGATAGAATGTCCGGTGATTCCAGTCACAACTACTTTCCTCAATTTTGGTGTGGTATGTTCCGTAAAGTTGGTGAGGTGATCATGTCCAATTCCATGAATAATAAGAGTGACCAATGATGGAAACTTTGTAGACGTAGCATCTAAACCCCCACACTTAAAGTACCCAGAATTTGAAGCCAGAGCATGATGACCCGATATTGTAAGATATTTGAGACGTAGAAATGCAAGCCCAGTAAAGTCTAGCAGCCCTAATTCGGCAGCCCAATGCATATTCATAGTTAATGATTCGAGATTCAGCCCAAGTTCAAAGTTAGGTCTAAGTATTTGGAACCCGTTATACGGGATCAGCAATCCAGAAATCTTTTCCAACAATTTCAGGTTTGCAAAGTACTCTACAGCTTCAGTCTTTTCAAGGAAGAGAGCTGCAATACTGTCAGGAACAGCAGTGATCAACTTTTGAGTCGTTTCCTCATCCACAATATTCTCGATCACTAACTGCTTGTTAATTGACTTGAACTCGTAGGGAAGATTCAAGTACTCTTCCACGTTCAACGCAAGAACTCCAGCTGGAATATTAAGATTGGGATTCAAACGACTCCATCTAGTATCACTCAAACTCACGCAAATCAGTTCGTAGAACCTGGAATTAAACACACTTCTCCATTCGGAATCATCTGGTATCACGTCGTATAGCAAGTTGACACAGATTCTGTCGAGGTGTCCAAAGATCTTCCACCAAAGCTCTATTGGTAAATCTTGGAACAATAATGCAGTCATATTCAAATGGACAATTAAATTACAAGATATAGTGGGGCCAACCTACTCAGTTATATGCACTGAAGATCATGTAGATGAAATTGATGATGCAAACAACCTTTGAGGCGACCTCTTGGCGACATAATGTTTAAATATTTAAGGCATGCAAGCCAAGTTTCAATATGAAAACTACTTCAAGCGTAGGTCGACACTAATGGGACGATGACTACTTCAAAACACACTTAACAGGTAAAACACATTTGCTAGTCGGTAATATCTATTACTATACTTACGGACAACTGCCAGGTAAGTAACTTGATACCAGGGAAAAGAGCTGCAATTGGTACACTACAACAAGGTATGTAAGTGTTTACTCAAGTTGGCTGCATATCCGCAAGCCTTCTGTATACCAGCATGCTGATTTCGGGTAACTCTTAGTTGATATAAATGGTGGCTAGAAGAAATGGCTGCAAATTGTTCGCGCATAATTCAGGTGCACGAAGCACATACGTACGAGCAAGTCCATTTCAAGACGTGAGGCTCGTTTCTCTATGATTAAACTCTTGACGTATCGGCTTTGGATTCGGGGACTACTTCACACGAACAGCTAGGTTCCAGCAGCAGCAATATGCTCCTGGCTCCGAAATTCACGATTTCACAACTAGAAACGTTTCCAATAATGCCATTGCTACTTATCTGCTCAAGGTTCTACTAGATGCCGAAAGGTATATCTAAATTTTATTTCTAAGCTACGTCAAGTAGTGCCTTCTAAGGTGTCTAATCTATGCGTTGTCTCCCCTTGCCTGTAATCTCTTCCCACTTTCAACTATACTGAGAATCAAATCATCTATGACCTTGTCTGTTAAAATAGGCGAATTGAACACCACCCTGAAGAATTCCTCTCCAGAATGCGAGTCAGGGTTTGGTGAGTAGTCAACCAAGTACTTGCCCAACTTGTGCAATTCACGTGAAATAACACGAGTGGTTTCTGCTCCCCCTCCTTCTACCTTGTAGTAGAAACACACCTGTAAGCACTGTGGATCTTGTACTACCAATTCAAACTGCTTATTCTTTGCAATCTCCGACGTAAAGTAATGCACAATATCATAAGCATGGTCGATACGCTCCTCAAAACCTTGCGATCCATAGTAGAGCCAGGCCATGTAGAACTTGAACGAGTCCGCACGACGACCGCACCCCATGGTTCCATCAGCCAAGTCGAAGTTCTCCTCCAGGGCATCGTTGTTGTGGAACAAGTAAGGAGCATTTAACGACATAGACCTTTGGAATAATGAAACATCAGGAACCAACAAAAATGAACAAGTGTTAGGAACTCCCAACATCTTATGAGGGTTCACAGTGATCGAGTCTGCAAACTCACATCCGTTCATGCGGCTTCTGTAGCGCTGCGAGAAGATGACATTTCCACCCCATGAACCATCAATGTGGAAGTGACAATTGTGCTTGTGAGCAATGTCTGCAATCTCTGCGAAACGATCATAAGAACCGTAAACCGTAGTTCCTGCAGTTGCATTCACGTAAAGTGGGGTGTACCCTTTCGCAACAGAATCGAGAATGACCTGTTCCAACTTTTCAACCTCCATCAGTCCATCAGGTAACACAGGCACTTTAAACACCAGGTTGGATCCAAGGCCAAGCAAGATGGCTGCCTTTACCACAGAATAGTGACAGTGCTTCGAGGTGTAAACTGCAAACTTTCTTCCAGCGTTGCCTTCTTCCTTTGTTTCTGGGTATCTCAAGGAGCGAGCCATTTGCAACGAGGTGATGTTACTCCAAGATCCACCAGGGAACGTCAACCCTCCACATTGTACGTTTCTGGTGCCAAAGTAGAGCTGCGCGTACTTACGTCCAATGTAGTTCTCTATCACACTTAAGACAGGCAGAACGGTGTAGACGTGTGAGTTGGTATTGAGCACACTCAACAACAAGTCGGAAACCACACCAATGGGGTTGTTGGAAGCGTACAACTTGTCCATGAAACCAGGGTGCCATGTGTTGACGGAGTACTTCAACACGGCGTCCACCACGGAGAACAACCTGTCTCCTTCAACAGGAGTGACGAGCTTCTCATCGCCCTGGATCGCTAAAAATACCTTGGTCAACTCGGCCAGATCAGTATAGGTGCCCAACCCTCCGTTCAGGTCTTCTGCATCTTTGATGAAGTTGAGAATCTTAGGCTTGAGCTTGGTCAACAAGTCGTCCAACTCCTCCACGCGGTTAGCTTCCAAATTACTGGTTATTGGCATCGTTGGCTGGTGTAGTGTGCTTTTAGTGGAGTGAAAAAATTCATTAGTGTGGCTGTATGACAAATATTGAGCGTTTTAGCGACCTTTTTTCGATTTTAGCGAGGATTTCGGAGGCTCTGAAAAGGTGCCAGTTTGGGCTAGAGCCGTGGTTTAGCGGTGCTTTTGGTGATCTTCCTGTGATTTTCATCCAGTTTACGTGTGGTAGCCGTCGCCTTATCCAGTCTTGCTTGCGTTGTGTGAGATGTGTCCTATGAATCTCAATGAAACCTCATCAAACGAGTCTATGGCTTCAGCAGGATCTACGCCAGTGTCAATTGTTCAATAGAGTTGACGTGGACGGAGGAAAGAACCGAAGACCGCTGGATCAGCACAGTCCTGCTTAGATGCTCAGCTGCTCAATGGTGACGGCTTCAACAGATATTTCCGAGCACCCAAGCCCAAGGGCTATGCGGAGCGGGTTGGCTTAACTCAAAATCACAATGCTAAGTGCTTGTAGTGCTGAGCAAGACTGCGTGTCGCACATGCTAGTATTGCCCGGTGTTGATCACCGTGCTGTTCAGTGGACAAGATCCTCGGCGATACCACCCAAAACGACGCTGCTGGTCCAAGTGTGGCCAATCATCCGTTTGTACTAGATCTGCTCAATATACAGCTGGATCCACCACCAGTACTGGCAATGTCACCAATTCCTCGAGCTTATCCAGCAAAAGACTCCCTATAACGGCTCAAATTAACAAACGTCTTCCACTAAGTTCTCGTGTTGTGAAAAGTCTCCAGCTCATCGTCCGATCTATTACCACAGCCTAATCTTCCTGTATACTATTGCCTAGCACAAAGCATACCAGATAAGAGCCTGAAGGTAACAGTTTGGACACGATAAGCAAATTAGTCCGGCCTTTCTATAATTTGACTTTGTGAAGGGTTGCATCAATTCTGGTTGCATTCAAGTTTTATTATCATCAATGTGTCATGGTTTCATAGATATAAAGCTGAGATGATCTTCAAGCTTCGTGATAAAGTTAATTAGAACGTTAACGGATATGTGAGATAACCGAGATCTAGTGGGACGATGAAGGAGAGCATGAGAGTGGGACGTTCGAAGCGAATTTTCATTGGAATGGAGCCAAACGAGTTTATTCTTATCGGAAGAATACACTAGCGAACTCGAATTGAATATTTGTTATCTGGAGGAATGGTGAGTGGCATTTCACAACCGTGAGGTGGTGCTCTTGACTGTTCAAATTAAGTACTTAAGAGTGATTGTTTCGCTGGTATGTTTACATTTGAACGCAGCTACACTTGAATACCGTATGCAAAAGCTCTTGAATACGATAGGCACCACAATTGAATGTTAATTAATGCAGGTAATCACCGTTGATCTTTTAGGATCGTAGCTAATCACCTGTGATCTTATTTTCCTAAATAACCACCCTTGATCCTTTCTTATCATACGCAACCACCGTCGATATTCTAGCGTTGTAGCTAGTTACCGTTGATTGCATTTTTCTAAGTAGCCACCCTTGATCCTTCTTATCATAGGCAAGTACTCTTGACCGTTTCTTATCAAATGTTAGTACTTGATATGGAAGTCAGCTGCATAACCTTTGTTCAATCCACAGTATACTGAATTTTTCATGAATATCCTGTTCAGCTTCAAATCTTCACAACTCTCACAAATCACTACCTACAATCCAAAATCATTGCTCGTAAATTCCTATGTACATATTCAAATTCAAGTTGAATTTCGGTATCACCTCACAGCTTCATCTTTTCTTCATCAGCATCTTAGAATCCTGAACTCACAAATTTCCTTGTCTTCTGGCCTCTTCTTTGTCATTCTGTTCCTTGAGCAATCTTGCACGAGATAAGTTTCGGTTCAACACTTCCAATTTCTTCATCTCATCCAGGGCATTAAAGTTTCCCAGTGACAAGTTGTCGTACGTCTCATCGTACTTCCCAGTCGATAAAGGACCGTTACCACGCATTCTCTTCCTCATGTCAAACATCCCGTTTTTACAATCTGTGAACGCTCTAAAGTTGGCCACACATAGTTCAGGTAAGTCTTTCTTCAACTCGGGCTTCGTGAGACAATCCTTAGGCGTGTTTCTTTCAATTAGAACACAGGGCGACCGCTGTAAGCAAATCGCCAAAGCTTTCTTCTGGTCAGTGCAACTTCTTTGTTAGTACTTGTTTCGATACAAATCTACTTCTGAAAGTTCGAGCTCCTGCCTTTGACGAGTGACTCGTTGTGTCGTGACACCTTTCACCACGCAAATATGTACATACCTTGCACCCATTGTCGTATAGTGTGGTACTTTGGGTTTGGTTAGAATTTTTCACTTTATGGTGCGATAGTGTGTCACGTGGTGGAGGATGCTTCCTCTGCTAACATCCCCAGAACTTGACTCCAGGCTCCGTCACCGTCTCCTTGCCGAGGTTTCAAGTGGCTTATGCCATTATCATCACTTCTAGATCAATAATTTGACTGTCTAGACCTTTTTCCTCCCATTTTTCGATCTTTGGGTTCGGGATTTGCAGCTATTACCCTTTGAAACACCACTGCGACGAACTTGAGATCCAGCAGCCCAAATCCGACCGTTTCAGATTCGTTGATACCCTCTCAGAACTGGTCTCAAACGTCACTACAAGAGAGTTTCAGAAGTTGCTTCAAACACTTCTCATTCTCCAATTTCCTTGGTTCCACCACACAGCTTCCAAAATGATCTCGTGATTCTCATTTGTATAAAAACGAGTCCAATTTTACATCAATTCTCATTCTCCCCATCTTTGAAGATGACCATAGCCTTCATACCCGGAGAGGTAAATCAATCCAGGGACTCAATTCTGCAGGCCCAATGGCGTAATCATAACATCATTGCTTATGGATCAGGAAATAACTTGATCATAACGAGCACTACGCATAAAGGTGGTCTCACGTCCAAAAACCTCCAGACTATCTACCTTGAAAGTGATCCGCTGTGTGTTGATATCAATGCTGAGTGTGGTTGGATAGCTATTGGTAGGGGAAACAAAATACAAGTGTACAAACCTGCCAACGAGTATATGTCTGCTGCTCAATGGGAGCCATGTCTAGAATTTGCTGTCTCTGATTCTGTCAATTGCATCCAATGGGCCCTGCACGAAAACGAATTGGTAGTGGGTACTTCCAACGGTATCCATCTCTTCCACGTATTCAGTGATGATTTTGGCTCGTTCAAGCTGCTTCAACGTTGGTTTAGCACCTCCCTGGCTCCAATAGATCAAATTAGAATAACTGCAAGCGCAAACAAAATAGTCACTTGTGGCAAATTCGATCGCCTAGGTAAGGTGTGGTCAAGGATCAACTATGGTGACGATAATACACTCTTTGAGATGTCCTACTTGAACCATCCGAAGGACTCGTTTCTTACAGACCTCTACGTCAGGAGCTGTGCTCACCCAAAGAAAGAAATACAACCGTTTATGCTATTCCAAGAGCATGATGATTACAGCGATATTATATACACTGTCACCAATGACATGCAGGTGCGAGTCTGGGCCAGCTACGAATTCAACGGCCACTCCCACATTCGCTGCTGGGCCTCGCATAACTTGTTGGAGGAGTTTTCAAGGGACTCAATTGCTGGCATATTCGTAATCGAAAACAAGCAATTGTTCACTGGGGCAGTTCCTGGATCTCCAGAGGACTACGATCTAATCGTAGTGATGTTCAGAGATGGCAGCTACGTATTATTTCAAGTGATCAATATCTCAATATCTCCTCCGAACAATATAAAGTTCGTCGAGATGGCCAGAGGCAGATTTGGTCACTATGCATTTCCATCTCACCTACCATCTGGAGAGTTGAGCGACGATGTCCTGTTTGACTCTGCCAAGTTTTGGGTGGACTATTTACAACCAGTCTACGTTACAAGACCTGTGGCATATTTGGATAAATTGATTATATTGTTACACGACCGGTCCAAGCATACCATCCGATGTGACTTATTCGGAAGCCTAGAGCTTTCAAAACTTAGACTGAGGGCTTCTAAGAAATTTTTAAAACCTAATGATGCCAATGGCAGTCAAATCAACAATTTAAGTGAAGCTCTCCTGTCCGTGAAAACAAACGAGACCTTGGATTCCATAAAAACAACAGAAACGAATGAATCTGTCAAAGCAACAAAGGTCCTGGAACCAGTTATTTCAAGCCCTGAAAAGCCTATCAAAATTAAGACGGATGAACCATTTCCCGATCCGAAAGATTTCAAATTTACGCTCCTCAACAAGTATCAAGGCCATACAAAGTCGATCCGTAGACTTGTCAAATCCACTCGTGGAACCGTCTTACTACTGGTTTCTAATTTCGGTAAGCACAACTACATTTGGAAGCCATTCCATATCAACAAGGACAAAGACATCTTACTCAATAAGATTTGCATTGTAAATACTGGTGTTCAAGTTAAAGGAAAGACAGAAAATGGGACTTCTGTTGTGAATGGAAACGCAAACAATATTCCCGTGCTTGCGCTGCCCATTCTAAATTCAGTTGTCCTCGAAGAACCTCAGAGTCCGGAGAGTGCTCCGTTGGTCATCGCACTCACAACCTCTGAGATAGCTGTTTTTGACACACTGACATATGTGGCGACAAAATTAGATTGCATTGCAAGAACAAGCGATTGTGAAGCTAATGCACTAGTTGTTCAAAAGGTAGACGACCACCATTTAGTCACGGCAGTCTTTGAAGATTGCATTTCTACGTGGAAAATCTCGTCAAGCAACAAATTGTCCACATTGAGCAATTCCCTATCATTACCTCCCTATGTTCAAGTTAACACATTTGAGAATTTGATATCATTCATAGACAAGGTTGGTAAATTTACTGTGTATGCTGTCGGAGCTGATCTAAAGTGGGAGAAGCAATATGAGCTAGACACTTATGCTAGCAGTGCATCGCAATTGCAATTTACGAGACACAAGGTTGCAATTGTGGACAAATTAGGGTACAGTTTGGTAATTTGGGACATGAATTCAGGAACCTTGGAGTACGAAGAGGAATTTACCAAGGAAAACGGCCCGATCAAGTATCTCAAATGGAACTTCCTTGAAGGCGATAACTGCATTTTATCTGTTGCGTTCAAGAATTTCATTTTCCAATACATCCAGCTCCGTTACGACTATACAAACCGGATCCCTAACTTTGCTCGTATCAAGCAATTAGACTTGTCGCACTTCACAAGCCATGAAATAGGTGGAATTGCGTGGATCGATGGGTTTATGGTCATGGGATGCGGCAATCAGTTCTTCATCAACGACAAATGGGTTGAGTTAGGACAAGAAAAAGGGTCCTTCATTGACTCTACCATCAGGCAATTAATGGTGGGATATGCGCAGAAATATATGAACGATAGGCATGAAGATCTGGATGATGGTGGTGGGTATCGAACTCTTAAGCGAGAGATGTCATTTGATATCAACTACTTGGTGCGTGTTTTGAACGGTCCACTTCCAGTGTACCACCCTCAATTTCTCATCCAATGCTTGTTCATGAACCAGCTTGAGATGGTTCAGGAAATTTTGGTCAGGTTGTTTCACACTTTGCGTGAAGGGGGAGACATAGTTTGGAATCTTCATATGGACATCGACAGCAAGATTATGAATGCCTCACTCGCAAAGGCTTCATTTGTGACTGACCTGAGCGAAAGTAAAGCATTCAAGATAGAAATCTTTGACAAGTTCAGCTCTGAGTTGGCCGATTTGCTCGTTGACAAATTGCACAAGGTGACCCTCCCTCTCATCACGAGACACCAGCAGTCCACACTCATTTCTGCAGTTTATATTGTGGAGCAGCTTCTAAAGTATGTGAATTTGTTGGATGAGAATGCTGTGAGGTTCCTCATTGGATTCAAGTTGTTTCAGATGTCTAGTAAGCAACAGCATTTGACCATGAGAGATATCAACTGGGCTGTTCACTCCGACAACAGGGATATGTTGATTGCGATAGTAGAAGAAACATACGGGGTGCACAAGTTGCGCTGGGAGCATATTAAGAACTTGGGTATGATGTACTGGGTGGATACGCCCAAGTTGGTGCAGCTTATAGAGAGGATTTGTCAGAACGAGTACGCCGAAACAAGAGATGCTACAGGGATGATGTCGCTCTTCTATATTGCATTGAAGAAGAAGCAGATGCTCATAGAGTTGTGGAAGTTAAGCACCACGTTTGAAAAGGAGAAGATCGTCAAGTTCTTGAGGAACGATTTCGAAGACAAGCGTTGGCAATTGGCTGCAAATAAGAACGCGTACGTATTATTGGGTAAGCACCGGTACATGGATGCAGCGTACTTTTTCTTACTAGCAGGGTCCATCAAAGACTGCTGCATGGTATTGTGCAGTAAAGTTGGGGATGTTCCACTAGGCATCACTGTTGCCAAGTTGTATGACCCTACGTTTGTAGCGGAGCTAGTGGAGGGAAGATTGGTCAAGGAGGCGATCGAGCAAAACGACAGATGGACGGTGAGCTGGATCTTCTGGCAGCAGGGGCTTAAGGAGGTTGCGGTCCAAGCCTTGATTCGCAAACCGCAGGAAATGTTCCCTGATATCAAGGCTACTGTTGCCGCAGGGAAGCTAGAGCATTTCCTCATGGATGACCCCCTTTTGGTGATCTTGTTCAATGATTTGCGAAGCCACAAGATTAATTACTTGCAGGGGGCCAAGCAGGTTGACAAGCTACGGGAGTTTGAGTTTGTGGTGAAAGTATGCACTATCTACAGTCGCATGGGCTGTGATTACTTGTCGATATTACTATTGCGGAACTGGCAATTTGAGCTGGAGCAACGTGTTGAGCCGACCGTTAAGGCGGCCAGACGTGCGTCCATTATGGTTGCACCACCTCAGGCGGTGTTTGAGGAGCCCGACATGAGTTCTTTTGATTTCGGGTTCTAGTAAGTAGTCGAAGAGCATGCAAAGAGAGCAAGCTGAGTTCAGTTGGTTTGACAGAAGAGCAAATACAAGAGTTCACTGAGAGTCGTATAGAAGTAGCAGTCAAAGATCGGCTAGATCCTGGCATCGGGACTTGGATTATCCGACTGTACCTTGTAGCGAAATCAACTAAGTTGAATAAGCCTTGCAACACAAATATAAGCGCAAGTTGGAGGAATTGCAAGTTGGATAAATTGCAAAGGCTCAGCCTTCCTCGAGCGGAACGCAGTTACCGGTGGTCTTCTGTAGCTAGTCTTATCATTAAACGGATTCGGTAGCCAAGCTCCAGCCAAGCTAGCAGGTCCAATTCGATCAAAAAAGGGTATTTTTTCTACAGTATACTCATGGTGTCGAGTCCACTTGGCATATGACGGAATACAAGCTTCGCCTTGTCTCGAGGGCACTGCCAGTTGACGTGGTTACTCTCCTGAAGGGGTCATAGAGTGGAGATGAGCACCAGAGGGTTCGTCTGGGACCAGTTGCGGTCTCTGAGCCTGTTTCTAGGCAATATTGCTACACAGCCCAGCCAAGCACCAGCCAAGCACCAGCCAAGCACCAGCCGGACCAAGACCCGTCTCCGGTGAAAATACCAGAGCACGAGACGTGTGTTTCACCTCACCGTTATTTTCTTCCTCTATGGGGTGGTGCCTTTTGCTACAAAGGCAGCATTGTGATATAGCTGCAAAAAGCAGTAGCAGAGTGAAGATCTCTACGAGGAGTTTAGCCTTTTTCGTCAGTGTTTGGAAAAGCATTTGCAGCAGATTTAAGACTTTAGAGAGACGTGTAAGAGCATGGTGACACGCTCAGCAACCAGTCGTAGTGTTGCCAGTCTTTAGTCTTTAGTCTCTAACTGTTGAGCTGTGAGCTGTGAGCTGCCCTGTATGCTGAGCTGTGGAGCTGATTCGTAAGCATCTTGTCTCATTAAAAAAAAGGTAACAGAAAAATGAACCCTACCCGGGACTCGAACCCGGAGTCTCCCGCTTAGGAGGCGGATGCCTTAACCGTTTGGCCAGCAGGGCGCGAATCGTGTCTAGTTAAGAATCGATTCGCACCCAGAGAAGTTGTGCAAGCGGTGCTCCGACGAGGCATGACAGCGACGGGGCCGAGCCAGGTGGTGGTCAGCAAGGGAGCAGCAGCAGTTGCGGCGGCGGTGGCGACGACATTGCGACGTCAGAAGTGAAACTGGAACGCCATCACGCGTCGCAGAATCCAGATCGTGTCGTGAAACCAGTCATTAAGGTTGCACAGCCAAAGGTCAGCTAATTCAGCGTGGAGCACGTGAATCTCAGCCGTAGTCACTCAATTGGCAGCCGCCACCCAATTGCCATGCCCACGCGCTGCGCAAGCAAGTGCACCAGTCAGCCAGTGACCTCTCCAACAGCTGGAGAGAGAAGGTTCGAGGAGGAGGCCACTGGCAGACGGTGCTCATCTTCGCTCAGCGCAAAGAGTTAAAAACGACGTTTCGGGGTTATCGTAATTGTGTGCAGCACGGACATGCGAGCGCTGGTTGTGAATGTTCTATTATTTAAGAGGTGGGACGTTTGGGCGAGTGGCACTGCCAAGACAAAGGTGTGGGTGGAGGAGTGGGCGAGCTCTAGCTGGAGACGAGCCAGTACATTAGAGCACAGTGAAGTGTAGACACAGAGAGTAAACAGAGCACACGGAGAGCACACGAGAGCACAGTGTGTAGAAGGGCTCCGTGGGGCGAGATCAAGACAAAGTAGGTACAAAGCGCATCTCTAATGGCGCCCAAAAGGGCACAACAAAGAGCATCTCCACGAACATCTACAAGCAAAAACGACCAAAACAGGCGTGCGCGGAACCCAACACACGAGGCTGTGGTTCAGGAACAGCTTGGTAGGGAGCAGTTATCCGAGTAAAGTGCGATCTGGGAAGGAATTGCCAATGGTTTGCGAGCGATTGGAGATCTGGCTTGGCTGTGGATATCTGGCCGCGACACGAGCAAATCCGCCGCGATTGTCGAACCGTCTTGGCCAGGCCCAGTTTCAGCTGTTTCACCGAGTGGGTGCAATTTCAGCAAAGCTTAATCTGATGGAGAGGCTAACAGATTGTTGAGAGAAGAAGCATGTTGCTCCCACATGTCCCACGGAACATGTCCCACACGTCCCACACGTTCCACACGTCTCCCACACGTCTCCCACACGTCTCCCACACGTCTCCCACACGTCTCCCACACGTCTCCCACACGTCTCCCACACGTCTCCCACACACGTCCCACAGACACGTCCTGGAAACAACCCACACAACCCTACCCACCCACTCCCACGGCTTATCTCCCCGTATCCCCATTGCGTCTGCCAGGCCCACCAGGCGCAGTGGAGCCAAGAATCTCGCGACCCACAAAAAGAAAAATACAGCCTAAATTTTCCAGCATAGCCCGGTTCTCCAGAACCAGGCTCCATTTGCTTCTCTAAGGGGAGCACGTAACTTTTCTTAAATAGAGCACTTATCACGTAGCATTCGTTGCTTGGAGATATCATACAGCGCCGCCAGAGTCCGACCAGCGTGTTTCTAGGCCCATTTTCCAGCACTTTCCGCCCACTTCACCCAGAAAGGCCCTTTTCAGCTACCAAGAGGCCCCCTAGCACCTACACAAGCTCCACACGATGGCAGAGCTCCTCGATCTCCCGCTGGGAGCAGCCAGCATCAACTCGGCGACACCGTTGACCGAAAACATCGACAAGAAGGCCGAGCTTGACTCGGCGGACTTGTCCGAGGCCTACAACAAGCCCTACCAGCACGACCACCAGTCCCACCACACTCCACTACGCGCCATATCGTCGTTGAAGCGCACCGTCACAGGCAACTCCAGGTACAAGTCGTCTGCGCTGCCGTTCACGGTGTCGCCGGCGCAGTTGGCCGAGCTCCACGACCCGAAGTCCCTCAAGGTGCTATCCGACTTGGGCGGCTTCCCCCAGTTGCTCCAGGCCATCCAGGCTAAGGTGCCGGCAGGCTTGAACCCCCAGGACACGGCAGACTTTGCCGACAGAGCACACGCCTTTGGCCACAACCGGTTGCCGTTGAAGACGGCCAAGTCGTTCTTCCGGCTCTGCTTCGAGGCGATGAAGGACGAAGTGTTGATCATCTTGTCGATCGCAGCCGTGGTGTCGTTGGCCCTAGGGCTCTACGAGACGTTTGGCCAGGGGCCCACCTACGACGACGAGCACAAGCCGCTTCCGAAGGTGGACTGGGTCGAAGGCGTGGCCATCATCGTGGCCATCATCATCGTGGTGCTCGTCGGAGCCGGAAACGACTACCAGAAGGAGCGCCAGTTCGCCAAGTTGAACGCGAAGAAGGAGGACAAGGAGTTGATCGTGGTGCGCAACGGCGAGCAGGTGATGATCTCTGTCTACGACTTGGTTGTGGGTGACGTGCTCAACCTCCAGACCGGTGACATCGTCTGTGCCGACTGTATCTTGTTCCAGGGCGAAATCGAGTGTGACGAGTCTTCAGTCACTGGAGAGTCGGACTCGCTCCGCAAGACGCCGGTGGAGCCGGCAATGGAGGCGTACGATGCCTCCACAGACAAGGAGCACGACGACTTGATCAAGGACCCCTTCCTCATCTCAGGAGCCAAGGTGTTGTCCGGCTTGGGTAACGCCGTGGTCACGGCCGTGGGCGAGAACTCGATGCACGGCAGGACCATGATGGCCTTGAACATCGAGCCAGAGTCGACGCCGTTGACCGAGCGCTTGAACTCGTTGGCCGAGGGTATCTCCAAGTACGGTTTCCTCGCTGCGCTCTTGCTCTTCGTGGTGTTGCTCATCAGGTTTGGTGTCAACATCGCTCCGCTGGGCAAGGACAACCACCTAGCAGCCTCCGAGAAGGGTAAGAAGTTCTTGGATATCTTGATCACAGCCATCACCATCATCGTGGTGGCCATTCCAGAGGGCTTGCCTCTCGCCGTCACCTTGTCGTTGGCCTTTGCCACCACCAGAATGGCCAAGAACGGGAACTTGGTGCGTGTCTTGAAGTCCTGTGAGACCATGGGCGGAGCCACCGTCATCTGCTCCGACAAGACCGGTACCTTGACCGAAAACAAGATGCGCATCACCAGGGCCTTGTTTGGCTTGACCGCAGACCACGATGCGGTGGTGGAGTTGTCCGACTCGTTGGACTTGCACGCCAGTGCAGTCGACTTGATCACAACCAACATAGTGTCCAACTCCACGGCGTTCAAGAACGTGAGCTACGACCCGGAGAAGTACGAGCTCCTCAAACAGAGACCCAAACTGACCAACATCATCCAGAAGTTGCTCAAGAAGAACGCAGAGCAGCCCAAACAAGAACACATAGCATCCTTCACCGAGCCCTTCTTGGGGAACAAGACGGAGTCGGCCCTCTTGATCCTCGCAGAGTCCCAGTTCCACTTGTTTGACGAAAAGAGCTTGGAGAAGCAGAGGGTCGCCAACAACCCTCGCATCGTGCAAGTCATTCCCTTCGAAAGTGAGCGCAAGTGGTCTGGTATCGTCATGAAGATCGATCTGGGGTACAGGTTCTACGCCAAGGGTGCCGCAGAGATTCTCTTCAAGAAGTGCGGCTACCAGTACGACGTGGACGGCACCTCCGTCGAGTTGGACAGGGCCTTGCGTGAGTTAAGTTTGATCAAGATCGACGAATACACCAACCAGGCCTTGCGTGCGATTGCCTTGGTGCACATGGACTTTGAGTGCACGTCGTGGCCTCCAAAGGAGTACTTGAAGGTTGAGCTGGCCGACGAGTCGAGCGGAGCCAGCCCAGACAGCTCCACCGACTCTGAGGAGGCCGAGGCCGACGCAGATCTCTTGATCGATCTTGCGGTGCAGACCAAGAACCTCACCCTCGATGCCATCGTCGGTATTCTGGACCCTCTCAAGCCTGGTGTTGCGGAAGCAGTCCTCCAGTGCAAGAAGGCCGGAGTACAGGTCAAGATGTTGACTGGAGACAACCTCATCACAGCCAAGGCCATTTCACACAGCTGTGGTATTCTTTCTCCAGATGACTTGACCAACGAATACGCGTTCATGGAAGGCCCTGTTTTCAGGAAGTTGCTGGCGGAAGAGCGCCGTGTCATTGCACCTCGTTTGAAGGTGTTGGCCCGTTCGTCGCCAGAAGACAAGCGAATCCTTGTGGAGACCTTGAAGCAGGCTGGAGAGGTTGTTGCTGTCACGGGTGACGGTACCAACGATGCTCCTGCGCTTAAGTTGGCTGACGTTGGTTTCTCCATGGGTATTTCTGGTACAGAAGTGGCCAGAGAAGCCTCCGACATCATCTTGATGACGGACGATTTCACAGACATTGTGCAAGCCATCAAATGGGGTAGAACGGTCGCCGTCTCCATCAAGAAGTTCATCCAGTTCCAGTTGACCGTCAACATCACCGCTTGTGTGTTGACGTTTGTCTCTGCGGTGGCTTCTTCCAGCAATGCCTCCGTATTGACTGCAGTGCAATTGCTCTGGGTCAACTTGATCATGGACACACTTGCAGCCTTGGCTTTGGCAACTGACAAGCCCGATGATTCCTTCTTGAACAGAAAACCTGCCGGGCGTACCGCGCCCTTAATTTCGGTGTCGATGTGGAAGATGATCTTGGGCCAGTCTATCAACCAGCTCACGATCACGTTCGTGTTGCATTTCGCAGGTGCGAAGCTCTTCCACGGGAACGATGACATCACAAGCAGACAGAGCAAGCAGTTGGATGCAATGACCTTCAACACCTTTGTCTGGCTCCAGTTCTGGAAGCTTTTCGTCACCAGAAAGTTGGACGAGGGTGATGGAATCAGAAAGATCAAGGACAGAATCACCAGAAACAACTTGGACTTCTCGCAGCACTTGTTCCGTAACTGGTACTTCCTTGCGATTGCGATCATCATCGGTGCATGCCAGATCTTGATCATGTTTGTCGGGGGTGCTGCCTTCAGTATTGTCAGACAGACCCCAGGCCAATGGGCCACGGCCATGTTGTGTGGTTTCATGAGTATACCTGCTGGTGCCTTCATCAGAATCATTCCTGATGAGTACGTGTTGGCGATTTTCCCTGCGAAGGCCTTCAAAGTGTTTATCCACTACGCTGGCTTCAGCTTCTTGAGGAAGAAGAATAGAGATGCTTACAACAAGAAGGACGCTGAGCCACTGTCTGACTTGGAAAAGGGCTCTGAAAATGGCTTAGAGGGTGAGCCTGAAAAAAATGTTTAATAGATTGGAGGTATGCCTCTGTAATACAAGTATTAGCAAAGATATGTGGAAGCTATTGAAAGCTATTTAGTAGAGGACTGTAAGCTAGAAAGTTAACTAGGAGTAGTAGTTTAGTACTGGACCGGTTGGACTGACACTTGAACGACGTTTGCTGGTCAAACCTGGATTGGAAACGTCATCATGGTTTGGTGTAAATTTCATCAGCATGTATTGTAGAAACTTCTAATATTAGCATGAATGGTTGTATGACTATATTGCCTCAGTGCCGTGCAAAAGAGGCTAAGCACACTTGAGTTAGTAAACATGCTCAGTGGTGAATAGCTCAAGCAGTGTTGGAAGTACGTGCAGAGCTTGTCTAGATGTTTCGGACTTTCTGGGTTTGTAGTCTGAAACTTCTCTTACGGACTCCGGGTACTCCTCAGAGTGTATCTTCCTTTCACTGCACATCTTCTTTCACGGTACATCCTCTTTTCACTGTACATCTTCCTTTCAATCCTCAGGGTGTACACCTTCCTTTCATTTCCTGCTCCTCTCAACAGTCAACTTCTTCACAAAGTCCCGGTAGCTCGACGCAAACTGCGTGGAGTTGAATACAGGGTTCAAGTCGATAAGCGTATCGACCACACCCCAGAACTTCGGATCCTGTGGTTTCTGGGCCTTCAGCTCTCGTGCCGACTCCAACAACTGGTTAAGCGCAAACTGGAATTTCTCTATCGACACAGTGCCGTCGTATCCCGACACCTGCTTTCCTATCGTCTCGCTGAGAAACGTCAAGTGCTGTAACACCTGCGCCATACGTGACTTGACAAGCTTCAACTGTACAAGTGTGTGGATCGGCGAAGACTTGCTCACGCTGTTCTTGGAAGGTGCGGCATCTGAAGTCGACTCGTTCTCCGTAGAAGCGGTTGCTTCTGTCTCCGTGGTCTCTTTGTTGATTTCCTTCAACTCTGTCTCTAGTCCAACTATCGAATTGTGAAGTATGTTCACTTGGTACTGCAACCTAGTACCACCACCCTCACTGACCACCTGTGCGGAGTTCTGCTCAAGCAAGTCTAGTTTCGACTTCAAGTTGGCGGAGAGCTCGTTTGTATAGTAATCCAAGTGCGTTGTCAACGTAGAGATATCGTTCGACAACTTGCTCAAGTTGGCCTGAGAATACGTCGGATGCAGCTGTTGTTTCAGCTGCTGTTTCAGAATCGACTGGAAGAGCGAGTCCACGTAGTTTACAGGCTCGAAGCCTGCGTCGAAGAACATGGCAATGGAATCGGACATCTTGGAGGTGTTTGGTGGTGAAAAACGGAAAGTTTTGAGAATCGAGACTTTTAACCAAACTGGTTTTGGAACACGATTTGAGAGGACCCGTTTTTGCACCCGTTCCGAGGTTACTAAGCAGCGAGTCTGCTGTGCTGTAGGTTGTAGAGGCCGTTTTGGAAAAGACTTCTAGAGGTGAAGTGACGTTATTAGGTGGAAGGAATACCTCCTGAGGGCACTCGTAGCTTTAAAGGGTGACTACATCTCTCCAGAACTATCCGAAAGGTGGTTAGAGCTCTCCAACGATTACAAAGGTAGCTAGAGCTCTCCAGGTCCATTACAAAGGTAGCTAGCATCTCCAGAACCATTACAAAGGTAGCTAGAATCTCCAGAACTATCCTAAAGGTAGCTAGAATCTTCAAAACCATCCTAAAGGTAGTTAGAGCTCTACAGAACCATTCCAAAGGTAGCTAGAATCTCCAGAGCCATTCCAAAGGTAGCTAGAATCTCCAGAGCCATCCTAAAGGTAGCTAGAATCTCCAGAACCATTCTAAAGGTAGCTAGAATCTCCAGGCAATCCCAAAGAGTATCTACAAACTAAACCTTCTCAATTAGAACACTAAAACTGGGCGCTCAACTGACACTACAACCTTCTAACACCTAACACCTACTCAACCTCTCAAAGTCACTTCTCAAATTCATATTCATTAAAGCACTATAAATCCAATGGAAGCGTGAACTGGCGTGGAAGTGTCAAACTTCACATGCACAAGGTCGCTGCTTACAACTTTGGTCTAGGGTCAACACTCTTGAACACGGTCTCGATGGCAGTAGCCTTCATCATGTTACCCTTGACCTTCAACTTACCGTTCATGAACAACTTCTGGCCGTTGGCCTTACCGTTGGCCAACTTGACGAAATCAACGTCCTTCAACAACAACTGGACGTCGCTCTTTGGAAGAGCACCGTCAACCTTCTTGATGGAACCCTCCTTCTTCAAGTCCAAGACCCACGACTGGTCCTTTCCTTCCTTGTTCTTCAAGGTTATCACAAGGACAGCCTTGACTCCGCTGACAGCCTTTTCTCTCACCTTGGCGTCTTGCAAGCCCTCGGCCAAGAGAGCGAAGAATGGGGAGGCGTTGAATCCATCGGCGTTTACGTCTGACATGTTAATAGGTGTTGCTTGCGGGTGGAGTATCTTTAATTGGCTATCAATTAATGGGATAAAGAAGAAAGTGCTCTTTGGTGGAAAATCCATTCGGTATTTATATCTTTGAAAAGTGCCACCTAAATTATCACACTCGCTTGGTGATCCCCACACTAATCATCACCGCTCGACTGCCATGTGACTCTACAGCGGAGATAACCTTGCAAAGGGCCACAGCTTGCACGAGCACCTGCCATGGCCGCTGCTCCTGTATGCTGGGGGCTGCCAGCGCCCTCATGCCGTTTGTTGGCCCTCCAGTCGCCAGAGGAGCACGGCCGGTATACCTCGGCCCTCTGCCAGTTTCGCAGACCACACCAGAACGCTCGTGACAAAATGCTGATAGCTGATCCTCTTCGAAGTGTGCACACTGTCATAGCCAATTCAGGCAGCAACGAGGAGGGGTATACCGAGGGCTGATTTGGCTCCCATTGGGACTGCTGCCATGTCTGTGGTGGTCCCTATGAGGGCTGGTGGGACCTGGTTTGTGAGTGGAGAGCCTCTTCGTGCTCACCTTTCGGCTGGTGCTCTTAGTGAGTAGCTACAAGTGCACATTTGGACACTACAAGAGGTCCACACGCTTCCAGCTTCTCCAGTGTCTACACGACACCTGCTGGGGGTGCAGGGGCAGACAGAACGACGGTTTGCGCTTCGTTAGGGCTCCGTCACTTTGACACAGGCTGGTGAATCCGGGGTAATCATTTTTCATGTTCATTCGGAATCGGCTCCAGAGATGGGGAAGAACCTAAAGGGTCATGGGCTGCCTGCAAAGTGCAGGACCTGCCAGCCAGCGAAGCGAGTGCACTTTGCGGACCACCCTAACGGTGCAACTTGGAACAGGGTGTTCCAGAACAGCGATGAGGCTGCTCCAGTGGCATGCGCAGTTGCCGAACCTGAAAAGTCACTCTTCTCAGCTGAAATTCGTTTCTTCACCTGCGCAGCCCCGTGAGACTACTCCAATGGGTGATGTCTACTCTCGGAAGGGACAAAACCACCGAATCGCTGCTCTGGGACCCGTATGAAACTCTTCGACAGATTGGGTAAAAAAGTGGAAATTGTTCGACAGTGGCAGGATTCGAACCTGCGCGGGAAAATCCCAATTGATGGCTCAAAAGATTCGAGTCAATCGCCTTAACCGCTCGGCCACACTGCCTAACTTCTTGTATGATGGCTGAATGGGACGACCCCATCGCATTGGATGGGGGGGTCTTGGGTGTGTTGGTGATGGCAGGTGGCAGGTGCTGCAGACTTGGGCTGGATATGCTGAGGGTTGTAATGTAGTAAGAAGTGTGTAGACAGGTTGTTTAGTTAATTTACGGCTTTTACTGGCTATACTAGTCTTGCTAGTCTTACTGGCATTACTAGCTTACTAGTTTTCACAGTTTTCACCAACTTTCTGTAAAACTAGACTAATATTGAAGTTGAAGCTTCTGGTCTGTGATGCTATCGTTCATTATCACAAGTGCTGATATGAAAATACTCGTAATCAAAGAATTAATACGCACATTATCACAAGTGCTGATATGAAAATACTCGTAATCAAAGAATTAATACGTACATTATCATAAGTGCTGATATGAAATATACCCGTAATCAAAGAATTAATACGTACATTTGTAGATCATCTAGATTATATATTCCTATGAAGCGTACTTAGACAAACGACGAAACTTGCTCGTCCAACCAGCTCCAGATCCTCTCGTTGTTCGCGTCATCCTCAAGATCCAGTCGAAGGGCCCCAAGCTTGCCAAACGAAACTATATGCTGTCCGTTGTTCTTCGTGGTGATTTCGGGAGACAACGCTGCAAACAACTCGGTGTAGGCTCCCATCCTCACCGGATGAAGTATCATCGAAATGGCCTTCCTTTTGATAGACCCGTATTCTCTACCCAACTCACTGTCCAATAGTCCAGGACATAGTGACACACTGACCACTCCAGTAGCTTCCGGATGCACCTTTGGCCACCACCGGGCCTGGATTGCATTCAATGCTTTGCTCTGCGAGTATGCGAGCAATGGCTTCCTGATACTCTCCATATTCGGATCATCAAAGTTGAATCCACCACGCGGCGAGCTCAATTGACCTGTTGAAGAGACCCAAACCACTCTTGTCTCGTTGGCCTTGTTGCTCGCGGACGTCTTGATAAGTATCGGATCTAGCAACTTCTGTAACAAGTGTGGTCCTATCGAATTGGTACCCAATTGTAGCTCATGGCCCTGGGTAGTCTTCCTGCCATCCCATGAAGGCTGGAACACCCCAGCATTGTGAATTACTATATCCAATCTCTTCTCCAGAGAGAGAAACTTCTCGACAGCAGGCTTGACGGTGGTCAAATCAGAGAGATCCACCTGAATGAACTCAATTGCGTTGATCTGGCCCTTCTTGTATTCGCTGGAAACCTCCTCTTCAATTCTCTTGATGGCTGCAACAGCCTTTGCTTCGTTTCTCGAGAAGATGTAGATCTTTGCGTTCGTCAGAGCAGCTAGAGACTTCGCTGTTTGATAACCAACACCCGTGTTGGCACCTGTAATCACCACCACCTTTCCATCCAACGAAGGGTACTCGTTCTCAGTATATGTTGGTTTTCCGGGGAAGAAGCTGCTCAAAAGCTGTCTGTATTCCGACCACGAGTTTCGAGGAGCATCGTACTTGGACATAGTGCTGGTTACTCTTGTTTGATCTTTGATCCAATTGTTATGGGGAAATGGTGATTTTTATACTCCAAGAATCATTGCTATAACCCGGCAATAGAAGGGGATAAGCCATTTACACTCCAAATTGATTTTTGACAAAGTCGTAGAACGACAGATAGCGGAAGATCAGCCTCGTACCACCGTGCTTGATCTCGTAGGTCCCATCCAGGGTCCTATTCGAGTAGTACCCTTGAGGAGTAGAGTTGAGTAAACTATATTATATGCAGAACCTCATCTCACGATTTTATATATTACCAAATCAGCCAAAAATTCAAAAACGAATACCAAATACTTCACACACACAGAGAAACATGTCGTTCAACTCAACGGTCTCGAGGAACCAGGCTCACGCCACGGTATCAAAGCTCTTCGCCAACATCCTTCCAGAATCGGTGAAAAAAGAAGCCAATAAGAAGTCCTCTAAGGCATCTAATACTCCATCCACATCGCTGACCCAGCTACTTTCAAGCCAGTTTAACCAACAAACAACGAAATTGCAGAGAAAGCTCGACTCGAAGAGACAGAAGAAGGTCAATCTGGTCAAGATGAAGAAGGTGAAAGAACTGAACAAGAAGTTCTCTAAACACGTAAAATACAATATCATCAAGAACCATTCCGAGCACACAGTCGAAGAAGCCAAATACTTATCCAGATTACAAAAGAAGAATGTGAACCAGCTTCTCCGTTTAGGCGAAGTAGATGACATGGTGATAAATGACGAGATCAACGAGTTGAAGAACGGTCTTGTAGAGCAAATTACCGGTAGCAGAAACAGAAGAATAAATAAGGATCATGCCTTCATGGAGAACTTGAAAGACTCCGTGTTGGCTGGCAGCCGCGACCACCAATTGGAGGCATTCAACAAGAGGGTTGAGGAAGGTGTTCTTGCTGTTCCTGGATTGACTCCAGGTTTGGCACCTGTAGATTATAATGATTCAGACGATGAGTAGCCAAACATTCAAGTACATACGGCTTAATACAAATGTAAAGTCTATTAATATAAAAGAGAGTAGTCCGACGTAACCACATCATCTAGTACTCGTATAACACTTGTCTCAAGTCTCCGGTCAACTTTCTGATGCTGCGCTTCTTGTCATCCAAACCTGGTCTCAAGCTAGATAACGTGGCCTTCTTGTACTGGCCCAAATCCTTCGAGGCAAACAACTCGATGAGACACTCCAAACTCAACACTTTCACGTGCTCTGTGTTGTGCTTGAACTTGGTGGTAGCAATTTGCGTCAAGTTACGTATAATGTATTCTGATTTCGAAGCATCCAACGCTTCGCGATTCTCCGTAATGATCACCTTCAAAGTACTCAAGCTCGAGGTTAAGATTAAGGTCAGGTTACGCACCTTCAAGCCTTGTAATACCAATGGTAACACCAGCGATAAGTTTTGGATCAAAATCTTGCTTGATACATTCTCAATCATCACAGAAAGAGAGTTCAAGTAGAGATCAAACCTGTCTGGAGACGATTCGAAGTTTTCAACAAGTCTGGGCAAGATCATCTCGAAGATCTGTTGCTTGTATAATAACTTCACATTCAGATTATTAACCTTCGACACAAGTTTACCCTTTATAGTTGGCGTGAATACGCTTAAATCGACAAACAAGATACGCAACGAGCTGGAAATGAGCAATTGCTCGCTATACGGAGTTGCTCCCAGGAACAAGCGATCGATCAACTTGTTCAATAATTCCTTACCTTTAGGATCAAGCTTCAAGAGCAAAGCTTTGATGACCCATATCAAGATCTCAAACGACTCAACGTTAGAGCTTTCATCATAAAGGATATCGAGTTGGGCATGATCTATAGTGATAAACTTATTGTTTATCAAAGCCAAAGTGGTCAAGTATTGAACTCTCAAAACTTCGTCAGGGCATCCACGAATAATCGAGGTCAATTTGGGGTTGATATCAGAAATTGGATAACTGGTCAGCTTGTCGATGTTAGCCAAAATCTTGTTGTAGATGCCAATAAGGTAGGAGGGACTGGTCAATACGTCTGTCGTTCCAGATGAGAATTCGGTAGTGAACTTCTCTAGCATATCCTGATGCTTGGAAACGTCTATAAATCTCACAATCAATCCGATCAAGTCACCACTGGACTCGATAAGCAAAATATAAGAGCGATCACCAGATCCAACCAATTTGACCAAATGTGCCACGAACTGTGGAACGAACGATCTCAGCCATGAATTCATCAAAAACTGCAGCTCGACCTGGACTTGCAAGACCAACTTGAGCAAGTTGTCGACGATGATTTGGAAGAATTCTAACGTTGTGTCCAACTTGTTCAATAATCTGATTGACAACGACTCCAAGATCTGACTATTGATGCATAATTTGCCTATCAAGTCGATGAGCTTTGTGAACTGTGGTAAGTCATTCGCCGACTGAGCAGCATCAAGCATATTGAGCAAGTTAGCCAATATAATCTCGGAAACGAGAGCTTGAGTGTGAGAGTTTAAACCAAGTATCACAACCAAGCCTTCAGTTATTTGCTCCACCATCAAGTCGTTTGTCCAGTCTGGTTGTGTTGTGATGAATACCGACAATAAATCATCGATGTACCCTAAAATCAACTTGATTTCATTATCAACAAGGAATTCGGGAATACTGATCAACTTGACCAACTGCTGAACAATTTTACATTTGAGGGTCTTTTCCACGTTTGACAGGGACATCAATAGTTGTCCCATGAACATGAGCAAATGATCCTTGTAAAGTAGTAATTCGTTGTTCTGTAAGAATTGGAGTAAGAAGGGACTGCTTGTTTGAGCAGACAACTTAGAGTACAACACCTGGTAGCCTGTCAAAACAAACCCGATACTGTCAACCAAATCACGCTTCTTTGCGATATTGAGCACCAAATCCTCGCCCTTATCAGATTCAAGTGATTCTTCAGGCTGAGTTTCTGGCTGGACATTCAAATATTTCCCCCAGACATCGTAAGCGAACAAAAATCTGACAACTTGTTGGAAGGAGTAAACCAGGTCTGAAAGAATGACTGAGATTAAGATGACGGACTGCTTGCACTTGTCCTTCATGGCAAGCAAATTTGGCTTGAGCTCAGCTAGCGATGTGGTCAAAAAGTTATCCTGCTCGGTATCATTCAATTTGGACAAGAGCTTGGAGATGATGTCCAAGGTAAGGACAAGTGATTTATTATCGTCTGAGTCGTCGAGCAAGGTATCGTAGTCATTAGGGATTATTGTGTCGTTTGTTGGCTTAAATATGGACACATCGTTGTGGAGAATCTCAAACTTGAGTGCGTTCCAGATGGTCAACCAGTATTCGTTGATACTTTCTGAGGAATAGGAAGCGACGCATGCAAGAAGGGTTTGTAAGACGTCGTTACGAACGATCGGGTTTGTCAGGGTCAATTTTTCAATCAAGTTGGGAACGGAGTCCTTGATGTAGAGTGACTGGCACGAGATGGTTTCTCTTAATTTCAGCTTGAGATCGGCTGAGGTGATCTTGTACGGATCATTAGCTGGAGGACTGAAGGATATAGGAAAGTAGCAGAAGCACACGTCGAAAAGATCGTCAAGGAAGGTCTTATGGAGCTCTGAGTCTGAAAAATCCAAGTTCTTACTGATCCAGATGTTGAGTGTGAACGAGGACAACAAGTTGCGAGGGTCCTTCTCGCCGCTGGCCAAGTGAATAAAGGTCTTGACAAAGGTGTTGGAGAGTTCTGGGTCTGCTGCGATGACCGAGCCTTGGGACGTTGTCAAATTGAACAAGATCTGGAACGTTTCGTGACGGATCTTGGACAAGTTCTGCTTCGGTTCATAATGGCTCGACAAGCTGGTGAGGATCTTGTCACTGGGCCCGACGAAGTTCTTCATCAAGATCAAGTGGTTGATTCCTTGTAGAATGTAGTGCAAGGCGAACTTGTCGTCGCTGTTGTTCAACTTGTCCAAGAAGAACGCAACCAACACAGACACATCCTGTCTCGACAACTTGACCAGGAGTGGAGGCAAGGTCTCGGTCAAGCAGCGCACACCTTTGGATCTGATCAAACCGTCTTCCGAAGTCAAGTGCGGGCCCAAGTACTGGATGAACTGCAAGAGCGAGCAGGTGTCGTCCAAGATCAACAGCGACAAGTCTGCCACGTGCTGAGCGGCGACATCGTCCTGTGCGCCCGCAGCAGCTATGTACTGGTTGATAAGCGTTGGGATGTTGTGGATCATTATTGGTGCCGTCTTCAGTGAAATTGAAGAATTGATAATCGTTGATTTTATGCGACACTTTTTGTAGCACTTGAGTCAGCGTACCAATGGCAGCAGCGATGGAGTCATCACGAGGAAAGTTGGAGCATTCGGTCGACAAGTGAACGCGGATGCTGTTACTGCTACTGGTCCAATCAGCAGCAGTGCAGCTCGCGAAAGAGTTCTGAGAGGTTTCTGGAGAAATGGGTGGATTTGGAGCAAAATGAGTTTTGAGTGAAAACGGCTGAAACTTCTCCAGATTCAAGAAGCGGCAAATAGCACCTACCGAGAGCACTCAGAAAGTGCTTATACGGCACTGGGGTCTTTTTAGAGAGCCACCAAGAGCTGAAAAGTTGGAGACGGAGGAGGAATTTGACCTGTTTATATGCAGTGCGCTTTGGGGTAGCACTTAGGCCCCACTCAGATCGACACAATTGGCCAGTTACAAGGAAGGCTAGGAAGCCAAAGTGTTCGAAAGGAGAAAAAACAGCGAACGGGCTTTCATTTGAAGCTCCAGCTCGAAAATTGGCGATTCTGGTGCCAACTGACGATTGTGCACCGTCTTCAAAGATTTGGTACAAAGGTGTTGATAATTTGCACAACGCACCAAGGGTCGAGCATAGTGATCTTGTTTACGGCAAGCCAATACGAATTTGAAGGTAAAAATAGAGCAAAGTTGGCGAATAAGGTTATACGAGGTGCTTGAAGGTGTGAAACGAAAAGACGAAAGTATAAGCTGGCACGGCCCGTGGACTTATACGACGTGCTCAAGTGTCTGCAAAACGCAGTGTCTGCGAGGACCAGAACGTAGGGCTTATGTCTGCAATTGCAGATGCCCCGGTGAAAGTGGAAAGTCTATAGTGAAAGTAGTGAAAAGCTTATAGTGAAAAGTTTATAGTGAAAAGTCGGTCCAAATGAAACGGTGGAGATCCGAACCGCTCTGTGCTCACTGGTGCTAGCTCTCTCAACGTCCCCAGCCAACGGTGCTTCCTCCAATGTCAAAATGTCCAATCTGGCTAAACTTGACAGAATTGCGTTTCTTCTGGCTCCGGATATGCAAAATGTGTCTAGGTGCTCCACGATGACGCTTCACGGTTACACTTGCTGTTGCACGGTGGTGGAGCGTCCGAAAGGGCGGTATTTCAGGTGAACAATAGGTGACAACAGCACCGGTGCTGATACAAAGTGGTTACCAGGTGGTACTATCGGAAAGTGAAAAGTAGGCAAATCAAGACAGGAGCTGGCGAAATTGGCGGAGGAAGACAGCGGATTCGAGGAGCCAAGACCACGCAACCGAGCCACGCGATTCCCCAGCGTCAATCTCACCGATTCCTCGAGCATTCCGTGCTGGCGACCACCACAAACGTATGGTGGTGTTTCTGGCGTTGCCAGTGCTAGATACACACACCCAGCACGGATCTGGCTCTCCACCGCCATAGGGCCGCTGTTGCTGCTCTGTTTCGCGACGACGGTGTTCTCTGCTGCGCAGCTTGTCCCTGGCGCTGTCTCCAGCAGTTTGAGAGCACTTCTCCGCCCAATCTTCTCGAGACACCACATTGGCACGATCCGGAGATCTGTCGCGACAAGAGGGCTGATTCATCGGCTGTTTCGCTCTCTAGAAACATTCTGAAGAGACAAAGTTGTCTGGCCCAGTCCCGTGCACCGTCTCCAGCTCCTTCCTGCGCCATACGACGCCTACAGCCCAAGCTGGTGACCCCCTCTGAACCCTTCGCTAGCAGCTCTGCGCCAAATCGGTCGCACTAAATTTCACCACTAAAAGCACCGAATCGTAGGGCCAAAAAAACTACTCGCCATCACCACTCTTTCCAGTCTCTGTAAATACACCTCCAGCAACACACACCCAGCTAGCCGTGCAATGATAGAGATCCCGGACTTGGATGGGTTCGAGCACTCCTCGGGGCTCGACCAATTGAACCAGCTACAGCTCAAACGTGAGCAGCACCAGGAAATGGAGCTCCAGCTCCACGAACAACAAAGAGACCAGGACAGGGCCGACAAGCACAGCAGACAGCTCCTCGAGAAGGCACCGCTGGACGTCAGCTACGTCGCCGTTCCGCCGGACATGAGCATGTTCAAGTACAACGACGACTCGTCGTACAACTTGTCTGCTGCCCCCACGTTCACCAACCACGATGTGTCCAACGTCTCCCTCGAGCTTTCGGAGACCCTGTACGAGGTCAAACCGCAGTACATGTACCGTGACGGCGAAGACGCGGTGGAGAACTACATGATGAACCACGCAGAGCTACAGAGTCCGATGCAGAGGCAGCCACTAGGCTTCAATCCGAGGGTCTTGAGCTACGGCGAAATCCCCGTTTCCACAGTGGAAGAGGAGCTGGAGGCCGTGGACATCGAGCCGTTTGGTGACGTCAGCTTCGACGGAAGCACCATGAAGAACGTCCCGTCCAAACAGGACCCTTCCAGCACCAGCACCGACGGTTCGGCTGCGTTCACCTCCTCGAACTCCAACGAAACGAGCTTCAACAACGCCGGCCAGATCGCCTCCACCTTCAAATTCGGTGCTAGTCTGGCTCCACCGATCGACGGAGCTCTCCTTAGCTCTCCCACGACCACGGTCTTTCCGTCTGTCTTCGTAGGGTCCCCTACAACCTCCGCATTTGCCACTGTCAGCACTCCAACCACAACCGCATTCGCGTCTGGCACTCCCCTTCGAAAGACCCTCGCAACAGACCTCAAAACTCCAGCAGAGTACACCCTCCACATCATCTTCACGCAATTCGTACGCCATTCGGAGCGCAAACTCAACATCTGTCTTGAATACCCACTCAACCAAGAGCCACCCATCATCGACCTTCTCTCAGAGGGCATAGACCCCCAGTTCGACAAAATAATCAGCTCCCTTGGCTACATAGCTCGCCGCAAACCAAAACCGGTCATCGACAGTGTCATGTTTTGGCGTAAATCAAAGAGCGAGGTGGCCGTGATGGCCAGCTTGGAGGTGGAGAGGATATCTTCGCTCGTGAAGTCGACCATGGGACGAAATCAAACGGGCATAGTAAAGAATAGCAATTCTGCAGCCACTTCGAAGCGTTCCTTGAGTCTTATGAGAACCAAGAGCTTTTCGAAGATTTCTCATAGGCGGAACCAGTCCGCATCTTCGGTTGCGCCTGCGATAACCAACAACAGTGAGGACAAGGTCTACTACGATGAGCAGATCTCGCTGGCAAGAGAAACCGCCATCCAGGCAGACAGAAAGTCGCTTGCACTGATATACATCTTGTGCCGAGTGTTGATAGAGGTCGTCAAACAGACCTCGTACGATACCATGGGCGAGGATTTACAGGATAAGCTAGAAGAGATTGTATATACGCAATTGAAGGCAACAGACCCAGTCACCACAAGCCAGTCTCTAGTCAGACTGGCGAACTGGAACTTGTTCACGGAATTGCTTGGCTTCATGTCGGAGAAGAACTTTCTCAGTGTGACAGACCGCTTCATAGCAGACTTGGAAAAGGTCCCTGTACACTTGAAGTTGGAAGAAGAGCCCAAATTGCATTTGCTCATCCATGGAATGAGATACCTCAAGTTGACCAACTATCCTTTGGAGACCTTCGAGGAGAGCGCAGAGTTCGTCCAGTCGCTTGCCAAGTTCTTCAACAAGTCGCAGAACGAAACGATAGTATTTGCATACTGTGAGATATTGAGCAGCTTGGTGCTTCCCTTGGCGAACATCTTGACTGCAGAAACAAACCACCCTACCTGGGTTGAAGCAGTAGAGCTCATCTTCTCAAAGGCCTACCAAATATGGAATCTTGCGGTAAAGAACTCCGCCAACGCAGCCGCAAATGCCACGGCCTCAGCGTCCTCAAACGCTTCTCCTAGCACCACCACCTATACGGTGAACACCCACGACAACTGGTCGTACTCACTTCACTTGATCACGTCTGTTCTCTCTGTTTCGCGAAGAGAACTCTTCTCGGAGCACTGGTTTGAGATGATAGAGACCAACGCATTCAAGTTGAAGCCGAAGGTGGAGATCGAAGACAGAACCACGTACATCGTTTGCATGGCCCGCCTAGTGTGGGTGTACGTATACAGGCTACCCGATACCCTTAACAACACCATCAAGAAGCTCGACACCTTGTTTGAGTTGCTCTTCTTCAACAATGTGAAGAAGCAGCAGTGGCTCACACTGGACCGCTTCTTGATCAACGCAACAGTGGAGTTGTTACGCATAGTAGGCTTCCACCACTTGAACTACGTCTTGGATAATGTTATGATCAAGTTGTTGAAGTCTAGTTTCAACGGATTTTCTCTAGAGAACTTGAGTGCCGAGAGAATCATGGTGGTTATTAAAGGGTATCTCATCATGCTCGAAGACTTCGAGCTGGCAAAGAGACCGGCTTTCCCTACAGACGACGCATTCAGCAGCATCGAGCCCCTTCCAAAGAAGACCCTCGTCGAGTACAGGTTCCTTGCCAAAAGCGCAAACAACGCTGTTTCGCACGAAGAGATCTGCCGCACGTTTGCCGTACTTTTGAAGTTATTGGACGCACAGTACGGCTGCGACGTCTGGACCGAAGGAAACGTGATTTCGCCAGTCAACCTGAAGTCACAGTCGTCGTTCTCGTTCCACTTTGGAATCGACTTCACCTTCCAGCAGACCAAAGACTTGCACATCGACGTGTTTTCGACGTTAATCGAGGCTGCTCCATGGACAATGGTTCCATTGCAAACGGAAACGGTATCACCATCCGGAATTTCGTTCCAGAACGTGGTGGAAATACTCACACGCAATTCTGTCCACACCAACGAAAGGGTTGCGCAGGCCTCAATACTGGCACTCAAGAGGTTGGCGTCCCGGAAGAACCCCAGCGGACTCATCACCTTAGTGGCTAAGATCGCCTTCAGATTCAGCGACAAACCAGGACCCACCTACAACTCGGACTACATAAACTCGGCCGAGTTCAACAAGTTGTTGAAGATATACGTGGATTTGTTGCACTGCTGGTTGAGGCAATTCAAGGAAGTCACGGAGAAGGGCAACCCTACTGCGCAGGACGATGAGATGATGAACCAGGATGTTCTCAACGATTTGTACCAGTTGAACAACAAGACGGAGAAGACCGAAATCACGCCAGGAGACGAGCTCGAGTGGAAGACCATCATCACGGTGATAGAGGAGATCGAAGGCAACGGTCTCTTCTTCGTCTGTTCACAGGACTCGAAAACTAGACACTACGGTGTCGCCATCCTCAAGCTTGTAGAGCAGTTTGACATGGCCATCCACAAGTTGGAGCAGGTGGACTCTAACTCCAACCAGTCCGAGTCGAAGAGCCACTCTAGAAGCTCGTCCAAGTTCACCGCAGACGTGGGGACGCGTCTTATCCATGTATTGGAGGACGTGGACTTTGTTGAGTTGATCAAGCCTTACCGCAAGTACTTGAGTGTTCCGGAACGTAACAGACTAGCCAAGTTGAAGAACAAGAGGAACATCTTGGTGAAGTTGGCCGAATCGGACTACGGTATTGACTCCACCATTTGGTTCCGTCTCTACCCCAAGTTGCTCGATATCTTTTTCGAGAGGTGCCCAATGCCGGTGGCCATGTGTAGGTCCATCGTCTGCGTACGCATGGTCCAGATGCACGAACTCGTTCTAGAGTTCTCCGACAGCTACAAGAACTATACCAGCTCTTTGTTTTCGAGGCTGGCGTCGTCTCCACCAGAGCTATTGGTCAACCAGTGGAAACTATACCTCATTTTTGCGTGTTGCTCGTTGACCTCTACAAATGACCAGAAGATCTCCTTCCCTAGCCAACCAACACACGGCCGCAAGCGTCTGATGCAGATGTTCATTCAGCACCAGAAGATTACCAGTGCTAAGTCTGTGTTTCGAATGGTGATTCCGCTCTTGAAGCTGCAACAGCCGATGGTGCGTGACTCCGTCATATCGGGGTTGAGCTGTATCAACATCAACATCTTCCGTACCTTCATCGAGTGCATTCCTACTACGTTGAACGAGTGGGAGATCGGCCAGAGACGTGATACCAGTGAGGACAGGCTCCGCATTGAGATTGTCCACATCTTGAGCAACATCACCGACCGATTCAAGAACGACCTGGGCATATATGTCGACGAATGGGTGGTGGCGAACTTGGTGTCGATTGTGAAGAACGTCAAGACGTTCTTGACTTTGAGCACCACCCAGCTGGACATCGAGTTCCAGCGTTTGAGACGGTACTTCTGCGGGTTGCTCGAAAACGTGTTCACGGGTCTCCAGAGCATCTTTTCTTTGGATAGGTGGATTCCGTTCGAGGCCAGATACGGCTGTTTCAACTTCCTCAAGGAATGGTGTGGCTACGGCGATCCAGAAGTGACGGAGGAAAGGTACAATGCCATCATATCGAAGGTTGGCAACACGAAAGACCACACTTCGACCATTGCCATTTTGGAGGTGGAAAGGAAGTTGCTCCAGTTCTCCACCTTGAGCTGTATGGCTGTCCTCTGTAGTGCACCAATTCTGCAGCAGATTGAAATTCCAGGGAAGACTGCTCTTATGTCGTTTGACATTCCTGCTTTGATGAGCTGGATCAGATCGCTTTTCGAAAGTGACACCGACCGTGCTCACGAAGTAGGTAAGGTTGCACTTAAGAACATCCTAGAGCTCAACTTGAGCAACGACGACATTTACCAGGCTGTGATCAAGGAATGCTTCAATTCCCAGAACAAGTCTGCAGAGAGCTATTTCACCATATTTGCAGACGTGTACTTGGAGAAGAAGACAGCAGAAGCAGCAGCTGCTGCTGCGACAGCAACCAGTGCCGCGTCGAAAGCAGCCTTGGCTCAACCAGCAGACCCTACTGCTGTAGGTGACACTTCTACCGACAACAGTGCGGAATCGCCTACATCAGTAACAGCCCCTGTTATCCAGGCTGCTCCAAAAAACGAAATGCCTTTCGATCTTCTTTGTTTGGCTCTGTTCTTGGTTGGCCATCAGGCCTACGACGTCCGATTCGCAAGCTTGAAGCTTTTGAAGTTCTTGAACAACCAGTACAGCCCAGAAGCTAAGGAGTTGGACACCTTTGCCTCCAACACTCCAGCAGTGTACAAGAAGTCACTTCTTGACATCTCGCACCACTTGACCACCTTGCATTCACCGTTTGTGCCAATCAGTTACCTTTCGAAGTACTTCAACATCGTCTCTGCGCTGGCCCAGGCTGACATTCTTTCGTGTCTTCTTCCGTGGATGCAATCTGTGACGTTAGCAGAGAACTCGTACGCGTCAACTATGGTTCTCAACAATCTATTTGAGATCACGGTGAAAGTGAGCCAGTTCAACTCGGCTGAGGCTCTCTGGGTGGCTCTTGGAAACTCCCCAGAGAACTACGACATCATTATCAACTACTTGTTGGACAACTGCTTGGAGCGTAAGAACGGGTGCTTTGTAGACCATTGTCGCCAAATCATTGACTACCTTGCGTTCTCCCAGCCAGACCCACTTTACATCATCAACAAGCTCATAAGCAACTTGCAGCCCAAGTCGATGGTGCCACCTCAGTCGACGCTGTCGTTCGAGATGGGTGGGGACTTTCCATACATTGCAAACCTCTGGAGGGTGATACCGACTGAAAAGGACGCTGCGTTCTCCTTGGGTCAATTGTCGATGGTCTTCCTTGTGGATTTGTTCACGATTCGAAACGATCTCATGTTGGAAAGATTGCCACTTTTGCTCCACGTTGCCTTCTCTTTGCTTGATCACTACTTGATCATAGTCCAGGAGCAAGCTGGTGCGCTTCTCATCCATTTGATCCACTCGTTAGCTCCAAGAGAAGCCAAGGCTGCCGAGGTGATTGAAACTCTTCGCCAAAGAGACCACCTCAAGTACCTTTGGGTATATGACGACTTGAACAACGACAAAAAGGGTGCCAGGACTCCCAAAAACATGGACTTGTTGGCCCGTAACGTGTTGCACATATTCAAGGGTATCGCACCAACGTTACAACACGAATGGTCGCGTGTTTCGCTTACTTGGGCCACCACATGTGCTGTGCGTCACATAGCTTGTCGGTCGTTCCAAGTATTTAGGTCATTATTGACGTTCTTGGACCAAGGAATGCTCAAGGATATGTTACACCGTCTTTCCAACACTATATCTGATGAGACGTTGGACATCCAGGGATTTGCTATGCAGATCTTGATGACGTTGAACGCCATAACTGCCGAATTGAATTCGGACAAGTTGATCGACTTCCCGCAATTGTTCTGGCTGAGTGTAGCATGTTTGAGTACAGTCCACGAACAGGAGTTCATCGAGGTTTTATCTACCATGTCCAAGTTTGTTCTGAAAATTGACTTGGATGCTCCGGATACCGTTTCCTGTCTTATTTCAACCTTCCCACCTAAGTGGGAGGGCAAATTCGAAGGGTTGCAACAGGTTGTGCTAGTTGGACTCCGTTCCTCCAGTTCTTGGGAGATTTCCTTGAAGTTTTTGGATAAGTTGAACTCGTTCAAAGATAGTGAAATAATAGGAATGGGTCTGCCCCGCTTGCTCATGTCATTGTTGAGCAACATGCCTCGCTTTTTGAGAGCATTGGACCAGAAGGTGGTTTCCAAAGAAATCGAGGACTGTGCTATTTCTCTCAGCAAGCTCTGTACCAACAACGGCCAAGAAAACCTTTCACGTATTCTTATTTCATTGGCGAAGAACAGATTTAGGTCCAAGAAGGATTTCCTTGCGCAGACCGTTACCACCATCAAGAATGCGTTCTTCCCAGAGTACGAAGCACAGACTTTGGTTTTCTTGCTTGGACTTCTTTCCAACAGGATCTCGTGGGTGAAGCTCGAAACAATGCTGCTCTTGAAGCAAATATTCCCATTGGTGGATTTGCAGAGGGAAGAATTTGTTGGAGTTGGAGCTGATTTGATATCACCACTTTTGCGACTCCTTCTCACGGACTACGCCGAACCAGCTTTGGAGGTGTTAGACGAGGCAGCAGTGATTCTGGGCTCACAGATCGATAAAGATGTATTGAGAATGAGTCTTGGAAACACGGCAATGAAGAAGGAGTTTGAAAAGACAGCCACGTTGTTTGGAGTACCCAACGAGAATGGTTGGGCCATTCCGATGCCTGCCATTACAGCTGCGCTGACTCGAAACAACATCCACGCAGTGTTCTCCACCTGCTTGGTTCCTCTTGTGGAAGAAGCACCTAAGGCAATCGAAGAGGAGGAGATCCAATTCCATATGGAAGATTACTTTTCCAGCGAGCAGGATGCTGTGTCTGTTACGGTAGAGGAACCTGATGCCTTGAGCAATGTTTGGGCAGCATTGGATGACTTTGACTCGTTCTTTACAAAAGACGAGAACCATGTAACCAACACCACCCATCAACACAGTGCGCTGGTGGATACCGCCAATTCTGACGTTGTGCAAATGGATCTGGTACCGCTTGTTTACGACAAGAAGGCATCTGTGATCTTGACCAGAAGTTTGGCAAGGACTCAGTCCAACACCTCCTTCAAGACGAGCTTGGCTGATTCGATGGGAACCCCAATGGGATCGCCAGGAGGAACCGACTCGATTGGAACCTCACTTGCCTTCAAAAGGCTGTACATTCCATTCCGCAATAGCAGAAACTTGAAGAAGAACGAGACATTCAGTACTCCTGTGATTCCACAGGCTGCATTTGATCTGGTGACGCCTCCACAGTCGCAGAACCTTCCGTTCAAGACACCTAACTCGCTGCATGCAACGTTGACTTCGCCCAACTACTCTGAACTGAGCCAGACGAACTTGCTGGGCTTTGAACACTTCAAGAAGAAGTCGAAGAAGAAGAGCCCTGTAGGAACTGGTTCCACAGGTACTCCTAGCATAGGTAGTGCTCCAGCAGCATCTCCCGAAGTGCACAGCTGGAACCCAAGTCCAGTAGGCTCCCCACCAGGACTGGGAGGAAAGAACAAGAAGAAGTACAGGCAGTAGACACATACAGAAGACTACTCCAGGCGGAGATCACCAGCTGCTAGTTTTGATTGCACCAGTGAAGGCTTCATCTCTGTTCAACATTGAAAGAACAAGAATATCACCAATAACGTTTTAGGTTTATTATCTAGTTAACATCTTGAATCACATATCAAAGCTATATACCAGAAGATCACTCTCACCTCCCCTTAGTTATCAGCAAAGTAGAAGACTAGCTACATCTGGGTTCACATTTGTTATAATTCTATAAGATTGTACAACTCAACAATATACTAGTTTACTTTGGCAGACAACCTCTTTGTCCTCTCGATCAACTCCAAAACACCCTCAACCTTTGGATAACTGCTCCAGCTGTATGGAGCAGCCTGGTTAATCCTGACACCCAAGTCTTGCGCAAGCTTCCACGTCAAACCGGGATTCGTCAAGAAAGGTCTTCCAATTAGAGCTATGTCAAAAGCACCCTCTTCCAACAAGCTGTTGGTGATCTTGGCGTCATTGCCCAAACCAGCAACACAAGCGATAAGCACACGGTCCCCCAAGGCTTTCTTAAGAGCACTTGCAAGGTGTTCGTGTGTGATTCCCTCGTATCGAAGCTTCGGAGCCTCAGACCTCGAGCCTTGCTTGTAGTTCAAGCCGGCAGAAGAGACATCAATAACATCAACACCATGGTCGACAATAACGTCAGCAAACTTGATGGAGTCTTCAATGGTCCACGCTGTTGGTTCGTTCACTCCTTCGGTAGCAGATATTCTGATGAAGAGTGGAACCGTCTTTGGGATGTTAGCCCTGATTTCGTCTATTACCTCTACAGCGAACCTGATTCTATTCTCAAAAGACCCACCATATTCGTCAGTCCTCTTGTTGGACGTCTCAGAGAGGAACTCGTTCACAAGGTATCCATGAGCACCGTGGATTTCGACAAAGTCAAAACCAGCGATGTCAACGGCTCTCTTGGCTGCTGCTCCGAACTTCTTGACAATCTCCTTCACTTCGGCATTGGTCAACTCTTTTGGAACTCGGTAGTTACCAAAAGGCCTCTGCTGGATAGCTGAAGGAGCCACGACGTCATCTGGCCATCCTCCTTCGGACTCCGGAACCACATCTTCCAAGTGCTCGAACAACGGACGACCACTAGCTTTTCTACCACCATGGCCAAGCTGAATACCAATTACCTGCTTCTGGACGTGAGCGTAGTCGACAATAGGCTTCAATTTAAGTGCTTGAGCATCTGTCCAGATCCCAATGTCGTGTGGAGACAATCCACCTTCTTTCGAGACTGTGGAAGACTCCACTATAATCAACCCAGCACCAGCAGTAGCAAGTGCTCCGTAGTGGATCAAGTGGAACGGAGTAACCTCAAAGTTATCGTCAGCAGAGTAGAGACACATTGGAGCCACACCAACTCGGTTAGGCAAGGTAATTCCGTTGACCTTCAAAGTCTGGAACAACTTTGGCAACTTGGAAGCATCTTCTGTGACTGCTTGGGACACAGGCAAGTCTGGCTGAGGAATGTAGTAGTCAACATTGGTGACTCTAGGTGTTGGAATAGTCGTCCACATCTTGCAATACTACCTTCAGAGACATAGCCATGGCCATGGCACGGTATCTTCTTATACACTTGGACCAGGAGCGGCATTAGTAAGTGGATCTATTTGTAACTCTAATGTCTGATTGCACTACACAAACATGCTGTTGTGCCACGAAAGCTCGGAGACAAGAGATTATTGGTAATACCATGCGTTGCACAGCGTTGGCTGCTTAGCCAGCGAGCACTCGCACTTTCCATTTCTGGTGGTATCAGTTTACGATATACCGATGCTTTCGCTGTTTCAAGAGCTCGGAGAACACCTTTTAAAAACGTAGTATTGAAATACTTTCAAACAGTAGTAAGGTTCTATAACTCGATTCTATGACTCAACATCTAGTTTGCTTTAACAGACAACCTCTTTGTTCTCTCAATCAACTCCATGATACCCTGCACCTTTGGGTGAGCGACCCAGCCGTACGGAATAGCCTGATGAATCTCAACACCTAGTTCCTTAGCAAATTGTGAAGTCAAGGCAGGGTTCGTCAAGAACGTTCTACCAACAAGAGCAATGTCAAAAGCACCTTCTTCTAATAAGCTGTTGGTGATCTTGGCGTCATTTCCCAAGCCACCAACACAAGCAATAAGCACACGGTCTCCCAAAGCTTTTTTAAGAGCACTTGCAAGGTGCTCGTGAGGAATTCCTTCGTGGCGAAGCTTTGGAGCCAGGGATCTCGAACCCTGCTTGTAGTTCAAACCGGCGGACGACACATCAATTACATCTACTCCATGGTCGATAATAATGTTTCCAAACTTGATGGAGTCTTCAATGGTCCATGCTGTTGGCTCATCTACTCCTTCAGTAGCAGAGATTCTGATGAAAAGTGGAACTGTCTTTGGGATGTTAGCTCTGATTTCGTCTGCTATCTCTACAACGAACCTGATTCTGTTCTCAAAAGATCCACCGTACTCATCCGTTCTCTTGTTGGACGTCTCAGAGAGGAACTCGTTCAAAAGGTAGCCGTGTGCTGCGTGTATTTCAACAAAGTCAAAACCAGCGATATCAACGGCTCTCTTTGCAGCTTCTCCGAACTTCTTCACGAGTTCTTTGACCTGAGCATTGGTCAACTCTTTTGGAACATGGTAGTTACCGAAAGGTCTGTGTTGGATAGCAGAAGGAGCCACAACGTCATCTGGCCATCCTCCCTCTGATTCAGGAACCACATCTTCCAAATGCTCGAACAACGGACGACCAGCGGCCTTTCTACCACCGTGACCAAGCTGGATACCAATTACCTGCTTTTGAACGTGTGCATAGTCGACAATAGGCTTCAATTTAAGTGCTTGAGCGTCTGTCCAGATCCCAATATCATGTGGTGATCCAGCACCTTCCTTAGATACTGTAGATGATTCAACAGTGATCAAGCCTGCACCAGCAGAGGCAAGCCCTCCGTAGTGAATCAAGTGGAACGAAGTAACCTCAAAGTTATCGTCAGCAGAGTAAGTGGCCATTGGAGACACTCCAATTCTGTTTGGCAAGGTAACACCCTTGATCTTCAAAGTCTGGAACATCTTAGGCAACTTGGAAGCATCGTCGGACACGGCCAAAGACACTGGGAACTCAGGCTGAGGAATGTAGTAGTCTACGTTGGTGGCTCTAGGTGTTGGAATAGTACTGGACATCTTGGGCTAGTATCTGGTTATAGAGAGAACAAGTCATAAGGGTGGCATTCTGACGCCTTTTGTACTTGGATCAGGAGACACCCTTGCGTTAGTATGGAGATCTATTTGTAATCCAAACCCTGTTGTTACACATAAGAAGTGCGAAGAAGGTTCCACGATGCGTAATGATCCGGAAACGAAGGGCACCGGATCTGCTCACTTCGCTGCTATCGGTTTTGAAGATCTGTCTGGAGAGATTTGTAATGGTATTCGTGCGGTTCTAACGGTATGCTGAGTGTATTGGAAGACCTCTAATAGGAGGTTTGAAAAATAGGTGATACTCTACACAGTTGTTTGGTTCTATAACTCGATTCTATAACTAAGCAGGATGGTTAGTTTGCTTTGACAGACAATCTCTGTGTCCTTTCAATCAACTCCAAGATACCCTCCACCTTTGGGTGAGCGACCCAGCCGTACGGAATAGCCTGGTGGATTTCAACACCTAGTTCCTTAGCAAATTATGAGGTCAAGGCAGGGTTCGTCAAGAACGTTCTGCCAACGAGAGCAATGTCAAAAGCACCTTCTTCTAATAAGCTGTTGGTGATCTTAGAATTGTTGCCCAAGCCACCAACACAAGCAATAAGCACACGGTCTCCCAAGGCTTTCTTAAGAGCACTTGCAAGGTGTTCGTGAGGAATTCCTTCGTGACGAAGCTTTCGAGCCAGAGACCTCGAACCCTGCTTGTAGTTCAAACCGGCGGACGACACATCAATTACATCTACTCCATGGTCGATAATAATGTTTCCAAACTTGATGGAGTCTTCAATGGTCCATGCTGTTGGTTCATCTACTCCTTCAGTAGCAGAGATTCTGATGAAGAGTGGAACTGTCTTTGGGATGTTGGCTCTGACTTCATCTGCAATCTCCACAACGAACCTGGTTCTATTCTCAAAAGATCCACCGTACTCGTCAGTCCTCTTGTTGGAGGTCTCAGAGAGGAACTCGTTCAAAAGGTAGCCGTGTGCTGCGTGTATTTCAACAAAGTCAAAACCAGCGATATCAATAGCCCTCTTTGCAGCTTCTCCGAACTTCTTGACAATCTCCTTCACTTCGGCATTGGTTAACTCTTTAGGTACACGGAAGTTACCGAAAGGTCTGTGCTGGATAGCTGAAGGAGCCACAACGTCATCTGGCCATCCTCCTTCGGACTCCGGAACCACATCTTCCAAATGCTCGAACAACGGACGACCACTAGCTTTTCTACCATCATGAGCAAGCTGAATACCAATTACCTGCTTCTGGACGTGTGCATAGTCGACTATTGCCTTCAACTTGACAGCCTGAGCGTCTGTCCAAATCCCAAGGTCGTGTAGAGATCCAGCACCTTCCTTTGAGACTGTGGACGACTCGACTATAATCAACCCAGCACCTGCAGATGCAAGTGCTCCGTAGTGGATCAAGTGAAACGGAGTAACCTCAAAGTTATCGTCCCCCGAGTAAGTGGCCATTGGAGACACTCCAATTCTGTTTGGCAAAGTGAGACCCTTGATCTTCAAAGTCTGGAACAACTTTGGCAACTTGGAAGCATCGTCTGTCACAGCCAAAGAGACTGGGAACTCAGGCTGAGGAATATAGTAGTCAACGTTCTTGGCTCTAGGTGTTGGAATAGTACTAGACATCTTGGAATAGTATCTGGCTATAGAGAGAGAATATGTGGCGATAGTGATGGCATTCTGTCACCTTTTGTACTTGAACCAGGAGACACAGTTTAATTAGAGTTGGAAGATCTATTTGTAATCCAAAACCCAGTTGTAATACACAACTGCCAAGAAGGATCCACGGTGTTTAATGATTCTGCAGCGAAGAGAATCTGAGCCACAGCCCTTCACTGCCACCTGTTTTGCGTTAGTATCTGTTTGGAGAAATTGGAATGATGGTCTAGCAGTTTAAACTGTGTATCGAATGTATTGGAGGACTCTTACAGGAAGTTGGGAAGACAGCTGATGATTTACACGGTCGTTGTTTGATTCTATAACTTGATTCTAGAGCTCAACAGCATAGTTCTAGTTTTCTTCTGCAGACAATCTCTTGGTCCTTTCAATCAACTCCAAGATACCCTCAACCTTTGGATAAGTTCCCCAACTGTATGGAGCAGCCTGAGTGATTCTGACACCCAAGTCTCTCGAAAACTTCCAAGTCAAACCGGGGTTTGTCAAGAACGGTCTGCCAATTAGAGCAATGTCAAAAGCACCTTCTTCTAATAAGCTGTTGGTGATCTTGGCGTCATTTCCCAAGCCACCAACACAAGCAATAAGCACACGGTCTCCCAAAGCTTTCTTAAAAGCACTTGCAAGCTGCTCGTGAGGAATTCCATTGCGACGAAGCTCTGGAGCCAGAGACCTCGAGCGTTGTTTGTAATTCAAACCGGCGGACGACACATCAATTACATCTACTCCATGGTCGATAATAATGTTTCCAAACTTGATGGAGTCTTCAATGGTCCATGCTGTTGGCTCATCTACTCCTTCAGTAGCTGAGATTCTGATGAAGAGTGGAACCGTCTTAGGAATGTTAGCCCTGATTTCGTCTATTACCTCAACAGCGAACCTGATTCTGTTCTCAAAAGATCCACCGTACTCGTCAGTCCTCTTGTTGGAGGTCTCAGAGAGGAACTCGTTCACAAGGTATCCATGAGCACCGTGGATTTCGACAAAGTCGAAGCCAGCGATGTCAACGGCTCTCTTGGCTGCTGCTCCGAACTTCTTCACGAGTTCTTTGACTTCGGCATTGGTCAACTCCTTTGGAACATGGTAGTTACCGAAAGGTCTGTGTTGGATAGGAGAAGGAGCCACGACGTCATCTGGCCATCCTCCTTCGGACTCCGGAACCACATCTTCCAAGTGCTCGAACAACGGACGACCACTAGCTTTTCTACCACCATGGCCAAGCTGAATACCAATTACCTGCTTCTGGACGTGAGCGTAGTCGACAATAGGCTTCAATTTAAGTGCTTGGGCATCTGTCCAGATCCCAATGTCGTGTGGAGACAATCCACCTTCTTTCGAGACAGTGGAAGACTCCACTATAATCAACCCAGCACCAGCAGTAGCAAGTGCTCCGTAGTGGATCAAGTGGAACGGAGTAACCTCAAAGTTATCGTCAGCAGAGTAGAGACACATTGGAGACACCCCAATTCTATTAGGCAAGGTAATTCCGTTGACCTTCAAGGTCTGGAACAACTTAGGCAACTTTGAAACATCATCTGTCACAGCTGAAGATATTGGGATATCAGGCTGAGGGATGTAGTAGTCAACGTTCTTGGCTCTAGGTGTTGGAATAGTCGTCCACATGTTTGATGAACTGCTGGGTTATATAGAGAAAAGTTCAACCTATACACAAGGCATTCTGTCTCCTTATATAGTTGGATCAGGACCAGCTTCATCTCAATAAGTGGATCTATTTGTAATCCTTGCCTATTTGCTATACACAAAGAAGTGTGCCAAGAAGGATCAGCACCACGAGATTGGTAATGATTAGTCTTGGAAGAGTATCACCGCCTTAAGCTGCCAAATGTCCTTCTTCCCCGTCTCCCCCAATTTCAAGATAAGGTCTCGGTAATACTGATTTTCCTCCGAAGGTCTAGAGGAAGAGTTATAAGTCTCTTTGCTCGTCCTGAAAGTGTTAAGAGAAGCTGTTGCTTGAACAGTCGTTAGTCAGCACAATTCAAAGGCTGCTCATATTAAGGATGCACTGTTACTGGTTTCCTTGATTCAACTATGCATATCAGTGCTAACAGTACAAGACGATACTAGGATGAGGTGAGGTGCCGAAGAAGCCGGAGTTGGTGCTATTTTATATGCTCATAATTTGAGAAAACTTTTCACGGAATCTGCTATATCTTTAAATTCCTTGACTATAGTTAACAGGATATCAAACCCATACAATTACTTCAAGAGATCGATTTCAGTAGAGAAAACTTGTATTGTAATATTACTTCTTTAGAAGCACTGACTCAAAACAGCTGCCTGTGGTAATCTGATTTTGGGTGCAAAAAGCAGCAATCTCAATGGAGCTAATAGGGCTTAGTGCGCCGTACCGTCGTCCATCAACCCACCACGATTCTCAAAAACAGCACACACACGAAACAGATCACTCTGGATTGACTGGTCCAGTCAGATATTCTCAAAAAGACACCGTGGGGCAGCTTTACTGCTTCAGTGTTGTTTGCTATAGAAATCACGGCAGACTTGACCATCACACGACCCCTCAGTATATGAAAAAGATCTTCACCTAAATTCAAAAAAACCAGCGAAGACTTCACCACCAAGAATGCCACCAAAGAAGAAAGCCCCACAGATCTCCGATAAGAACAAGGCTGCCAAGAAGAACAAGTCCACCGAGGACAAGGTGTTCGGTCTTAAAAACAAAAACAAATCGAAGAAAGTACAGCTGCAAATTGAAGGTATAAAGGCTGGAGCCGATGGAGGGTTGCAGAAGAAGAGAGAAGCGGAAGCCAAGCAAAAGGCGCTAGAGAAAAAGGCATCCGAGGACGCCAAAAGAGAGGCCGCAAAGGAATTCGGAATCGTGCAACCAAAAGTGCCATTTGGAGTCGATCCAAAGTCTATTTTATGTGCTTTCTTCGCCAAAGACTTGTGTAACAAGGGAACCAAGTGTAAGTTCTCGCACGATCTTGAGATTGGACGTAAGGACTTGAAGAAGGACTTGTACACCGATGCCAGAACAGACAAGGAAGAAGATACCATGGATAAGTGGGATGAGGCCAAGTTAAGAGATGTTATTATGTCGAAGAATGGTAACCTTAAGACAACCACAGACGTTGTCTGTAAGTTTTTCATTGAAGCTGTGGAGAATGGGAAGTATGGTTGGTTCTGGATCTGCCCCAATGGTGGAGACGACTGTAAATATAGACATTCCTTACCTCAAGGTTTCGTCTTGAAGACGAAGGAACAAAAGAAGATGGAGAAGTTGGCTGCGGAAGCCGCACCTAAGATCACATTGGAAGAGTTCCTTGAAATGGAAAGAGGAAAGCTTGATAAGTCCAAATTCACTCCGATCACCATAGACACGTTCAATGTTTGGAAGGCCAAAATCAATGCTAAAAAGGAAGACGACAGAAAGAAGGACTTGGAGAAGAACAAGAGGGTGCTCACAGGAAAGGAAATCATCTTGAACAAGTTTGCAAGCAAGTTCTACTCCGAAGACGACGAGGGTGGAGAGACCTGGGACTTGTCACAGTTCAAGCAGGACTTACCTGAAGACACTGGCGAGACAATCAAGGACTACGGAGATGGGTCGAACGTGCAAGCGTACTACCAGGCGAACCAGGAGATATCAGCTTAGGGATCGTATAACCATGTATAATATAAAATATAGGATCGGTGGGAGAGTGTTATTAAACTGAGATGTAAAACGTGTATAGGAGCTGTTCTATGAGCTTCCGCGTGCGTATCTATTATTAAGGCTATCCCATACACATTATATACGTTAGTTACTGAGCCAGTCACAGAGCAAGCCCTGACAAGCATGCCAATTTTACACTTGGTACACATTTTCATCACAGACTCCTCTTGATATTTCAACAGGCTAAGGCCCCAAATTCTTAACAAACTCAGCTGCATGTTCGAAAAACTCATCGTCGTCATCCACAAAGAATCGAATCTCAACGTTCTTGTCTTCCAACAACTCAGCAGCTTGCACAACACGGCGGATCCAGGTTGCACCCTTTTTATCCATTTCTTCCAATTCGAAAAATGACTGTGTTGAGAAGATATTCTGTAAAGAGGTTGAAGGCAGTTGCGACCTGCTTTCCCTATTGATCGAAGGCATGCCTGGTCTTTCGTTAGGCTGCTGCATACTCTCATGGACCAATGATGCACCAGGTGAGTTGATTGCTGGCAGTTGAGCTCTTTCGTGGGACCTCGCAGGCAATGGAGGCGCTATTTCCTCTGGAGGCGGTTTTCTTACAGGACTACCTCGCAAGCTGCTAGGTTTCTTAGGAACCATCGGCGCCAACTTGGGAGCACTGCTCTTCAATCCCAGCACCAACTCAGGTATAAGTGGAGAGACCAACTCCGGAAGTATCACCTTCGCTTGAGGAGTCACCGGTTCAGAATAGCCAACTCTAGCTTGAGGTGCCGCCATTTCAGGAAGTAGTGGCACCTCCAGAACTACCAACTTCCTCCTCTTGATCAGTAATATTCTTCCAATTTCTTTCAAAATCTTCGAATCATCTATATCTGAAAGCGAATCTGGAACGTACCTTATGTATATGGCGGCCACTTGGGATGTACTTGAAAAAGCTAAATCAACATATGCTTCGAAATCATGCTCTCCAGAATCACCTACACACACAAATCTTTTGCCTGGGAAGTCCCTAAGAATCTTGGTGAGGACAGTACGTTTGCGCAGCGAAGATGGTTCCATCAACAGCAGTAGAATATTGCCCGTATACTGTTTCAAGTGCACTGAGTTAGTAGGGAGCAGCACACTTTTCAAGTACTGATCTATAGTAGTGAACAATTGCCACGGCGAATTTGAAACATAGTGGAACGAAAGACTGGGGTTGTTCTGGAGCATTAATTGGTACCACTGTGTCACCGGTGGTATTGTCCACAGCAGTATATCTTTAAGAAGCAAGTTCTGCATCAACTCTCGTTTGTCACCTACTATTCCTGTTAGTTTCACGGTGTCATCTATATCTGAGATAAGTCCGAGCCCCGAGGTGCCGACTAGGTTGATATCCTGGAATGCAAAGATAGTCTCATTTGTTGCTGCTTTCACTTGCACTATTGTAGGTACATACAGCGTCTGTATGCACAAGTCAAAGTGACCATTCTGATCAGTCTGGACAGTTCTGGTGACCAACTCATCGTTCGGGTTTGCTGAACCTACAAGCACCGTCAATTGAGCATACGGTATAGATCTGGCAATGAAGCATGCCAAACGTTCTCGGAGTGTCTCCTCATTGCTCATAGAGCCCTGAGAAGACGTGGACGAAATCGAACCAGGACGAATATCGGAAACAATGGACTCTGTATCGGACGAATCGCCCTCGAAGGTATCCTGACTTAAGGACTCACTTTCCAACTGGTTCATTGCTTGCGAAGTGGTCTGTGAGGACGTGTTGTACCGCGTAATCTGCCTGGCTAGCGAAAGAATGAGCCTGTTCTTCCTTGTCATTAACCCCGGGCACGACAACCAGCCCTTGACATCAATATAATAGTTATCTGTGTGCCTAGTATACGACGGAAACATCGTGATGGTGGTGTCCTTGGGGAACACCAAGTTACCAAGCTCATCGTATAGATCGCTTTGGTTCGAACCGCCGAACGCCCGAGACGATACTCCGGACGCAAGCAGCGTCACCGATCCAGTCAAACGTGGTATGTAGGTATCTCTGGTGGCCCTTGCTAGACCCAAGAACCGTTGGCGACGCAGCGGAATTGGGGCATCTGCTTGGATCGCCTGCTCTGTTCGATTCGCCTGTGCCATTGCTCTGGCATTCCTTTTTCTCCAGTACCTGTTGTTTAAAACAGAACTGAGAGAGCTTGGTGGTGTGAGTGGTTTCTGGAGCCTGTAGTCTCGGAAGATGGCTGATAAGAGCTTGAGTTTTGACTGTTTCCTTTCAGAACGGAAGAGCCGTTTGTACGAGGCGGAAAAGATCGTGAATAGGCTGTTGACTCTCAACGTGAAGGGTTACTTAGCGTAGTGTTAAGGAAAAGAGTGGTGCTGATAGCTAAATGGCGACAGATATTGGAATTCGCGTGGTGCTGTGAATTTTCCAGAAGGTTGGTAAACTATGTTACATGCAGGTGGACAATATCCAACTTAGGGGTATTGATCCTGGGCTGACTTGACTCTGCATTGTAACCAGCTACAGCAGGATAGTGATTGTGGACTGTAGGATGACTGGTGCCAAATTTGTGGTGATTTGGAACTAAAATGGGTGTTTTAAGTGGTACTTGAAATTCTATGGCTGAGTAGCAGAGAGATGTGCAAACTCAGCTAAAGCTGGGCGAATGTCGAGCAATGTCTTTCCAATGAGGAAGTAATACCGTGAATTGCCGGAATTAAGTATACTGGTTTTTTTAATTTAGAATCAAGCTTCAATTGAGGTTTAAAGCAGGATTGAGAGGGTATAATTGGCCAGTTATCGATTTTGATAATACAAAAGTTGCTTGAATTAGTTACCAGCAGAAGATACGACTAGAACAGACTTCAAAGGCTCCTTAGGTCCAAATTAAGGGCCTTTCTGCAAAAATTTAAGCCATTTGACTTTACTCTTTAGCAAAGACGTTCAGCTGTGGTGCTGTCTTCAACAGAAGAATGTTCAGCAATATACCCAGGAGATAACAAACTAACTAGACTGAAACTTCTATTTACCGTAGTAGACCCTCCTGGACTATTGGAAGCTTTTAAATTGGCCTACTGCTTGAAATCTCACCTAGTTCCGTATTCTTCACTTTTTTGCACCCAAACTAAGACTGAACTTAGTAGGAGTCATCTTCAGCTTGAAAAGACTAGTTAGAACCATTCATTTGGCACATCAAGGTCAAAGTTTAGCATCTCATAGATCAGATGGAACAGTAACAATCTAATAGCTCACATACTTAATGCTATAGATTTGAAACTCCACACCAAAATGAATAGCCAATGAACACTGGCCAACTTTTGCTACAGTTCTCCAAAACAGAATCTGAAAAGTGCAATATCTTCAGCGACTTCTCTTTAGTAATAAAACATCCTCAAGTCTCATACATACTCGGAACAGTTCTGTGTAGTGCCCATTCACCTGTCGCAAACAGTGTTCTCGGTAAATTTCATTGCTTCCCCTATTCGCACAGCCAAATAAACTCAACTGAACTGATCAAATATCTCCTTCACCAGCAAAATGGAGCTCTCGATCGGTAACGAGCTCAAAGACTCGTACAAATCGACGAGCAAGTGGATCCAGAATGGTATCACATGGCTTGGAGACATTGAAGAGTTCTACAAAGAACGTGCCACGTTGGAGAAAGAGTACTCCGACAAGCTTCTAGAGCTATGCAAACGAAGCTTCGATAAGAAGGCAAAGGTTCTGGCATCTCTCTCAGTTGGGGACGAACCACAAATAACACCCGGTTCCCTCGAGTCAGCACTGTTGGTGTTGTGGACTGATGTCTTGACCCAGACAGAGCAGATAGCTTTGGAGAAGTCCAATTTACATAGGGAGTTCAACAGCAAGATCTGCGACAACTTGAGAGCCCTTTCCACCAAATCCACGTCGGTTTCAAAGCGAATTGAGAAGGTAAACGACCTTCTTGTGTCCGAGAAGTCCAAAATGGAAGACGAGGTCAACAAAAGTAAGAAACACTACGATAGTTTGTGTGTTCTGACAGAAGCTGCCAGAGAGAAGGCTGAGCGCAATTCTGGTGAAAAGTATAAGCAAAGACTTGCTGAAAAAGAGGTGGATATGAATATGGGCAAAAACAACTACTTAATGAAGATCGCTCAAGCAAACCGTCTCAAAGATAAATATTTCTACCAGGACTTGCCTGAGGTGTTGGATTATTTCCAGGAGTTGAACGAATCACGAGTCAGCCTTCTCAACAAGTTATTGAAGAATGCACTTATCATCGAAAGAAATAGCAGTGACAAGGTCAAAGAAAAATTGCATTTGGTGGATACCACCATTGACCAGAACGATCCCAAGTTGGACACTCTGATGTTCGTCAAACACAACATGCGCGACTGGCAGGAACCAGCAGACTTCTACTTCATCCCCAGTGCGATTTGGCTTGACGACGAGTCGTTGGTGGTGAAAGAGCCTGAATTGACCCATTTGAAGAAGATCTTGTTCACAACTTCAAATGAGTTTCTGCAATACGAGGCCGAGTGCTTAGACTCGAAACAAAGACTAGAAGAATTAACGGTGGAAAGGAAGCAAAACCAAGAGTCCATCACACTTAAGTTTGACGTAAAGCTCTCACAAACTCTTGGTGCGTTGGAGACATTCATGAAAAATGATACCCAGCGAGTCAAAAGTGAAGTTGTGGTGGAGATTATCCAAAACTTTGCAGGGGATCAAGATTTGAGTTATGTTGAGGAGAGAGTTGAACACAAGTCTAGATTTGGGCTATTCAAGAAGAAGAGCATTTCGAGAGCTGGCACAGATGCACAGTCGGTTCATACGGTCAAGTCCAACACCACTCAGCGGGCAAGTTCTGGAATATTCAATTTAAGAAAGGCCCAATCGATCATTTCCAATCTGAACTCAAGTGCTACAACTGCCACTACCAGTGGTAGAGCGTTATATGACTACTCTGCTGCTGGTGCAGACGAGGTGAGCATCGTAGCAGGAGACACATTTTCAATTCTAGAAGAAGACGACGGTAGTGGTTGGACTATGATCCAGCAGCAGGATGGCAAACTGGGGTTGGTTCCAACGACTTATGTGGAAGTATTATCGCTTGCCACAAACTCCACAGGTGGATCTAGAAAACAGGGTCCTTCCGTAGCTCCAAAGCGAGGAGCAAAAAGAGTTCAACATCTCGAAGCCCTTTATGATTATGTTGCTGATGGAGACGATGAGATTTCTATAACGGCAGGAGATATTATAGTCTTGGTACAAGATGATCTAGATGGAAGTGGATGGACAGAGGGTGAAGTGAACGGAGTAAGAGGAATGTTCCCTACGAGTTATGTGAAGAAGGTGTAACGGAGGTGAGGAAAGCTCAAGCGAGAGATGCTACGTACTTAAAAGAGTTTCTTAAAAGAACCAATATGATGCCAAACTTGTATGAATTCCGTGGAATAGATACATTTCCTAGAGAGTAACTCAAACGTAAATGCCACAATTAAGTTACTCAAACTCGAGACTCCAAGATAATCTGCGGCCAATTAATAGCTCGTCTAGAGTCTGTATTTACTTCTAAGTAATGTTAATTGTATTTCTGGCTCTGGGAGTAATGTACTATTTCCTGAATTTGAGTAGCTTCGTCTGAAATTAAATTTATAGCGATACTTAAATCTTAGGTGTTAAACCTTAGGCCCTCCTAATTCTTCGTCAGGCCAAATTAGCACTTCCACCGTAAATATACACTATAAAGTATATCATTTGAATCACTCCGTTCAAGACTATCATACTCCCCGAAATTAGATACAGAATGTACTCAAATCACTTCAGAACCAAGCGTAAACTCGATTTTTCATCCTACAAATTCTCCTACTTAAACTCTTAAATTACAATGTATTATCCTAAACTAGTACACGTCACCAGGAATCTCAAAGACAACTTGCTTACCAGTCAACTTCGAGTAAACTTGTTGGAAAGATTCCAACTTGTAGTCGACGGTGGTGGAGTCCTTAGAATCCAACAAAACCTTTTGGATCTTGTTACCACCAACCAAGTATCTAACTCTCTTACCGACAATTTCGGTTGGGAAAACCAAGTCTTCCAAGACCTTGTCGTGGACAGCAGTCAAGGTTCTAGATCTAGGTCTCTTTTGTTGTTGTCTGGACTTTCTGGCTGGCTTTGGCAAGATTCTTCTCTCAGCAAGGAACACAACATGGTAGTCGGAGAACTTCTTTTCCAATTCTCTGGTCAATCTGGTTTGGACTCTTCTGTAAGCTTGCAAAGATGGGACTGGGACAAAGATGGCAAGGGCCTTCTTTCCTCCACCAACTTCGATTTCCTTGATCGACTTGAACTGTAATGCTCTCAATTCAGCCTTGAGGTCGGCTTGGCCTTCCAAGTCAACAAAGGCTTGAGCAACCTTCAATTCCAATTCAGATGGCTTTTCTGATAAGATCTTACTGGCAGCAGACATATTGGTGAGTATGGGGATATGGATTTACAGTAGGTGGATTTGGGTGAAGTTGTACGAAAAGTTTTTCAAAATTGGTATTGAATTGAGGAATGGGAGATGCTTAGGTAATCTACTTTCTTGGGATGGGTCGTGCTCTGTGTTCAAAAAATAAGTCCTTCGCGATTTTTGTTAGGGGTATGGATAGTGTGATCTGTGACTGCTTTTTGGCTGCCAGTATCGCAGATTTGCTAGACTGATTTGATGGTAGCCACCACCAATGGTCCTTGTTCTTCCATGATTGCATACTTATCTACCTTCAGCACGCCATTTGAGATCATTTACTTTAAATCGGGCGACTTCGCTCCCGTAGAGGTAGCAAATGTTAGCCCGGATTGGTGCTACTTAATGGGTCCTGGTCCTCTGGTTCATTTTCAAAGTTGTTCTGAGCTGGTTGAAAGTATAGTGCAACGAGCTAAGGGACGATCATCTTCTCTTCAGGATTTCGCCATTAAATCGCAAGGGTGGTTGGAGAGTTTTCGATACTCTTAACACTCCAAAGTGCCAACTGGATAATGGCTGCAAATGTGTTTCTGTCATGTTTTATCGTTCTTCTGACTTCTCTGGTAGCTCAAATCCAGTGTTACTATCGGTTGCGGCCATATCTAGTAGAAAGCACCGTTTCCCGTCCGATCAACTGTAGTTAAACTACTAAGAGCGAGACCGAGTAGTGTAGTGGGAGACCATACGCGAAATTCTCGTGCTGCAATCTTTTTGCAATTTCTCCAGAGAGATCCAACGGGCTTATCCACTCCAAGCAAGTTGTAGCGAGCCAGGAGTATCTTTGGGCAACTGGTGTTTTATTATTTACTAGTTGTTGCAGAATTCAAATGGCTGCGAAAATCAGGATTGGGCTCTCTTGGTGTTTGATATAAAACAAGAAACCGTCTTTACCGGAAACGCTGACCGGCAAATTGGTCTCCTTTCTATAGGGTGAGCCCGCCTGAATTTTCCGAGCAGTGTAATTAACTGTGATGAGTTCCAAAGTCAGTCAGTATGTGTCTGGAGATCCCCTCAAGGTTTCCGACTTCTCTATATTCATTTCAAACATCATTTCAACCCCCCTAAGACTGCTTCAAAGTGGACGCCTTTGTCTTAACCGTCAAAAGACTTAACATACTGATGTAATAGGGCTTTCCCATATACAGCTATCCCATTTGCAGGTTACAACCTATAACTGTCTGCGCTACCAAAATCTCGTGATCGCCCCAAATCAATGTCATCGACTTTTCAAAATTGGACAATATTCCCCCACAATTCTACTTCAAAGTTTAACAGTTTACCCTGGTATCGCCATAGTGCTTCGTTTCCGTTCTGCTCCCCTTTGCACTTTCACCCGCAAAATGTCTTTATCCCTTGTTGAACAGGCCAAACGAGCTGCTGCGTACCAAGCCGTTGACGAAAACTTCCCTGCCAAAGCTACAGCCATTGGCATTGGTTCTGGTTCCACGGTAGTTTACGTTGCAGAGAGAATTGGTCAATTAGCCAACAAGACTTCGTTTGTGTGTGTTCCAACAGGTTTCCAACTGAAACAGTTGATCATTGACAACGGCCTTGTTCTCGGTGGAATCGAACAGTTCCCGGAATTGGACATCGCTTTCGACGGTGCGGACGAGGTTGACCCACAGCTCAACCTTATCAAAGGTGGTGGTGCTTGTCTTTTCCAGGAAAAGTTGATAGCCAGTGCTGCTAAGAAGTTTGTGGTTGTTGCAGACTACAGAAAGAAGTCAGCAACCTACTTGGGAGTGGGCTGGCGCCAGGGAGTTCCTATTGAGATCGTGCCCAACTCATATGTCTATGTCACTCGCAAACTCTATGATTTGGGTGCAAAAACCGTCAACTTGAGACAAGGTGGTTCGGCAAAGGCTGGGCCAGTCATCACAGACAACAACAACTTCTTGATCGACGCAGACTTTGGTGACATCGAAGACCCTGCCAAGCTCCATTCTGCCATCAAGCTGCTTGTCGGAGTGGTTGAAACTGGTTTATTCATCGATGTTGCATCCAAGACGTACTTTGGAGAAGAAAACGGTGAAGTCAACGTCTGGACCAAATAGAGAGATATGGCTGTCGTATGGACTGCTCCTGTTTCTTGCCAAAACCACCCTGTTGACATTCTCTGTCCTGAGGACATTGTCTTCGAATTGAATATTAAATTAAACTAAATAAATGCCATACAGAAATAATTAGATGAGATCATGGCCAGGTATGGGATTAACTGCAAAATGACAGTATAGGAGCCGATGTGAATCATCGTGAATTGTCAGAAGTGAATTTCTAAAACACTTGGCATTTTATCTACTTACTGTGCCCAGATATCCAGTTCAAGGTCTCAACCAACCCAGTTCCGTCAATGGCAATTGTAGGTATAACAGACCAGGTGTGGTCACCGGTTAAACTGTTCAATTCGAATTTCTCAATCAACTCCTTAGGCTTGATGGCACCAGGCAGATCCTGCTTGTTGGCCAATACTACAAGCAAACAGTCTGTCAATTCCTTGTCAGTGATAACACGCAACAATTCTTTCTTCAGTTCTTCCAAACGGTCAACGTCACTTGAATCAACGACGTAAATAAGAGCGTGGGATCCAGTGTAGTAATGTCTCCACAAAGGTCTGATTCTCTCTTGTCCACCACAATCCCATACAGCAAACAGGACGTTCTTGTGCTTGACGGTTTCCACGTTAAAACCTACAGTTGGGACTGTTTTGGAAGTTTTTCCAAGCTTCAACTTGTACAATATAGTTGTTTTACCGGCGTTGTCGAGACCCAACATCAAGATTCTCATCTCGCGGTTCTTAAACAATTTTGACTGTATGTTAGTATATATAGTTTCGATGTTTGTGGAGTGTTTTAGAAACGTCAATTTGAATTGTCATAACTTTAAAGTGAAGGCTTGCGAGGTTTCCCATGTGAGGTGAAAAAAGATTTGTGCAGTTGCAACGCGATTATCGAGACAGGGCTTTTAGGTTGAACCTTCTTGAATGAGTCTCTTTGCGTGATAAATCCTCAGCTGGATCATTTTAAAGCAGTACGCCGAAAGTGAAAAAGATTGAGAAAGCACAGTTGCTAAATCAAAATGAGCAAGCATATGAGAATCGTTGAATATCGTTCAATGAACTCAAAACAAGCTCAATTCAGTCGCTCCTCTCCAATTGAGGCCAATTGACATGAAATTTCACGAAAACATGGTCTGTCTAATGGTTTAAATTCTTTGAGCCAATCTAAGCAGAAACACGGCCTAGATCATTCTGCAAAGGCAATATCAACATTTATAGTACTTCGATCTCTGAATAATTCGATTGCCAGGTAAAATTCACAAGGCAATTTTGTCCAAGTAAATTTCAATCTCGTAAACTTCACCTGCTAAAATTTCACCAGTTGGATTTCAAACACCTCGTTCCACGGAAACTCGAAAACACGTCTTCCTCAACAAACACGTCTTCTTCAAAATCGTATACTCTCTCGAATGCTCGACTTGACCTCGCGTTCACTCTAAATCCAATTCAACTGGTGTCAAACTGTTTCAACGGACACGCGACTGACTTATCAACAACTTCTTTGATAAGACACCTAGCGAAGCCGTTCCAACGGGACTTCGACCCGTTTCTTCTCCAAACAAATGCTGGCCTCTCTCCGGCTTGCTACTTACCATTACCAATCCCATCTTGACTGTGACTCTTTGGCTGGCTACAAAGAAAGTGATACGTTTCGTTAAATCAATTGGAGAGTTTCTTTAGACGACTTTTAGCGCGTCGTCTACGAACAGTTTGGCTTACATATTGTGGTACGGGTCTAACCACCTCAAATGGGACGTCGCGACGGCCCACCGTATGTCGCGACACATCAAGAGCCTGTCTGTGCACGATCGAGGTGGTCCGGAGCATCGTAAGAGCCTTGAAAACGCCTTGATCTGGGGATCAGGCCAAATAGGGGGACCGCATTGCTTTCAGCTGTTAATTTCGGTGCAAATGAAGTGCGGAGAGTTCTTAAGCATGGAAGTCTAAACGTATGGCGAGCTAAGTATTGTCCTTAATTGGCATTGTACATTGTTCTGGTGATCCTGGTGAGCAAGTTAGGAGGGGAGTAGCCCCAGTTCATCGTCTCTGGGTGAGGTTAGGTGAACGGCCGCACGATGAGACGAAGAGGGCGACCCAAAAGACACTCAAAAACGTACACGGTCGGTTCTGCAAGCTTTCTCCGTATCTGGATGTCGGCTTTATACCAGACGGTGATGGCTGTTGTCGAATTTGCCCGAGGATATAGAGAAGAGCCTTTTGAGTATTGCAATGGGTGCAAAATTAGGTTTGAGAAATCTCGATTCTGAGTTTGCGTTGGTGAATAAGGTTAGGGTTGTGCTGCAAGTCAGAGGTGCAGGTGTAAGTATAGAGGTGGCACTGGCAGTTCTCCGATGCTGGAGACTTCTTTATACAGCTCTCTTATGCAACTTCTTTTATACAATTTTTGTATTAATTCTAACTATTACATTTCTATGATTCAGAGAAGGCTGTTGGAGACAAGAGTCGGTGGTTTTAGTGAGTTCATGGTAGCTGTAACAGCTTTAAACTCGAATGCTGGTATCTGGAGACCTCGAAGGTTTCTGTAATTTCGATCTGAGACCCAACTCTAACAACCAACTCAAGCAAAGATACCTTCAACAGCCAACTCAAGCAAAGATACCTTCAACAGCCAACTCAAGCAAAGACTCCTCGGAACTCCCAGTTTTCTATTTCCTTCGAATTACACCTTCAGCTTTCTTCTCTAGCTCTTACTGACCCTGTCAATCACTCTTTCCAAAGACAACTTGATATCTCCCTTACCAAAGTGAGCCAAGTCATAATACTTAGGCGCAATTTCAACCAACCACTCAGGACGGATCGTGGTCACGGTACGGATGTAGTTCTTGCTGGTGAGCACAAACTCGTTGTAAATCACCCATTCACCTTCCTTCGAAAGAACAGTCAGAGGATGGATAAGCACGTCCTGGTTATCCTTGACAGTCAAAAAGCCCTTGTTTCCAGACTTCTTCTTCGCGGCTTGCATGAAGAATCCAGCAACAAGTGCCTGACGAACATTATCCCAGTATTTCTTGTTCTCGAAAGGAGTCGAAACAAGAGGTACATCATGTCTTTGCATGATTCTTGCCAATTGCAGTCGAACGTTTCCAGCACTTTGCAAGGCTCTGTACGATAAAAAGTTGTCTCTGCACCACTTGTGTAAGCCTGAGTGGTGTGCTTCGTCTGAGTTGAAGCCTTCATAAACATTGAGCAATGTAAGGTGGTCTCCGTCAGGGTGAGCAAATTGCATTTTGCACTCATCAGCACGCTTCTTAGCCAGTGCTGGTCTCACAAACACGTTTGGAACGGATAATAGCGCCACTATGGTCAATATTTCTTCGGAACATTGGTATGTTGGCGACCCGATCAACATAACTGCCAAAGTTGGGTCTAATGGGAACTGACTCGTTAATCTGCCCAAAGGTGTCAAGTCTCCTTCGTCAGATAAACACTGCAAGTAATTCAACTCTTCCAAAGCTCTCATCATTGTCTCTGGAGCTGGAGGATCCATAAAGTCGAAATGCACCAAATCATCGATTCCCAATTTCTTCAACTCCAACACCGTGGACGACAAATTACAACGCAAGATCTCCGGGTATGACTGTTCTATCAATTCCTTCTGGAATGCTTCCTCTGTGTAAAGACGGAAACACTTTCCTGGACGAGTTCTACCAGCTCTACCAGCTCTCTGTTGTGCACTCGCCTTCGAAATAGGAGAGACAAGTAAACTCTCTACACGGATTCTAGGGTTATACACCTTTTGTTTGGAGAATCCGGGGTCTACCACGTAGACAATTCCATCGATGGTCAACGAGGTTTCTGCGATATTAGTGGAGATAATGACTTTACGACCTGGCTTTCCGTTGGCATTTGGAGGAGGAGCTGGCTCAAAGATTCTCTGTTGCTGATTTGGTGGCAAGGACCCATACAATGGGTACACTGTCATAGGGCCACAACCCTGTTCACGAACAAGTTCGTCTGCTTCCAAGGAAATCTTTCTGCAAGCATCTTCGATTTCGTCTTCACCAGTCAAAAACACCAAGATGTCTCCTGCGGTGTCTTCTGTGGCGTGGATCTGTAACACCGTACGGATTGCGGCGTCCAAGTAGTCGCTTTGGAACTCAGGAGTATAGTAAATCTCCACTGGGTGGGTTCTACCTGGCACAGCCAAGAGCGGAGCGTCTTCGAAGTAGTTCTGGAACTTTTCAGCATCCAATGTGGCGGACATAATAATGATTTTTAAGTCTGGTCTGTTCTTGGTGACTTTTTTGAGGAGTCCCATGAGGATATCGGTGGCCAAAGTTCTTTCGTGAGCTTCATCCAAGATGATGACCGAATACCTCAGCAATAAGTGGTCTTCCATGGCTTCTCTTAAAAGCATACCATCTGTCATATACTTCAAGATGGTCGAATCGCTTGTTTTGTTCTCGAAACGGATGCTGTAACCCACCTGCTGCCCCAATTGGACGTCCATTTCGTCAGCAACTCTGGCTGCAACGGACATGGCTGCCACTCTTCTAGGCTGCGTACATGCCACCATTTTGCCGGAAAGGTGAGGCATGTCGTCGTAAAGGACAAACTGGGGGATCTGTGTGGTCTTACCCGAACCTGTTTCACCTACAAACACCATTATTTGGCTCGAATGGAAAAGCTCAAGGAACTCATCACGTTGAGCATGCACTGGCAAATCACGTCTGGTCTTCAAGATCGAGACGTACTTCTGCGAGAAAGGCACCCCGGTGAACGGGTTCGTTTCGCCGGCCTCCAACTGGTTTGCCTGGCTTGTGGTGGTGTTGTGACGAGACATGTTGGAGAAGTACCCTGATTCATCGATGGCAAGTGGAGTCTCGATGGAAGGGCTGGAGTCGGACTCTGGAGTCGTAGAAAACGACTCGGACTTGTCACGCTTCGCCTTCTTGTCCTTTTTCAGCTTCTTCTTGTCTGTTTTCTGTTTCTTGAACAGTCTGTCTTCAGTCATGGTTGGATAAAGAGATAAGCTCATCGGATAGAAATTTGTTATACAAAAAAAAATAGTGATACTGCGCGAATGTTGACTTTTAATCTGTGGCTGCAAAATCACTCTCTAATTTAGCGGAATCGATAACTTACTACAGGAGTAGTAAAGACGAATAGACTTGATGGAATGGGTTCCTTTGACTATTCAAAAGACTATTTTCTGATATAGTTCTTTTCTTGGTGATTTCGTACCCTTTTGGCTATTTTCACTCTATAATATTAGGGACATTGGGAAGTACAGCAGGGGAAAGGTATACTTCAAAAGTACAATTGAAATACCCATGGTGAGCTTTCTTGCAATCATAGTAGTTCATTTTGGATTAGCAATATTATTAGCTGAATTTCCGAGGAGTTTTGACTAGTAAGATTATTGGAATTGAGGTGTCTAAGTACAATAAAGTGTACCAGTGTTTAACAAGCAATGACTGGAGTCGCTCACTGCTCGGTTTACGTAGCCATTTCAAAGTACCAGCCAACTTCAAACCCCTAAATGAAGAACACCTCACTTGGATCATGTCTGGTTGTCCAAGCTGCACATTTCATCTAGTTTTAACTCTTTTTAGGTGGTTCTTTCTTTCTGTGGTTGCAAATTCCTATAAAAGGCAGCTCATCATCAAAAGTACAAATACCTCTTTCTCTTCTCCACCATTGCTACGTATGCTAGACTTTCCACTTCCCAAGCCTACCCGGCAGTCCAAGTTCTTCAAATCAAGAAGGTACATTAAGAAGGGACTGACTCCAAGGTACCAAGTTCACAGAACACCACGGATGAGCTTAACTAGGTCAAAGAAACGTGAAATGCTCATGGACGAGATCCGGGAGTACGAGAACGACATTGGGTACTGTGATCTTGGGGTTGAAGTGGGAATTTGGAAAGCAACAGAGGACTCAGAATGTTCAACTGGATTTGGGATCAGTTCCAGTGTTCAGTTCACAGACGAAGAGGTTATCGAATTTGCAGCCAGTGATAGTGCCAGCGAATCCACAACTGGAAGTATGAGTGCATCTCCAGATGCTGGTGAAAGTGGTAGCGATTCCAGCTGTACCTTTTCTAATGTCAGATCTGGAGCTTTGCAGCTCAGCTGTTGTTCCGATTCACAGAGTCTCGTCAGCCGTGTCCAAGCTAGCAAGCTTGGGCCTATTAGAGAGCTTTTGAGCTGGAAGAGAGGACCTGAGGCGATGTGTGCTGCTGAGAAGAGGTATCTACTCGAAGTTCTCGATCTGCTCCGGGAAATGGTTATCAGAGCACCTACGTTGGAGGGAGACTTGCCTGAGTACTCTGAGAGAGACACCCCAGCGTACACAAGGAGTTCGAAAGAGGTGGAAGATCATTCAAGTGAAGGTGTGGTGGAGGTAGTTCACTTGAGTGAAGGTCTTGCCAGTGACGGTGTGGTGAAGGAGGATCTTTCCATTGAGAGTGAACCATTCACACCATCGAAAGCCACTGAAGAACTGCTCAAACATGAAGCTTCCGGTGAAGACTCTCCTAAAGACGGTGCTCTCAGTAAGAATGCACATCCTGGACTTCTCTCTTGTGCTGGTCAGAAAGGAAACCACCTCCACTCACTTTGCCACGCTTCCAGCTCCATCACTACCTTCGGTCAACCACTACACTTCCACAACATCGGTATCAACTCTCCACCAGCCACGTTTGGCACTCTGGAGCACAGCGTGCTCCGTAGTACCATCCAGCGCATGCGGTACACCAGACCGTACTTGGTTCAAGAGATTGGCTGCAAAGTCTCTGTTTCCCGAAATGGACGTTTCTCTCGTGATTTTGCAGCCATCGAACCAGAGTACTTGATGTCTTTGGGTGAAGATACTTTTGGGTTGTGTCCTTTCTGTGCTGAGATCGAGTTCCACTCCATGGAAGTCTACTACGAGCATGTTGGGGCTGTTCATGGAGTATATGAGGACTCTGTTACGCCAGATCCTATTGAGGCCAGCTTCTCCTTTGGAGAGAAAGCTGTGATCTGTCCAAGTTGCTACAATGCTGTTGAAGGTATGGAGTATACCAGACACTTCCATGAGGAGCACGTAGGCGGTTTGAAGGTTTTGGAGGGTTGTTTGAAAGTTTTAGTGATGGTAGAAGAGAGTGCTGCCAGGATCAAGTTGGTGAACCTGAGAAGGACAGAAAGAGCTGGCACTGGTGCTGAGACTGAAGCTGAGACTGGTGCTGAGACTGGTGCTGAGACTGAAGCTGAGACTGGAGCTGAAGGAGCTCGTGATAAGGCTAAACACTTCCAGGCAACCAAAGGAGTCAGCAGGGATGAAGGCTCTGCCGAAGGAGCAATCGAAGTCGCTGTAGTCGTTGAATTCGTAAGGACTACCAGTCCTGGGCTTCCTCATGAAACTGGTGAGCCAGCTAAGGTTCCCTTCACTGCCCTGGCGACAGCTAGACCGGCCTGTCGTCCATTGGCTCCATGAAGACCTCATTTCGCTCAGCAGTGAAATTTCAGGGCATCAGAGCCAAGCTCTTGGAAGCTGCAAATAAGCTTAATTAGAGAATGGTAGTTTAGCTCAGGAATGCACCAGCCGTTACGAGCTGTAAGCTGTAGCTTTGGGATAGTAGTTGCGAGTCGATATAGAGGAATGTAGGCGAGTGTCTAGCGAAAGGCCTTTTTAGGAGAACTGGGTCTGGCTAGTTCCAGTACGCCGTTTCATGGCGATGGTTAGAAGGTGTGAACACTGGCACGGATGCGAAGTAGTAGTAGCTGGTTTGAGATTGGTACGACGCCCTACAACTGGTATGATACGCTAGGAGGGTATAAGCTCTGTAGGGCACTGGAAACGTCCTGTAGTGGCAGTCTTGGCTACTTTGGTGATAATCCTCAGTCCTTAGATAGGAATGGTCCATACTGGAAACCTCACAGTCACAGCTAGTTCTGCTGTTCTAGACTGGTATGTGGTGATATGACCAAAGCACATACCTAGATGTTGCTATCTACTGACTTTCCACTACTTCTATCAACTACACTAGACTTGGTACTAGACTCCAGCACTAGGCTTTGGTACTAGACCCAGCACTAGACTCAAGTACAAACAGCACTAGACTCCCGCTAAATACTTTCCGCCTCTGCCATGCTCAGCGTAGGTCCACGGCTGCGGTACTACATCTCCAGCTCGTGCGATGCCTTGTTCCATGGCCAGTTCCATTCTCTTGCTAGGTCGGCCCAGGCTCAGTACTCTGCACAAGGCTTATACCCACAAGCAGCCAATGAAACCACCGCATTTCCACAGCCCATTCGAGGCTCAGTGGGCATCGGCTCACAGCGACCGGCTTCCTTGTACATTTCCAGCTTACACCGCCCTACAGGTTGACACTCCCACCTCGAGCGCCCACTCTGACAGACAGCGAGACACGTCCCAAACCCTCCTGTAACGACCCCTGGCTCGAGTCTGGCGCTCCGCTTGCAACCAGATCTCAATAAGCTCTGTCTGCTCCTGTCTGGGACAAAAAATGTCAAACCGGGCGAGGATGCTGCACTGGTTACGACCCGGTTCAGGAACGCCAGAAGAAATGAGCCATCGGTCAAACTGGGCGGCCAAGCCAGCGTGCCGACCGCCAGCACCATCGAGCCTGGGCCGCCTGCCCCAAAAACCCACCTCCACCTCTGACCCACCACCTGTCCGACCCACCTCCTCTCTTGGCCCACATACTCCTGCCCAACGCACGCCAGCTCGTCTCCTTCTCCTATTCTCGCGGTCGCCGCCGCTTGGCGGACACTTCGTCTGTCCTCCTTTGGGGCTACACGTGATAGCATTCAAAACATTACACAAACACCACATTTTTCTTTTCTGATAATTGCAGTTTTTCGGTGCACGCACGTCTCCTCGTCAAAATTCACCTCCTAGCCACTTTAAATAAACAACAATTCCTCTCCAGCACCACACTCTTTTAAAACTAGACTATCGCCAACTACTGTCACTCCTTTACCAGTTACTATGAGATTCTCCTCCGCGGTTGCCTTGGCTTGTGCCCTCGCCACCACCTCCGCTTCTTCCTGTACCGAAGTCTCGGGCAACTACTACTGTTCCGCGACCGAGAAGGTCATCTTCCTGAATGTTGGTTACTCTGGGTCCTACCTGGACATCACCGCCATGGACGAGACCTCCGGCCTGTGCTCTTCTCTGAGTCTTTCTTTCAGCGGAAACTTGTCGCCTTTGGACGAAGAGTTGTCGGTCCACTTTAGAGGTCCTATCAAGTTGGTCCAGTTCGGTGTCTACTACCCTAGCTCCACCGGAAACACCAAGAGAGACGACGACGAGGACTGCGAAAGCACAACCAAGCACGCCCACCACAAGCATAAGAGGGCCACCACTGTCGTTGAAGTCACCCTGATTGTTATCGTTGATGCCAACGGAAACGTTATCACAACCACCGCCAGCGCAACCGCAACTGTAGCTGCTGCCTCTACCGCCGACGCCATCGTCAGTGCCGACATTGGTGTCAACAAGGCATACCGTTCGTTATCCACAACCTTGGCAACTACCACCACTGCTACCTCCTCTGGTGCATCCACTGCCTCCACTGCCTCCTCCGCTGCCTCATCTTCTGCCTCGTCTGGTTCTTCAACCGGTGCTTGGACTAGATCTTCTTACTACACCCCAGGAACCGCCACTAACGTCACCTTCCTTAACAACTACGGTGGCTCAGGCTCCGGTGTTTGGTCCCTGACCTTTGGTAACTCCTTGAGTTACGCTAACGCTGCCGGTACCGGTGCTTCCTCCTCTTCTGTTGCCTTGGGCGATGTTACCGTTGCCTCCAACAACGAGTTCGTCATCTTCTCCTCCAGCCTGTGCTCTGACGGTAACTCTGGTTGCGGTTTCTACAGATCTGGTACCCCAGCCTTCCACGGATTCAGTGGTAAGTCGAAGATCTTTGTCTTTGAATTCACCATGCCTACCGACACCAGCTCCAGTTACAACACAGACATGCCTGCTATCTGGTTGCTCAATGCCAAGATCCCAAGAACCTTGCAATACGGAAGTTCTTCGTGCTCTTGTTGGGCTACTGGTTGTGGTGAGCTTGATTTGTTCGAGATCTTATCCGAAGGCCTGGACAAGTTGATCACTACCTTGCACGATGGTCAAGGTGCCAACGGTGGTTCTGGTGGTGGAGCTGGTTCTTCCGATTACTTTGCCAGACCTCTCACCGGCACTTTCAAGGGTGCTGCTATTTTCACAGAAAGAGAAATCCATGTCATGCAATTGGATGATTCCGTCGATTTCGGATCCCTGTTGAGTGCCTCTGTTGTTGATGCTTGGATTGCTGTCAGCGGCTCTTCTGCTGTCTTGGGTTAAGCATTGAAGGTGCGAAACTTGTATGAGTTTGCCTTTTACTAGACAATCTTTGCTCACGTCTCACTTAATAATGTTACATTGTTGAATATCCTTGTTTTCTATATTTACAATGAAAAGTTTTTGAAAAAACGAACGTAGAGATAAGGAGGTGAAGAACTAGGGGTAAAGTCTGATGGTTTATAAAGTGTCTAAGCATTCAAATGTGAGCTCTTTTGCTCAATTTTGAATCAACTTGACTTTGAACATATATGATACGATCTTATTCACTGAATATTCCACTGATAAAGCACTCAATTCGAAACGGGGCGCAGTCAACTGACTTCTACGTATTCAACTGATAACGTGTTTGACTCTTATCTCTTTCAACTGTTGGTCTATTCAGCTCAAGGGCATATTTTACCCACAATTGGGTCTTCTGGAGTCATAGAAAGTACTGCCAGTCAGGCTGCAAGTAAACGTCTTTGGGTGTCGCAGAACATAGTCTAGTAATGAAGAATCTGCTCCGAATTGCAACTTCGGACTCTTGAACTCTTATAGCAGCTGCTTTGTGTATTTGAATCTCTGTAAATGCTCCAAGAATGCATTTTCTGTTTCAAGCTCACACCAAGTGCTCAATTTATCATACCAGATGGCTGAGTCCAGCAGTCAGGGTTATCATGCTCTTCGTAAAAGGGCATTGTATGAATAGGAAGTAGAACGAAGCGAGAATGGGAACTGCGGTGCTGTTAATCTTCAACATCTTTACACCCCATTGTACCCCACCTGATTGTTCTCATTCTTTGACTTGCTCGTCAAGCGAAATGACCCTGTAATTGGGTTATTTCTTGGTTCTGGGGTTGTATTAGGATGTTCCTATTAGGTGTTGTTGGTGTTTATGTTTCGTTGTTGTTGGACAGTAATTGTTAGCTGGATCTTGAGCCGCACTGAAATTAAATGGCTGCAAAAAGTTGGTATTACCGAGGTCCGGAGGAGACTTCTTTAGGTGCAGCCCTACTCAAATAGGTGTCATAGGCTTCAACTAGTAATCACAGAGGAAGTATATTTCAAGGCAGGTGTACCAAAATGTTCCTTGAGATGACTGTTGATGATTGACTTTGCGGTTGAAACTTCAACACCGAGGATTCCAGCACAATTCCCATCTTCTTGAGGATCCTTTTCATGCAAATTGCTATCCTCTAGCAGACCTTTTCGTATAAATTCTCACCCATTCACTTCACTTCTCGATCGTAATTGACAATACACTTCTAATTGGTCAAATTAAATGTTCTTATTAAACTATACCTCTTTTTGCTCATACTGTCTCTAAATTCTGAACCATCTCACGAATAAACTCATGATCCACAACAACAAAAACGCAACAATCCCTTCCATCAACAATACCATGAAGGCAAAGTACTCCCAATCACCGAAGAGCAAGGAGAACTTGCTGACTGTGTCAAAATTGGTAATCTTGAATGCGACAACTATAGCATAGGCTACCCTCACAAGAAGGAACACGATGGCAACCACCAAGTGGAAGAAAAGTCTGTGAGAGTCTGCGTTGATCGAGCGTAAATGCAACAATGCCAAAAAGAGGATTATCAACGCGGCAAGGAACAACAAGGAACCAGCCTTTCCAAGCAGCAGAGCCAGGCTACTTCCTCCAGAGGCCTTTTCGCCGGCGGAAATGGCAGACAAGATGATGGAAACCATCAAAACTGTGGTGAGGATAGTGAATGGGTGAAACCTCGAGAGCTTCTCAGGTGGATCTATTTTCTCCATGACATCACGGTCATCTCTGTGTCTGTAGAAGTACTCGACAAAGGTGAGCAAGCACTTGATGAGGAAACCCAACGAAATCGAATCAAAGACGTATGCGGCTGCGTATAACCCCGAGTTGTAGTTGGTCAGCTTCAACACAACCAATCCCAAAATACCACCAAGGATCTTGCAAAGGGTGAAGATCAAGAAGAAGAAGAAGAACTGCCATACTGCCAACAACCGAGACACTCTTTGCTTTGCGTGGAATAGAACAACCGCTCCTCCGATGAGGGCAGCAGCGAACCAAACGAATTGGACAATTGAAATGGCTTCCCAAGCTGTGTAGTATTCGACTTGCATTTTTCTGTAAAGACTATAATCCAAAGGAAGTTGATAATAGACAAACCAGCAGCTTTTATAGTTTCCACTCGAGGAACTGGGGCCTGGCAGTGTTGCAGCTTCAAAAAGCCCAAACGGCCTCTATATGCTGATGTTGGGGTCGCATCCAGCGATAGTCGCTTACTCATATCTTGGTAAGCGCAAATACAAAACACAAACCTGTTTTGTGCATATCGTGCATTATAGGTATTGCAGTTAGGGGAATCCTGCCTATTCAGGCGAGGTCAGTTGGAACCACAGAGAAGCGGCGGTGCCTGGCTTGTTAGTGCTGGTTGTGTCACGAGTCATCTTTCACTAGTGTGTGCTCAATGCTGAGTTCCGAAGAGTCAAGCCTCGACTAGAAATCAGCTTTCAACGATTCTGGCTGACTCTGGAGCTCGGTGTTAATGTTACTACTCAAACGAGGCTCATGGCTGGCTTTGTGAATAGTGTAAATTTTCAACTCTACCACCAGCTCGAAATAGACTGAGTTCTTTCGTAAGCGTAATCGTAATTGCAGTCTATGAAAAGCCTAAACTGCACGGGATACGCAGATCCCCTACGAAGTTGTGCCAGCAGAGGGGCAGATACTGGTGCTTTTAAGTACTTTCAGTATTCGGAGTTGGCTCATCCAGGAGATCGATTTTAGCCGTTCGTAGCTTGTGCTAGTGTCTAGACATTGCTCCCGCATGTTTGTAACAATGCTGGACGCATGGGTACCTCATAAACTCCCCACCATCGTGGTTGCATTACACATGGAATGCTGTAGAGGCTTTCGTGGGTGTTACAGGCAAGTGGCTAAATGAAGAGAGTGAAAAATTAGAGTTATGAGTACTGTGCGGCAGTACTTCCCCAGTTCATATAACAGGGAGCAGATCGCCTTATCTACGAGCGTATGACGAAGGTCATTGTTGTGCTGCCATTGTGTTTGAGGTCTTTCGGTTTCTCTCTCTCATAATCGTCAAGTATAGTCTATTCGTCATGTTCCATCTAGAAACCTCGCTATAAATATCCTGATATGGTTCAAAATCTCCTTAATATAATATTGCACCTAAGCGTAGTATAACCACAGTGTGCCAGGTACCTATATTCTTTCCTAATCTCCGAACTTGTGTGACAATTCTTCCCTATATCTGTACTAGGATATGCTTAATTTAAGCATCCAAGGTACCAACAGCCAATTATCCACTTCACCGTTGTGGAATATGCTGTCAATCTCAATGAATAACACGTTGTGCCTGCAACAATTCCAATCGCTTTCGCAATCTTTAAATAACCGTTACTCATTTTGAAATGGCAACTGGACAAGCTCAGTGTTGGTGAGCTGCATTTGAGCAGTTGAACTTTTGTTGGGCTCTAAGATTACACAACATTAGAAGTTGCCTAGTTTCCAGCATGTTCACAATGGCATCTGCAGCCTTCAGGTCTTGCGTTTCCACCCCCGAAATGCTGATCAGGAGCTCACTAGTCTGGCTCTTTCGTCACTTGCCTCGTCAGCCTCGTTCGAATTATCCTCATTTGAATCTTCGTCACTTTCCAAAACATATTCATCATTGAATGTATCAACTTCGTTGGGATTATCTCCATTGGAAGGACTATCTACATTGAAAGAATCATCTCCACTCAAGCCATCGTCCAGATTTCTAAGAACGTCATCTATCTCAATATCTTCAAGTTGTGCGTCTCTGTACCCCTTTAGCTTGGCCTTCATCTTCACGTATATCAAGTAAACAGTCACAACAGTAACTATATCTACTCCAAATATACTCAACAAGTCCACTATCTTAGTCTGGGTCAGTCTCGAGTCGTCTCCCAACTGCTTCATCTTGTGTCCAATGTAAGTGTACAACAAGAGCCTTGGGGAGCTTATGAAAGAAGCAAGGAAGTACGTCGTGACAGACAACCCCGGAATCAGAGCCAAGGCTCCGTTCAAGAGTGAATACGGCAAAGGACATACTCTTATCAACGTAAGCAAGTATAGCGAACTTTCCTCATTCAATATCTCCGCAAGTGCTTTGAATCGTTCACTTGAGTTCATTAAGCGTTCAGCCTGTGATGTCAAGAAGTACCTAAACACAAGGAACGAGCAAAGTGACCCGATCGTAGTAGAACTGGCGAGGATATACCAGCCGGTGGGAAACCCGTAGATGGTTCCACTGAGGGTGGCCAAGGTAGCAAAACCAAACAACGGAGGGAACCCGCAGATGAATAGTAGCCCAAATAGAAGCACTCCACCGTACTTTAGGTCTCGCCATTGCTCCGATACGGATACCAATAAGTGGAGGAGCTTGGTGTGGTATTTGGCCATTAGTATCACGGAAACAAGGCCCTGGATGCCCAATAGCGGAATGGCTATTCGTTTCCAGAGCACCTGTTCGCGGTACCAAACGAGGGCATTTGAAGCCGCCTCTCGAGACGCTTCAAGCAGTCGTTTCACCGTAGCTCCAACTCGCAGCCGGTACGAGTCTAACGGTTGTGGCATATCGTTGCTTAGTATGAATTTAGTTTTCGGAAATTCCGCATGCTCTTTAATCCAGCTCCAGCCAGTGTTTAAATCCGGCACCATGTGAAATCCGAGGACTAGATCTCCATGTCCATACGGACGAGCTTGTCTATCATTCGAAGTAGGACGAAGAGGTTGCAGAAAAACGGCTCAACTCGTTGGGTGCAAAATCGTGGGGAATCTGGGGTCAATTCTTGAGTAAGAAGAGTCACAGAGAAGCGATGCAGCATCTGTGGTTGCGCGTTGGGGGGAAGATGGGGTAACTAAGTCGCCGATGAGCATCCTGCTGAGCATACGAGCTCAGCAGCCATCAAATGGAGCTTCCAGAGGTCTCCAGATGGTTGTTTACGGCTCTATGAGTGTTGTTTGCTTCAAGAGTGTGCTTTGTCAAAGAGATATGGAAGCTAAGAACACTTCAAGGTGATTGGTTGTCTGACTGGGACTGAGCGAGTCCAGAAAACAGTCCTAGAGCCACGCAAGTGGATTTGCCTCTACTGGTGAGATGTGCAAATTGCAGAGGCTCAGTAGCGAACAGCATAATTTAAGGACTAAAGGGTTTTAACAGAGAAGCATGTGCAAGAAGTTGCCCTCTACTGACACAGTGACTTTGAGGGGTTCCATTTGGCTGTTGCTTGTGATGCTAATTCTTAGTGGAAGCTTGTAGGTATACCAGGCGGGGCTGAAGTGGTTTTACTCTTCAAGTTGTAAGACTGGAGATCTCTTTCGAACTCTTGAAAGCTACAAGTCTGTTTGAAAAGACACCTATGTAACAGCCAGTACCAACTCTTGAAGTCTCTTCATACAAGTATTTCAACCGGTTCTGCTCTAAAACAGCCGATAATGAAGCCAGTTAGTAATAAGACACCGGGAACAGTCTACTTAACAAGAACTATGGGTATAGTTTCTCTAATTTATCTAGTTTTCTTGCAAAAACATCGAATTAACTACTCTTCACCTACTTTTACAAAATACATGAAATATTTGCAAAAGACAACAGCAAGTGCCCCAGTAAGACCATCACACTCCGTCCAGCTACCCAAAAGCAGTCCTACTGCTCTACATGCTTAGATAGACGGTCTTCGGGCGTAGCGGCCCACTCGTCTGCACTACAGTCTACAACGCCTCTTTTTTCCCAAGAATCCTTTCGGTGGCCAAGTTGGTAACGGCACGAGATAATATATCTTGGACGGGTGTTCGATTCACCCCCGAGAGATCGATACTTCTCTAGTTTCTATATGCAAATGATGATTACAATCTTTGGTCCGTGTTTTAGAGGTGACTTAAGACCCACCGCATGAGTGACAGCTTAGATTTAAATAAAATCCCTGATCATATACGAATTTTTTGGGTGCAAAAGAAGCAGCTTGCTTCAGTTACGAGCTGCACTGAGCTCAAGACACGGCTGTTGTTCTCGAGGGAAGCGGCCCCAACTGACAACTTCCGTTCCAGAAGCAACCGTGCATCGCTCCAGATCATTTTGCAGTGTTTTGATCGCATACCGGTTGTTGGGCATTTGACGAACAAGATGAAATTGATCTGGCACTAGACCTCGATCTTGCACCTCAAGTTACAGCTGAACTTGTGCTCGAAGTCTAACTCGAAGTGGAACGTCCGATATGTGCACCCCCGTGACGTAAGAACGAGGTCTGGAGTGCAATCCAGAACCTACCAAGTGCCAACATGGTCTGCAAGACATGTAATTGGCATGCAATCTCCGGACGAGACGACACCTGGACTGTTTAGTGGTCCCCATGCACACTCCGTGACAACAGCTCCGTTGGCAGCGTTCTGGAACAACGCTATCCCCGTCCAAAGTCTCCATTTGCATACTTAAGCTGCAAAAGACACCACGATTAAGGTTTTGTACTCCTCCATGGTGAAATTCGTGCCAAAGAACATGCTTTCCACGCCTTGAAAGCAGCCAGAGCCCAAGACCGCGCAAGGGCCCTGGGGGTCTGCCTTCCTCATTGGGGCTGGCTCATCGCACACCTCAGCTGCGAGACTTCCTTCATATCTGGCCCATAAGTGGAGAAGCCATCAGATGCAATAAAACGTGAGCTCCCCGTTAACGGCATCTGAGGCTGTCGCTGTTTCAGGTTCGATCCGAGTTTCACCTTGCAGCAGGTGTCCTCTCACGGCTGGCGTCCACCGTACTCCGACACTTCTGCTGGGTTTCGCTAAGCTGGGGCCAGCAGAAAGGGTCCTGTGGCGACTCCAACGGGCCTTCCACAGTGAAATGAACGCCAGAAAGTCGTCGCAGGGCCTGCGCTCCGTGCTGCTTCCCCTCGTCGCACCTCCGTCGCCAACCTTCGCATCAGAACAGGCCAGAAACCTCCACCAGCTTTTCTTAGCCTCGTTGCTCATCTCCACTTTCTGGCCCCAGCCTGGACTCCCCCAACACCCCAACACAAAGGAATGCCTCTGGCTGGGCCTGGCACTAGAGGCGGGCATCCTCTTTTGTTCGCCGTACCGGCCATTTCACCACTTTTCACGTTGCACCTTATCTGGACCATTTGTGTCCTTCGCCAACTCTGTTTTTGCTCTCTGTGCCGTGGACGTCCCCCTTCCACGGTACAAACGCCCACCAGCTTGTGCTCTGTGTCGATGTGTGCCTCCACACTGTCTCTGGGAGCAGCCACCATGGCATCTGGCCACCGTGTGACACAATGCTGCTCCTGCCTAATCACCGTTTGGTGTGGTTAGCACGTTCTGCTCCCTCTATCTCGCCCATATGGGGTCCTACGGACGCCGTTTCAAGCAGAGAAGCTCGGACTCAGTGCTGTATGTGCGTCCTGCCACTTTCGCCTGTTTTCGCTCGCTGCGGTCTGCTGAAATGGCGCTCCTCTTCCTCCGTCCGTCTACGCTTCTCTCCAAATTGTCCATCGCTCTCCAAAAAAGCGTTCACTTTTTCTTACTCTAAATATTCATGACCATCAACTACATGAACTACCACGACCACCACTCAGCCCCACGAACTTCTAGGGACCCAGCGATGGACACTGGCGTAGAAGGAAACCAGGGCTTTGCCCCGAGGAACCACTTGCCCATGTCTGGCCATCAGGAGGCTGCAAATCACCCAGAGACGAAGGAACCACGAAACCCCAGCTTCTCCCCAGAATCTGCCCCAGAGTCGACAACAGCCTCCCACGTCAAGACAAGGAAGTCCAAGTTCACCTCCAAGCACACCACAAACCGCCACCACTTCAAGGACAAGTTTGAACGCAAGAGAAAGGCCAACGTGCGGGCTTGCGATGCCTGTGCTACCCGCAAAGTCAAGTGTGAAACCCAACGTCCGTGTAGCCACTGCACCCTGAACGGCTTACAGTGCACCCAGTTGCGAGAACGCAAGAAGAGTGGGCCCAAGAGTCTCAGCAGATACGCTCTAGATCTGTTGGGGGTCTTGGACGAAATCAGAGAAAAGAGTGTTGTCGACAGCATTCCCGAGGAAACAGAGTCAGAACAGCGCAGCCCGCTTCGAGACGACGCCAAGGACTTCACCACCGTCAACAACTTGAACTCGAGCTTGAACCTAAGCTCGAACCTCAGCTCCAACCTAAAGTCAAATGGAAGTGTTCCCCCGAGCTCTGGGTCCGCCCATGCCCAGGCCCATGCTACGGGCTCGGTCATCACTCCTTCGGCGACGCCCATCACCTCGATTATCCCCACATCCACAATCGACTATATCCCTACTCCGTACTACTTGATGGAAAACATCGCCTTGCTAGGTGACGAGCCCATAGTGTTTGACCTCTGCAAGCCGTTCACCGTGCAACTGTTCACGTTGAACCACGGGAAACTCATCGAGTTCCTCAACACAAACTATAATGCCACACAGATGCACCAGGAGGTCAACCTAATGACACACCACGACGACTCCGTTTTCTTATCCACATTCCTTCTAGTCCTCACGATTAACCTCATAGAGGCAGAGGTCCTCATCAAGTTGAAAAAGCAAAAGTATAAGGACTTCCTCAAATACCCAAAGAAAAACCTTCCACAGCGTAACTTCAAAAGATTCAAGAACTTGATTCACATGAAGTGTATCGAAGTATTTCTCCTAATCGAAAAGAACTTCATAGTGCCGTCCATAGGGCCACCAGGCCCACTGAAAGTGGACTCGGCAACGGCAAACAGTAACCACTTGAATTCATTCCAGGTCTACTACAACTTGTCGCTAAGCTGCCTACACTTGTGCAATTACTACCACACTTTGAACTTGACAAATACGCTAAATACAACGGCCCACATGGAAAACAACTTTGGAAATGAGATGCAAGAGCACCAGAAATTGATGTACCTACGTAAAAGTATAGCCTACTTCCAGCTCATCAACTTGAAATCGAGTGAGGTCACCATGGTCACACAACTCCACGAGTTGTTCGAAATCTTGGTCACCTTTGAGACCTTCTACTTGATCTATCTGTCCAACAACTATAACTTGAATGTTTTGCGAAACAACGATGTCTTGGTCCAGCTAGACTGCTCTCGCATAGTTAACTCCCAGAGCAACTCGTTCCGCTCGTTTCTCTTCCAGCTCGTCGATCTCGTTCGCAACAAAGACATCTTAAGGAGGTTGGCCAAATTCACCAATTTTAACATACTTCTAGAAAACAAAGACACGACAGAACCAAATCAAGAGTACCGCCGCATCAAGGAGGCCGTTTTGAAATTGGTCTCGACAGACCCCATTTTCGAAATCATCAAAATCATCCTTATCTTCAAGATTTTGCTCGTGAATCCAATGGATTCCCATAGAAACAAGGTAGAGCTTAGTTTCTTGATTGGCTATGCTAACCACCATTTGGATAAGTGTAACCTGTACTTGTTCAAGCAGCAGATGCTGAACTACCAGTTATTGCAGCCCATGTTGCACATGTTGAAGATCTCTTTGGACATGATGAGGTACGAGCAGGGTCATCCACAGGGTAATCTCCAAAATAGCGATAAAGCCAAATTTGGTCACCTTGAAGCCGATGAGATTTACTCGGCTCTTATCCAATACAGTGACAACCTCATTAAACACTTTCCGTTCTTTAATAACATCAACAAATTGATCCGGTCGAGTGAATCGTTAAATGAATGGTTCTTGAAATTGAACGACTTGAGAAGCAGTATGAAGAAACCAACACAACAATCTTCATACTTGGACCCAGCACAGGAACAAGAAAATGCTCGTGCTCAATCTGCCCACGCGCAAGCTGCTCATATTGCAACAGTTATCAAGGGTACGAGGTCGCAGAATGACACTCCTCGTTTGAACTCGAGCAAATCGTACCGGTCTTCAGACGATCTGTCGGACGAATCTGAGCAAGAATTGTACATTGGATCGTCTCGTGGTTCGACTAGTTCTATGCAATGGAACGCTGGAGGTCAAACTCAGACACAGACACAGACACAATCGCAGAATCAGAACCAAAACCAGAATCAAAATCCAAATGCAAATGCGAGAAGTAGCCAATCCCAACCGAGCAATCAGAACGTGCAGTCATTGGCTCCTACTCCAGGATACTCTATCGACTCATCGCTTTCCAATTACATTCCTATGGAGCTACCCACGCCGTATGCTGGGTACACACCGCAGTTTCTTGCTTCAGGAAGTCACATTTCAATGGCAGACGTTCCTGAGGACCTTCTTCAAGCGCATGCATCTCACCTGAACCAACAACCGAATTCGCAGAACCAGCAGCAGCAGGCTCCGATCCAAAGAACACAGATTCAAGCGCATCCACACGCATCCAATCCCATCTCGATGGATGGCCTTGATTCATTTTCTCAGTTCCCTATCAGTGCCAGCACCAGGAGTTTGTATAACCTATTCACTCATATAGACGATTTTGATTCGGTTCACGGAGGCAACATTGGCACACCTAACACAGCCAATGTTGGAAATGCACCCACCGGAACAGTCAGTCCTACGACCAGAAGCATGCACAACAGCTTGACGAATCTATTCCAATTCAATCATTCATACATTGATGGGAACCCAAGCCTGGGACGAAGTCAAAGTCAGAGTGGAAGCCAGACTCCGAAGCCATAGTGAAGTCTTCTCCAATAGAGGAATGTGAGCATTCGATGAAAGAAACACACAAATTGTGAATTAGCCTGTTATTTTGTAGCTTTCACGGCGAGCTAATAAGTGAAAGGTACCCGAAGAGAGGTCCAGTGGAAGCTGCAAGTGCGTAATAGGCACCGTATACGCCAAAAATGTTTAAAAATTGATTAGATCCTTTAATATCCAAAACTAGACTTGACCTCTATTGACATTGTAGCCAGGCCACTGCTTGAAAGTAGGATTGAGATTGCGATACTTCAACCACTAACATGAGATTCACACATTAAGACCAATACAAGTTCAAAGGTGATTTGGCGAAGTGGTATCACCAGAAACAAAGCTGTTTAGAGTGAGTTTTGACCAAAATTGGCCATTTTTCAACTTAAATCCAAAATGAAGACAATACTCGGCTTAACAAGGTGTACGAGGCCACTTGCATTCAACTACAGTGGATTGAACTCCTTTTGGCTAGTTCAGTGGATAGTTTGATATGCTGCAAAACCTGGTAGCGCAGCTCGTATAGTGGTCCAACTATTAGGGTAGTTATTAGTAAACGAAGTAGTTATGTAGAAAGTTACACAGAGAAGAGCTCTGTTCTGTCTCTAGAGTTCCAATAAACACTAAACGGATTTTTGAGTGTTGTAGTGCCATTTTGGAGAGTTTTCAGGCGGTTTAGCACTGGTTCGTCGCTAGCGAGAAGTCCTCCTCGCAGTAATTCGCAGTAATTTAGGCACCTAATTTTGCTCTGAATTCATCGCTAGAGCCACAACTACCCAGCCACTTCCGTCCCCAGCGAGGCAAAACAACCCAAACTTCGCCAGGAGAAACCAAAACGTCTAAAGTAGACGCCAGTAGACTTGTACAAGTTCCAACACTTACCAAGAGGCGCATTTAGCGGTACCTTCTCGCAAAGAGTGTCCCCCGAAATGCTCACTGCAAAAGCTCACCAAAATCGTCCAGCAACCGAACAACAAAACAAATAAAAACCAACGACAACCAACACCAACATCCCTCCACCCCCAAGCCACAACCACAATACAGCACAATGGACTTGGACACGGACGTGCCTATGGAAGATGTTGAGGAGAGAAAGGAGACACATATAAATAGCAGTGCCCCGGCTGGTGCTGGTGGCAGTGGAGCTGTCGCTGGAGGAAGTGCTGCACCAGCAGACGCTGCTCTGATCAATCAACTTGACAAATGGATCAGCAAGCTCTCGGGCTGCGAGCCGCTTCTGGAGACAGACGTGAAAAAGCTATGCGACATGGCTATCGATGTATTACAATTTGAAGAAAATGTCCAGCCAGTACAGGTCCCAGTGACGATATGCGGAGACGTCCACGGGCAGTTCCACGACTTGATCGAGCTCTTCAAGATAGGAGGACCCTGCCCAGACACAAACTACTTGTTCATGGGAGATTACGTCGACAGAGGCTATTTTTCAGTGGAAACGGTGTCATATCTAGTCTGTATGAAGGTACGCTACCCGAACCGTATCACCATATTGCGTGGGAACCACGAATCAAGACAAATCACTCAAGTATACGGCTTCTACGACGAGTGCTTGCGCAAGTACGGTCTGGCAACTGTATGGAAGTTATTCACCGACTTGTTTGACTACTTCCCTATCACTGCGCTTGTCGACAACAAGATCTTCTGCTTGCACGGTGGATTGTCGCCAATGATCGAGACAATCGACCAGGTTCGTGATTTGAACAGAATTCAGGAAGTTCCTCATGAAGGACCTATGTGCGATTTGCTCTGGTCCGATCCAGACGATAGAGGTGGATGGGGAATTTCTCCAAGAGGTGCTGGTTTTACTTTTGGACAGGATATCTCAGAGCAGTTCAACCACGCCAATGACTTGTCATTGATTGCCAGAGCACATCAGTTGGTTATGGAGGGGTTCTCATGGTCTCACCAGGAACTGGTGGTGACCATTTTCTCAGCTCCAAACTACTGTTATAGGTGTGGAAATCAGGCAGCAATAATGGAAGTGGATGAACAGCACAATAGACAATTCTTGCAGTACGACCCTTCGGTCAGACCGGGCGAGCCTACGGTGACGAGAAAGACCCCTGATTACTTTTTGTAAAGAAAGAAGAATGCGGAAATACATCTTGATAGTGAGGTCTTACAAGGCACTTGGGTTTTCAAATATAAATCATCTATTCACAATTCCCGTTCAACCATTCCACTATTCAACTATTCAAACATCAAACCAGTTTTCAATAAATGGTCTGATACTCACGAACAACCTCACCAGGTGCTACATTGCTATAAACGAGCTTCTACGAAGCTTATTCTCTTATTACATCCCTCACGACTTGTTCAATTTTTTATAGGCAATACAAGTATTCAATTCGAAGTTCACAGATTGTAGCCTTTCCAGGTCAATATCTGGTTTTTGACTAGGAATCAGAGCAAGAAGCCAAGTTTGGTCATCATAAGATGGGACTACAATTCAAGACCACGCAATGTGGCTCGAAGAGTAGAGCTTACTTGAGTGAAGACAAATAGCTAAACTTAAGTGGGTATTCCTTTATACACCAATTGCTACATCTGCATTACACTACCTTCAAGCCTGTTCTCATCAGCCGTTATTCTGTGAGTGGGTGCAAAATGGTTACATTTGTCATCTCTATGATAGTCACCGTCTCTCAGCTACAATGTCCGACTAGCGGTGTCTAACTTTCAATTGTACAAAGAGATCCAATACTCTCATTTCACCTTGTTTCAAACTCCAAGTCTCGTCCTGTGCATTTTGAATCTTCTAATGGTGGTAAGGAAGCATTTGGTCTCACAATCGTCTTCCAGCTTCAACACTAACCTTTAAGCAGTTTGAATTATTAACCCAAATTTACACAACTTGATCGGAAAACGTCGGAGATTCCTCTCAAAAGATCTATTACGCATCAATTGTGTCTCTACATGCCCATTGCCATACTTTTACTTCAAGATACCTCTCCGTAGACTACTTTGTAAGCTTACCATAGAATAACTTTTCACCTGGCGCTACCAAATTCGAGTCGTGCACGTCCATTTTCTCCAACCAACCAGAGACATCAAAAATCAAAGCCAAAAAATCATCAATCAATCACAACCACCAAACATGTTGAGAGCTCATCGCGCGGTGCTTGCGAAGCCAGGCACGAGATCTATCTATACCTCAGTCCTTGAGTCTGACATCAACATCACCAAAAATGGAAAAGTGAAACTTGCTGTCGGTCCTGGTGGTCGCTCATCTAGAACTGGCTATACTGCTACAGTCTTTGGAGCTACTGGATTCCTTGGTCGTTATCTTACGTCCAAATTGGCCAGACACGGAACCAATACCATTGTGCCGTTCAGAGACGACATGAAGAAACGTTTCTTAAAAGTCACTGGTGACTTGGGAGTAGTCAACTTTGTTGAATTCGACCCTCGTAACTTGAAGCTGATTCAAGACTCAGTGGCTCATTCGGATATCGTATTCAACTGTATTGGTACTGATTACAACACCAAGAACTTCTCGATGGCAGATGTCAATATTGCAATCACCGAACGCATTGCACAAGCCGTAAAAGACGCTGGAGTGCCAAGATACGTCCATGTATCCAGTTACAATGCCGACCCAGAGTCCAAGTCCGTATTCTACGCAACCAAGGGAATTGGTGAACAGGTTGTCCGTTCCATTTTGCCAGATTCTACCATTGTTAGACCTGCCCCAATGTACGGAAGAGAAGACAACTTGTTGAACTACTTGGGTCCAAAATTGAAGATGTGGACTCCTAATAAGAACGCTAAGCAAATCAACCCAGTACATGTGATGGATGTTGCTCGCGGTTTAGAACACATTGGTTACGATGACTCCACTGCTGGCCAAACCTTTGAATTATATGGTCCAGAACGTCTTTCGTTCTTGGAGATTAGACAGATGATTCACGGTGTCACTCAAGATTTCTCACAAGCCGGTATGTTGCTGTACAACTTCGGAGACTACCCAATTCCACTTGTCTTGGCCAAGGCTGTGGCCACTTTGAAGCAAGTGGCTTACTGGAAGTTGACCAACCCAGATCAAATCGATAGACATTTAATCGACCAAAAGATTGATGAGACAGCAAAGACTTTTGTCGATTTGGGAATCACAGATGTCACCCAATTGGCTGATGTTTTGTTCACTTACACCAAGCAATGGAGACATCCTTTGGTATCTCAGAAGGGTGCGCCGTCGAAGAAGGAGTTGGCTAGATTGAGACAATTGGAGCATTTCACTTAGGTTGCTTGTTGCATAATAATACAAAGATAAAACGAATCATAACTGTAGATGTATATTTGTAATTGGGAACTGCTTATCAGGGAGATCTACTCTGGTGCTCTTTGATCCTATACTCGAGTTTATCAAGCTACGTGATCGGAATTCTCTCTAAAAAGTCTCTGTACACTGTCACCGTCCGACTGTGCGAGCTCAAGAGCCGCTTCAGCAGCTCAATCTGTCCATACACAGCTCATCGCTTCAGTTTGGCATCACAATAGCTCCAATACTCTTCGTTAGTTTGGCCTGAAAAACCGCGCTAGATTTCACGGACATACCCGTTCCTTATCAAAAGTATAAATAGTGTTAAAGGAAGCAACTTCGGCAACTTTCAGCAACTTCACCTCACTCAGTAAGCAACTGCAATACAACTCCAGCTGCCTAAACAGAAATGCTTCCTATAGAGAAACTACCCAACGCTGCTGCTTCAGAACAGGTAGAGGTCTTAAGCCAGCTCTTTGAGCCGTGTGTTACTCTTTCAACGTTCGTCAGAGAGACGGTTCTTCCCACAGAGTTCTCCCTGTACAAGGAGATGATAGAACAGGTGCGCGTTGAGCTTCTAGATCTCTTGAAAGAGAATGAATCCGACCCCAGAATCGCTAAGATCATAGCTGCTCACCCTAGATTGGGTGCCCCCAAGCCTACGCAAAAGGTGACGCTATCAGAACACTCTCTGGCCGAGCAGAAGTCACTTGGAGGAGCAGACCCCGAGGAAACCAGAAAATTACAGGAATTGAACGAACTGTACGAGCACACCTTCCCTGGCTTGAGGTATGTTGTGTTTGTGAATGGTCGTTCTAGAGAAATCGTGATGAAGGATATGAAACAGAGGATCGAAAGAAACGACATTAGTTTGGAGAGACTTGAGGCATTCGAGGCCATGTGTGATATTGCTTTGGACAGAGCCAGAAAGATGGGCAGCGAGTAGAGTAGACAAGGCATTGGCGATGTTAAATAGTGAATGCAAAGACCTTTAATTAATTGCTCCCTATCTTGAGAACAGTATCTTCTGAGTCTTCGCAGTTCTTTAGTTGTGATTCTTCATCCTTAGAAGAAGTGAAGAATCAGATGGTTCGAATAAATCAATTCTTGCTCTAGAAGCTCAAAATCGTCTAGCCAACATCTTGTTGACCATAAAATGGCAATGGCTTCTTCGCTTTATCTCTAATGAAAGTACTTCGTTCAAGCTTCTTCTAAGATCTACATAAACCGTTTATAAAGTAGTTTTATGGATATTTTTCAGAACCACGTTGGAAGCCTACTCTTAACCAAGACCTCTATATTGCAAAAACCAGCCATTGGCTAACCCCAGAGGTCCCCAAACGTTACAGAATCCATTCAAAGGTCGAAATCCACCTAGAAGAGACCTCAAAAGTATCCACTTAAGCCTGAAGAAGATGTGACACCATCAACACAGTTTACAGATATTTCAAAAGGCAGTTTCCAGCTCCGACGCTCACTAAGCGAGCGAATTTCAATTCCACCAATCATAGACATCAGGAAGGTCTCACGAACCACCTATTCGACCCTCCAGCGGTGAAAAGTTGCAATTGAACCTTCTCCGAAAGCTCAGATCGTCTAGAAAGCCTCTCCACTCTCGTAGAACTCTCCATTCGCTTCCTACTGGCTTAAACGACTAATTTGCAGGGCCAATTTTCCAGTGGAATCACAGTTGCAACCACCAATTACATCATATCTCCACCATTACGGTGAAAAACTCCGAAAAATTCGAATTTTCCAAAAGGTCCGAGATGTAACAACATCTTTAGCCAACTCCACGCTTCCCACACACCATCTACATCTTCCAGAGGCTAGATCTTGTCTCTTCGTCTCTAATACCAAATCTTTATCGTTATCTATGTTGACCATATATGCAGTCTCGTATTAGCACTCATTAATTAGCAAAAACGCACGACCCAGCCAATTTTTCCCTCCTTAGCTCTAAATTATCAATTGTCCAATCTATCAACACTTGTTACGCCCAAAGCAAATAGCAATTAATCACTCAAAATGGTATGTAAACGTTTATGAACAGCGGGAATTGGATAGATCCAGCAGAATTGGATCGAACGGTGCCGATATTACCTATAACTTTTGACTAACACACTCACAGGCTGGTGCTTTAGAAAACGCCCGCAAGGAAATCAAACGTGTTTCTTTGGAAGACGCTGACGAAACCGAATATGGTCAAATCTACTCTGTTTCTGGTCCCGTCATTGTTGCCGAGAACATGATTGGTTGTGCCATGTACGAATTGGTCAAGGTTGGTCACGACAACTTGGTCGGAGAAGTCATTAGAATCTCTGGTGATAAGGCAACTATCCAAGTATACGAAGAAACCGCAGGTGTCACCGTTGGTGATCCTGTCTTAAGAACCGGTAAGCCACTTTCCGTTGAATTGGGTCCTGGTTTGATGGAAACCATTTACGATGGTATCCAAAGACCTTTAAAGGCTATCAGAGAGAAGTCGCAGTCCATTTACATCCCAAGAGGTATCGATGCCCCTGCATTGTCTAGAACTGTTCAATACGACTTTACTCCAGGTAAGTTACAGATTGGTGACCATATCACCGGTGGTGACATTTTCGGTTCCATCTACGAAAACTCATTGCTCGACGACCACAAGATTTTGTTGCCTCCAAGAGCTAGAGGTACCATCACCTCGATCGCTGAGTCGGGTTCTTACAACGTAGAAGATACAGTCTTGGAGGTTGAATTCGACGGAAAGAAGCACTCCTACTCCATGATGCACACATGGCCTGTTAGAGTCCCAAGACCAGTTGCCGAGAAGTTGTCCGCTGACTACCCATTGTTAACCGGACAACGTGTTTTGGATTCTCTTTTCCCTTGTGTCCAAGGTGGTACCACCTGTATTCCTGGAGCTTTCGGTTGTGGTAAGACCGTTATTTCTCAATCTTTATCCAAGTTCTCTAACTCCGATGTGATTATCTATGTGGGATGTGGTGAACGTGGTAATGAGATGGCAGAAGTCCTTATGGAATTCCCAGAGTTGTTCACTGAAATCAATGGTAGAAAGGAACCAATTATGAAGAGAACCACTTTGGTGGCAAACACCTCCAATATGCCTGTGGCTGCCAGAGAAGCCTCTATCTACACAGGAATCACTTTGGCCGAATACTTCAGAGATCAAGGTAAGCATGTCTCCATGATTGCTGACTCTTCGTCTCGTTGGGCTGAAGCTTTGAGAGAAATCTCGGGTAGATTGGGTGAAATGCCCGCCGATCAAGGTTTCCCAGCTTATTTAGGTGCCAAGTTGGCTTCGTTCTACGAGCGTGCCGGTAAGGCTATTGCTTTGGGTTCTCCAGAAAGAATCGGTTCCGTTTCTATTGTTGCTGCCGTTTCTCCAGCTGGTGGTGATTTCTCCGATCCAGTCACAACTGCCACTTTGGGTATCACCCAAGTTTTCTGGGGTTTGGACAAGAAGTTGGCTCAAAGAAAGCATTTCCCTTCGATCAATACCTCGGTTTCATACTCCAAGTACACCAACTCATTGAATCCATACTATGACGAAAACTACCCAGAGTTCCCAACTTTGAGAAACAAGATTAGAGAAATCTTGTCCGATGCTGAGGAGTTGGAGCAGGTTGTCCAATTGGTTGGTAAGTCTGCCTTATCAGATGCTGACAAGATCACATTGGACGTAGCCAGTTTGCTCAAGGAAGATTTCTTGCAACAAAACGGTTACTCGACCTACGATGCCTTCTGTCCTATCTGGAAGACTTTCGACATGATGAGAACTTTTATTTCTTATCATGACGAAGCCCAAAAGGCCGTTTCCAACGGTGCTTCTTGGGCCAAGTTGGGTGAGGCTACTGCTGACGTCAAGCACTCCGTTTCTTCTGCCAAGTTCTTCGAACCTTCAAGAGGTGAGGCTGAGGGTAAGAAGGAGTTTAACGAGTTGTTGACTTCTATCTCTGAGAGATTTGCTGAAGCTTCTGAGTAGCGCATTAAATGTTTAATTCTGAATTCATTAAAAAAAATAATTACTAGGCAATAAACGATTGTTTGAAAACCATACATCTTGATCTCTTTCATATATCTTATCATCTAACTAAAACTAAAAGCATTTCTCGATAGCACCGCAAGCAAAATTCGAAGTACTCTCCAAGCAACCTGTGATAAAGTTGTCTATGCCATCGACAATGTCACCTACTTCATTCTGTTCAAGTGTCTCTCTGCCGTTGCTCCTCAGCTGTATATCTCTACCTTTGACGTTACTCAACTCTAGCTCAGAGAGAAGAACCGCTTCTGGTGTGTAAGCTGGTTCTGGAATTGGTTTTGGCTCTTCTACAAGAACCCCAGGGTTTGTTCTACCTGAAGACAGAGGTGACGGAACCACAAGAGAAGCCTGTGAGTTTGGCTTGAATGCCACGCTTGAAAATATACGTGTGATATCGGCAGTCTGCGGGCCTGTTTCCACTTGTGGGTTCAGAAGGTGTTCTTGTGGAGATTGAATTTCTACCATACCAAGCCAAGTCTTGATCGAAGAGAAGATTCTGACCGAACCTTGGGTCTGCAACAATGTAGGCATTTGCTGGTAAGGGTGCTTTCCACCAAGGGAGAGTTCATTATTTTGCTGTGAATCACTTGGCCTCCACCTAACCAACCTTTCTTCAATAAAATTGGTGAAGCCATCGGTCAGAGCAAACAATTGAGTGTTCTGTTGGCGAATAATGTCTTGTCGAAGAGTAGCAGTGGCATCTGTAAACTCTGCTTCATGTGGTGGTTCATGCGGCGATTTCAACCCGGCAGAATAGTCAGGAAATGGGGACTCGTTGCCGTACAACATCACGTAGTAATCGTCCGTGCTCTGGCCCTCTTCATCAGAAACACTGAAGCCCGATGCGCTCAAAGACCTGAATTCTTGCATTGCGTACAACTCTACATGGGGAAATTCGGCAAAGTTGGCTTCTCGAGAAATTGATCTGAGACCTCCATTCAGTCGAATGGACTTCTTGAGTGACTTGGAGTGCATTTTGCCTCCAGATGATCCACTAATACATGTGGGTGCCATGGGCGAAGATGAGCCTCCATCAGGGTTGTTCAGGAAGGTTCCAGTGGAGTCATGCAGTGACTTGGCTCTCTTTTGAAGCGATGGTGGGGGGACCTTGGTCTTAGAAACTGAAGCTAACTCGGATGAAATGGGTGAGATATCTTGAGGTACTTCGTGCGACACGTAGCCCTGTCCCACTCTAGCCGGGGAGAATGCAAAGGAGAAGTTGTCACTTGGTGAAGCTGACATTGAGCTGTCTCCATGGAAATCTTCAAAGGGTGTGCATATTTTGAAAGCTGGTACCAGTACAGATCTAACTCTCGAAAGTGCCTTGAATTCTCTCTCGTTGGAAAGAGATTTTGACCTTCTGTACATCTGGGGAGCAGGTAATTCACCCTCTAGAGACGGTGACATTCCTGGTACTTCGTGAACTCCAGTTCTTCGTTTGTGTTGCAGCCATTTGTGGTAGCAGAAGTTGCCCAATTGGGCACTGAAAAGACGTGACTTGCTAGCACTGACAATTCAACACCGTTCGTACATCGTCAATGCTGACAACTAGACAGTGAGGTCCGGCCGTCGGTGGGGCTTCAGTGCTTTGGTCCCCTGATTATACAACCACATTACGTCACATAGGATTCGCTTTGTTGGTCATTCGAATGAATGTGTTGGTCTTTATGAGTGGTGTCTCTCGTATTCTTCGGCGTAGTAGGATGTCTTGTGCTGAATGAAGTGTGATGAAGCGTGATGAAGTGTTGTGCTTGTTGTGTATTCTCGAAGTCTTGTGCCTGTTTTGATTGAGTCCCCTCTCTGAATCAGATCTCGATTGCTCTTTCACCCTCCTCCCCATTCTACTATGTTTAAACATAATGATCATTCATTAAAATATATACGGACTTGTCCATTCAGGATGAACGGTAGGAACTAGGTAGCAGTAACAGCAAAAACAGTCCAAAAGACCTCAGCAATCCAAACACCAGGAATATGAATTAACGTAAAACCAACATCAGAACCGATCAGAGACCACTTGGCCCGCTAAAGCTGGAAACTCTGTCCGCTTATTTGGATCTAGCTCTCACCTTCCGTCTCTTTCTTTTAAGTCTTCTAACTCTCTTCTTTCTCCACTTATTTCTCATTGTGAAATGTGTTGATATGGAAGAAAAGAAGTGAAAGTTGTTGAAAATTGTTCGAAGAAATTTATATGACTGGGACACTTCCAGCTGGTGGGTCGTGTGAGGCAGATTTTCAAAAATTTATTTTAACTATTGCGTATCGGATCATATAGAGCCCTAAAACGATCACGTGAAGGATTACAGCGGAGAAAAATGACTGAAGCAGCTGCTACTGAGAGTCGAACGCGGAACACTTTCTTTATTGGGAGCAGCAGTATCAGACTGAGAACCTTTGGCTCTGCAGTTGATATTTGGGACAGTCCAAACACTAACATGTGCTGACCTGACGTGCTATACCTTGATTTTGAAGCCGTACACCATAGATATAGGACACGAGGATTGCAGGAAAGATAACAGGCTGGCTCTTAGTGGTACATGGTGTTTGTGATGATTCCTCCTTCACAAAGCGTCCCGTATGTTCTTTGTACTTCGTGCTATTTGTTCTATCTGTGTATTGTACTATTTATTCTTTGTACACTGTTCATAGTATAAGCCTTTGTACGCTGTCATTGCACAAGCAGATCGCTGCACTATTTACAACTTCTTTTCCTTCTCCGACTGTATTTTACTCAGCTCTTGTTTTAAGGCCTTGATCAAATCGTCCTTCAAGTTCTCCAACTGCAAGTCAGAACACAACTTGTCTATGGTTTCTTTAGTTATCAATATATCTGAGTTCGCAGGAAGATAAGCTTGATCCATTAATGGTAAATCTTTGAACGCAAGATGACTAGTGCCGTTTGCCTTGGTTGTAGCAATGACGTTGCTATCATCCAGGTCAATAACGCCGTCATTGTCGTTTTCCAACAAATAGTCCAAATGCTTGATTCCCACCAAAGCTTTGATATTACAATACAATCTGTAAGCAATGTAGAAACCAGGCACATTGGGTAAAATAGGCACAAGGGCAAACGGTAACGAAAGTGGCACTCCGATAAGACACGCAATTGCGTACTTTTTATGATACGCTTGTCCGTCTTGCCTATACTGATTCAACTGCGAGAGGATTTCGTGAGGTTTCTGGAATGTTGGATGGTAAAAGGGAATACGCACCAATTGTGCTGGAGTCAATTGAAGCGTATCAACCTGAGACTGCAACACAAGGTTCGACGAAGCATCGACCACGCTGCCCTTCTTCGGATCGTTCTCTGCTAGTTCTCTAATCATGGCTTCCTTGGAGGGGAAGCTTTTCAAGCAGTTTTCCTCGTATCGAATGGTGTCTAACAATCTCTTGACGAACTCCGTAATCTTGATGTTGACCTTATTTGGGGACGTGGAGATCTTAGTCCATAACTTTAGAGCCAATGTGATAGCCTTGTTTTCCAACTTGATCAACGTTGGAAACTTCTGTGCTTGCTCACTATTTAGTATGCTTGGCTTGTGATTGCAGTAGATATATGACTTTGTTTTGGTGAGTGGGATCGATATGACGTAGATATTGGGGAGCGGTGATACCTTTTGGGGTTTCTCCGAGAGTTCAGTCTTCAGAGACTCACTAGCAGCTTTCAACCCAGAACCAACCTTTGATTCAGTCGAATACTTTGCCACCAAAAGTCGTCCACCTCGAACAAAATTCACGTGGTTCCCCATTCCAACAAAGAACACCGGATGGCGAGCAACTCGGTTTATCGACATCATTTCACCTATATTAAGCGAGCAGATACGTCGCAGATGTCTTTGGCAGCTAAAGAAAGTGGTGGTAGGCGTATTTTTCAATTCGCGATTAGCCTCATTCTTGCTCTGCTTAGAAAAAAGAGCACTTGAAATCTGGCGTACAAATAGCAACAAAAGTTAGCTTGAAGACAGGTTAGACAGCAAGATGGCACCTGAGGACGATCTGGTGGACAAAGGAAAGAGCGAAGACACACAGTTGAATAGCAAAGCGAACGACGAGCAAAATGAACTAAATACGAACCAAATCAGACAACTGGAGCCGAATCTATACGAGGACCGATCTTATGAACTGAACCGTCAAGGCAGTGTCCTAACTCGCAATGATCCAGCTGCCAGCTCTAATACTCAAGATGACAACCTTGAGCCATCAATAAGTCGAAATGACCAACCTAAACGCGTTCGACTGCTCCAGCCTTTGAATCCACCGTCTACCGCAAAGAGCACGTTCCCTCCGCAGAGCCCTTCAAACTCTCATGTGCTAAGCAATAACAGCCATGTTAACAGCCAGACAACAACCCAAAGCATTTTCGATACAAATTTGCACTACTACCCTCATAGACCAAATATCATTCCACCGTATGTATTGGATGCCCTATCACAGGTTCACTACAAAGAACAGTTGAACAATTCAAACACAAATGTCCCAAGTCATGACCCGAAGGAAGATGCTAAGGGACACATGGCAAAGCATTTGTCTCACATACTGCACTCTTCAGATGATGAGTACCTCAGTTTTCAAAATGACCTTTTTGTTAAATCAATGCACAACAATTGGCATACGTTTCTCCAATCTGTCAAGCAGCCTTCGTCCTTAGCGGACCCTTACCTAGACCAAGTTTTCGATGACAAAAAACTAGAAGGAAGATGGGGTGGAGACGACAGGCTCAAGGCAGCACTTTTGGGAGACAGCTCTGATGATGACGTTTACTCGAGCGAAATCGGTAGTTTCCCCCTCTTTGGCTGGCTCAGCAGATCACAGAAGAAAAGGAAGGCATACGGTACTAAGAAGAAAGATAAATCGAATAATGGAGACGACACGGTTGTGAGATCGAAGGCTGGATATTGGATGTCTACAAATAAACGAGCCATTGTCATTCCTGCCCTCAAAAGGATCTTCCTCCAAAACCCGTTGATCCCATTGTTCCTCAGAATTCTCATAATTGTTTTCTCTACGGTGGCACTTGCATTGGCAATTTCAATCTTTGTCTTTTCCCGCAGGCAGTACGATGGACTGACCATTGAACAACAACCAAGCACCATAATGGCTGTAGCCGTACAATGCTGTGCAATTTTCTATCTTGTCTACATTGGGTATGACGAGTACGCAGGGAAGCCATTGGGACTCAGGGATCCATGGGGCAAAATGAGGCTCATAATGTTAGATATGCTCTTCATTATTTTCTCTCTGGCAAACTTGTCTTTGGCATTCAACACATTGTTTGACGACGAATGGGTGTGCGAGACAAATCCAAATAGTCCAGATTTATTACGTTTGGGTGTTGTTTATCCCACTGTTTCACTGATATGTCATAGACAAAGAGCACTTGCTTCTATTTTGTTTGTCGTTTTGTGCTTGTGGGTGGTTACTTTCTCTATCAGTCTTGTTCGTGTGGTACACCGTGTAAGTCTGAAGAGCCCAAATGCATAGTGTGGAAGATGAAGAGGAGCTGAATTTCGGTATTGCAAGATAATTTTATGCCACTTGGATACTCATGCCAGTACTATTCACACGACTTATTCAACTTATGAAGCATTCGACATTTGAGCAACCTAAAACAACGAAATGATAAGATGAACATCAAAATATCAAATAAACTTCTACGGACAAGTCAGTGATATCACTGGTTGTCACATTGAAGACGGAAATTCTCAACACATCTCGTGACGACTGTCATATTAATTCACCATCAAATACAACTTTATAAGAGACCTTTCCATACTCAATGTGCCTTGGTGGTCGTGTTCCAACACGCTTCCTTCTAGGCACCAGTACATCACATATATGCATTTATTTATTGATAATTATGAAACAATAAACCGAGCTTTATTCTCCACTTTCAAAGTTGCAGCTGGCAATGCTGTAGATCCCTTGTAGTGTATATCTTCGTAGAAGAAACCGAAATATAGCCTGAAAACGGCATTGAATATTCAGACTCCAAAATTTCAAAATTTAAGATTATAAGTTCTCCATATTAGTACGACTCAGGTATTAAGTCAATGGCAGTAGTGGTTCGGAAGTGAACATCTTCCGTTCAATGTCTACGTCAAGAAGAAATTTGCACCCAAATCCTTGACTAGGATTTTGGTGGAATTGACAAAGTACCTTCCTGGTAATGAAATTTGAGTTTTTTTATTGGAAAGCTACTAAATTAGACATACTTTACTCTTTAAATCTGCTATACCGTTCTGAAGCAGTTTTGCATTGGTTTCATGAGTTTCATGTAGTTTCAAGCGATTACCAATAAATACACAATATGAAGAATTAACAGTCCTAAATTAGAACCAGGTCTCCCTAAATTCTACAAAGTGTCCACCTAGACGATTCTGAACAGTTGTTATACCACTCTATACCTCAAGACCACCTCTTAGAGCTATAACTAACCACTATCTTCAATTCATAGGGCTTACCAAATAGTCGTGCTGTGACCAATTACCAGATCCGTGCGATTTCAGTTGTGTGAGCTTAAACATATGAGGTACCACTCACCATACACGGCCACCTGAAATCCCCCTGACTGCACAATCTCTGACATGTCACTTCCAGCAGCCAGCGACTTGCATGCAACATGGAGCTTTATCCAGCCCGGATTGGAGTTCATCTTGGGCTCGCAGGGCGACCAAGGCGTCACCTCCAAGATGTACATGAATTGTTATACAGCAATTTATAACTACTGTGTTAACAAATCACGCCGTACTAACATTGATCATGCCGCGTCTGGACCCGGAGGCACCAATTCCTACTCATTGGCAGGAGCCGAGATCTACAACAAGTTGGACGACTACCTAACTCTGTTTGTGCGTGCCTTGGAGAAAGAGACTCAAGTATCCTTCTTGGAGTTTTACGTCAGAAAGTGGACCAGATTCACCATTGGTGCTGGTTACTTGAACAATGTTTTCGACTACATGAACAGATACTGGGTTCAGAAAGAGCGTTCAGATGGTCGTAAAGATGTCTACGACGTAAACACCTTACTGTTGATTAAATGGAAGAACGAAATGTTCACTCCCAATGCGGCGGTATTGATCCACGAAGTTTTAGATCTCATTGAAAAACAGAGGAACAACCAGATCGTTGATACTTTGCTTATTTCAACGGCCATTAAGTCTCTTATTTTCCTTAGTTTCGAGAGCCAAGATTCAAAAAAGCCAGGAATCATTGTGTACAAGACCCACTTTGAAGGCGTCTTCCTAGAGAAGACAGCTGCCTACTATAAAGCAGAAAGTGTTGCATATCTCAAAGAGCATAGTGTGATTGACTACATGCACAAGTGCGAAAGTCGTCTTACGGAAGAGATTTCAAGATCTAACAACTACTTGGATGAGCATACAAAGAGATACTTGTTAGAGACGTTGAACAGAGTGTTGGTTGAAGATCATGCTCAGGAAATGTACGACCAGTTCTTGACTCTTTTGGAGCAAGAGCAATTGGAAGATATTCAAAGAATGTACAAATTGTTGTTTAGGGTGCCAAAGACTATTGACCCCTTGGCAGCGACATTTGAGGCATACATAAAGGAGGAAGCATTCAAAGCAATACAAGATTTGAAAGAAGCTTCCGTTTCTCCTGCAGTGGCTTCTCCAGCACTTCCTTCGCCAAATGCGGCGTCTCCAACAACTGCAACTCCAGCAACTGCAGGTCCAAAACGTGTTGCCACTACCGATCCAAAACTCTACGTCAACTCGCTCATATCAATCTATTTAAAATTCAACGCAATTGTCGATACGGCCTTCAACAAAGACACCCGTTTCATCAAGGCCTTGGATAATGCTTGTCGCCACTTTGTCAACAAGAACCCTATTGCTACTCCAACAGCAAAGTCTGCGTGTAAGACTCCTGAACTTTTGGCTAAGTACTCAGACTTGTTCTTGAAGGGAAATGCAAAAGAAGCAGATGTCTTGGATATGAATGTCGACGATATGATGATTGTTTTCAAATTTGTAAATGATAAGGATGCATTCGAAGAGTTCTTCCGTCGTCAATTGGCGAAGAGATTGATCAACGGAAACTCAAAATCGGAAGAATTGGAAGAGAGTATCATCCAAAGATTACAAGAGGAGAATTCAATTGAATACACCTCAAAAATGACAAAAATGTTTTCAGATATGAAGGCTTCTCAAGATTTGAAGTATAGAGTACCGCTTCCAGAGAATTCTCTTGTGAAAGATTTTAATCCTTTAATCTTGGCCCAAAGTATGTGGCCATTTAACCACTCCGAAGACTACAGTTTGCTAGTGGCTCAAGAGTTGACAGAACCTTTCAAGAGGATTGTGGCTGAATATGGTGTACAACACTCAGGAAGACAATTACAGTGGTTATGGAACCACGGTAGAGCTGAAGTCAAGGCTAACTTGTCAAAGAAAGGTAAACCCCCATTCAGTTTCACTGTTTCCAATGTCCAATTGATGATATTGGTTGCATACAATAACAATAACAGCTACACTGTATCAGAGTTGCACGAGATCGTGGGCACTGCAAAGAATGTGTTTGACGCACATTTGCTACCATTGATTAAGTATAAATTGTTGGAACCTTCAGAGGCTACAGTGACCCCAACAACCAGATTGACAATCGTAGAAGAGTACAAATCGAAGAAGATGAAGGTGAACTTTATCAGTGTGATTAAGAGTACCGAAACTAAACAGGAAGAGGATGAGGCAAACAAGGAGATTGACGAAACGCGTAAGAACTTCTTGTCCGCTTGCATTGTGAGGATAATGAAACTGAGGAAAACAGTCAAACACAATGATTTGATTAACGAAGTTATGCCACAGACTTCTTCAAGATTCCTGGCAAAAATTCTAGATGTAAAGAGGGTGATCGACTGGTTAATTGAGAGGCAGTATATTCAACGTATTGACAACAATACTTACGAATATTTATCGTGACGTATGTATAAGTATATGGGAATGAATTGCACTTATGAATTCTAGTAGTATCAAGTGGGCAACTAAAAGCGTACCTTCTTTCTGGCTGGCTTACTGATTCTCTGAGGTGTTTCTACTTCCGTTTCAAGAAACTGTTTCACAAACTCAGGCTGTTGTCTTTTCTGCCTGAGCTTCGCCAAGTTGTCATTATTGAACAAGTAGACCAGCCATTTTGTTAAATTACCTGTAGTCTCGCACAGGTGTTTCAATAATGAGTCTGGGTTTTCCAGGGCCTGTATAACAGTGCTTAACTCTTCGTGTGATGGTGGAGCTTCAAACTGGCAGTATTCTTTGCCTGATTCCAGTGGAAGAAACTTGTGTTGAAGAATGTATTCGCGCATACCTGTATCATCAATTACATATTTTCGAGTTTCGTTGCCTGTGGTAACTGGAGCATCGCTTGGTCCTGCTGAAGGAGTTTCTTCCTTTTGCTCGTCTTTACTTCTCCTCTTGTATATTTCCTCTTCTAGTGTGCCCTTCAAAACAAGTGTTTCAACATACACATCTTTGGTTTGACCAATACGATGTGCTCTTTTGATTGCTTGAGCTTCAACTGATCGTTGCCAAACAGGACTGACAAAGTATACGTGAGTAGCTGCAATTATCGTGAGTCCGTGTGATGCTAAGCGCAAATCCATAATCAAAGTAATACCGCCTGAGGTTTCGCTGTCAAATGACGTGAAGTCTGACAAATTTTTGGCACGCATGGCAGGCGATATGAAGGTTGCGTACAAGATATAATTAACTCCAAGGACGTCCAAGAGCTCAGTGAGATAGTAAGCACTGTCCTCAAAATCAAAGAATACAAGTGACTTAACCATATGCTTCTGGTGGTCTAGAAGCCTACTCGAAAGATAAGAGAGTTTGGTCAGTGCAGTGCCCAATATCTTGGTCTTCTTAATGTTTTCATAGTTCCAGTCCTCCTTTGCCTCGGTTTTCTGTGTACCTAGACCAGTTTTATGAATTATTTCGATCTCTTCGATCTCATCCATTCTCTGGCTCTTTGAGCCATTTATTGCATTCACTACCTGACCCTTCTTTATTTCTTGAGTGGTATCTTGCTTATTGAATTTCTCCGCATTTCTCTTTACGTTCTCTTTCCAATATCTGTTCCAGAATGGCTTTGCCAAAAAGTCAATTCTTTCTTGTAAGTTAACATCAGTTTTAGCAAATCTGTTCTTGTAGAAAAACTCTTGAACCTGGTGTAAATGAGGTGCTCCAAATACACTTACCTGCGATGACAAAACTCCAGTACTGAACGCCAGAACAAAAATGTCTGGTAATTGATATACATAATAGTTCATTTCGTGAAGTAATGCAGAGGTTCTCCATCGAGCATTACTTAATGCCAATTGTGCAATTTCTGCTGATTTCTTCAAGAGATCTCTATCTGCTGAAGAGTACACTAACAGACCATCAGAGCGCTTTTTCACTAACGAGTCAGTGCAAATTTGAATTAATGTCTCGACATCCTCTTGCTTAAATCCAGTCCAATGGAAAGTTGCTCTTTGCAAGTTTGTAACCAAACGGCGCAATTGGGACACATTGGCAGGGTGAAACATGTAATCAATATCTTTCCGTTCCAGCAGAACGGCATTCACTGCAAGGACAGCCGTGAACAAGTTGATGGAAAGTCTGTTGTGATACGATGGTTCTAGAAATACTGCCTCATGATGCAAATGAGGTAGCTGCAAGTCCGACTCAATATCTTCCGAACGATGCCTTATCATAATACTGTCAAGCAAATGGGCAATAGTCAACTCGGAACCAAATATTCTGCCCATGAACGGCTTGATCACCTGATTACCCCAATACTTGGGCTGTGAATGAAATGGCTCTATTTGCAAAAAGTTTCCAACCAAGTTACCCAATTTGACTAAATCTTCTCGCTCACGAAAGTTGTCTCGCACTGTGTATTTCAATTTGCGCTTAGGGCTGTTTTCTACTTCCGTCTCTTCGTCCATGTGAAGTTTCGTTAGACCTGAAGTAGGTGTTCCTGTTACAGCCCACCTCCTTTCAGACTGAATTTGTTTGCAGAGTATGCTTGTTTTAGATTTGGAACTCGCCGAATGGCCCTCATCTATGATTAAGCGTTTCCAGTAGACTTGATGTAGAGCGCTTTCCGATTCCTGCTTGGACAAGAACGAATTGGTGAGTATAATGGCGTCGAACAGTAGGAGCTCTTTTGCGGTAGGTAGCTCAGAAGAGTAGACTGTACCGTCCTTCAGAACTTGTCCCTTGAAGTGACTCGATATGTACAAAACTTTCAAGTAGCCAGGTTCTACATGTTTTCTGATTTCAGTGCTCCACTGGTGAAATAAGTTATCAGGAACCACTATCAATGTGGTGTTACAAAGAAAGAGTGTCTTGTAAGTTATTTCGTGCCTTCTTCGCTTCGAAGGCTGGCGCATTCTAAGTGAGTATGCAGATTCATAATAGTTATCGACTAATGGAATTTTGAAACTTCCTGGGTTGTCGAGAAGTGTTCGTATGACGCTCTCAGGTAAATCATCCTTATAGTAGCTCCAAGGTAACGAATTTTGGGCAATAGAGTTTCTGCATATGTCCACTAACGACGAGACGCTAGATTGAACTGAAGTCTCGTCAAATATAAGTAATTGATCGTGAGGAATTCGCAGGTAATCGTTCTTAGTTAGGCAAATCAAACTAAGGCATATCAAAGTCTTCCCCAAGCCCATATTTTCGGCAAGTATACCACCTCGAGGCAATCTGAATGTTGATGGTTTGTCAAAAAAAGTATATGTTGCTAAATCGAAGTAGTAATATCGATTCGAATTCGGGCATTTCAAGCGCAACATGTTTGGCAGCAATGCGTACAGGTTCTTTGTTTCTCGTTCAAACATCTTGCACACAGATCTGACTTGAAACGAATAGAGATTTGACTTTATACCAGGGATTGCTGCAGTACCAGTTTTGGAGGCATTCACCAATCTCAGAATAACTTCAGGAGGAGTGGGTAGAGACGTGCTCAGTTTTGCAGATTTTGGGTAGTGCTCCAAGGATGGAGACTTGACTGAATTGTACACTCTCTGCAACTTCGTGAAAAGTGATACTTCAACCTCTTCCTCACCCATTTCTGCTGGCAGATTCAAAGTCCACCTGGTCAAATGGCGATGCAAATGAGACTCAGGAATCAGATCAAACCAGAAGTCTATTAACAGCAGCAAGTGGCCCAGCCAACCTGCAGCTGAATAATCGATAAAACCGATTAAAAATGACCACGCCTGTTTCAAGTTCTTCTCCAATTGTATTGCGCTTCTTCTGTTCAAACGCCACTCATTCAAGTGCCGTGAACCAGGGATGTCTGAGCTGACACTGTATAGGCGAACCTTACATATTACGACTGAGTCTATTTCCAACAACGTATAGGTTCCAACGATATACTTATAAGTCGTGAGAAACCTCAATTGAAGTATAATAGGATTTACCAATTCACCAAGCTGCTTGATCTTGAGGTTGTACATCAAAAAGTTCAAATCGAGCCAATTCCACCTTGATCTTGGTGCAACTGGAACCCCAAGTATTGCTGTGACTTCCGTAGGTAAGTTGTAGAAGCTTATCGTACCAACAGGCGTTAGACCCCTGAGATCGTTACATATTTCAGCAATGGCCTGGACCTTAGTCTGCGAATTCGGGTTGTCTTTAGTCATCTCGGAGTGAGAAAGTGTGTAGTTTCAGAGCCTGTTTCATGGAAATATGGTTCCAGCACCTCTTTCATGGAAGTTTCAACGGTGACAGACAATGAGAACTACCTGGATCTTGACCCCTAAACAGAAGAGAGTGGCGATAAGTTGTGGATTTGTTTCATAGCTGTTGCAGATTGGCAGCAAGATGCGAAATTTGGTAGCGCACAATCGAGGTTATATTGGCCGAAACTTGATCACCCAAATCGACTTCTCTTGCACCAACGGCTCTTACACATCCAACATGAGCACCTTTTTATTGGAGGTACCTGTTAAGAAAACAGAGGAGATCAACTGGACGAAGCCATTGAACAACTATTTGTTATCCATCTATGGCAACACCTCGGAATACCAGCTGGATTTGACGGCGTTCAATAAATTGAGGCTGGACTTGCGTGGAGTCAATCCCGACAATAATGGTATAAAGATGTACTGTAAGTACTATAGCCAGGTCGAGTTACTTGACTTGAGAATTCCCTTTGCCACGGTGAATAAACACAAGAAAATCGAATTCGTGTGGTACGATGTGTTCCACCACGGGGTGGAGCACTCTCAGCACGCACTTCCGTTCGAAAAGGCCAATGTGTTATTCAATCTTGGGGCTGTATTGTCCAAGGTTGCAGTTTCGAAGTATAAGGACTCCAAGGATGGTGTCAGCAGCGGTGAACTGATTCAATTGTTTCTGCAAGCCGCCGGTGTTTTCCAGTTCCTTAATGAAAACTTCTTGCACGCTCCACTGGCAGACCTAAGTCAGGCAACGGTCAAGTTCTTGGTGAAGTTGATGTTGGCACAGCTGCAGGAAGTGTTTGTTCTAAAAGTTATTAGTGCTGATGTGGAACAGGCCAAGAATTCGTTGATCTCGAAATTGTGTAGGAGTGCTGCATTTCACTACGAGTCTTGCTTCTCGATGATCAGTCACTTGACCGGTGCAAGTGATTTTGCAGACGAGGACCAAGATGATGATGACGACGACGAGCTTGAAACTATTGATCCCATAAATGCTCCCGCAGAGTCAACCAAAAAGGTTAATGCCCCGCTTGACATCTCATGGCTAGCCACAATCCATTTGAAATTGCTCTACTATAAGTCACTTGCCTTTTATTACAATGGTTTACACTTGGAGTCTGCAAGAAAATATGGAGAAGCGTTGGCATATCTCACAAAATCTGCAGAGATCTTGAATGAAGTATCACCGGCCACATTAAAAGGAGTCGCAAAGAGCCCTAGCAATGATGTTTATGAGCTTTTGGATATTGTAAAGTACCAAAGAGATGCCGTTGGGATCAAATTGGCCGATTTGAACAAGGATAATGATTTGATCTACCACCTGATAATCCCCTCGCTTGTCACTTTGCCAGACATCAAACCAATGGACAGCTCCAAGATAATTCCTATAAATGAAAATAAGGTATTCCAAGAGGTCAATGACCATAACTACGGGAACTTCTTAAACAATGTTGTGCCCATAAACATCCACGAATTGTTAAGTTACTATTCGGAAGAGAAATCCCAGTTCTTGAGAAACGAAATAGACTTGGTCGATGTTTCCAATGAAGAGTTACTGTCTGTTTTAGAGTTTCTTCATTTGCCAAAGGATTTGGCCGAATTGAAAGCAGTTGTAAGTAATGTTGAAGGCAAGGAAGGCTTTGATGCAGCTCTTGCAACCAAAGCGGACGAGATAGCTGCAAAATATACAACTGACGCTGCGAATAAGGAGAAGGTTTCAAAAATGAGAAAGGAAATTTATGACACTGTTACGGAAACAGACTCTTTACTTTCTGGCAACTTTCTTGCTCACTTCAAAGAAGACATTTTAAAGATAAAGAAGTCGTTGTACGATGCAAGTAACCTGGACACCAAACTATTTGAACTTGTTGGGGACTCAAAATTGTATTCAATTTTGGGGAAAGGCCTGCAATCAGCCGAGTTTCAAGGATTATTCACCAGTGGTGGTGTATCAACGGGAACTGAAATTAGCTTGCTTGACTTTGATGATAATTCAAAAGGTACCACTGATGTCGAATCCCAGATCAAGCAAGTCGAAGATTTGATGTACGACTTGAATATGCTTAAATCGACTAAAAACAAGTTGATTGAGAGCTTGAAAGCCGAAATTCATGGAGATGAAATCTCGGACATTTTGATCTTGAATAGCCGCATCAAGTCGACCAACGAGATCAAGAGTGTTATTTTTCCTGCAGAACTCAAAAAGTTTCAGCCATACAATGAGGAGTTGGACAAGTTATTGCAGAAACAAAAAGAGTTGGTTGAACAGTTAAAGGAAAAGTGGGGATACTTGAATTCAAACCAGGAGGTTAAAAAGCTACAAAAAGATAAGCTGACAGAGACGAATCTAGTAGCGATACAGCTGGGAAAGATTGCACAGTTGTACGACAACTGGTCTAAGTACACGATTGGATTAGCCAGAGGAGCCGAATTTTATGCGAAATTGTTGCAGTATGCCGTTGGATTGAGGCTGAGAGTGCAGAAAGAGTTGAAGGCACAGAGCGAGAGCAAGGCGCAAGCTGATTTCACTGGAGGATTTGCCAATATGAATATAACTGGTGGAAGTGCCAGTGGACCTGCAATTCCCCCAAGACAGTACCAGCAAAGCCCTCAGAATCCGCAATACCAAGCTTCACAGAATGCTGGATATTATTCTGGTGGAGCACCCTCCTTGGGATACCAGCAGCAGCAGCAGCAGCAGCAGCCGCAACAGTTTTCACTGCCAATGTTGTATGGTGGCACCAACGGTGCACCACAGCTACCACCAAAGAGACCATCGCAGGGGCAACTTTCACATGCACCTCAAGGGAGTCAATATGGTCAACAGGGTAGCCAGTACGGTCAGCAGGGCAGCCAGTACGGACAACCGGGGGGTCAATATGCCCCTCAAGGCGCACAGCCTCCTATTCAGCAATCTCCGTATGGTCAGCAAGCCCCCCCACAGGGAAATCAGCCAGGCAACAACAGCAACTTGATCTACGACCAACCTTCAACTTACGATCCGAACATGTACAATTTCTTTGGTAAGTAATTACAGTATGTTTGCAAGGTTGTGGTCTTGAAGAGTTTGATACTATTCACTGGACAATAGAGAAATACAAAAAAAGTCTAATTCGATGTGTAGTTCTTTGGTGTAGAGTGAACCTGCGTGGTTCGCTATTATGGTCTTATGACACGCAAAGATCGAACTGGATTTGCACCCAAACTTCCAGGTTGCTCAATAGGATATATGCTCGAAGAAGTCCAGCACCACTATAACCTGATCTGATCTGATCTGAGCACTGCAGAAAGGGCTTGGATCACGTGTAAAACCTACATATAACATAGTGAAATTCGTACCCACCAACTCAGTTTGGAACCACTCACGGTGCCAGAATTGATGACCCAGAGACCTCGAATTGGAAAGGAATCCACTGGACTCCTCAGAAGTGCCAAAAACCGTCTCGTTGCGGGCATTTGGAACCATCCGCAGGGCTCTGGCAGCTCCAGCCAAGCATTCGCCTTTCCGGTCAAGATCCAGCACCGTTGAAGCTCAGTTAACATTTTCGTCAGATGAAATCGAGTTGACATTTTTGTCAGTTCGCTAATTTGCACCCAAACCTCGGTCTCTCCAACTGGTTTCGTACTACAGCTCCGCCAGCACGCGAAACAGCCTGATTCGCGAACACAGGCGCTCACATCAAGCCCCCCCATACCCAGCAACAATGGACCCTTTCCGTCACCACCCCACCAGCCGTAAACGCTTGAGACCGTGGTGGAAGGACCCAGCACACGTGACATATACCGTTATTTTTTTTTCTCGTATTTCTCCCGATTGGGGTCGTACGCCTCTTTCTATTTATAACAGCAACATCCTCCAACAAACTCTTCATCAACAACACTCCACCTATCCCTTGAACCCCCTCGGAAAGCTCCTCACGCGGTACACATAGGTTACGAAAAGAACCCGAACCGTCCAGTCTCCGAAACCTGACGAAAGCTCGCCAAATCAGAGAAAGCTCAAATTCGCAAATCATCACCACTTTAAAAAACTTCTTCTGCCAAAGCCTCCTTTTCCTTCGCTACAAAGACGTTCGCTATAATGAAAGGCAGCTTTTTTGTGTTGCCGTTACTCTCGCTAGTAAGCCTTGCCAGCTTTGCATTTGCAGACACGCTCTGCAACGCCGACAGCTCTTGTCCGCAAGACAAGCCTTGCTGCTCGCAGTTTGGAGTGTGTGGGTCCGGATCGTACTGTCTTGGTGGCTGTGATGTCAGATTCAGCTACAACTTGACGGCATGCATGCCTATGCCGATCATGGACTCGTTCACCACCACCTTCGACAACACCAGCGACCTGGTGCTCAACCAGTACGGCTTCTTGGGAAATGCGTCCGAGACAGACTGGGTCTACTCGGGTAACTTGGACACCCACGAGGGTGCTGCTCTCTTGCAGATGCCGAAGAACTCGGGTGGTACCATTATTTCCTCGACGAAGTACTTGTGGTACGGAAAGGTCAGTGCCACTCTTAAAACGTCCCACGACGGAGGTGTGGTCACCGCGTTCATTCTCTTCTCCAACGTCCAGGATGAGATCGATTTCGAGTTCGTGGGTTACAACTTGACCCAGGCCCAGAATAACTTCTATTCCTTGGGTAAACTTGACTACAAGAACTCTGAAAACTCGTCGCTCTCGGACACCTTTGCCAACTACCACACCTACACCATCGACTGGAAAGAGGACCAAATCGAGTGGTCCGTCGATGGCCAGCTGGTCCGTGTCTTGAAGAAGACCGACAAGTGGAATGCCACCGAGAAGAGATTCGACTATCCACAAACCCCAACCAGAATCCAGTTTTCTTTGTGGCCTGGTGGAAATGCCACTAATGCACCTGGTACCATCGCATGGGCCGGTGGTCCAATCAACTGGGATTCCCAGGACATCCAGAAGAACGGCTACTATTATGCGCTGGTACAAAACGTCACCGTCGAGGCTTACAACTACCCTAAGAATTTGACCAAAATCGGTCCTTCCAGCGATGGTGACTACAACTCGTTCCTCTACAACTCCACAGCTGGAAATTCAGATAGTGTTGTTTTGACCAACAGAAAGCAATGGCTTGGAAGCATGGAGGATTCTGGTTTGGACCCCCACAATGACAAGTCGCTGTCGTCGCTGAGTTCCAAGCTGAGCACCAAGCTGAGTTCTTCCTCCAAGTCTTCGGGCACGAATACTTCAACTGGTAAATCTACAGCCACTACCACCAACACCCAAGTTGGTAACCCAGGAGCTGCAGGTATGGCTCCACAGAACGACGGTGGTGACCAGAACACGGATGCTGACACCACAACCGTCCCTCCTTCGACCCAGACTGGCTTCATTCAGGACAGTTCTGCACCAGCCACTTCGTCTGGTTCTTCGCAGATCTCGAGCAAAAACGAAGCTTCCGGAGTAGTGAGCATTTTCGGAGCCATCTTGGTCGGACTTGCATCGTTCTTGATGTGAGTTCTGCCCCGCTGCTGTCACCCTACATCTCAAAATAAACATTTTCTTATATGACCAGATGTCGATAGGCATGGTTACCCACCTATTTTCTAGACATCATTATATCTTCGTATGTACCTTACGGGGTCAAACCCTCGAAGTTTTTCAATAAAAGTATTTGCGTTTTATAACAGGCTCTGTCTGACCTCGGCCGAATCCGTTCACGGACAGTCTACCCTGCTCCGGTTGCTTGAATATGGACCGTCCTGTAAGCGATCCAGCTAGCAGCCAAGTTTGGTAGATCAGTGCACGTGACTAAAATAACGCGTGGCACTTTCCACAACTTTTCAACAAAAAAACATACTACGTACACCTTCCAAAGTATCCAAACTAAGCAAGCAACACTATCCATCCAAGATGAAGATGCTCACGAAGTTCGAGTCCAAGTCCTCGCGGGCGAAGGGCGTGGCATTCCATTCCAAAAGACCTTGGGTTTTAGTATCGCTCCACTCGTCCACAATCCAGCTTTGGGATTACCGTATGGGAACCCTCATTGACCGTTTCGAGGACCATGTTGGCCCTGTTAGATGTGTCGATTTCCACCCAACGCAGCCCTTATTCGTTTCTGGTGGTGACGACTACCTGGTCAAAGTCTGGCTGTTGACACTGCGCAAGTGCATTTTCACCTTGAACGGTCACTTGGATTACATCCGTAGTGTCAAGTTCCACCACGATTTACCTTGGATTATCACTTGTTCCGACGATCAAACCATCCGTATTTGGAATTGGCAGAACAGGAAAGAGATTGCATGCTTGACAGGCCATAACCATTACGTCATGTCTGCTCAATTTCACCCTCTGCAAGATTTGATTGTTTCTGCATCGCTTGATCAAACCGTCAGAGTGTGGGATATCTCGGGCTTGAGAAAGAAGCACTCGGCTCCAACATCCTCCATGATGTCGTTCGAAGATCAATTGCAGAGACAGCAATTGCCTCAACAAGACATCTTTGGAAACGTCAATGCCATCGTAAAGTACGTTTTAGAAGGTCACGATAAGGGTGTCAACTGGGCCTCTTTCCACCCAACTTTACCATTGATTGTCTCCGCTGGGGATGACAGGGTTGTCAAGTTGTGGAGAATGAGCGAAACCAAGGCCTGGGAGGTCGACACTTGTCGTGGTCACACAGGAAACGTCTTGTGTGCTATCTTCCACCCACACCAAGATGTCATTTTATCCGTTTCTGACGATAAAACAATCCGTGCCTGGGACTTGAACAAGAGAACGCCTATTAAGCAGTTCAGAAGAGAAAATGACCGTTTTTGGTTGATCTCTCCTCACCCACTGATGAACTTATTCGCTGCCTGTCATGATACAGGTGTGATGGTTTTCAAGTTGGAACGTGAAAGACCAGCTCACGCCATTTTCCAAAATAAGGTGTTCTATGTTAACGCAGAAAAGCAAGTCCAATCTTACGACTTCACCAGAGGTGAACCTCTGTTGCCAATGCTTTCGTTGAAGAAAATCGGTAAGCCATTTTCATTCATTCGCAGTATGTCATATAACCCACTGGACAACTCTATTTTAGTTGTGCATGGTGAAAGTGAAACTGGAGGATACTGTCTTATCCAGTTACCAAAGCATGTCACTGGTGCTATTGAACCTAGCGATATCCACCTGGGTGATGGTAACTTTGCCAGTTTCATTTCCAGAAACAGATTTGTTGTCTTTGTGAAGTCAACAAAGGTTTTAACCGTTCGTGATTTGAGCAACAATATTACCAAGACCGTGCAACTTGACTCATCCGTTATTGATGTGTTGTATGGTGGTGCTGGCCGTATCTTGCTTGTCAAGAGCAATTCCGTAATCAATTATGATGTTCAACAACGTCGTGAATTAGCCGAAATCAGCGTCAAATTCGTTAAATACGTTGCGTTTTCTGCTGACGGACAATACTTGGCCTTCTTATCGAAGCATACAATCACCATTGCTAACAAGGATCTTCAATTGGTCACTTCTATGCACGAAACAATCAGAATCAAATCCGCTGCTTGGGACGACTCTGGTGTCTTAATCTACTCCACCTTGAACCATATCAAATACACCTTGTTGAATGGAGACAATGGAATTATCAAGACTTTAGAGAACACAATGTATGTTACAAAGATCCAGCAGGATACTATCTTCTGTTTGAACCGTGCTGGTCAAGTTGAAGCAATCAAGATTGACCCAACTGAGTACAGATTCAAGAAGGCTTTGGTCAACAGAAACTTCAACGAAGCCTTACGTATTATCAGAAACTCTAACTTGGTTGGACAAAACATCATTGGGTACCTCCAAAAGAAGGGTTACCCTGAAGTTGCCCTCCAGTTTGTGGAAGATCCTGAGACTAGATTTGAGTTGGCTTTGGAATGCAGCAACTTGCAAGTTGCACTCCAACAGGCAAAGCTTTTGGACAATGCCAAGATCTGGGAAAAACTTGGAGACGAAGCTCTCCTCCAAGGTAATTTGGACATTGTGGAGTTTGTTTACCAACAATTGCATTTGTTTGACAAATTGTCTTTCCTTTATTTGTATAAGGGTGACCCTGAAAGATTGAAGAAAATGTCTACTATTGCTGAACACCGTGGAGATGTTTCAGGATTGATACAGAACACTTTGTACAGCAATGATATCAAAAAGAGATGTGAAGTATACATCTCCGGAGGCATGTTGCCTTTGGCATACACTTTGGCCAAGTCAAATGGGTTAGAAGAGTTTGCACAGCAAATTTTGAGCGAGGCTGGTGTTGAGGAAAAGGACGTACAGTTGCCTGAATTGGGCCAAGTTGTTCCTTTACCTGCCCCATTAGCTGAACCGCTTGCCAACTGGCCGGTCAGGGAAAGCTCCTTGTCATTCTTCGAAAGTGCATTAGTTAACGGAGAAGCTGTTAATGAGCCTGAAATTCAAGAACAGAATCAAGAATTGATTTCGGATGTTGCCGCAAACGTTCTTGAAGATGATGAAGAAGAAGCTGGTGGTTGGGATTTGGATGAAGAATTGGACAGTGACGTGGATATCGACGTTGAAGACGTATCTGCGAGTGTTGGTGTTGATTCTATTCCTCTTACTGCCGCCGCAGAAGGCGAGATTGCACACTGGCTACGCAACGCGAAGACCCCTGCTTCATATGCTGCTGCAGGTGCCTTTGAACAAGCTGCTTCTCTCTTGCACAAGCAAGTTGGTGTCGTTAACTTTGAACCATTACGCCCAAGATTCCTTGAGGTGTACCTGGCCTCGAAGGTACTTCTCCCTGGTGTGTCTGATTTGCCTGCAATGAAGGACTTCATCAGAGCACATAACGACGAAGATAATCCAAATAAATTCATGCCATTGATCCCAGGGTACTCCAAATTGGAAGATCAATTATCTGTCGGTTTCAAGCAGTTCAAGGCAAACCAATTGCCAGAAGCAATTGCTACCTTCAGAAGTATTTTATACAGCATCACCCTTATAACTGTCGATTCTGATGATGAGGAAGCCAAGTGCAAGGCTATATTGGTGTTGTGTCGTGAGTACATCTTAGGATTGTCGATCGAGTTGGCACGTCGTGCTTTGGACCCATCTGATACCAAGCGTAATTTGGAGTTGGCAGCTTACTTCACCAGAGCCCAATTACAACAGGCACATAAAGTGAATGCTTTACAAGTTGCAATGACCCAATCTTTCAAGTTCAAGAACTTTGCAAGTGCCCTGTACTTTGCCAGTGAGTTATTGAAATCGGTCACCTCTGGACCAAGACACGACCAGGCCGTCAAGTTGAAGGCTAGAGCTGACACTGTTGCTAGCGATGCCATCGACATTGACTTTGACCCTCACTCCGACTTTGATATCTGTCCAGCCACTTATACTCCTATTTACAGATCCGACCCAGCTGTTTCGGAGGCATTGTGCGGTGCCCGTTACAAGCCAGACCAACGTGGAAATGTTTGTGTTATCACTCAAATCACAGCAATTGGTGCACCAGCCTCTGGTTTACGTATCTTAGCGTAGTTTTTATATTACTAAATTGTATAAAAGTGACTCCTAAGGGAGTGAAAGAATTGTTAGCAATGTAAGGGTGTCAAAGTTGTCAAATGACTAGCTTATATTAGAAACATATATAAAATTGGGTGCAAAAACGCAAGTCAATTGCCGCTAAAAAAATGCTCCATTAAGAAAAGCAGAGCTTGCACTATTCCTGGTTATTCTATACCTTATACTCTCTTATACCCCGAATATAGGATACTTCCTCCTTGAAGGTGTGCTGGGACTCAGTGTTTTCGCAGTTTTGAAGTCAAACTAATTGAGCTGAGCAAGTTTACTTGCAAATACACTTCAGTTTGGCATGATTTAGGGAGTTGGGCACCAGCATTTTCAACATATATCTACGAATTTAAACGAAAAAACGAAAACAAAAGTGAAGGCCAAGTATTTAACTCCTCTGAAACACTTTAAACAAGCAGAAGCATTTTAAAAGTAGGACTGAGTGCTTTCTTGAAAAGTCATTAAGTTTTTCTAGGTTTTGAGTGGAATATATTGGGGACTTGGAGTTTCAGTTTGTACGGAACTCTGTAATAAAAAGGTCCAAAAGGCCTTTGAATTGAGTCGCTATCCTATTCAAATATTAACTTGCGTATTCCAAATGGAATCAAATAAATGGGAGCAAGATATCAAGAAATTAAGTGTATGTGTTGCGACCACTAAAAGTTGAACGAAAGAAACCACCCTTATTTAGACTCCTTAATGAAGGGACTCTAAGGTGAAGTGGAACCGAATTCTCAAACTTCACACTCACAAATTTCATTCCAGGGCATGAAGCTGAGTCAAAAGTCACATTAAGACTTCTGTTTCCCCATAGAACGTTCCTCACCTACTATTAAGTCAATCGTATGCTATATAGCCGTTTTCATACTCCCAAAAAGACAACTAACTCCGCAGCCGTCTCGCATTGAGCACTTCTTCTAACTCTTCTTTCGACTGTCGCTATATTTGCAATTATCACCAACTTCTCTTCCATTGCAGTGCCGTCTCATCTCCGAAATGGCTGCAACACCAGTTTTTGGTACGCGAATGATTTCCTGCATAAACTGCCAGATCAAAACGACCCCTGGAACTAAATCCTACTTCGAACAGCCAAGCTGTTCTTGGTTAACCACGCCATCATGAGTCACGGGCTTCTGAAATCGTCGGAATACCTCAACTCAGGCCTAATATGGAAGGTCCTGTCTGTTGTATCGATCATTGCGTTGTTGTACCAACTCAGGCCACGATCTACACCCCCAAAACCTAAACAAATCCACCAGCACAAGTCCCCCATAATCTTAGAACAATACCCAGTGGACATTCTCTGGGAGATCTTTGAGTACTTGCTGCCTTCTGAGGTGTGCCAATTGACCAATGACGCGTTTGTTGGAGAATTTGCTCGTGCTAACGTCTACCACCACGTAATGTTACTCCCACAAGATTTGGTGGAGAAAAGCGACGACAACGGATCAGGGATGTACTTGGACCTGTTGTTGACACTAGTGGAACGGTATCCTGAGTTTCGTGGTGACCACATATCGATCTTTCTTTCGCTCGAGGAGCTCTTGGAACTTGACACCTTATATCCATATTTGCTTGCACGCTTCAAGAACATGGTGATTCCATTTGACGTGAATTTTCTAGAGCTACTTAGCCTTTTCAAGTTCAGAAATCTCACCACGGTTCACATATGTGATCCAACCAAACCGTTTGATCGCTTTTCCTTTTATCCTCTTCCACAGAGTGTCACAGAGCTCGGTATTTCGGAAATGGCCATAGACTGCTCTGTTCCACCTCATGTCAAAGATCTTCGCGTGGTCAAATTGGATAACTTTCAGACTAGTCATATCCCGGAGAACCTAGAGATTCTCTACGCCAAAAACCTCGATAGCTTTGTTTTTGATAAGAATCTCCCCAAATCATTGAAGAGTCTCTCGATTCAGAACAACTACTTCATCGCCCAGATTGAAATACCTGCAAACATTTCATATCTTGAAAATTTAACAATGCTCATTTTGACTGATATCTCATGGACTCCTACAGAGCTACCTCCGAATTTGGTCCACTTGAAATTGACTTACTGCTCCTTGTTCTGGCTTCATCGAATCAAAACGTTGACCAAGCTTAAGGAGTTCGAAGCTACGAACGTTGTGGTACTCAATTGGCAAATGTTTCAAGTGGAGTTTCCAGCATCATTACGAAGTCTTGTTATACGTCAACCAATCGTCATCGCCATCAACCAAGCTAATGAGCAAGGCCTTTTTGACAGGAATATCTTTTCAACTCAGTTGCCACCAATGTTGGAAGAGTTTGAGCTTACTTCGTCAGACACTTATATCGATGGCAACCTCACATATCCGTCCACCTTGAAGCATTTGGTTTTCAAAAATCTTGATGGTGCACACTATGCCGACACTGGCTTACCTTCTACAATAATCAGGGACACTCAATTTCCTGAAACCTTGGAGCTTTTGGATTTGACAGGATGCAAGTTCACTCAAGTAATGAATACAAACCTTGGGAATCTTCCAAAGCTAGAAGAAATTATTTTGACAGATTGTGATTTGGATCTTTCTTCGCTTCCACTAGCAGAAATCTTACCAAGAGAAGTGTGATCTCGACGACGAGTTCTACAGAATTCAAACAATGTAAATATCAACCAGACATATTTCCAGCCAGACTGGATTAATATGATTTCACTAACTTTCCAAAATGTCAAAATTATTCTAGTTCCAGATCAGCTAAGATAACATATATGAAATATATCTCGTGCGCTCAATTATTCACCGGTTGAAAGGGTGAGCATATACCACAAATACCGACCTTGAAGTCAACTGACTTCGGATAGAAGCTCAAGGTCGCAGCTGTACAAAGAAGTGGATATTTAGACTCGCAGCCGTACAACCAGAAATTGTAATACTGGCGAATCTTCTCGAATATGGGCCGTCTGCTGATCATTTAGCATCACGTTTTATATATCCCTTTGAATCTCCAAAATGAAAAACCCGGGACCTGTTCGGCTTATATCTCGTACGTCTTATTGGATCAGCATCATCGCTCAACTTGTCTCCAGTTGTTCTCGCTTATCCTGTTCTAATTTTGTCTCAAAAAAGTAAGCCTTCCCCACGAATTTCCACCACCAATGAAAAACTATTCACACGAGCAGAAACACCTGCCACTAGTGCAAGTTTGCTAAGTTCATTTAGTGCAAACCGTACAGAAATGACAGAATTCTCTCACAGAAACCTCTCTAATAAATCCGTATCGTTTTCTCTCCAAAACTCGCTAAAGCACGTTCGAATTTCAGATGCACTAGCTTCTATTTGATTCTCTCTTAATTATGCATCTCCGAAAAATTCGCCGTTAATTGAACAAAAATATCAACACTTTCAAAAAGATAAGTAGTTCACCAGTCTACCGAAGCCAGCCCTCTTTGAACCAGTATGAGCCAAGATCCAGCCCAAGAGGCGATCAAGTTGAAGGATGAGGGAAATGCCCACTTAAAGGCTCACCAGTTTGACGAAGCTATTGCTTCGTATACTCTGGCCATCGAATTAGACCCGAACAATGCTGTTTTCTATTCGAATAGAGCTCAAGTTCACATCAAGATGGAAAGCTATGGATTTGCGGTCGCAGACTGTGACTCTGCGTTGAAAGTGGACCCAGGAATGGTCAAAGCACACTACCGTAAAGGTGTTGCATTGATGGCTATGCTTAAGTACAAGGAAGCCCAGCTTAACTTCAAGGCGATTTTGCGCAAGTTACCTAACGACAAACTCACCTTGGCAAACCATGCTCAATGTGTGAATTACTTGAGAAGACAGGCGTTTGAAAAAGCTATTGCTGGTGATGACACTGCATTAGTTCTCAATACAATTGACTACGAAGGTGTACCTATTGAAAAATCTTGGGAAGGCCCAAGTCTCGGGATCAAAGCTATCAAAACTGAGGGTGTCACTGACATTTCTGTGGAAATCACCGGTTTGGACCAGAATTACTTGAAATATATGATTCAATTATTCAAGGACGGCGGAAGGTTACCAAAGAGACATGTCTTGGCCATTTTGGCTAAGGTATACGAGTTGTTCAAAGTCGAAAAGGCAATGACAGAAATCACCTTGCCTCACCTGAAATTGGACAACACTCCAAAGGAAGACGAAATTGTCTTCAAAAACGGAAAGAAATTGACTGTGGTGGGAGACACACACGGCCAGTTCTACGATGTTCTCAATTTGTTCCAAAAGTTCGGCTTCGTCTCGGATGAACACATCTACTTGTTTAATGGTGATTTCGTAGACAGAGGGTCATGGTCTTGTGAAGTGGCATTATACTTGTACGTTCTCAAGATAATGTATCCAAGTTCTGTATACATCAACAGAGGTAACCATGAAACAAGAGATATGAACAAGACTTATGGTTTTACTGACGAATGTGAACACAAGTACTCCAAGAAGATCTTTGAATGCTTTACAGAGTCCTTTGGTGCACTTCCTTTGGCATCTTTAATTAATAGATCATACTTGTGTATGCACGGGGGTTTGTTCTCTGATGATAAGATCAAATTGAAGGACATCAAAGAGTATAACAGATTCCCATCGTCTGGGTCTACCCAGCCACCAAGAGAAGGAATTGCTATGGAGTTGTTGTGGACCGACCCTCAACCTACCATCGGCCGTGCTCCTTCCAAGAGAGGAATTGGTATGCAATTCGGACCGGACATCACAAAGAGATTCTGCCTCGCAAACAAAATAAGGAAGGTTTTAAGATCACACGAGGTCAGAATGGGAGGAGTTGAGGAAGAACACGATGGGAGATTAATCACAGTCTTCAGTGCTCCTAATTATTGCGACTCCACAGGGAATTTGGGTGGTGTTGTACATTTCACAGAGAATCCAGAGTATGATGTGGCAGCTGATGATGGCACTGGATATGAAGATGTTAATGATAAGAACTGTCCTTGGAATTTGGAAATAGAGACGTTTGCTGCGGTGCCACATCCAGACTTGAAGCCTATGGCTTATAATAAGGGTGGATTTGGATTCTAGGGATTCAATTGAAATCCATGGTCCATTGGAGTTTGGCATTATTTGTATAGAAATAAAAGTAAAGACACATAATACAAAGCGAAACCATTAAGAATGCAATTACTTAAACGGCACAATCGTGTCCAAAAGTTGGTTTGACAACTAATGGCAATATTTATAATAGCATTTTTCATACATGGGGTTCTACATAGATTTTTAACATTGATAGTTCCGAATGTAAGCCCTTATAAGCATAGAACTGGTTGATCATGCTCTATAACCCAACTCATTAGCTCGCCATCAGCTTCAGCAAATATCTGGTCACCTAATATGAACACTACTAGGGATTCCCAAGTGTAGTATGATCCAAGCACACCGAAATCTGAAAAAGTCAAAACACCATTTTGAGAGTATGAAGTGCTTGAAATGAACCCATCTATCTTCAGAGTTACTTTGGAAATGGGTCTTCATTCAATTTGAAACTTTTCAAATGAGGGAATTGCTCTAGTGACCCCACAACATTGCATATGGCATTCAACCTCGCCTTGATTGAGTGTAAGCCAACTGGCAAACTAGACATGTCTAGATTTGGTATTCCAAGAAGCGTAATATTTAAGTAGCGCAAGCTGTCAGGAAGTCTCACACCTTCCATACTGGAAAGAGAACAGTGAGTAAGCTCCAAATTGACAAGGTTTGGAGGACAAGCAAACAAAGGATCGAGAGAGCTGGAAATGATTTTCAACAGATTCAAGCTCAACAACACCAAAAGCTTTTCCGTCTGATTCTTCAAAATACAATTAGTCAATTCAAGGGTCTGCAAATTGGACGGGAAGTGCGTTCCAAGCTGCGATAGGTATTTGAAATGTAAGCGCAAGTCGACGAGCGTCTCATGAGGAAGTAAAATATCACTCCATTCAGGATCAAAGTCATCAACAGTGAGATGCTTTAAATTCAATCCTGAGTAGTCAAATTCGCTTCCGGAAACATGCAATTTTTCAATACACTTCGGTAGACGAATCACATTGTAATCAGAATATGTCCGGCAAGTTCTAAGATTGGTTAAAGTGGCAGCTCCTCTGACATCATCGAGAGAATTGACAATTAAGGTATGTAGATTTGGAGGAAGAAGCACTCCTAGCGACTGCTCTTTGCTGTGTGTCTCTTGAAGTTCGTAATCATCTTCATGAGAGACATTGGCGGTCTCGTACTCCATTGGAGCGAAATCAAAGTATTCCAAGAATTGAGGTAACTCGTACAGCTCGTTAAACTGAATGCACAGCTCGAATAGAGTCAACAGGCGTAGGAGTGGAGGCCAATTGCGGATTTTGACAATCTCAGCATCGACACTCGTGTAGGTCAAGTCAGCAAATTCTACGCAGTTCATGACGATCAGTTTCAATGTGGGATGGAATTGAAAAACTGACCATTCAGTTCTATGGCTGTTCTCTGTTTGGTATAACAAGCGACTGTCTGTTACCAGAAGGGATGTCAAAGAGATCTTTGGAAAATCATAGAAATCTTCAAAGAATGTATTAGAAAACTCCAAGCATTTCAAACTAGCCGGTAATTTAAAGTTCTTGAAGGAGAAACAGTCCTTGATTTCGAAATGTGCTTTGCTGAGGTTGTCAAGGAAGGTAAAATCATGAAATGCGAGACTTTCGAGTGTAATATGAAGCTGTGTAATACATGGCGGGATACACGCAAGATAGTGGCTGCACGGCTCAGAAATTTGAAGCGTATGTAGAGTTGTAGGTACCACATTGAACTCACCAAGACAACTTTTACAAAGCACCAACTTCCTTAGTTTAGCAGGCAATTCAGGAGCCAGAAAGTCCTTTATTTCCAATTGTGTGATATTTGTCATTCCAAGCACCTTCAGCCATTCAGACTGATCCATAGCCGAAAAGCAGGTTGATATTTCGAATTTCAGAACCAATCCAGCATTTCTAAGGATATCAGGAATGGTGATATACAATTTTTGTGGGGTAAACTTCTCTTTGGACTCCTTCATGAAGTGTCTAAACGAAGCTTGACCTACCATGACGACACCTTTGTCGAGATACAACGAAGCATTTGCGATATACTGACTATCTGAGTAAGTCAAGCCAGCATACGTTACGTTGAAACAACGATTCCCAAGGAAAGGGTCTTCCAAAAGCTCAGATACATCTGCACCCGTTAAGTACTTGAAAAATTCGTCGATGAGCTCATTGGGATACTCCTCCAAGATCCCGTACTCGCCAGGAGTCAAGGTATTGGATGGAGTCATGATCTAAGAAAAGCAGATCTCTAGGTGAAGTTGTCAGAAGGATTCAAAACTTGAGAATGTGAGCAAGTTTATAATTTCGCAGAATCCAATAAAAATCCACACCATGTTCTTTAGATATACTTCCAATGCTGAAACCCACGAATGCTACCTTTCAAGATGACGACGACGAGCCTGACGAGTGGGACCAGCGTATTATAAAAACAGGATGTCATGAGGAAAACCTAGCGTTGCAGCTCTGTCATGCTGACACTGGCGATTGGAGAGCATGTCTCAAAGAAATGGCTGCCTTTAGGAAATGCTGGGATGCCAACAAGAACAACGAACGGACCAGTACTGTTGACAATGTTGAGGATTAACTGGACTGTTCCGTGTGTAAATAGTGTAAATAGTAAAATACAAGCGTATCGACGAAACAGTAGGGTTAACTCGTATTTTGATGTTTCTTGAGAAGTATAGCAGTGAATGGTAGGCAACAGATTCCTCAAAGAATCGAGAATAAAGAAGTTCAAAAGTGTCTGCATAGTTTGCCTTGGTTCTAATGGGGATAAGGGCAGTCTTACATTTCTCCTAGTGCTCAAGCCAACGTCATCATCGTTCCCTTCATTACTCCAGCTGGAGGATGAGGCTGTTAACATTTTCAACTACACTTTTTTATCTCTAGATCTGTCTATCAAAACACCTCCACCAAGCCACATTGTCAGATTTGCTATAAGTCAGCAAACACATGATGCCTATCAGCTATTCACAAGGTGCTTCGGTGCTGCACCGTACATAATTCAGCTGATATGCCATATCGCGAAATTTCAGAAAACATATACAAACAAACGCGTAATCACATCACCATCTCATTCTCAAAGCTTGATGGATAGAATACCAGACTTGTCACATGATTCGTCAGACGTTCTGATATCATTCAAGTACATTCAAGAAAGTTCTACTCCGGTGCCAGATGAAGTGGATGAGATCGAGAGCTCTGAGGACGAAGTGCTCAATTCTGAGGAACCAAGAGGTTACTCAGTGCTCCACGGCAAAATATACCTGAACGAACAAGAATTCCAGTCTGAACTCCAGAAATTGAAGAAACACAGCACCCAGAAGTTCAAAAACAAGTGGGAGGAGATCTTGAATAAGTATTCCCAAATCAATGATGATTTGGAATCCGACGAGATTGACTTGATCACAGGCGAAATATTAACGGATAATGGCCATCTTAAGAGTCTACGGCTGACGGAAAGATCAACCTTGGGAAATGTCATTGTCAATGGCAACATTTGGGGAACAGACTGGGAGCTGGACCAAAGGCTGCTACAGTACAAGGAACGCAAACACAAGGACAGAAAAGAACAGCTAAAACTGAAGCTAAAGGAACTACAACGATTTCATAATCAGCCTTTAAAAAGAAGTCAAGAAGAACAGAAAACTGACATGACCATTCAGGTGAAGCCCTCCCTAGAGGATAATATCATGCTACTTAACCCATCGCCAAAGAAATTCAGATCTCCACTGAAAAGCCCTATAAAACTGGATAGCATACTAGACATGTCACCTTCGAAGAGGCCGCAGAGTCCGGTTTCGCCACTTCGAAAGAAACTGAAAAAGGAATACTCTATGAAGGATGCAAATGTACAGGGTGGAACCTCAAGGAGCTTATACTCAAAGTTAAAGGAGCACTCAAGTATAAATGTGAACCAAAATAATGAGGAATACTTGACTGATTCGGGTGGATCTGATAGTGAAATAGATGCAAACTATGAAGTGGAATTGATTTCCGATGTGGAAGACTCCGAGCAAGATTTGTCGGAAGAAGAAATAGATAAGATCTCGGTAGATCTGGAGAGGCAAGACAAGAAACGTAAAAAGCTCATAAAGCCTTCTGCTGGGAAAACAAGAGGGAAGTACAACGTTATAAGTTTGATTCTGGGCAAAACCAAGAAGGATGGAGAGCTCTCGGTTCGAAAGCGAGCCAAGAAATTCCCTCAACTTGACGGCACACCTGAAGTCTTGCAACAAGATCTGTCTTTCGATGAGGAATACCTGATTTTGTCAGATTCAACACAGCTCGGAATACCTAGCAATTCCTTGTCTCTTTACCATTGTGCTTTCCACAAATGTACGTATTGCACAGGGAATAAGTCTATGTACCAATCTCACTTACTTGCAAAACATTCACTCGAGTTACGTGCATTGAATTACCCCATCGAATCGAACCCACCCACAATTGTGGGAAATATTTCTGTGTCTATCGAAGAAGAACAGAAATTGAAGGAAGTTTTCCCTCTCACTTTCCAAATACCAGACAACACACCGATAGTATGCAACAGAACCATTGATGCAAAAAAGTGCACCAAGTTTTACTTCAATAATGAAGACCTCCAGAGCCACCGTGCTGAAAACAGATGCTCGCACAAAGTACAGGTGTTGGTTTGCCCTGTGTTAGGCTGTGGATATATGACCGACGGGGGATACAACGAGTGGAGAACACATTTCAAAGTTCATGCAAAACAGAATGCTACTAAATCAGACAGACATATGAGTTCACCAATTCAAATACATAAACAAATTGAAGTGGCAAAAGCTATTAAACATGAAGCTTCGAAGAGACTGACCCAACGTGTTGTACCCAAGCCAGTCATAGTTCCTCGCAAATTGTCAGAAAATACTGCAGTGGTAATTGATCTTAAACTACACGAAACTGCAAAACAAGATCACGAGGAGCCTTACAATATCAGCTTTGAAGATGTTGGGCATGAGTCGATAGACGAATTATTTGATTGCTAAAGTATTGTTATCAAATGGGCCTTTTAGAAACATGTGAACTCTCTAGTTATAGTACAACTCTTAACCGCAAGGCATATTAGATAGACACAATATTCTTATAATAGTTTGAGAAATTATCCCCGTATCATTCACCACACACTTAGCTACTTTTACGGTCGCTTGGATATTGAAAATACTTATAATGCATTTATATAAATACTGTGAGACTTCTATTTACAATTCTTTACAGAACCTTTTAGGCAGATACTGGTTCTGGAGCACTCTCTGGTTGAACGCTTGGTGTTGGCTTGCCTTTGAAAGCGTCCGTTCCCTTGATGTATTTGTCGAAAGCATCATTTCTTTCTGGGAAGGGTCTTGGTCCGAGAAGTCTAATCATGTCCTCTCTGGTTAAAACCTCTTTGCTATGCAACTCTTTGGCGACAATTTGGACCAAGTCAAGTTTTTCAGTTAACAATTTTTTGCAGGCAACGTATGCCTCATCGATCAATCTCTTCACTTCTGAATCGATTATTATAGCTGTGGTTTCGGAGTAATTGTTGTGAATCTTGAAGCCGCCTTCACCGGAATCTTCACCAGTGTCGTAAGTTATACTTCCTAACTTGTCTGACATTCCCAACTTCAAAACCATCTGCTGGGCCATCTGAGTGATCTTCTTAAAGTCATCTGAGGCTCCCAGAGTAATGGTATCAAAGTTGAGTTCTTCACTAACACGGCCACCTAACGTCATGATCATCCTATGTGAGAACTGGACCTTAGACACTAAGTATTGGTCCTTTGGTAAGTATTGCGCATATCCAAGGGCACCTTGACCACGTGGAATAATCGAAACCTTCACCAATGGATCAGCGTATTCTAAGAACCAACCGCAAATGGCGTGTCCGGCCTCGTGGTATGCCACTGTCTTCTTCTCTTCAGGACCAAGGACTCTAGACTTTCTTTCCAAACCAGCTACTACTCTTTCGATGGCCTGTTCCAAATGGTGAACATCAACCGATGTGGCATCTTCACGAGCAGCAATTAAAGCACCCTCGTTACAGCAGTTAGCAATGTCTGCACCAGCAAATCCTGGAGTTAAAGCACTCAATCTTCCAGCCAAGTTCTCAATTGCCTCAGCCTTCAATTCTTGATACTTAGAAAAGTCAATGTCCTTTTGAGTGGCCTTTATATCCAAATCACACTTTAACGTCAACTTGGACAAATGTACCTTGAAGATCAGCTTACGACCTTCCACATCAGGGGTATCGATCTCAATATGTCTATCGAATCTTCCTGGTCTTAACAAGGCCTTATCCAAAATATCAGCTCTGTTTGTACCAGCAAGCACAACTACGTGGTCCGAGGTATCGAAACCATCCATTTCAACCAATAACTGATTCAAAGTGTTTTCTCTCTCGTCATTTCCACCCATCTTTCCATTACCTCTTTCCTTACCGATAGCATCGATTTCGTCAATGAAAATGATAGCTGGAGCCATTTCACGAGCGGTTTTGAACAAATCACGAACACGCAGGGCACCCACACCAACAAACATCTCTACGAACTCTGACCCAGAAACAGAAAGGAATGGGACACCAGCCTCACCGGCGGTGGCCTTTGCAAGCAATGTTTTACCGGTACCTGGTGGACCCGACAAAATGGCACCTCTTGGAATTTTAGCACCCAACTTCTCGTACTTTGAAGGGTTTTGCAAAAACTTGACGAACTCCATGATTTCTTCTTTAGATTCTTCACAACCAGCCACATCCTTAAATTTCACTTTCACGTCTGATTCTTGGTTAAATAACTTGGCTTTTGACTTACCAATTTTAAAGATACCACCAGGACCGCCTGCTCCTCCAGCACCTTGTTGGCCGGCTCTCTTCATGGTGATATACCACAAACCACCAATTAACAAGACAGTTGGCAAAATAGGCAAGATATAGTTGAGCCATGAACCTCTTTCTTCGTAGGCAATAGGCAATCTCTGGTCAACTGGGATTCCCAATTTGGCCTGGATAAGCTTCATTTCCTCTTCAAAAAACTCGACAGAACCAATTGTGAAAACTACGGCTGGGTGACCATTTGGTGCTTGGAAGGTACGGTCAGAGACAGCACCTGGGATCAATTCGGCCTCAACCACAAATCTGTTAACTACTGTCAACTTGGTCACCAATCCACGCTCAATGTAGTTTGTCTTGAAGTCCTGGAAAGATAACTCGTTGTTTTCCTTAGTGCCACTGAGAGCGTATACGGTAACCATGAGTGTGAAGATCGTCGAAGCAATGGCAAACTTGACGATTTGTCCTTGGTCGAACAGGTAGATTTTCATATTGTCCAAACTAGGGTTCTTTTTGGTCTTTAGGCGGTCCTTGATAGCATCCCTGATATCTTTCTCTTCCTTGTCCATTTCGTCTTTCTTGGACTTTTCAGAGTCCTTCGACTTCTGCTCTTCGCTAGGTTTCTCCCCCTCCTTCTCCTCCTTCTTTTCGGTCTCTTTCGGAGCCTTTGGAGAGTTTGGGCTGGAATTGTTCAACATGAATGAGTGCTTAAATTGGACCCGTGCAAAGCTCGAAAACTGCCTTGGTCTCGGTATAACGTGTGCCTGTCTGGAGAATGATACACCACGTATCACCTGCCTGAGCAGTAACAACGTTCTTGTGTTCATCTTGAGTTGGTAAGGTGATGGCCAGTTGTTGAAGAGTGGTAGCACTTTTATTCGTAGAAACGATTTGCCACATTCTCGGAATGATCACGTGATCTGGAATGATAATAGCTGCAAAACTGTCCCAAAGGCTAGCTATATGGCCGGAGGAGGCAACTAGGGCGTTCGGATGGCTCTGCTGAGACATACGCCGGATATGCGCTTGGTTCTGAATCAAAATTCACGGCCAAAACGGTAATAATTGAGCCTTTTCGATCATCTTTGCTACACCTACAATGCTTTAATTGACGGTCTACGGTTGTTCTACCATTCTCATTTTTATTGATTAACTTACCATGAGTTCGCCTTTCTGTTGCTTACAAACTCATCCCAAGATGTCTCACATATTTTTAAGAATTTCTCCTTCTCTTTTGCAAGCCAATCTGGCGAAGAGCTTGCTCTTTGCTCGGGCAGCCCGGTAGGGTCTTGTAAATTTACAGATTCAGGGTCTTCAGATCCCTTATTGTCCGGTGACTTTTCGTCATCTTTGTCTTTGTCATAGTCTTTGTCTTCTTCAGCATTCAGTGTTCCAGTTTTGTTTTCTTCAGAAGGTTTATTGTTTGCAGGTTTCTTTGTCTCTCTTTGCTCATCCTCGATCGCACTGTCCTCCGGGTCCTCCTCTTCATCTTCAGCTTCCTTTCTACTCTCCCCCTGGTTGAATATTTTGAAATTGAAGATGCTCTCGTTCATCAAGTTTATCAGGCCGAATATCTCACGGTTCTTGAGCGTTTCTATCGAAGAGTTACCCGAACTTGGAGGAGCTCCTACCGCTACCACGCTTTGAGGTTGTTGCTGGTATTGTTGCTGGTAATACTGCTGTGCTGCCTGTTGGTGTGCAGGCACTTGTTGGTAAATTTGAGGTTGCAGCAATACCTGGGGTTGCATAGGTGGAAGTGTAGGATGCTGTATGGAAGCACCTGCGGCAGAAGCAGGCACAGAGACAGTCTGGGGTCTGATGTTGGCCCCCTGGCTCTTGTACTTCTCCTGCATCTCTCTTATCTCATCTTCCGAAACAGGCAATCTGTCGTCATCTTCTTGGATGTCTTCCTTTTCACGGTCTTCAGACTGTTTCTTCTTCTTGATGTCGAAGAACTCACGCTGGGCGGAGAGCGGCTGAGACAGTATTGGAGCTGCCCTGGTGTAGTCACCGTGGTAAACATCCGTAACCGAGTAAGATTTCTTCTCCGGGAGTTTCTGCATTGTAACTGGGGTGTTGGACGTTGCAGTTGCCGGTACAATGACCGAAGGCTTCCCATTAGTTTTTGTAGGAGGAGTGGGCACTGGGGGCACAGCAGGTAGAAGCGGTCTTCTGACACCTCCAGGGAAGTATTGAGAGGTTGTTGTGAAGGGTGCAAACATTCGTATTCTTCTAGGAGCCGCGGACGCTGCTGGGATGTTTTGGGAAGATTGAGCCGTCTGCTGAGTGATCTGAGCTTGCGGGTGTTGATTTGAGTTATTAATGGGGTTATTAAGTGGCTGGAGTAACTGTGGATGGTGTCCGAGCCCATTTCCATTGGGACCTGGTTGGGCACCAATCTGGACAGGAGGGAACAGAGAGTACGTCACTTGAGTGTTTGGCAAAGGCATGTACTGCCTTCTTTTGACAGGCTGTGCCTGGTAGTAGTAGTTTGGGTTCTGTTGATACACCTGAGCGTTGGGAGGAAACTGCAGAGAGTATGCGTACCTGTGCGGGAACTGGGAGCCAGAGGAGGTCAAAGGAAACCTCTGGGGCTGTCTCAAGGGAGCGGACTGAATTAGAGGTTTGTATTCGTCTGGGTCGCCTGTTCCAAGACCACCACTGATGGCACCGGAGGTGATTGTGAGCGGAGTTGGGATGTTATCTCTGCGTAACCTTTTGGCGGAGGTCGGGCCCAGAAGCCTGTCCATGTCGTGGAGAGTGTGTTTGACAGTCTGAGGCTGAATAGGGTCAGCAGCAGGAGTCGAGCTTTTCTGCACCGGTGGGTCTGAAGGAGACGTGTGCAACGGTGGAGCAGCGGTAGTAGCAGCGGCCGTTGAGTTCTGCGAATTGGTGCTGCCAGTGTCGGCGTCGTCGCTCGCCGAGCTGCCAGAGGTAGGAGCAGTGCCTGGGGACGGAATGCCCGAGTTGGGGGACAGTCCCGACTGTCTTGAGGCGATCAAATGGCGCTGTTGTTGTTCTATTTTCTGAGATATTTTGACAGTGGTTTCCATTTCCAGGTTGAGTGGAGGAAGGCCTGGGCTGACGATGCGGAGGGCAATTGCGCCTGGGTTCAGGAAGGACACGCGACTGATGACGGGTATGGACTCCTTGGACAAGCCTGGTTCCGGTGCGGCGGTGCTGGCGGTGTCTGTGGACGGTGTGTGTTGTAGATCTGGAGCGCGCTTGTTGGAGTCTCCAGCAGCGACGTCTGCGGTGGATGTGTCTGGCAGCTCGTCAATGGCAGCAGCCGGAGCCGCAGCAGCAACGGCGTCTGTGGAGACGGTAGCAGCCGTCTTGGTGCCGTCAAGATTGAGTGACTTGGGTCTATGCCTCTTCTTTGGGGATTCAGACATGGCGGCAGTGAAAAAGATACTGGTGTGTAATTTGGAAAAACGCAGCTGTTAAATTCAAACAAGCCAAAGAAGCACGAATCAAGATCCCCCAAGCAAATCGCAGTGGCCACACGTAAAAGGGAACGACGGTGCCTAGTCAAAAATGCAGATCTAAAACAAACATGGGTAAACGAAAATAAACGGAGGAGGCCAAATCAAAACAGGCCGGCCACGTTAAGCTGGAGGTGAAATAAGGTTTACGAAAAGTAGAGCGAGGTGCGGCCTGTCCAGCCAGAAGAGTCACAGTTTACGGCGTTGCGCGAGACGAAGCGGAAGGGCAGTGTTGCAAGGGTGCTGTGAGGGATGAAACTGGCCGTCTGGACCGTGCCAGAGGCTGCTCGAGCAGGCCCGTTGCGACGAAGTGAACAGGCTGTTTCGCGTGTGTTGGCCTGGAGGTGATGTGAAACGGCGGACGAGGAATGTAGTGTTTCAGAATAGTAAGGAACAATGTCATTGAGTCTATTTGGAGGTAGTACAATACGCGAGGGAGACGAAATGTGGAGGATGCTATTTAGTGCTCGCTGGAGGTGTGGAGAGCAAGGGCACTGGTGGATACTGGAGGTCCGTTGGTTGGCTCGGGGGTGCTGGCACGGTGTACGGTGGCTGCTGGCGGTCCACAGCTGAGCTCACGCCTCTCCAGCTGCTCTCCAGCACGGTCTGCTCGCTCCACCGTGCTAAAACGTACGGTACAAACGAGAGTTAATTTTTCACTTCCTCGGAAATGCGCCCTCTGCTGCGAAGCAGAGCTCACTTGAAACTGTTTCAAATCATGTTCCATATTATTGGCTGTGTAGCAACGGACTTATTATTAGTAGTGTAGTGCGAAGTGCTGGCAGCTGTTTCTAGAAGCTGAGCTGCGCTGGGTGGAATCTTCGGTGTGTCCAGTGCCTGCGACTAGTGCTGGAGGTCTTGGTGAAGGTGCTTTGAGCTGGTATGCTGAGACGTAACCATCCATCACCGTGCTCAGGGAATGTGAATTCACAATAGTGTGTTCAGTGGATTACGAGCATGGCTGCCGATCTGATAAGATGTAGCCAATGGAAGCCGTGCGGAGATATCAGCGAAATGGAGAAGCAGAAGAAGTAGAAGAAGAAGAAGAAGAAGAAGAAGAAGAAGAAGACGAAGAAGAAGAAGAAGAAGAAGAAGAAGAAGAAGAAGAAGAAGAAGAAGAAGGAGAAGAAGAAGTAGAAGAACAAGAGCAAGAAGAACAACCAGAACAAGAAGAAGAAAGTAGGCACTACGAGCGACCAATTACGAAGAGAACAAAGGCGTAGCATCACACTCTACAGATCTGCCTTGCAAAATCACAATAGAACCTAATGCTACCTCGTCCACCTTCGTATCCGTGCAATGACTTCAGTTACTAAGGCTCATGCAGATTCAATGCCCCCAACAATGAACAACGCACCTCGGTAAACACTTAACGTCTGGTTGTCTTCAACTCTAAATCCAATGCCGCTTCTAGATCATCGCTCTGGTGCATGGCCTCTCGTAGAAAATATCGAGGAATGGCTCTTCCATTCCGCAACTGCTCTTCCAGAATATACGACCGAATGCCGTACATCTGCTAGGAAGAATTAAGATACGAGCCTCGACCTGGAGATGGTGGACAGATGCGACGGCAGTGGAGTAGGTCCGTTGGTACGTGAATAATTCGTATCGGTGTCTCAGACCTGTTTATAGTCAAAGTGGAGTTACATATCATTTCAAGTAGTCTATTAGAGGAAGCCAGGCTGTGCTCCTTTGTTGTTCTTGTATCTGATCATCATAACAACAGCGAAACATCTCATTACAGTATGACAATTCTTAACATAACATCAATTCATGGCAGCATAACAATTCATAACAGAAAACATCTCATTGCAGTGTAAGATCTGATTACAGTATGTCAATTCATAACAAACAACATCTCATTACAGTGTAAGATCTGACTACAGTATGTCAATTCATAACAGAACAGCTTCTCGTTAGAGTATCACAACTCAGTACAGAAACTCATCACATCAATCATCACACCAACTCATCTCAACTTATGCCAACCTGAGACAACTTCTCTTCTTCAAGATAGACTCACCTTCTGGATTCATTTACACTCAGCAGCCTTGTCCTATTGAATGGTCTCAACACTAGTCATGCCATACTAATCTTCCATGCCTACACCAGCACTTCTCGATATCCAGCAACGCCCTACTCAATCTACAATCTCACTAAAGTGTCAATATCATCGTATATTACAACTGTGTCTTTCCTGTACATCTTACATCTATGGAAATATCGACTAGTCTCAATCAACCACCCTACTGAGTAAAGTTTTCCCAGCCGTTTGGTCTCTTCTTGTTCGTCAAAGTGTAGAACTTGGAAGTACACGAGTATCCTCTCCATGTGAAATCCTTGTCAGGGTCACACACACAGTTCTTGGCCTTTCTGGTTTCAACGTCAACAGGACAGTTGTTGAAAGGAACGTGGTAGTATCCAACATCTTCAAAGAAGTGTACCCTGTCCTTTGGCAAGAACAAGGCTACGGCAATGGAATGCACTGGAGCATCTCCCCATCTCTCGTAGAAGAATCCACCAGCCTTGTCCAAGTGCTCAAAGTACTTGGTGTAGGCTTCGCCTCTCCAGAAGTTCAAGTTGGCGATTTCAAAGTTGGACCAGAAGTGACATCCGTTGTAGGTCTCACCCTTGTCACCAGAAATCCATTCAAGCAAGTTGTCTTCGGCAACGTACTGCTTGTTGTCAGTGATAAACTGCTTGGTGGTCTCCCACAAAGTTGGAATGGTGGCTTGGTATTCTGGCAAGGAAATGGTGAACGAGTAGTCCTTTCCGTTGTCCTTCATCCACTTGAAAATATCGTAGTCAATGTCACAGAAGATCTTGATATCTGGCTCAACTCTCCAGTAGTATTCGTACTCAGCCATCAATTCGTGCCTCCAGAAGAAACCGGACTCGTAACGACACATATTTCTGTAAGAAATGGAGTCACCGTAAATAACCTTAGCCTCACGCATCTTTTCTCTGGTCAAAGCAGCCTGTTCCTTGTCAATCCAGTCTGGGAATCCCCACTGTTCCTTTGGAATTAAACCGTACTTGGTGGTACCAGAAACAATGGCGGTGGTCACCTTCTTGAAGTGGTCGTCAAAAGGTTGATCGTTCAAAAAGACCCAATCGTAGTGGTACTTTCCGTTGAAACGGTCTTCAATCTGACGGATGGACTCCAAAAGTTGATTAAGGTCAGAGTTACGGGCGAGCGAAACAAAGGTGGCCTTGATCTTGGTGGAGAGGTCTCCGGTAGCCTTACCGGATGCAGGGATGACGGCAGCACCCACTGGGGACTGTCCAGCAGCGGCACCACCAGCAACTGGCGCTACTCCAGTGGTAGCGTCAGACTTGGTCTGAGGAGCAATCGTAAACGAGCTGCCTCTAGATAATACATATCCACATACTAACAAAACGAGGGCAAACAATCCGAACCTTGCGATACGGGCGTTCGATCTTGAAGAAGCCATTTTAGTTAAAAGAAGAACAACTTTTGAAGAAGAACTGTGATGTTGAATTTTATATAAATGGTTTGTTGTTCATAAGGGGGTGAAAAGTTCGCGTTATGCTGGCACTGCACACAGCCCAGCTAACAAAACTTCTGGTCCAAGACGCGAGTCCTCCACTTAAGCTACACTTTAGCTATGTAAGAGGATGCCTACTTAGCCAATATGAAGGACACGACAAGATTTGTGCTCGGCAAAAACCCGGTGTCTGGCATCTGGCTGCTTCGGGGGCTTTGCTAGAGCTGTCTGCTGGGGAAAACTGGCGATTTGGGGGCCCGACAATCGTCCACTTGCTCAGCCAGGGTCTAGCTCCACTTTCGGTTCTTCGCCAGCCCAGCCTGGGAGGAAGTTGGTTTGCTCCTTCCATTTCTCCCCAAGTACCACTCGTATTGCGGTTGCTCCTGTACTTTGTGCTATTTGATATTGTTCTGCACTGGCTGTTGGAGACTCCTTGGGCCTTGGCTATACTAAACCTGAAATTGCACATGTTGCACAATAGCCAAAAGAACGAGCATAATGACACGATGAGATAGCATATTGCACACAAGGGCATCGACGCTCCGCTTTGGAAAGTTATATACGTGTTAATTGTGTGTGTTACGACGGTTGGGCCTACAACCATCCAAATGGTGGATTTTGGCGACTACAGACGGGACAAGTACACTCTGGAAACTTTCCACGGGTACTCTGGTGATGGCATTTCGAGGCTTTCCTTCTTGACAATACACAGGCGTCATTACATGATATCCCATGACCATTACATAACCACTGTTTCTGGCCCTTGTGCTTGAGATACACGAAAGCAATTCACCACAGTGTCTGTGCTGTCTCTAATTTTAGTGGAAGCTCTGCATTTTCGCTAAAGACACGTCATTTTAAAACCATCCGCTGGATCTTGTTTGGGTGCAAATTCAGTCAAGATCTGCTCGATTCCGGAGAGTTTAACAAGATCTCACGCAAGTACAGCTCGAGTTTAAGAGAAAGTAGGATATTGTTATATATATATAGATAAGGGGTGTTGAAAGGTCCCCAGGTAGAGGCAGAGAAGGAAAACCCTGGTCAAAATGCCCACAGTAATGCCTTCTCAAGTCAAACTCCGTTTTAGCTGGAGGTGCTTTTTAGCTCACCAGGTCGAAGTTCAATAAAAGTAGAGGCCTAAACACCAAAAACATGTTTCTATTAGGATCGGGCCTCTCCTTCATCCTGCCCACATCTAACATTGCCTTAGTCCACGGGTATTTTTAAAACTCGTAAAATGTATCAAGATTCCATATCTACTGGAAATCGACCCACTCTTTTGGCTTCTCCAACTTGGTCACCTCGTAGTACTTCTTTCCGCACGAGTAACCACGGAACGTGAAATCGTCTGATGGCTTGCAGAGACACTTGTGCTTGATACGGAAAGCATCGTTAAGTGGACACTGGGTATACACACCATGATTATAACCAACGTCTTCAAAGTAGTGGATTTTGTCTCTAGGCAAGAACAATGCGGCTGCAATAGAATGCACCGGAGCATCACCCCATCTCTCGTAGAAGAACCCTCCAGTCTTATCCAAATACTCAAAGTACTTGGTGTACGCTTCACTTCTCCAGAAATCCAAGTTTGCAACTTCAAAGTTGGACCAGAAGTGGCATAAGTTGTACGTTTTTCCGTTATCGTTAGAGATAAAGTCCATCAAATTGTTTTCTGCAAGATACTGTGGATTTTCCTTGATAAAAGCCTTGGTGTGCTCCCACAAGGTTGGAATGGTGGCTTCGAATTCGTGGATCGAGATCGTGAATCCGTACTCTTTCTTGTTATCCTCCATGTACTTGAATAAATCATAATCCAAGTCACAATGCACCTGGATACCTGGTTCAACTCTCCAGTACCATTTGTAGTCATTGAGCAAAGGATTTCTCCAGAAGAACCCAGACTCGAAACGACACATATGTCTATAACTCTCTGAATCAGCATAAATGATTCCCTGATCTGTCATCTTTTTACGCAGCTCGGCAGCCTTTCCGAGGTCAATGTAGTCAGGGTATCCCCAATGTTCCTTAGGGATGAGTCCGTACTTGGTAGTACCCGAAACAATGGCCGTAGTCAAGTCCTTGAACTCTTGGGAGAACTCCTCATCGTTCAAGAACACCCAATCGTAGTGGTAGTTGTGGTTGAAACGATCTTCGATACGACGGACCGCTTTGATTAGATCGTAAAGCTCTGAGTTCCTAGCAAGTGTGACGAAGGTGGCGTTTGCTCTTTGGTACACCGACGGCGATGCCAAAGCCAGACCCAGATCCAGACCCTTTTCTCCGATGATTTGAATGTTGGCGAGCTGTTCTTCGCTGGCGTTGTCTTTGATCGACTCGTCGTGCGGGGTGTTGGCCGGCGTGTGTGCTGGTGGTTTGAAATTGCTCAAGATCTGGTTGGTCTCTCGGTCGACATAGACGACACTTGGCTTGATCAACGTGCTGAGCGAGTATAGACCCGCAACTACAGCAACCGCTGCGAGGATACGATAGACTGGGACTCTGGCCATAGTAAGGACAACTTCAGAAAGTAAATGGAGCGGTGGCCAAAGAATTCAGAGGTGTTGAAAGAAATCCTCAATGTCAACTGGTTTATGTTTTGGCTTTTCAGGTACCGATTTTTAGGCTTTTCTGTGGTTTGAGTTCACTCAACAAAAACAAGGCGTTTGGAGTTCGAATCCAAGCCAAGACATTTGGAGCACTCGCTACTGGTGGTGAGTCCTGGGGGTAATCTAGGCTAGGGGGCCGACATCCCTCTAGTGTCGTGCGGCTCTGGCTCCTGAGCACTCTTTTGGTCGAGTTCGTCGTGGTTTCAGCAACGGTACCAGAGCTCTCCAGCCAGTGGTTGATTTGGGCGATGAGGTGATTTCGGGTTGTGACTGACAAATTCTTATCTTTGGGACGTTTCCGTGGCTTTGAGCTCCACCACTTACCACGGTAGGATATCACCTGCGGGATTTCGCTGCTGAGACGACGTGGCATTCGGCACTTCTGTGGTGACTTCTGCTTGAAATATGCTGTTTGCAGATGCATGGCCGTGCATCTGTATTTCGGTGTTTTTCACTTTATCGCCAATGAGTGGTGGCTGATTATTAACTTTCCAAATACGGTGCTGCTGCAACGTACTTAGAGTTTCCTCTGACAATACAACAAGAGCATGGTGTCCATATGTCGATCGCAGAGCCCACGCCTCAGAGCTATTCAGAAGGAACGTCTGACAAAAAGTGCTGCCTGGTTTTGGTGCTGTCAGTGTCCCCCAAAAGGCTGTTTGGAACAGAAAACTGGGGCACTCTCGTGCTTCGGCTCGCAAGGCAACTCGTGCTGCTAAATTTATCACTTACCCCTAGCCGGCTCGTTTTCTTGTCCAGGGCCCTTTTCATGCACCTAGAATCTGTGTGTTCCTTAAGACAATGAAGGCCCCAGATCTACCAGCTGAAATCACCTCCAATTTATACCTTTCACTGCCTTTGAACAATTCCTCCTCAGCACTCACCAAGACGCGACTAGAGGTATACATACGTGCACAGTCGTACACAGAAGCAAAGAGACGTTGCTCGACTCATTCACATATCCGATGCTCGTCACCCCAATAAACCAGCTCATAGCGTGTTTAAATTCACTAACATCGTGCTATCCTTCGGGGTGGTACACTTGTCAAATTTAACAATACAGAGAAGATTAGCATTGTCCTTGCATAAAGATGACACGCTTTTCAAAGAGATTTAACATTTTTTTTTTGATATCTGGATACACGGTGACGACGCTGTTCTACAGCCAACGTATGGCTTGACCCATTCGGTTGCAGCTCTCCCATCGCTGCCGATGTTCTGCTCAAGCTCTGGCAGCACTGATTTGGTTGTGCGCGCGTTCGAATCTCACCATTGGCTTTTTTTCAATGCTGCGCCAGTATCGCGAATTCAACTGAATCAGACAAAACATCTATACGACAACCAATAAATAGGTTAAATCACTAATGAAGAAAACAAGGAACAGTCTCTTCCCGCAAGAGCTGCTAGCCTTTAGTGCCAGCACATTGACCTCAGGTGTGAACCTATTCGGCACTGCATCTGGTTCTTCCGAACTAGAGACGCGACACGACTCCTTCGACTTCTCCAATTTGCACCAATTGCTGCTGGAACAGATTCTGAGACTCATTGGTGTCAAGTACAGCTCAGATCCAATCCGCTTAATACGACAGCTATCACTCGACCTTGCTCAAAAAGAGGCTGAATTGCAGCTGATCACTAAGACAAAATTCACACGAGAACAGAGACTATACAAGCTTTGTAACGAGTACGGGAACTTGTCAACCTTAGAAATTGATCACAAGTTAAACCAGGTGGAAAAGAAGACATCGGAAATACACCTTGAAGAAAGGACAGAGCCAAAAGATGATCAATTGGATGACCCACTTGACAATGAAACTGAAAAAGACAGAATAGAACCTCCAGAGCCTCCTCAAACTCCAGATCCGACACCGTCTCCCACAGAACTGGAACATGATGAGCTGTCCAGAAGCAAGAGCTGGACTCGAAGCTGGTTCCATTCCACAGAAGACTTGTCAATTGAGGCCCGCCCAAGCAATAGCCGTAACCCAATGTCTCGGTCCAGGTCAAATACCAAAACTCAAAATCTGAACCTGAATTCGCCGTATATTTCGAATGCGATACCGCGCAACTCGACTAGGGCCTTTCCATTGAATTTCATAAAACCTGATCGTACTAGTTCCGTCAATAGAATGCCTGTTGAGCTAGACAGTATCAACTCGGAAACATTCGTACCCGAGGTTGTCAGAGATGACGTTCAGATTGATAAATATGGATTCTTCACTGATATCAAGAAACTCAGTAAGAAAGTGACTGAAGAAAACAAACCAGAAAAGTATGAGCAGGTTAGCGTTGATTCTCAGACTTCTACCGCCGCAGGAACTCTTACAAACGTCACAGCCACTAACTCAAATATCACCCCTCCGCCAGAGTCATCTGCGATTCTTATTGGAAACAAAACTCAACTCCAAACTATAGATCAACTAAAACACATTTCCCAACAACATGATTCAATAAACCTACAATATGAACAGGAGTGGGATAATTTGATCAACGCAATCCGTAGAGATTTCCTCAAGTACCTTAAAAACTCCGACTTGTCGCAGATGAATAATGTTGAAATGATAGGCATAAAGGGCCTCAACTTGCTAAAGCTAGACCTCTATTTTGAGAAGCATTCAAAGAGGACAAATTATTACAATCAGTTGATTGAGCTAATAAATAAATTTGGTATCCTGGCCAAATATAGACTATACCTTTGGTTGGAGCTTTCGGGAGCAAAGAATTTGAAGGTGAATGGAGAATTCCAGCAACTTTTAAATGAGGTGGAGCAGGCCAAGTTGTCGACCAGCAACACCACTCCAAGGCATGACATGATAATGTCGAACATAAAGCAAATTGACTTGGACTTGCATCGTACCTTGCCACTTAATTACCATTTCAATAACTTGTTGGAGCTTAAACCCGGTCCCAACTTCTATAAACTTCAAAGGATTTTGTATGCCTTTGTTGCTTACCGCATTGATATAGGGTACTTTCAGGGGATGAATAAGATCATTGGCAACTTATTACTTCTACTTAGTAAAAGTAATGACGAAAATGATAATATAGACAAGTTCAAGGAGGAAGACGTATTTTGGATTTTTGTTGGCTTGATCGAGGAAATCCTTCCAAAGTACCTGAATAACGTCTATAAGTCGTCCACCGATGCTTCGTCCACGGTTTACCTCAAGACAAATGAGCAGCTCATCTACTTCAACTCATTGCTCAATATCAAAATAGACCAGTCTATCTTCCATAAAGTGTACTTGCAAAAATTCTTACCGGATCTTTTTGTTCATTTTGCAAAGCTATCCTTAGAAGTTGAAATTATTACAATGAACTGGTGGCTTACACTTTTCATAGACCTCAAGTTTTTAGATTTGGACATCTGGTTCAAGCTTTTCGAAAACTTGCTTATCGACAACTACATCATTAACGAGCACGAGTTTGATCTTTCGAATGGTCTTGGAAATGGCATTTCAGCCCCGTCGCAACCACATACTCCAAGCAAGCTTGCGTCTCAATCTCCTTCTTCCGTTTCTTTGGCAGCAGATGATTTTGACCAACAGGATTATTCAAACAACCGCTCTGCAATCAAACTTATAAGTCTACTGCTTTCCATATTTAAGGCATTGGAACCTCAATTGCTCAACATGACTGATAGTGATGAAATATATCAGTTCCTAAGCAGTAACAACAACAGCAACAAGCACATATACCAGGACAACCAAAACAAGCTGTTGATTAAATACAGCGAGTTGATGAAGTACCACCAGTCTTTTATGAAGAATATCAAGGTCCCTGACTTCAACAGACATAGAGTTGAGTTTATTCAGAAGGAGAGTTCGTAGCACGTACATGCTATATTGGTGCTTTGAGTCGCCTGGATTAGAAACTAAAATTTAAACAGGAAGTATTCGTGGAATCCTCTCTTCTATATCACCAATGTACATTTCCAAGCGTACCGTAAAGGTAGAAGCTCGCTTTTAAAAGTCAATTTAGATTGTATATGTATAGGATTCGGCCTTTAAGACCATGTATGATTTATATATAAGAAAATAAGTTAAGATGATTGAGCCAAAGTCCAAAATAGAATTGCAGAAGCCTCATACAACATCACTGATAATTCTCAGAGCCTCCTTATAGGTTTTAAGTAACTCAACGCACTTCTCACGCTCAGCTTGAATTCCTTCATCCTCCTTCAACAAGTCACTGAAAAGAGCATCGTTGTACAATCTGACAACTAAACGGTTCTGGATATGCTGTTTGATGTAGTTCACCAATAGGCACATAATCAGCTTTGGAACTTGATCTTGGATCATCTCTCTGACAATCCCGAAGTATGAGACAATCAAGCGTCTGATTAACTCACACTCTAACTGCTCGCGCTCACTCAATTCGCTAATAGAGTCATCAGTCTCAAACGATTCAGATGAGGCCTTATATTGGTCATGTATGCTCAAGTTCTTCAAGTTATCCACCGTGAAACTGCTGCCGTTCTGTGGAGGGGTTATTTGGATTCCATTGTTGATGAAATTGGTGTTGAACTGCAAAGTATCCTGGTTATTTGGGAACTTGAAAGGAGTTGGGTTTAATTGCGCTTGAGCTTGCATTTGTTGTTGGTGAATCACTGGGTCCTTGCCAAAGAAATAATTGAGGTAAGATTCCTGTGGATGGTGGTTTGGTTGATTTATTTGACCACTATCAGAACGCGAATACGTGGTCTTGTTTGAGTTTCTTCTCTGTCTAGAAGGAATAACATCGTCAACAGAGTTTATGTCGTCATCCAAGGCTCTCTTTCCAGCAGCGATCTCTTCGTCCTCATCCTCGTCTTCTTCATCGTCATCCGTAGCATAACGGTGCTTCTTTGTCAATATTCTTTCGCCAGCCAACCTTAATTTATTTCTAGATTCCATTTCCTTTTGTTTCTGGCGCTCTTGCACTACTATATTCATGGCATTGGCGGCCCCAACAAAATTCGGATGATTGGTGTTAATGTATGCGGTGTGGATTTCAATCAAGGATTCGACGTATTTTATAGTTGGACCCAATCTTTCGCGTAAAAGATCACTTACCACTTCAATTAACTTAACTTGTAAACGAGGGTATCTGTTTAACTCAAGACCAATATTGGACGAACAGACATTGTGGACGATTTTCATCAATTCCTCATAGACTGTTTCCACACATCTACGACTTGGGTCTTCTAACAACTTGATTTGAGGTTTGACCAAAAGATCAAAGGCCAACTCAGGCACGAAAAGTGAAGGTCTTGGACCAGTTGAATTGCGAATAGCTGTGCGTATATCGTGTACTGATAAGTTGTGCGTAGGGTTGATTGAGGCAAGTTGCAGACCGAATACTTCATTGTAGATGTAGTAGATTCTGGCACCTCCACATAACTCTTTTGTTGACAATTCAGTGAGAGATGTCCCTTCAATCGAATTAATGAATGAGTTTGCGAATTTCGTCATCAAGGTCAATACCATAGCAGCACGTGCCTCTCTGGAGTCAGTATCAGAAGAAGGTATATCTCCATAGCTAGCCAATTCTTGCTCCGCTTGGCCCATCAATGTGTTCAATTTTGCCTTGATATCTGGCAATCTTTCTCTGATATGGTTCATCAAGATCTTGTTCAAGGTCTGAGCCAAATAACGAGTCCCGCATCTATTTGAAATGGATTTGTATGCTGGGTGATTGCTGAAGAATTGTTGTTCCAGGTAAAGCGAATCTTCCAAAGCCTTGTTATCTGCGATATCTTGTTGCGATCTGTTGACGATTCCGACAAAGCCTAGTTTCAAAGGATATACATTTCCCTTCAAGATATCCAAAGCGTTAGTTCCTTGGTCCATCAAATCCAATTTGGACAACACACCCACCGTGCGCTTTCCCGTTGGATCCACTTGACGCGCCAATTTGAGCGATTCTGAGTTGACCAAGTCAACGTTTGCTGGAGAGACGGCCAATACTATGCAGTTCGGCTTTGAAATATACTCCAAAATCAAATTTCTGGTTTGTCTTTCTATGTCACTTGGCTGGTCGCCAATTGGGATTTTGGTCAAGCCAGGCAAATCAACCAAGGTCAAATTCAAAACCTTGTCTGAGTAGATTTTCAAGTTGATTGGAATACGGGAAATGCCCTTGTTTTGGCCTGCGATCCGCAGAGTTTCCTTTTCGATCTCGGAGCGGATGTCGTGGAAGTTGTAGAACCTCTTCTTTGGAATGTGCAAGAATTCACCCCATTCGCTAGCTGGAGCCGGAGCCTTTCCACCATTCATATGTTTCCTCAAATGTTCCTCCAAATTGACTTCGCCGTCTATCGGAGAAGAAAACCTTGGAGGTGGTGGAGGGGTGGACGAGGAAGATCTTCCATCTGTGGAATGGGAGTCTTGCGAGTCGAAAGAACCACGAGAGGCACGAGCATAGGTGTTTGAATTCTGGGCGTAAGAATCGCCTTCTTCGATTATGGGATCGCCGGGCTTCACGTTGATCAATTGCAACACCAACGGTCTTCTGGTGCAAATGCCAGTACCCCTAGGCAAGAAGTCTTTTCCAACAATGTTTTCCAAGACAGAAGACTTTCCACAAGACTGCGATCCAACCACCGCCAACAACGGCAAATCGATTTCAGCGAGCTGGGTGGTGGTCACAATGTCTTGCAACTTGTTGACAACAGGTATGAGATCCTCAAACGACATGTTTTGGTACGGAGGGCAGAAGAGAGAAGAGACACCGAACTTTGCTGTTGATTTTATTAGCGTTTTTTTGCCTTCTTTATTTGATCGCTTTTCTTTTGTTTTTGATTTGTTGCGGAGACGGTTGCGCAGCAATGTCTGTTAGGGTGGCTAGTTCTGTCGCCATGGATCTGGGTGGCGAACGTTACGCTGGTGCTGGAGAGGCGGTCTTGTTGTAGAGGTGGCGGCGTGGAGCTTTGAGTGGCGATTCAGAGCTGTACGGTGCCGAAATTTCGACTTTTGCAGCTTTCTGGAGTCCTGGTGTGGGTAGGTACCTTGGTGAGCTCCAGAAATCGATGTTTTGGCCAGAACTGGCCGATTCATACTCGGTTCTTACGGCTTTTGCAAGCTCTTGGTGGACCTCCTGGTGCGGTGCTAAGATGCATTGTTGCAGCCAAAACCTACAAAGAGATAAGAGGCAGCACTACACTTAGAGGGGAGGTGTCTGTGAAGATATACGACGGCGTTGGGTGTGGACTTCTTGAGTTGAGACCCGTTTTCGTACACTTTGCCAAAATTCATCTGTTTGGTGGATCACCAAATTTCATCAATATCGCTCAATTAACCGTACCCTCATTCTTGAGCTGGACAACTTCCGTTTATCCCTTGCAACGCATATACGAACCTAGTTCCAGTTTGGTCCTTGTGGCAAATCACAAAGTTACACCTGAGTGCCACTCTGCTGTCAAGAGTGGTTAGAGTGCTCACTGTTGTCGAACACGATGTGCGTCCCGCGCAGTTCCGATTTCTACCGACTTCCTTTTGCAGTATTGCAAGGTCAGTAAACCTATCTGCTGTCAGTCTTTGGTGATTTGGGGAGTGTTCGCCATCACATATACAGGCAACCAAACACCCAGATTGGCAAAAATCGAACTGTGACAAACTCTACACTAGGGTTTTTACCTTAGGTGGCAGTATGGTGAGGCGAGCAGGGGAAGATCAAATCGAGATATGCTTTGACATGCTTATGTGCTGGTTTCAACTGTCTGGTGATTTGCCAGGTTGTCTGCCTAGCGATTTACCTTTGGCTTGCGTGATACGAGAGCTTATTTTCCTTAAATTTAGTGATGATGGTACAGTCACTTGTCAATGGAAAGCCTTGCCACCATAAACTACACCATACACTACAGCTGTTTGCCTTCGTGAGCTTAATCTTCAATAAGGATCTACCCCAAATTAGAGGTAGAATCGAATCATGGAGAAATGGTTGTATGCAGGTTAGTCAAATGTTTTCGAATAGACCTAATCCTCCAGAACCAGACGAGAAGAAAACTATCTTCAGAATAGATCATTTCCACGGTGTTTTGTTTGAACGAAATGCATAATAAACAAATAGACAAGTTGTAACTTAAGGTTTCTGGAACGATACTAAAAATGTCTAGGTTTTGAGCATTTTCAGTGAAAAATGTTAATTTTTCACAGGTTATGTACTTTCAAGTCGTAGATCGCGATTCAATTTCAGACTCTCGTTTCAGTACAAATGGTGGTATCATGACCGCTGTGGAGACAGTCTGACCTCCGACGCAAACTAGGCTTGAAAGAGACTAGTTGAATTCATGCGAGACGCAGACATATAGAATAGTGCTCAGTAATGACATACGACACAAATACACTTTCCATTGCTAACGCTTTTCTTCGACTTAACTAATACGAACGAAGAACATTTTTAAATTTCTTCAAAATTTGCAGCCAATCATGCCAAAACCTTTAAAAGTATAACTAGAAGCTTATCAAAAAGATTGCAGCACGAGAATTTCGCGTATGGTCTCCCACTACACTACTCGGTCTCGCTCTTAGTAGCTTAACTACAGTTGATCGGACGGGAAACGGTGCTTTCTACTAGATATGGCCGCAACCGAAAGTAATACAAGTATTCTTGATCATTATTTGAGTTCATTTCATCCTTAGCGATTGTAAAACTAGAAATGCAATTTTGCAACTAAAGGAACAACCGGCCTTAGATCATACCTAGTTGGTGCAATTGCTCCTGAATTTGATAGTCAAACAGCTTATAAAACAAGGCTTGTGAATCGCTCCTTTTCGTCAGAGGAATCATACACTTCTTCTTTGGCTCATCACCACGGCAATTCCAATATGGCTTTCAATGCGAGGCTTTAAATTACCAAACACGTTTCCTTAGAAATCAGCACTGAAAAGCACATAAATGTGTCACTGGCCAAATGAAGCGAACTACTACTCTCTCAGGACTGTTAACTGCTCTTGGACCTCGATTTTTATAAATTTTGGCTCTGGGATCAAAGATCGATTCGCAGATCAGTACTAATGTTTGTTAGCCAGTCAACTACCACCACGAACAAGTAACAACTCTACTCAATTGAAAATCTTGAATTAGCTGAAGCTCTTAGAATTGACCGTCCAGTCTATTTCTCTTTCAAATGCAAGCTTTGGGGTACCCTTATCAGAATATTAATTCCTACTGCTATACCTCTAATCCAGCAGGTTACGAGCCTTTTTCGAGCTAATTTTTCACTCGCACTTCAATTTGTTTCGTGTTCAAATTAATATTTAAATACACACACACGTCAACAAGATCTATTCAACTACGAGATGGTCAATTGGTCACTGGTCACAATCATTGCGTGGGCATGTGCTCTTGCATCAGCTCTCTCACTTGCAGAAATTGATGGGTCTGTATGGGAGAACACCCAGTTCACACGTTCCTTGGATCTCTCGAAAAGTTTCACCAAAGAGTCCGATGTCATCCAAATCACAAATAGAGCAAACGTCCCTAGCTCAGAGTACTATTTCACTGTGAACGATGGTATGAGTTTTGTACAGGGATTGTCTGCGATTTCAGTGCAATTGGGAACCGCTAAGTTGACCTTGGCTATAGAACAGTTCGTGAACGAAGACGACACTACGGGTGAAAGCAAAATCTACAAAGTCACTTTACCGGTAGCCATTTCCCCTGGTTCTCAGGCCGAGTTGTACGTGAATTACGTATACATTTCAGGTGTGGAACCATTCCCATCAAAAATCAGTTTGGACGAAACCCAGATGTTACTACTCAAGACAAATAAACTTCCATTTTCCCCTTACGTGACTAACGACTACACTTTGAAGTTCACAGGAATCACCTCTGGACAGGAGATGGAATTGGTCTTAGAACAGGAACTTCTCTTCCATGTTGATACTACTGATTTTACTCCAACAGTTCAAGGAAAGGAATTGGTTTATGGACCATTTTTAAGAGAGATCCCATCGTTCAGCGTGCTGCCAATGGGCTTGCATTTCGAACACAACCGTCCACTTACACGTGTTGAAAACTTGAACAGATCTATCTGGATTCCTGCTAGTAGCGTTCAACAATTGCCAATCGAAGAGTACTACGAAGTCACCAATATTGCCGCAGAATTGGTTGGAGGGTTCTCCCGTGCCGATTGGATGTTGGGCCGTTATGAAGGAGTCAGAAACCACTGGGCAGTCAGTCACTTGGAATTCCCATTCTCTGAAGGTGAAATGTATGACGATTACTACTACAGTGATCTCGTAGGGGTTGTTCTGACGCACAAATTACTTGAATTAAGCTTAATGTTGCAGCCTAGATTCCCATTGTTTGGAGGATGGCATTACAACTTCACTTTGGGCTGGAACGGTGCAGGTGCTGACCATGTCCATAAATCTGGCATTGAAGAGGATACTTACATTGTAAAGATTCCGTTGGTAAACACTTTAAGAGATGCCACTTATAACAACACCTACTTGACGTTCTATTTGCCTGAAGGTTCCGAATACGTCAGCTTTTCTTCTGCTGTGCCATACGAAAGTATTGACGTTGGAAGAGAATTCTCTTACTTGGATGTGGGTAAGGGCCATGTTAAGGTCACCGTGCATTTCACCAACTTGTTTGAATCCTTACATCACGTTGATGCGTATCTTTTATACAAGTACCCACTGGTAAGTTACTGGTGGAGAGTTGGGAAGATCTCAGGGTTTGTCTTCGTAGGGTTGATCAGTTACTATTTGTTAGCCTTGGTTGATATCTCTATCTAGGGTTGTCAGACACAAAACTAGGAACAAGAAGTGCTGTATTGGCCTGCAATTGAGAACTGAATAGCTTTGTTTTCTTTCTGGCTACGTGCACTTCATAAATGGCACTCTTTTATCTTACATACTAATAGAATCCAAGTGCAAACTTTTGTATTGAAATTGGGTATTTGTAGGTATAGAATCTTTTCAGATATCTTAGTTGAATGCTGCTAAATTGTTTCTACAAGAATGTAGTAAGCGTTGGCTTAATACTTCAAGCAAGTAAACGTTTTATAAATCTGTCTAACATCTGAAGTGACCATTAAGACATAAGTACTTCCTGTGGTAGGTAAAATAGCTTCTTTCTGTTCACAGTCCGCTGGCATAAAACGAAGTTCTCACATTGGTAAACTTCACTCAGTTTTTGAACCAAGCTCATGCGTGATGATCAGACTCGAAGCTTGTGCAATGGAAATCCATCTTCAGTTTGAAACCGACTATCTTGAGTATTGGCATTAACGGACTTATAAGTGTTTATAACTGAATTCGAGCACCTGAAACCATCTGAACGTTCTTCACTAAGCAGGAGCCTAGGTGACCCATTTTTGGATTCGGACTTTTGGATTATGTCTAACCCATTCATTTACTCGATGCCATACTCTCGCTTAATTCGTTGTAGATTCTCCGCCCGATATACGTAGTCCTCAGCTAATAGCTTTGATTTGTCCACAGGGTATAACGATGCAACAAGGTACCTCCCATTATAATTAATACCATTCAATTCTGTCAGAGCTCGCTGTGCACTGTCAATGTTGTTGTAGACAACTATGGCAGTGCCTGCGTTTTCTCCACCCTTTGGAACTCGAACTTGACTTATACTGCCGTACCTACCAAACAAGTCATATAGAGCAGCTGTTGATGTTGTATAGGGAAGATTCTTAACCAGTACGATGGGGAAGTCTCTAGACATGTGGTGATGCTTCCTCTAAATCAAATTTCAGTGCGATTTTTATAACTTTGATCTAGTCCAAGCACACAATTGATAAGAGACACGAATCTCACGAAGGCCAGTTTGGTCATCAAACTTGTCTAAGAACAGTTCATTCACTTCAAAAGAATGTTGTGAAATTTTAAATCTCCAAGCAATTTCTAGGAATTCTTCAACCAATCCTATAATTTCTACGAAGGGATGCAGACATTAAGTTGGGTTCGAGACCGACTTATGATATGTGAACGAATGGCAGCTCCACCAGCCTTTCCACACCTTTGATACTTTCATGATAACTAAAAGTGTTATAACGATAACAGTAGCTACGAAATGTGAATTACTGCTAATCCAAGCGAGTATGTATTAGGCAAACTCCTATACTGTCAATATATATTTTCTAAACACCCAAATGAGCTAATCCTGCTAACAAACAAGACGACCCTCAAAGCAGAGGGCGACTCAGCTCACACTCTAGGTATGTAGTTCTGAATATAACAAATAAGAAAACAACGCAAGTTCATGGCCGAAACCAGGCGTTTACTAGAAGTAAGCAGAATCCTTGATGTCAGTGACATGCTGCTTTCTGTGGTGCCATTGGTTGTAGTAAAACAAAATCCCTCCGATAAGAAGAATCAAAAAGAAGTAAGTATAGAAATTCGACGAAGGATCGATTTCTTCATACTGCGGAGCGTCCTGGTCACTGACAGCTGCAGATGCCGCAAACGTCGCCTCTTCCTTCAGTTCTTCTTGCATTGTTTCAACCTTGATGTTGCTAACAAAAACCTCTTCAAGAGGCATATTATTATTCTTATCAACTGGAACAGTACTGATCTTGACCAAAGTATCAAACCCACCAATTAATTGCCCAAAAACAACATGCTTGCCGTCCAAGCCTGCAAGATCAATAACATTTGTGATGAAAAATTGAGCGCCGTTAGTGTTGGGACCCAGGTTAGCCATTGAGATCCTACCCATCTTGTTATGCTTCAACTCAAAGTTTTCATCATCGAACTTGCCACCGTCATAAATCAGCTTTCCGCCTGTTCCTCTCCTGTGTTCAAAGTCACCTCCTTGAATCATGAAGTTGTTGATAACTCTGTGGAATATCATCTGCTCGTAACCGTAACCAGGGGTCATGCTGGACAACTGGGCAAAGTTTTCAGCTGTCTTGGGGACAACAGTGCCGAAAAGTGCCATAGTTAAGGACCCAAGTACTTCCAATCCGGTCTTCTTTCTGTGAGTTATCTCGAAGGTTATCCTGTGAGTTACCTCTGGATCATCTGTGAGATACTCGAGTTCTTTAGCCGTTAGTTTCGGGGCACTAGCCTGTGGCTTGACGAGCCCTGCGAGTACTGTCGTCCATAAGAAGAGGTAAGGTACGAGCAACTTCATTTTGGTGGTCTATTGTTTGATCTACATAATAAATTGAACTCGTAGTTTGGAAATCGACCAAAGGTGAAACACATCACGTGAGTAATGCCTGCAAAAAAGCGCATCGTTATTAGAGTTGGAAGTTCACAGCCAGAGATGCTTATAAAGCAGAGAGAGAGCGGAAGTAGTATAGCTGATTTCCAGTTAGCTAATAGCTGAGGACATCATACTTTCAATTGGCTTAGTCTTCGAGTGTTTTGACCTTCATTTCGTCTAACCTCAAGGAGTAGAGCTGCAAAAGAGCTTCAAGATAAGGCTCGTTGCATTAGTGATATACTACGATGACCGCTGATGAGTACTCAAGCAAGTGGACAGAACATATCGTCTCTGCCATGGTAGAAAAAAGGTCGGACTAGCCAGAGCTAACTTATCGTTCGGTGCAAAGTGCGCTCGCCGTGCCAGTACTCAAATACGCTGTTTCTGTGCTTTGGTGGTTCACGATAAGTCCGAGCCACCTGCATGTACTTAGTAGCTTGCCAATCACTTAGCATAAACACTCAGAAGGTATATATTGTACCAAAGGCAAGTTACAAGCGTATGGTGTGTGTTTGTTGAGTCTGGTCAAGACTACTGGGAGCTGTCAGATCTGGTTGCCTCGAGATAAAAATAAAATGGCTGCAAAATGGCTTATCTTCGGGGCTCATCTTCAAGTGCCCTAATGTACGATTTTTGGAAGTGGTCTCAATTACGAAATAACCTCAACTGAGCAGGGCAGTTTCAGCTCCCATTCATTTAGATCAAGACCGAGAACGTGGACAGCAACAGGAGAGACTACTCTCTAGTCCTGTGAGACCAAGAACAGGATCGCAACCTGAATTTAGTGGTGTTGGTGTGCTCATTTAGGCGATTCACGAACCAGAGGTAAAAGGGGTACCAGAAACCTCTTGGAAGGGAAGACTTTCAGTAGCAAGCTTAGACAGGTCTACTACGTACTGCACATATGGCTACGTGCTGGACTTTTGGAGATGGTAATCTTGAGAGTGGGTAATATGTAAATCGTACGCTAGGAGAAGAAGGTACGTCCCACACAACGATGAGTAATGCGTTCAATAGTCTTGATCATGAATTGATGCGGAGGCATATTGATACTCTCTAAGTTGCATTTCTCTTTGTCGGAGGGTAGAAGTCAAAAGTCGAAATATGTTACGGACTCATTATTACACCAAAGACTTCAGCCTTGCTTGGAATTGACTTTCAAATACGGAGACCAGGTGCCAGATAAAATTGGATGCTTCCACTTGTTTGGTATATGAAATGTCGAGAACTATACCTTTTAAAACATCTGAAGTGATCTGAATGAGAAGTGAATAGTCAAACACAACTGACAAAGCAATGAGCGAGAGCTGGAAAAAGTATGACCGAATATTGGCCTTTTCAGCTCTAAGTAATTAGATACTTTCATCGTCTCAGGCTTTCGCTTTGAGATTTCCATGTTATCGTCAAGGTCGAAGAACGGAAAGAGGGCCTCAGGGAATGCTAGATAAATTGAGAAAGTACAAGGCGACTGCTTCTGAAAAGCGACGAACTTACAGTAGCACATTATGCCTTCAAAATAGTAGAAGTACACACGTACTGGCCAGACACAAATTGTGGCTCATTAAAGGCCGTTCTTCCTGAACCATAGCTCAAAGGCACGATTTCTGTGCATGCTTTTCCTGCATGGTCCTAAACTTAATGGCTCGCCAATCACGCATTACAAGCATTCAGGAGAAATGAAGATCGCAACTAGCATAGGTTGCAAACATGAGGTGCTGGTTCAGCTTTGCCGGCACTGACTGATGCGGTGAGATGAAGCGTAGATTGAGATAAAAAATAACATGGCTGCAAAATGGACCATGTTCGAGGCTCTACCTGGTGCCCTGGCGCGGCATTGTGTACAAGCACTAGAAGCATTCCGATTGCTTCCTTCCAGTGGCTCCAATTACGAAATAACACCGTTGGCCAGTAGTATCGTTTCTTCGTTGCTCAGGAAAGAAGTCGGCAGGCATTTCCGTATTTGACTATGCAGGCACCTCGACTTCACTATCGTATCACCATGCTGCCTCTATGTAAGATCACGATGAAGACCGAAGGGGACCTACTGCAACGGAGTTATTCTGAATACTATATGAAGGTTATTTTCAAATCAAATAAGGCGTGCTTATAAGTTTGGTTATAAACTATGGAGAAATGCATTCCTCGTTGACAACTGGCTCACGGTCGGCCCCAATTGACAGACTGCTGGAATTTCCTCGATAGTTTACCTCAACAAATACGTGGACTGAAGTACTAAGCACATATACCGACAAATCCTCCTTAATTGACCTCAACAGTTAAGATAAGAATGCCATGAGTGGTATTCCTTAGGATCCCTTGGAAATAAAGTACCGTTTAAATACCCCAAATTATAGAGATAACAATAAAATAGACGAAAACAATAGCCCCGTTCTCTTTAGATACAATCGCATGCACTTTGTCCTCCAAAGGTTATTCTCCACAGCAGGAAGTTCTACCTGATTTGATAAGGCCAATGAGAGAGAATTCCGTGCATCACCTCTGATTAGGGTAGTTACGGAGAATGTGAAGCTGCCCCGTACTCTAATCTCGTTCGTATCAAATGTATATAATACATGATTATCCCCTGCAGATAATTCTATCCAGTTTAGAGAATTCATTATCAATGCTGCTGGATTTTAAAACAACCAAAACTGTTTTCACCAGAGGGTTGCAGGTGATAGTTTCTTCTATGGTCCTTGGTGTGTCAATTGCTGCTGCTGTGAGCATCAAAGATGCAACCAAAGCGAGTTCGAAATCGACTGCTTTGACTATATCCACGAACGTGGTAGCTGTTGTTCATGCTGGTTCATCTTTAATACCAGCAGTTGCTAAGGCTGAAGCTCCACCATTTATCTTGGCTGCGGATATAATTACTTTGGCACTTTGGATATCTAGTGCTGCTCTTTCAGACGAAATCTTTGGAGCTACAAATTGCCTGGCTGTGAAAATATTTAGTGGTGTGTCTATAGATGCTTACGCTGCAACTAACTTGTGTAATGTCACAACCTCATTACTTGGAGCCGGTGCTACCTCCATCGTGTTATTCATAATCTCACTAGCTTGGCATATCGGAGATAGTCTTTGGCCTGCAATATCCGATGTCTTCTTCCCAGAACCAGTAGTAGTTGAGAATGAAGAGGAGCCAATTTCCCGACCACTCAGAGATCTTGATAAACTAGGAGTTGCTCGTTTTAATACCTCAAAAACACCGATAGAGTCAAATAAAGCAGTTCTCCTTCGGTATCGATGCATCGCACATCCAATACTTGCACAGCGAGCAACTTTACTATCAGTACAATCCTCGGCATCAGCAGTTCAGTTGCAAGATAAACGATTTTTCTGGGAAGATGATACTGAAAAATACAGTAATGAGACATCCTTAGATGAGTTCTTCCGGCTAGAATTTAATAAAGGAGTGAGTCATCCTGGGATGCTAATTCAGGCTATTGACAAAGTGAAGGGTAATGGAACACTTCCAGATAGCCTATTGCGTGGACAGACATTTTTTAACAAGCTTAGACAAGTCTACTACATTTACAGCAAAAACGATTTACATGCTGGTGGAATTTTTGGAGACCTTCCTATACATAAACATATTCAGTTGGGGTATTATGCAGACGAATTTCCAAAAATACATCAAGACGATGGCCTGGACTAACATGTTAAGAAAGCAAAAGATGCCTCCGTTTACAGCTGTAGTACATGCGTAAATGTGTTTGGCTTTCAACTCCCAGACTGTTTTATCGTTGTTGGAGGATGAAAGCCAAAAGTCAAAACAACGTATGGAATCCTTATTGATATTTTTAGAGGGTGAATAAGAATGGACTTGCAAAGAGAGGACAGAGTGCTCACCCTTTCTACTTCTCGTTTTTTAGTTTATAAATCAATAAAGATTGTGCTTTTGTAAAACTTGACACTGTTAGCTTGTGTTGATCTGAACGAAAATAGAACAGAGTCGAAGGTCAATGTCATGTTTCTCTTACGACCCTTTAAATGTGTGCACTGGGCCCCATAAAAGACACAAGGTTTATCCAAGACGCACAGATTTAGAAACCCTCACTTTACAGAAATGGCTAAAAGGCAATAACATCAAAGGGAGAAAGCACAAGCTCGAGCAGACCGTAGTTCAACTTTCGGCAACAATTGGGTGCAAAAGCAAGCAGCATGATTTCCTCTTCAGACAAAAAGCAAAGACGCAGGATATTTCGGGGTAAAGAGTAGCCTAATCCCACGGATATTGTCTTCACCTATTCATGTAAAATAAGGGTTTGATAGTCATATGTTTTTCTGAAATCTACAAGCACATCCACTACTTGAATTTTATGTATGGGTGAAAACAGCTGGACTCCATTCAAAAAGTGAGAGTTGATCAGCCTCTAGCGAACCTGTACCACCATCTCAAACACAATTGAATTCGTGAGATCAAATTCTAGTGAATAAAAATCTCGAAGCTCAATTATCAACTCAAGATTTAGATGATTTCCTGTTCTTTAGTTGATCCACATTCACATTCAGATTTTGAAAGTGCTTTCTTATACCCAAGAGTATATATGTCATTTCGTAATTGTTTACGCCTTCATATATGCAAAGAACTAAGCTCATTAAAAAGACGCACATTAAAAGTCAAAATTCACTTTATCAAAAGTCGTGCCCTTCGCCAATACACACTCGCCAAAATCGAAGGCAAATTGCCAAACTAATCAACGTCCCTCTCACCTATTATCATCCAACCTCATCTACAAACATAACAATGAACGGAATCTCTGTCGATATCAATCATCTCAAAAAGGGAGAAGTAAGTTTAGGAACCTCCATCATGGCTGTCACCTTCAAGGATGGAGTCATATTGGGAGCTGATTCAAGAACAACTACTGGTACTTACATCGCCAACAGAGTAACAGATAAATTGACCCAGATCCACGATACAATTTACTGCTGCCGTTCGGGATCTGCTGCTGACACGCAAGCAGTAGCCGATATGGTGAAGTATCATATGCAAATATATTCATCTCAATTGCCATATGGTGAAAAGCCAACAACAGCCATTGCTGCCAACGTATTCCAAGAAATGTGCTATAATAATAAGGACAGCTTGAGCGCCGGTATAATTTGTGCTGGATACGATAAAAAGAACAAGGGATCGGTTTACTCCATTCCAATCGGTGGGTCTATACATAAACAAGAGTATGCAATTGCAGGTTCTGGTTCTGCTTTTATTTATGGGTGGTGTAACGAAAACTATAAGGAAGAGATGGAAAAATCAGAGTGTGTTGAATTTATGAAGACAGCTTTAAGTGAAGCAATCAAATGGGATGGTTCTTCCGGTGGTGTTATTAGGATGGTTATATTGACTGAAAAGGGTGTGGAGAGATTGGTTTTCTACCCTGATGAGTACCAGAAGTAATGAGATCATGAGGATTTGAGGATCTGGATGGTGCAAATAAAGTTATTTTGAATTTGCATGAGAAATTCACAGATTGAAGTTTCATATGGAAGTTTACGGAATATTGAGAGGATGTTAGTTGAATTTAAAAGAGAGATTACGACTGATTTTGAACTTATTGTAATGGTGGCTTGATGCTAGTGGATCACTTCTAGAATCTACAGCAAATTTTGATGTATCAGGCAATTCAATCAAGTTATATCACTCTTCTTTTAATTCTTCTTCAAATGAACATTCAAAAATACTACAAAACAGAAAATATAGAAAATGTTACAGATATACAATAAACAACCATAATCGATGCATATAGTATGCCGAGTCTCTCCTACTGGAACTGAACTGAGTTTGGTGGAATGACTGATTGAGTACTCTGAGAGGCAAGTGGATAGTTGTTTTGAGAAGCATCGATAATTCTGAGCTTGGCTGGTTCATTAAATTAGAATTAATGTGTTGTCCTCATGCTATTGATCTGATATGCAATAGAGGAACGATTCCTATGGCAATGGACTATTTTGATGATCAATGTTATGTAACCTTGAGTGCAGATTCTGCAGCATTGAAAGCGTTGCATTTATATTGGGCAGAATGGAGTTTCGCAGCCACTTTGAAACTATGATCCTTTCAAAGAGACAAGAACTAAAAGAAGAGTATACACATTGGGGAGTTCACACTTGTCCTATCCCCTAAATCGTTCACATCCAAAGAATATAAACCCTTTGCTTCTACACGCCAGTTTATACTGTGAACTAATTAATAGACTATCCTAGGTAGATTCAGACTATCGGGTACAAAAGGCTCGAACTTATGTTCTCTATCAATCGCTTGAAAGGAGACCCCAAGCGATTCTAATTCCATCGTTTCCATCTCTGTATGTAAAGAAACAATATTGCTGGCTTCAAGAACATCGAGACCTATGCATAACCACATGAGTGAAGATTCAACCCAAGCAACGGCATATCTGAAAGTCCAACAAGTAGTACGCTAGCTCCAGCAACGAGCATGGGGTGATCCCATACCTTCAAGTGCATCAAAATGTCAACATAGCCTCGTCCTTACACAACCACCTAGGTAGACCTTCAGTGTCTGCCATATCTATGCTTTATAATGGTGACTTTGAAGTGAGCTGTCTGGGATTCATTTGGTTTCGAGCTTACGGACCCCAACGGTTCCGGCATCATAATATGCCCCTAAAACCATTATCCAAGGCTCTTACATAGACTTGATTTCGGCACTCAAAGCCCTCTGCCGAGGATGTTGCTGCTTGTACGGGTACCTGAAGAGGAACTTTCGAATTCTTGTACGAGTTTCGGTACTTCATGTAAATACCAAACACTTTCCCCTAAAGTTCATTGGTGGGGCAGCTAATTCTGAAATACCTGTACTTTGCCTAAAATTCATTGGTTTCACTGTCTCTATCAGACACAACGCGAAATAGAGAGGACAAGGCGTAGGACTATGAATGGTTGCCCATCGCTTCGACTGTGTCATGATCTGGAATCTTCCATCAAATACCCCACTAACCTTACCATAGCTCGTCTACATTTGTAATCAATTCTCTGACTCACTGTTAAAGAACCTTATTCCATTCATCGGTATGTTTGTTATCGTACCGTTGTGGCTACAAAGTCTTCCCCGGATAATCGAAAGCCTTCTCTAACCGCAATTTTTCAGTGAAAATTCCATACCGATTTTTCACTTCCATTGAGTCACAATTTCAAAAAAGATTGCAGTATATAACGTGTGCCCTATCAGCGAAATTTAACAAGCAAGAAGTAGGAAGTAATCCAAAATGAACATCGACGCATCTAAGTTAACTATTACCAAGGCCACCACCTCCAAGGAGGTTATTCCAAAGGAGGACTTGAAGTTTGGCCAAAGCTTCACCGACCACATGTTGGAAATCGAATGGGACATCGAAGAGGGATGGTCAGCACCAAGAATCACTCCATACCACTCGTTTTCACTTGATCCAGCCACTTGTGTTTTGCACTATGCCTTTGAATTGTTCGAGGGTTTGAAGGCATACTTGGACAAGGACGATAACGTTCGTTTGTTCAGACCTGAACAGAACATGGCCCGAATGAACAGAACTGCTGTGAGAGCATCCTTGCCAGCTTTTGACGGTGAAGAGTTGATCAAATGTATTGAGAAGTTCTTGCTCTTGGACAAAAAGTTCATTCCACGCGGAGAAGGTTACTCTCTTTACTTGAGACCAACCTTGATTGGTACATCTGTTGGTTTGGGAGTGTGTGCTCCAACCAAGGCACTTCTTTACCTTATTGCTTCTCCAGTTGGACCATACTTCAACGCTGGATGCAAGCCTGTGAGCTTGGAAGCCACTGGCCACACCGTGAGAGCATGGCCAAAGGGTGTTGGTCAATACAAATTGGGTGCCAACTACGTGCTGTGCATTGAACCACTGGTGCAAGCAGCCAAGAGGGGCCATGCCCAGAACTTGTGGCTTCTTGGAGACGAGGGCTACATCACCGAAGTTGGTGCTATGAATGTCTTTTTCGTCTTCACCGACGGTAAGGGAAACAATGAATTAGTCACTCCACCATTGGATGGTACCATTTTACCTGGTGTCACCAGAGATTCCGCTTTACAGTTGGCCAAGGCCAAGTTGGACCCAAAGACCTGGACTGTGAGCGAAAGACCAGTTACTATCCACGAAGTCAAAGAAAGAGCTGCAAAGGGAGAAGTTGTGGAAGCCTTTGCAACTGGTACTGCAGCCATTGTAAGCTCGATCAACAACATCGAGTTCGAGGGACACCACATTGCCATCCCATGTGGAGAAGATGGAATGGGAGAATTGACCAGAAACGAATGGAATTGGATCCAAGCCATCCAATACGGAGAAGAGACCTACAAAGACTGGTCCAGAGTTGCCAAATAGAGATGCAATAGATTTGCTGAATATAATAGAGGTTATTGTTAGTTAGTTAGACTAGATTATTAGAAGAAAGTCGTTTTGAAGTGTAGCACTGTATATAATTTGGGTGCGAAATGCGACTTTACGAATTAGTGTGAGCGGGGCATGTCTTCGAGAGTATATAGACGCGAGCAAGTGGTCTTTCTTGAGATCTGAGATCCTAACGACTGAAGATCACCACGTAACCAGTTCGCAGAGCCGCACAGTTTGTTCTGTGAGAAGGTAACAAGTGTTAAAAACAGCTGAGTGCAGGTGTAAATGGACCCCACAACAGCGCAAGCAATGCCCTGGAGGGCTTAAATATCCGCTATTTGCAGCCGAACGATACTCCTCTCGCAAGCCCAGTTTCTCCTCTCAACAAAGCAAGGCAAGTTATCTGAGTTATGCTTCAATGGGGGACTCTCTCGTTAACAATAAGCAAATTCAGGGAGCTCGTGCTAGCTTTGAACACACTCACACTCACACTCAGCACATGCAAACTCCTTGCCAGGAATCACGCCGTTAAGACAAACACTAAACGCTAGCGTATCAGAAGATATACGGTGGTGCTGTCAATGGTGCAGAGTTGTCCTCTTCTGGGGTTTGCCTAAGTCCTTCTGGAAGGCATTATTTCGTGGTGGTGGGGTAACTCTCATACTCTTCGCCGAATGCATGCAACTGTGGTGCTGAAATGATTGAAACGTGGAGAAAGCGTAAAAGCATACTGAGCAGGTTACGAACACGTTAGGGCTGTTCCTAACTCGCCACAACTTGCCTGTTCCGCCCGGTTCACTGCGGAATGGGCACGAGGCCAGAGGCTGGTTTGGCTTCTGTTGGGCTAGTATTTCTTCTCGTAAACGGTACGAGCTCAGGCGATCGTGGCATCCAAGCAGACCTCGGGCCCGCCCGAGATCCACAACAAGAACTAGTCGTACCACCTCAGCTCAGTTCCAGCTCAAATTCATCTGCGGAAAGGCCTTGTCTCGTTTCACGTAGGTCCTATCAATACTTCCCAATCTTGCTTTATCTCCCTCCAATATCCAGTGAGTGTCTTGGCAAACCTTGGCAAGCGTAACGGTCTTGGTTCGAGTCAAGTACGGCATCTGGCGAAGGGCATTTCGGTAACCAAGGCTTTCACTTGGCCAATGCCGTGAATACCCTTTCTTTGTGAAATGCCTGGTAGGACCTGTTAATTCCTTTCCTTTGTGCCAGCCCTGGTAATAGTTGATGGGATGCTTTGTGAAATGCCTGTTCGCTCGATTCCGTGAAAATTCCTATTGCGGTGGCTGCAACCTCACACCAGTCACACGCAGTGCCTGCATCGAGACGCTGTTTCTCTGGAACCAAAACCCATAACTTGCTCACATCAGCCAATAGAGCAAGCAGCACATTTCCGACAAGACTGGGATTTGTAGAGATGATGGGTACAGGCTTGCAGCGACAGGCATCGACAGGATGTTCCAGCACTGGCAGGTATCTCCGAGAGCTTGTGACAACTCAGCCTCTTGGAACACGAGTTTCTTGGTATTGGGGCTAGTTAAAGCCAAAATGTCAAGCCCAAAAGAAACACGCAACGCAACAGTCTCAAAGTGGAAGGAAGCTTCAATTAACGCAAAAATGAAACTCAAATTTTGATTTAGGGCATTTGGTGGGTTCGGCCAAGCAGGGCTCTCGGGCAACACACAAGAAAAATCGTTGCTTGCCAAGCCAATGGATAAAGTAATGATTACGCTGATAAGAGAATTAGATATGATAACCGGGGAGACACTTCCTCGAGCCAGATAACCTGGCGGACTTGTGTCAAACCGAGGTGTCGTCGCTGGGGCTGGTGCTTTCTCGACAGACTTCTGACCCGCACTTCGGGCTGGAGCTGCTGCTGGCAATTTAACACGTAGTCCTGGCACGCCGGCCCAGCCTCGCGCTTTCCCCACTAATTAACAGGTCATCTTCCAGCTCCAGCTGTGTGAATATCAAGCGAATCGCCTACTTTTTGCATTCGCTGGTATTATTTAAGGCCTTGACAGAAGTTTGTGCGTGTTAAGAATACACTCTCATTAGCGTTGCACCACGGGTTAAAAAGCGTATGCGGATATATTTTAGTACTGCGGCACGGGCAAGCTTATCGATTCTACGAACACAAAGGCGCTGGATTTTTGGCTGCGATTTTTTCTTTTTCGAACCAACTGGCATTTGGGTGCCTTGCGATTGCCCTAGTGCTCTCGATAACAGATATATGAATCGGTGTAATATGACCTGCTGTATTGTGTAAGGGTACAGCCGGCTAACCAATTTAGATTTGGACAATTTAGCTGATTTGAGAGAATCGTAGTGGGGTTAGAAATCCGCTATATAAATGGCCAGTTCCCAGCACATTGCTCTTCCCTTGGACCTTCTGTTTAAGCTTACACTCCTCACTTAAAATGCCTGAGAAAGAGTTAAACTACATCAAGTCTAGAGAGGCCGCTGACGGCTCGTCCACCGAAAAGGATGGTGGAATTTACATAGATGCTTTCGACAAGCAAGACGGTCGTCCACAGTTGAAGGGTTGGGCCAAGTTTGCCGATTCTTTCAAGAAGGCGGATGAGTCTGAGATGGGTTTAGACCCTAACTTGACTGAAGCCGAGAAGATTGCTGTGTTGACTGCTAACTCGCCGTTGGCTCGTTCCTTGAAGAACAGACACTTGCAAATGATTGCCATTGGTGGTTCCATTGGTACTGGTTTGTTCATTGGTTCCGGTAAGGCGTTGGCTGCCGGTGGTCCAGCAGGTGTAATGATTGCCTACATCTTGATTGGTTCTATGATTTACTCCACAGTTCAATCTCTTGGTGAATTGGCTATTACTTTCCCTGTTTCCGGTGCTTTCGTCACTTACAATACCAGATTTATCGATCCATCTTGGGGTTTCTCCATGGCTTGGAACTACGGTTTGCAATGGCTTGTTATCTTGCCTTTGGAATTGGTTGCTGCTGCTATTACCTTGGAGTTCTGGGATAAAACTATCAATCCAGCTGCCTTCGTCGTTATTTTCTACGTTCTCATTGTCGCCATTAACTTCTTTGGTGTAAAGGGTTACGGTGAAGCCGAATTTATCTTCTCCATTATCAAGGTCACCGCGGTTATTGGTTTCTGTATCCTTTCCGTGGTCCTTGTCTGTGGTGGTGGACCAAAAGGCGGTTACATCGGTACCCAGTTCTGGTACCACCCAGGTGCATTTGCCAATGGCTTCAAGGGTGTCTGTTCAGTATTCGTTACTGCTGCCTTTGCCTTTGCCGGTACTGAGTTGGTTGGTCTTGCTGCCGCCGAAACTGAGAACCCAAGAAAGTCCTTGCCAAAGGCAACCAAGCAAGTATTCTGGAGAATCACTTTATTCTACGTTATCTCGCTTTTGCTTGTTGGTTTCCTTGTTAGATACGATGACGAAAGATTAACCAACCTGTCTGGTGCTGCTGCTTCCCCATTCGTCATTGCCATCGTCAATGCCGGTATCAGTGGTTTGCCATCTGTCATGAACGTTGTCATTATGATTTCCGTCTTGTCTGTCGGTAACTCTTCTGTTTACGCCAGTTCCAGAACTTTGGCTGCCTTGGCTGCCTCTGGACAAGCTCCAAAGATTCTTGGATATATTGACAAAACCGGTCGTCCATTGGTCGGTATTATCGTACAATGCATATTCGGTTTACTTTGTTTCGTTTCTGCTTCTGACAAGTACAGTGACGTTTTCAACTGGTTGTTAGCTTTATCTGGTTTATCATCATTGTTCACTTGGATGTCCATCAACATTTGCCACATTAGATTCAGAAGAGCTTTATACGCTAAGGGAAGAAACACCGACGAATTGGTGTTCACCTCACAAGCTGGTGTCTTTGGTGCTTACTACGGTGCTATCTTGAACATCTTAGTTCTTATTGCTCAGTTCTGGATTGCTCTCTTCCCTATTGGAAGTAAGCCAAACCCAGCTGATTTCTTCCAAGCTTACTTGGGTGCTCCTGTGATTTTGGTCTTCTACATTGGCCACAAATTATGGACTAGAAACTGGAGCTGGTTCATCCGTGCCAAGGACATTGATATCGACACTGGTCGTAGAGAATTGGACTTGGAATTGGTCAAGCAAGAGGTTGCAGAGGAAAAGGCATACATTGCTTCTTTGCCATTCTACAAAAGATACTGGGCTTTCTGGTGTTAATTGCTTTCATTTGAAATGTAACATTAAACGAACCAGAGTTGTTCGTTATTCACTTCTTCATATACATACATTAATAACCACTAACGTATTAATATTATCATCACATTAATTACTCCGTAGATTCTGAATTTGGCTGCAGCACTATTAACGTAAGGTTATTCATAAAACATTCCCTATATAATTCCAACCAATAGTTGCCACCTAATTAATGTATACACTAATAATCTAGCACTAACGTCAAACGATGGGTTTGTTTCTATTTGCCTATATTTTGTTCTGTTTGTATGGCTGCAAAATGGTCCTCTAAACCCTGAAACCCTGAAATAATGCAATTCAATCAACGGTAATATGCAAATACCCAAGCGAAACTATCGAAAAATGTTCTATGACTATATCGAGCATCTACACCTACAGTACCATGATTTAGTCACATTTGCTACTTTTAGGAAACTATTGCAATTGACAAAAGTATACCACAAGATATCTAAATTTATGCTAAACGAGATGCTGTTACAAATCGAAAAAAGTCGATAGTCTGTTCGAGGCACTCCCAATCGCTTGAATGGGCCTCTAGCAATAGGATGGCATAATTATGGCAGTGGAATAGGACTCCACTGACCTATGTCGCTTCTGTGTCGTAAATTCAAGGTCTAATTGCCGCGACACTGGTATCGCCTTTTTCATTCCGTTCCACTTGATCCGAATTTCTAGAAAGCAACACTTCCTACTTACTACAAGCATCCATAAACAAGTCTCAAAGTACTGTTCAATGTTTGCCAATTCAACAATGATCTCCAACAGGATCTTCCGTCAACAGAGGGTGCTCATGTTCGTTGCTCTTTCGTGCTTGGTGACGTTGCTAATTATTCTTGCTTGGGCCGGACATCCCACATACCTGGAGGAAATCCTGGAACATTATACGGACCACGGAAGTGGTAAGATTCTGATGTGGGGCAAGCCAGTGCCGAAGAAGGAGCCAAAGAAGAAGGTAGCTGAGAAAGACAGTAAAGAAGAGAAAAAGATAAAGGAGGAGACTAAGGTGGAAATTCTTGAGGGTCTTATTACATAGTGTATGTGTTAGCAAAGGTTTATTATGAATTAAATGCTAGTGACAATTTTTAGAGGATTAGTAGGGAGTTCTTAGGTCGGCAATTGATATTGAATTATGCAATTGGGTATTTCCAAGATCTTGTAGGTGCTTATTATTTCTGAAGTGCAGAGTAGGTGAAACGAGCGTGTTTTCCTTCTAAATACTCTTCCATACTGCCTTTTCTAAGTAGTCTCCTTTCGGCTTTTCCTTCAAGAGCCCCAACATGACCAATTCAAAACAGTTTTGAATAAACCAAGAGTACAGGATCTTATCCCATTCTTCATCAGTCTCACATGGAACAAGGTCGCGGTCGAGCGATTGCTTAAATGCCATGTAGAAATCATATATGTTGATGGCAACTGGAGCTTCTTTGTATACTCTGAATAAGACATTAAGAGTGGTGTGCGAAAACTTTTCATTTGCCCTTGTTAAAGGAGCTTGTAGGTAACGCGTGCAATCGTCAAGCCCCAGTTCTAACGAGGCTCTTAAGTTTGGTCGTACGAGCTGGATCATCAAGTTGGTGAAGTTCTCTTCAAAAATAGGTTTCTCGTGTGATGGAGGTCCGCCGTTGAATGAAAATGTCTCATGGAAGACAAAGTTATCGAGCGAGGGTACCGAAAGGTATTCTAAAAAGGATTCCTTTTCGGAAAGGTTACCTTTGAATTTTGCTAGATGTGGATCAATATGGGCAAATGAAACTTCTTTTTCATCAATCTGAAGATCCTTGAACTCAGACGCTCTGCCAGAGACAATCAACTTGTATATTTCGAATTTTGATATTTCGGTGAATTTTGAAAGTAAATTTACCATGTTGAAGATTGTCAACTTGTATTCTGTGATGTCAGCCTTCGTCTCTTTGAAGAGCTCAATGAGTGACTTGTCTTCAGTTAAGTACAGTCTGATCTGTTCCTTTGGTGGGTTATCCAGGAATATTTTTCTCTCGATGAAGATCTTGAACGAAGGGAGCTTTCGAAGTGCATCGATATAAAGCTTGGATGGCGCTAGGTTATCCAAGTGATCTAAGTCGTCATCATTCGATACCTCACCACTTAAAATTGCCAATGGAGACAGATAAAAGTGGATCATGTAGCTAAGTTTTACTTGAGAAACTAAACCATCGATGGAGTTATTAGCACTTTCGAAGCGCTGAAGTAGTATGGTAGAAAGTAAAGGAGTAGCCAAAAGCAGATCAAAGTCCAAAAAAAGCTCATTTATGATCCGATACCCCAAAGTCTTGTTATCACTACTTTTGAACTTCAACCCGTTGATCAAGATTCTATTCTCGTTGCTGAGGTTCACGTTGATCCAGCTTGAGATATTTGAAGATGACAATCCCATCACCAAACGTAATGGCAATCTACTAGCATATGAATAGAGCACCCTGAGTAGTTGGTTCAACACATGGTTATTGATTGAGTTGGTGTCTTGAATGATTATGACAATTCGTAATTTATCTGCTATTTCTTCGTGATCCAAGCACCATTCTTCTAATATGTCTAAATCATAGTTCACATATCCATTTGCTGCTGGGTCGTCTTCTTTCAAGTCAAGGAATTGCCTAACGAGATCTCTCAAAGTGGATTTTATGTTGGAACATGCCTTTGAGCTTATGTTAATGACTTTGTAGATTAGCTTTTGGTCTTCATGAGACTTTGCTATGAGGAATTTCGAAAGTTCTTGAAGTATGCGGAGGTTGTTTGCTGTGTTCGAACTCAATTGCAAGAAACCCACCGGGAGACTGTTCTGGTTGGAGTAAAATGAACGCTCAGATAGTTGGTTGATGGCTGAAGTTGCTGAGATGAAAGTGTTCAAATCGTGGAACAAGTCGAGATTTGCATTGTTTAGAATGGCATCGATTTTGGCCAACTGACGTTGCCACACGTTAGAGTACATATCATAACGACGAGTAGTTGCAGCGTCCAGTTCTAAGCCGTTGAATAAATTGGTGAATGGTGTACCATTACAGGAAACGAACTGTGATTCTTGGAGCGGGCTTCTCTTCTTCCGCTTATTCGGATCTAGGAAGTAATGGGTCTTTTGAGCGTTTTCATTATCACGTTTCATCGGTGGCTTGATATCTGAAGAGAATTCCAGAGCTGGATCAAATTCGCGAGCAGCGTGTTTTGGTTCTTGGAAAGTTTGGTTTTCCAAATTCGTATAGTTTGACTTTTTACTTGAGATATACCAAAATTGGTATGCCCCGTATGTACTTGGAAAGCTATGATTGCTTGCTACTTTTGGTTACACTCGTAAGTTATTGCAAGTACAGAGAAGACAATATACTTTAAATTTAGCAATAGTGAGCTAATTAAATCGATATGTACCCATGAAAAACTTGTGGAGCATCGAATTTGCAAGTTGTGATAAGATGAACCAGTAAAAGTAGCTGCAAGATGAAATAGAGTAGAAGACAGTTCAGTTGGGGTCTTTTAAAGGAGCAAACTCCTAGAGCAGCTAGCTACTTTTGTCTTAGAGGACTTTTTCGACATTCAGTGGTGGAATCGCCGGAGAAGCTAGTGCGCCTATTGTTCCAAAGATTTAGCCAGATACGTAACCTGAATGTATGCCCCAATTTTCACGCAGCCAGAAGCCGCCTTATTGAAGCCCATTATGAGCTTTCGGAATTATCAAGAGCTGAATAAACTCTAAGCTATACACTTCAGGGTGTACTTGGAGCATTCTTTGTCGAAGCATATCGTATTCAACTTTCTTGTAGGAAATGTACACCGCCAGCACAGCAATGGTGCACCAGCTCCGAGGATTCATTGAAATAGGCAAACACCACTCAATTGAGAACTGAAAGTCTAAATAAGTGTCCAGCAAGATCTGAGCACAGCCAAAAGCTTGTTGGCACCCAGAAAGAGCAACAAAGATACCCCACAAGCTCGCGTACGGGTTAGGTATCCCCTTGGTACCCAACCTCGTTAGCACAGCTGTGGAACCATTCCACCGTGCAAAATTGGGCGACCTACATACAATGTGGTTTTCTAGACATTTTCTTGTCTACCCTTCCGTTACACTTGCGAGCACGATGACCAACTGCCATTAACAGTTGTGCATTCAGTTACAAAGAAACATTCCCCAATTCATGTCATTGAGCAACGTTAGCACACCTTGCTTGCTCGATACCTCAAGACGTCTACGGCACTTGTTGCTTGCAGTTAATGGCAATTTTTCAGGAAAAGTCCCTCGAAAACTGGATTTCAGTCCCAGCCTCGGATTTCGAGCTTCCACGACATGGACTACTCGAAGTGGGTATCCTGCTTGTTTCTCACATGTGTGTGGAATCCAATGGAATCGCCGTCCTGTCCAATTTGTACCCCAAAACCCCAGATTTTCTACATGACGGTGGTAATTGTGCATCGAGAAAAGCCTGCTAATTTCACACACAACTCCATCAGCTCGACAGCTGTGCCAACAGAAACTGCTGTGTACCAGTCCCCAGTACACATAACCACGCTCGCAGCATGACTGGTGCCTGTAATACGACTTTTCGGAAGTCTACACAAGATCCAGAGCCAATCGACATCGCTCAAAGATAAGACCTTTTAGTTGCACTTTGGACATTGAGCCTCGTGCAGCTCCAACAATAGCGGGGCACCACCTGGCCAACGCGATATCCCCTCTTTGATCCCTCTCTGGGGCCTCTGTGAATCACCTCTGCTCTCTGCTCATTGGCTGGTTTCCGTTATAAACTGCCTCCCAATTAACCGGAAATTACTTCATGCTCCGAAGCCTATTACATCCCGTTCACATTGTCTGGGTTGGGCCTCTGGCTTCTGGATTTGGATGACTACACCCCACTTCTTCCATCTTCAAAACACAGCCAGAGACTCCCCTGGAATTGCTTCTCGTATCAACCAAGCTTTACGTTCAACTCCGCTCCGCAGTCCGCACTGGAGCTCTTTCGACCTTTCACCACACCCCCTAGCTCGAACCTAAATCAGTATTGTTAACTAAGGCTGGCATGCCCCAGCACCTATTTTAGAGTTCCGGAAATGGCTCATAACCTGCGCGCAGCAACTCCGCGCTTTGTGTACTTGACACCCTCTGGCTTTATAAAAAGAAGCCAATTTCCTCTCGATTATGGTGCTAGCCAGATTGGTGTAAAGGCTGTGCCACTGGTTCTTTTGGTGTTGGAAAGAGTCTTTGAGTTAAATACAAAAGGCGTTGCAAGTCATAGGTTCTTTGCGTGTGTTCAAGAAACCTTGAAGGAAGCAGATCAACACGGAACGGAGGACTGCCCTACTGATAGATCATCTACTTTTATCAGATAGCAACACCACTTCTGGAAACAGCTATACTCAGCAAATTGAGTGCGCTTGTGTCCAAATTCATCCACAAATTATCGAGTTTCTGACTATATTCATTAGGTAATTACACTGCTCCACACTATGCCAGCCGTGATCCAGGACCAAACTCTTCGCAAGAGGAATGTCGAAACGACAGACCCAAAGGAAGAAGTCACGGAGTGCCTGATCGAAGTCGACTCGCTCGACTTGAAGGAACCAGAGAAACGAAAGTTTGTCAACTTGGCTCCCCTAAATATGCCGTTCAAGTACCGTCTAGAGACCTTCGGAGTCGTATGGCATGTGGTGCTGATCCCTGTGTTTTGCTGTTTATTCCTCGGGGTTTTGCTGCTTGGTTGGATTCTTTGGTTGACCATTATATTGCCCTACTTCATCTGGTGGTATGGCTTTGATTTACACACTCCAACAAACGGTAAAGTGGTCTACAGGACAAGAAATTGGATGAAAAACCTCATAGTTTGGGAGTGGTTTGTCAACTACTTCCCCTTAAAAGTATATAAACTGTGTGATTTGGAACCTACATTCACAGACGTTGCAATTGAAAACGACCTGGAGCTGGATGACGAACAGGACTTGATATCAGAGAGCTCGCGTACCATTATCGACTCCATTTTCAAAATATTGGGCCTCCGTAAAAGATTGAATGATGCTGATGCAAAATCAAAGCTTAAGGGAAAAACACAATACAGAAAGGTCTCCACGGGGCCACGTTATATGTTTGGCTACCATCCACACGGGGTTATTTCAATGGGTGTCATGGGCACATTTGCCACTAATGCAATCCGCAATGAACCTTTTGAACCTCCGAAACTCCTCAAACCCTTCTTCCACGATACTTCTCTGGGAGAACGCGTTTTCCCAGGCATAGGGAATATTTTCCCCCTCACATTAACAACTCAATTCACCCTCCCATTCTATCGTGATTACTTGCTTGGGCTTGGACTCACAAGTTCACTGGCTGCAAACATAAAGAGTTTAATCAATAATGGTGATAATTCGGTGTGCATCGTGGTTGGTGGAGCTCAAGAATCCCTCCTTAATAACATCGTGACTAAGGAGTACCAAGTTGGCCATGGCTACAAACTGAACACAAGAAACAATGAGGTGGCTGAAGATCGCCTGAAAAAGGAAATACAGCTTGTTCTTAACAAGCGTAAAGGATTTGTCAAGTTGGCCATTGAAATGGGCAATGTCTCATTGGTTCCTATATTTGGCTTTGGAGAAGTGGACTTGTACAAATTACGTATCCCAGAGCCTGGCTCTTGGGGTTACTCTTTCCAACAGTGGATGAAATCGACGTTTCTGTTCACATTACCCTTCTTCTCTGCGAGAGGGGTATTCATATATGACTTTGGTTTTGTGCCGTACAGGAATCCTATCAACATGTGCTTTGGAAAGCCAATTCATATTTCGCACACAGCATTGGTAGAGTATAAGTTAAAACACCCGGATGAGTCCGAGGAAGCCCCTAAGGTTCAAGAAAAGACCACCTTACTGACCACAAACGAAGGAGAAGAACATTCGCACGTATCTGGTTCTGGAACCAGCTCTGCATTACCTGAATCCTCAGAACTGACTACAACAAGCTCTCCGCTCAAGTCGTCTATACTTCGTGCAGACTCTTTCACAAACCTCTTCAAGATGAAGAAGAAAGCACCTCCTCCAAAGAAAACAAAGATACCTCAAGAATTACTCAATCATTACCACAAGTTATACGTTGACGAATTGAAGCGTGTCTACGAGGAGAATAAGGAACGCTTTGGATATGGAGATGTAACATTAGTCATTAACGATTAATCAATGCAGCAGGACTATCAAGCCATTATTATGAATTCTATTAGTTTGTTGATTCCAATTGCTGATTTTACGTATTTATAATTCACTAGGAATAAAATTAATCGAGCTAATTATACCGTATGAGAAACTGAAAAGAAGCCAGGTCTAACCCAAATAACAGTCAGTACTAGCTTCAATTTGAGAAACTTCTCCTGGTCAGTGCATTGTCCCTCTTCGGTGTGAATGGTGGAGTTAGGCGTGGCTTCTGAGGGAATTTAGAAATTGAGCTAAACGTGCACCAATTTAAAAGGCATACCAGTATAGTAAAAGAACATCCAAACTAAGCCCCAAGGATTCCTCGTAAAACTTCGAATAGCCGTTGGGCATTCAACTTGTTCGACAGACTAACAATACTTGACTCCTGCTACAGTCGGGATTTACGATTGTTTAGCCACGGCAAAGGCAACGTAGCTTGAGGAATCAGCATATGCCAAAATGTGTCAGGAGATAAAATATTAGAATAGGCCTCCTGACAGCTCTAAGTGATTTCATTGTGAATCAGAACAACTTCAACTTGAGCCGGGGTCGGAGCAAACTCGTTACCCCTACCATATCAAAGTGCTAGTACAGGGGTGCCTTTTCCTTACGACTTAAAACATTGATGTATCTTGTGTCAACCTACACCTGCTTAAGCTCCACAAATATTCTTCGATTACTTGCTAGATATGGATAGATAAAGTCCCAGGGAATAAAATATTGAACCAGCAAATTCTCACCAGCCTTTGACTTCAGATTTATTTATTCTTCTTATGCAACTTCATTTCTCTGTACTCCTTCCCTGCCAATCTGTTGTACTTAGTTCTTCTACCAACTTTCTTCCTCAACCCCCCGTGTTGAGTCAAAAACTTCTCGTACTTGCGATCCAGCTCCATCTCTGCTTGCTCCAGCTTCGAGATAACGTCATCTTCGAATTTCTTGAAGTCATCTGCATTTGCAGAAATCTCCTTGTTGTATGGTGGCTCAAAGAAAGAGTGTCCCTTTGGGTATACCTGCCAGAGATACTCATCTGTAATGTTTTGCCATGCTGGGTTCTTTGCATTTGTCAATAAGCTATTCTTGAGTGGGTGCAAATTCTTCTGTGTATAAGCAAGAGATATCATTTCTTCCTGTTGTAATCCGTATATCTCCATTGCCAATCTATCAGGGTCTTCGAACTTGTCTTTATTGCAGTTTGCCAATCTGTCGAAACGATCAGTTAGCTTTAGGATCGTCTCCAGAACGGAATTCTCCTCTTTGAAGAGTGCAGACTTCCCCAGTGCTATGAAAGCACTCAGTGGGAATTGCATGTTGAACCCGCGTTCGTTACGACGCTGTTGTCTTGCTGTTTCCAAAGCTTCTTCAAGAGTAGGCAGTTCCTTTAGCACAACCACTCCAGAGTGCATTTTCCTAAATTCAGAAGCTGCTGCAGCTGCTGCCTCGCTGACAGCATCTGATGAAGGTTCTTCCCACGAGGTTGGTGATACGCGGGCCTCGTCATGTAAGTCCTTATTTGGAGGTTTTGACGACAGAAAACGCACAAATGGAGCCGTGCCAACACTAACCCTAAGTGATGTGATCCGAAGAGGGTTGAACCGTGGTGTACGGGTAATTCTGGTTATGTTTAACATGGTGGTGTGTTGGAGGGGGCGACACATTTATTTGAAGTCTGATTCGAGAAATGTAGGGGCAAGAATCAGGTCACGTGAAACTATAGAAATTGGATTATGTGATCGAGTCCTCTTAAAGGCAGGATCTGATGGAGTCACGGGGAGAGTCACTGGATGATTTTTTGCGTCGGACTGAGACTGGAGCGATGGAGCTCTGCTTTCAACGGCTCTAGCGAGATATTTCAAGCAAATTGGTTGATTTGAGTATACAGTGAACGAAATGACAACGAGGCAAGATGATTTACCATATGCCATTGTCTTGATTTGTTTGACAGTTATGAGGAAGCTGGCATTACTTGAGTGTGAAGCATTAGGAGGTATTGTCCGTCGCTTTTCCAGCATCGAAGTGACTAAGCTGCCGAAAGTATAGGGCATCGCTATTATTGCATTCGTATATTCGATTAAGAGTCAAAATTTATCTCTGTTAGATTTCCCTAGTTCCAGTGGTCGTTTGACACACTCCAGACCGGCAGTTAGAGATACCAAGCCTTCTCTCTGCTTTCCGTTATCCAGGAAGCTTTTCAAAAGCCGGCCCTTATCCTATCCGTCTTACTCACATGTCCGATTCAACTCTATTGTACACCCCTAATAACGGCGTAGCACGTGCTCTCCACACTAAAATCGACAAATCTGAAATCTCGCCAATTTGCATTACCAACACCATCCTTCTTCTTCCCAAATGTCCCTTCACAGAGAAAAGCTCGACGTTAATGCCTTACCAAAGACCTACACCGGTGGTCCGGTTACTTTGGCTGTCATTGGTGGTACTGGATTGTACGATTTACCAAACTTGAACCCAGTGGCAAGATTGGTGGTGGCAACTCCTTGGGGTCTCCCATCGTCTCCAATTACAATCAGTGTTACTGATCTGGGATTCCCTGTTGCCTTCTTGGCAAGACACGGTCAACACCACGACTTGTTGCCAACAGATGTACCACTGCGTGCCAACATTGCCGCATTGAAGCTGTTGGGGGTCAAGGCCATTATCGCTTTCTCTGCCGTTGGATCATTGCAACCTGAGATTAGACCTCGTGATTTTGTCTTACCAACTCAGGTTATTGACAGAACCAAGGGTAACAGACCAGCCACTTTCTTCGAGCGTGGTTTTGTTGCTCACGCTATGTTTGGTGAACCATTTGATTTGAAATTGAATGAGTTGATTGCCACCAACATTGCAACTGAAGGTGTCTTGGAACCACAGGATGGTAAGCCACACCCACGTTTCCATACCAAGCACACTACCAATGGTGGTGAAGACTTAACTGTTATTTGTATGGAGGGACCTCAATTCTCATCCAGAGCAGAATCAAAGTTGTACAGAACTTGGGGAGGTTCTGTTATTAACATGTCTGTCCTTCCTGAGGCCAAGTTGGCTCGTGAAGCTGAAATTTCCTACCAAATGATTTGTATGTCCACTGATTACGATTCATGGAATGAGGATGAAGAGCCTGTGACTGTTGAGACTATTGTTGGTAACTTGAAGGCCAACTCTGCAAATGCTTGCAAGTTGGCTGCTCAGCTCATTGACTTGGTTGCTGAAAAGGGACAACACATTGGTGATGATGTCAAGGGTAGCATGAAGTTTGCCGTTTCAACCTCTTCTCACAGTCTTAGTAAGGAGATGTTGGGTAAGATGGAGTACTTGTTCCCTGGATACTGGAGTTAGATTAGAAATAATGCAAGACTAGAATTACGCGGAAATGATGTGAAGTACCGTTAGAGAATCAAAGTAGACTAGATTACCCATGTAGAATTGAATTCGAGACGCTTGCAAGCATACTTTAAAAGGTTTGCGATAGCCGAATTCAAAACTAAATCAATACCATTATTGACAGCGGAGATCAAAGAAAGCGATGATGTGTATCTAAGTCGGGCTTTAGAGTTTGATGTGTTCTATTTGATCATCAGCCACAGTTTCTTTCGGTCTAATTACGGTGGCTCTGCCAACCTCAAAGCGAATATTTGAGTGGGCCTTTTTTTTGCAGCTAGAACATTTTGCAGCCATCTTGAACTTAAGTAGCCAGCAATCGAAACCTGAATGGAGTTGGAATGAGGGATTCAGGAGAATACCCCGAGGTTGGAACTAGGGCGTAGAAGCCGGTACATATTTCTTTTCTCTATATTATTGAAATGTTAGCTTTATTGTTGGCATCTTTTCACCCTCTTTTTCGGTCCTTTATAGGCACCTTTGCTAACAAGTGATACTTAATATAATACACTACACCTAACTTTATCCTCCAACTGGCAGAGCTAACTGCGAAAGACCCAGATTCGTGTCCTATTCCGCTGCAATAGATCTGGCGATGAATTTCGCGGTTCACGGTCCGATATCTCCACTGGTTTGTGGTCTGATTTTACCATAAGTTAGAGTTGTTGAGAACCTCTGGGACATACCACTCCGTGTTTACATATTCAGCTTGTGGTCGATTCTCATGGCCCGAACCTTTTCATTAGCACGGCAATTCACAAAGCTCAATAAAGAAATTGGAGCAAGATGACTTCGAAGAGGGCTGAATTTCGCCATCACTGCTGTTCTCGCCTTCAAGCAATTCAGGTAGTTCTATCCCTCGAGTTGTTAAAGCCTCCTCCATCGCCGCTGCTCATTATTCATAAATGCCTTAGCTCTTCGTGAAACCCCACTAGTCTAATTTCGATGCTACGTTCCATTTAGGAAGTACTAAAAAGAAAAGTTTCACCAACGCACTGGCCTTCCTCGAAGGGTTATGCGGGAATAGCCGTCAAGAGAAAGTGAAAAACTCTGCTAGTAGGATTTCATAGCAACCTGAGCTGGACATCAGCCGAGGACATAAGGTTTAGCAAACCTTATTCCAACCTGTGTCTCCACTTTATCCCCACTGTACCTCCACTGGAAGTCAAAGACCACTCTCTACTCCACAGAGAGCCATCTCCCAAGGACAGCCAATTCGAGCTGGAATGCCTTGCTACTGTGCTCTAGTTACGAAAAGAAATCTCGGGCCACGTAAATTGAACTATTTTCTATTGTTACGCCGTGCAAGGCATTTGGAAAGGAAGTCGAACAAGAATTGCGAGAGCTAATTGGGGGAAGAGGTTGTGAAGATGTCCGAGATGATTTGGCCAGCTTACTTTTTTTTATTCCATCGTGGAATTCCTTTGAAAAACGGACCATACTCTCCGGAATTGATTTTCCAGCTTGAATACTCTATCTGACCCCTCTGTCATCTTGGTGTGGTACCTCGGAGCTGCTACTTAGCCTTCCAGCTGAACAACTTCACATGTCTCATTTGAGGTGGTTCATTGCGAAGCGATGACTCGCTGCAAGTTTTCTGCAACCATCCTGCATATATCATTGCCGCAAAAACTATAGCGACCCCCAAGTTTACAAGCTTAAAAAGAAAAAGAATCCAGTTCCTAGCGCAATTAAGTTTTAGAATGAAATGACTTCACTCTGGAGAGCCACACACTGATGCGGCAGCTTCGCTTTAACACGCTCCAAGTTGCGGTTACCCCATTAGTGAACCTCCGCTGGAGATAGCAATCTCTGGCCTATAGCCTGTCTTCTCGTCGTACGTCATGTAGATGCTGTTCGTGTGGAGAAATCTTTGCTCAGCTCATATAAATACCATCTCGTAGACTCTTGTCTAAGTCTTGAGATGCCAAATCATGTCTGAACTAATTGTTGCCAAAGATACTAAAGAGATCGACTACCTCGAGAAGGACAACTCGAGCACCAGCTCACCAGTCCTTTCTAACCCGGACGATCTGGAAGATGAGGGTAGAACTCCAACTGACTTGGAAATGAAAACCTTGAGACATGTCTCTGAATCCATTCCAATGTCATGTTGGTTAGTTGCTGTGGTTGAGTTGGCCGAGCGTTTCTCCTACTATGGGTTGTCTGCTCCGTTCCAGAATTACATGCAGAACGGTCCATCGGACTCTCCTCCTGGAGCATTATCATTGAATCAGAACGGTGCCACTGCTCTTTCCTACTTTTTCCAGTTCTGGTGCTATGTCACTCCTATTTTCGGTGGATGGATCGCAGACACATACTGGGGAAAGTACAAGAGTATCTGTGTTTTCTGTGGATTGTACATCTGTGGTATTTTCATCTTGTTCATTACATCACTTCCTGCCGTTTCTAGTTATACCACCTCGTTGGCCGGCTTTGTGGTTTCCATCATCATTATTGGTATTGCCACCGGTGGTGTCAAGTCCAACGTCTCTCCGTTGATTGCTGATCAGATCCCAAAGACTAAGCCTATCATCAAAGTGTTGAAATCAGGCGAGCTTGTTGTCCAGGACCCAAACATCACCATCCAGAATGTCTTCATGTTCTTCTACTTGATGATCAATATCGGTTCCCTTTCCGTGATCGCAACTACTGAAATGGAAGCTCATATTGGTTTCTGGGCTGCATTCTTATTACCTTTCTGCTTCTTTTTCATTGCCTTACTCACTTTATGGTTGGGTAAGAACTCATATGTCAAAGTACCAGTTGGTGAGAAGATCATTAACAAGACTTTCGCAGTTGCTTGGGTCGGTATCAAGAACAGATTCAACTTGGACGCTGCATTGCCTTCAAAGAACCCAACAGTTTCTTTCAACTGGTCCGATCAGTTCGTCGAGGAAGTCAGAAGATCTGTTTACGCATGTAAAGTGTTTGTCTTTTACCCTGTTTATTGGGTTGTGTATGGACAAATGTTGAACAACTTTATTTCACAAGCTGGTCAAATGGAATTGCACGGCTTGCCAAACGATTTCTTGCAAGTCATTGATACCATTGCCATTATTGTTTTCATCCCAATATGTGAGCGTTTCGTCTACCCATTCATTAGAAAATTCACTCCTTTCAAAGCAATTACCAAGATCTTCTTTGGTTTCATGTTTGGAGCTGGTGCCATGGTTTACGCTGCCGTCTTGCAACACTACATTTACGCGGCTGGACCATGTTACGACGCTCCAAAGGCTTGTGCTGCTCAATACAAGGATGTCCCTAACCACGTCCACGTTGCCATCCAAGTCCCAGCATACGTGTTAATTGCTTTGTCTGAAATTTTGGCCTCCATCACAGGCTTGGAATACGCATACACTAAGGCACCAGTTAACATGAAGTCTTTCATCATGTCACTCTTCCTCCTCACAAACGCATTCGGTTCGGCTTTGGGTATTGCATTATCTTCTGTTTCGATCGACCCAAAGATGGTCTGGACTTATACTGGGTTGGCTGTTTCCTGTTTCATTGCAGGATGGCTCTTCTGGTTCTTCTTTGGTCATTACAACGATAAGGAAGAAGAGTGGAACAAGTTGGAATTCACCCATAAAGAAGAGGCTGAAGACAACTTGGAGCCAATCACTTCTTACGGACACTCTTTCAAGGGAATTGCATAATTGTATAATAGTAAAATGAAGAATAATGAACAACATTGCTTGTAGTATAATGAATTTTGAGCTAGATAACCACGCCAAGCCCAAAGGAGTCGTTTCAGGTAGCCTAGTTTGGGTACTGTGCAACACCCTTTCCAGCATATTCCATTTCGCAGCCAAATTGAAGACAAGGACTTTGAACAGTCATATCTATAGGAAATTATTGCTTAAGTATGTGGAATAAGCGGTGTTTCATGAAAAGATAAAAATTCAATTATGGAAAGGAATTGAAGAAACTGCTGAAAAGACAAACTTTGGAGGCTTCACACCGTGGGATAGATTTTGGACAAGGTTCTTATCTAACATAACTCCACAGCAACCAAAAGAAGGGCAGTCTCCTTCATTCACGGCACCACGAACCTCAGTAATACGGCAGCCTCATACCAAAAGACTGCCAAACCACCTATCAATGCCGGCATTGATACCCGGCTCAATACGAAACCCCACGTGAAAAGTCCTTATCTGCAACGTTCCATTCAGCCCTGCACTGCAACATCCCACTACAAAGCCGCTTGTACAATCGTGGTGGTTCATTTATAGAAAGACGGAAATACAGACAATACGCAGAATACGAATATTCAATTATGATTACTTATAGGCACCACACTTCAACTTTTCACTCGTAACCTGTGCGATAGGGGCAATTACATTGTAATCTGGAGTTATCCGTCCTATGAGACTTTAGCTAAGCCGGGCAGACTCCCAGCTTCAACTTTTAAACATTTCTTGTAATTGAATCCTAGTGCTCTAGCCTAAGAGTAATCCTCTTATTTTGTCGAGATTTAGCTTTACAAAGGTGTATTTGCAACTTTAGAATATTTAGAACACGAGAATCTTGGACCCTTGGTGACGTAGACGTCAAAACCCTGGATCAGGAGAAATCCTTGGCGGATTAAAAGATTGCAAAATTTACAACGACTGTGGTTCCAAAATGTGTTCCTAACTTGGGCTTTCGCAGTTGTGGCAGCTACTACTAAGTTGATTTGCAATGCCTTGTATGAACCAATGAAAAGCTATTTAAGGTAGCTGTTTTGCGGTTAAAGTCCATCTTGTTCGTAGTATACAGATGTCTGCCGTTGCACAGAGGGTAGGAAAGACAGCCTTTGGGTTGGTCTTTGGATTCGACGAAGACACTGCCCTAATCATACAGGAAGACCATCAACATGATGGAGAAGATAACCAAGATTCCATTGGTGCCCCTGTTGAAAAGCACAACCCTTTAGGGTATAACTTAGACTATACAACAGCTTTCTATTTGGTGATCCAAGGAATTATTGGTACTGGTATTTTCTTAAGTCCTGCTAGTATTGTTAAGTCCATTGGTTCAATTGGAGCATCCTATGTTTTATGGGTTTCAGGATTCTTCATCGCCCTTTCCGAGGTTCTTGTTTATATTGAGTACGTCACCTACTACAGACGCAGATCTGGTGGCCAAGTTGTTTATTTGGAGCAGGCATTCCCGAAACCTGAGTTTTTGGTTCCCACAACATTTGCAGCAGTCACTGTCATATTGTCCTTTTCAACTTCGTCCGCGGTTGCTTTCGGAACCTACATCTTGAATGCCTCTGGCTTGGAGGCTACCGCTTGGAGACAACGTGGAATTGGCACTGCTGCATTGGCATTCTCGTCCATTTTGACAGCAGCAAGTTCCAAGTACTCTGCCAGGCTTTCTAATTTCTTGGGGTTTGTCAAGATTGTTTCGGTTCTATTCATTATCGTTACTGGCTTGGTTGTACTCTCAGGCAAAACAAGAGTTAAGAACTCTCATGCTATCTTCCAGAATGCTTGGGCTGGAACAACTAGTGATGGTAATGCTATTTCGAATGCCATCATTAAAGTGTCCTTTTCCTTTGGTGGTTCTCAATACGTTTTCGGTTTAGCAGGTGAAGCCAACCCAAAGAAAAGTAAGAATATGTTCAGATACTTTTTACCAGGGATCTTGGTCTTTGTTCTTTTCCTTTACATTCTCATAATTACCAGTTTCTATGCTTCTTTTGGCACTATTGAAGAACTCCAAGCTTCGGGTACTTTGGTGGCTGCAGAATTCTTTTCAAGAGTCTTTGGAACAAAGGCAGCTGTGAAAGCCTTGGATGTATTGGTAGCACTTTCTGCTCTTGGTCATCTCAATGCTACAGTCTTGTCCAATAGTCGGTCTTTACGAGAGATAGGTCGTCAGGGAGTTGTTCCATATCCTAGAATATGGACCTCTATTAAACCTTGGGGCACACCGTTGTTCGCATTGTTGATCAACTTTATCGTTAATCTTATTGTGTTGTTAGCTCCACCAGCAGGCGATGCTTATAACTTCATTGTTGATATCGGATCATACTCAGGATACATATTTAAGTTGCTCTTGCTCGTTGGTTTGTTGTCTCTTAGAAGAAAGAGAAAGGCAGCAGGATTGGGCTTTCAAGGTTGGAAGGTTCCAACTGTAATAATTTACTTTACTATTGCATTCTATATCTTCGTCATCGCTATGGCTTGGGTACCACCAAAGGGGACACTTATTGGCTCAGATGTTTCTTTCTTATACTGCGCCTATGCAATTGCATGTGTCGGTATATTGTTACTTTGTGTGTTTTACTACTACGTTTGGGCAAAGATCTTACCAAAAATAGGTAGTTACAAGCATAGATTGAGCTATTATGAATTGCCTAGTGGAGAAAGAGGACATACTGTTATTCAGGTCAAGCTTGATGACCTTGCACAGTGGGATGCGGAGCATAATACTAACGGCAAGTTCACTGATGACGTCAGAGACCTGGAGATCAGTAGTGTTATTGAAGTCGAGGTTCCTTATACGGAGAAGAAGTAGATAGCTCAGATCACTTGAGATGTTTAAGTGTACTCGAAGTGCTTACTTCCTTATATGTAATGATAATTCTGATAATTTTGCACCCAAGATCAACTGTTACACCGAATTTTAACAAGCAAAGAGTAATCAGAATGCTATAATTGATGATACACTTAGATTTTCCTTGCAACTACGAAGGAAGACTATTCTGGTGCACTGATAGATACTCTTTACGAAATGTCTGAATGGGTTTAAATCGTATCCAGATCTTGAGTGCTCTCCAAGAGGATCTATATATGCCCCCTTCAATGTAAGCTTCGAGCTGCCAGCCTGTTGTGTTTAATAGCCTTCTCTGCTGCCTTCTAGGTACTCTCATTCTAAGAAAAGTTTGCAGCCTAGCTGACACTTTGCAGCCATTCTAAAGCAGATAAGATTACGTCACCTTGAAATTTAGACTGAAATCAAAAATCTTATCACTTCTTAGCAATTTCTAAAGGAACAGGATGGTCCTACGATCGAAGAACGGCTGCCTAAGTTGCAAGAAGCTTAAGATAAAGTGCGACGAAGCACGCCCCAGGTGTGAATATTGCGTCCATACAAAAAGAGAATGTGGTTACGTTCAATACTACGACAACACAGCCTTGGATGAGTTTAATGAAAGGCAGAAGTTGGCTCGTCCATTCATATTGGATCAGGACCGGCAAATTGCACAGCCACCTAATGGAGACGACCCTAATGCGAAATTTCTGCGCTTTTACAGTGAAGAAGAAGTTCGATCTTATAACCAATTGATCTACAACCGAATATTGATCGATCCATCTTCCCAGCTATCTATCACCAAGTTTGAATACCGACTTTTGGACTTCTTCCACAACTTCTGCATTCAATTGTTCTCGCTTGGGGTCAATCCGGAAATTGAAGCAGTCTGGAGAAACCATGTTCCCGGATTGTTCATGAGAAGCCCAGTGGTAAGAAGCTCTGTCTATTCATTCGCTGCGTTAAACTTGCTTCCGTTGTGTGATTTGAACCAGATGAGTTTCTTGAACAGGAAGAGACGAGAGTATTTTGATCTTGGGAATCCAGATTCCACTGTTGTCTTCAGCCCATATCTCACACCGATTGAGAACTTGGAGAAATTGCATGGACAAACTATAGCGTACTTTGTCAATGCTATCACATTGGTTAATAGAAGCATTGGATACGGCCCGCTTGAAAATCGTGCAGCTGTTCGTGAGAAAGAACAGAACCAAAATGGAAAAGAGGCAATCAATGCTAATAATGCTAGCGAATTTGCAATTTCCTCAATCCTCATGTTCTCCTACCTATCCCTACAACCAGGCAATTCCACTCCATTGGTTTCCTGGGACAAATCTGTGTCTGACCTACTTTCAATCACGAAAGGAATGAGGTATATTCTTGCCCGATGTGCTCCACTTTTGGCAAATACCGAATTTGCAGGGCTTGTCTTCATAAATGTAATCTCAGCTAACATAGGGGCGCCTTCACTAGCAAGATCGACTTTCCCGTTGATAAGAAAACTAAATCGAGACCTCTTGCAGGAATACTCTACTTATGAGCTCACATTAGAGTTACTGATGGAATGTGAAATAATTCGGGAAAGCATCAACATTCTACATGTACTTATTTACAGATCAAGTGTTTCTCGTAGCCCGAACCCAACATTCCGTTGGCTATTGGCGCTACTGGATGGCTTCCGTGACTTAGTGTACAGCAAAAGATTCTACGCTTTGCGAACATTATTCACGTACTCATGTATTGTCCTATTGATGCGACTCGAGATATTCAGTCATGATAACGTGTGGATGTGGTTCGTCAGATCGTACAAGCGGTACAATTGGGAATTATTCGGACGTTGGAAATACTCTCTTGATGAGATGTTGTTTATAGTTGTCCATGATGGTTTGTACAAGTTCACTAGGTTCAACAACGTGTCAACTTTTGATCCTGAGATTGCTGGATGTGAGGTGTTGCTAACAAAGGCATGAAAAGAAGTTTGAAAGGCTTCTGCCAAGCTGCCTCTAGTACTCTTTTATTTAATTGTTGCAGTTTTTGCACCCAAATTGACTACAACTCAACTCATCAAAAAGGATATATATACTTCGGAGAATCTGCTCTAGTATTATGCTCAAACATAATGCGAGAGGCCCAAACTTGTAGCACACGTCGCAGCCAAATTCTTAACCTTCAACTCCGAGCTGTTCACCTATGACAAATAGCACGTAAATTTGTACTTCTATCAGAAAGTGCACTCAAATATAAGTCCTTATTTGAAGTGGAAAATCGCCAGAGTAATTATCAGCAATACCTCTTAGTGTTGAGGCTTCAACTATTGGTATATTCCGTATACCTGCCCTACTCCAAGTTGATGGAATTCTGCATATAAAAGCTAAACTACACTTAAGATCAATGGCGAAACGTTGAATTACACAGTAACCTCCCACCTATAGCTAGCAACCCAAAAGTAAACACTTAGCTCATAAGTGGTCGAAGAACTTAGTAAGGGAGTGGCTTCATCGCTATATGTGTGACCTCCACTAGATCATCGCTATGTAAAACACCTCGCTAAATAACCTCGCTAATTTAATAAACGCGTAATCGAAAAATGAAAAAAACTAAACAACCAACTAATGGACTATATACCAACTCAAACCCAACCCACGCAGCAGTCGCCGGCGACTCAAAATGGGCCTGCTGCGTCCCCTGGTTCGGCTGGTCGAATCTGTCGACTTATTTGTACGACAGGCCAGTTCAATTTCTTCGATATCTTACAAAACAAACAACCCACGGACGGTAAGAAATCAGTATGGACGTTTGGTCGTAGTGCTGATGCTGACTTCACAATTCAATCATCGTCCAGATTACTGAATCGACACTTCAAAATCGTCTTCAATCCAGCGGACAAATCGCTATGGATCCAAGACTCATCAACTAATGGTACCCACTTAAATAATGTCCGTTTGGTGAAGGGTCTGAACTACATGTTAAACCAAGGTGATGAAGTAGCCATTGGTGTTGGAGTTCCCACAGACGTGGTACGATTTGTGGTTCTATTTTCGGATGCCTACAACCCTTCCAAGGTCAGTGGTGGAGATAGCAAACGCCCCGATCAAGGCATCTTCAAAGATTTCATTATCAAGAATGAAACTATAGGGCAAGGGGCCTTTGCAACTGTGAAAAAGGCAGTGGAAAGGTCAACAGGACTGTCATACGCGGTAAAAATGATCAATAGGCGTAAAGCTTTGAACACTGGTGGAGGTGGAGGAGGTGCTATGGTCGGAGTGGATCGTGAATTATCAATTTTGCGTAAATTAGATCATCCAAACATTGTGCTGCTAAAAGCTTTCTATGAAGATATGGATAACTACTACATTGTGATGGAATTAGTCCCTGGAGGAGATTTGATGGACTTTGTAGCTGCAAATGGAGCAATTGGTGAAGACGCAACTCAGGTCATAACAAAGCAGATCTTGGAAGGAATTTCATATGTGCACCGCCTAGGCATCTCACATAGAGACTTGAAGCCGGATAATATTTTGATAATGCAAGATGATCCGATTTTGGTTAAGATTACAGATTTTGGTTTGGCCAAATTCAGTGATAACCTGACTTTTATGAAAACCTTCTGTGGCACATTAGCTTACGTTGCTCCAGAAGTAATAACAGGAAAATTTGACATGTCTCAAGATGTCAGTTCTCAAAAGAATGGAAATTATTCGTCATTGGTAGATCTTTGGTCGATTGGATGTCTTGTTTATGTGCTCCTTACTTCACATTTACCTTTTAATGGGAAAACTCAGGCTCAGATGTTTGCCAAAATAAAGAGAGGAGAGTACCACGAGCTGCCATTGAAATCCTACGAGGTTTCTGCAACTGGCCGTGATTTCTTGGAATGCTGTTTACAAGTCAATCCAAGATTGAGAATAACTGCAGATGAAGCATTGAAACACCCTTGGATACAAAGTGCTTACAAGGAGGAGCTGGATAAGTCACTTAGTCTATCACAATCACAATCGCAGCAACTGCGTAGAATTGAAAACGGAATTTCAATTGACTCAATGAACAAGATTGATGAAGAAGTCATGGTAAGACCATTAGGCAAAGCAGTCAAGAATGACTTCAAAGTACCGAAGAGAGTGGTACCTTTAAGGCAAAGCCAGGGCGTTAAGCAAGAGTTTATTAAGGCTCCGGTCCAAGATCCGAAAGAATCTCAAGATCCTGATCACGAAAATGGAAATGCAATTGAAGAAATCGATCAAGTCGAAAATAACATCTCCAGTATCTTCCCAAGCATTCCTAACGACATTTCGCGAGGCCGCTCTGATCCTTCACAAGCAATTTCAGAACCTGCCTCTGGGCCATCCGATCATGATGATCCCATGGAGATTGATCCTAATTCATCATCTCTCAAGATCAAGCCTTTCCTTGGAGAGTCAACCCCACAACACCCACTTAAACGTTCACTCACGCAAAGCTCGCCAGTGAAGAAACGCATGAAAGAGCCACTCATAACACTCACACCGCTCGCTGGTTCGATCCTGCAAGTCCCAATCACAATTCTTCACAGTAAACTTCCGTACACCATTGGACGTGCGCCTCAGTGTAACACCATGCTTGCCGATGACCGTCTTTCCAAAATGCATTGCATTATAACCAAACGCAAAAACCCCGGAGTAGAAGATGGTGATGCGTATCTTGAAGATATTTGGATTTTGGATGTCAGCACAAACTCATGTAGAGTGAACAACACCCGGGTTGGAAAGGGGAAAAAAATTAAACTATGCGATGGTGATCTGCTTTACTTGATTGTTGATGCACAAACAAACCAAACAATTGCTTACACTGTTGGAATCGTTGGCCTGACTGGTGTTTATAATGGAGGAGCACAACTGCCAGAGGAATTACGAATCGTCAGTGTCCCGCAGGATAAGTACGATTTGAATTTGAAGCCTACGTTAGAGTTTGCAAGGAGTTCTAGAAAAAGTGGATTGACAATAGAGGGTGAGTAGGACCAAATTTACATGAGGGACATGTTAGATAACTGTGCTGTGATGAGTAACTGACTGGATTGGGTCTTGTTCAAGAACGATTGCTGCGTTATTATGGTGTCAGTCTTCGACTGTTAAAGAGACATTAGAGGGCTGGTTCTATTATTAATCTGAACTCAACTCATAGATGAGATGATTTGAAACCTCTTTCTTAGCATGAATAAACAAGTAGACAATAGAAATCGTACTAAAAAATTGAAAGATAAAAATGAAAGAATACTGCAAAAGACCTACCTATCTTGAAGGAAACCCGAACTTGCGGAACAGGCAACATTCGCGAGAGCTGAGTCTTACATCGAAGGTAATTTCAGGTGTATTGTTAGTTTATTTGGATGCAAAAAAGTACCAAAGACGTGCAATTTTGCAGCCACTCTCAATCCACAAAAGAAGATACCTGCTCATCCAAAAAACTCCAGACCTTCAAATTCCTATCGCCATCTTCCAAATCTTTCCTGAGTAATCCAAGTTGACCCCATGAGATGATATGTCGGCCATTCTGGGCAGTGGAGATATCTGGAGAAAACGCAGCATATAATACAGTGTAAGCACCTTTCCTCACATTGTGAAAGAGAAATGTCCTCAAAAACCACCGCATAAATGGACTGAATTCCCTGCCTAAGTCACTTGCCAAAAATCCAGGGCATACGGAGACACTAACAATTTTATATTCTTCCACTGCATCAGCATGCTCTTTGGCCCATTGTCTTGCTTGCACGGCATTTACGGCCTTGCTCTGAGCATAAGCTAAAAGCTTGTCTGGCTTCTCACGTTGCATATTTGGATCATCAAAATCAATTCCACCCAAAGGAGAAGCCAACTGAGAAGTTGCAGATATCCAGACTACTCTGGACTCGTTGGGCCTGCTGAACTGAGCAGTTTCGATGAAAGTATCGTCAAGTAACCTATGTAATAGATGAGGCCCAATTGCATTGGTCGCCAGTTGCAACTCATGACCCTGTGCGGATTTCAATTCAACAGGTGGAAGGAATACCCCAGCATTATGGATAATCACATCCAATCTATTCTCAATGGATAAGAATTTGTCCACAGCTGGCTTTATCGTCGACAAGTCTGAGAGGTCGACCTTTATGAACCTGATCTTATTGTCAATTGACTTTTGGTACTCTTCTGCAACTTCGAGCTCGATCTTCTTTATTGCATCCAAAGTCTTCTCCTCGTTCCGGCCAAATATGTATACTTTTGCATTTGTCAGTGCAGCTAGGGACTTGACCGTTTGATAACCAAGACCAGTGCTACCACCAGTTATAAGGACAACCTTGCCGTCCATATAGGGGTAGCTCTTTTCGGTGAACTTTGGTGTACCGGGAAAGAAGCCATGTAAAGCCTGACCCAACTCGGCCCAAGTCAATTTTGGAGGAGAATAGTTAGACATTATGAAGAATTTGGGTGCAAAAATCAAAAGTTCATTCCCTTGGGAATTAATAGTTTATAAAGTGATCAGAATTGAGTGGCGAAGGTCATGGAGCCATTCACAACGGGGTGTGGATCAGTACATCAGTGGGAAAGGTGGTTGGGGTGCAAATATTGCTTGAATTTGTAAGAAAAGCTTAAATTCAAACATAGGAGAAGTCAACTCATCTTTTCGTGATGCTCATGGGGAGAAGACATAGATCTTAGCAAATACACGTGGCAACTCATCGTGTGTAGCCAAATAAACTCTATTTTATCTACTATTTACAAGTACAGAAATATACAGGCTCTACTTTGAGTGAGGCTCAAATATCTCTCAAACGCATAGGTCAACTCCGTGCCACAGACCTCTTAAGGTTAACCGAACATATGCTTTAAGTTGCAACCCTCGCCGTCCAGCTTAATTCTTCAGGATGAACCTTCTCTAATGAATGCTGGGCAAGCAAATATCCAATATTATGCTTTTCAAAATTTGCAATAAATCTGAAAAGCTCAAGTCGAAGCAATTGCAAACTTTCCTCCGTGTGCTTCAATTCCTTGATGTTTATCATGTTCCTCTCAAGGCATGCCAATATAAGTTCTTCATTGCTGAGATTCCACACATTTCCTTCACCGTTCAAACCAGCAAGATAGTAGTTATCAACGGAAAGATAATTGTAGTAATCTTGGAGTTGGTTACGCAAGTATTGCTCGGGGTACAACGAGGCTGGAATGTACTTTGACACAAAGCGAACATTATAGCAAATGACGCGGAGCTCTTCCAACAGCAAGTTATATGAGTTCTTCACACCGAAGTCAGAAATTTCCTCTGGTTCACCCTTGATAATTGGAGCAGGTTTTATTTTCCACAATTTGGGTAACAAGGATGGCAAAATGCACGTCAGTGGAGCTAAATCTGGAAAAGTATAACACACGACCGGAGTGAATTCCATAAAAATCATGAAAACCAACCCAAATAATGGAATCTTATAGAAGTCTTCGCCGGTTCGTTTAATCAACTGATACTGGGCTCGAGACAAATTGAACAATCTCTGTTCTTCAGTTTCATGATGTCTGACAATATCATTTGGATCAACAGACCCTGATTCAATTTTTCTCATGTAGATCTCCTGGGCCATTTCGAAGGTCAACTTCTTCAAATTTGGCACCTTTATATCCACCACCTTACCTCTATTGTTGACATGATTCTCCAATTTTATGGTTTTCAAAATCTTGTTAACCTCTTTCTTGTTGTTCCACACGTTGCTAACCCCGCTCTTATAGAAAGATGCTATGGATTTGGCGTATCCCATCGACTGCTTTACTTTCACAGTGAGAGTGTTTGCTTTGGGGTTGTCCTTCATGATTTGTTCATTGAGCTCTTCTTTAGTGAGAATATGTTGGGGTAAAGTCAGTACAGCATTGATGGAGGATTTTTCAAACTTTCTTAATAGGCTGGTCACCAAAGGTGACGCCTTAGCAGCCTGGGTTCTAGGGAACGTGAAGAGAGACATGTCTGAAGTTTAGAATTATGATGGCGAACTTGGTATTTTTCAGCTATTTGATATTTGATCACGCGACGAGTAATCACGAGTTCAAAAGAAGGGAATACTATCACCTCCACCTCGAGCATGCCAAGTACTTAGCAGGCGATGGTGATAGCAACTGGGCTAGATCCGATGATGTTCCAAATGATTTATTAGCTTTTGGTCTTTTAAAATTTAGTTTGTTGAAGATTTAAAGTTTTACAGTAATCACGGTGCCAGAACTAGTGAAGTTTACATCTTAGAGCTTAGCTCCAGCGAAAGAGTGTCTTGCGAGCTTTACTTCGAGTACTGGCAACTAGAGAGCATTTTGAAGTGAATTTGCTAGCTAAATTTATAACCGTGCAAGGCAAATAGTGGAATAATACCCATCTCTATTTCTCTATGGATCCTCGCTAAACCTCTTTAATTTTCCAGTACCATTTTTCAGATACTTTAAAATCAACAGAACTTTGCTAAACTCCTTAAAGTTCACTTTATCAACTGCAAATGATCCCTACAAGAAGGGTTACCTCCCAGAATGACTTGGAACTATTCCAAAGCTCAGAGACTTTTCTGCAACTAGTCCAATTCATTCAAGACTTGCAAGACCTGGTAATCGGTCTCGCTAATGACGCGGAATTACCAACCTCAAAGGTATCAAATCAAATCTCCAAAGTATTATCGGACGTGTCCACCGTCATAGATAACAATCCCGTAGTTGAAGATACTTCATCGAGATTTGGAAAGTCTGAATTTAGAGACTTCTATGATCAAGTTTCTAGCAAATGCCCCAAATGGTTGGAAGAAATATGCTCCTCCAATGTTGATGAAATATCCACCTACTTCATCGAGAGCTGGGGCAATAAAACAAGAATCGACTACGGTTCAGGCCATGAATTAAACTTTATCTGCTTCCTATTTTGCTTGCAGAAGCTTGAACTTATCGCTGCAGAAGACTACTCGCTGATTGTATTGATAGTTTTCAACCAGTACATTAGCATTATGCGCAGGTTACAAAAAACATATTGGTTGGAGCCAGCAGGGTCTCATGGTGTGTGGGGTCTTGATGACTACCACTTTTTGCCTTTCTTATTTGGTTCTGCCCAGTTATCTACTCACGAGCATATGCGCCCCAAGCTGATCCATAACCAAGACCTTGTGGAAATGTTCTATAAAAAGTACATGTACTTTGAGTGCATTCATTTTATCAACAGTATCAAGACTTTGCCACTGGGCAATGGTGAAAAGTTGAGTATTCGCTGGCACTCACCTATGTTGGATGATATCCTGTCTGCCAAATCTTGGCTTAAGATTAAAGAAGGTATGGTCAAGATGTATAAGGCAGAGGTACTTTCTAAGTTGCCTATTATTCAACATTTCATGTTTGGAGAGTTAATAGCATGCCCAGAAGGAATTTCAGAAGGTGAGCTAGATGAGTGTGGTCACGTTCATGGTAGAGAATTGATCAATACTTGGGGTGACTGTTGTGGTATTAAAGTTCCTAGCGCCATTGCTGCTCTGGAGAGTATAAAGAGGGCAAGACCCGTACCATTTGACTAAGAAGGGCTGGACCACTCAAAGAGACAGTATAGTATTGAAGCAGAAAGCTCTGCAAGCAGAGACATAATGCTTGAAGAAATTATATCATATCTTTTTAAAGAAATTAGCCTTCTATGGTAAAATTCCGAACATCCGAAGATCCCCATTCATGAGGAGCTGTAGCATGGAACTTTAATACAAGGTGCCATCTGAAATCAATTTCCCAACCAAGACTAATAGCTTGCAATTGCATGTATTATGAAACAATAATAAATTGCAATCGGCGAACTTGAATCATTCTTTTATCAATACCCTACAAATTTCATATTTTGAATTTTTGAATATAGTACAATTTTCTATTATTTTAATGATGGTCTACTTCTTGAATAAAGCATTTGCCTTCTTACTCCGAATATCCAATATTCGTCAGAATTAATGCATTCTTAGGAAACGTCCCTGGGAAAGGCAAAAGAACCTTGAGCTTCCCGCGTGCCTCGTCAAACTTGTTCACATGTACGTATCCCAATATTGAGGTTGACAAAAGTTCACGGTTCGTCAAGTTGTGCAATGGCAATTGCGTAACGGCAATTATTGAGTTATCCAAATTCGATGGGCTTGGTTCCGTAAGCAAGGTATAGTATTTTTCAAGCAGATCATCTTTCTTGTGATCCACTTCAGTTGCCTCATATGAATCTCCTGCTGGCAAGAAAGAATATGACAACTCCAGTTGTTCCACACCTTTATATATCTTAAAGTCTCCCACGTTCAAATCTGTCTTGAAAGGAGATAATCTAGTTTTGAAATTACCCTGGAAGTATTCTTTTATGGTCTCCTCTTGGGCTCTTCTAATAAAGGATTCATCAACTTCAACACATCCTTCACTCTTTGGTACTTTTAATATATTCAAAGACTCTTTGTGCTTGAACTTCTTTTTTAAATCAAGAAGTAATCTCTCATTACCAATGACAACAATGAAGTTCACTTCGAAGTCTGACACAATACTCTCGATCAAGTTTATATCTTTAATGTTCATGGCCGGAGTATCGATTAACACCCCAGCACGCCCAACTTTAGTGTCTTCTTGTAATCTTGACATCACCGTAATACCCAATTTCGAAACCTGGTATTTGTAGAGCTCCAAATTTGTCTTTGGCTCAGTGAATCCAAAATTCTTTACAATTGGTTGTTTTGGATTATGGAAAAGACTTCCCGAAGTAGTTGAGAACCCATATCCTTGACTAGACTCTAAATCGAGTGAATCACTAATCGTAGTAGCAGTAATAGATCCAGGAAGAGCAAATACACCATCCCGAGGATTCAAGTTCACTAAGATGGGCGTACTATCCATTTTCACAGCATACAGGGAAAGAATCTTGGTGAGGGCAGTCTTGCCCACATTGGGACCACCCAATATTAAAACACGAGGACCTGAGTTCTCGTTGGCGCTTCTTACAGATTCCAATACGAAATGCAAGTTCAAATACGAGTCCATCACAGTCTCTTCACTGCAGTATTCCACGATATCTTCTCCTTCATTTGTCATGTTATCCTTGTTCAGAGAGACGGTATACTGTATCACACATCCACCATGTCCAACGGGAGCGTAAATAGCGCACTTCATTCCGCAGAATTGCATGTCTGCATTCACTGGCAATTCTGTTCCAAACACTTCACCGACTCCACTAAGCACTGAAAACTTCATGATTGCCTTGAAAGGGACCTCAATACGCCACTCGTTTCCTTCAGGAATCGATATTTCACGTTTTGGCTTATTCTCGTCATCATTTGACGATCCTCCGAACCCTGGGAGTGACATGGTTGCTTAGTTATAGTGGTAGCTGAGTTTGTTTCTTGTATTTTCAGTGAAGGTTTCTTGAAATAAGCAGAAATATGGAGAAATTAGCTACGTTATATGCAGTTCTATATAATTAATGAAAATAGGACTTCAAAAAGCTGCAATCAATGTTTCGGTGAGCTCTACTTGCCCCCATGGATGTAGCTTGCCTTGAAGGAGTAGCACAACCAGAGATTCATTTAAGCTCTGCCTGAACGTACGGAAGTTTAAGTGTCTAAAAATAGATGCTTGATATCTTAGGCCAGTATGCTACAATGTTTGTCCGAAGATCTATGTCAATTTATTATAAGATCTATGTATATCAATGTTACGTATGAGCCAATATAACAGGCGAGGAGAAGGAATGATGGGTGTGATGTCTGCGGGCGAATTGATGGTTGTAGTAATTAATAGTGCATAGTGTTAAAATCACACTGGAGCAAAGATAAAGAGTGAGTGGTAGCGATCGTTAGCAAGGAGATGATGTATTTGCTATTGCTTGGTTAATGCTTGATGAAGGTTGACTAGTGCTCATTAGCAGCCAAAGTGTAATCTTTGCTAGATAATGAAGCTCTCAATCCTTTACCCCAGAAGTAGAACATGAATGGTAAGATGGCCATGGCAACAGCAAGGAAAGCTAAAAGCCACGAACCCCATTGCAAACCTAATCTTTCGTACATGTAGGTAGTGAAAAGTGGGAAAGCTGCACCACCGGCGGATCTCAAGAAAACCTTGGTAGCTAAAGCTGACAGGGCACAGGTGGCATAGGTGTCAATGATATAGTTGTTAACCGAATAGTAAACAAGAATCATACCGTAACCAAAGGCAAGACCGGAAGAAGCTGGACCTACCCAAATGATGTGTTTAAAGGAAGTAGCACCAAGGATGAACAATGCAATACATGGGAATGGGCCACCAATCATAGCACCAATAAGTCTATCTTCAGGAACAGTAGCTCTGGTCTTGGCCATGGCCAAGTACTTCTTCTCCAAGATTGGGGTGGTGGTTAAACCAACAACGGCACCAATGAGAATAGGGATATACATCATACCGATGATGGAATCATCATAGTCGTAAAGCTTGGCGAAAATGTAAGGGTAAGCGTAGAAGAAAGCGTAAAGCATCGAGTACACGAGAGCAACGTAACCACACATAAGATCCAAGACTGGTTCTTTGACAATAAGCATAAGTGGTTGGAGCAAAACAGTCTTGACCATTTCCTTGAAAGGAATTGGAGAAAGTTCTTGTTCGGTCATGATCTTAGGGTTACCGGTTTCCTTTCTCAATCTCTTGGCTCTGTTGTTCAAGATAACAGGAGCACAAGTTTCTGGAAGAAGACAAATGGCAATCCACATAACACCTGCGAAACCCATGTTGGCCCAAATATTCGTTGCGAACTTTCCGTCGTAGACAACAATAAAACCATTGACAAGAGCACCAAAGACTGGTCCGGAGTAAGGGGCGAAAGCGAAGAAAGCAATGGCAAGGGAACGAGTCTCATTGTGCATATCCACCAAGGAGGCAGCAACGTTGGTTAACCCTGACAGGGCAAAGACACCACAGAGGAATCTGCAGATCAACAAACTGGTGATGTTTGGAGCCAAGGCACAAGGGATATTGAAAATAACGTAAAGACCATAGGAAATGAAGTAGACCGGTCTTCTTCCGATTCTCTCGGACATTGGAGCCCATAAAAGAGGACCGAAACTGAAACCCAACACCATAAGCGAGGTAGCAGCAATGGAAAGTTCAGTAGAGACACCAAAGTGAGCGTTCATGATTGGGATACCAGCAGAAATACACAGCGAACCGTAGGCGGAGCAAATGACGAAGATGGCAAAGATAAAGGTGTAGAACCACTTGGTACGCATAGGCCAGTTGTGAGGGTTTTCTGGATCGCCAACCAAGAAGGTTACCAATTCGATATCTGGGTCGATGGAAACATGGGTCTTAGCACGGCCAATCGACTGTAAGGTGTCAAGTCTGACCAAACCGGTTTGCGTCTCCAAGGTGTATTCTTCTGGGAAGATGGCATCTTGCACTGGTAAGACGTTGGTCTCAATGCGGGCAAGAGGTTCACTCTGGAGACCCAAGTCATGTAGGGATTTCTTTGTTTCTGTCTTTGTAAGAGTGAGACGAGCTTCCTTCAGCTCCTCGTTATAAGGGGCTGGGGTGTACTCGTCCTTAGACTCGATAGAGGCTGACAGCGAAGACATTTGCGGAAGTTATCTATTAATTATCGTATAGTTTGGCTTGTGCTGAACTAAAGGACGTGAATGATGGGTATCAAATCTGCATTACTAGGGGGACAGCGTCCATATTTATAGTCGTTGCTGTTGCATCCCATTCCCATACCGCAAAAGGCTTTATCCGTGGAGCCACCTGAAGTTGAAATATTAAGTAAGCCGAGCTCGAATAGTGAAAAGATCACGCCGTACCGTAGTGTATCCGGATTGGGAACGCGGCACGTGAGAATGTCAACAGCAGCACGACCGTTGAGGGAGCAGCTTCGATGCCAGCGGCACGTACTACAGCCCGAGCATCGTACGATGTTCGCCAGGCCTGCTGTAGGACTTCGCTAGTGGCTCGACACTCGAGCTCGGCGTGTGCACACGAACCTAAGCCATGGAACCTCAACAGATCGTTCTGTCCGCCTGCCAATGTTTAGCCATTTCGCATAAGGTTCCGAGACTCTTAATCTGCTGGAACACAACCATAGCCATTGTACAGGAAGAGCAGATAAAGGAAGTGGAGTTAGAGGAGTGACTGTAGATAAGAAGAGCAAGCATGAATCTGGCTGCAAACGAGAGGGGAAGCATGTGGGCAGCACGCTCGACGTCTGGAGATCGCTTGCAATTGGGCTTATTGGAACTGGGGGGTTTTGGAAGCGTGCTTATTGGAGGAGAGCTCATGGCTATAGATCCAGATCTAGGTCAAGCCCGAGTGAGTGAGACGAAGTTTGGGTTGGCAACTTTATGTGCAAACGGCTGCTGACTCTTCCTGCTGGGTGTGTGGAACTCGAGTACCCTCTTTTCACGGCTCTACCGAAACACTCGGTCTCGTTCACAAGGTGAGCGTAGCGTACCTGTGGAACTAGCCAGGTGGGAGTCCACACCCACTTGATCCCTTTCCGTAGGTCCATTTGGTTGGATTGTTCGGTCCTATCTAAGCACCGAACTCGGGCCTAGCACAAAACCTGGAACTGCTTGGCTTGTTTTGGTCTGGTGTTGATGTGGCTGATGTCAATAGAGGTACTCCGAGGCGATGAGCTGGCACCTGGATTCGGCTTCCACTGCGATTGTACAGTCTTCCAGTGCGGTTGTCACATATCGCTATCGGTGTTAGGCCCCACCCAGCATGGCTGCCAGCACCGCTTCCAGTACAGCTTCAAGTGCGTGCCTCGTTCTTCCTCCACCTTGTCTTCTTCTGCTTCCTATGCAATTCTGCGGATACCCTGTTCCTCACAATTCCACATCAGTTTTAATCACTCAACTCGGTCTTTTTTGTTGACTCGACAGGTAACCGTCAATTGCACAACTTCCTCGGTTGCCTCCTTTACCCTGGTTCGTCATCGTCATAAACTATGCTTCATAGCCTTGGGTTTCTTCGCCTTTCATTTTGCGCTTCCGTTCGATAACCGCAAAAAAGAAATTCCTGCCGCAGCATAGACACTTTCCTCGAATCTTCCACTTGGCTACCAGGACCGTTAAAGAACATGTTAACATATCACTCAAATGCGTGATGCGGAAGCACGGCTGCGACAAAGAGCATGATGGCCTTCATGATTGAGAATTATAATTCGTCGGAAAGGAGGTCTGATGCTGGCTGGAGGCTATTCTTAGGCATCCGGTAGCAGTGCGTACAGACTGGCAGTCTCCTATGGTTTTCTACACAAAGAAGGCCTACCCTTATACATGTCAGCACTATTCACCTGCCGCGAGGGAATTCTGCCAGTTTGCCGGTGGTGGTATCTCCTCGTGCTTTGGGGGTCGCTCCAGAGGAAGATCGTTTATCCGGTCCAACAGAGGAATTGCTTAGTCTCTCTGTTGGCTGCAAAAAAGGGGGTGCAGCGCTATTTAAGAGAAGCTGCATTGTACGACTCTCAATCGTGTTTGACATACTTAGATAATGCGAATCGCTACACATGCAAAAATCAGCTAATATTGAAAGCAGGTACCTACGGGTGCCTATGGTCCTCTGCAACACGCCTCTTCTGCCGTAATCACCAATGTATTGACAGGTACGCAGTAATTGCGTTGATAGTCGATCTATTTCTGTTTACAAGAAATAAGACCAGGTTAAGGAACTATTTCAAGCTGGAACTGAACAACAGTACACTTCAGAGTTGGGCAACCATGCACTTCAACAGTACCCTCATACGCCCTTTCCGAAGTAGCTTGATTCCTTAACCGGGTGAATTTGGAGAATAGCATCTGCAATCTAAATAGTGCATAATCCTTGGTCTTCAAATTGCAACAGAGTCTTCAAGATAACAAAGGCCAAATACGTTGAGAGGAAACCCCACTCAGATATGAATATAATCTAAGTCTTGAGATTTCATGGAGGTCATTCGCTTAAAGGACGTTTCGACAAATTTGCAGCCAAAGAACCGAGATTGCCTACTTAAGAAAGCACAATATCAGTATTCCAACTCGCCCTCAAAGACAAATTATGAAATGAGACTTCTGGGTACGTGATATTCTCCTTAACTTCATTCCTGTCAGTTTCGGAGTAGTAACGGAATGTCACCAAATGCCAGTTAAAAGTCCGCAACTACGTCTCCATCATATGTACATCAAGTATATACTGACGCTAAATAGCTTCTCATCAAGGCTAACGGTTCATTAGAAGTCTCCCTAATGTATTCCAAAGAAACTCAAAGGTTTGCTGTGGTTTCTACTGCTTATGCTCTTCCATACTTTACAGGCTTAAGTATTTTCGCTGCCAATTTGCAGCCTATTTTGCCAGGTTATATGCAGTTCATATACCATTGATCTGCGAGCCGGAAAAGCTGCTCCAGATTTCAACCTTTCATCCCTTCTGCTTCGGTTCAACTACAGAGTGCACTTCAATTGGCCATCATATTAGCAATCCACTAGAAGAGCAGTACCCTAAATAATATCATGCTGAAGTACTCCTTGACCAATCTTGCTGCCTTTAGCTTTGCAGGCTTTGCTTGCGTTTCCATCATAGTCTTCCTTGCCCTGACTCAACCATACTTCTTGAGCCAAGTCATAGATGTTCCAGCTGGATCAATAGGTGCAACCATAGGAAATTTGGGGTTCTTCGACGAGATAGTTGCTATAATTATATGCCCAATATTGGGAGTTCTATGTGATGAGATCAATACTTTGCATTGGCGCATTAGTGGTAATAAACTTATCCAATCCACTAGTTTCGTAGTCTTATTCATAAGTCTATTCGGATTCAGTCAGTGGAGTCGCTCCGTGGTACCTTCGATGTACTTCTTCCGCGGTATTTTTGCTGTCGGTGTGAGCGGGTGTATGAGTATGGTTCCAGTAAATTTGGCAGAATTGGTACACTCTGACTTCCAGATTGGAAATCAAGATCAAGAACCACTTTCAAACAAGAAACGAAGCGGAAAGTTCTCTGCTTTAATTGGTGTGTCCACAGGCCTTGGAGCAATATTTGCAGTTTCGTTCTTGCTCCCATTGCCCGTTTCCTTGAGCGATTCCTACACCATCCCGATGCGGTCTAGCTTGAAATTATCGTACCTTATTGTTTCTGGGTACGCTTTGGTTGTCTTTGCCATATTGTTTGCTACCATGTACAATACTAAAAGATATCACACTCCAACCCACACGTCTGCTAAAAATTATCTTCACACACTTTTGGAGGGAATCAAAGTGGCCAAAGCAAACAAACAGGTACAATTGGCATTTGTTGGTTCGTTTGTGGCCAGATCTACTACTGTGACTACCTCAGTTTTCATACCATTGTTAGCTTATAATTATTACTCGAAAACAGGACGCTGTGGAAACGACGATACAGTCAACAATTGTCACGATGCGTACATCTTTTCTGCTATTTTAACTGGGGTTGCACAGACTATAGCGCTAGTTTCGTCGCCATTGTGGGGTTATCTCATTGATAGTCGATTTGGCAAGACCAAGACTATTTTGGTGAGCTCGATATTGGGGGTTTTGGGAAACTATGGCCTTTGCGTGGCTGCATTCCGTGAAGAAATATACGACCCCAGAACAGTTGTATGCTTTGCAACAGTTGGTTTTATTGGATTATCGCAGATTGGAGTCATAATAAGCAGTATGAGTATTTTGAGTAGTGCAGATGTTGACAATAGCGCAGCTGCAGTTAGTCAGAGTGGCGACGACAATGCTGAAACTGAAGCAGCAACTGATGCTGATCTCGACTCAGAGAATTTAATAACTGGAGACAATTTCGGTCCAGCAACTCCTTCAACAACCACCAACTATGCGGGAAGTAGAACTATTGGAAGTCTTTCTGGCCTCTACTCCCTTTCTGGAGGAGTTGGTATACTCCTCATTTCCAAGCTTGGAGGATCGTTGAGTGATCTTTACATTACTGCTCCATTTTTCCTTCTTGGTCTGTTCAATGTTGTGCTACTTTTGTTTAGTTTGCGTGAAAATCAAGTGGCCATCTAAACCAGACTAGACGAATAGCGAGCTTCTAACCAGTCCAATTCATGATCTATACCTTTAATTCAAACGGTGAAAGTCGTTTCTTCTTTCCAGTTAACCTTTTCTACGAGGGACCCATTTCTCTAAAACTGATACCGCACCTTAATGAATGATTCACACTGTGTAACCTATCTAATAGACTTCGACAGAACACTATTTGGATTAACCCCCAACACTTGCTTAACCAAAGTTGTAAATTTTCGCAGCCAAATATACAATGCAGAATGTTGAGCTCAAATGACAGGCATTGTTTCACCAATTAGGCTAGACTTAATACTAAGGTGAGACGTAATATTCAGGTCAGGTTTTACCTCAGCCAATCTTGAGCTTTAACGGTTCTTGTTACGGCTATTTCTTGAATTTAGAGTAACTGAATTGTAAGCACTCCATTGAAATGGTCACCTCTGCTCAATTTTTCACTATTCACATCGATCTGGAATTCGCACGTAACACCACTAATTGCACCATTAAGATGAAACAACCTTAACTCTTCCAGCCTATTCACTTCACCGTTCACAGTCTCAGTAAGCTAATGGCACACGATAGTTAACCATAGATGTTTTGCACAAACTTTGAAAACTAAAAGTATCGGTTCTTCCGGATATTGTATCACATCATCTCTGACCTCTCTTCACATTCTTACAGACTCTTCTCTCACTCAACACCGCCAAGATTATGAGTCAAAATAATTAGTGCCAGGCGTGCTGGAACAGCATGTCTTAACCATGTAACGGCCCCTAATCTTCCCTACCCTACCATATCACCGGTAGTTCACACTACCACCGAGGGGCCCACGAAAGTCTCACCAAACCCACCAAAAAAATAGAGTCGAAAATTTCGATCAACCAAATCATCGTTCTTTACCAACAATCCATGTTTGAGCTCGTGATAACATTGGTTCCTTCACTATGTTGGATCTTCTACCGCTGTTTGCAGATCTTGCAAACTCCGGTAGAGGTTTTGGTTACGGACATGCAGATAGAAATCCCCCACACACCTAGAGTTTGCATCGACTCGATCACTACAAATTCCGTCATCTTGCACTGGGATATCGAGGTTCGATCCCATGAGAACTTGTACTACGTGCTTGTCATCAACAATCACGAGGTTGCCACTTTGGTTTCTACTTCTTGCAAGTTGAACAACTTGAGCGTGTCACAGCTATATGAAATCCAGATCATCGCCATCAATTCAATGAGCAACTTCAAGAGCCAGAGCGTTCCTGTTTATATCGAACCAATGGGCGACGTTGATTTTGAAGAAAAGTTTTACGAAGAAGAAAGGTACACTGGAGAAATGGAGAGCGAAATCCACAAGCCAGAGAAGGAGGATATTGTTCATCAAAACGACTCAAAAGATATTTCTCCAAAAGACCTTAAAGTGCACTCAAAGCATACACAGAGGCATTCAAAAGATCAAAATCTCGCTATAGATAGCATAACCACTTCAGACGTTCCTTTACTTTCTGAAGTGGACCTTAATAATCTCCTCATTTACTTCCAAAATGAAATCATTAAAGTCACGATGGAATACAAAACCTATAATCAGCAATCCACGAAGGAGCTCGCCAAGTTGACTGAAACTTATAATCAATACAAAAAAGAATTCAATGAAGAGCACGACAATAAACAGCGCAAAGAAACCAGCGTCAAAATTTTGGAAAATCTGAAAAACGAACTTAATTATGAAAAACTGAAGCTCAGCAACCACTTGCAAAAGCTTCAACAAGATATTGGAATATATCATGCAAAAATTGCTGGTTTGGAAGGCAAAATCAGAGCTTTGACGAAAAGAAACAAGGCCAGCTTCAGTCTGGAACTTGAAGAAAAAGATGAACTTGAGAAGCAGATCATCTATATCAAACACGAAATTGAGAGAATGAAGGGGGAGAATGAAAGAGCAGAAGAAAATGTCAAACTATTGGTTTTAGAAAGGAAAAAGTTGGGAGCGGTAGTCAAGGATCTTAAGCAAGCAGTGGAAGCATTCACGGTAAGTTCTAGTGCGAAATCCGGAACTTCAAATGAAGTTACCAACCATGCTACGAACTCAACTGCACTTCTTAACCGGCAACTTCATGTTCTTGCTTGGGAAGAAGAATTGAAAGATCTCCAGCATTATGTTGCCTTAGAAGCAAAGTGGCGTGAAACTTACAAGTCTGCAATCCAGAAGTACGTTTCGGTCCACAACACAGTTGAAATGAGCAAATCTGAAATTGACCCAAGCTACCAGCCAGTCAAATTATCTGAATACCAGGCAAGCATTGATTTTGGAGGATTTAGTAATGCCATCTCAAAGAAACGCCACAAGGAAAAGAGCCGCTCGAATAAGAGTGAAGATTACAGAAATGAAGAAAATTATTACAATCATTACAGTCAAGTTTATACCGAGGAAGGAGTGGATCAAATTAATACGCAAACGATTAGTTTGGATTCAAAGCAAGCTCAACAGTCCCTGGTACATCAGCAGCATTCATTGGATCCACCTTCGTATGAGCAGACGTTTGGGACTTCCTTTGAACAACCGCAGAATAACAATTACCAACAGTTACCTGTGGACAATACGTTTCAATCCTATGACAACTACGAGCAACCAAAACTGTCTGTTCCAGCCAGCTTGGCTGCACAACTTCCTTCTCAGATGGCGAACCATTTCTCCCAGTACTCTTTGAGGGGACTTCCTGATATGAATGATTCTTACAATGGATATAATGAGCCGCAGACACAGTCGCAGCCATTGTTAAATTACAGTGACATGGGATCTTTGTTTTACAATTCGCCTAGTTTTGCTCATGTGCCATTGAATAGCAGTGTTCAAAATATCGGCGCGCAAAGTAACTTGGGCAGCATGGGTAACTTGAGTAATTTACAAGGAAGCTTACAAAATAACTTGCAGGGATCCAACTTACAAAGTAATGTGAACGTGCAGGGTAATTTGCAGAGTGCACCCGGAAACTTGCAAAATGGAAACTTCAACAACTCCTTGAATACACTCAACAATGGTTTCTGGAGCACGAACGGGCTTTTCCCACTGCAAAGCGTTTCTAGCTTACAGGCCGAATCAGCGTTACAAAGTACCACGAACTTGCAAAGTAACCTCCAAGGCATTCCCATGATGCAAAACTTGTCGAGCATGTCGAATATCTCGAACGTGAATTTGAACCCTAGCACCCAGATGCCTGGATCTCCTTCTCTTTCGCCAACCCCTTCAGTGTTATCGACTCTCAGTCCAGGACAAGGGAATTTGCAGATTAACTCTTCGATGCTTGGGAGCTACAAACATGCGCATACCACATCAAGAGGTTATAATTTGTGGGTCGACAATGGAATCAGCAATTCCAACAGCATTAATGGTACCAACATAAATAACTTGAGCCATTCTGCAAGCGCAGACTTGGATTTATCGGCACCTTTCAATAGTCAATTGTGGAGAAGCGACAGTTTCAAGTCCAACCAGGCATTTGCGGGTAATATTGGACGGTCTGCCTCTCCAAATCCCGGGGCAGATGCGGTGAATGGAAGTGGGGGCAAGACAGATTTCCAACCATTCAGTTCGGATATCAACTTGCGAGACTCCCACCTCTACTAGAGTATCGTGAATGTTTGGGGTATAAGTATTTATAGAAATGAATAGAACGAAGTAAGAAAGAAGTAAGAACGAGCTACAAATGAAGAGGAAGTCAATGAAAGAAGTAAGAAGAAGTAAGAGTAATACTAAAGGCTAAAAGCTAAAAGCCTGTGAACCTTAGCCATCCAGACCATCTTCACAGCATCGTATTGCATAACTACCACTGCTGGCTAGAGCAAACTAAGTGTACGACTCCGCACTCCAAGTATCGGAATCCTTTTCTTAAGTCCATCTGCTCGCTTGTGGTATCCCTCCAGTCCCCTCCTGTGTCAAAATGCCCAACGGTTTATTCTACGATGCGATGGACACAAACCTGGCTATAGGCGGAACTGCTGAGTAACCGATATTTGGCACCATTTTTCAGCTTCGCCAGAGACAAGATGAAGATGCTTCGAGTCAGCAAACATCAACATGGCATGGTGCCCCAGGTCGAACGGTGTCACGGTTCACAGTTTCCAGCGGGGAGCTGTAGTTAAATCCAAAAGCATGCCATATAATTTGCTCGGGGCAACTGGAGGCGATATTCTTGTGGCATTGAATTCTCCGTATACGCATATTTTTTTCCAGATAAATCAGTCACATCATTTTATATATAGCGATGGATTTCTACATCACACTCTTCTTGATAGTAAGCAAGAGCTGAGCTCAACTAGAACGACATCCAAAATGACCATTCAATCCGAAGACTTTCCTCATAACGACTTTAGAAGTGATACCTTCACTGTACCAACTTCCGAAATGTTGCAATATGCAGTTACCCACGCCACCTTCGGGGACTCGGTGTACAAGGAGGACTTGTCAACACTCGAGCTCGAGAGCTATGTTGCAGACATCACCGGAAAGGAAGCATCCTTATTCTGTGTCAGTGGAACATTACTGAACCAGATTGGTATTCGTGCGAATTTGATGCAACCACCATACTCCGTGTTATGCGACTACAGAGCTCACATATTCCTCAGTGAGGCTGGTGGTTTGGCTAGTTTGAGTCAGGCCATGGTTCATCCTGTGGTGCCAGAAAATGGAAACTATTTGACGTTGGAAGATATTGTCGACGCCTATACTCCCGATGACGGAGACATCCACAGTGCTCCAACGAGGCTAATTTCTTTGGAGAACACCCTCCATGGTATCATCACTCCTTTGGAAGAAATAAAACGAATTAGTGCATTTGCCAGGGAAAACAATATCATCTTGCACTGTGATGGTGCCAGAATCTGGAACGCAGCAGCTGCAACTGGAGTTTCCATTAAAGAGTTGTGCGCTCCATTTGATCTGGTTTCGCTCTGCCTTTCAAAGTCCCTTGGTGCTCCAATGGGTTCAATGTTGGTCGGTTCGCAGAGTTTTATCAATAAGTGTAACCACTTCAAAAAGCAATGTGGTGGTGGTATTAGACAAGCAGGCCTTATGACTTGTATGGCACAATTTGCGATTGAGAACAATTTTTCAAAGTTGGTACGTTCACATGTTCTTGCTACCCAAGTTTCTGACTTGTGCAAGGAAAAGGGTATTGTACTTGAGTCTCCTGCTGACACGTCATTCGTCTTCATTGATTTGGTAGCCAACAAATGGGATGATAATTGGTTAATCAAAACTGCACATGACTACAACTTGAAGCTTATGGGTGGTCGCCTTGCATTCCATTTCCAGCTCTCACAGCAGAGTGTAGATTCCTTGAAGCAAGTATTGATTGAGTGCCATGAGCACCATAAGGAGCATCCGTTTAATGCTAAGCGTGGTAAGAAAATGTACAATATGGACGCCTTGAAGAAGGAGTGCAAATAGTGGTGATCGAGAAGTTTTACCCTAAAATGGCTTTATAAGCTGAGAAGAAGATCGATGAACGTGAAACACCTTGAAACATGATATATATAGAAAAGAAGGTTGTAATTTAATTTTGAAACTAACTGCAATTGTAATTATACCGCAAGTCCGTTGAATTTGCTGGAACTTGTTCAGTATTGTCTTTCAATTATACGATGATTAGGTACTTCAAAAATACCTCATGAGAATCTACCAACCTGGCATTCAAATGAGCTGAACTTTCAATCATCTTATGTGCACCTTCGTCTAGCCCCTCCAGTCAAATAGAACAGTTCATCACGAGTTGTCCTTTCAAAAATGGAAGTGGTTGCATTTTTTTTGCAGCCATTCACAATAAAAACGATATGGAGTCAGCTCTACTCCAACAACACACTTCAAATAACACGTGAGGTATAAGAGCTGCTTCCTGTGCAGCCTGGATGATCCGTATTCAAATCAAGGGTCAGCAGGCAATACAAAATGGAACAATACCTCTTGTGTTCAAGCCAAGTTATTGAGTTTCGACTCACGAGGTTTACATGTGCATCTATTGTCAGCTACTTCGCAGATTTTGCCGAGCAGTCTCCTTGAATGTATCAGTGCTTGACCTGGAGCTCAGGATCTACATTCTGGAACTCCTAAACAGTACTCTTCCAGGAACACCAGCATAAACTGTTGTATGTAGTATCACCAAATTAGTCAGAAAGGAGCCTGCTCGAGTATGCTCTAAGCCAACTATATTCACTGGCCTCCTGAACACCTTCTCTGCTCATAAACCTTGACACCCCAGGTTTAGACCTTCAAAGTAAGATCTCTTATCTATTATACTGCATACAATCGGAACAGTTCCAGTCTACTCATGTATCTCTCTTCTAGACAACACTTGCTAGAGCAAACTCGGTTCAGGAGACCCAACAAAGAAGGATAAGTCTAAGCCAACATTTCTTTACCATCTGCCTCCCTAAATTTCTCGAAAAGTTGTGTGCTTTACTACTATTGCCGTTCCATATATATTCCGTGACGAATAGAATATCGACTTACTCCACCTCAGCACCAACCAGACCCAAATTTCGCTGGTTTCTCTGCTTATCCCTCTGTAATGAGGTCACCTGGTGCTCACACTGCAGCGTGCGTATCTCCTAGCCAACCCCCTCTTCTACACCTCAGTAACCATAGTCGTATCTCCAGGACGTGATCTTTTGTGATTTGGCGCGCCGCACCTGGATCATCACAAACTTTTTAAAGTTTAACACCACGTTTATCTTGAATTCATCGACAATTGTTGATTCTTTTACTACATAAGATCTTTCTATACGTTTTCACACCATATAACACAGAGATCCAACCCATACATACGCGTTTTAGACCCTCCGAGTCCATTTTATTATTCCTAGAGCCTGAAATCTTAACATGAGCAATCGTACTAGCTCCGCAGCTAATAGCCGGAAAGACGATGTATCCTCCCTGAAAGAACCTTCGTTAGACACTGCTCAAAGCTCTGCAGTGGACATCTCTAGAGATGATTCGTTGCTGGAGTCAAATGCAGCCCTTTCACATTCTCCACGCTTTGCGGCCCAACCAAGCTCGACAACTTCATCCGGAGATTCAATCAATGAGTCGGAAGGCGAATTCGAACTAAATTCGTCAGGATCATCACCAATGCTTCGCCGAAGTGATTCCTTCGGTTCTGTATCCTTTATCGACCTTTCCAAGCTCCTCTTTGTGAGTGACTTCGATTTTGGAATGAAATTGGATTCAGTAGGAGACTCAACCAAGAAGAGACTCAAGAATATGCAACAGAAGACTAAGAAGCAAATCGATAAGTACAGTAATTATAACTCCAGTCTGTTGGAGCAAGATCTTGCCAAGTTACAAGCTCGTCTTAATAGAAGACTACAAAAGTTCGACGAGAAGATCCTGGCTAACTTGACGAGTTCTCTGACTGAGAAGCTGTTTTATGCTATGGCCGTTTTCTTGATCGCAGCTCTGGGTTTCATTATCGGAAAGTACCCGACTTACTTCCCTCACTTCCACACTGTTTTGCTTTTGATCTTGATGCCAATTCGATTTTATACCTATTTCAAACAACTGTTCCAATACTATTTGGCAGATTTGTGCTATTATGTGAATTTATTACTCATGGCCTTTATCTGGCTTTTCCCAGGTTCAAGATCACTCTTCATATCCGTCTTTGCACTTTCCATGGGCACGCTTTCATTCGCCGTTATAACTTGGCGTAATTCTTTGGTGTTGCACCTGATCGAAAAGACAACTTCCTCATTTATTCATGTGATGCCTCCAGTGACGATGTTTGTCATTGTCCATGAACTTCCTGCCGATTACGTTGCCATCAATTATCCGGCTGTGGCATTGGTGACCAACTGGAACTTTTTTGGTGGTATATTCTGGACCCTGGTGTATTATACTTTATGGCAAGTTACTTACCACTACTTCATCACGATCAAGAGAAAGACCCAAATAGAAAATGGTCGTGTCACTTCATTCACTCATTTAAAGAAGGCACAAAGTAGAAGTCGTTTGGGAAAGTTTGTTAACGGATTGCCGTATGTTTGGATGCAAATCACGGCGTTCACCTTGATCCAGTTTGGGTATCAACTCTGCACCATGGTTTTCGTACCAATTTGGTTCCAATACAAACACGCTTGCGGTTCGTTTGTTACTTTCATATTTGTCTGGGCCAGTTACAATGGTGCTACATACTACATTGATGTCTTTGGAAAGAGATTCCAAAAAGAGGTTGATAAGTTGAAGCAGGAGATTCAGGATTTGCAAGACCAATTGCAAGATGCAGCGAAGGGTGAGTCTGAGATACAGGATCGCGATAAGGGAGATGTAAAGCTGGATCCAGTGCCGGAGATGGCTATTTAGCCTTGATAACTATCTATCTGGGTAGCAAACTGACTTTAGACATGTATTATTATTATGCCCTATTTTGAAGATATTATCTTGCTAGTAGTCTTTTAACTCTCTCATTGACCCAGAATGATTAGCTCGAGGTTGAATCTGTCAATGTCGTCTAAATTCTCAAGCCTTGAAGTAGCAGAATGGCGTAAAATATCCTATTTCGACATATTGCAACAATTTTTTGCAGCCATTGTAAAAACAAAGCCTTTCAATAGATTTGCACATTACAAGAAGGGGTCCCATTATTAGTTTTGCGAGTTCCTACTGTTCTTTTAGATATCTCATTAAATTACTATAACCATAATCATACACTATACATTTTTATTAGTTCGCTGTAAAACAACTTTCTGGATCCAGTGCTGAAAACAAAGAGAACTGTATTTCTTGCAGCTGTTATTATCTCTCTATTCATTCGACTTTTTTGAATTATGAAGCAAACCCTGGATTATTCACCTGTTGGCAGCTCAGCTTGAAATTATTCTCCACTAAATCCCAACTTTAGATTTGAACTTACTCCGTCTTCACTCTCTTGGCGCTGTTTTCATCCTCCTGTGGGGCTCTCTTGAAAAACAGCGTGATTGACTTTTGAGACTCCTTCTTCGGTTCTCGTTTCACTTCTTGAGTCAAGTATTCACCTTCGCTTGCAGTCTTTCCAACGTCCAGACTTACCGTGTAAGCTACAATATCCGCATAGCCTGGTTTATCTGTTTTCAAGCAAGTCTCTAAAAGTTTATCACTCCAAACAACTCTAGGATCAAGCCATTGTTGCCATTCGGGGGTGCCGGGCAGTAACAATATAGGCTTTCTTGGGTGCAACCAGGATAAATCACCGGTTTCGTCTTTCTCAGCTGGGCCAGTCACTATGGTGAAGGTGGAGGTGTATTGTTTCTTCGTGGCGTAATGTGTATTATGACAATAAAGCCCTGCGAAGTATATCAATGGAGCAGTAGATGAATGCACAAAGTAGGGAACTTTAGTTGCAGCATTCTTCAGCCACTCAAAATATCCTTGCATTGGCACCACACATCTGGATCGACGCAGTTGTGCCCAAGTAGAACCTATGGCCAAAGTATCTTTCCTACAATTGAAGTATTTTCCATGCATGACCATTAATTCCTTAGCAATATCTTTAGACTCGCGGGCTTTTGGTTTAGCCCAAGGAGGAACAAGTCCAAATTGCAGTTGCTCCATAACGTACGTTCCACCTGTGTTTCCACTGTTATTGACAAGATAGACAATCACAGCAGTATCCAGCGGAGCGATATTGTAAGACAGTTCGAAGCCAGCGAGACTGGCGACGTTGATTTGGTCTTCACCACATTTAAAGACTGTTGGCGAGACAGCCGTAAGCTCGTTATTATTGGTATCATTCAATAAGGCTGTTTGATGAAATTGGCTAGGAAGGTCGCTAGCACTCTAAACTGTTAGTACACAGAATGGAAAGAAAGGATCTTTGGTTGAAAGAAGCAGTACCGAAGCTCTAGTTGAATGGAGTCACATATAGCTCTAAGACTCTGGCAGGTATCATCCCTTCACTATGAGAAGACGATCTATGAGTAACATTGACGGAAGCACGTGGCGACACGATTGGACAATTTCTGATCGTGATCAAGCCACCCAATCTATCTAGCGAACACTGAGCACCAGTTTCTTATCAATCATCGCGTTCCTGTCACGCTAAATAAGAATTGCCCCAACAACAACAATGGATAAAGATCGTCAAGAACTCCAATCAACTCAAAAATTCTTTGTATTCGTAATCAAATATACTCACCACTCCTAAAGCGAATCGTCCACACATTTTGCTTGTTAATACGACAGTTAGTGGAGATCAGTCGTTTACAGATAGTGGTGGTAAAACGTAAATAGTGCGAGAATTTGTGTGAGATTCAAATGGTGCATGAATCTTAAGAGAAAATCCAGAACCGTGTGCCGACGGTATTATGGCATTACAGCGAAGACCGCTGTAAAGTTCTCTAGTTTTGGAGAAAATGGTGTTTCTTAGTTCCTTGTGGCTCTCTAAGGCGACTTGAAGAGCTGAGTACGACTACAAATGTGTCTTGTCTCCCCGATGATTAGCAGCACCTATTTTGATGATTTGAATTGACTTTTAATGTATTATTTTCACCACGTGACTTGGGCCATATTTTCAAAAAAATGGAAAAAAACATTTTTCACCAACCAACCTCTACTACAGCTGCAACCATTCATGTTCAAGTCAATTAACACAAACCTCGTTAGAGGTGTGAGAAACTTGTCTCAAAGCTCCAGAGTTCTTGCTGACAAACCTGGAAAAGTGGAACAGCACTTGAACTTTTTATCACAGTACTACTCACCAGAGCTCTTGAAGAGTATCAAGATTTCTGAATCATTGATTGAGCCTGCCAAGTTACTTGCATTACAAAAGAAGGGATTCAGAGGTAATTCCAAAGTAGCACCAACCGACAAACTGAGCGATTATTCCTTGGAAGACCCAGTATGGAATGAGCCAATAGTCTACCCAAACCAAGCTGGATCGAAGGCACCTTACCCACCTATCCCACAAGTACGCAGTGCTGATAGAAGTGATTTGAAAATACACTTCCAGGCACCAGTGGTGAATATTGCAGCCGAAGAGCGCATGGCTAATAGCAACCAAGGAAATAACTTGGCTGGAGATATATCCAAGTTAACAGGTTTAGACGAACAATACATTAAGTCACTTTATGTTCGTCCTATTATAATGAAGAGAGTTGCCAACAAGACTTCTAAGGGTAATATTCCAAGTTTCTTCGTCATGACTATTGTGGGTGATAAAAGAGGTACTATCGGACTTGGGATTGGTAAGTCGAGAGATGGTGTTCGTGTGGCTGCCAAGAAAGCACACTGGAACGCCATTAAGAATTTGACACCAATTCCTCGTTATGAAGAAAGAACTATTTTGGGTGAATTTGAGTACAAGTATCACGCAGTCAAATTGTTCATCAGGGCAGCTCCTCAGGGTTTCGGACTCAGAGTCAACAGAAATATCTTTGAGGTGTGCCAGGCAGCTGGAATTAGAGATTTGAGAGGAAAGGTGTATAAGTCCAGAAACCCGGTTCTTGTAGTGAAGGGGTTTGTTGAGGCATTGACCAAGCAGAGATCCTTGGAGGATTTGGCTTCTGGTAGAGGTAAGAAGATTGTGGATTTGAGGAGTGTTTATTATTCATCCAATTAATTGTAAATAGGAATAAGACATTTTGCTTTAAGTGTACGCTTTGTTAATTTAGCCATGGTCAAACTGGCTTCTTTTGTAGAATCGGATAATCCACAAGCAATAACCATTGCCTTGGGCTCGTTTTCAAATTTGGTGGACCACCATACTTCACACATTATTAAACATGGAAAACTGTCTATAAGCAGACTCAGGAAATAGATTCTAACTTCGACAACCAGTACACCCCAAGAGTTCCCTCGATTTAAGCAAACCAGTCTAGGAGCTCGACAGTGCAAAAAAGATTGCAGCACGAGAATTTCGCGTATGGTCTCCCACTACACTACTCGGTCTCGCTCTTAGTAGCTTAACTACAGTTGATCGGACGGGAAACGGTGCTTTCTACTAGATATGGCCGCAACCGAAAGTAATAAGAAACAAGGAGGTCTGTTGCTGTCGTAAGTTTCGTTTGAGGAGCTCACTTTTAGCCACCATTTTTGCTATTATTTGCAGCTTTATTGCGGAAAGTGTCGACTACTTAGTGAAAACATCAACTTTACTCAACACCACATATATAAGCCAACATACAGAAAGACAGTTCCCACGCCACATTCAAGTCTGTTTATCCTAAGTGTACATTTGATTTGTCATTAAGCGAGTCGAAAGCCTTCAAACGAAGTGTGTTTTCGTGAAAGCTAAGCTCACCATGTTAGCTAGTTTGATAAGTTTCCAAAGTTTACACGGTGTGATCCATGACAAATCCGACGTCATAATGCGTACTTAAGTAGGGTACTTCAAGTGGCAAATAGATGCCAAACGTTGAGCCAGTATGGTTTTCGCAGTTGAGTACACAGAAACGGTATTAGCTTCAAAGTGCTTATTAATGAACAGGGTTCCAAGTTATCACCGAGTTGCCGCACCAAAGTAGACAGTGGTTGCAACACGTTTTGGAAGAATCACACAACTTCCACCCCACCATTATATTAGTAATTGCCATATTTGAAGTCCAGACGGAGACTATTTAAGGAGGAACAAATCCTCGTAAATCAATTTCCCCTTCTCACTATTATACGGTAGCTTAATTATCTAACAACACCTCAAAACAGTACTCCACAAACCATGTCTATTCCAACGTTCACATTATCTGATGGTCACTCAATCCCAGCACTTGCCTATGGTGTCGGTAAGTGGTTCAAGTACGGAAGTGACAAAATCTCCCAAGAAGCAATCGACACTATTACTCTTGCAATTGGATTGGGGGTCCCTCACATAGACGGTGCTGAGGTTTACAACACCGACAGAGAAACCGGAACTGCCATCATCAACAGTGGTAAGCCAAGATCTGAGTTGTTCATCACTGACAAGTATTTCAGTGGAACTCGTGATTTCAATGCTGGTATCAAATCCAAGGGTTCTTCTCCATATGAGGCTTTAAAAGCTTCCCTCGGTAGATTGCAATTGGAATATGTTGATTTGTACTTATTGCACTCCCAACACATCACAAAGGAAACACATGGCTTCACCATTGCTGAAGCATGGAAGGATCTCGAAAGGTTGAAGGACGAAGGTCTCGCCAAGTCAATTGGTGTTTCCAACTTCGACAAAGCTGCCTTGACTGAACTTTTGGACTCCAATCCAAAGCACAAACCAGTTATTAACCAGATTGAATACTCCCCATTGTTGCAAAACCAGACTGATGGAATTGTAGAATTTTCCAGATCCCACGGTTTATTGATTGAAGGTTATGCTCCATTATCTCCAATTATCCACCAAGCCAAAGAAGGTGAAGACAACCAGCTCATTGGCTATATCAAAGAATTAGCTACCAAGTACTCTAAGTCGGAGTCCCAAATTGTCTTGAGATGGGTTTACCAACAAGGTGTTCTTGCAGTTACAGCTTCCACCAATCCAGACAGAATCAAGAGCTACTTCGACATCTTCAAGTTTGAATTGACAAAGGAAGAGCAGGAAAGGATTACACATTTGGGTTCTTTAAGAAAGTTGCAGACCTACCACGATCTTGCACACAATTAGAAGATTTAGTAGAAGGCTGAAATACATATCAAGGGTTACTACCTGACGTCTTTATTTGCATCCAATTGCTATTTGGTGCCATCAACTGTAGGGAGCGAAACGTTTAGGTATTCGGACTGTTGTACGACCATGTGGAATCAAAGCAATGCAGATACCGCGGTCATTTCTGTGACCCTACATCTTTGAGATTGAGTAACCATTAGGAGCATTTCAGCTGGCTTTGGAGTTCAATATCTGGTATCAATGCATGTTGTCACATGCTCATTCATAGATTGCATTGACTCTTAACATATTATCGCTAAATTGAGCCTTCTCGTCTTTTCTCGAATATCAAATTTTTTTTGCCTCCAAGCCTATTTCCAGGGGTACAAGCAAGATGGTTGTTGATACTACGTACTATGATTTGTTGGAGATCAAAGTAACAGCTTCATCGCTTGAAATAAAGAAAGCATATCGTAAAGCTGCTATAAAGTTACACCCTGACAAGAACCCAGACGACCCAAATGCTGCGGCAAGATTCCAAGAAGTTGGTGAAGCATACCAAGTTCTTAGTGATGACAACTTAAGAGCAAAGTATGACAAGCATGGTAAGCAAGAATCGATTCCACATGAAGGATTCGAAGATCCATCAGAGTTTTTCTCTATGATTTTTGGTGGTGAAGCTTTCAAGGATTGGATAGGTGAGTTGTCGTTACTTCAAGAATTAAGCAAGTCTGCTGAGTTAAGTGGCTATGGAGACGAGGATAAGAAAGAAGAGCCAAAGGCTGAAGCTGAATCTGAAAGCTCAGCTAAATCAAGTAAGACTGAAAGTACTAATGAGAAGACTGCAAAGACTGCAACGCACAAGAAGACCGATACGACGAGTGGAACCTTCGGCGGTGCAAAAAGCAGTACTCACAATCCATTTGGAGAAACACATGCCACATCCGACTCAACGGAACAGGCTTCAGGTACACTTTATTTGCACAATACTGGACATCAAGAAGATGATGCTCCAAAGAAGCAACTCACCAAAGAAGAAATCGCAGAGAAAAAGCGTAAGGAGGAGTTGGAGAAGTTTGAAGAGGAATGCAGGCTAAAGAAGATAGAGATGCGTAAAGAATTGACTGAGAAGTTGATAGGGAAGTTATCCTTATTCACAGAAACAGACATGAAGGACGATGTTGTCCATTCATTTAAAGAAAAGATGAGATATGAAGCCGAATCGCTCAAAATGGAGAGTTTCGGTTTGGAAATCTTGCACACGTTAGGATCGATTTATAAGAGCAAATCCAAAATCTTTTTGAAGAACCAAACCTTCTTTGGTTGGGGTGGACTCTGGTACTCTATCAAGGCTAAAGGTGGTGTGGTCAAGGATACGATAAGCACTGTTTCATCTGCTTTGGACGCCCAAAAAACCATGCAAGAGTATACAAAGATGCAAGAAGACAACGAATACCACGCCAAAAAGGAAGAGGAGGAATTGCTCAAGAAACCTGAGAAGCCTGAGCCTAAGATCGTTGAATTATCTAGTACTGAAGAAGAGAAGAAGGAGGGAGAGCCAACGAAGGATGTAAAGGACACGAAAGAAGTGAAGGAGCCAGAAAAGCACACTGCTGAGGATGTGGCTGATATGGAGAAATACTTAATGGGTAAGGTGTTGGCAGCTGCTTGGTCTGGATCTAGATATGAGATTCAAGGAACTGTCCGTGGAGTGTGTGATCTTATACTTGACGACACTGAAGTTCCTGTTGAAGTTAGAGTGGCGCGTGCCAGAGCAATGAGACTAATTGGAGAAGTGTTCGTAGCGGTGACTAGAACAGAAGCTGAAGATGAAGAAGCGCGTGTCTTTGAGGAATTGGTCGCCGAAGCGAGCAAGAAGAGAGAAAAGAAGGTTCCTAAGACTGAGAAGTGAGGTTGATAGACGTAGTAACGTTAGGCAGATGCCATAATATTTTCGTTTATGTTTATATAGTAATTGAGAGACATAATGCATTGAGTTTGTTGTACAGTTTTAGTTGACGTGCTCTAGGGGTAGTGTACACGACTCGTTCTCTATTGAATCTAAGGTGGCAAGACAAGAAATATCACGAGCTGGCTCACCTAATGGACCAATGAGAGTTGTCAATAAGCTCCTTGCAGAATTGAGAATCGAAAATCGAAAATCCTTTGAGTATGAGTTTCAACAACATCGGGAGACGTCCTTTACACGTGCTTTGCCATTCGGACTAGCCATGGGGTCCATTCTCCTCGATCCATACAGAAAGGCACCACTTTACGAAGTCCGAACAGACTCCGGAAGAACACAGCTCCAAGACCGGCTTCCGATTCATTCTTTCCTCAAGTAACATGCCTGTACAACGTTTCCCTCAAGTTATCTCCAGGTCATTCCCTCAAAGCCTCCAAGATACAGCTCAGCTAGAATGCGCAGCAGGACCACACCTCCATTTAGAAGGTTCGACTGCAATCTATCTCAGGTCCAATTGGTGCACAAACTCGCAGTTGTTGAACTAAAATATTCTTTTTCTGCTTTAGGCTATTCGGCGATGGCCCCAGATTATAGAGAAGATCACCACTCGTTTGCCACAACCAGGACACTCACTATAAGACCAATTCAAAGGGCAAATCGTACTCAAGATCGATGCTGGCGGTTTGGATAGAAATTCTGTTCGTTTTGCGATCCTCGGGACGCTCTTACCGGCTCATACGGTGATTAACAAGTTGAGTTAGTCTAAACTGCATTATTGCGCTCATATATCACAGACTATCACCGAACCTATAAGCTACTGCAACAGCAACGGTTGCTCCGCTGTCCGGGTTGAGTCCAAAGGAAAATGTATAAAAGAGTCGGAGTCGCCTTGACTTTGCAACTCCTATTTTTCACTCGAAACACATATTTCACTCTTCCTTCATTATGACAACCGTACCAGACTACTTTAAAGGCTTCGGCGTAGACAAACCAGAAAACTGGGCTTCTCCTAAACTTGTTGAGTACAAGAGAAAGAAAACCAACCCTCACGATGTCATTGTGAAGACAATTGCTTGTGGGCTCTGCGGTTCTGACTTGCACTGCGCCAGAGGAAACTGGGGACCATTGAACAGAAACGATTTGGTTGTTGGACACGAGATTGTCGGAACTGTTATTGCCATTGGTGACGAGGTTACCACTATCAGTGTTGGCCAAAGAGTTGGGATTGGTGCAGCATCATCTGCTTGCAGAAAGAACTGTAAAAGATGTCAAAACGATAACCACGTTCGTTGTAAGGGTGGAGTGGGTACCTACAACTCCCCAGACCTGAAAGCTGATGGATACGTCACTCAAGGTGGATACGCTTCTCACGCCATTGCAGATGAGGAGTTTGTATTCCCAATTCCAGAAGAATTGACTTCGGAAGAAGCTGCCCCATTGATGTGTGCTGGTTTGACCGTTTTCTCCCCATTGGTTAGAAACTTGGGTTACGACTTGACTGGCAAGACAGTTGGTATCATTGGTATTGGTGGTTTAGGTCACTTGGCTATCCAATTCGCAAATGCCCTTGGAGCGAAGGTTGTAGTCTTTTCCCGTTCTGATTCGAAGAAGGAAGATGCTCTCAAGATGGGTGCCCACGAATTCATTGCCACCTCTAAAGACAAGGAGTGGGCTGCAAGGTACCAGGACCAGTTCGATCTTATTCTCTCCTGTGCCTCTGGAGTCGACTTGGAGTTGGCTCCATTCTTCTCGGCTTTGGACATTGACAGAAAGTTCGTCACAGTAGGAATGCCAAGCTTGAGTGAGAACTTCGTTATCCCAGGAGTGGCATTTGTTGTGTCTGGTGCCCAATTTGCATCTTCTGCTTTAGGATCCAAGAAGGAAGCCATTAAGATGCTTGAAGTTGCTGCAACGAAGGGAGTCAGACCATGGATTCAAACTATTCAGCTTGGTGAAGAGGGATGTCATACTGCCTTGACGAATGTCGATAAGGGACATGTTAGATACAGGTATGTTTTCACAGGTTTCGACAAAGCATTTGCTTAAGCATTAGGCAGTCTTTTCTGCGAAGAAGAGATTTTAGATATATATATATATATAATTAGGTTGAATAAGGATTTTGTTTTTTTTAAAGTAACTACCAAGGTAATTTCGAAAGCCTTATATATTTTTGCACCCAAAATCAGGTTGGCATATCGAATTTGCAGCTAGATTTTTAGCAAGTGATAATTATTTGAGCGGAGTTTCGTATGAACTTTTGTAGAAGTCTGCTGGACCAAGCTATCCGATTCGCAGGTTGCTCCAAAGAAATCGATGCGATTTTTGCAGCATTTTGAAGTAATCACGCAAAGCAATTGAATACCTCGTAGGCAGTGTAGTGAATTAGGAATCAAAATGACGTAGTGAAAACTACTTGCAAAGAGGCTTTCTCCAGGAACCCCATTTGAATAGAATTCCCTAAATCGAGCGACGTCCTAATCCAATTACCCCATCACTTCCACGGCCGTACTCATTTTAACTCAAATTGGCTCGAAAACCCATCCTATGGACCCGTTCAAAAGCAACACGGTCAATATGAGCTTCAGGCTCGGTGTCTTCATATTGAATGAAGCAGAGCCATATCCGCAGGGCCGTCGCAGCTCATCTTTCTCCAAGTTGCCTCATTTGATATAAAGTCCCGTGCATTGGCCTAAGAAATCCTATCACACGATATCATGCATTTTTCGCAATCCCACGTTATAGGCGAATTTCTCAACCTCCATCTTTCTCTTCAGCATGTCCATAGTCAATCAAATCATAGCCAAATCACCATTGCGAGACCAGCTAACGCTTTCAAACTATGAAAAGTTCAATGTGGTACACTCGGCCTTGCATTTGCACATTTTGTTTGAGGAAAAGCTTATAAGTGGGACGATTAAGTACCTCTTGGAAGCTGACGAAGACGTGAAAGAATTGGTTCTAGACACCTCCTTCTTGGACATTACCTCGGTGAAAGTAGATGAAATCGAGCTGAATTTCAAATTGCTCGAACGAAGAGGCACCTTGGGGTCTGCTTTGGTTATTCCTACTATTGGTTCCGAAGTCCTTATCGAGTTTAAGACCACTGAAAAATGTACTGCTGTCCAGTTTGTACAAGGTGATAACGGAGAGTTTGTATTCTCTCAGTGTCAAGCTATTCATGCGAGAAGTTTGTTTCCCTGTTTCGACACTCCGTCAGTGAAATCCCCATACCGGTTTACTTGTGCATCAAAGTACCCAAGTTTAATGAGTGGCACTAAGGGAGCCGCAATCGAGGGTCTTCAAGTGAAAGGGCAACCAACAGTAAGCCTATATGAGTTCCACCAGCCTGTTCCAATCCCTTCTTATTTGGTTTCAGTGACATCCGGAAAATTGGAGTCTGCCGTCATAGGGCCCAGATCTCTAGTCTACTCAGAACAACCAAATTTGGCCAATTGCCAATGGGAATTCCAAAACGATATGGAAGATTTCATAAAAGTGGCAGAAGACTTAATATTTGCATATGAATGGTCCACTTTCGACATCTTAGTCTTGCCATCTAGTTTTCCATACGGTGGAATGGAAATTCCAAACGTTATCCAAGTCACTCCTACAATAATCAGCAAAGATAGAACTCAAATTAAACTCGTTGCCCATGAATTGGCCCATTCCTGGGCAGGTAATTTGGTGACAAACTCATCTTGGAGTCATTTCTGGCTCAATGAAGGTTGGACTGTTTACTTGGAGAGAAGAATTCTTGCGCTGATCGCTACCGCAGAGAAAGTAGCACAGGGCAGCACTCTTACGGATGCAATTGCATATGGAGGAAGAGTAAGAGACTTTGAAGCCATTCTAGGCTGGAATGCCTTGGTTACTTCTGTCGAAATTACGGACCCAGCTTTCACTAGCTTGATATGGGATTTCTCACAGAGCGACGCCGATACCGATGATGCATTTTCAAGGGTTCCCTACGAAAAGGGATCTATATTTCTTTACCATATAGAGAAGATTTTGGGTGGATATCTCGAATTTGATCCATTCATTAAGCATTATTTCAAGAAGTTCCGCTTCCTATCGTTGGACAGCGCACAGTTTGTTCAGGAATTATACAATTTCTATACTCCTTTGAACAAAGGGCACTTGTTGGATGAGATTGAATGGGACGCTTGGCTCTTTGGCAAAGGATTGCCTGAATATCCTGACTTCGATCCCACTTTGGCAAATGTCGTTTACGATTTGGCTGGTCAATGGAACTCATTTCTAAAATTAAAGAGTTCGGAATTGAAGTTCTCAGATCTGGATCTAGATGATTTATCAACCAACCAGAAAACCCTCTTCCTTGACCTTTTAGAAAAGCTTGACTTTACACCAGAAATTGCCAGACAGCTTCCTAAAATATACCCCAGTCTACACTTGTCGAAGAATACTGAAATTCTTACAAAATGGAATGGAATACTCATTTCTCATTCGAAGTGGGATGAGACGAACGAACAAGTTCGGTTTTTTGCCAACTGGTTGGGTACAGTTGGCCGTATGAAGTACGTGAGACCAGGTTACAAGCTTTTAGAGTCTGCAATTGGGAGAACTTTTGCAGTAGATACATTCACCAAGTTTGCAAGTGGATACCATCCCATTTGTAGAGAGATGATAAAAAAGGATTTGGGTATATCTGACTTGGGGAGGGCCTAATTGTATTTAGTGAAAGTGTATCGTGGGGGAGACGCAGTTTTATGTATAAGTCAATATATTTCACTCCAAGAGCTAGAAAAACAACTCTCATTCTTAGAAAGTACCTTCCAACTGTACTTACTGAGTATAATTATCACCGACACTTCCTGGCGCAAGTCTCTCTTTACAGGGATGATGAGCGGATGTAAACGGCTTCACTATCATTTGTGAGCATTAGCTGTGGCTTATATCGATTTATCCTTGGCCCGTTCCCAAACAGGCAACTTTTGCAGCCTAATGATTTCAGCTCTCAAACCAAACTCTAGCACCTTGATGAAATTATTCGACGATTTCTTAGAGGGTTACACAATGTAGTCTCTTTCTATTGTGCAAGGCTATTGTGCAAGGCTATTGTGCAAGGCTATTGTACAAGGTCTCGTTGGCAGTTTAAACTCTATTCAAATCGAGCAAAGGATAGGACCCACGGTACTATTCTCAAGCATCTGATTTGCATTCCAAGGTTCGTCATTTTTGTGAAATGGATCAATGTTACTCATTTTAAAGTAAATGCTTATCTCTTTTGAACTCGTTACCTTTGTGGACTACCCTCTTTAGTGTAGCTCTCATGTTCATTTCAGTGTGCACTTCTTCCGTTGACCAGCACTCGTTGACTAGCCACAATATGTAAAACTCTACTTGAACTAGCAACATCACCAAATAAACCCCTTTCAAGTACAGGCAAGAAGCTCATAGCTATTAATTGACTATAATAACTTAGAAGTGCTGCGTTATTGGTCCATTAGCCGGTGCTACTTCAAATCATCTTATCACGTTTATCCATTGACTCTTTTTTTTTGGCCAGATCACTAATCACTAATCAGAATCACAACTTTGAAAACTTTTGTCATTACCACTCACCAACCACATACTTGCCATGTCTGAAAACTCCAGACTAGTTCCAGTACGAGCACCAGATCGTGGCGGAGATAGAAGTCAGCGCCGTCCTCCGCTTTTCTCGGTTCCTTCAACACAATCGCTTCGAAATACTACCTTTGATGATGACTCTCATCCACACTTGACCAAATTCGCAACCAAGCAGGAGTTCAACTCTTATGCCTACTGGTCGTATTACGTGCCTATTTTGACGTGGATGCCTCAGTACCAACCCAAGGTGTCACTTTTGGGGGATTTCCTTGCTGGACTTTCGTTGGCTCTGTTCCAGATGCCACTTGTTATGTCTTTTGCTTCGCTGCTTGCTCATTTACCACCTCAAACTGGGCTTTATTCAATTGTAATCGGGGCCGTCGTTTACTCGATTTTGGGCTGTGTTCCTGTTTTGGTTGTCGGTGCACTGCCATCAACGGCTTTGATATTTGGACAAACCATCGAGATGATTCACGGAGAATCTGAGTTTACCTCTTGGTCCATGTTGGAGATCGGCTCAGCCATCTCTGCGGTGATTGGGGGGATTTTACTCAGTTCTGGCCTTTTGCGTTTTGGATTCTTGGATAATGTCTTGAGCCGTGCCCTTCTTAAAGGTTTCATCGCAGCGATGGGTGTCATCATGGTAATCAGTGAATTGTCCACAGAAATGGGCCTCGAGAAGTCAAAAAATTCAACTACTTTAGGTAAGCTCTGGTATGCCATGAGCAATTACAAATCTTTGCATGTTTTAACCACAGTTATATCGTCAGTGACCTTATCAATTGTTCTTGCAGTCAGACATTTGAAGATGGCATGGGTTTCGAAATTCAGGTACTTGGTCTACATCCCGGAGTTGCTTCTTATGGTAATCGTGACGACAGCTGCTTCGTACCATTGGAATTGGGAACTGCGTGGCGTTGAAATCATTGGAAGTGTGGCAAGTTCCACACCGGCTATCCACCTCACCAATCCGTTTGTCATTTCCAAACTACCACTTTACCGTAGAGTCTTTTCCACAGCGTTTCTTTGCACTATTCTTGGATATTTTGACTCAACAACTGCTACAAAGGCTTTAGGGGCCCAATACAACTACAGTGTATCGCTGAACAAAGAGTTGATTGCATTAGGAGCTACGAATATTGTCAACAGTTTATTCGGAGGATTGCCTGCTTTTGGAGCATTTGGAAGATCCAAAATTAATTTATTAGCAGGTGCTTCAACCCCAATGGCTGGTCTCATAATGGCAGTGGTAACAACTATATCGATAGTCTACCTCTTGCCGATGCTCTACTTCCTTCCTGATTGTGTCCTTGCATTGACTACCACCATCATCGGAATAACAGTTCTCCAAGAAGTCCCTCATGACTTGCAGTTTTTCTGGAGAATCAGAGGCTGGGATGAAATGCTCACCTTTGGTATCGTATTCCTAACTACCATTATCTGGAGTACTAGTGCTGGTGTGTCGTTGGGGGTGTTCATTGCGATTGTTCGGGTTATCAAGCACAGCTCGCGCCTGAGAATTCAAGTCTTGGGTCGTGTTCCACATACAAGCGTTTTCAGAAACGCCGATGAACTTACTGAGGAGCATTATGAGTCCAACTCGTATCAAGAAGATGAAGAAGTGCGCTCCGGAAACGCGAGTAACTCTTCCAGAGAAACCTTAGATTCGACACCTTCGTTGCCTGACCACACCATAGCACAGATTGAGGATATTGACGGAGTACTTATTGTGAAGGTCCCAGAGCCGCTCACATTCGCGAACGTTGGGGATCTCAAGAGCAAACTTGATCGAATTGAAAGGTTTGGCTCGCTCCTGGTGCACCCATCACAGAAACTGCAACAGAGAGACTTTTCTCGAGTCAAAACTATCGTAGTTGACTGCAAGGGTATGCGCCGGATGGACTCGTCTGCTACACAAGTACTCTATGAAATAGTGCGCAAGTACACTCTTCAAGGTGTAATTGTTTGTTTCACACGAGTTCCAGTGGATCAACACACTAGAGACAAATTCAGAAGATCTGGCATTCTGGATTTGGTCAATAAGAATTTCGATGGATTGGTAGCTCACCCACTTTCGTCTGGTATGGGACCTGGGTTCTTTCTCAGCATCGATAGTGCATTACAAGCGGTTGTTGGGTCTGTCTAATTGCATAAAATCTTTACTTCATTAACTATCTTTAATAGACTTTACAAAATTCCCCTTAATTCATTCTGGTAATTTGTAGACAATATCAATCACCCTTTATATCACTTTGACGCCTAAAAGCTTGAGTTTCTCTTGGATACATGGTAAACTCTAAGAACTAACTATTTCAGTTTGCAGCTTAAATCCTCACTAACTAAAACCAAAATCCTCACACCATGCAATATCTCTTTTCTGCCTAAAATACAAAAACCGCCACTAAGGAAGCATCACTATAACCCCATCTGCATCGCGTGTTTTCGCCTAGACATGTCTGTCCGATCTAAAGGAGGGTGCCTTAGTTGTAAGAAGTTGAGAATAAAGTGTGATGAGTCGAAGCCCTACTGTGAGTACTGCAGACACACCAATCGAGAATGCTGCTATCCAGAACCAAGACAGAGATCCACGAGGAGACGAAGAGTGGTGAAGAAAGTCACCCAAAGTCCACAGACGTCTCCACTGGTTTGGGATTCGTTGTTTGTGGAAGACGATGGCAAAATGATTGCTCGAATATCGTCACCAGAATTTGAGCTAATGTTTTGGGCAGAACAGGGTCGGGCCTACGACCAATTCGTGTATAACCAAACATTGTTTGCCCCCAATATACAGCTATCCATGTCCAAGTTCGAATTCCGATTGTTGGACTTTTTCCACCACTATTGCATCCTGCGGCTTTCTTTAGATGCCAGTGATGAAGTTGGGGACATATGGAGGAACCGTGTCCCTGCCTTGTTCTTGAGGAGTCCCTTAGTACGGTGCTCTGTATTTTCCTTTGCAGCTCTAAACATTTTGCCGAAGTGCAATTTGAACCAATTAAGCTCCGACAGTGATGGTTCAGACGCATCAGATAGTGTTGCAATATACCTGAATGAATCTACTGTGTTCGACCCTAACTTGAGCCTGCTGCAAAACCTACAACTACTCCACTCAAAAACAATTGAGTACTTTTTAGAAGCAACAAGGTTAACCCGCGAAATGATCGGTGATAACGCCCTTATTGATACACCAGGACTACTGGAGCATGCCTGCGAATTGACTGTGTCTTCCATGCTAATATTTTCGTTTATGGTCCTCCAGCCCAGCTTTGTCATTCCGGTAGTTAGTTGGGACCGGTCGCAGGCAGACTTTCTCTCTATGGGGAAAGGTATCATGAACACATTGCGACAATGTGTTCCCATAATCATGAAATCTGAATTCTCAGGTTTGTTTGCTCACTCGAAGATAGTAGAGACTTTGCCTTCTCGGAAGACCTTCCCCTTAGTCAGGAAACTAGACGAAATCTTTGCGATCGAGTATCCGGTGGTTCACGAGTTTACTGCGCAGTCTCTAATAGACAGAGAAACACTACTGAAATCTATAAATCAATTGCATATGCTTGTTCACAGGCTTGTTGGCTTGGGCGGACCAAGTTCAGGGTCTCGGTGGGTGGTGAACATGCTGGATCGTTTCCTGGAGCTAGTTTATGAAAAGGACTTCTTTTCTCTACATGCACTATTCGCATACGCCGCATTTTCTCTATTGAGGAGGACCCATCTGATTGGTTTTGATAACATGTGGTTGTCCTATATGCGGTGGTACAAGCAGCACAATTGGGACCTATTTGATGGCTGGAAGTACAGCTACGATGAAAGACTATACGAGTTGACACACGACAAGATGATGTGCCTTAAATCTCCAAAAATGATAGCTACATTTGACGCAGAGGATCCACAATGTGAGGAGATGTTGATGCAATTGTTGTAAGGCATCCGAATCACCACAATATTCAGTCTGTGATATCTGCCTACATACAGAAGCTCAGCCTGAAAGCTGAAGTAGGTATACAAGACTCTGCGAAGGTGCTAGAGTGGGAAGGCATCTCAGAAGGAAAGGAAGCTGGTGCGCTCGCTACGTTTTCCCCAGAAACAATGCTATTATTAATTCACACTGGCTAAACCAATTCAGTTCCTTCTGGATTGCGGACTTTTCGCAACCCTAATCCCAAAAACTTGCTCTCTCATCTATATAGACCCCATATTCATACCAGGTTCTTGACTCACACCAAGATTGCAAATAATTTCAATATCGAAATAAGACCCAACGTGACCTTTCCCGTATCAGTCTCCATACTTCATTCTATGCTTTTCAGCTACTTTCCATATCTTTCCATATGTCTCCATAGATTTGAGTCACGGGCATCGCCTAATTAATCCTGTATATTACCCCCGCACTATCAATTAAAAACTCTCCAAGCAACTTCAACCAACCAATAATGAGCGTCACTTACAACAACAGCACCGATTACCAATGACAACCATGCTTCGCAGAGCTTTCTCTGTTTCAACACGTGTGAAGTACCCATCAAACCAATATGCGTTCTACAATCTTGTTTTGAATACGCCCACGAATCCACATCAGGTTGTAGAAAGCCGATCATACGAAGGGAATTACTACATTGACCCAAACTTGACTGCTGAGCAACGTATTGCTAAGGTGTTTGGAGGAAGAATAAAAGGAGAGTCTAGAGAGTCTCTGAGCAGAATTATGAGAGGAGATCCAAAGGTCATAGCCGGGGTGACAGTACCAGCAAAGCCAAGCGAGCCAGATAACTGTTGTATGAGTGGGTGTATCAACTGCGTATGGGAGCTCTTCAATGATGACGTAAAAGATTGGACTGCTAAAAGGAATAAGGCAGTAGACCATTTGCTGAAAACAGATCAACGCTGGCCGGAAGATTTTGATGCTCCAGTACGAAAACTACAACGAAAGAACTTGCCATTGAGCATGGCAAATACCACATTTGATAGTTCGGGGAGCGAAAGTTCTCACAAGTCAGAGGAGGAGGAAGCGTGGGGAGAGGCTCCTATGAGTATCCGAGTATTTGCGGAGATGGAGAAAAAGATGAAAGAGCGTGCAAGGTTACGTGCTGCTCAGGCCTGAAGTAATCTGCTTTAACTGGTATTTAGTGGGAAGTTTACACTGTCGAACTGCTCAACTGTCATGTACACTGAAAAGCTTGAATTCAGTCGATTAGAAAGAGTACATATCTTTAGATAACATATATTTACATTCACATCATTTATGTTAAAACTGCAATCGTAGATCCAACTTTTTTGATTGGTTTGAAAGTCACTCGATTTGACGTTGTCTTCCAATGGAGCAACTGCGTCTGTTCCGATGGAGTGGCTCCCTGCAAACCATGATAAACAGACTTTTCTTATCGTCGCCGTATTACTCCACTTTTCGACAAACTACACATTAATAGTACATGATCAGTTGGAACTACGAGGTTTCCAGGTTTAGTTTGCTTTAGCGAGTATGAAAATGGCAATCCTCTGCGATAACTCGATCCGTCCAAATGCGGACTATATTTTGCAACTCTACCTTAACCTAAGCATAGCTGCCGTTGTGCTATGGCAACACAATAGACCCGACCCGTAATCGCTCTGCCTTACTCAGCAAGGTATGACTCTTTGAACATCTCTCTGAAAAGAACCAAGAGATAAGCATGGCCCCCAACTTCCAGCTGAAGCAACAGAACAAAACGGTCCACCATAACCATGCTGCTGGGAAAATATCAGAATATCTCTCTGGATAAGCAGCCGACTCAGCCTACGTTTGATAAGACCATATTGTAGAGTGACGAAATTTCAGTTGAAAAAGGGATTATGAGATCTTCAATGATCGAGCTTATGATCAAAGAGCAGAGAAATAAAGCAGAGCAATCAAGAGCACTATTGACTTGCACTACGAACTAGATTTCAAACAGCAATAAGGAAGCGGTGCTCTTTCATAACCAATTAACACTTTATCTATCTATGGCTGGCCAATTCCCTTTTTATGGCGTTTCTAATGCAAAATAGGCCAAAACGCAATACAGGCAAAGATGCAACTCTGCTACTTCCTGCCGTTTTCATTTGCAGTAGCAACGGTCTTTAGAATCGTGAACTGTTGCAGGCCGGTTAAGCTACGAGAGATTAGGCACGCTGTTTGGTTATTAAGGTTTGGTGGGGATGGCTGATTCAGCCCTGGGTGTACGCCGGTACCGCGAAGGGTGGTCATTTGGTTTCCGTTTCCTAGCGATCCCTATTTTCAGGATCGGAGTAGCACTCAGGTTAACACAGTCCACTCACAGGTAGGAGTCTCAGACCTGAGTCAGAGCACTTATGGACATTCTGTCTTTCTACAAGGCTTTCTTCGAAATCAATGGATTGCTTGTCAGCCCTTTCTTGGAGGAACTGAGTAACATCCCCACACGTAGGCTTGGTTGACTCAACACCAGTAGCATTGATTCAATTTAGGCAAAATCTCCATTTAATGAGCTTTCTCATTCAGATTCTTGGTTGACGTAATAGGTTTGGCCTCTCTAAAACTCTGAATTGTGTCATGCCTCATATCTGGTACCCTGGAGAGTCTAATATTTAGTACCACTGAAGTGTGATTGCATGAATGATCCTAGAATGGTGCATTATCTCGTGGAAAAGTTGCAGGGACATGCAATACAGAGCATAGCCTGCAAGTGTGAAGGTATCAGCAGAGCAAAATACACCCAGGTGACATTGGCTCTTCGGAGCTGTGCTGGGTTGAATATAAATATGATCTAGATTTCAAGAATGGAGAACCTACGCAGAGGTCCTCATCGAAAATGAGAAAGAGAGTGGTACACATATTGGCGACTATTCTGAGTGTCTACTTTGCTTCAATTCTCATTTTCTACTTATGGACCGTTCAACGGCAAAGGATGGCCCTACGCCGCAAGCTTGCGAAGAGGAACTTCACTATTAGTGGAAAGATTTGTGTGGCTCGTGCATCTTCTCTTGAAGGTGAGGGCCAGCGTTGTTTTCAAAGGATGAAATTAGGTGCAATGTAAAGACGAGGAGTCATCCGTTCTCCTACATGTCTTGGTCTACGACATCAACAGGTGCGCCACAGCCCTACCTTTGATGATTTCACTCACCGCCTCCTCAACGATGCCTGAACTTTTCTGAAATATTACTATGAACTACACAATCTCGTCTAACACAGCTTCCTATGCTTTTGACTCACTAAGATTGGCTCATCAGAAACAAGAAGGAAGTACCCTATATTCGCTCTTGAAGCTGAATAGGAGGTTCAGTCGAAAATATCAGCCGCACGCGCACCATCAGGTACGGCTGAATAAATTGCAACTATCGCTGGCCATATCAATTCACCCCAGAAGAACACAATTCATTGGACCGATAAACATCCAAGCAATTGATGACTCCAGAGTCATTGTTGCCGAACACGCACACATTATCATGTGCGGAGATAGTTTTGAAAAGTTCGTAAATCTTATTTCGTAAATGGACTGGAATTTGGCGGCGACAGCCGCAAACTTTAAGTAACTTAATTCTGAAAAGGGCCAGCAGAAGCGACAGCCGCAAGTGTTGGCTTGGCCTTTACCATTATATATTGTCCACACTGCCCTTCGAGAACGTGTGCTTTTCAACATAATGGTCCCCATAGTCAAAAGAGAAGATGTGTTCTCAAAGTACGACTTGGATATTCTAAAGCTTGTCATCCCCTTGGTCGCGATTATTTTGGCATTGTTGATTTACTGGATTTTTTGGGGAAAGGCCAGACGAATAGCTCATTATCGTAGAAAGTACGGTTTGGATCGTACACAACTTGAACCAAGGCTAGCGCATCCAATTGAAACATATCATCCGGTGCCTCCTGGAACCATGGCACATGAGGAAGCAGCTCTTCTGACAAGTGGAAATACGCATGTTGGCACAATTCTTACCACCCTGCCTTCACTATACATGCCTCCCACAGTTCCTCCCAACGCTGTAGTGAGACTCACAGGCACAGCCAATTAAAGTGGATGAGAATTTCTTCTCGTAGTCATAGAAACTTTGCTAGAGCCAGTGATTCAATGCATGCAATTAACATCTTAGGTCAGTAGGACGTAAAAAACTCTAAGGTTGAGCTCGATAAGCTTGATTTGGTGAATGACCTTTGTATCGTCAAATTTCTGAACCTCAAGGTCGACTTCCGAATAGGGAGCGGCTGTAACAGACGATAGTCGTCACGACGCAATTGCAATTGTAAATACCTTAATATTCAAAAGAGACACCGTAAGCGATCTAGCTTGGAGTCACACTGGCTTGGCGAGGCGCCTGTATCAGTATAAATTAGAAACGGAATCCTCCGCATTTCTTCTTCTTCATACAATGCCTTCAGTAGTCAAAAGAAGCGATAAATATGACTGGGGGTTCCTAAAATTTGTGATTCCTGTAGTAGTGTTTTCCATCGCTTTCGGAATATGGTGGTTTGGGTGGGGATACTTTGACAAGATCTATGGAAGACGTCGCCGAAGAGGAAATCCTTGGCCAATAAAGAGAGCTAACCAACTATTGGCTAAAGAAAGCATACAATATGAAGAAGGAGCATTGCCAGCAAATGGACCCGGGAATTATGATGTCGGGCTTTCGCCACTATATATACCTCCTCTGGAACCTCCACATGCAGCTGTAAGATCTACCAGAAACACTAACTAGCACCTCCCTTTCATTGTATTTTGAACCCGTTGTGCTCGAGTCAGCATGTGCGCATATTAGACTTAGGTGATTGGGAGGCCGTCAAAGGGATTTGGCACAGAAGTCCAGAGCTTGTGGAAGGCAGCTGGTTCCTCCTCGATCTTTGAGTCAAGGACAATACTTCTGGAGGTGCCTGAATTTGAAAGTCAGTGCTTGTCATGCCGTGTGGCACACACCACGGCATATGTAAGAAGCTAGGGAATTGCTTCGTCCATAGATAAGACTGAAAATTCGAAGCAATCTCAGAATTGGCATCAAAAGGTAATTCGAAGGCATGGTTTGGATTGTAGTTATTTAGAGATTGGATATTAGGAAGTCTCACTGTCAATATACTTAATAGTAGGATAAAAGTCAATGACATCTCTTGGAATTTGAGTGTACCACAATTCACTTATCCGACACCTGTAGCCTCTCATCCAGGGCTATATTGAAAGGTGGAACCACTGCTGAAGATGCCCAGCACAAGTGCTCCTTTGCATGTTATGAGATAATAATCAATTTAGTCCTCACTAAGGGCACTCCACATTAAACCTACTTTCGAGTGCATCATTCCATAACTAGCTGCTTTGAAAGTATATCTCCAACTGCAGTGAAACAACTTGAGATCGATACTAGAGTTGGCCATCTGATATCCTATAGTGTAAGCCTGATCTTTGACTGACTCATTAATTCATGATAACAGTTTCCATTCTGTTTTGCTCTAAACTTTATAGAATTCTCAATTAGTATATTGACCCTCCAGTACATTAATTGGCAACACCAAAGTAACAGTTTTGGTACCAAATGAACTTACAATGTCTACCCACTGTCCACACCTCTCTCCAATTAAAACCAATTTGTACATTGAAACGTATTTATTATAAAATTGTCCTGGTTTGACGAACCTTTCCGCAGATCTTAGCTTACTCTAAAACAATTCCCTTCGTCTTGTAGAACAGCTTAGCTTCCTCAATTTGCACCAATAACTCCTTGTATTTATCCTCCTTATCCTTGAAAGTAAACACTCCCCAACCTAAGGTGGCTAACGCATAAGATCCGAAGGTGACAAGCGACCACCATGGCAAGTATGGCAAGATTTCGCTATGGACTAATTCTGGGGTTGGAATGACACCTGTTAATAAAGCAAAGTACACAGCACTGAGTACGAATACAGCCAACACGGCTTCAGTAGCTTTGGTCATTTTCGCTACTGTTTTGATATTTGAAGTTGTGTTGAAATTCTTGAAATTCGGGCTACGTGTTTTAAGTCGCGATATTTTAAGTCGCAGACTCTGCTAGCTGCAATTTTATGGTGGTGCCTTGATATTCATCTTGTTCGAAAGCACTCAAAAAGCGCTTTGAACCTTCCAATAGCACGAAAATAGACTTAAATGATGCTGGAAATTACAGCATTGAGCCTACTAAGCTCAATTCTATCAATTGGCTTATCTATTTAACTTTCCACGCTTTATACTAGAGCTCATCTTGCTTTATGAACCCCAAAAGTGGGGTCAACTTGGATGATACTTCATAATTCATCAGGTCCAACTTGGTCAATATGGTGCCCTCATCAACTACAGGAGTATCTTCCAATTCCTCCTCTTCGTCTTCTTCCTCCTCCTCTTGATCATTTTCCAACTTAATGTCCTCCTCGCCCTCTTCTTCTTCGTCCTCTTCCTCTTCCTCTTCCTCCGTATAGTCTGTGTTCATGATCTTATAAATTTTGTTCTGGTCTGAGGGTTCATCTTTGGCAATACGATTGAGCTTGTACCGCACAATGCGTCGCACTACTTGCATAGTTTGTCTGTTGATCCAACCGTCTTGGAAGTCAACTTTGTCGCGCAAGAAATCTTTGCCCATAGACTTCTGGTGGTCTTCAAGTATTGTGGTTATATCAAGGTCTAGTATATCCCCAATCTGGAAAGTTACCGTGGAGGGAAGAGAAACTCCATTAAAAAACAAAAGCTCGGAAATCAATAGTTCAGTATTCAAGTCTTTTACTGTGTTGGGCACAATTCTTTGAACGTCTCTAGTCTTCTTATTAGGAAAGTTAAGGCCTGGTATCCGAAAATATTCACTTTGATAGACCCAGAAATCTGAATGCGACAGTGGATTGACTCCGTATTTGATATTACAAAATCTCCAAGGCCCACTCTTGTAGAGGTACAGGACGTAAGGTATTGCTTGTTTCAAGTGCTTCCCAAGTGATTTCGACGTCTCAAGATCAGGGTGCAGAATAACCATATCTTCTAGTTGCTTGCGTAGCCAGATTGGTTTGACATCAAATAAAAATCGAAGCCACTCAATGCACTTGAATAGAGGGCTTTGGGGTGTTAGCTGGCTCAAGTTTTCAACTAATTTAGGATTTGGCAAAACTGGAACTTCTGCTCCAAAATCAACCATCTTGGTAAATAATTTAATCGTATTCCTCGTCGAAACAACTTTGATCTCTCCACTGGCTACGTCTTTAACGGCCGTTGTGTATGGGTTTTTTTGATACTTGTAGTCAAAGGGAAACCGTATGGAAGAGAACACTGGGGGAGGTGGTAAATGGTGCTCAACATTGACGAAGTACTCCTTTTCGGTGTTTACGTAGTCTTGCATGTTGAGCAAGCCCTCATGCAGCTCAAAGAAGGCTTCAATCTCTGAAAAGTTTCGCAGATTCAAGAACTGTTTGTTAAACTGATCCACGGTTTTATTATTCTTGGTGCTGATCTGAAAGTCCGCAATGGATTTGAACAGGTACGTCTTGTCCACAATTGCTACAGGAGCCACTTGAATCTTGCCGCGGTTTTCTGCATTTATCTTAACCAATTCTCGAATACTGCGTTTCTTGAAGTCCGCTGGAAGGTTCTTCTTTGGGATCGATATCTTGAGCAAAATCTTCTCATTATTACTGAAACTTGATTGAATCGGATGGTGGAAAGCCTCTTTGCGGAGCTTGAGTTCCAAGATGTTCAGCAGCGCTGGTTGAGACCCAATAGCGCTGAAACCAGCAGAATTCACAACCAGGGCGATCTTGGATTTACCACCCACCATGGCCGTAGCCTTTGCGACGTCATTCACAATTAATGGGTATTCTACTGAAGTAACATGGGGAATGTCCATAGAATACCTTGCGGCTGTTTGTCTCTCCATTTCCGTTCGTGCTTTAATGTGGTGTTACGGAGTTGTTTTGATGTAGTTTAGCTTGTTTTGGTTGATTATCTGAGCTTGAAAAATATCACGTGAACATTCCAAGTTAATAGCGATAGTAAAGGCTATTTATATGGACTTCGTATGTCACTCTAGCCTGCTTCGTAAGTTAATAGGAGAGAAGATTCTTCCTCGTGTAGACAATACTCAGTAAAAGAGTATACGTATGAGCCAAACTTGGAGAGTATCGAGCCATGACGCTCGAATTGAAGGTATGTAAACGAGAGCCTGTGCATATCGAGCTTCCTCTGAAACATAGCCATTCCCTTGAGTTCATATGGTCACCAATGTACACGGTAATCAATAGTTGTGATCTTTGACGTTTGAATGGAGAGGAATCTCGCCTAAAAACTGACCAGTGTAGTCTCCCTGAGTTTGGTAGAAGATTATTTGTAGTGAGAGAAATGGCAAATCAAAGAGAGAAAGGTGTGTCTGAGGATCATATGTAAGTTCTGGCATATTCAAATGCTTGAGGTACTTCAAGCAGTTCAACCTCGACACTTCAGAAACCCTGACAATTACACCGTATTGACGGCTGCAAAATCTAGCTCTTCCTTTCGCTTTCAGATCCACTTTGATAGTCTTTATTTCTAGAGAACGCTCCTAGCATCTCTTAGATTTACACAGCATTCAAATCTACACTTTTGTTGAGAAGATCATTCGTATAAGCAACAAAAGACGAGGTCTCGATCCAATGAGATTGCATCGTCTGCCTCATCTCGTTACATTGTGCAATCTCTCCAGGGCAACCATTAGTTGCACATAATCTTTTTAGGTAATCTCTTCACCCAACATATTCTTATGCTTGGAGCATCTCATCTCCGTTCACTGCCCACCACTGCTGACACTTTAAAAGGTCTAACATATACTTGCAGAATCTCACAGATATGGACTCAATTGCGTTCAGAATCTGATACTATTTGCCTTCACAAATTGCAAAATGTTTATTTGAGTACAACTCCAAACAGGTCTTACTAGTTGCTCTGTCCCACTTTCCCGAAAGATCTTGAGCACAAGAAACTGAATTATTCAAGCAAGAGCGTAAACCCTCTTGAGATCAACGCTCGTTTCGAACTCTCAGACTTGCTGCTAGTGATCGATAGCTGATTATCCTGGTTTGGTGTAGAGTTCCAAACCTCCGTGTTCTGGCCAGATCATACTCCAAAAGAGTCAGAAGATGGCCCACGATACTTCCTCCTCTTTTTGTCTGGTACGGTTGAATGCCTCTTTGTGGGTTTCGCTAAACCAACAGCTTCCTGGTTTTACCCCTGAGATAATTGGGTGTGAAATTGCATACTATATAAACACCAAGAAATACCCTTTAAATTTCATGCGATTATGTAAGTCTTAGCATAGGACAAAATTGTACATTTCAGGTCTTTCCTAGTGTGCACCTTAGCTGAGCGGAAGATACTGCCATTTGCTACAATTGAACATTGTTTGCAGGTCCAGTGGCCATTGTACATTCATGAACCCTTGTCTGCTGTGATCCTAAATGTTGTCATATTTCGAACGGTCCTCAGGGTCAGAAAACACGCCACCAGCTACAGATGAGGACTCCACAGGTTCGACGGGTGAATCATATAGCAGTGACGACGATGCCTCAGAAGATCAGCGGCGCTTTGTGAGTACACACAAGCATCCTTTCTTTGACATGAACGGACAGAGAATGGCTACCATGGTGGGACTGGTATCTGGATCCGATTTTGAAAGCACAGATGAAGAGGAAGAAAGCGAAACTGAAAATTATATTGGCAATGACACTTTGCTATATAACAAAAAGGGCATATGTACCAAATGGAGTACACAGAAGCAGTCCAAGAAAGACAATTGGGAAGCAAAGGAAAATGAATTATTGAAGAATGTGGATTTTAGAAGGCTAGAAATCCCGAAGGAGGAACTGGCATTTCTGCCTGATGACGCTTATTTAATAATGCTAGTGGACATGGCCTTTGAATCACTACATATACATGAGGTCCCGGACAATCTAAAATTCCCAAGCCCCATGAGACTGATCTTCAGAAAACATATCAAATCAGTACTCGGTCAGCAGTTGGTATCTCAACCGCTCAATAGAAACGCTCCCGGGAAGTCTGAGCTTGCTAGCCTGAAAGTAGAACTATCAGCTTTTAGATTCTTGAAAGAAAACAAAGAAAGCATTAAACTGTCACCTAGAGTCAAAGACCTTACTCTACGAATTGCAAAAGCATGTGCTTTGGGTGGACGCTCAAAGTATACAAAGCTCAATCTTGATGAAATTGATCTCCTGTACGACTTGGAGCTTGCAATTGTTCATGGGAAACTCAACGTCCGGCTTTTCTGTATTATTGGGCATTATTTGTTGAAGTACGGAAGTGAACATCCTGAAATGCCATGGTATAGTTTGAGGAAGACGATACTAAATATTGGAGGCGTTCACATTTGGCTGAAAAGGAAAATGGGTAACATTTCACCGGAGAAATGGCTAGTGCTTCGTCAATACAGCAAAGTAAAGTACAACGAGGATCTTGCTGCTTTAGTTTGCGATGTTTTCCAATTGAGATGAATTACAGAGAAAACTTTCTCTCTATCAAGTGTTAGAATACTATAAATATGTGTAAATGGCCTTCTAAATCCACAATGAGTATATTGAAATAACAAGCACAGATCTTTTAGATTACTCTAAAATTGGATTTGGCAGATGCTGACTTGTATTAAGAAAAGGCTTCGATGGACTCTTTACGACACAATTATATAAGACTAAGCCAACAAGCTGAACATCTTGTCGCAAGCCGTTAGTCTTCTTTCCGCAATTGTAGGACATCCGAGATCATTTTGCAGCCATTTACGCAACTTAAACTCCATCCCTTTCTCACATTTCTTCTCCGAGCTCAGCAAAACCTGGGGTACCCGAACAAAGCCTCTAATAAACCACACATACGTCATCCCACCACCCTAATCCACAGTAACCACCTATTTCGGGTTATGCCAGGGTAATCGATTGGTTATCCATGCTACTGCTTGGGTTGAAATATTCACTCAATCCTGCACACTGCTCTAACCGTGATATACCCGGATTAACGGAGTGTTTTCTTAGATCCGAGCTCACCAATTAAATTCGACGAAAAATTATGCTGCCACCCCGATTTTGGAAATCCTTTAAATCAACGAGTTTTCCAACAGGTCTCTTCTTCTTCTTCTTGACTCACTGTTAATCAATACTCTTACAATGTTGAAAATTACTAGATCATTCTCCTCCTCTGCTGCTAACGCCTACAAGGTCGCCGTTTTGGGTGCTGCTGGTGGAATTGGACAACCATTGTCCCTTTTGTTGAAGTTGAACCACAAGGTTACCGACTTGGCCCTTTACGATTTGAGAGGAGCTCCAGGTGTCGCTGCCGATGTTTCTCACATTCCAACCAACTCCACTGTCAAGGGTTACAACCCAGAGGAGATCAAGGATGCATTGACCAACGCTGACGTTGTTGTCATCCCAGCCGGTGTCCCAAGAAAGCCAGGTATGACCAGAGACGATTTGTTCAACACCAACGCTTCCATTGTCAGAGACTTGGCCAAGGCTGCTGCTGAATACTCTCCAAATGCTGCTATTTTGGTTATTGCCAACCCAGTCAACTCCACTGTCCCAATTGTGGCTGAAGTTTTCAAGTCCAAGGGTGCCTACAACCCAAAGAAGTTGTTCGGTGTCACCACTTTGGATGTCTTGAGATCTTCTAGATTTGTCTCCGAAGTTGCTGGTACTAACCCAGTTCACGAGCAAGTCACCGTTGTCGGTGGTCACTCTGGTATTACCATTGTCCCATTGTTGTCTCAAACCGTGCACAAGTCCTTGGCCACTGATGTTAGAGATGCTTTGATCCACAGAATCCAATTCGGTGGTGACGAAGTTGTTCAAGCTAAGAATGGTGCTGGTTCCGCTACTCTTTCCATGGCCCAGGCTGGTGCTCGTTTCACTGGTGCTGTCCTTGATGGTTTGGCTGGAGAAAGAGATGTCATTGAGGCTTCTTACGTTGACTCGCCATTGTTCAAGAACGAAGGTGTTGAATTCTTCTCTTCCAAGGTCACCTTGGGTCCAGATGGTATCCAAGCCGTCCATCCTTTGGGAACCTTGAGCAGCCACGAAGAGGAATTGGTCAAGGGTGCTAAGGAAACTTTGATCAAGAACATCCAAAAGGGTGTTTCTTTCGTTGAGCAGAACCCATAAAGTTTATGATAATGAATATGAGCCACGAAGTGCAAGAGCTTTAAAACTTTGTAGAACGGAGGGACAGATTAGAGATTGTAGTGTATTATTCGAGACTGATTTGATTCGGAGAATACTGGAGAGAGCTGAGAACGGCAGAGCAAGTGCTCAAGTCTAGGACAACCGCATTTAATCGAAAGACGAGCCGAGAAGGCATGCTCAATTCATAGGGCAAAAGAGCATCCAGTGGAAATACTGACCCAATTACCGAAAATACGCAATCAGTTATTGATATGAGCATGAGAATTTGATCTCCCGTGAGCTCACACCAACCACATTTTGCATTGATAATTGGGGCTGGTTGATCCACACAAAACGGAGGGCAACATTAGTCGTAAATACAGATATACGGAACTACAAGTGGAATGCACGGCTGTTCAGGTACCGCGAGTTTCAGTTGCTACGACAAAGCCTAGAACCTGAAGACGAAGGAGCCATGCCCGCCCTAAGTATTGAAGGCTGTTGATTTTGCCATGTAGACTTTGCTCCTTTAGTTCATGCCGAACAGGACATTGCTTTGAGTCTCGGCGATTTCTCAGGTACAGTGCTGTGGAGACTGGAAATGCAGATACGGGCAATCGCTCGATAATTTCGATAGGGTATATAGTAGGTGCATTTCCATGGTCGTGTATACCGTACCTTTGTCTGTCCATGGATGGTAGTCCTCACGATATCCAATTGGGTTCTTGCTGTGTCGGCCATTGTCGTTTTGTAACAGAAGGTACTCTGCTAGGTATTGCCTTGAAATCTTAAACAGCACTCAATGTCCTGATTATTGCGTTGAAATCTTACACGAAGCCCGTTTGGACAAAGGTGCCCATCAGGACTCATGTAGCGTTGGTGCCTTGAAATGATGAATATTCCTGATTGGGACGCACACCAAGCAGTAACCAAACTAGTCCGAGCTGATTTTGCCTGATAATGAGCCAACCATACTGCATCGCCAGGTTCCATAACTTTCGACCACTTTTCACAATTTTTCACAATTTTCACAATTTTCACAAAGACATACCAAACGGATCCAAGCCTTTGAGCAGTGTGCAGTTTTAGCTATTTTTGCAACTTCCGACCACTCCACATAGCCTCGATCAACAGCTCTCATCGTATTACCAACGTTGGGGCCGTCTGGCTCATGGTAGGTGCGTGCACTATGCGATGCGTAGGGCCCCCCGAACCGTCGCCAGACCGCTGTAAATGGCACCACGCTTCGGAGTTTAAGCTCTAACAGATAAGGCGTATGTACGGAACCTGGCCAGCTATCGAAAACCTTCTGTGCGAGCCAGTGCAATTAGTCGAATGCGGAGCGTTTTAAGCTTTAGGTTCACCTTGTCCGCTTTGTTCAGGTTTGTCCAACTTGTCCACCCCGTAGATTTCGCCAACTTGGTCAACTTTCTCCAATTCATTTCACGATGCACAATGGACTCGCCTTTTCAACTGCCACCTGCTCGGCACTAGCCCTCAGTCGGTGCAGGCGGGTATTCTGCTACTCGATACAAAGTTCGCTTCAACCTGCTCGCCGGACCTGTACTGTATATTATTGACTGGCACTGGAATGGTTCTCTTGCTCATTGACTGTTGGGTGCACTGTGAAGGCACGGCATTCATCCAGGTCTCAGAACACACGTGAGTTCCGTCTTCTCCAGCGTAAAGGCAACTCCGTGTGGCCCTGCTGGACGTCGATGCACCTACGGTACTGCGACTCGTGGCAGCACCAATACTTAATCAGTGAATCTTAACTCTAATCCCCAATTCTGACGCGTTTGCGAAAATAAGTGAGTTTTGCCGTAATGGGAGGTGGAGTACGCCGGTGCTGTAGTTAGGAGGTGCTTATTCTGCGAGGGAGTCTGTTGAAACCTAATTACATCACTTGATGCTGGCATCGGCAAATTGCCTTCTCGAGAAAGCACCAGGGTCGGCTCCTAATTGGAGGTGGGGTTCTTCGCTGACCGCCTGTGCGACGGAGCTTCTTGGGGGGGAGGCTTTGGTGCTGGGCTCGAGCTGTCCGCACCAGAAGCCGTCTCTTCGCCGGCCTCGTGTGTTGTTTCTTCATGCCAGGGGCCGTATCTCCATCTTCTCTCCTACGTCGTACCCTCGAATCTCATCTACTCTACTTCGCTACCAGATAAACCGGAGCCTATGTCACCTTGAACTGCAAACTCCACCCAGCCAGCGAGGATTGGGGGCCCGCAATATATTTTATGGGCTTCTTTTTTTTGGGGCTTCTTTTTTTTTAACGCGTAGACTTCCGACCAGGCTCACGTGATCTCTCCTGAATCAAATCAAATGAAATTTGGGCCTTTGGACTCTCTGTTTATTCGATTCTGCTTCCCTAAAGGTTGATCTATGCAATGGACAAGTACTTAATGAGCTCCCCGACACAGCTATCTCAGCCTTTTGATATGGACCAAGCATATTATCAGACCTACGGCCAGTTTGGTGCTAACGCATTGTCCACCGGAAATGGTTCCACCTCTCTTCCACCTCACTCTGATGCCAGTGATTCCAACAACAACCACATACATAACATGCAAAATCACATACATAACAACAACCACATCTACAACTCCAACCACAGCCACAACATCCAGCAGAACCCAAACCTTGCTGCTTTCTCGTTTGTCGACGAGGACGAGGAGTTGGTGCCTATACTGACCCATTTGCCGGAGAACAAGCAACCCAGAATTCAACAAGCTCAGTTCACCGATGAATTCGACTTTTCAATTCCAAACTTGGACGACTCGGCCTTCCTGTTGAACGACAGACAAGTCTACTCCAACCACAGGAGGGCAGATTCGGCCTTGAACCACCAGGTTAGTCAGATGAATATTCATGTGGACTTGAGCCAGTCAAGGCAGTCCATAAACTCTTACAACCAAATGGCAAACCAAGACCTGTCCCACAACAACGTGCACTCTCAGAGTGCCCAGAACTTGCATTCACTCCAAACAGCCCAAATACAACCCAGTCGAAGCGCACAGAACTTGCGCACGAACTCACAGTCAAACTCCATCTACCTGATGGACCTGATTCCGGCCCTCTCGTCCCTGGTGTCCAACCAACTGTTGGGTGACTCGCCAATGCTGTTCCCAAGAGCTCAGCAGCAAAACACTTTGGCCCAGGCCGCTGCTGCTCATGCGGTAACTCCTCGTCGAACTCTTCGCAAAAAATCCCTTTCAGTGTCCTCGATGCAAACTCCATACACACCACTGAAGGGACAGCTATCCCCAATAAACTTGGCCACTACCTGTGCCAAAGTCTCAAAAACTCCACACTTAAAAATGAAAGGCCATACTCGGTCCCGCTCTCGTTTATCGGTGGAAAATGGTTCCTCGGGCTCCTCTGGAATAGGGCTATCCAGCTCGACTTCCTTCAGCAACCTCCACATCAACAACAATCCGTTTTACACCCCCTCTACGTTTATTTCCCCAAAAATCGACCAAATATCGACGGACTTGGATGATCTAGAAACGCCGTTGCCCACCCCAAACTCTCGCCAAAGTGCCAAGGGAAGTCCACAATACTCACCTTCAAGTCCTCAGAATTTAAGATCAACCGCAAATCCATACTTGGATTCGCTCATAAATCAGGAAAATGATGCCTTTAAAGAGTTGAGGAAGGCAAAGTCGTACCTGAACATGGTCCAGAGAAGGCTGACTTCAGAGGAGGAAAATCTGTCTCTGACAAGCACCCCGGGGTACTTCCTGAACTCACACAAGAGACTAGATTTGAGTAAGTCGTTTCTGGTTCCGGTGGAACAGGGCAGAATAGACTTATTACTGCCTCAGTTCGCAAGCTCCAGTAGTAACGCCTCGTCGCAAATCTCCATTCAAAGCACCCATGGAAACCAAAACTTTTCACAACAAAACTCGAGTGCATCGCATTTGCATTCGTTCACCAAGTCGTTCCCTGCTAGCGTTGACTTGGCGAGCATAGCATCTCCCGGTGGGTTGCTCCCTCCAATGGCTACGTTTTCTGTTCAGAATGGTACTCAAAATGGCTCTCCATATAAATTAGAGCCTCCAAAGATGTCAGCATATGCCGACCCAGACGCCCCTACGGTGCCCACTTCTTCGCTCGTGCAACTCAACCTGATGTCGAAGATTGATATCCCGATCGTCAAGAACAACAGGGGAGACAAGAACGATAGGTTGGACCCCAAGAAGAAGCACAAGTGCCCGATATGTGATCTGCGGTTCCAGAGGCCTGAGCATGTCAAGAGACACATGAAGAGCCATCTGCTGGAGAAGCCGTTTGTGTGTGATGTTGGCGAATGTGGGAAGAGGTTCAACAGGAAGGACAACTTGAAGGCTCACTTGAAGAAGATACATGGTAGAATATTGTAAGCCTGGGAATAGGTCTACGATAACTAGAAAAGGAAGAAAAATACATCTGTAAAGGTTACAACCTTGGACGGAGATGCTTACTAGGACAGTATGATCATTGGAGATGTATGATATTATAAGGCTCCAGCAGAGACAGTTGAAAAGCAGCAAAACTGACACTTTTGGCAGTGTGAGTTTTGAAGAGACATAGGACATATTTGATGTGTTAGTACAGCACGGCAAGCCGAGGGTTGCAAGATAATGTTGCATGAGAATATAAGATACAGTTTAATAGCGTTACTCTTTATTAAAAGCTGCCCAGACTGCAAAGACTGGGGACTAGACAAGAGGATTGAGCACAGCTCTGTAGGAAGAAGCAAGAACAGACTAATTTCGTAGTAAAGGTGAAACCATATCAAGGGTTGTTGCTCGAGGTCGCTAGGTCAACTCAGCTCGATTGAACTAGTTCTTGCCCTAGAACACCATCGGACCAGCTTTTGTCACAGGTTTCACTTTCCTGTTTTGAGCATTCACTTTGAACAGGTTGTGCCTGTGACATCACCCATGCTCGGTGTGAAAGTCCACGAGAGCTGGGTCTTTACCGTCCGAAAGTCACATCCGGAACCCTTCACCACTAGTGCGATATTTCGTTGATAAGCCCTTCATGTTCATCTACACTGCTCGCTTCAAAAGTGCAGTCCCCCGGCCAGATCCATATACGAACATTGATTGAGCATTCAACATCCGACTTTGAACCCCTATTTAAGGTTCACATTCCTTCTGCCAACTTGAAATTGCAGAGTGAAGCAGAAATGCAGAGAACATCCTGTGACATGGGCTCGGTATGCCCCTCATTCAGGTCTGAGATCCTCAAATCTGAAACAAGTGAAACGGTATAACGGTTTGTCCTTTGATTTGAAGCGCAGTGAGTGTGCAGCCAGATTTTTCAGTAAGAAGAGCCTGGACCTGGTTCAAGTTGTTTATTGGCCCTCGAACTCTTGTGATCTGAAGAGAGGGCTCCGGGCGCACATTCCTGAATTCAGCCTTGGTACAGGCCGTGAATTAGGCTTTTTGGCTGGATTTTGCTAAATATCCATTAAGACAAGGCGGCCTGTCAAGACGATGAAAACGGATGAAGGACAGAAACTTGGCTGGAATGTGCAGACCTCATACCCATTCGTATATCATTGGTTGCCCTAATAGAGTTCATAAAGTACCACAGCGTGGCGCAACCACTTGGCAAATGTCATTGGCTTGCAGCCAGAGCTTGAGTCCGGATTTGGACGCAATTTAGGTGCGCTACCAGAAGTGGCTCTGGCTAATATGGAGTCCGTAGTTGACATCACCATGGGCCGAGAGAATGTCTTGCACATGGCTTGACACAAGGTGGAACGACCTTTTCCATTCGCTGCTTGGCCGGCCCCTTCCTCCGAACAGTACACTACTTCGAAGTTTATTCTATAAACCGGTCTTCGTTTACAGCTAACTTTCCACCACTGACCTTCCTCGGTCCTACATTCTGCAACCACTTGGAATTGCCCCGTCTCTTGCACTTGGAATTGCCCTTTCCCTTGCAGAACGATCTACACTTCATCTGCACACGTGAAATTTGTCTTTTTGGAGAAAAAAAACAACTTGGGGCGGACTGGGAATCGAACCCAGGACCTCCCGCAGGTTAGCTGCTAAAGCATCCCTAAGCGGGGATTCTACCACTGAACTAAACGCCCGCAAGTTAAATTTCACACCAAAATATGGACTTAACCAACTTTTTTTTATCCAAAATTGGACTTGCACGGTACCGCTTATTTGCCTTCCTGGCAGCTTTCAGGTGCTGCAATTGTGTTCACAAGAATATGTCAAGTTTTTATCTTGTTTGACGCCTCAGAAGCTGCCCAAACCTTGCCAGACCCACCATATGGTGTTGCTTCGAATACGTGAATGTTAGGGTACCTGAGGGGTTCATAAAGTCACGTGAAGCCATATCTCGTAAATTTCATTCCACACGAAATAAGCGCGGTTCGACCCCCGGTGTGAAGATTAGCAGCTTGATATCCAGGAACAATAATTCTGAACAGCTACAAGAAACTCATTTGGCACCAGCTCTGTAGTGTTATTGGCCAGTACCTCCTCTATAATCTCTTTATGATTCTCCATTTAAAGCCAGTCTTGGATCGAGCATCTAAGGGATTCGTTTGGTTGGCCTTTATACTGATATGATAATTCGCAACTTGCTACAGAAGCCTGCAACACAGTCCAAAACTTACAAACAAGTCAGCGACAGCCTGGCGACGCCCTTCTTGGTCTGTCTTTTCTCCAGTGCATACTCTGAGTTAGTAACTTTCAAATGGAGCCAAGAAAATACATTTGAGCTAATTCATAAGGTGCTCAAAGACACATTCAGACACTATCCTTTTCGTTCGAGCTCTCCAAAAGAGTGAACTAAGCGAGCTACATTTTTGTAGGATTCCGTTTTTCTACAATGGCTGCAAATTCCCAAATATTAATTATTTTTCTACTCTAAAGAGCTTCTAACTACGTGATCCACTGCTTCCACGAAGTAATCAATGTTATGCTTGTTCAAACCGGCAATGTTCACTCTACCAAATCCAGTAGAGTAAACGTGGAACTCGTCAATCAATCTCTGGTTCTGCAGTGGGGACAATCCGGAGTACCAGAACAATCCGTTTTGTTTAATGGCAGTATCCCAGTTACCTGGTGTACCTCTAGCAACTAACTTCTTATGCAATTGGGCTCTCATCTCTTTCAACCTGTTGGTCACTTGCATGATATCGTGTTCCCATTGTTTGGTCAATTCTGGGGAGTCAAACACAATACTTGCTACTCTTGCACCAAAAGCAGGAGCAAAGGAGCACTCCATTCTGAAGTGAGAAATTAAAGTACTCATGACATTAGGATAGGCTGCCTTGTCTTGAACAACAACATGCAAAGCACCTACTCTCTCACCGTATAAACCCAAGTTCTTTGCGAAGGATTGGCAAACCAAGAAATCAATTCCGAGGTCATAGAAATACTTGATTGGCCACGAATCGGTCTCACAAGATCCCAGAGCGAATCCCAAATAAGCACAGTCGAGAACTGGAATCAAATCACGTTCCTTCACCAACTTACCAACAGTACCCCATTGTTCCTTGGTGAAGTCAGCCCCAGTAGGGTTGTGACAGCCCACCTGTAACAAGAAGACAGACTTGGCTTTGGCAGAGTTGAGGGCAGCCAAAACAGAGTCAAAGTCAACGTCTCCCAAAGCCTCGCTGTAATGGTCGTATTTGTGAACGGTACCGTCAACGTGGCCGATAATTGGAAAGTAGTTACCCCAAGCTGGAGTACCCACGTAATAGTTTGTGTAACCACTGTCCTTCAAGAAGACAGCAGCCATATGCAAAGCACCGGTTCCAGAGATAGTTTGAATGGTTGCAACTTTCCCTTCACTGGCCTTCTCTCCGAAAAGGACCCTCTGGGCACCTTTTACGAACTGAGGCAAACCAGCCATGGTGGTGTAGTTATGGCCAGCATCCTGAGCTCTCAAGATCTCTTTTGCTTCCGTGACACATGGGAAGGTGTACGAGTCTCCGTTGTCGTCCTTGTAGACACCAATAGAAACATCTATTTTGTTGGGGTTCGTGTCTTGTGCGTAGAGCATCATGGTGTGCACTATAGGGTCGGGGACCTCCCCTTTCAATTCCGAGAATTTATTGGTAGACATGGTATACTTCAGAAAAGAAGCACGTAATATTAGACATTTGGCTAGCTTTATATACTCCAGCTCAATGCCGTACAGGCCAAATAAGGAACGCCGAAGCGTGGAAAATACTTCATACAGAGCTGAAAGAGAGTGAAAAATTCACACCTATGGGGTCACACCATGCAGGTTGTCACCGAACTAGCCGTTGAGCCGCACCTGATCTCACGAATTAGATCCACAGTGCACTATATAGAGGAGCGTGCCCTCTTTCAGTCCAGCTTGAATAGTCATACAACGATGTCTTTACAGACGCCAGCTACGGCCAGTTCGATTCCGAAAGCCTTGAGTGCCGAGATTGTGGCTGCCGCAACGAATCGGGCATTGTTGAGGAGAATTGGAGGTTGGTCACTTTTCAACAGCCCAGCCAATTCCTCTATAAAAGGTTTGTATGCTTCAAGAAGTTGGTTCTGGTTCTCAACAAATATAGCACCTAGTTCCAGCCCTGGGGAGCTTGATAAGTAGTGAAAGACCATTCCCAAGGTCTTCAATTTTGAAAGTAGGACGGGCAATTCAATCGAGCTAGTTGGTTTGCTAACTGCAACACGCAACAACTGCAATAAGAGGTCTGGCGACGAATGTGGTTTCTCTGTATAAGTCTGCAAAAGCAAATAGCCAACCTCTTCCGCGTGCTCTGAAAGATACTTCCACAAATCAGTGTATTGCAAAATGTCATCGTACTTAGTGGAGACTAGCTTCACGATAAACCTCACAAAAATCTGCAAGATTTCTGGGTAGTATGAGCCGTTATCGATGATGATTTTGGACAACTTCAAGAGCTGTGCATCGTTTTGCAATATGGGCCCAACAAAGCGCGGGTCATTGATGAGGTTCCGCAACATGTGAACCGACTGAATCTGAACCACATCGCCCAACTTGATCTCGAAAAAGTTGTTTATGAATATGGTGGGCAGAGGGATTATCGAAACGACTTTGGCAAGTGAGTCCTGGCTGTTTATGTAGTTACCAATATTGATACTGGCAGCAGCTATCACGTACGGACTTTCGTAGCAATCCGTTATATACGTGACACTCTGTTTGATATCCTCCCAATCCTCGTATCCTTGCATTGACGAAATGTTACCACTGGCAGCGAACAAATGGCGCTGTATCTTTGAGTTCTGAATCTCTCCAAGTAGTTTCATTATCCCCAAGTTCAAGTCTTTGAGTGCTGGGCTGGTATGCTGGAATGAAAGCAATTGGGGGATCATGGAAGCTACAAGCAAGTCATCGCTTTCTGAAGAAGGTGAGTTGTCGACTTCCTGTGGGGAAATTTGAGTATTTGAAATGTGTTCACTCTCTGAAGGAGTCTGTATGCTAATCTCATCCTTCAAGATCTCCACCAACTGACCAGCCAACTTAATCGAATACTCAACCTCTTCATTCAAGGCACTCAAGTTTGCCGTTATAAACTCCAGAAGGAACTCATACAAATCTTCCAGGATTGAGAACGAATGGTGGATACCTTTGTCGTAAAGGAACTTCAAGTACTGGTTCTTATGTCCAGTGGCATGGATGAATTGACCAAGTAGAATGGCGATTCTTTCGTTGTACTGCTCGTCCTCAAGAAAGCTATTCAATATGGCCCAGAACTCGTTCACAGGCTCGGAGTCACCTGTAAGAACGTCTCTATTTGGATCATTATCTGCCGATAAGTTGATAAGACACCGCAAGATGTCTAGGACATGCTTGTTCTGCTTCAAATCACCGTTGGCTTCTATTAGGAAAGGGTCGATCTTGGTGAAGTCAGACCTGAACTGGGCATCGCGCAAACTGTCTCCTAATTGGGTATAGTTCATTGGACAGGTTGCTGACAATAAAACTGGGCAGTGGTGATAAAAAGAGGACATGAAAATTCTAAAAGCTACGCGAACTCTATTCAAAATGTTAAAATTAGCATATTTCTATCTATTGGTATGATTATTTGCAAAGTCTGTACGAGCTATATTACCAGGCTGGCTAGCCTTCGAAAACTCTTTCGCCACTCCTTAAGCCTATCAATAAGCGGACGTCTATGGAAAGGCTCAAGCCATGCAACAACGGCAACAAGTTGAGCAAATCACGATCTCCAGTATCGTTGATCCACCCTTCTATCATAACTCCGTTGTTTTCATGTAGGGCGTAACTAATGGGGGAGTTGTCCAAGATTATGACGTTCTTCAACTCTTCGCGAGGGAAGTACTTGGAAAGGTCCTTGATGTAGCCTACTCCTCTGCGGTAGGTGCAATCCGTGCGGTAGTATCTCTTTGAGAAAAATGGCACTGTGATGTCATCCGTGGTCAATTCGCTCTCCAACCAATCTATAATCGGGTCTGCGTATTCCTTGACACTTGCTGTGAAGATCTGTATGTCGAACCAGTTAGAGATCTCTTGAAGGAAGTAGTCACAGTAAGGTCGTTTGTAGACGTAGTACAAGGTGGAGTCGTTGTTGATTTTGATTTCGATCATTCTTGAGGACGACGTCAGTGATATTCTTGGAGACGTGCGTGATAGGGAGTGTATTAAAGTCTCATCCAAGTCAAGCACCAAGGTTTTTCTCTTCTTCTTCTGTGGGTTACGGCTTAGAGGATACAATCTCTGCGGTGGCGGAATGATATACTTGGACAGTGAGGTTGGCGACTTGATTGTGTTCGAGATGATGTTTTCATGTTTTAGTAGCTGAGTCTTATGGAACGACTCGTTGACTTCTTCCGGCTCTGTTGGTTCGCTGTACACGTATTGGTTGTCTGTGGATATTATGCCGAGGGCCTCGAATGTTCTTGCGAATGGATACGTTATGAGGAGCCATGTGAACAACACAGGTTTTAGCACTAGGTAGTTGGGGATGTACAATATGAAGTTGATGATGCTCAATGAGAGTGAAAACGACTCGCCGGCACTCTCCGCAGTGATCGTCACCTCCTGCTGCTGCTGTTGCTGCTGCTGTTGCTGCTCTTCTGGCTTGATCACCGCTTCCTTTATCTCTTCCGCCTTTTCCTCCTCCGGCACCGGCTCGTTTGCAGGCAACTCGCCCTCAAACTGATCTAGCACGTCGTACGATGATGGATATATGTTATCGATGGACTTAACCAACAATTTGAAGGAATTCATGCTGTGCTGGTTTGCTAAGAGTGGAGCTACAACGTGTGTTAAATATAGGCGTTTTGGAGTGCAGCAATATTGATGGCACAACAAAATTGCTCGGCCACGACCTTTTTGGGTTTTGGCTTTGTGGGGGCCCAACACTTGCGAAGCGTACAATGACAGCAACGGCCGTTATAGCCTCTTTCGTACAGTCGTATAAACAGCTACGGTGACAACTTTCCGGTCATCTGTTAAAAGTTGGATATGTGCATTTTTTGCGGGGGAAAAGCCACTATACGGTCACTTTTTGGCATTATTGACAAAGTTCTGGAAAATGGAGGTGATGTACGAGACGTTTCCCGAATGAACCGCAGACCTGCCCACGCTCAAGGCGTGCGTTAGGTCTCCCACGTTGAGCATTCCGTTGAACTCTTCGTCCTCTGCGTTTTCGTTCTCGTTGTCCGCATCGTCCGAGTCCTGTTGGTCTGCGTCCTGCTGCTCATCGATTCTGAAATTGCTCAGTAGATTCGTCTCCATAAGTCTCACCGCAGAAAGGTCAGTCGTTTCTCGTTCCTCACTTTGGGGTGTTGTCGTAGCCTCTTCCTCTTCCTCGGGCTTTATCAAGCTTATTTGGTTTGTGTTGTACGACTTGCAGTACTTGCACTTGAGTCCAAGGACATGGTACGACACATTGGACTTCCCTTTGCAGTCGTTGCAGCTGACGATGCATCTCCAGTAGTTGTACGGCAGTGGCAACGGCGACTGCACTATCTCTTGGTCCAATATACGGAACTGCGTCTCGACATTGACCACCGTCTTCTTGCAAATCGGACACTTGTACGAGTGCTTGACCAATTCGTCGTAGCAGTGCTCGTGAATCGTATGCCCGCACTTCATGAAAACTATCTTGTGCACCAGTGTGAACATATACTCATTGCATATGGGGCAATTTGAGTGCGTGGTGTTGGTCAAACACTTGTGTCTTTCCTTCAACCCTATCAGGAGGCAGATCCCACACTCATCGCAGTGGAAGTAGTCCTTGCCAAGCCCAAGCCCAAGTCTGCAAATTCCACAGGCATCACAGTGGTATATATCTTTGGTGGGATCATTGTCGTAAAGCTTGCACTTGTCGCAAAAGTAATGGGCAAATTCGGCCTCACAGTTGACACAGTACAGTTGGTCCGGAACCTGCGGAGTGTTGCACTGCATGCACAAGATGTGTTTGACTTCGTTCCGTACAAGTTTGTGTGTGGTGACAGCTGCATCGTGGCAGAATCGGCAAGTGTGCCATTCGAGACAGGTCGGGCACTCTAATTTACAATTGCGCATGTAGTGCGTACACCCTAGAATCGTATTGAATGGGGGATCGTGATAAGATGGGAGTGTGTCGAATTCGGTGAGCATGACTTCATCGGATGATTCTTCATCTAGGTGCCCTTGTGACGAGATCTCTTCATTGTGCAGAAGCGAAGATATTTCGTGGTGGCTAAGTGATGAGATCTCGTGGTGACTGTGCGATGTAATATCATGGTGACTGTGCGATGTAATATCATGGTGAATGTGCGATGAGACATCTTGGTGACTGTGCAGTGAGTCATCTTGGTCAATTGGAGCTGAGACATCTTGGTCAGTTTGAGCTGAGACTTCATCTGGACGATTCTGCAATATCAATCCCTCGTCAGACTGACTTTCCAATTCCGTGGTTGATGTCGCCTGTGTCTCTTCTATGACCAATCTCTGTTTCTTCAATTTGCTGGGAATCTTCTCATTGCAATACTTGAAATAGTTCCCCATCATCAACCTTGTTACCAATTTGTTCTTCAGTTGTTGCAGCAACTCAGTCATGCTCTGGATTTTCTGTATCTTTCTTCTCAATAGCTCCTCCTTGGTGAAATCTTCAAGCGAATCCAAATCTGTCAAAGCTCGCACTTCCTCTATAGTCAACCCTTGAACATTATCCAAATCACTGGCGACAGAACTATCGTCATTAGCGGTAGTTGCCTCTTGTAAGATCTTTCGTCTCAATCTTTTCTTGAGATCTGGTTTCACGATTTCGTTTATTAAGGGTGCAACTTCGTGGACAATACGACGAACACCAATCGGCTCTGTCCAGTCAGTGTCTTCATCAATTGCAATTCCCAATTCCTCATGTTCATCATCGGTGGTGTCTTCCACCGGAAGTGATATTGTTTCATTGATTATATCTCGTAATGGCTGTAGACGGTCGATTGCAGCAGTGATACTGAAACCCAAATTCAAATCACGCAAGAGGTTGTTCATTTGCACTCGACTCAGCACAGCCGTCTTGATTGAGTTCGCGAGTCGCTCATGAACAGGGCCTCCTCCATTTACATCTTTGCTCAAGTAGCTCAGCAAGTGGTTCGAAAAGTCGGTGGAGAACTCCTGTAAGCGAGCCTCGAAGTTGGGGAGGTTTGGTAGGTTTGGCAAGTTCGGCAAGTTTGGGAAGTTTGGTAGATTGGGCAAATTGGGGAGGTTTGGCAAGTTCGGCAAGTTCAAATGCGGCATATTAGACATGTTCGGTATGGTTCCAATGTAGGACGAGATGTTCAAGTTCATTAGATTAAGGTTCACACGTCTTCCGATCTGGTCAAGGTCTTCTGTCAACGAGTCCTCCTCCGAATCAGAAACAGACCTTGCCTCAGACTTCTTCAACCTCCGCAGCCTTTTCCGGTTCTTCTTTGGTTTGGTTGGTGCATCCATCTTGGTCTCAGGAGGGTTGATTTGATTGAAAAAGATGGCAAAAAAGTCTCTATAAATTTAGCGAGGATTTCTGGGGCAATGAGAAATGTTGAGACCACTGCTACTTCCACAACAAGTGCCTGTTCAGCTTGAGATAGCGAAGACTGTCATTCAGGGGCAGCTCACTGAAGAATTGTTGAGACATAGGGGCAGAATCACTAAAGTACGCGGTACAAAGACTCAAAAGTAGAAGAATCTAGTCCATATTTCGCCAACAAAGATGTTCCCCAGAAATGGTGAGCAAGAGACGACTCCAGGCCCCAATTGTGGTACATTCTAGCCAAAAATTGGGTATGGTCACACCAGCGGCCCCTATTTTACGCTAAGTGCAAGTTTAGCGCCTTTGGACAACATTTGTCGTACTAAAACGGCGGTAGAAGCTTCGTTTGGGAGTGTCTTTGGTGCAAATCGACTGCAAATCAGAGCCAAATTTTGTTTTTTTGGTGATGATTTCAGCCCAAAACACCACTAATTAGAAGCAGCAAGGGCATCGAAAGGACACAGCCAGCAGCAGAATGACACCGGAGCAGGCGAAGACCATCGAGAAGACTGCTGAGTATGTGCTCAAAAACGGCGAGTCGTTCGAGAAAAGACTACGTTTGAACAACAAGGACGGCAAGTTCAACTTCCTAATCGAAGGAGATGAACATAATGCCTTCTACAAAGAAGCATTAGCGAAGAACAAGGCACCGGAAGTGGTAAAACAGGAGGAAGCCGTCACAGAGCCGCGGCCATTGTACTTCCAGACACACCTTCCAATGATATCTCCTCGAGACTTGGACATCATCAAGTTGACTGCATTGTATGTGGCCAAGAATGGAGAAGAGTACCTTGCGAAGTTGGTGAAGCACGAGAACTCAAAGGGCAATAAGGCCCAGTTTGAGTTCACCCGCAAGTCTCACTCGTTGAACGACCTTTTCCACAAGTATGTGGATCAGTATAAAAAGGTGTTGAACGATGATTTATCACCTCCAGCCAAACTACTACCTACAGCCATGGCTAGAGCAACATACGAAAAGCAAAACAAGGTCAAACTCCTACAGGAGAAACTAGAAAAGCAAGATACAAAGAAACACTACGCACTGATCGACTGGCAGGATTTCGTGCTAGTTGGACTATATGCTTTCGATGCGGTGGATGCTGTGCAAGAGTTGCCAATCCCTTTGAAGAGAGAAGAGTTATTGGCAAGATCCTTGGAAGGAAGAAGAGACGATGTCAAGCTACAGATTGGCGAAGAGCCAAAGAAACCCGAGCCACAAGTTCCAAGCGAGACGGTAAGTAAAACACCAGTTCCAAAGGGAATGAAGATTAGAGCTGCCGGTGAAACAAGACTAAAGAAGAATGCTCAACAAGAACCAACAATTCTCTGTCCAATTACAGGAAAGCAGGTGCCCGAGCTGAAGTTTGACATTCATCTCAAGATCTTGGTGAGAGACCCTAGGTACAAACAGGAACAGGAGAACTTCATGCGCAAGAACTTCACGTATGATTCTAGCTTGACCACTGACCAGGTGTATGAGAATATCAAAAGACTTGTGAGAAAAAGACCGCAGGAGGAAGAAGAAGGTGTGAACAAGAGAGTGAAGTGAGAATGCCACATATACCAGGTTGTGTTTAAACAATCCTGAAATTTGTGTGAAACCAACTTGAAGTGTATGTGAAAAGTCGCTCCAAATCACTAAGCGAAGTGCAAGCAAAGTGCTGAAAACATCGTATCTAAGTAAGCCAATAGATAAGCTTGCCAGCATAAGCAACACAGGAATAGAAATAGGTAAATAGTGAACCAAAACTGTCAACTCTGCTTGTACAAAAGAAAACAGAGCTAAAACTGACAACCTAATACAAAGCACTACGCTACTAAAAACTCGTTCCAGTCCTTAATTAACTTACATTTTTATTAAACATAAACACGAACTTTAAACCTTCAATGATTCGGCTCTCTTCTTCTTCAAGTCAGCTCTGTCAGACTTTCTCTCGTTCAATCTCTTGGCCAACAATTGAGCGTACTCAGCAGCAGCATCCTTTTGCTTTTGAGCGTTCTTAACCTTCAAGGATTTCAAAGCTCTCTTTCTTTGCAAAGTTTGTGGGGTAACCAATCTTTGGATCTTTGGGGCCTTGGTGTAGGTCTTGTCACCCTTGGTGATTTCACGTCTGACAACAAAGTCTCTAACGTCATCAGCCTTGGTCAAACCGAAGAACTTTCTAATGTTGTTGGCTCTCTTTGGACCCAATCTCTTTGGAGCGGTGGCATCGGTTAAACCGGCGAGTTCACCGTCACCTTGCTTGACAATGGAGAGAGACAAGACAGCCAAATCTTGGCCAACAATACAACCTCTGACGGACTTTCTCTTACGTTCACCAGTTCTTCTTGGTCTGTAACAAGAGTGACCCTTGGCCAACAACAACTTGACTCTGGTTGGGTGCATGACACCTTGCTTCATTGGGAAACCTTGCTTGTCATTACCACCGGTAATTCTGAAGATGTAACCCTTGAACTCGTCTCCGACAGAGTCACCGGCAACTTCTTGGCCCATACGCTTTTCGTAGAAGACACGTAACTTGTGTTCATCATCGATTTCGATGGACTTTTGGGTACCGTTAGCTGGGTAAGAAATGTTTAACTAGACTGTTAGTATTTGAGTTCGATGCGCAAGCTGATATCGAGCATGAGTGATTCGTTTAAAAGGGGCACCCTTTGAGCAAGCTGCTGCCTACTATGTGTTTTGCTTCAACTTCATTATCGTAATGCTGCAATTCGTCCTTGGTGAAATTTCACCTTGTTCAGTCATCACCAGACCTGTGGAACCGCAGTGAGTGCTGTTGTGCTGTCTGCCCTTGTTCAATCTCTTCCAACGTTCGGTATTCACTTGATATCAACGCTATTCATAGCTAATAGGAACATACCTTCATCTTGATCTGCTACCTTATGCCTTGTAAAGAGTGTAAAAAACTAGGAAATTAAACAAATCGTTAATTGATATTAAAATTTTTCCAGTTTGAAAATTTTCCACACATCGAAAATCGAGACGCACTTTGTTAGCGAGGATTCGGGAGTGCACACAGCGCGGATGAGGGCTGCGAGCCCTAACGTGACTGTGTATGGGAGCGGCCTCAGATGTTCAGCTGGAGCTGCAAACGAGTGCCGGCCACGGCCTGGGGGAGCTTCTGCTACGGGCTGGGCCTCTGTTCAGCTGTTTTCTCATAATAGTACATTGATCTCATACATAAATAAATACTGGCAACTAGTGAAAGAGATCGGAGCAGAGCACACGGAGTGTAGAAGTAGGAGTGTGTTGCGTAGTTGAGCTGGTGAAGCCACAAACATTTGCAGGAGACAAAGTTCTGGATTCAACGGCTTATGGGAGTGGAACGGCTGTGTTCAGAGGGCTGAGTCCACCTACTGGCTCACTTCTTCCCTGTAAATGATCCTCCAGACATGAAGTGGATTGGCGAAGGGAGCTCCCTGTTCTGGCCAGGCTTGTTGCCTGCGCCAGAGGGCATTCCCATCTGCGCTCCGGTTGTAGGCGTGATACCGGACGGCATCATACCCATGAAGTACAGAGGAATACCGTGGATCGGAGTCATTCCCGTGTTGCCAGGCTGCTGCACCTGCTGGTTCTGCTGGCCCTGTAGGTTCGGGTTGTGGTTGGGGTTCTGCATCTGCATTCCTCGCTGGTCACTCCAGTCCTGTGGTGCGTAGAACGTCAGTGGAGACGGGAACATGTCGTTGACAAACTTGCTGGGCAAGCCCAGAATGGGCGTATCACCGCTGTAGGGGATGTTGGTGAATAGGGCCGGTCTCTTTGGGTGGTCTCCGGCACTGTTGTTGCCGGTGTTGGGCCCGTTCTGGCTGTACGGATTGAACACTTGGTTCATCACTGGAGTAGGTAGTAGTCCGCTCTGGTAGGCGTTGGCAGGCGGAGACTGCATTAGGAACATGTTGCTTTGCTGGGGAAGCTGGGGGCCTGTTGCCAGGGCCGGCGAGCTTGTTTGAGATTTCAGCTGTATTGGAAGGGGAAGAGTGGGCTTGCGGTCGCCGTTGCCCGTTCCGTCTCTGAACGACATGAAGTTGGTGGGCTTGTTGATGGAGGGAACGCGTATGGAGTTTGTCATTGGAGCTGGCCCCGGTGGAGCTGGTGTCACCGTGTGGAGCTGTAGCTGGGGCACCTGGACCAGGCCCTGGACTCCGCCACCCTGGTTTCCGGCCTGGGAGTCTGAGCCTAGAGAGCTGCCGCCACCCAAGATGCGAGGAGAGTTGTCGATCGCGGTGATCGTGCGTGCGCTGTCTCTTGAGTTGGACACCCCACCACCAATGGTGGTGGTGGCAGCTATGGCTGCGGACGGCGCAGCACCCTCCCCTGGGATCTGGACACGTAGAACAGGCCGGTGTGAGCTGGAGGAGTCCTCGCGCTTGTGCACCGGGCCCCCCTCGTTCTTGTAGGGCTGGTTGAAGGTGGGAAAGTCCTCCGTCTTGACTCGCTTGCGTGGCGGAGTCTCAGACTCGGACTCAGAGTCTGAGTCGTGGGCAGCGTGCTCCCCTGTTGGCTGCGACGCGGCCTTGACCACGCTGCCGTCGCGCTTCAGGAGCTGCTCGCTCAATCGCCTCTTCTTGCGGTAGTTGCCGTAGTTCTCGGGACTCTTCGACTCCTGGGGCCTGGCCTTGCCGCCGCCATTGGGCTTGGCCCCGACAATGTGGCTCTCGTAGAAGCCGAGGATCTCACTCATGTCCACCAGCGAGAACTCGTACACCTTGTTGTTGTTTCCGATGATCACCACCGCCAAATCAACCTGGCACAACACTGCCAACTCGTGTGCCTTCTTGAACAACCCGGCCTTCCGCTTGACAAACGTCACCGTCCGGTTGCGGTCGTCCGTCAACGGTTCAATCTCGATCTTTCTTCTGCCCATTTCGCTTGCTCTTGTGCTATTTAACGGTGCTGGGAACCGGCGTACTGCTTCACTGTTGATGGGGGTACTAATTATAGAACAGCGCAAATTTTAGTTTATTCGTGTAGAAATTAGAGCGGAAAATGGGGTTCACCAAAAAGAGTCAATGTGCTGCGGCCACGATCTAGCGACGTTTTTAGCGACGTTTTGGGGGGTCGGTGCTGGGGCGGCTGTGGCGGCCGTAGAGGTGCTGGGGCTGCCTGGGAGGTGTTGGGGGGTGTTTTGGGCTGTAGACAGAGCCGGCAGACGTCTCGACGGCCGCTTGCGGAGGGGTGTGCTTGGTAGAAGGGGAGCTTGTGTCGTGGTGCCTGCGGCTGGAGCAGGGTGAGACAGGGCGGTGCCAGAGATAGCGGCGTGATGCGGGTCACGTGAATTAGAGTCACGTGGTTGTGTCTCGTCGTCCCCACTGCTCCTCAACCAGGACTCCCACTCCCAAGCTGCTTCGCACGGTGCTTCCCCAAGGGGCTTGCTACAGTTTGGCTTCCTCAGACATGCCAGTTTGGCTCAAACGGTGCCATCTGAGTGGGGCATGATGACCACTCTTAATAAACCTGCATACAAACAGGCTGACTCTGCTGCTTTTCGCAGTACATCTCAGACCCTCTAAAGCTACAAATGAGCTGGGTGCCACCTTGTTCCCCCAATTCGCCTTTGAATGCTCTGTTTCTGGTTTCATTAGAGAGCCACAAGCTTGGGTATCACAACAAGTCTCTTTAGGAGATGCCACCTGACTCTCGGCACGCTCAATCCCCGTCTCTGGAGCTCGTTCCCCATGTGGAGCTCTAGTGAAAAAAGTCACGCGGATCTTTAATTGTTCACCACGCAGTTGTTTTCTATCGTCCAAATCAACACGTATATAGACCACAACACTTCCACCAAGTATGACCGGCCCAGAGATACCGTATAATTCCTTCTCGGAACAGACAGAGGAGACGACGCCAGAGTCGGGGCAGGGTGCTGCTGTGAACGGACATCTGAGTGTCAATTCGGATCACAGCACGAGCTTCAACGGCCACCACAGCTTGGGCGAGGCTGTTCTGGCTCCAGCTCTCCAGGAGCACCCAGAACTGCTGCAGCAGGACACACTTCCAGCCACAGCAGGCTCCACTCTTCCGTGGGACTCTGCTGAGGAGTCTTCAGCTGCTGGTTCTTCGCTTCCTTGGGCAGATCAATTGAGAGAGCAACACCAGCCGGTGGTGGAAAACGCAGTGGCAAGCGAGAAGGATCCTGGTTTTGGTCCTTCTGCTGGCTCGGACCTGCACTGGGCCGACGACGAGCACTCCAATGGCAATTTCGTCGCTGAAACTGCTGTCGTTGGTGCTCCAGTCGGTGCTCCAGTTGCGGATCAGCTCCATCAACCAGTGGAGCAAAGTCAACCGTCGGACGACTTCCTGACCCAATTCCAGCAACTGTCGCATCTCAAGCATGAAGAGCAGCAGCAAGAGTTGGTCCATGACCAATTTCATGCTCAGAATGTCACAGATCTTGTCCAGCACCCATTTGTGGACGAACTGGACAAGCTTCCCGTCACTTCCGATTCGGGACTTCCTTGGGACTCCGCTCCTTCTTCAAATACCGACGCAACAACGCTTCCATGGCTGGAGGTGAATAACGTGCAGCAAATCCAGCAGCATGACACAAGTGCTCATTTCGAAGCACCAGCTCCAAAGGTTAACGAAACGGAAGTACAACCTGAAGTACAACCTGAAGTGCAGCCTGAAGTGCAGCCTGAAACACACCCAGTGGAGCAATTAGATGAGGTTGAGGTAAGTCAGGCTGAGGATGTTAGACAAGTTGAACAGGTTGAACCAGAACTCCTTCCAGTGCACCAAGTAGATCATAGCTCTTTAGACAATGTTGCACTGTCTGAGCACGAAAAAGAACACCAGGTGGAACAACACCAACTGGAACACCAACTGGAAGAGTCTTCTGAACTCACACCTCATCCAGTCCAACCTGCTCCGTTCACTTCGCCGTTCTCAACCCCCTTCCCAGCACCATTCTCTGCTCCCTTCAAAACATTCACAGAAACACCTGAACCTTATTCAGCATTGCATTCACCAGATCCAACAGCACTGGAGCGTATCACGATTGACCACCTCCGCATATCGGCCAACCAAAAGATTGAGAAAGAACTGGAGTTTGGTAAAATTGAAATCACAGAGTACTGGAAAGCAGAAGAGGTCACGGAGTTACAAGAGTTGAACTATTCGCTGTCCGAGCATGTGGCTCATTCTGTTCAAGAGCAAGCTCCAATAAGAAGTACACTTCTCGAACAGGAACATGTCCAACACACACCGGCAGATGTCCAAGCTACAGCAGATGTGCCAGCTCAAGCAGATGTGCCAGCTGAAGAACCGTTCCCTTGGGACGAGCCAAAAGAAGTCGCCATTGAAGACAAAGAAGCCCATTCACAACCAGCTGAGGATACCCCTGAGTTTCCTTGGGACAACCAGCCCAAGTCAGACCTTCCTTGGGATACTGCTGCCGAAGATGCATCTGCAGTTCCAGGGACTGTTTCTGCCAGCTTGGACAGTCTTTTCGAAGATGAGGACTTCTTGGAAGAAGTCAAGGTGGACCAGCCAAAAAAAGAGGCGACCCGCAGTGCTAGCATTGACTTGGACGCTCTTTTGGACGACGACTTTTTAGATGACGAGCCAGCTCCAGCAGCCAACGTGCACAACGAGCAGCCCCAGGCGCACGCTCACTCTGCACACCCAGTGCACTTCCCTCCTCACTCTCAGGGCCAAAGAACAAGCTCCAACAAATACACCTCATACTCGTCGGTGCCTGCTACACCTAGTTTCGTCACACCAGCAGCAGCTCCAGACCCTGCACTTTTGGAAAAGAAGACCAAGAGCGACTTCTACGACTTCCCAACAACCTTGATTGCAAGCAAAGTGAGACCAGCAGCCAGAACGGGTGTCAACAAGTACGCCAATACGGCTCCTGGTGCTGGAAATGCCCCAGAGTCGCGTACAACCTCGAACGCTTCGATTCTTAACGATGCGCGGGCCGTTTCGAACGTCTCTGTCGGGTCCACTTCTTCTGTGGTTGGCCCTGCCGTTCCCAAGAAGGACTTCTTCGGTGAATTGCCGGTGACTTTCAAAATGACGAAGCCGGCGAGAGCTTCTGTGGTGAAGGAACCAGCACAGCAGTTCCAGCAGAACCAGCAGCAGAACCAGTTCCAAAAGAACCAGCCGCAGCAGAGCCAGTTCCAGCAGAACCAGTTTCAGCAGAACCAGCCGCAAAATAACTACCAGAAGCAACTTCCTCAGCAGCCCCAAAACCATTACCTGCCTCAATTGAACAACCAGCAGGGACACCAGCCACCAGTAGCAGCCAAGGTCGCCCCAAACCCTTACAAGCCTGCGTTCCAGTCACCAGTGCAAGCACCACCAGCCGGATTGTCTGGACCCATTGGAGTGGTCCAGCCGTCCGTGCCACTTGCTTCTGGGTTTGTAGGAACAAATGGAGGATACCCACAGACAAAGACCACTGGGTACGCACCGAACCAAAGTAAGTATTCAGGGAATGCCAATGCGTATTCTCCAGCGCAAAACGCGTATGCTCCGGATCACAACAGTTATGCCCCTCCACCACCACAAGCATTGCCTCAGCAGGTCTTACCTCAGCAGGCATTACCTCCGCAAGCATTACCTCAGCAAGCCTTCCCACAACAAGTATTCCCACAACAAGGCTTCCCCCAACACTCTTTGCCGCAACAGGCATTGCCTCAGCAGTACGCGCAGAACCCGCAACCGTTCCCTTCTGTCCAACCTGTTAACAGCCGTGGGTACTCACCGTTGCCTCTCAATACCAATCTTGCCAGATCACAAGGTTCCAACTCTGCTACAAGCCCATACGTACCAAATGCGGGTCCCTATGCGCCTAGCATGAGCCAGAGAACACACTCCAGAGCCAGTTCTCTCGTTGGTGTGGTTGGTAAGGACATCAACCCGTATGCGCCAGTTCCGAACCAGAACCAGAACCAGAACTTACCGCACTTGCAGCAGCAGCATCTTACTCCGCAGATGCAACCAAACCAGCACTTGCAACAGCACTTGCCGGCTGCGCAGACAGCTGGTGCCATTGCAGGAGCCGCAGTCAATGCCACCAGGTTGAGAGCGACTTCACGAGGCATCTACGGAAGAAAGAACTCTGCTGCCAAGTTCGACCCGCAGACCTTGTTGACGCGTCAGTTCCCCATCTTCAACTGGAGCTCCTCGCAGAACGTTGTTTACATGATTCCGTCGTCTGTTCCGGTCCAGTACAACACCCTTCCACCAAACAAGGTCCAGGTCAAGCTGATTTCGTCAATCATTCCAGACAAGTCGTTCTCCTCCTTCCCTGGACCCTTAAGTAAGACCAGAACGAAGAAGGCCGAAGTCGAGAAATGGCTAGAGGAGCAGATACAGGGTACCCAGTCGCTCCTTGCGCAAGTCTTGCATGTTTTGTTGAAGCACGATGGAAACGTGAGTCTGAAAGAGTTCACCCATGCCATATGTGCTGTTTTGAACCCAACAGTAGACTACAACACTCCACAGCCATTCTTCGAGGGCCAGCCTGTTGCGAATGCCTACAAGTTGGACAACTCGGGTATCAATACTGTGTTCAGCTTGATCCAAGTGGGAGACGTGGACCGTGCGTTGGAGTACGCCATCAGTCGTCACGACTGGGCGATGTCGTTGGTGATTGCAAGCTTCTCTGGACCAGCCAAGTTCGCCAAAATAGCCCTGGACTATGCCCGCTCAAGCTTCCCGTTCCAGAATACAAACAACAAGGTGGTTCACATCATGCCCATTTTGCTCAAGATCTTTGCTGGAAACGTTGCAAGTGTGGTTGAAGATTTGAATGCAGTTCCCAAGGAAGGCGACTACGCTAGTACCAACTGGCGTGAGATTGTCGCCTGTGTGGTCATCAGTGGATCTGTCAAAGCCGGAGAGTTCTTGGTGGAGTTTGGAAAGTTCTTGAGTGCAAGAGGAAACATCCTTGGCTCAGAGGTTTGTTTCTTGGTGGCACTCGTGCCGTTGGCACCAGGGACGTTTCCATTCGTCAGCAACGACTTGTACACGGAGGTGTACGCGTATGTGTTGACGTTGGTCTCTCCTTCGGCCTTCCCTCATTTGCTTCCATTGAAATTACGTCACGCTGCTGTGTTGGCCGACTATGGATTGTTCAACGAGTCCCAGAAGTACATTGATTCTTTGAACAGCTCTATCAAGGCCATCGGCAGATCTCCTTTCGTTAATGCCCTGTTTGTCAGTGAAATCCAAGCATTGATCTCCAGATTGAACAACAGCAACAACGACCTGAGTTGGTTCACTTCCAAAATCAGCAAGGTCAACTTGGACAGCGTTTGGGGGCAATTGGATAAGTTCATCGGAGGTGACGAACCCAAACCAAAGACGGAAAATGGCCTTTTCAGTAAGTTCAGTCCCTCTGTCTCCAGAACTGCTTCGACAGTTGACATCACCATGTTCCAAAATCCAGCCAAGTCTGCTAGTTTGGTTGACCAGACTGGGTTGAGTTTTGTCAGTCCGCAAAAGGGTGCCAACCCTATGCATCTTGCGTTCGATGCTACTCAATCTTCGCTTTTGGGTGCAAGTGGTGCTGCTCAAGCAAGACATCATTCTGCTTCTTCTGAAAGGCCAAACAAGTATGCTGCTCCAAAACAGCAGCAGCAACAGCAGCAGCAGGTCAATCCGGCTTCTTTCACGCCAATTCAGCAATCCCCAAGTGCTCAGTTCCAGAGCCCATATGACCAGAAGGCTCCTGAATCACTTGGAGCTCCTTATAAGAGACCTACGAAGTATAGCAACCCGAACGCCGGATCCAGTTTGGGAACTTATGGAAATGCATCTAGTACTTCGATTAATTCGCAGCCAATGACAATGAATGCACCCCACTTACCACTGGTCTCTCATTCTCAACACGTTGCTACGCACATCGTTGAGCAGACCGAGACAGTTGTACAGAACAATCGTCCTCCCCCAGTGTCACGTTATTCAAACGTCAGTGTTATCTCAGATGTTTTCCAGCAGCCTTTGGATGAGAACCATTTATCTCAAGGGCAGAGTATTCAAACTCATTTGAACCAGCAAAACACGTTGAACGAGGAAGGGCAATTGAACTCGCAACCTCAGCTGCATGTCCACAACCAATTGAGCCCACCATCAAAATTGAATTCGCCTTCAAAGTTGAGCTCACCTTCAAAATTGAGTCAAAGCCATGTGCAGCGCTCTCCTCAATTGGATTACCTGGAGATTAAGCACTCAACTGTTGAGTCTTCTCCTGAAGAGAGCAGAGAGGTTTCTGAACCTGTAAAGGAGACTATCTCGCCTCCTCCAATTGCCGGTCCAAAGCGAATTAATCCTTATGCTCCAGGTGCCAGCAGCTCGAGCTCTGTTAAGTCTGTTAAAAGCAAATACGGCCCTACTGGTGCTACAAGGAAGTACGCCGCACCTGTGAACTTTCCAAAACCTTTAGGATATGCTCCGGTTGAGAAAACTGAACAGGAAGCCCAGGCTAGGAATGAGGAGCAATCTCCTGAGAAGAAGGATCCTCCAACGGAAGTTAAAGTGGAGGGATCTCATTCCTTCCCTATCTACAACCAAGAACCTCCATCTTCTCCGCTCCATGAGACTAACTTCGTACCCTCACCTAAAATCAAGCTGAATATAGACAGCAGCTTCGATGAAGATGACCTGGATATGAACCACTTGCAAACTCCGACGCAGAAGAAATTGTTTATGAACCACCACTCTGGTTCACCAAGTGGCAAGGAATCCATGTTCAATCCATACCAGCTGAAGAACAACAACATTGGCAGTTTTGGTGAATTCCCAATTCCAGGATCTCCAGACTACACTACCAGAGCTAATTCTGTTGTTGGTGGTAACGGAGGTGGTAATGTTGGTAATCATGGCCTTTATTCTTCCAGATTATCACAGTCTCAGCAATCGGTGATGTACCAGCAGTATGAGGTGGAAGACGATACAGTCAGGGACTATGTCCCATTGGTTGAAGATGAAGATGAAGACGAGGAAGAAGATGAAAGTGCCAAAATTGCAAAGAAAAAGAAGGAAGATGAAGATCGAAAGGCAAGATTGGAAGCAGACAAGGTCAGACAGAAGGCGAACGAAGCAGCTGCTAAGAGGGCAGCACACGCTGGTTCAACAGATAGTGGCTGGTTCAACTGGATGGGCAAAAACGACGGTAAGCCTAAGCCAATCAAGGCAAAGTTGGGTGATAAGAACCACTTCTACTACGATGAGAAATTGGGTAGGTGGATCGATAAGTTGAAGCCGGTTGAAGACCAAATCGAAAGCTCCGCTCCTCCTCCACCTCCTGCAATGAAGAAGAAGCCAGCCCAACTGGGACCACCGCAGGGTGCTCCTGGCCCACCACAGGGCTCTTCCGGTCCTCCACAAGCGGCGTCTGGTCCTCCTCAAGGTTCTTCCGGGCCACCTTCTGGTCCCCCAGGACCTGCTTCGAATGCTCCTCCTTCAGGAGCGCCTTCTACTGCTCCGTCTAGTAAACCCAACTTGGCTAATGCTGGTCTTGATGATCTCCTTTCGATGGGTGGATCCTCTAATGGAACACGTAAAGGAAAGCGTAACACTCGTCGTGGATACGTGAATGTGATGGAGAAGTAGATAACGAGAAGTGATTAAATAAATGTATAACGAACAAAATGCATATGTCTTATGACGAAGAGTTTGAACACGTAGGAACTGGGATCTACAAAGCATCAACTATGTGTGGAACGAGTCTGTCTTTTTAAGGTGATTTGTCGTCATATGTCTATTCACAAGCTAACATTTCTCTCCGACCAAGTCCTCAGTATTCTTTGCGTCTGCTTCGCTATTACTTCTTATTAACAAGTAGTAATCAGGCTTCAAGACGCCTTCTCTCAACTTCTTATCTCTGGGGGATCCTAAAGTATATGTATACCCTTGGCGAAAGTACCAGTTCAAAGCTCTTTCGTTCGATGAAAAAACGGTTAGAGATACACCTTCGATATCCTTCAAATGCCCCTTTCCTTGCTTATTCAAGTAATTGGGGAAATCATCAAAACGACTCAAGATTCGTGTTCCCCAATTCAAGCTCTGATAGCGTGGATGGACGTGAATCTCATACAAGTACAAGACCTTTTTACCTTCAAAATGACACAACTTGAACGATATAAAGCCGATCAACTTCTTTCCATCTTGGTACCAAGCGTAGCACAACCCCGATTCTTGCATCTCTTCTTCTTTGTCATCTAGCCAGTTTTCACCAACGTGCTTTTTGTAGAAAGAGTCCAAGTTGAGCTCTAGTAGGTCTATGAACTTCAGAAGCTGCTTGGTAGGCACGTCTTCAACAGGCGAGCAATGGAATGTGCTTCCTTCCAACTGGAGGACTTTTGGAGCAGCCTTACTAAGTTCGTGTGCTATGGACTCCATTAGCACATGGTCTTGCTCATCTAGAGTGTAGCTCAGCATGAGGAGTGTTCTTGCAAGTACACCAAAGACTTATTTCAGCAGCACTTGAGTCTTTAAGGCAGTTCTCAGGGTGCCGACAGTAGTTAGGACGTTTTGAACGAGTCGTTGGACGTGTTTTAATAAGGCCCTAGACGTGTTTTACGGCTGATCCAAAGACGCGTACTTTGGAAATCAAAATGAAAATATAGAAATTCAGTTGCAGATGGCAAAGAGCAGCAATTATCCGCCAACAAGACCCATTAACAGCATGGATGTGTACAATGACCACCATCTGAGCACCTTACCAAGCTTTCCAGTGCTGCAAGATATAAGCTCACCATTGATAGAAATGATCGAGACTGACGGCCCAGGGATTCGAAGCATCGACAGCGACCGCATCAATACAACACCAGCAAGACAAAGACAGGGGGGTCCCAGTATCCTAGAGGATCTACACTCAGTTCAGCAAGAACGATCAATGAAGTTGTACAGGTATCAATCATCTCCAGACAAGACATCTCCTCAAAAGGTATCCTCATCTCCACTTCGAATAGCGTCTTCCCCTCTGCGTGGACCTATAAACCTTCGAAACAAGCACAACAAGCTACAGCAGGTTCGCAATCAACATCGGCAAGAGAGACTAGACTTGCTTAGAGACAGAGTGCTGGATATCCAACTGACTCAGGATATGACTCGAATGTATGAGCAGCAATATCAGGCCGAGTATGAGGGTTTGGATTGGGATAAATTGATCGAGGAAGAAGAAGAGGTGAAAGAAGAAGATTACGAGGCGTATATCGAGGATTACGAGAAAGATCTTGAAGCCCAAGCCGACTTGGATGATTTAGAAATTGCAGAGATGATTGCACAGTTGGAGCTATAGTGACTACACTAAAACGGACTGGGAAACAGCCACCTCACACTGGTGTGAGATTCCTTCTTCATTAGCGCATACAGTGCTTTCACGGTTCCCCCCAGCTGTGAATATCATGCTCTTGAATGGCTGTTCGATGTAATAGCATATCAAGAAAGCACTGACCTTGAATTGAGCATCAAGGGAAGCTCGAAAGAACTCGAAATTGAATGACACCTTTCGTTTGCAAACCGCAACTAGTTGCACTACTGCAGTGCCTACGCAGTTCGCTAGCCGAACACCTGCTTTACACAAAGAATCTTTAAGTAAACTGGCCTTATTGATGCTGCCATCCAAGCTCATTGGATTACATAATAACGAGCCAATTCAGCATATCAAAATTCCCAACCCCACAGGTCGACTTCCTCAAAATAGGCTTTTTAAGCTAGATTTTTCTGGTGCACACTGAGCTACAACTCACGAGTGTACTTTGTTAGAGTGTTATTCTTCTTGTTCGAGAGTTAAGAGGGCAACAGAGACTATTACCTTCACTTCCACCCTCGAGAAGAGACGTTTTTAGCACAAATAGCAGAGTTTTGGCACATGTTTCGGACACTTGCATGAAGATGCCTTTGTAAAATGCCTGCTTTTTTTGAATTGAGGCACTCGAACGGGGGCTCATGTGAGCTTTGTTTCTGTAGGACGTGCTATTCAGCATTCAACGAAGGACCAATTTTGGATTTGGATATTATTTGGTTATGAATTGGATATAAGGGCCGACTTTGTTTCATTGGAAACCGGCCAGTGTGTGTGTCGCAGGAGTGTTTGCAGAGGAGTCCGAGGCACCGCAAGAACTAAAGTCTAGGCCGAAAGAGTATAAATCGCTTTGTTTTTAAACCGTTCGAAGATAGTGGAATCGACTGGAGTCAAAACCAACTTCACAGAGGCCGTAATTCAAATCCAGATCTCTTATGCGCGCTTGCTTCACTGCAGTTGATTTGAATCTTCCGGGTGAAGGTTTATGTCATTTTTGAACGTTAAATGGCCAGATAGCAATGTACTTCAAAATAGCGTAGAAAATGAAAAATTGAAATTTCAGCTCCGTAAACTTTTCCTTCAATGAACCAAGCTTCCGTTCTAGACTTGTAAGCTTGGATCACGGTTAACCTAGAACGTACATAACAACACACACATTCGCTACTATGTCGAACACTCTGGAGAAACACGAACTAAGTGAATTCCACCCTATTGATCCTATAGAGGATGATGGTAACCAACTGCTGGAGGTATCGGAGAAAGCGCATACCCCAGAAGAATACACACATGAGAAACAGCAGGAGGAGCTTGCAACCCTAAGGAAAGAGCCGGAAGCTACGCCTGAGATGCTATTGACGCCTGAGACCCGCCCGTCTCGCCAAAGTCAAAGTGACGAAAGATCCAGCATTACCGTAAGCGAGGTTGGATCTGGCTACGAAAGGGAAACCACAGAGTGCACGGACTTCTGTATGGACTTCTTGGTATGCTTTGGCTTGCTAGATACATGTTGTCCTTCGGATGGTGAGGGTTATCTAACAACAGCAGCCACGTTCTGCGGTAACATTGTCTTCTCGTGTTGCAAGTTAAAGGTATAGGGTTAAAGAGGTACTATTTTGGTAAATAGATAAAGCTGCATTATAGAGCAGTACTTGGTAAGTAAGCAAATAATAAAATAGGATCACATAGAAGTTTCCACCGCTATTGGTTGAAGATATCACAGTAAACAAGGCCAACTGATAGTGTTTGATTCCCAAAAAAAGCTCGTTCACAGAAAACACTGGTTTGACCAGATTCAGCTGGCTCAACTGGTTGGTTCCAGTTCATTACGGCACACTTATGATGACCCTAATGGCTAGAAATACCTACCTCCTAGTGCAATTGCGTATCTAAGTGCTACATTAAAAATGCCTAATTTGGACTCTACCAATCCAGCGATCTCACTAAATTTTTTGCAGCTAGTTGATACTGCTTCTTCCTCTCCAAGTAACCAATGGAGCTTTCAGCAAACCGCAAAAGCAAGTCTAAGAAAGAAATAGAGGCCTATGATATGGAATCAAGAGGACGTTCGCTAACCCGCTCAGTTTCCTTCAGCGGTGTTTCGAATCCAGCGCCTGGGCCTACCAGCAGGTCGCCCGTGAAATCAGATAGTCAAACTTCAATAACGACTCCAACGCTCCAATCACAAGGGTTTGAGGCTCCAGCAGCAACAGGTAATACCCTCGAATCACAACTTCAAGCGATTTCTGATTTGCCGCCGTTTCAAAGGATTATACAGAAGCTCCTCAGCCCAGAGGTGACTAGCATGAGCCCAGGAATCGAAACTCCAGGCACAGAACAGAGTAAGAGCGTATTTAATGAAACGCTCATGTCTTCTGGTTCGCCTAAACTTTCAAGGCATCCAACGGTAATTAGGTACCCCAAGTCAAGCCCCATTAACTCTCCTGTTGGCAATGATTTGAAGATAACCGCCATTTCGCCTATATCTGACGATGCATCTTTGATTGGCAACTCAGCTGATTTCATAGTGTCGAAGGACAATCGAAATACGGATCCAAATCCACTACCGGTGGTTTATGGGTTCACTGGTTCGAGCGGACCTGGTTACGATACGAAGCCATCAGGTAATCTGAAAGGAGATATTGAAAAGGAGATGCTAGTGGATGATACTCCTTTCACACCCGCAGCGAACTATCATGACAGCATGGACCCAGAGACTTCAAGCGGCCAGAAAGCGATAGCCTTGTACGGAAGAGTTAACAAAAATAGTCTCAATTCGAGCACTCATCGTCAGCATTCATTCCCTGCAAGCAATCATGGAACTATACTTGGACAGCCTCAAGTTGGCGTTCCTATCACCAGACCAAGCTTGACTAGGGTACCTCTTGTAGGAGTTCCGTCTTCAGGAGGTGCTCTTTCGGCTGCTGTCCCTTATACTAGCTCCCCACCAGTGAAATCTAGGACACCAATAAGTTCACAACATAATCCTTTCCGGAATCGTGCTCTCCTGATAAGCCCATTGTCGTCCAATCCACTAAGCTCAGGAATTTTGTTTCCCTTTGAGCATCACCACGGCCTGTATCCGGATCCAGTATTCCAAGAAGCTGCAAGTCTTGGATATGTCCAACAAGTCAGCAACTTGAGCGACGAAAGCTCGGAGTCACAGGCATCCAAACCGATCTCTAATCTGAATTCTCGAGTCAATTCAATCTTCCACCTTAAATACACCAAAAGTGGGAAGAATGGTCCAAGAAGTTTCCGAACTCTGGACTTTCAGAACGATTCAGATGACAAGAACAATTCCAAAGATTTCGTCAACAATGAAACGGCTCAAGTTTTGGAGGAGCAGGAGAGTACGCCGATTGGCGACGGAATAGGTCTGAGAACATTAATTGCAATAATTGCGCTATCCGTAATAGTTATTTTGCTTTTGGGGGGGTTCATTCCAGCCACTGTAATACTTTTACAAGGAACCAGGAGGTCGGTTAACAATTTCTTTCAGAAAGAGTCAAATAGAATTGCAGTCTTACCGGGACTAATTGAGAAATATGGTGATACGACCAATTCATTCACCAATCGCGTCAACTATACAAGCAATTCACTCAATCGCACATTGAGCTCCCAAGTGGCCTTTTCAGGTTTGCCAATTCAGTTTCAAAGTGATCAAGAGATTTTGAATTTAATACAAGACAGTGGGAAACCGATATTTCACGGAATCGCATATTCTCCTTTGAATGCAATGGAGCCCAGCTGTGGTATTACTAAGAGATCTACCATGCTTGATCTTGCAAAAGTTTCTACAGTAACCAAAAGAATAAGAAACTATGGCATGCAGTGCAATCAGCTGGACCTAATCTTGGACTCTATACAAACATTGAATCTTGATATGAAGTTAGCCATGGGCGTCTGGATTGGGTCAAATGAAACTATAAACAGACAACAGATTCAAAGTATGAGAGAGGTCCTCTCCAAGTATCCTGCTCGATTGTTTGAGTCAATTTTCATTGGCAATGAAGTTCTTTTCAGACAAGATCGGTCTACAAATCAGTTAGTTCAGTATATTACAGAAACAAAGGCCTACCTTGAAACTATTGACCATAAAGGAATCCCAGTTGGGACATCTGAACTCGGTCTGCTCATTAGTCCTGAATTGTTGGCCGGTTGTGACATCGTGGGTGCAAATATACACCCATTTTTTGGCGGAGATATCGTTGAGCGTGCGACAGACTGGGTACTAAACTTCTTACAGTACCAATTAGAGCCAATCAACACGCAAAAGGTCAAGATAGTCATAACAGAAGTTGGGTGGCCAACAGCTGGTGGAGCATTTCAAAAGTCTTTGGCAAGTTTGCCAAATCTCAAGTTCTTTGTGGAGGATTTCATTTGCAAGATAGCTAAGTTCCAATATGGATGGTACTTTTTCGAAGCTTTTGATGAACCTTGGAAAAGAATCTTCCACGAAGGTAATAATAGATGGGAAACAGAATGGGGAGTATTCACTAAAGATAGGGGAAACAAGATCGATTGGGAAAGCCTTAGCAAGTGTAGATTACTTTGAAAACAATTCCAGATAATTTGTAAGAATTTATACAAAGTTCTACAAAAGTTGATAATGAAGATAGATTGAAAATAAATTGGAATGAAACAGATAATATTGAAGTAAGTCTAATGTAAATGTTTTGGTCATAATACAAGTGTACTCTCTGAGAAAGAAATATCTGAGTATAGACAAAGTAAGAGTAGTGAGAGAAAGAGTTTGGTGAGAGATTTGGGTGCAATTCTTGCTGGCATGTGTTAGATTTATATAGTACATGGAATCATCTTTTTTCCATCAATAAGGCAACTTGTCCGAGTGGTTAAGGAGAAAGATTAGAAATCTTTTGGGCTTTGCCCGCGCAGGTTCGAATCCTGCAGCTGTCGATATTTTTTTGCACCCTAACTGAACCAACGACGATTGACTACCTTACCAGCTCTACATGCAACTACAGGTTGCTTTCTTTTAGTTTCTAACAGTTGTTATATTCTAATAATGCTCATAATTCTTATATAATACCAAAGTGTTTTGTAATTTTGATTAGTATATCAAGGAAAGTGTCCTTTTCTCAACCCCACGTATCCTTCTGGAGCGTTTTCGACTTTCAACCAGGTGTCTGGAACAATACCCCCTTCGATACCTTGGTGGCTGATTTCATTACCCCACCAACTGATAGTGTGAGGATTGTATTGTACCGTGAAGAACATTAGCAATGCACTTATCGCAACACCGGCCAGCAAGGCGCTGGTCAAAATGTAGTTGTATTTCTCCCACCACAATAGGTAGTTCTTCTTAGCATAGTACATCGACGCAAATGAGATATAAAGTCCCATAGTGTAGTACAGGAGATTGTAAGGAGCATAGTTCAAGAACCCACCAATGATTATTGTTGGTTGGAAGTATCTTGCTAGTTTGTCTGGGCCTTTCTGTTTGAACCACACACACGGAATCACAAGAACAACACCCAAAAGAAAACACCACTTGAGGACAGGGTACATTCCACTGAATACTTTGGCCGGCCCTATTTCACCATACTGAATTGAAGAATAAAAGAAAGTATTTGCTCCAGGACAACTGAACTTGTCCTTTTGATGTTGCGAGCAGATATCTTCAATGTTGTCAATTTGCCAATTGGCAATTGCAAGTGCTATGCAAACACTGATCAAAGTGGAAATAAGTTGGCCTCTGAAAATGGCACGAGGAGGAACTTTCGCGTAATGAGCAAGCTTTTGATCAGTGATATAGTTACTGGCTTGACTATCGATGTTGTAACCATAACTTTTAAGGGTAATGAGTGCAATCCCAGAGTTTGGAATCGCGTACCCGACAATAAGTTCAACCAATACATTGAGACCAAATGAGAACCCGGTGACTGATGCAATCGAAGTTAATGGAATCAAGAAAATAAAATTTATGACGATAGTGAAAAATATACCCCAAATCGGAGTTTCCAGTGGGTATAATGTCACTGCAGCCAATGCAAAGCAAGTGCTGATAGCCAATATCAAAAGGAACCACCAGTCGGGCACATCGTCGTACTTTGACATCATTTTACAGTGCGGATCGTCTGAATATTTCCCGAATTGCAGCTGCTTTTCCAGGCTGTTACTTTTGAATGCATCAGCTATGGTATAGTAAACGTTTGCAAAACTTGCTCTCATGGAAGACCATTCCACGGCAAAGTTGTATAGAATCGCAAATGGGTAGAGGGTGAAGTAGGCTCCGTATAATACCAAATTGGCAGCGCTAAAGTATGGTGGCCCAACCTGCTCATATTTGCCCACATCAAACTGAGACTTTTCGTTCAATATGTCATGGACTTTGTATACTTCAGCTTTGTTGTTGAATAATTTGTTTGAGTTGATAGGGAAATATCCTGTCCATTTGTTGTTTGTATAGTAAACGATCAAGATCGTAACTAGAGCCAAAACAGTTCCCAAGTACTGATTGACGTATGTGTAAAAAGGGAAAGTGAGACATTCACCTGCATTAATAATGTTCCAATCAAAAGAAGGTAATGGATTCAAGCCAAGACCAGCATTCGAACCTGTGACATTAACTAAATGGATCAGACTTGGGGATAACCAGGTGGGCCAATTAAATGTGGACAAAGCCGTGAATAAATAGGATGGGATCCAGTTATAGATGAAACTGGCAAAGAAAACAACGTAAAAGAAAGAGTACCTTGAAATGGTCCAGCCATGGATTGAGTGTCCTGGAACTTCATTATCGCCCTCCTTAAGCAATGCTCTATTAAGAACAATGATGGGGAGTATTGTTGGCCAGATGGCCTTTGCTGGATACACGCATACCTTTTTCATTATTAAAGCAAAGCCAAAGCCTAAGAATTGGGTAGATATTGCAAGAAAAAATTGGTACGTCAAAGTGACCCATTTCAAGCCATAAAATCTGTCCAACTTCATAACAAAGATGTTATACACCAGGTATGGTGTTCCAGAAGAGCACAGGTAGATAATTGTGGCAAGCATCATCTCCTTGTAAGTCCAAGGTCCAGGGTTCAAGTCGATGGCACGGCCCCATACGTGTATAATTCTCTTAGGAACATATCTTTCCCATAACTTGCCGCACGGGAGCAACAAGATCTGAATGGTATGCGAACTGAGCCTGATCGAGGGCATTCTATGAACAAAGAAGTTGTTGACAATTGAGCCCACAATTGTCCAAAAGAGACCAATGACATACACTCGAAGCGTTTCCACTGGGACGAGAGGGTCATCGAACGGGTCTGTAATCGATCTGATTTCGGGATATGGCAGATGGAAGTGAATTAAACATGCCTCAAGACGAACCTGAAGGTTCCAGTCGTGCACCACCAAGTAAGTTCGATTCTTGGGAAAGCTCTTGCTTGTTACATCCAAATGTGTCTTGTTCACCAATCTGGAAATCAACTCGTAGTCCTCTTTCATAAAGTTCACATCTCCATTATGCTCTGCCAACGCGTCACGCAAGATTTGAAGAGCGTCCAGCTCGCTCATTTCGTCTACTCTTTCAACCATGAACTCTGCCAGCGGAGCAATGGTAATTAGATCTTCATCTTCGATTTCCGATTTCAGTTGGCTGTACTCTTCGTCACTGATTATTCCTAATCGAAGGCATATGAATTGTAGCTGTGAGTTCGTGAGACTCAAGGGACGACGTTCTGGCCGCTCTGGAGGGTCCACAGGGAACGAAGATAACTCGATGTACTCAGTCATTGAGTTGAGTTGCCGAAAGAGTTGGTTTCGTGGAGAATTACTTGTTTAAGAATTCATATGTAAGAGAAAGAAACCTGCATATAATATAGTTGTCGATATATTTCCAACTACCACTTAAAGCTTAAACAGAGTAGTCTCACGGGCTTATTCACGTCCTCTGCCAGTACAACTCCTGCCGCTCTTCAAGACCCGGGTCCTTTACAAAATATCTGTGAATTAATGGCTGCAAAATTTCAGCTGGATGGCAGAGGTGAAAAATCTCAAATCGAACCGTAACACTATCTAGGTGCCAGATTACAAGCTAAGAGGAGAACCACCCCAACCAGATTAGGTTCACCCGAGGAGCTGCAGCCAAACAAGTTTTGACTCACTCGATCTTGCGATGAGCTCAAATCCACAACTCCACCATTTTGCTATATCTTTCCGTTTCCGAATCTGAAAAGTTCCCCAAGCTTCAAATGCAAGCTCCGGTATCATTTGACCGCTCGCCTCATCGCTTCCTGTACCGGCACCAGGATTTATGAATCATCTCCCGTCTGCCCGCTTTGCAGAGTGAAAAATTCACGATTGAGGTTCAGCCAACATGGCGCACGTGACCCGGCTGAAAAAAACCACCCTAAGAAATTTCCACTAATCCCAAGTGATTTAGATGTCATAGTCAACACTAGCTCAAATGATCAGAAACACCGTTCATAGAGGTCTTGGTGCTGCCAAGGCCATATCCGCGCCAGTGAGATATCGTACCAGCTCGTCGACTTCCGCACTTGCCTACAAGACCTTACACCGCAACCAGAAGAGACCACCTTTACCAACGATGGAAACTCCAAACTGGTCTGCCGACGCTGCTGTATCGTCCATTTTGTACGAAACTCCACTGCCACTGCGTGCACCAAAGAAGCAACATGTGTTGAACTGCTTGGTTCAGAATGAGCCTGGTGTCTTAAGCTCCATTAGTGGTACTCTTGCTGCCAGAGGGTTCAACATTGACTCCCTCGTGGTGTGCTCCACCGAAGTCAAAGACTTGTCTCGTATGACAATCGTCTTGACAGGCCAAGATGCCGTTGTTGAGCAGGCCAGAAGACAAATCGAGGAGTTGGTTCCAGTATACGCTGTTTTGGACTACACCAACACCCAGATTATTCAAAGAGAGTTGCTCCTCGCCAGAGTCTCGTTGTTGGGACCTGAATACTTCCAAGAGTTGATTGCTAGTCACAAGTTGAATTTGAGCGAAAGCGGATCTCTGATCCCAGATTTGAGTGCCACTGAACTGGCATTCCACCCAAGCAACTTGGCTCCATCCGAGGCCTTGAGACAAAAGCACAATCACCTTGCCCACATTTCTACTCTTGCTGACAAGTTTGGAGGAAAGATCGTTGATATCTCCGACAGAAACGTTATCGTTGAATTGAGTGCTAAGACCCTGAGAGTTTCGAGTTTTGTTCAATTGTTGCAACCATTTGGTATTTTGGAAATCGCCAGATCTGGTTTGATGGCCTTACCAAGAACTCCATTGACGGGTGCATTGGAGGAGGAAGATGCTGTAGAAGCATCGGACATTGTCGATGCCTCCCAATTGCCACCTGGTTAAATATATATCAAATGCCACGGATTATTGAAAATATCTGCGTTGTAAGAGAAATGGACAATACGAATTCTCAGAGTAAAAGGAGATGCCAGAACCACAGGGGAATGATTATGAATTGCGGGAGTTCAGCACCGAGATCTAAACACCTCTAATTTCACTCTCACGTACTAAAGCGCATCAACACCTCCAGATTAGTATGGGCATTATCTCAATTTTTTTATTATTTGGCCCAAATTGATGTGAATTGCCTTGAACAAATTGATTACTGTATCTCTCGATACTGCAAAACACAAACCATCATAACAATGGACCAGCACCGGCATGCTGCTATTCAACAAGCCGATTTTATTGAAAAGAACTCCGCCAAAGTAACTAAAGGAATCAAACATTTAGTAGGGATATATCACTACTCCTTAATTTTTGAGATGCTTGATAATGGGACATCATCTGTTATCTTGTTCCATTGCCATCTGGGCCTCTGTAGAAATTACTTTGCACGTCTAAGTATTGCACTTAGGGACGTCAATTTAATAAGGTTCATTTGAGAACTTGGCTATCTATGATGCTTGAGGGTCTAGTGAAATACCGGTGTCTAGCAAGCATCACGGGCATAAAATCGTATCTATAGCTCCGCAACAAGTCAACTTGGACCAGAGTCAAAAAAGACTTACAGCTTGCCAGCCGATCCGACCCAAGTTAAACCGATCCTGAGTCAATCTGTATTATCTTCCTTGTATAGCGAAGTTGATCTTCCGACAAGGTGTGGTTAGAACTCGAGTCAAATCTCGCTAATCTCTCGAGTCAAATCTAGTTAATCTCTCGAGTCAAGTTTGCTGAACACTTCGATATTGCTGAGCTCACTATCTTAACCTCAACACAGCTGCGTGAGGAAGCTAATAATAAAGCGGAGATAGTGTGTGTCTGGAGGGTATGGTGCGAGTGTTTATATGCCATGGATACTTATCTGGAGAAGAGGAGATATGAAGAGCATGGACTAAGTATAAATACACTTTGGAGTTCTCGAGAATAGAAAGATTGAAAGGACTATCCTTAGAAAGAAGCCAGTGACACTGAAGCATCTCAATTCTAAAGAAACACTCCTACAATGCTTCACGACAACGAAAAGTTGGGTCCTGTTGGTTCTGACCTTAGACCAGTGATTTCTATCACCAAAGATGATATGGAGAACCAGAATATGGTTGCCCAGATTATTTCTCCTTATACTGGGAAGCAGGTTGACATCACGGGAGATGCTGACATTGCCTTGAAGTTCCTTATTGAGCACGATGACTTGGCCGATATGGAGCTCGATCCTGCCACCGATCGTGCCTTGTTATGGAAAATTGACAGATTTATGATGCCCATTATGATGTTGCTTTACTGTTTCCAGTTCATGGATAAGTTGTCCAACTCATACGCGTCCTTGTTGGGATTGAGAACCGACTTGAAGATGGTCGGTATTGACTACTCCTGGACTGGTTCGGCTTTCTATCTTGGTTACTTGGTGTTTGAATTCCCTGCTGTTAGGCTCTTGCAGAAATTCCCTGTGGCGAAGACTGTGTCGTGCTTCATCGTCTTGTGGGGTATTGTCTTATGTCTTCACTCCACTCCAAACTACGAGGGTTTCGTTGCTTTGAGGACGATTTTGGGAATGTTAGAGTCTTCTGTTACCCCAGCTTTTGTTATCATCACTGGTCAATACTACAAGAAGGAAGAGGTCTTCTTGCGTACAGCCATGTGGTTCGCTTCGAATGGTATTGGAACGATTGTTGGCAGTTCTATTGCGTTCGGATTGGTTTCCCACATGGATAGTTACGGAATTGCAGCCTGGAAGTTGGTTTTCATAATTACTGGTGTTTTGACAATATCTTTGGGTATCCTTATCTTCTTCTATATTCCAGACACTCCAGCAGGAGCCTGGTTCTTGAATGAAGAAGACAAGAAGGGAGTTGTTCTTCGCATTAGAGCTAACCAACAAGGATTCGGAAACTCGACCTTCAAGTGGTACCAATTCAAGGAAGCATTCACTGACTACAACACCTGGCTCTTATTCTTCTTCTCGTTGACAAGCAACATCCCCAACGGTGGTATTACCAACTTTGGTTCCATATTGTTGAACACCAAGTTGGGATACAGTGTGAAGCAGTCTCTTTTGCTCCAAATGCCCGGAGGAGCAGTCGAGATCGTGGGGTGCGTTGGTCTTGCCTTCATCGCTTCCTACTTCAACTCAAGGTTGCCAATGGCCATGTTTGCCACTGCTCTTTCAGTGGCCAGCACCTGTATGCTTGCATTTGCACCTAGCCACAAGGTCCAGCTTGCGGGACTCTCCATTTGGGGTATCACTCCATTGGGGTTCATTTGTACGTTGTCATGCGTTTCCTCCAACGTTGCTGGACACACGAAGAAAACCACCGTTAATGCCATCGTTTTGGTTGCCTACTGTGTAGGTAACTTGATTGGACCGCAAACGTTCCTTGCGAACGAAGCTCCAGGCTACAATACTGCTGTGATCTGCATGGTTGCGTTCAGTTCCGTTTCCCTTGCCACGCTTGGTGGGTTGTACTTGAGCTACAAGTTGCAAAACAAGAGGAAGAACAGAGCAGATGCTGACACTTCTAAGTTCGACCGTGTTGAGAACATTGAATTTGCAGATTTGACCGACAAGGAGAACCCGTACTTTAGATACTCAACCTAGGTGTTTGTAGAACAGACTTGAAATAGACGATAAAAACAGTATTCGTATAGGTATTTCACGATAGAACAGTATTCGTAAAGGTCGTTTCACTGGCAATACTGAGCATGAGACTCATGCGGGCGATATGCGTGAACGCCTGAATTGCAACGCAGGAAGCTGTGATCCTCTAGGGCACATGTTGGGTCGAGCAGATCGATTGCAGCCAGAGACGGCACGTGATTTTCTTGTATCCATCCATATCTCCCAACAGAGCCTTGCATGAGCAGCTGCCTGTTGGGAATGGGGTACTCTTGAGGTGAAATTCGTGTGCTTCTTGGGAAGATATTTTGTTCAGCCTTTCACAGTTCAAGACACCTTTGATGGTTGCACCAAATGTAATTGCAAAGCATATCTGCAAGACCCTTGAAGGTGCGAAGATCGTTTGCCTCACGCGAGCAGTAACCGGAATAAGCACCTCCAGTAGGACCACCTCTGGTCTGCACTTCTGTCACAACCAATGTGTGTTCGCTACGTTGGAGCACATGCTCTCTCTTCACATGATACTTGCTGTAGCCCAGCTTCCACAAACCAGCAGTGCCAGACATTCTTCTGTTAGGGGCATGAGACACAATCTCCGTGTGCCTTGTCATTTTGCCAGGAGTTCCATGTGTTAGTCACCTGTGCTCGGGCCTGGAGGTGATTTCGGGCCCCAAATCAGTGAAAAATATCCAATGCTTCCAGATTGGAAAGACGATCAAAGACGGACATGAGCTAGGCTCGAACACCGCCTCCGCTTCTAGAAGATGCAACCACGGACATATCTAGACATTTTCTGTTGTATTTTTCAGGTCAGGTATATAAGGGTCTAAACATGAGATGAGCATCTCAGTTTGCGGAGGAAGCGTACGAGCCAAAAAACCGCAAAAAGGAGCCTGCGGCGAGCGTGGCCTGCTGACGAACAGCACAACCAGCACGGTGCTGGTGGAACGGTGTTTCATGGAGCACCGGGAACGTGAACCTTAATTGGTAGCCAGATAACGTGCCACCACCACTGCATAAACACACCCGGTGGTACGCCGAGAAAACTGGCCCAGGTCTGTGCACGGGCAGCCCCCAAGGAGTCGAGCACCGTTTGGGCATGACTTCCGCTCACAATCAAGGAATTGTGATGCAGATCTATGACACAATCGGGGCCCGATTTCAGCTACAATTAGCCAAAGATAGATACGAAAGCGACGCACAGAAGCGATGCCAGATGCTCTGGGCATGTATCGAATCGTGCTAGACCACACATGGGGGCAAAGACACCGCTGAGCACAAGCTGGGCTGGTTCGCCTCACCTTCCATGCTGTGCGGCCATCTGTTTACAGCGCAGCCAGAAGAATCTGGAGAGCATCGGGTGCGCCTAATGCAAGATTGTTCGTCACCAGAGCCAAAATAGGACTACGGGGGAGGTAGGGGGGGAGTTACGGTGGCTCCACCGTCCACAGACGTCTCTGGAGTGAAATTAGGGCCAGATGGAACCCAGACGACCCAATGGAACACCAGATGGAACACCAAAAGGAACACCAAAAGGAACCAAAAGGAACACCACGACCCCAAAGGAGCCCCCCACCGTTTCTTCGATTACACAACGGCATCCAGCAATGACACATCATTGTTCTGTAGGCTGTCGGTACTCGCTCCGAGGAACACTGCTCCGCAGAGAGCACAATAGGCGTATCTGCATCCAGATGAAATTAACGCACCCACAAGCCCAGTGTTCAGCTTGCGACGCCAGAGCCACTGCCACCAGCTCGTAAAGTGAGCGGGCCGTGCCCAGTTATGCAAGAAGGCTCGTTTCTTAGTGGCTGGAGAACATGTGAGTGATGGTTGGCGATCCTCTTTACGAGCCAACGGCCGTTTCGCTCCAGTGGGCACGCCGGCTGCCGCTGCACCCACAGACCGCGGTGCGCGTGCCAAGGGTCGCGGAGCCTCGAGGAAGCTGCCATACAGCCATCTGCTGGAAAGATCGTTCACAAAGTACCGGCAGTATCCACTCCATTATTATGAAATACGCAAGGTGGAAGCGGTGGGCGGAAGCGCTGCCGAAGCCACTACCTCAGGCAATGCAGTCTGATACAGCTCTTCACCAGACTGGGGGCCTGCTGTGTAGATCTGGTGGGCTCTGGCCTGGGCCTGCTTTGTGCGTGCTCCACCACCACTCGAGATCTGCGAGCAGATTTCACTATAAACACCCTCTACAATCTCCTCTTCTTTAGCAGGCTGCCCTACAAGCTTTCTCCTCCAGGCCAGATGACCTCTCGATCAGCTCACCCAGCACGGAAGCTCCAGAGAGAGAAACCGAAAACCAAAAAATCGCGTAAACCGAAACAAAATCCTCCGCAACAAGGCCACCTTCCTCTAGAACGACAGACCAAGGCGGATATGGGACCTGAAAAACAGCTAGAGCAGAGCTCGCTGAACTCGGGACGGTCGACTAACACCACGGCCTCTGAGATTCCGTACACGAGCGCCTCCAGCACCAACAGCCAGCTACCCGCAGCCCCAGGCATGCCCTTCAACCCATACCCAACCTACTTCCAGCAGCCCCAGCAGCCCCAGCAGCCACACCAGCTGTTGCCGCCGCCCCAGGCGCCCCAGAACAACGGCGTGCCCGCAGGCGTCGGCCAGGGGGTCTCCCAGGGTCTTCCGCAGGCAGTGCCCCAGGGTGTTCCTCCTGGCATGCCCTACTACAGCCAAATACCCTACCCATACATCCAGGGCGTGCCGCCAGGGGCTGGGGCCGCTCCAAACCCTCAGCTCGGGGCCAACTACGAGTATAAGGAGAACGTGAACCAGTCGCAGCCGCTAAATCAGGTGAACCTAAATCTCAACGAGCTCCACACGAGCCAGCTGAGCCAGGGAAGCAGCGGACAACAGCAGCATATGCCCCCTTCGGCCGCGATGCCCTTGCCAGTGCCTCCAGCAGCGGCACAGCAGGGAGCTGCCCGCAACACCGCTCCTCCTCCCAGGAAGAGGGCTCTCACCGCCTGTGACACCTGCCGGTCCAAAAAGATCAAGTGTGATAATGCTCGTCCGCGCTGTGGAACTTGTGTCAAAAACGGAACCAACGGATGCCACTACAGAACTGACGAAGCCCAGAAGGATTACACGAGCTACGACCCGGCGTCGCTTAGTATCTTGTCCAAGTTGGACGTGCTCTTGAAAGAGGTGAACGACTTGAAAACAGAGGCCCACAAGAGAGAGCTCGAAGAGCCCAAAAGAAAAATGTCTAGAACTAACGAATCGGCCAACCCTCCACGAGCTGAAAAATGTGTCTGGGACATGTCAACGTCTTCGCTCTTCAAATGGAGGTATCTCACACAGACCCTCCGGCTCTCGCAGCTGGAAGTGGACGGATTTAACACCCGACTCATCAAAGACTACAACAACTCTGTGGTGATGTCGCCCAAATTGCACACCCTAGAAGAGAGATTCGAAATGGCAAAGTCGTTGGAGCTCTTGCTCAGCAGGCACTTCACAAACTTGATAAATTCTTTCTTCATCAATATCCATACCAAGGTGCCCGTTTTGGACCTGCCGAACTTCTTCGAGTCGTTGGTCGTGTACAAGTTGTTCATGAACTACGACCCGGCGTTCCAGTTGTGTGACTTCCTACAGCTATACAGCCCCAACGAACCACCGTCAATCTTCTTCACCGTGCTTTCGCACAACAAGATCGACGACTCTCGCATTTTAAGAAAAGCATTCAAGAACCTATGTAAGCTGATTCCTTTGATCGTGATGATCTGTGCTTTGGGGGCAATTGCCACCCCTGTTCAATTAGACAACTTGACTAGGTTTGCAACGTCTATCGAGGAACGTGACTCCTTTGCTATCGGTGCTTTCTCGGAGGAAGACGCCTTCACAGGTTTACCGCCGTTGCCTCAGAGTAGACTAGAGATATCCTTCGAATTGTTGAGCTATTCGAAGTTCCTAGGCGATTCGTATCCATTCACGTTAAAGCAAAGTTCTCTCCGCATGGTGGTGTACCAGCTATTAGAGTCTCAGTATTATTTGTGCTCCCTATCGCCGCTATTGGCCTACAAGAACATCCTGGCCGCATGCCAAACAATGATGTATTACTTAGAGATGAAGAAGGTACCGCGCAGCGAGCAGAACCTGTCAGAGGAGAATCATAATATAAACCCCCGCAAGAAGGAGGTTGTGGATCGAATATTCTGGACCGTGTTGAAGTTGGAATGTGAGCTACGTGTCGAGATATCACCTCACGTACCAGCCCTGGGAATCACCCAAGTTACACCTCCGACGTCGTTTCCGAAGAGTGCGGACTTTGTGCCTGAGATCCAGGAAACTGAAGATGGTGGATGGAGCAATTCGGCCACTAGTCTACAGCTTGCTCTGAACTATTATGACGAATACTCGTGGTACTACTTCTTGACTGAGATTGCAGTTCGCAAGGTTGATAATCTGATGTTTGATGAGATCTACCATTTTGGTCATCAACGTGAATGGGACTCTCTTCAATTTGCGAACGAAGATGTGTGGACAATATTTGTGAAGTACTTGAACCAGTACAACGGTATCATCAATTCGCTATCACCACGCATTCGTAACTTCCTACTTCAGGAGGACAATGTCGATCAGATATACTGGGGACTCAAGAAGAAACGGAAGGAAAGGCGAGAGGGCCGTGACCCCGAAGCTCAATATATGGACGATTTCTTAGTCGACGACGACTTGCTTTTGATGGCACAGCTGGAGTCGATTATTCACATCAAGGGCCGTGTTGTTGTGTCGAAATTGTACATGTTCCGTCCAATAATCTATCTCCTTTTGGAGGACAAGATCCCTTTCATGGATTTGTTGACCGCTGCCATGTCGGTCATCAAGGGCGAGGGCACCGAGAATGTCTTGCTTGAGACTCCAGATTCGTCGTCTGGTGCTGGGTCAACCACGAACACCGAAACTGAAGCCAACCCTGGTATAGATTACTACAATTTGATCAATGCAAATATGTATTACCAACGTCAATACCCTGACGAAAACTTTTCGAGTTTTATCCAATACAAAACAACTAGAAAAGAGACCAACGAGGGGCAGGATGATCTTGAAGAGCTGAACGATTTCACATTGCGTGACTTGCCACAGGTCAAGATAAGAGTGCTCAAGGTGTTCATCCAGAATCTTATTGCCATGCCGAAGCTTGTTATGCCCAAGTTGGGAGCACACAGACACCCGGGGCTGTGGTACTACTTGCGGAACCAGTTCAATGGGAACATGTACCAGTTCCTTCTATACAATAAGATCAATGAGATGTTCATGGCTGCGGCACAAGACGAGCGCATGAGTCAAGAGTTGGCGCCGTTGAGTGGAATGATCGAGATGATCATGCCGAAACAGGGCATGATTGCACTGTTCGAGCACTCCATCATGTTGTACCAATACTGGTTGGAGGAAAGCAAGGACTGTGGAGTTTACATTGACTATACCAAAAGGTGTTTAGATTTATTGCAGAGGTAGTGTTTCGAAGTAGAACCACCTCCTCAGATGAAAAAGACGATCGCCATTCACACCATTCTGCTCTGGTTGGGGTCACCGAATCAGAGAACGTTTATTTTCAACCAGCATCCAATTTTGCTGTCCATTGCGCAAGTGCTATTGGCTGGATTTCAAAGAATTTGCACTTGAGTCTGAGCAGCATAGCTCAGTACAACCCTAGCATACTTATGTAAAAGCACATACCACTCTAGACGTATACATTCAAAATTATAGTTACAGTTTTCACCTTATTCAGCAGCCTCTGACCAGCTGGGCCTCTGTCAGGGGCCAGCTCCACATTGGTGGAAGGCATTTGTAGATTTTTCAGAACAGTAGCAATATCACAAGGAACTTTAATAGTGCCAATATCGGGCCCACCACCGCTATTGCGAAGAGGTGTCCGATTTCAAGAACGAGTTCCTGTACAATTGGGAGTGGCTCCATTCGAGGAGATGGCGTGGTTCGTTTGGCCAGCTCGTAGCTTCGTCTAATTTGCAACCTCTCAGGAACCAGTAGCTATTCCGAGGCCGAAACTGTTCGATTAGTCTGGGGAAACACCACTTTACTAAGCTGGAACAACTGGTGTCGACTCGAAGCGGCTCCTCCCTACAATGGAAAGGGCCTGCGGTGCTCTACGAGAACTGTACTGCCGTGAAAAATTATAAAGTTCTGTTCGGCATTGAGTCTGTTAATTAGGTTTCGAATTCTGTTACCGAGTTCGCACAAGCAACGCTTTGCCAAAACGAGCAAATATATAGAGCCATCGCCAATGTGATGGAAATTCACAAGAGCAGTGTACAAACGATGAGTGACGAGATCAGAGAGCAGGACAGGCTTCTTCCCATAGCAAATGGTGTGTATTTGTAAAGAGTGTAAGGTGTGAAGACAGGTTGGCGAGGCCGAAATCCAAAATTTTCAAGGATGGACAACGACGAGTATGTAGTCACACTTTCAGCATGGGGGTAGGGTGCCGAAGGCATTCGCTCGAGGAGCCCGGTGGCGAGCTGAAAACGGGTCTTCGAGCAGTCCAGGTTGACTATGGAGCACTCCGAAGGAAGACTCCGATGGAAGATGCCTAAAAGGACCAGCAGTTGGACGAAGGGCAGCCGGCCAAACAGCAGCCTGGAAGTGGTTGAAAGACCCCCAGAGACACGGAGCAGGATGCAGAAGTCCTTGGAGAAGCCCGCGAGACCCTAGGACGAAGTGGCCGAGCAATGTCTTCGAACGACGGTAGCTTCCACCATTCGCAGCCACCTAAACACGGCATACTAACAAACAGTTTCACGTATAATAAAAGCAGCACTTCCTCCACACGCCAAACTCTCCAAGGAGTCCAAGGTGTGCATCCAGGAGTGTGTTTCCGAGTTCATCTCGTTCATCACCAGCCAGTGTTGTGACAGGTGTACTCTTGAGAAGCGCAAGACAATAAACGGCGAAGACGTTCTTTGGAGCATGAACACGTTAGGGTTCGAGAACTACGCCGAGACTCTCAAAATATACCTTGCCAAGTACCGAGAGTACGAGATGGGCGTGGTCAAGGCTCCACGGGGAAGGGACCGGCATGTGCAAGAAAGTGCCAGCGAACTTGGAAGCAGCGACAGCGACAGCACGTAGGAGGCCCAGTTTAGGCAGACGGAGCTTCCCCTTGGAAGCGATATTCGCCGTGGAAGCTGGAGCCTTCCGTGGAAGCGACTTCAGCACACAATGTGCAACCTCAGGACACCGCTAGTGGGGTGTGAACAGCGTCGACCCCAGAATAGGGCATTCTTATCAAGAAAACCATATAGGATCCAAACACGAAAAGCCCAGCGTATGAACAGCAGAACGGCAAATTCAGCAATAATACTCCATTCGAAGGCATATATAGATAAAATGGCGGTGCTTAGACCACTTGCTTTCATGAAAAGGCCGATATCTCCATCTGGAATTGGAGGGCCCCAGTTGCAAAGCAAACTGAGGTGCAGCTATCGGCTATAGATTAGACTTTGCGAGAGTTACATGATTGGCAGAACCGTCATGGGGCTTTCTCCGACCATGGTGTAGGCATGGGATTGGTTAGTTTTGATTGGAATAGATATTATTTCACTCTGGGGGCTCACCGCACATGTAGACGTAGCATTGGCATCTGGGAAGGGCCCATTGGTGGAGGAGGCGATTCGTGCAAAACGGAGCACTCGCCGAATGTTTGTGGAAGGCGCCAAAAGCCACTGGTCTTAGTCAGACGACAAGTGCTGAGGTTAAGCGAAGGTTATTACGGATCATCCAGTCCTAGGTGCCTTCGTCGATGAGCCGGCTGGGGGTATAACCATAGGCAACGGTTGTAGTGCGTTCGGCGAATGGAAGCTTCCACCAGCAACGCATCCGTGCGTCGCAGAGCCCCCACACACTAGGAGCACATACGTCTCTGAAACAAGAACCCGTTGGTGCTTCGTAATTCTCAGTGGGGTTGCAATTTCAGAGCCAAGGTGAAACAGCTGAAACCAGAGCAGTGGGTGTTTGAAACCAGACCTGGGTGCTTGAAACCAGAGCAGAGCTGGTGTAGGCGTCTCTGGCTGCTCTGGGGAAGTGCATGTGACTCATGTGACTCCTATTGAACGTTCTGTTGCTCCCTTCTTCTTGCACCACTGCCTGCTGTCTTTGCTCTTTGCTGGTTTATCCGCAGGGTTCGTCGTGGAGCACCACATAACCTAAGCGACGGTTATAAACGTCCGACTCGTCTTCGGTCGGGTTGCCAAACAGCTTCACGAGGACGTTTATCACCACTACCCCAAGCAACGCTGCTGCTAAAAATACATAGAGGCCCATCGTGAGCAAAAGGCCGTTCCAGCGATGGTTCTGCGGATCGTCAAAATTCGCTGTTTTCGACCCCTATCGGCACGGGCCCAATCAGCACCTCCAGGGCTAGACGTCTACACTCTACAGACGGCACTGCTCGGGCACCGGCGTTGGCAGTGTAATTGGCACCGAAATTCCACGCACGTTCGGACGCGAATTCCGGTCTGCTACAGTCTTCCTGTCAACTAAGTACCTGAGTAACTAAGGTATCATTAGTCCAGTGAGGAGTGGCTGAGCACCGCAACGCGGTCGCAAGCAAGCGGTTTTGAGAAGCCTACGCGGCTTTGCGAAGCCTGGCTGTGGTGCGCCTGCTCCAGCACAGACAGCAGCTACTCGGCCAGCCCCACAGATCACCGCCACCTCGCCAAACCAGATAACGGCCACCACAGACTGGTGTCGTATAAATCCGGAAAAATAAGCATGCCTCTGGTCAGCTGCTCCGTATCAAACGGTCAACAACCACAATACCTACAAACGTCATCACAATGCATTCAGAGCACCATGCAGCAGACACTCGAAACTAACCAGCCATCGTGAAACAGCTCGCCTCGATTCGCAAACGGGCTGGATCTGATCCCAGAGGCATCCAATTTAGCGCAGCAGTGCTCACGATCTGTGCTTGTTGCCAGCTCGTAGGTCCAGATCTACTGCAACCACTAAGCCGTCGCCCAGCAACCGTATTTTCCTCCTCCTGGCGGTCGCTTTTCCGCTATAGCTCCCTCCACAGTGCTCTTCCGGGGGCCTGAGGCTCCACCAGCAGTGCCGGTGCGTTCTCCATCGCAGCACACTTCGAAACACGCGAAACCGTCACAATTCCCTCGATTTTTCACTTCGGCCTCCAGAATTTTCTTGATTCTGCTTAGATTAACTTTCTCAACGTCCAGCCACTCTTTGTCTCTTAACCCTTTGTGCCTTGTGTCCCACACTTAATCAAACGTGTTGTCTGGTACAACGTGAAACTTCCGAAGGGCACCCTCTCGACAACCTCTCCAGTCCATGCTTGTCACCGCCAGCTCGCACCACGGACCCAAATGTCTGCTCTTTTTTTTTGGACCCCTAGATATCTCTGGTCCTTGGACTGGTGCTGGGGACCCCCCTGGGCTATGGCTGTCTTCCCCTCGACCCCCTTTTCTTTTAAATTCTCCTCTGAATGTAACCTGCTTTGTACACTTCTGACTATTTCAACTCCTTCAGACTTTCATTCTTGATCAAAAATTCCTTACGTAACATCATCCAACTTTTAAACTTTGATAAAACAAAAATAGGGAAGGAAAAGTTTACCCTAAGAACCATTGTTCGTTAGAAGAAGGGAGGCTGCGTTACAGAGTGTATCATACGTCTAACACGTCCAGGGGTTTCATATCAACACACATCTACACGACGGGCTCGCTAAAAAACAATTCAGCCAGTTCACAAACATACCGTGCTCACTCCAGATCACACACACCACTCACATCACGAAAACCTATAAAAGTTAATTTCTACGTCAATCAACCAGCCAGCTAATTGCAATCATGATCAAATCCTTCAGAAGAAGCAAACGCCAGTCTAACTCGTCCACGTCGCCGAAGCACCTGATATCCAGAGTGGATAACTCAGAGGACTTCATCCTAGAGTCCCCGAAGAAGGTGATCAAGGCTTTGTATGATTACGAGCCGCAAGGCCCAGGAGAACTCAAATTCGTAAAGGGTGACTTTTTCCACGTTATCCACGAAGACTTCAACGACCTGGAGGGCCACAACGCTCACGGATGGTACGAAGCAACCAACCCAATGACGGGCTCCAAGGGAATGGTGCCAATCAGCTACTTTGAAGTATTTAACAGACTGAGGCCTGTGGCGGCCCAGGGAATCCACACGAACGGCAACATGAACGAAAACGGCTCTGCAAAGTCTACCCCACAAAGAAACCTGAACCAAACCCTTTATGCGGTCACACTATTCAGCTTCAAGGCTGAACGAGAAGACGAATTAGACATAACCCCAGGTGAAAATTTGATCATCTGCGCACATCACGAATACGAATGGTTCATAGCGAAACCAATCAACAGGCTTGGTGGCCCAGGCTTGGTTCCTGTTTCATATGTTAAAATAGTAGACTTGTTGAATCCAGGAAGCGAGGAACTGATCACCGCAAGTGATAACATAGTGCTTACTATAAATAACTTCAAAATTCCCACAGTCGAGCAGTGGAAAGACCAAACCGCTCGTTACCAAGCAAGTACAATCCCCTTGGGCTCAATAAGTAATAGCACTCCTCCTCCAGTGCTGTCAACCCTGCAGTTCTTCGACGTGAACGGATCAGGAACAAACCATTCTAATCGCTCGCTGTTGAGTTCATCCAATACTGCCATCTTAGAGGCTGGTGTAGAATCTTACCAATTGGACCATGGCAGGTACCAATACTTGGTTATTGCCAGATTATCAAACGCAAAAGTGCGTTACTTATACAGGTACTACCAGGACTTTTACGACTTGCAAGTCAAGCTTCTTGAGTTGTTCCCATTTGAAGCTGGAAAAATCGAAAACCTGCGCAGAATCATTCCTTCCATTCCAGGACCACTTATCAATGTTAACGACAGCATATCTAAGTTGAGAAGAGAGAAATTGGATTACTACTTGAGAAATTTGATTGCTTTGCCGTTGCACATTTCACGAAGTGAAGAGGTCTTGCATTTGTTTGAAGTGTTGGATAACGGTTTCGACAAGGAGTTTATGGATGATGGTGCGAACATTCGCAGGGTCAGCAAACCTATAAGCCAGCAGAGTAATTACCACCAAGATAGGTTATCGCAGTATCTGCAGCCCGGAGTAGGTCCGCCAGTTGCATCCAGCAACAACAATAACAATAACAACGGTAATCCTACTGATCGCTCGCGCTCCTCGCTGACTTCAAACACCTGCAACTCTACAATCAATACTGCAACTACAGAAAAACAGCAGCAAAAAGTCAAGGTGAAGTTTTACTATGAAGATGACATCTTTGTCCTTCTCCTTCCGTCAAACCTACGCTTACTTGACTTGAAAACAAAGCTATACAAGAGGTTAAACTTAGGAGATGACGAAGAGGAGTTGAGTTTGATGGCACTTTCGTCTGTACAGCTCTTCTTGAAGAATGATTTCGATGACTTCGTTGCCGAGAACGAAATTGGAAATGGAGACTTTTCGGATTTGCACAGAATGAAATTGAAAGAGTTTGAAGTAGACGACGAAGAAAAGTTCCAAGAAGTTTTATTTGATAAGTGCAAGTTGGTAATTTTGACTTAATTGAATCGAATAGCGATGCGTGTGACGAAACAGTATTTTGGAGTTTAAAGTGGTTAATTTTGCGCAGGGTATGTTATGATTAATTTGTGACGAAAGATCCGGTTGATTGCAGGACAAGCGATCATTCATGTTTAATAAGGAAAAGTATCTTGTATGTGGGGATGCATATTCTACGGGAAGTGCGGTGTTAGTAAGTTGTGGGCAATCTCATAGAAACACCAACGAATATCTAAGGATTCTACTACATATTCAAAGGCTTTAAGTTCGTTGCACTCTATGATATTTTGACCAAGCACGAGGATGGTTCGATGTACAAGTGATGACAATGCTACGACATTGGTTGGTTGATTTGGTCGAAGAACTTAGATTACAGCATGGTCCTCCTTTGGGCAGCTCATCTTCATGTCTCTGGCCACCCATTCTTCCTCACCACCACTTACACCGTTATCTTAAAATTATTTATTTACGTATGGCTCTTCTCTGCTCAGAAATGTATTATATTTTTCACCGAATTGTGCCGTTAGTGTAAACATCACCACAGATCGTCTTCCCCAGAATTTCATTGACAGCTTTGCAAAAAAAAGTATCAAAACAGTGCCAAACAAATGCCGAATAGAAACACCAAGGTGAGCCGATGGGGATGGATCAGATGGCTATGGCTGAACCAGCAGGCACAGAACACTGGTACACCCCTCGAGAGCAACGAAGCTGTCAACAACAAGACTCCCAATCCGTTTCTACGTACGGTAAATGTTTCAGAAGAGACTTCATTGATTAGACGAGAAGTTGCCTCTGAAACAGACAAACGTTTTCCTGCCGAGAAGGTTCCGCAAATAGACCTCAGTAGGAGGATAATAGTCAAGCGGAGGATACGAGAGCAGAACGAGAATTCGGATGGCGATACTATTGCAGACGTTCTAAGAAGAAGGCTAAGTAAAGAGGCCCGCAATAGAAAGAATCTAAGGAGGCAACAACAGACTACCAAGAGACGTTCTAGAATTCAAGAAGATAGTACATCCTCCGGGCTGAATGAACAGACGTCAACTTCAACTCTTGGACAATCAGCAAGGATAGATGCACCCTCCACAGATACTACGAGTAGGAGTCCCACAGGTCGGTACGAAAGATTGAGGTCAACGCGACTTCGGAAGCCAATAGCATTAAATACAGCAGACAATGCGATCGAAGTCTCGAGTGAATCTTCGAGCTCTGTTGAAGATAAAGACCATGAAACGGAGGGCTAGTGGAACAAGAAGTGCAATCTTATGAAACGTGAGATCATCAACTGGAAGGAAAACAAGAGAAAATGCTTCAAGTTCAAGCCTTATAATTAGGATGCATTTGGTAGTAGATGGGAGCGGCCCGATATCATTCGTCAAGGCAATACCTCTCTGGATCACTTTTAGTACTTCAATTGGCTCAGATGTAGGACCGCTTCAAGAGATCAATGGAGACCTATGGCTGGACGTCTCCCAAAAGGGCATGCCACTCGAATCGCTGACGTAGATCTCCATGAGGTGTTTCAATTGGTTCACCTATTGGTTTAACACAACACTCTGCACCCAGCTCCGACCATGTGTGGCTTGGTATACGTCACGTGCGCCTTTGGTATATATATTGATGAATTTGCAAGCAATAAAATTATTCAACCAAGCAACCAATATGATATCTCCTAAGTACTCAGCAACACACTACTTCTATCCTGTCAGGACTCTTGCCAGCGCCTCCAAGCCAATTGCACCCCATGTGGTCAATTTGTACTTGGACTATAATTGCCCATTCAGTGCAAAGATCTACACCAAGCTTCACACTTCGGTAATCCCCACATTACAGAAGTTGCACCCACACCAATTCCAATTCGTATTTGTCAATGTGGTACAGCCATGGCACCCAAACTCAGTATTGCTTCACGAGTTCCTGCTTGCTGTGGCTCAATTGTTAGCGGACGATCCAAACTCCAACGAGCTCTGGTGGAAGTTTTCGGGGGTATTATTCGATAACAAGGAGAGATTTTACGATACTTCAAACATCAACTTGACAAGAAACGAGATTTATGAACAAATCTACAGTGTAGTGAAGGATTTGGAATTACCATTCACAAAGGAGCAAGTTCTCAACAAGTTGACGATCAAGGAGTCTGCTGAACCAAGCAATGGTGGTAACGCTGCAACCAATGATCTCAAATACTTCACCAAGTACCACAGAAAGGCTGGAGTACATGTGACCCCAACTGTCAGTGTTGACGGAGTGGTTGATGACTCTGTATCCAGTGGATCTGAAGTCGATGTCTTGGTCAAGAAGTTTGCGGCATACTTGTGAAAGTTCAGAAGGCCTTGGGGTTTGTTCCATGACAATCGGCAAGATCAGGTATCTTGATCAACTGAAACTTTAAAGTCGAGCAAATAAGCTGTTACACCACCGTATAATTCGCTAGAATATATGAAGTAGCAATATTGTTTAACTATCTCCTTAATCTTTACAGTTTAGTATTTTCCATTGGACTTCTATTCTACAATATCTTATATCTATTCCTCATCGTCAGATTCATCATTGAACCCACCAGCTTCAACAGTTATGATGTTCTCGCCCAGCGATCCTTGGTACTTTCTAGCAAGTCTAGACGCACGGCCATTCAATTTGGCCTCTTCTCTTGCCCGCACTTGCAAGTCCTTCAACTCGGTTCTGAAGGTATTCCTAACAGCTGCATTCGAGAATGAATCCCATAATTTGAGGGCTCCACTAACACCACCAACAGTCAAGTTACCGGCGACTTCAACATCTCCAGCAAAGGAAGAAGTAAGAACATTACCAACACCAAAGTCACGAGACAAAACCATCAGCGGACTGTTTGTCCCAGCTTTCCACATCTTGAGTGTCTTCTCTCCCATGGCACTAGTAATGAACATTCCTGGAATGTGGGCATTCACATTCAAAGAAGAAATACCAGCGTCGTGAGCGTGCAAAGTCCAAATAGGCTTTGTATCGTTACGAATGTCAAAGCAATAGATATTACCATTGTCAGTACCAGCGTAGAACGATTCAGGAGCAAAAACACCTCCCCAAACCACATTTTCAACTTCTTCTCCAGAAGAAACCTTGTAGCTCTTGGTCATGTTTGCCAGGTCTTCGATTCTAACATCGGAAACACCAGCAGTACCGTCATACCCACCAGTAAGTAAGATCGACGATTCTGAATGGTGCCATTGCGATGACGAAACGGTTTTATTATTGTGGATTTGTTGGAGGGAACGAGCAGCAACACCTTGAGCGATATCCCATAATTTTACGGTGTGATCGGCAGAAGTAGATGCAAGTACAGATCTGTGAATTCTGTTGTGACTTAAAGAAAGAACGGCATCTGTGTGATGAGTAGTGACATGAGTGAGGTTCTTCTTCTTCTTCTTTTTACTGCTAAGTCCTGCCAACAGGTTTTTGTCTGGTTCTCCCAAGATCATATCTGGGAATGCCTTATCGATGCAGTCTAAGTTCCAGATTTCGATCTGGGGATCAAAGGTACCAATTGCAGCAAAGTTACCAATGTTATCGCCGGCAGACGACTGACCAACACGGTAGTTGACCCATTCAACGCACAATGGGAATGCAGGCAACATAATATCGTGATGAACGTACAAGTTAGATTCTCTAACTAAACCCTTGGCAACATCGGCATCTAACTTATCTTCTTCTTCTTCTGGTGAGCCATCTGGAGCTCCAGCACCGTCATCGTAAACGTAAACATCTAAGTATGAGATTTCGTCTTCAGTTCTGGTAGCGAGGACTAAGTTATCACTAGGGTATATCTGCAATTCTTTCTTGTCTTCCTGTTCGTCATGTTCCAGCGGAAGGGTCAAGTATGGGTCGGAACCATCTTCATTCTGGTGGAACTTCACTTCTTTTGACAAACCTGGGAACATGGAGACTTCTTCACCTTCACTATCGTCTTCTTTATCATAGTCTTCGAGGTTGTATGCAGCAAGGTCGTCATCGATTTCGACCTGGTTTTTGAGCGAAGATCCGCTCTTGCTAGCTGGAGCAGATTCGGATTCACTGGTTTCCTCCATCTCAACTTCCTCATCTTCTTCTTCGCCGGCTTCTTCCCTAGCCTTAACTAACCCTTCTTGGGCATCGCTCAACTTTAATTTGGCCATTTCGTTGATTCTGTCCATCTCCACATCGTCCAATTCGTACTGTTCGGGGAATTCCGACGCAAACCCACGAGGGACCCATGTGCTTGAAGAAATCATGGTTAACTGCTTTAAGGTGTGAGTTTATAGAGAACTGAGATAACTTTTAGGTGATGAGATGCCATTGGAAAAAATGAAAAGTCGTGGCTTGGACCAAAACTATACCTCTTGAATCGGTCTACATTTAGATTGAATTGAAGCATATCCTAACAAAGCATTTTTCCACGACATACAGCTACATCAGTGCCCCTTGAAACGTACAATGCAGAGGGCTTGGCTACTATTACAGTCCTTCTCGGTGAGCGCAGAGTACTTTTTCCAAAATTTTCCACTGCTCATAACCTGTTAAATACGATTTCATGGAGAAATAGTTTCAGATGCCCATACAATTTGCAGCATCGTGCTCAAATCTAGCATGCCTATAGTATTGACATATTTAAGAGGAGTTGAATAAGATATTAATCTTTATAATAGAATTCTTCCTCAGCAACTTCAAGCAAAAGCGATCTACAATAAAACCACCCCGACTCCACTAGTTGAGTCTTCTAAAACTTCCTTAGTCTGCTTATCAACACCAGCATCCAAGGGCCAAGTCTTGTAGTTAAATAAGTAATAATTAAGGAACCCATCTCCAGCACCGAATTTCAAGTCTTTGATAAAGTAGGTGTTGTCTTGGGTAGTTAAACAATTGAAAACATCCACACCAAACGACTTGGCTGTTATTAACACATCCCCCATTAACGAGGCAAGACGTTTCTTGATGTCGGTCAGCTTTGTGGCGTAGTAATACAAATAACCAATTCCCAACTCAGAGTGTGCTTCATTACCAAGCACAGTGAATGGGAGAAGATAGTACGAGACGAAGTCTGTGATTTCACCGTCTTTCTCCACTACGTAGGTTTTGATAACACTTGAGTTGCCTTGGTCCAATAACCAATGGCTCAACTCTTCCTTGGTGAATATCTGAACTAAGGCAAACTTCTTTTGGTATGAGTTTAACAAAGCGTGGATCTCATCGATATCGGCCGAGGTTGCAGGACGTAACCCCGCAGTCTTGGTAGCTGAGGGCAAAGCATACTGAGCAGCCATTGACAGCTTAGTTTCATGCTGTGGCAAATGTGAAAATCCAACATCGTGCAACTTTGCCCAATTCAAAGGACGGTGAGTGTAACGACAAGACGCTACAGGCGATGGTAACACCACTCCCGCAGTGTAAAGGGCCTGCCAGATGTCTTTCCTGTTGACCCTACGAGTGATCTCCTTGATCAAAATCGGAGCCAAACGCTTTTGTCTTAACTTCTTGTGAACACATAAAAAGTTGATTTCAACACTTTTGATCTCACGTTGCAGCTTGTTCAAGTGAAGTATTATAGGAATGGCTGAAATGAAGGCAACAAGCTTTCCGGTGGCTTTCACTCTGACACCCACATACCAGTCCTTTTGCCATCCTGGTGGCTGCATTGCCCACCGCAAGAACTCGTGCGAGTACTTGAAACGGAACGTGGCATCTTGATCTTCCACATAGTGTTCATATAGTAACTGGTACACTTCCTCTAATTGCGAGTCACTGGTTATGTCGACAGTCGACCATTCGAATTCTCCCAACAATGGGAGCGGGTCTGCTGGTATATCCGACGCCAACTTGGTTTCGATAGGACCCTCCAGGTCGATCTTAACTCCCAAACTTGGCACAGGCTGGGTTTTCCAGAACTTGTAGTCTTTCATCTGCTTTTGCTGGGTTTCATTGAGGTTTTCTCCAAGAGAGAGAAGTTTGAGGAGCTCGTCAATAGACTTTTTTCCAGGTGTAACCGAGGTGCCAGTGGCCACCGTACCGTCGACCTCTTCAACAGGGCTGTTATCCGTATTCTTGTCTGACATACCACTTGACGAAAGAGCCAACAAATAATTGAAATGTGTTTTTTTCTGAATACTGCGACTACAGAGCCCACCAAAAGGAGGGGAGGTGCTACGGAGCTTAGGTGAGCCGTTCCGGAGCCTTCACCAAGTAATTGTTCTGGTGACCACAAGTAGTTTAAGTATTGCGTACTCATAATCCACTTTAGGTTTACCTAGGTTAAAAATGGCCCAAAATGGTGCCAATTTCGAGTTTAAAACGTTCATGTGCACCGATACTTCAGCAAAATATCAAGAAGAAGCCGAACGACTCTTCTTTGACAACTACAGCAGCTTAAACAACCTGAAATGTTAGCAATATTAAGCGAGGGTCGTAACTAACTGACAATATTAGTTTGGTCTTTTTGTTCTTCAGAACTTATTTTAAGGAACTTCGTTTCTATGTAAATAGCTGCAAAAAGTCCAATTTCGATTGCCAAATTGGACTGAAAACGGCCAGAAATTCACACACTGGTCTAAAACCAAGACAGTGGCCTTGCAACCGCCCATACTGCTCGTATCAACCAAAAAAATGATGTTTTCTTCAAAATAGTCGGGTTTCAACATACCAACTCCAACATCTAGTCCGCTATATAGATTGGTGAATTGCAAAAATATACCGCACCAAAATATGAAATCAGCACCCTAGGACTAACTAATACACCACACCATGGTTTTAAATAAAAGCAAGTGGGACCGCAAGGCGAAGTTCCAGTACATGAAGAAGCATGGAATACTTCCAGCAAAGAAAGAAGAAGAGACAGTCAGACCAAAATGGTCAAGCAAGAGCTCATCTAGAAATGATAGCTCCAAGATAATATTGGAAGACTCTGAAGAGGAAGACGACGACGAATGGGATGAAACTGACGATGCGTTGCTAAAACACTTCTATCCACAGTTGGGAGAGGAATTGAACGACTCTCAGAAGGCGAAGCTCAAGCAGCAGATATTGGAGGAATTGGAGTTGCAGAAGAATGAAGAATTGGCGAAAGATAACGATGCAGAAGAACAAGAACCAGGTGCAGACGTCGAAGAAGGTGTGGAAGAAGACGGAATATACCTTGGAACAAAACCTAAGGAAGTTGCCTTGACACTTGAAGAAATGATTTCCGCGTCGTCTGGCTCTGTATCAAGTAGTAGGAAACCTCGCAAGCTACTCTCGAATAAGATATCGGACAACTTCTTGGAAGAGTACGGCTTGGAAGACTACTCCAAGTTGGTCAAGAATGACGACTATAGTGCTTACCTGGCTAAGCAGAAGAGCAGGAACGTGAACGATATACCAGCCGATGAGCTTGACGGATTCTTAATTGGAGAGTCCGTACTCGATGCGCCAAAGACTTATGCTTTACCGGTTCTCACCGAAGAAGAGAGAACAGCCAACGAAGCTCGCTTGGCCAAAGTTGAGCAGCAAAGACTATTTGACCAAATTAGAACCAAATTTGCACCAGCCAACAAGGTCAAGAACAATGTTTTGGAAATCAACAATATCACGGATACGAACTACTTGAACAACAAGATTGTCGATTCGGGAAAGGTTGAAATCACGGATGAAGAGCTAAATGAAGATTTGAATGCATTAGGAATAGATTTGGGGCCACAAGAAAACTCAAATAAGGTACCAGAAGATACAATCGAAGATCTTCTCTCGGTGTCTGCAACATCAGCAAGAACGGCGAAAGAGAATAAAAGAGTTCCACTTTCAATTCCAGAGCTGGACAAGTCATTCCTTGATGATTTACTTGGGTAAGTCAGAATCTTGATTGAGGAGATCCTGCTGTTGTACACGAGGAGCCTACTGTTGCTATTAATACTCCTTCAGTCATAAACCAAGTAGGAGAGACCCCTCTGAGATCTGAAAAGATATCTGAACAATTTAGTAGAAGACTTCTAAATACGGGCACAGTGGGCACAGAAACAAGGAAGTTGACTCACAATTTAAAGCAGAAACATCAACCTGAAATCTATCACAACACATGCCTCATTTTCGGTATAGTCACTATAAGGTTTATGTCTCTTTGGTGGTTCCAAAGACAGAGCAATGAATTGCTGCAGAACCCACCAGGTCACGTGCACCACTTATGTCAATCGATAATACAGAATCTAATATAATGTTTCACAACTTTCCTCTATTTGCCACTATTCATACCATGACTGTCGATCGCAAGCCTGAAGATCTGGAAGCTGTTCGTTTGTTTGAGGCTGCCGCCGAGAAAGAGGCCAATGGGAATATCTCCGACGCTCTTGGCCTCTATAGACAAGCTTTCAAATTGAATCCTAAGGTGGATTTGATGTATAGAGCAGACATTATCCCGACCAAGTTGACCAACCACAAGCGACTTGACGAAGAAATAGTTAAAAAAATTGACGTGGAGAAACTAATAGAGAGCTTTCGAGACTTGGAGATGACTCAGGGAGTTCAACATTTAAGCAAACAGGATTCACAAGGAAATGGCGACTTGGAGGAAAGTGAGAGCCATAAACAGCCGGAATCCAAGTTCATGAACTTGCCTCACGAAGTGATGTTCAGATTGATAGATATCCTTTTGTTGGTTGATGGGGAGGGTTGGCTTGCCTTGCTGATGACGTGCAAGGAGAATGCCTACATGGGATTTGGAAGAAAAGAGGTATGGCGAAAGCTTTGTTTCTTGGTTTATTCCAAGCAAATTTACCAGGAGAATGTCTCAGAGGTAGACCCTGCAGTGCTACCAGAGGTGGTGGTGTTGGAAGATAATGAGGATGACCCTGAAGACGAAGATGTGGTAAAGCCACTGGAAGATTTTGCTGTGCCATTAGACCAATACAAAATGCTACCGCAATACCTGTCTTGGAGGAACATGCTCCTGACCCGTCCATTCGTAAAGTTCATTGGTTGCTACATTAGTACAGTCACTTACCACAGTGAAGGAGGAAAGTCTGAATTCTCAAGCAGTTGGAGCAATCCTATACGCTCAATCACGTACTACCGGTACCTCCGGTTTTATCCTGATGGCACAGTCGTGAAAGTTCAATCTGCATTAGAACCCCAGAGTGTAGTGAGTCATTTACTGAAGTTCAACTCAGCAAAAAGCATCCCCCAAGTTGGAGGTGGCGGGTCAACCAGCGAAGGCCACCGCATATACCACGGCACATGGACTGTGTCTGCGGACGGAGAAATTCACGTAATCATAAATAACGGGTCTGTTCCATACTATGTTTTCCATTACTTCTTCCGCATAAAACTGCTTGGGAAGAACAGGCATGGAAAGCTAGCGTGGGTCCGTTACTTTGCAATTAGGAAAAGGATGTCTGAAGATGATGACAGAGAAGGAGAGGAATCTCTTTTCACCTTGAAGAATGAAAAGCCGTTTAAGTTTCTGAGGGTCAGAAGCTACACGGTAAACAACTGATAGTATTAAAACAAAATCTGGAGAACACATGATTTGAGCTTTAGTGCGGTTAAGGAATTACATAACAAGTAATAAAAATGAGCAGCAGACTTGGCGGTATCGATTGAGGTGGGTTTTGCATTGCCAAACCTACTCTCCGTAGGGTTCCATTTTTTTGCACCCAAATTCTGCAATTGGAGAACAATTAGGCCGTTTAACATGGTACCCGAACAAACGAAGCACTCATTAACAACAGCGTATCCATATCCGCTTTAGAATACATAGATACAGTAAATACATCAACCTAAGCTTTCGAATAGTCACGTACTGATCGAGTCTTCAAGTAGTAACGAGACCTAGTCATAAATGTCGCCACTATTCGTCGAGCCAACGAAAAAAATAGAGACGACATTTCTAACCCTACCTGCAAATTTTTTCACATCATCTTGAAAAAGTCTTCTTCAACAACCAAATCAAGGCACCAATCCCAACATGTCCCGATTCTTTGTTTCGGGTTACACCTCAGACACCTCCTCTGAAGAGGAAGACTTGTTAAGCTCTTCTGATGAAGAATTGCTTTCTCAAGAATCTACCGACTCTGAGTTCGCCAACGGATCGTCCGACGAAGATGATGACGCTAGCGACGACGAAACACCATCAGGCCCATCGTACTTCCTCAAGAAGTCCTACTTGAAGGGTGCTGGAGGTGATTCAGACAGTGAATCAGAAGACGAACACCCTAAAGTGGTCAAATCAGCCAAAGACAAACTTTTGGACGATATGAAAGAAGCCATCGAAGGTATTAACGTAGCCAAACGTACCAACCAATGGACCACAGTTTTGACTGAGTTTGACAGGTTAGGAAGATTGCTCAACAGGGCCAACCAGCAAAACATTGGTACTCCAAAGTTCTATATTGCTTGTTTAGGTGGATTAGAAGACTACATCCAAGCCACCAACGAGAATGAGAGAGCTGAGAAGACTTTAAACGCAGCAGAGTCGCGTGCCTTCAACACAACCAAGCAGCGTGTTAAGAAGCAGATTAAGGAATGGGGTGCACACTACGATTTGTTCAGAGAAGAACCAGAGTTGTTTGAACTGGACGAACCTTTAGATGAGGAAGCAAGATCCACAGAAGCTGCAGCTGCAGCCGCATCAGCAGCCGCTGAATTAAATGCCAACCGTATCTTGTCACCTGTATTCACCACCTTGAAGGCAATTGCCGAGACTCGTGGTAAGAAGAATGTCGACAGAAGTGAGCAAATCTCAGTTTTGGAATCCTTATTATCCGAAACTTTACCAGGTGGAAGCGTTTTCGAACTCATCTCTATCTACCAGATGTTATTGTCCATTCGTTTCGATGGTGTTGCACAATGGCACAACAATGAAAAGCTGATCAACGACCTTTTATCACTCTTGGAAAAGAATGTTGGCACTTATGAATTATCTGAACTGGGCTCTGTCACCGATGATATTGATGTTGAGCCAACTCCAAATGAGCAAGGTGTAAAGGTCCTTTTCGGTTCCGTTACATCTTTAATCGATCGTTTGGATGATGAGTTCACCAAATCTTTACAGCAAACAGACCCTCATTCCCTCGAATATATTGACCGCTTGAAGGATGAACCAACAATGTACAAATTGATAGTCCGTGGTCAAAATTATGTCGAATTAATTACTCCAGAGGAAGCTCGCCCACAATCCGAACAATTAGCTCGTATCGTGTCTCGTCGTTTGGAACACCTCTACTACAAACCAGACCAATTGATTGCATTCACCGATTCAGACCCTCGTGAATTAGTTGAGAACTTAGTTCACTTCTTGACGACACATGCTAACGCAGCATATGAAAAACATGCCGTCTTATCGCTCGTGTACTACTACGCAGTCAATAATGATTACGAGCTGGCCAGAAATATCTTCACAACCGCAAAGGTCCACTCCGGGATCAACCACGCAGAATCTGCCTTACAAATCCAGTATAACCGTGCCTTGGTTCAACTTGGCCTTTCTGCCTTCCGTGCTGGCGCTGTAGAAGAGCTGAGCCGCATCTTAACGGATCTTATCAACTCCCAACGTTCTAAGGAACTCTTGGGACAAGGTTTCAACACTAAGTACCCTAACCAGGCCACTACTGGTGAAAAACTCAAGTTGTTACCATTCCATCAACATATTAACTTAGAATTGTTGGAGTGTGTTTACATGACCTGTTCTTTATTGATTGAGATTCCTGCTATAGCTGCTGCTAATGCTGCTGCCGCTGCTGCAGGTACAGGTGCTTCTAAAGACCTGAAACGTAAAACACCAATTAAATCCTTCAAGAGCAAGTTGGAGTTCCATGATAAACAATTTTTCACTGGTCCTCCAGAGAGTATCAAGGACCACATTGTGCACGCACTGATTGCATTACAAAAGGGTGACTGGTCGAAGTCATATGCTTTATTATCGCTGATTAAAATCTGGAAATTGTTGCCAGGAAACGAAGGCTTGTTGAGCATGTTGAGGGGGAAATTACAAACCGAGGGTTTGAGAACTTACATCTTCCTGTACAAGGGAGTCTTCACAAACTTATCCATTGCCAAGTTGGCCAAGCTCTTTGAGTTATCCACAGCTGAGGTTACTTCGATTTTATCTAGCATGATTGAGCAGAATGAAATTGCTGCTTCTATCAACGAAGAGGGTACATTTGTTAAGCTCACTTCCGCAGAGCCAACCAGACTGAGATTGCAAGAATTGGCAATTATCATGAACGAGAAGGTAGGTTTGTTGACCGAGAAGAATGAGAAGACAGGCTCGAATGGATTCGGGAAGAAACCACAAAATGGTCAAAGCACTGGAAATAACAACCAGGGTAACCAGAGTAACCAAAAGGAGCAGATACACGAGGATGTTGTTAGGTTTAGATGCGCTAATGTTTCGGCAACGAATGATGAATTCCAGTCGACCGTTTAGAAAGAATATATGTTGTATTTTCATCGCTGTAGGCACAACTTAGAATGTATGTCAGTGAGGTCATATACTTGGAGTTGGTGGTACTATTTAGACAATTGTTCAAGTTGAAGTTCTAACCGTATTCTTTGGGTGCAAAATGAGTTTCGTGAGGCAAGGTTACTTCGATGCTACTGTAGTGGAGCTGTTCAGAGAGTCATACACTTATACCTAACTTCCAAGTTGTTCATGAGTCGGACCAGTTCCTTTGTCAACTCTTTATACTGTCTGTTTTAAAGACGAGTTCGAACTGAGACAAATTTGCAGCTATTCACTCTCTACAGCTGAGCCAACTCCACACTTGTACTCGTAGGTCGTACCAAACTCTACTTCTGTACATAACTTTACAAAACCAGAACTTTATATCTTTGGTAATATGCCAATCTGCATAGTATGTAGCCAGAATAGTGGCGGGACTGTGGTTGGAGTTCTCTGTTCTGGAGTCTTGATATCCAAAATCGATCCGCGATGCCATCTGAAAAATCCTTACTAAGAAAATACAACTTCATTCTATTCGCTACTAATATCAAATCCACACCATGAGCAAGCCACTTAAAGTAAGTGCACTCTGTGAGCTATGTCATGCTCGGAAGGCCATAGTTAAGAGACCCAAAAACCTCCAGAAACTTTGCAAATCGTGTTTCTATGTTGTATTTGAAACCGAAATCCACAACACCATCACCGATGCCAAGTTGTTCTCACCAGGAGACAGTGTTGCTATAGGTGCTTCAGGAGGTAAGGATTCCACAGTCTTAGCATCTGTTCTCAAGCTATTAAACGAGCGTTACAACTATGGCCTAAGGCTAGTATTGCTCTCTATCGATGAAGGCATTAAAGGTTATAGAGATGACTCGCTTGCCACAGTCAAGAGAAACCAAATACAATACGAGATGCCCTTGGAAATCATTTCCTATAAGGATTTATACAACTGGTCGATGGACGAGATCGTCAGCTGTGCTGGGATAAGGTCTTCTTGTACCTATTGCGGAGTCCTACGCAGACAGGCCCTTGACAGAGGTGCAGCCAAACTTGGCATCAACCATGTAGTGACAGGGCACAATGCAGACGACATGGCGGAAACAGTATTGATGAACTTGCTCAGAGGAGACACCGCTCGTTTGGAGAAATCATGCACCATTATAACGCAATCCTCAGGGTCTCCCATCAAGAGATCCAAGCCATTCAAGTATACATACCAAAAAGAGATTGTTCTTTATGCTCATTATAAGAAGTTGGACTATTTCTCGACTGAATGTACCTATGCCCCGGAAGCATTCAGAGGAACTGCCCGTGAACTCCTCAAAGCATTAGAAGCTGTGAGACCATCATGTATCATGGATATCATTTACAGTGGAGAGCACTTGGTGTTAGCTCCAAAGAAGAAGAAGTTAACTGTTTCATACAAGAACAAGAAAAAGGCAAGCGATGAACAGGAGATCAATGCTGACGGCTCTGTGCTGCTTCAAAAGATTGAGTATAAGGATGGTAATCGTTGCGAGCTGTGCGGCTATTTGTCCTCCAATAGAATATGTAAGGCATGTATGCTATTGGCTGGGTTAGAGATGAACAGGGCTAAAGTTGGAATAGAGGGTAATACTGCAGTTGATGGTGCTGCCAAGCTTGGGAAGACACTCGAGCAACTCAGTTTTTGATAGAGACTTTCAGAATGGAATTGGCATATATCTACTTCAACTCTTCAATATCCAGTTAGTGAATCCTCATAAAATCATTTCTGAAAATATGAATACATTGGCTTTACAAGTCGGAACTGTCGCTGCAGAGCAGTACATTAAAGCATACTTAATTACCTCTGTATAAATGAGTAGCACTGGCTTGGTTAGTGCTGAAAACCAAGGTCTCAGCAATAACAGTGTTTTGCTTTCTAGTCAAACCAAATACAATAATTTCAGCAATATCAACTGCAACCAATGGCTCAGTTCCTTCGTAAACAGCCTTTGCCTTAGCAGCATCATTCTTGAAACGAACAAGAGAGAAGTCAGTTTCAACATTACCTGGGTCAATTTCCAAAACTCTGATACGGGTGTTGATCAATTCCTTTCTCAAGACTTGGGAGAATGCTTTTACACTTGCCTTGGTAGCACAGTAGATACCTCCACCAGGGTAGGCATCTCTACCGGCAATTGAGCCCAAGTTGACGACATCACCGGAGTTCTTCTTCTTGAAGATTGGCAAAATCGCTTGTGTCAAGGTGATAAGACCCAAAACGTTAGTGTTGAACATACCCGCGATATCTTCAGGCAAGATCTCTCCGATTGGATCTCTACCAAGAGCCAAACCAGCGTTGTTGATCAAGACGTCGACATCGGCGAATTCCTTAGGAAGTCCGGAAACGAAAGGTTGAATAGTGGCAATGTTAGAAACATCGAGCGAAACAGTGTGAACCTTAATACCCTTGTACTCGGCAAGCAATGAGTTGGCAAGCGCATCCAACTTGTCCTTTCTTCTAGCAGTGAGGATCAAGCTGAGGTTACCGTTAGCAGCTGAAGCCAATTCCCTAGCAGTGGCTTCACCAATGCCGGCCAGGGCACCGGTAATGAGCACAATCTTGTTAGCCAATCTTTTAGCAGCGCTTGATCCGTAAGACATTTCGTTGGAGGTAGAAAGAGAAAGTGTCCAAAGTTCGTATGATTAATTCGTTAAAATTGCGAAAACCTGTGGCTGAGAGATTGCGCTAGAATTCAGCCATTGAGTCATCGTGGTGCGATAGGTTACAGAAGCAGTTGGTGATGGCACGCGATTTGTTGAAGTGAACTCGGAAGTGAACGAATCAGCTTTAAAAGTGAACTCGAATTCGGTCTTCATCAGTTTATTCAGTTTAAGTAGGAACTGGAAAGCTTAAATAAGTACGAGCTATATTTAATCGGATCCCCAGATTCAGCTTCCATATCGAGTTCACCGCATTGTGAGCGTACAACTCAGCGATGCAATACACCTCATTTGATGATGAATGCTCCCAGTATTTCACTTTGAAGCTTACAAATACTACGATTCCTGATATATATAATGTATTAATGACTACCATTAAACGATCAACAACACAACTCTCTCAGGTTGACCCCAAAGAATATCGCATTAACCCCCAAAACGATTAGTAGAAGGTGGATGGGCGTTCGTGAGAGTACAACTTGGTGAACTTTTGGACTCTGTGTGGCAATGGGAACTTCAAGTCCTTGGTCAAGAATTGCTTAACGTATTGTCTCTTGACATCTTCAGTCTTTTCCAATTCAACGACCTTCAAGATATGAATCGATCTAAATCTAGCTCTGTGTCTAGCAGCCAAGTCTTGGTACATGGTCTCAACGGCACCAACTCTGGTGACATCTCTGTATTCCTTGTACATGTTGTGGATACCAGATCTGGAGTCGTATCTGATCCAGATACCGAAGTTCTTAACCTTGGTTGGACGAGCTTCAGAGATCAAGTTGACAGAGACAATTTCACCGGAAGATGACTTTACCTTGTGCAACTTTTGTAAAAAGTACCAGTATCTGGACTTGGCAACAACGGTGTTTGGGGCAAAGATTCTCATTCTGAACAACTTTGGTTCAGAAATGTGTTCCGTAGGGAGACGACGACCGATAACCTGATATTCGTTTAATCTAGACATTCTTGATGGGTTAGTATAAAGCTTTTTCAAATTGTGTGGGAGCGAAGAGCAGCTCAAATTACAGTCTCATCTAGAGGGCTTCACCCTGCTTCTGAGTCTCATGTCTTCTGTTACAGTTGATGCTTCAACTGCTATGCTTGCACTGCTCCAGCTCTCACGCTATTCATCGTCACATACTTGTTCGTTGCTGAATCTATAACAAAGGAGAAGTTAGCAAGTTTTTCAATAAGTGTACTTTTTTTTCCAGCTCAGTGCAAACCGTGAGCAGTTCATTCAGAGCCGTTCTCAGTAGTGCAGTTGGGGTCTCGATATTCGAAAAATTTTCGCGCAAGTGTGCAGGTCAATATTTAAGGTTTCAAGCCCTAGGGCACGTGTGATGCCCTAACGCACTGTCTCAGCTATGTGGGCGACTATGAGATATGGGTTCAGTGTCGACCAAGCATGATAGCAGAATACGTTGTGACAAGCATCGATTGTAGACTCTTAGAATAGAGTAAGTTTAGTACTCCCACCTAATAGCTATATTCTTGAAAGATGTACTTCAACTGCAAAGTACAAACAAGCCAGAATTGGGTCGAAAGAATGGTTCCGCTTCATTGACAGCAAGCAATGAACATGATATGTCTCCATTCGTCTGCCGCTACTCACTCCATGTCTCTCCGTATATGTCTCTCTCTCGCGACCCAGTGCCTTTTCTAAACCCAACGTCTCTTGCAACCCCAGTTTCTATCCCAAAATCGGTATTTTGTCCAATGCGTACATTTTGCACCCAAATTCAGAAACGCAAACTTGATCGATATCGAATAAGGGAAGATGAAAAGCCCTTTCTACATTATTGATTCTTGCAAGACACTATCATGTATATATTTCCTGTAATATTTCATTAATCACTATTTAATGCTTCTTGCCATTTTATATTCCCTTATTATTTCTATTCATTCATTCACAACTATTGCACCTTCTTCTGCTTCAACTCCCTGGCCTTTTTGGCACCCACTCCGGCTTCCGTATCAAGCCAGTAGTCTAACCATCTGAAAGAACTAGCGTAGTTACCAATGAAGTAGTGGTGATGCAAATCGTGGTGCTCAGCTCCAGCCCAGAATGGTAACCAATGGTGCAACGACCAAGGGAAATCGTATCCAGAATGGGCATCCACAGCTTGCATTAACCTCAAGATGATCCAAATCATAATAGTGAACAAATGCAACTCTGGCCAGTTCTCGTTCTTCTGACTGAGATAGGCGTACAAGATTGGGAATCCAACGGTTCCAACACCCAAGGACATGACCTCTGCTGGGTGTGCGTACTCTGCGGCGAATCCAAATGGTGCCGCATATCTATGGTGTTGCTTGTGAATGTTCTTGTAAAACCAGCCAATGTGAAACAATCTATGGGCCCAGTAGTGCCACATATCTTCACACACGAAGAAAATTGCAACCTGAGCAGCTATCACAGTCCAGCTAGGGAACGGAACCAGAATGGAAATATTCAAAGACGAGCAAAGTGGGTGGAATCCCCAGATTGGTAACACCTCAACCAAGAAGTGCAGCTTGAGAACTGCCTTGAAGCACTCCCATTGCTCTGCGTCAGTGGGGATCTTGGTAGGCTGCAACTTCCACTTGCGAAAGTATGGTGTTTTATCAATGATGTACCACGGAACACATCTACCGAAATAGAAGATCTCGTGGGTAAGGAAGAAAAGGAGCCCAGTAGCAAATGACTCGTTACCTATGTACTGGTACCACGAGAGCCATAGGTTTTCAAAGACATTGAAACGGCTTTCTTTTAGCGTTTGATAGGTGGTCAAGAAGTCAGTAGCGTTCGACATGATGAGCTTGAATACTGTTTACACCACTAACCACGCGACCAAAGAGCGGTATTTATACATCCTACGGAATCCTACAGAATCCTACACAACGCCATTACAGACCATTTTGCAGCCTGTCAGCTCATTTTATGGTTCGAGGAACGAGTTCCGCACAATGTGCAGGGTCTGTGTTGTCGTTTACAGGCCGCAGTCGTACGGTGTTTTTCACGGGAACGAGCTGAGTACAAAAACAATAAGGACGTTTTACGACAGTCCTAGGACCAGGAAGGTAGCGATTCTTAACGTTGGTCGGAAGCGTGACTCAAACGACGCCAGCTTCTATTTTGAGTGATCCTTATTTAGAATTTATTTGGTTACTAGCCAAATTTAATGGCTGCGAAACTTTGCTATAGACGTTAAAAGATTGAAAAGTTGAATACATGAGACGTTTAGTTTATGAAATGCTTTAGTACTCATATGTTAAATAATAATAAACCATTCCCTAACTTTCCAAGATTCTGTCTACATCGAGAAGTTGAATTGGCTTTTGTAAGTGATTGTTCAAATATAATAGATTTCGGTGAAAATCAACCAAAAGTTGCAATAACCAGAATTTGCTACATGAAAGAACTACAGTATTAATGCACTTATCCAATTTTATTTTGTATTCATATACCCTCTCGTAAACTCAAATTATTCCTCTACAAAACACGCTCCTTTGGCAAAATATCAACCAACAAACTGTTGTTCACACTGGCCAACTGCAACCCGTTGGTTCTTCTGTACTCATCGATGTTTTCAAAGAACTTGTCGAACAAGAAGGCGGTATCCTCTGGACCACCCTTGGCTTCAGGATGGAATTGTGTGGAGAAGATAGGCTTGTACTTGTGTATCATACCTTCGTTACTCAAATCATTCAAGTTGGTGAAGTATGGCAACCACTCGTCCTTGTCTAAGGTTTCAGCATCAACAGCGTAACCGTGGTTCTGAGATGTGATGTGGCATTGACCGGTTTGCAAGTCTAAGGCAGGTATGTTATGTGCTCTGTTACCGTACTTCAACTTGATGGTCTTGGCACCACTTGCAAGGGCAAGCAACTGGTGGCCCAAACAGATACCAAAGATTGGCAAATCGTGGTACTGCTTCATGGTGTTTTTCAAGTTTGCGATGGTTGAAGAACAGTGGGTTGGGTCACCAGGACCGTTGGAAATGAAAATACCGTCAAACTTGTTAGCGATTTTGTCAATTGGGTAGTTGTATGGGAACACAGTAAGCAGGGCACCTCTTTCAACGAGACAACGCAAGATGTTTTCCTTGGCTCCACAGTCCAAGACAGCAATGTGGATATTCTTGGAGAACTCAGGAGGGCAAGCAATGTGGAATGGGGCCTTGGTGGTCACCTTGTGTACCAAGTTGACGGAACCAGGGTCTTCAAATGCAGCGTCTTCATCGGCATCGTAGGTCTCACCAACGGTGATCTTGGCCAACGAGGAACCTTGTTCTCTCAAGTACGACACCAACTGTCTGGTGTCAACTCCAGTGATGGCAGCGACACCGGATCTTTGGCACCATTGCTGTAAAGACTCCACAGCAGTCCAGTGGGAGTACTCCAAGGCAGCGTCGGCAACAACTATACCAATGCACTGAACACTTGGACTCTCCATGTACTTCAACAAGTTGAAGTGGTCACGTTCAGTCAGCGATGGCACACCGTAGTTACCAATCAATGGCTGTGTGAAACATAAGATTTGTCCCAGGTACGAAGGGTCGGTCATACTCTCAGGGTACCCAACAAGAGAGGTGGTGAAAACAGCTTCTCCACTCACGTTCTTGTTGGCTCCAAAAGAGTACCCAGCAAACACTGGACCGTTCTTGATGGTCAATGTGGCTCTGTCCAACAGCGAAGTCTTGTTGAACTGTGCGGCGGACGCCAAGAACCTTCTGGCAAGGGTCGAGCTTACTGACTTGAGCTTGTAACCGTTAATCATTGTGGACTGTGATTTGAAAAATTTTCACTAAAAATCTTCGAGGGGGATCGTTTTATATTTATACCAACCCCATCTAGAAACACATGTCCGCTAACTACTGCGGATAGGATGTAAAAAATATCCAGATTGCGAATCGCGGTTAATGAGTTTTTTTTCGTTTTGCCTACTTGGCCAGAGTCATACCCCCCTCATCATCGTTTGTGCATTTTCTTTTGCACGAGTATGGCAGCTTAAAATTTTTCACTTCAGATGAGGTGGACATGACTGCATACAATTCCGGTTCAATTAGAGGAACTAAGGCAAGTGCACGGGGACTGGGGCTATTGGTTACCGTGCGATGAGCCTGAGTCAGTGAAAAGTGTGCAGAGGGTTCGGTGGAGGAACTCGAGCAAACGGGTGCTGGCTGCTTTGAACGGGTGCGGACCAACCCCGATGTGGCTGCAAATTCGGTGGACGTGTGTTTTTCTCGGTGTGGAGCTTTGAGACTGGCTGCTAGCTTTGGTGGATGTGGATTTGGCTCGAGTGAGGTGGAAAAAGCTTAAAATAGAGCCAAGCTGCGCAGAGGTCATGTACGCACGGTTCTAGACCTGGGGAAACCCTCAGTCGCCTAAAAACACTCCATTGGGATATGCCTCGGTCGGCTGCTTCCTGCGAAACCATCTCTTGTGTTGTACGTGCTTCTAAAATGTCTATGTGATTAACTAAGTAATCTTTCTATCTAAAATGTTACATATTGTGGTCATAATAGTGCCAGAGAGAGCATCTTCTATGGTCTCCTGCAATCAGCCGACAACGACTGGCACATCCACTCTTACAATGTTGTCTCCAAACTCATTGTGCTCGCTGCTGCCACCCTTGTATTTGACAACAACCTGCAAGCAGTAGATACGTCCAACAAGGCAACTGTGGAACGTTGGAAGCAAGTTCACGTTGTTCTTGTTGACTGCCTCCAAATGCAATTGAATGTTCTTAACCCACTTGACTTTCTTGCCCTCCAATTGTTCACCCTTCCATTCACTAGCAGGCTCAGAAACAGCAGGTGTAGCTACCTTGTAGTAGTCCTTAATAATATCTCTCTTGACAGCTAAATGCTTGATCGACTTCAAGTAAAGGTACCCACTGCGTGATATCTGCGTGTGGTTTCCCTTGAAAAAGTGCATATAGTTGAACACTTGGTCCTTCAAATGCTGCAAATTTGCTCTTGTAATCTGCGATTCATCGTCCTGCGTCTTTGGATCTCTAGGGTTCAGGTAGAAGAAGTCGTAGCTTAGCTCAAATGGTAACGGATATTCCGAGTTGTAAGTCCATAAAACCAAATTTGTGTCGATGCTACTAATCTGTGGTGGCTTTGTGGCGCTGTCCGCGGACGTGAACTCAAGCGAGATGTCAAGCGAGCTGACCAAGTCCAGCTCATCCCTGTTGTACACTTCTGAAATGTTACTGCTACCCAGCGTAATTGCACGTAAAGACAACTCTTCCTCGGTGGAGTTGTTGTATTTCATGAGTAACCTTGGCGAAGCATAGGGAATGACGGTTTCAGGAAGCCGCACATACATCTTCAGTTCTCCAATCTTGATAAGAGATGACAAGATCGCTTTCTTTTTCTTACCGTATATGATAACGGGTGTCTTGTTTCCCAACATGAGATCATCCACATGGGCACTTTCAAGAGGACTGCTCTTGCTTGGAAGTGGGTCCGCCTGAGCTAGATCGTGCACTACCAAATTCTTCAACTTGAGCTGCTCAACGGTTAACTCATCCTTGGTTAATCGCTCATCAATCTCAGTTTCAATTCGGGCATTCAATTTGTCAATAGCAGACCAAGTGACCAAGTCTGTCCAGTTATGATAAAGCTGCCAAGCTATTCCGTTTCTCATACTGTTAACGAAAGAGTTGTTGTAGTACTTCATCTTTTGAGTCAAATTTGGTATGAAACGCAAGTAGTACTGGCAACTCTTTGCAATCACATATTCAGCCTCCGAGTTGGGATCGTTGATATCGTGCGGCGAAAGCGGATCCTGAGACTTGGCGTTCAACTTGTCTATGAATTTGGCTTCTATAGTGTAACTGATACTCACATTGTCAAAAGAGTAATCTTTGGTGAGCAATGGAGTTCCTCTTGCATTCAAAAAACCATAACCTAAAGCCTTGTTCAATTGAATGCTCTCGCCTTTGTTGTAGAAGCAAGTCTTGTCAAGTCCGGTAGACGGAGGAGGGAACAAATGAGGTAAAATGCCGTGCAAGCAACTATTATCCAACAATTTCAGAGGAAACTTGAAGGTAAAGAATTTCTTGTACTTTGTCTTAGCTTGTAAAACTCTGTCATCTGGGAGTCCAAGAAGGCACCCATCGTGGGTGTCTTTTGTGAATGCAACGTACTCAATTCCTGCACTGTTAGGCACAAGAGTATAGCCGTAAGAGGCATTCAAATCGTACATCTTCAAGAACTTTTTCATCAAGATCTTTTTGAACTTTGGCATTCTCTCAGATGCATCTGTATTCTGTTCGGTAATCTTTGCCGTACCCTCTAAAGAAACCGTGAAAAGACCAAAGTCAACAGGTTTATCACTTGGGTTGTCTATAATGATGTAACCATTGACAACGTCGTCGCTTGTGTATTCTTTCAAGCGAGTTTCCAACTCATTGTTGACATCTGGATGAGGGACCTGCTTGGTCACATATATCTGAATATCGATTGGTGAGCGCACCAGCTTCTCCAACTTGTCAATATTGTCCAAGGGAGAATGACCCAGGGTGTCTACAGTGACGGAAACGTTGTGATTGTGCTGGAGGTCTGGGTCATCTTCATCACCAGAGACATAGCCACCTTCATCATCGTCAGCTACACTTGCAGCCGCAGCCTCCGCAGCCAATGCATTAGACACTACCGGGGACAACATCGGGGACAACGGAATCGAATTCCGGCCTGAATGAGACCCTGAATGGATTGGGGGAGTACGGGTCGAATTCAGAGTGTCTCCATAGACAGGAGGAATGCCAGACAAGTTTTCGCTGAACTGGTCAGAGTCTCTCTTCAAGATCGACTGGAACATCTGGAACGAGGGCAACACATCGAAGTAGTCCGTCTGCGTGTTTGAAGTGACAGCACTGAGCGAAGGAGAGGTCAGGTTTGCAGAAAGAAGGTCGATTTGCTTCTGGAGCTCCTGCGGTGGAACGTACGGCTTGTTCTTGGGGGTCGTGCTCGAGCTGCCTAGTCTCTGGAAGAGCGAATTGCTGCTGTTTCCTCTCAGCATCATCGCTGGTCTCTGTTCTCTTGAGTTGGAAGGGTACAATGACTCCTGGGAGTTGTCGTACAGCGGTGGAGAGTCTGAGGCTGACGCAGAGCCACCCAGGCGAACCAGGTGCAACGCATGGAAGGCCTGCTGGGACTGTGGGACCGGTGGAGCGTCCTTCTTGCTGTGTCGTTTGAACATTGGTCTATAGATGGTAAATCGCTACGGCATTTGAGCTCACAGAAAAATACATTGAACGATAAAGACACGGACTAGGCGAGGCGTGCGGCTAGAAAAGGCTATCGAAGGAGCACCAAGAAAACGTTACGGCTGAAGCAGATCAGCGATGCCTGTCAGTCTAGTAAGAAGCGTAGGTCTAGATATGTTGTGGTGGATGAGGTGCTGTGCTGCTGTAATCACCTGTAGAGAAGTTCGAAAGAAGTAGGGGAAGATGTTGAGTTTGGGTCGTTTCAGCTACTTGGTATCTACAGAGTAGATAGTCACAGGAGATGTGTGTTGGCTGTGATGCTGTGAGGTGTGCTGTGAGATGATACTGACTTTGGTGACAGGACCTTGAAGGAGTGTTGATACAATGCCTACGGAAACTGCTTATTTAGCATGCAATGACTTGTGCACGGCTACTCCATCTGAATAGGTGGTTGTCTTGAGCCTACTGGTTTTCCACAATGTAATCCGCAAGTTGTAGCATATACTGTTCCAATCTTATTCAAAGTAGTATTGAAGCACTTTGGTTGCAAATATGTCAAATCGAAGACATACTGCACAGGTTAGGTCCCTTGATCAACTCCAACATCGTACGATCACGAGCGTAACTGGAGTCAGCAGCTGGCTAGTATCAGACTCGTCCTGGAGCTCACGGTAAGATCCGTTCCGAAATAACAACCTTAAAGTCTGTTCAAGATCAAGTTCATAACTGGATTTACCCCAGATTTCTGCGATTGGGTATTCTTCCACAACTGGCTCTAGCTCCGTCATTGAGGACCATGGTCTTACGAATGCCCAACAATAATATGGACCATGAACAAGCCAGTTGGTGCACTGGCTACACCCAACAATATTCTGGTTCACCATGTTGAACAAGTGACACCTGCCTCTAGTTTGAGCACCCATTACGAAGTGGCATGGGGTTGTCTCCAGGATTTTGCAGCCGACTCCGACCCGTCTGCTACTTTCAATCCTAACATAGAGTTTGCAGCTCATCCCCGCAAATAATCTTTATAAACGGGCCGTTTTATGTATAAAGCTGGCATATCCATCACCTTCATTGCCAAATTCAGTACGCCCAGCTTGCTCACTCTTGGCTCGTTTGGAGCCGATATTGGGAAATGTCTCACCTCAAAAAGACCCAGCACAACAGGATCGGTTCTATTCTGACCCGTTCTGTTCATGACCTACCACGGTAATACAAACTGAGGCAGCTCTTGGATGAAGGTCTTGTTGCACCTAAACCTCATTTTGACATTTCCGGTAAAAGCAGGGCTTCGTATATTTTTCAACTTCCAGTACCGAGCTCACGCTTCGGCACCAAACACAGCTTCTATTGAATCTTTCAGTCTCAGGTCTAGGTCCAGCCTAAATGTTGGGAAGACACAGAGTCCAGCTCAAGCATGAGACTTCGCTATGGGTCACGTAACCAAGTGTCGTGGTCGAATGCCTTGCCATTTCACATGTCACTGGCATTGGCAGTAATGCGCTTCCTTTTCACAGAGGATGTCGCATTTGTTCCCCACTATCACTAGTGCCGATCTGGTGTGCCGTTGCGCTGGGCCTCGGAACAAAACCGCGACATTACTCCACAAATCAATTCTACTTAAACAGACCGGTTTCTTTGATTTTCCAATACCTACACCATTAGCAGTTACCTCATCCTAACTACTACTTATAATCATGACCACCTTAGACCAATCATTCGTGACAGACAGCTCGTGGAAACCAGACTTGTTCAAGGGCAAGGTCGTTTTCGTCACAGGAGGTGCTGGTACCATCTGTAGGGTACAGGTGGAGGCCCTTGTCTTGCTTGGTGCCAACGCTGCCATCATTGGCAGAAACGTGGAGAAGACCGAAAAAGCCGCTGCTGAGATCGCTGCCTTGAGAAAGGGCGCTAAAGTGCTTGGTATTGGTAACGTCGATGTCCGTGAAGTTGGTTCTATTGCCCAGGCGGTGGAGAGAACCGTTGCTGAGTTGGGTCGCATTGACTTTGTTATTGCAGGTGCTGCCGGTAACTTTTTGAGTAGTTTCAACAACTTGAGTGCCAACGCATTCAAGTCCGTTGTGCTGATCGACTTGTTGGGTAGTTTCAACACTGCAAAGGCCACCTTTGAACAATTGCGTAAGAACCAGGGTTCCATTTTGTTCGTCAGTGCCACTCTTCATTACTACGGTGTGCCAATGCAGTCGCATGTCGGTGCTGCTAAGGCTGGTGTGGATGCTCTTTCCAACGCTCTTGCTGTGGAGTTGGGTCCTTTGGGAATCAGATCAAACTGTATTGCCCCAGGATACATCGCCGGAACTGAGGGAATGTCCCGTTTGACTCCTCCAGGTGGTAGGGAAATGCTGGAGAATGTTCCATTAAGAAGATACGGTTCTACAAGAGATATTGCTGAAGCCACTGTCTACTTGTTCTCTCCAGCTGCCAGCTATGTCACCGGCCAAATCTCCGTCGTCGATGGTGGTGCTTGGCACATTGGAGGCTTGATGGGAGAATTATACCCAGAAGTTGTCATCCAATCTAACAATGGAGACATTGCAAAGTTGTAAATGAGTTAGCAAGCAAGTCTTGATATTTATGGCTATGTATATATGATTTAACACAGCTACTATCCCACGGAAATGAAAATTGTAGTATTCTTCTTTCTTTAGACAAGTTACATATGGCCTATGACCTGGTCAGACAGATATTTAAATGGCTGTACATACATACCTCTACTCGCATTGTATGAAAGATAGTTATTGATATATTACCGAGACGCTGAATTTCTATCTAAAGTTTGATGGATTGAGCTACGCAATACACTTGTTCTATTATGTACTATGGCAATCATATATGAAAATGCTGAAGGAGTCCACCTTAATGTAGGTATTGTGGAAATAGGTTTGGAACAGAAATATTTCACTGTTGCTTGTACTCATCTTCATACCTTTGATCTCCAAAATATCTCCGATAGTAGAAGAAAATTGCACCCAAAATAAATACCAGAGACCCAATAACAGGAAAGCACCAATATGGAATATCCAACTCTGCGGCATTCGGAGGAGGCACAAATGGAAATAATGCAAGGAATATATTTGCAATTAGGAAAATGAAAATGCAAATGAATGGAGTGGAAATTGTCTTGTTCTCGACTGGAGAAGTCAATTTCAAAAGCAGATCGAATTCTGAAGTGTCCTCACTTACTTCTATAACCTCGGTGTCTTCACGTCTTATGTCATTGAATTCACCCCATTTCTCAGTGCGCCTGTTCAACTTTAAGTAGATCAATCCACAAGTGAGCAAGATGTTGATCCAAGTGCCTGGGTAGATGTAAAGATTAACAATGAACTCATAAATTTCCGAGGAAGGTGGACCCACAAGGATAATCACAGTGATTACCCAATGCAAGAGCAATGAGTATTTCAATTTGGCAAATATATGCGAAAATGGCAAGTAGTTGTTGAGTGCCAACTCCTGGTTGACCAAACTATGAGCATACGAAACAACAAGAACATTTCCTAGGTTTGAGAAGGAGATGAAAATTGGCAATATACGCGATGCTGCACTCTCGCCAAACACTTTACTGAAGAAGATACCAGCAATGAGCACACCGCTATCTAGTATTTCTTGTTTTGGAATTACCAATAGGTAGGATAAAATCACCAAGAAATATAGCACCGTGGTAAGTAAAACAGCACTTGGTGCAGCGATAGTGAGCACATGATAAGGGTCTTCAACTTCGTTGAGAACATAATTAACATTCTCCCAACCTTTAAATGAGTAGATGACTTCAAGTAACCCAACAGCAATGGAGTACAGGTTTGGCGACTTGCCATCATGGAAACTCAAGATATCGTCAAAGTTGTGAGTAGGCTCAATGTTAAAGAGCCCAATGCTTGAGGCACCTCCAATCGTGATAATCAAAACCAAGATCAAGATCTTAAAGACACCCAAGAAGTTGAAAAGCTGTGTTCCATGGTTGGGGTATCGAACGTGAAGGAGGATGCAAAATGTTATGCATCCAACACCAATGGATTTCACCAAGGCATTGTTGACCACATCACCTTCCTTGTGATCTGTTACGGCAAACACAACGTATTTACCGAATGCGTACGAGTTGCCGGAACTGAACCCCAATAAGACAATCGTGAAGGCATATACGCAGCCCATCAACCCCTTCGGGTTGTTGAATACACGCAATAAGTAGTTCTTCTCTCCACCGTTGGTGAAAGGTAGATTGAGCGCATACTCAAGGTATATCAACAAACCACAAAATATGATAATACCACCGGCCAAGAACAACAATAGGAAGAGTGCCACATTACCATTGCAGTATTGGAAGATCAGCGAAGGGTTCAGGAATATCCCAGTTCCAATGATCTTATTCACAATTAGTGAGATGCACGATAGCGTCCCCAACTTGACTCTTGGTTGGTCAGCGTTGGACGTAGACCTAGAGACGGACCGTGATAGCATGTTGAATGGAGCAGGATAGTTAACAGCTGGAATCAGCTGTTTGGAGGATATCTAAATCTTTATATGCGAGATCTCCAAATGCTGCGAGACCACGTGACCAATACACCCCAGCTATGGGGAACCTCAGCTGGTTCCACAGACGAAGTGGGTACCTGGTTAGTGTTAGTCGCAGATCGCAAGTGCCCGGAGATGCGACCTGCGAGAAGTGCCGAGCAGCTGGATTTCAGGTGGTGTGCCAGGAAACCGAGATCTTGCTCTTTAATATCTCTTATCGTTATCTCAAAAGTGGTAGCGCATAGGCTGCAAAATCTGCCTGTTTCTGAAATCCTGAGGCCAGACTTAATGAGATAGAGTACCTGATACATTACAAACTAGTACTGTCGGTTGAAGATGTTTTTTATTAGTGTATTTCAAACTGAATTCGTTAATTTTCGTTTCTTGTAAAGTTCATGCATTTGGCAGTGTTTTTACTGAGCGAAGTGCCTTTTAAGGTCCAAGTCGTTGCATAAAAAGTGCCAAAGTCTAATCAACTCTTGAAGATGAGTTGATCCTCAATGCAAATGTTGTCTTCCAACATCGCCCAGAGGATTCACCATTGTCTATATCCGTTCCTCTCTACCACAACACTAGCTTTTTCTTCTTCTTCTTCCCATCCAACTTGCTCATCTCTTCCTTAGCACGCCTGATCATCTCGTCAGCATCCCAGTCTTCCGAGTCCGAATATTCAGGTTCTTCTGCTTTTGGGATCTGAGTACCCCAAATGGAAGTGGTGTACTCTGTAGGTGATCCTGCTGAAGACTCCCTTTCTGCAAGTTGGGGCAGCAGCAGCTGGATGGGCAAACCTCCTAATGAATCCGCTATACTCAACAGGGCGAAGGAACTATATGTGAATTGCTCCTCCGCAAGGTCTGGCTCGCCATTATTTTCTCTCTCAAAGAAATTTCTGGATCTTGTTTCCTCTTCATCGATAGCTCTTTTCTTGTCTCTCTCCTCTCGGCGTAGCTTGTTCTGGTGCGCTCTTGTCCGCTTGCTCAAATCGTCCTTGAACGAATCCCAGGTCTCCAAAGAAATACTCGGATTCCCTAGCCAGTTACACTCCATGAATCCGATGTGTGAACCCAACGGCAAGTGGGAAAGATACTTGTATTTGGATAATGCAGTTTCGGAAGTCAATTCCTCGTATCGAATGCTCTCAACTTTGGCTACAACTGAAGACGGAAGATTCGTATAACTTCCGTAACAGGTTTTCAAGACTTTTGCGTCCAACGGAGAAAGAACAAAGGTAGTGCTCAGGTTGAAACCCGTCTGATAATAGTAAAAGACAGGACAATCTCTATTTTGGGGCTGTCTTTTGGTTTTAGGAGTTTCGTCTTTTTGGCTCATTCTCTCTTTCCACTGTGCGATTTCGGAGTCTATTTGGTTTAGCGCCATTTTGACATATGTATCCGGTTCATTGTACAAAACACGTTCCTCTTCATAGGTGGAAAGGATCTGCTGCTTCTCCAACTCATAAATACTAAGCAAATAATTCAAATCGCCTTTGAATATCCGCAGATACTGGTTGAAATTAGGCTCATCCAGGTTAATCCAAGGGAAATTCCCAAGTGAAGCATTATAATGGTAATCGGACAAATGCAATGGCAACGGCAAGACTTTCCCCAGAGGTCTCGACATCAACGTCAAAACCACCTCATCATCGACTTTTGGGGTTTCAAAGCGTTCATCAATTCCAGAAATGATGACTGGTTTTATTTCATTTTTGCGTATTACCAGAGAGCATAATGGGCATTCTCTATATTTTTCCACAACGACACTCGACTCCTTCTTTTTTGCAATTGGAACCTCGCTCTCCAACATGGATATCATACACTTAAGGCACAATATATGTCCACACAGAGTTATCATGCGTGGGGCAACAACATCATCACTGAGGCAAATGGGGCAGGCATGGCCATGCGGAGCTATTATCCTGATAATATCCTCAACAGGAAGTGGTACGTTTGGATCTAGCTCTTGAGGCTTGTACTCCTTGGTGCAGTCCACCACAAATTTGTAGTTCACATTGATATAGGACATTCCATGAAGATGTACCTTCAGGTGTTGCTTCTTTCGCTTGATCGGCTTCTGTCTGCTATTGAAACTTCTCGAAGAAACGAATTCCTCCAGCTCAGCATATCCTTGGAAGTCAAGCAAGTGGTTAATGGACACCTCGTACTTGCGAGAGTTGCCGATCTGCTGGTTGGATCTACTCAGTCTTAGGTTGTTCAACTCTAATGTGAAACCATCGGACTGCGTGCCTGACCGTTTCGGATACCTCTGGTTCTTTTGGCCCTGTTTGCGGGGTTGCACCTCTTTCAACTGGGGAGCCGCTTGTTGTGATGGGTCTAATTTCTGGCTACTCATTGTGCAATGGTGCCACCATAATCCAGGTGTGAAAGAAGAAGGAGGCCAAAAGCTTTCCGTTTTTTTCTAGTACGGATTTGATTCTCACCACGAATTTTCAGACACGTTCAAACACCACTACCACGACACCACGTTCCACAACCCTACCAAACGCGCTATGTCAGCATTGAAGAAAACCAATTTGAAGTAAGTAGCGACGAAAGCACGCGTTTTGCCACGATTGTACTAACAGAAGCAGTTCCATCACAGAATTACGTCAAACCACCGATGACAACTTGGGGGTAGCCATGACTGGGTTGGGCTACGACGAGCTGTTCTTGCTTGGAGACTTCAAGCTTGCATTGGGGTATCTGACGGTGGCAATTGCCGGAATCTTGTTCTACTTGGACAGGAAATACACATTCAAGGAGTTGTTCAATGTGACTACCTGGTCGATTGTGGTGTACTTCCTTATTAGCTCGTTGCTCTATTTGGTGAACCTCCGGAATAAGAACGTCAAGTACGTTGGTTACAGGAAGGGAGGGCAAAAGTTGACGGTGGCTGGTTGGACCGACAAGTATACTCCAGAGTACAATATCGAGATCAAGATTGATGGTGAAGTTGTGGGGAGTGGAAAGTTGCCATTCAACAAGTTTTTTGATGTTGGAGGGTATTACCAGAGAGAAGAATTCGGGAAGTTAACCAAAGATTTGATTGAGAAGAAGCAAGAGTAGGTTCACTGAGGTGGATCAGAAAGGAAAATTGACACCCTTTGGAGATTGCAATTTCACAATCATGCTACGTGGCTGTTTGACTATTCTGCGGTTGACCGCAGTATGGTCGACTGACTGCAGTCTGGTTTTCTGAACCAAGACGTGAACAAGATTTGAGCTCTATTCAGAGTTGGGGGTATTGGTAATAAGCTCTAGGCGAAAAGTAGAGTGAACAATTCAGGATGGCTATATAAAATGTTTCAAAATGCTTGGAACAATCGTCTTGTTTGACATTGTGGGAGTTGAATCGACTCCGAGGAAAATAAATGAAACCTACCTAAGCTCTGTAGTAATAGTCTTCGTTCTGTATTGAAATATTTATGCTTTTACAGTTTGTATTTTAATGGTTGTCCTTTTGTTATGTTATAGTATTCTCCTAAGTGGATACCATGTGCCAGTCGAATGTCTCCAGAAATGAAAACTGAACTCATAGCTACGGATTAGCTATCTTTTGATCCATGCCCAGTAGCCACCTAGCAATGTCTTGTAAGACAATCGGTAATGCCCGTATAATGGGCAAAAAGTTAGCATATAGTGGAGCACACAACACACCCCGTTCCCCTCTGGAGATTCTTCTCACTATTTGAGCAGCTAGTTCTCGGTGGTCTACGAGTGGAGCCAAGAAGGGACTCAGCTCTTCTATATCCTCAAACATCCGGGTATCAAGCTGCCCTGGAAGCACCAATAGAAGCCGCACCTGTGGCATATGGCGTAACTCTTGAGTCAACGATTCGTGTATGCTAATGTTGGCTGCCTTCGTAGCAGAATATGCTGACAAGTTTCTAGGAGCTAGAACACCCAATATTGACAGCACAGAGACTATGAACAATTTGTCTGAGTCGTCTCTTGATCCTAGAACCAACTTGTTGATCCAAATCTGTGCAAACGTATTGATGTTGAAAATTCGTTCGATGCTAGAATTCGAAAGCTCTAGTAGAGGTTCAGAATGCCTGATACCTGCATTGTTAACCACAACACTGATTCGTCTTCCCTGTGACTTCAAGTCCTGTATGATCTCAGCCACTGTTTCTGAAGTCTCCACTTTTTGTCCTAAGTCACATTGGTGAAAGTGAAAGTCGTCCTCCATCAATTCCAGCTCCTCCACATCCAAGTTGTGAACCTCCAACCCCCTCAACAATAAGTCCTTTGATATTTCGAGCCCAAGACCGTGTGAACCACCAGTAACCAACGCAACGTCTTTCTCTCGAAGCCCATCCCAAGGCCCACGGCTCTTGTATTGAACATTTAAAAATAGGAGGAACTTGACTGTCAGCTGGAGAATGAAAATTAGGAAAAGCAAGCGAAATTTCAACCCCAATAAGAATAGAACAGGAGTGGAGTAGAAGTCCACTCGCTCTACCACATGAACGAGCTGGTCAACGTTGAGCATTATCCGTTGGAAGAAAGTATTCCAAAATGGTGATTTTTCGATCTTGATTTTTCACTAATCAGACGATTTTGGCCAGATCTTGAATTTGCACCCAAAATGTTAGGCAGTTGCATATCCGACGTTCTACTTCATATACGATCACATTTTGGCACATTTAGGCTCAGAAAACCACTGGAAAGTTCTTCTTGTCTATTAAGTTCTATTTACTGAGTTTTCTACGTCGTAATCGTATCCCCTAGCTACTCCACCTCTACCTTCTTCCAAAACAGCTCCAGCATCATCACCGCTAGTGTAATCACTACCCAAGCCTGTCCATTGTCTTCCTTGCAAGTGAACCGCAGCAGTGGAGACTGTGCCTTTGATTGAAACTTGGTTGGAGAATCTCTTCACCAAGCTGGTTTCATCTTCCGTGTCGGCTTCCTGCGTGACACGTAAGTGGTTCAATTGGCGCAACGGACGCGAATTCAGAATGTAGCGTCCAGTGACAGGATCGAATTCTGGCTCCTCATCGCTTTCATTGTCGTTGTTGTTTTCATCTTGAGCTCTGTCATTCTTCTCTTCATCGTTGATCAATTTTGCAAAGTTCGTCTCCCAGTGACCAGTCCATGATAACTCGTCGTCGAGTGCCAATAAAAGCTCATAAGGAGTCACAATGGGCTTGAAATAGTCTCCATGTTCATCAACAATAATCCCTTGATTGTCACACCCCAAAATACACCACACATCAATTTCTTCGAAATTGGCCAATTTCGCAACGTTGGGCTTTCCCACCACGAATGAATAATGCTTCTTGCCTGCTTCCTTTATTTGTCGAGACAAAGAGTTTATTAGTGTTTTGGTGTTTGCCAATGACAAAGTGTTCACCAATATTCCGATTGTACCTGCCGTCCTTGCAACATTCATGTATCTATACCTGCGCATCAAATTCGGAAATGGCCCAGTAGATAAAGTTTTCGTCGAGGGTTCATACAAGGTGACTGAGTTGAACTTGGTGGTCAACTGAAGTAACTTGGGTGTTTGTGGCCTAGTCAAGTAAAATAGCTCATACTCTTTCAAGGTGGCTTCTTCTGCAATGTCCAAAATGACTCTGTTCAAGATGTTGGGTCCGGTCAAGTGTGGCTTATATCCAATGCTTTGCACGTCTCCAGCATACAAGTCGGAATACTTAACGTGAGGGTAGTCGACAATTAGCTCATCGTAGAGATCCTTTAAGTAACGGGTGTTCGGAGCATCTGCCATTAGTAAGATCTTCTCGTCTTTTGCATATCTAGTTTTGAATTTTGTTGTAATATCTGTCAAGTCAACTATAGGCTTTCCGAAAACATACAATGCTGGAAGCTTCTCAACCGCATTCAAACAAGCATCCCCAAAATGAATAACTAAGTCACTGTGAACATGCTCCGCTGCCACCTCGTCAATACAGCATGGTGAGTACGACGTGTCTGCAAGGATCCAGATTTGGGAGTTGGACTGCTGTGCTGGAGGAGCAGAGCAACAAGCACTCTTCTCCTCAGGATCCTGGGTATCTTTGCAACAGGAACCAGTTTCGGAGCACTCAGCTTTCTGGCCGTTCAACTCCCATTTCCCTAACGACTTCTGCAACTCTAGAACAACCAACGCTGAGTCACATATCAAGGTGTCTGGGAACTGTAGGGTCACTCGACGGTATTTGTTTTCCTGAAGAAACTGAGACAACTCAGCTAATGAATAGTAATCATTCACAGCAGCTTTGATATCGTCCTTCGAAGCATCGCTGCTGAGACCAAGGTGTGTTCTTTCGTGAACGGTGCTTTCCACACGGGCAAAGGTTACGTCGTCCTGGTGCGTGGACAACGCTGGAGCCGCATCCGTCATGGTTACTGGAGGTTTGAGGTAGTTTGGTGGATCTTGAAGCTTTTCGCGATGCCAGCCACAAAAAATTACCAACCAAGCTCGCTAGAAAAAGTATACCGATGTTGGATGGAAATCACCTACAAAAGCTCAAAAAACAGAGACATTTTTTTCACCAGAATCACTACTTGGTGTGGAACAGTCAAAGTGGGCCCAAAACTCTTGGTCTATTTTCCAGTAGATCTCCATCTTCTATAACCAGAAGAAGCTTCTGCACTACTTGATTTCATACTTGAATGTGTTTTTGTATTTGAATATCTATTTTCATAATGAACCAAACCACTCCATAGGAGCAGGTCTGTATGCTGTCACGGTACCGTCTGTCAAGTCTCGCAAGACTACTTCACTTTTAACAACATGTCTCTTTCCTCCAACATTCTGTTCAGCAACAAGCAACTTGTCACCGCGATTCTCCAAGACAACAGACGTATGGTCTGGGTCCCCAGCAGTCGAAACAGATCCGGTGACGGTGTTTCTGAAGGTACACCTGTAGTATTGCAAGATGTCACCACGTCTAACCTCATCCACAGGTTCTCTGGCCACTTGTAGTCCAGCCCCATGACTTCCCACCACTTCTAGAATTGGATAACCATGGTGAGTGTAGCTTGATACAAAGGCATGCTTACCACACCCTTTCAAGAGCGCATCGTGCCCAAGATCCCAACACTCTCCAGTACCAACCTGTTGGCCCTCACGATGCTCACACCACAGAGCAACATGCTCACCAAACTGCTGGTGCCATTCGAGTAAAGTGGCCTTGGTGGGTACCTTGGCCAAAGGACTGGGTTCGAAGCTGGTGATCTCAACCTTGACTTGATCAGTTTCCTTATTTGTCCAAGAAAACTTGTAGCGAATGATACTCAAATCTTTCAATAAAAAGCCAAAGGATCTTTCGTTTAGGGTGGTGGTTCCCATAGGTGAAGTTCTAGTCGAAACGGAGAAAGACGTGTTGTAGTTCAATCCTTGAAAATCAGAAGGAACTTGAATTGGTCCTGTGACATTGGCAAACCACCCGCTCAGAAGATCTAAGTTGAGTTGGGGTGGTCCACTAGTGACTTTAGCTTCTCTTTTGTAAGTTCTCGCCGGTGGAGGAGGTGGTGGGGGCGAGCTCACCCTTGAAAATTCCCTCGATCTTGGCGGAGGGGGAGCAGGAGGCGTCAGCTCTCTAGGCTGCTGGCTGCTGGGTTCGGGAGCTTTAGGCTTAGAACCAATAATTGGTTTGTTTGGTTTTGCAGGTGCTTCTCCCACTTTCTTCAAACTGTTGCGTAAGTCAGACATGAAGTCGTTGGATTCAAGAGGACTCACGTGAGATTCCACAGGATTCCGTTTCAATGGAATATCAGGTTTGCTGTGAATTTCAGGTTTGCTGTGAATTTCAGGTTTGCTGTGAATTTCAGGTTTGCTGTGAATCTCTGGCTTGCTGTAAATTTCTGGCTTGCTGAGCTTTTCTGGTTTGGTTGGCTTGAGCTTCTCCGGTTTGGCTGGTTTAAGTTTTTCTGGTTTCGCAGGTTTGCTTCTTGCAATCTGCTCTGCAAAGTTTGGAACTTCTGGTACCACTGTATGAGCAGGTGATTGGAGTGTTTCATGATGTTCTTCGTGGCTAGGTAAACTGTGAAGTTCGTGGTGAGTGCTCTCAGAGTACGCAGGTGGAGTCTCAGGGAGATGGTCCAGCACCGTTAAACTTGGCTTCTTCATTGGCTTAGGAGGTGCCTTCTTGGCAGCTGGCTCACTGGCGGCACTCACTGGTTTGTACCCCATTTGGTATTCTCCTTTGTATGTCAGTTGGTGGTTGTCGTATCTATGCGCTAGCTTGGTCTCTTGTACCAAATGTTCCTGTTCCTGTGTGGATCTATAGATCTTTGGAGGTGGAGGAAAGTTGTTCACTGGTGGGACATAAACCTTAGGTTTAGCATCGGCAGCGCTACCAGCACTGCTGCCACTTCCAACACTGCCACCAGTAGCGTTACTTATTGCTGGTAATGGTGCTGGAGCCCCATAGGTCCTTGGTGGAGGTGCATACTTCGAGACATCTGTGTCAGTACCTGTCCTTTTTGGACCATAAGGATCGTTCACAGACTGATTTTCAAGGGAAGCAGCGTCGTTTTGTGGGGGTAATACTGCCTTGGCTCTTTTGAATTCTTCGAGTTGGTGATACGGCGAATCATAGGTCAAGGGAGCAGTTACTGGAGCCGGTGCCACTACTGGTGCAACTTCAACCGCTGGCTGAGGAGCAGCTTGTCTGACCGGTAATGCTGGGAGTGCTCTGGGGGGTAAAGGTGCTGGAACAGTCTGGGGCTGCTGATACTGCTGCTGATGTTGTGCTGGAGAAGGCAGATATTGGGGTTGGACCGGAGCTGGCTGTGCAAGTTGGTATTGTGGTTGTGCTGCAGGAGGTTGGTACTGAGGCTGAAGTGGCTCCACTTGTGCTTGGTATTGAGGCTGCGTTGGTTCAACAGGCTGTGTTTGGTACTGGGGTTGCGTTGCTTGGGGAGTTGGCTGTTGATACTGCTGAACAGGTGGACTTTCTGCAGAAGGAGGTTGCACTTGGGCCTGAGCAGGTGGTAATCCAAGTTGTTGGGAAATTTGCTGCGTTGCTTGATCCTTAACCTGTTTACCAAAATGCTCACCGAACTTTGCACCCATTTTCAGTTCAAACAGAGGTTTCGTTGGATCCTGCTTTGGCAAACCATGTTGCAGTCTGAATTGGTCTCCAAAATGCTGGCCAAAAGTTGAACCAAGTTTCTGTTCCAACAGCTGGGGTTGTGCAGCAGGTAACGCTCCAGCAGGTTCGGCTGCTGGTTGGGTGGCCTGCGGTGACTGGAGTTGAGGTTGTTGGAACTGCTGTGTAAGCTGCTGAGCAACCGTTTGTTGGAGTGCTGGCTGCTGGTACTGTGGAACCGGTTGTTGAGGCAGCTGAGTGACTGGCAGCTGATACTGCTGCGTAGGTTGTTGAGCTACTGGTTGCTGATATTCCTGAACAGGTTGCTGATACTCCTGAATAGGTTGCTGGTACTGTGGAGTAGGCTGTTGATATTGAGGTGTTGGTTGTTGTTCGACTGGCTGTTGATACTGAGGAGCAGGTTGCTGAGCTGCAGGCTGTTGGTATTGCGGAGTTGGCTGTTGTGCGACTGGTTGTTGGTATTGCGGAATTGGCTGGGGAGGTGTAGACTGTTGATACTGCGGTGTTGGTTGTTGTGTAGCTGGCTGTTGATACTGTGGAGCAGGCTGTTGAGCTGCAGGCTGTTGATATTGGGGAATTGGTTGCTGAGCAGCTGGCTGCTGATACTGAGGAATTGGTTGCTGAGCAGCTGGCTGCTGATACTGAAGTGTTGGCTGCTGAGCGACTGGTTGTTGATACTGTGGAGCAGGTTGCTGTGCCACTGGCTGTTGGTATTGCGGCGTTGGCTGCTGATACTGAGGAACTGGTTGCTGTGCTGCTGGTTGCTGATACTGTTGGACGGGCTGCTGATACTGCACTGGTTGTTGTGGAACCTGCTGAGCTACCGGTTGCGCCGGAGCAAATTGAGCTTGCGCTTGTTGAAGTTTGACCTGCTCTAACTGTTGAGCATACGCAGAAGCTTCTCCTCTCTTTGGAACATCAAATGCTCCCACATTTCTCTTAGGAGGAAGTGGTAACAGAGCCATATGTTCATGACTTGGTAATGGCTTATCCGGAATATGAACAACAGGAGGTGGTGCTTCTACCACTGCTGCAGCACTCTCGCTGGCAGCACTTGGATCCTTAGGGTCCTTGGACTCTTTAGGAGGCGGAGGAACGTATTCGACTCCCAATCGCTTTGCCTCGCTCTTTCGATATGTCTCCACACCAGCTTTTGAAACCACTTTGGTCCCATGACCAATACCCTTAGCAGTGGCTTTGCCGAGGGACTTGATAGAGTCTTTGTTTGAGTCCCAAAATGACATAATTGGCTTGTTGGTTGTAGTGGATGGTTGGTGGTGATTCTGAGTGAATATTGAATCATGCTGTTTGAGATTCTGGCGGAGTTCTGCACGTGATAGTCACGTGGATTTCTCGAATTCTAATTGAACCTTTTACGCTGCCTCGAGAACTGCTATGCTGTGCCACCAGCCGCAATCTTGCTGGAGTAAGAACACTGGGTGCCAGGTCTGTTTAGTTATTATGTAGAAAATGAATTTTTAGAGATTTTGATCCGTGTAATTGAGCTAAATACTATGGCTTCGGGATAGAGGACTTTGAACTGGATGCTATTCCAAAGGAACAGAGTTATTTCAATGGTGCAGTCCTGAAACCAAACTATCCAGTGCTTCAATCCAAGTAATTGAATTTGAATAGCTTGCGACCAGTCAATTACTTTGTATGGGGAATATACGAATCAACAGTCAAACAGTCTTCAGCCGTTCGTGGTTGGAAGAACGAAATGTGTCAGAAGTCACCTCCGCTAGAAAAGGATTAGCTAGCCAAAACTGATTATCAGGCCTATTTGTACATGACAAAGTGTTTACTTTATAAAGTTTAATACTCTAAGTTTTAAATAGTTTGAATATAGACTTACGGTTCCGTAATTATATAAGTGTAAGATGAAACACCACGGTTTTAGTTATATGCAAAGATACTCCTACAATTAGTTAATGTAGAGCACCAAAAGGTAACTCAAAAGAGACCCAATAGCAAGTCCCAGACTCAAGAATACAGTGGTGAACCCACCTGCAGCTTCTTTTTCGTTGTCGGTATCACAGTGCTCGGCAACTGTCATGAATGAAGAAGTGCTCAACTGCCCATTCAGGAGACCAAACAAGAACTGCAAAAGAATGTACCAAATGTCCGAATTTATGAATGGAGTGCGGCCCTCCTCTGGGTGGATATTGCAGGTCAAAAAGAGCGGAATGAAAGCCAATCTTGCAATGGAGTACCAAAGTAAGAACTTTGTGTTTTTGATGAGAATCGAGGGAGTGGTTCCACACAACACACGTCCCATCAAGTCACCCAAATTCCAAATCAAATAAATAAAAGGAATGTAGATTTTCTTCTGCAAGAACGGCAGTGTTGAGTCGTAATGAGTTGACTCCACCTTGGATGCAAAAACAGGGAAAATCAAGGTAACGCAGAAAGTGATGAAAATTGTCAGCACGTTGTACTTCAATTTGCTCCAGAGCAAAAGGAACGGAACATGTTCAGTCTGAGTAGCCAGTGACAACATATTCACGTCCATTTCGTCGATATTGTCTTCCTCCAAATACTCCTCATGCAAGTCTCTTTCCACGATTTCAGTCAACAAGTTGTAGGTATTTTCAACGTTAAAGTGACCGATCCAGAAGAACAAGAGCATAGATGCCACTGAAATCAAACTTGCAGTAATGTAATAGGCAAACACTCCAAAATTCTTATCCACGTACGTATACTCACCGTCTTCCTTGAGATTTGGCTTTTCACCAATTATCAAAATCAGCAAAATCAATACGCAAGCGGGGAGAACTCCAGCAACTGCTTGTCCCACCATGACGGCGTTAGCATAAATTCCACCTAAAACATTTACCACAGCCATGGTACCATTTTGAGCCAAGCAAGTCGCCAACGCGGACAAAAACACCATCGACATCAACCCCGAGAAGAATATGGTATCAGACATGCGTATCAACAAATCGGAAACACATGAAATGGCCATGATGAAGAACACTCCAACAGTAAGGACAAGACCAATATTGAGTCTTGAATTATAGTTTACTCCGGCTTGAACCTGCGACAAGTAGAAGTTGTATAAAGCTGATGCAACAGACAGAACCGACATCATAGTGGAGGAGTATATCTTTATCAAGGCTGGAGTATGGACGAAGCGATCATCGTAATAGGCCAGAGCCAGTAGGAAGCAGTTCCAGGGCCAGAGCAAAGCAAGACCAATAAGCGAAAAAGTGAGGTAACGCATTTGTGAGAGCCTCACGTTGTGTTTAGCAGAGACCCTGAACACGATAGGATCATGGTTCTGGTGGTCGAGCATTGTGTATAGATAAGAAAGAAAGAGTGTTGTTGGATAAGAGATTTTGATGATAGGAAATGCGCTCACGAGGCACTGCAAATTAAGAGTCAATATTGAAGAAAACAATAAGCACGAGAATTATAGGCTTTTGTAACGTTGTGACGTGGTGCTTTCTACAGTCATACGCTCCACTGGAAATAACAGGAGTTGCTGGGGTTCATTGGTAATTCTTTGAAAGTAGTTTCCAAGCCTTAAAAAGAAGTTTGGTTCAGGCCTTTGGACTTTCTTGAAAAGTGCTTCAATCTCAAAGTATACTGATAAGAGACTTCTTTAGAGAAGTGATCTTTAGACGAACCGAACTGTTTGAACAGCACTTCAAATACTGGGATGTTGGTGCTTTTACTCTATACTTCCAGCCATACTTCACATGTCGACAAGAAATTAAAAATACCAAGATAGGCATTTCTTATTGCAGATGAAAAACCGCTCCGCTCAAAGGATTAGCAGTTCACCCCAAGGCCTGACAAGGGCTCGAGCCTCTCCAAACAAGACACCTAATCCTTTAAACATCACTATCAGACAAAATAGGACTACATTTGTTCCATTTTCTACTTCATGGATAAAGTTCCCAAAACGGAACCTTTTTGCAGCCATCTTGGCACGAAAATACGAGAGATGTCTGAATGATTAATTAGGAGAATATTCGTGTTAATTGAAATATAAACAGCTTCACAGTGAAGAAACCAGCCGTTTCTAATGGGGTTCCATCAACAACTCACCAAATGCACTCTATTCAAAAAAAATGCTTACTCAAGTGAAAAGTATCTTCTCTTACCGTCAACCAATGGAGATTGTTCCCAAACCTTGGCAATATCCTTCAATGGGATCTTCTCCAATGGGAAAGAGATTTCTCCTGTAGACAAAGCGGCCACGATCTGCTTGATCAAAGCACCTGTTGCCTTCTGGTCTTGAGGACCAATTCCAGAACCTAAAACAAAAAAGTTTCTGGAACGGAAAATAGGATTGGCCAAAGAGATGTTGGCACCTCCGGCAACCAGGCCAATGACGACCCACCAAAGGGCATCCGATGCGACTTCCTTTGCTCTACCAATCTTCTCTATGTATTCTTCAGTTGGCTTTCCTCCAACGTAATCAAGCACAACATTGAGCTTGCCCAACTTGGCCTTCAAGTCTTCGTCTGAAGTTTCCTCGTCAGTAGCGACGAAATCATCGATGATCCCGTCAGCCTTCAATTTCTCCAATCTGGCCTTACCACGGGCAATTCCAACCACCTTAGCAGCACCGAAGTTCTTCTTGGCGATCTGTGCAGCCAAGTTACCTCCGGCACCAGCAACACCGAGAATACCCACAGTCAAGCCCTTGATTCCACCTGGGATTCTGCTGAAGGCAAAGAAGGCCGAAAGACCCGAGTTGAACAACCCAGCGAGGTCTGCAACCACGGTGGCTCTGTCCTTGAAGCCTGTAATAGGAATCACGGAGTTCTTCTTAGCATTGATGTACTCACCGTATGCACCTGCTGTTGGCAGGAAGGTGGTGAAGAAAACGAGTTCTCCGTCAACCTCTCCAACACCATCAACACCGATGAGTCTCTCACCTTCTGAACCTGCCAGGTAATGCAGGCCATTGGCACGGTTCTTGACCAAGTGCGAAAACCCAACGGCCAACACCTTGACGGTGACTTCGTCCTCGAGAGGAGCAGGTAATGTGTGTAGTTTGTAGACTGGCAATTGGCCGGTTTCAATAGTTGCTGTGTAGACTTCGCGAGACATGTTGTGGAGGGTGTGGATTAGAATTGGTTCTGTAAAAGATATGGATTGCAATTGCGAATTACCAGACTTGCAATGCCTTTATATACAAGTGTTCTACGATTCTACTTACTACACTCGAGCCACAAGTCGGACCGAGACAGTAAGCCTCACCGATCCACTGTTTGTAATCTTAGTAATTTTCAGTCTGAATCTTCGAGATTACCCGGAGCTTTGACCTTTACCGCAGTACTGGGCAGCTGTGTTGACCAATACGGAAACTCTGACCTTTGGAGTTAATGCTCCTTCCGGTTAGGCTGCTACTGGCACTGACAAATGGTCCGTGGTGGCAGCTGGTGCCTGAAGGAACAGGCTCCGGTAGTTCCGTGTTGGCCTCACCAAGACGTCAAAACGCACTCAGCAAGCTCTCGTCTGCCCCGTGCTTGGCACTGCTCTTGTTCTTGAGTGAGCCGTCTGTCGACCACCAACGGCCGAATCCGCGAAAAGAAGGATTTGGACGAGGATTTGGCGGATTTAGCCTCCGGTTCGTCCTCGTATCTTGAGTGAATTCCTCACATGGAAGCTGCGAAATCCATCGCACGGCTTGAGAAGCGCAGATCTAGGGCAGGCACCCAGCGGACTCTAGCTACCGGGACCAACTCTACTAGGCCTACGGAGTCTGGACGGTGCACTGCGATTGCTCCTACAGAATTCTTTCCCGTGAAGCCGTGTTTGAGTGTTTGTTGCGGACGGACCTCATGGATCAGCAAACGGCTGGCCGAGATCCACCGTAAGACTGGTACCCTTCTCTGCACCGACGTCTATCTTTTTGTTTGATTGCGGAGCTTCCAAAATCTGGTCCAGCTACCAAATCTGATCCGCTTCAAGTGTAGTTTCAGCTCCGTAGGTCCTACTATATTGTCTGAGCTGACAAGAACTGTGTACCTCACTTAGGAGGATCTTGCAGAAGATCCTACAAACAGCAACCACCGTAGATAAACCACCAAGCAGCCCAAAGATCTCAATTTGGTTTCAAATGGAGCTCAAAGGAGTACGCATGTGTGTCTTTCTCATGATTGTCTGGGCACACGGCGAAACGACCCAACGTGTCGTATCGAAGATCTACTCCTTTACTGAAAAGGCAAAAATAGCTTTGATCAGTTATTAGATATTGCTGCCAAGCTTTCATGTTTGGCTAGTGCATCTGTGGTGGGGCTAGAACATTGAATACGGCAGCCAGTTACGTGCTTCTCAGTGACTCGTGCAAGTTGCTGCACAGCATTGTTGGTGGTGCCAGCTGGAGCTACCCAGGCTATGCTCACCGGTTGACTCTGTATCAGAGCCAAAGCTCTTCAAGATGAATGCTGATCAAACTGGAGGCACAAATCCATGGGCACTCCTTTGGTTGTGTCCTCTAGTCACTCTAGTCACTCAAGTCACTCCATATGCGTCCTTATCGTTCTAAAGATGGTACAGATAAGAGCTTTGCGGCGTTCACACAATTCAACTCCTCCGCAAGACTGAACAAACGTGTGGTTCGTCACCGCAATTGGCTCTAGGGTCACTGACCGTAAACATGCCCCAATTCCTTGTCCAGCACTGGGACTATCCATGCGTAGCCCTGGACGACGCAGTGCGCAAGAAACACGAGAGACGACCAGAACACTAACGGCTGAGCAGCCAAAACGGTGTTCAGCTCTGCTCAGATGCCTAAATTTAGCTTCTGGTGATAATCTTCCTCGTTGTCTGTTTACCTTGTTGATCGAAGGCGGGGCCAGCTGTGTTCTCACAAAGACGTGGGTGCTGTTCCACCTCTGGAGCTGTGTTCGCCAAGCTTTCAACTGAAATATTCAAGGCACTCAAGCGAGGTCATTATGAGACAAATTTCAGGCTGCCAGAGCGAATAGAGATCTCCCATAGAGGAACAAGCATGGCTCTTCAACGGAACCAGGCCAATGCTGAGTCTTAGACAACATGTTACGTCAACTTATTACATCAGCTTGCGACATCTTGTTGTTGCTCCTTCGTGGACTCTTTCCACAGCTTCCCCAGCCCCGCAGGCCCCGAAGCTCATCCAACATGCGAACCGTATCAAGGCAGCCAAGAAATAAACCTCGAATATTTTTAGTCTCCGTTGGAACCACATGAATAGCTCGTAAAGTGCCGAATATGCTCTCGAGTATGCTCCAGACGGATACTACAAATTGGCATCGATTCCCCAGTTGTTTGCACGAAATCTCCTACTCTATAAACCTTTCTAGCCATGTTATACAAGTTCGTCGTTTTTGCAGCCTTTTTCTTCGGAGCTTTCGCTAAGGTGAATACCGACCGTCTTTTCTATTTGAGGGCCTCCAGTCTCAACTCAACAACGAGCCTCAATCTCCCCATTGCCTGGAGCAGTGGGCACTTTGCTGCTTTCCCCAATCCAGAGTCATACGAGGTTCTCTCCTTCAGGATTTTCAATGGTGAGTTGTCGACCTTTTTCAACGGACAAAGGTTGTTCCTCCATGCCTTGTACAGTGAGACAGACATCTTTGAGTTCACACTGAGAGAAGGTATCAGTAGAAGTGACTTTGATATTTCGGGTAATAAGTTGATCAACACCGACGGCAATGCTTATTATTACGCTTGTCCATGGGGAGGGGACAGATACGAAATCTACCACTCACAGGGAAACAACTGTGTTCCTGTCGAATTATTGCTCACCTACGTCGATACTGTTTCGAGTACGAGCTCCAGCTCCAGCTCTAGTTCCAGCTCTAGTTCCAGCTCCAGTTCTAGTTCCAGCTCCAGTTCGAGCAGTTCCAGTTCCACCAGTTCCAGCTCGAGCTCAACTACTTCCAGCTCAAGCTCCACCACTTCCAGTTCCAGTTCTACCAGCTCCAGCTCAAGTTCTACCACTTCCAGCTCTACAACTTCCAGCTCTAGTACTACCAGTTCTAGCACCACCAGCTCCAGTACCAGCACTCCTAGCACCAGCACCACCTCGAGCTCCTCGACCACCACTCCTGGTGGATTCGTGACTATCACAACTCACACCACCGTCACCATCACGTCTTGTGATGCCACTGTGGTGAGCTGCCCTGCCAGAGTGTCTGTCATTGAAATTGTTACCACTTCTCCTGTTGGAGTTACTGCTCCAAAGGTCCTGGATACTAAAACCAGCACCACCTTGACTGGCACAGGAACCACCACTCCTCAGACAACCGCAACTGCGCCTGCTTCCGGCTCAAGCTCTCAAGTAACCGCAAGTAAATCAGTCACCACGGGTAATGATGCCACCAAGATCGCAACTGGTGCTGGTGCCTTCGCTATTATTATTGCTGCCTTATTGATTTAGGTTAGTTCGTTATACCTCTTACTTTTGGGTGCAAAAAAATAAATGATTAGCAGTGCCCTCTTGCTACTTTAAACCGTCTTACTAAAAGTTCAGTAGATTAGAGGTAGAATGGCTGTCAGTTCACCATACAATACAGTAAATTCAGCTTATCCTGTAAACAAGACAACTTCAAGCTCTAAGGAAAGCACTCGGCTAACATCTAGCACTTCTGAAATCACATGTACTCACCAGGATTTGGCTTTGTTTATTGAAGTTAAATACTCCACCACTAGAAGATATTGCCAAGCATGCCAAGTGTTGTCTTAGTCCAATTACATCTGAAATACCGCTAAAACATGCATATTGACTGATTGCAGTTACCGAGGCACTTCTCACTGTCTGTCACAGATACTCTCACGTTGGAAGAATGTCTGTATTGTTCTAGAAGAAGCAAAAAGAGCTCAACTTTTCAACCCAACTCTTCAGTGGTACTTTAAGGCTTTTGAATTGTAAGTGACTTGTGAAGCTTGCGCTACAAACGAGGTTGCACATATTTACCACTCCAGAATGTCCCTTACTAAACCTACCTCCACAATTCGTTCGAAAGGAACTATGATTTGAGATTGTACTTCCGACTTGTCGAAGATTGACAGCCAGTCCAATTACTGTGAGCTTCTCGAATGGAGGTGTGTCTATTCTGTCACTAGCATTCTTATTTTCTTTGATGGAACTGGTGTACTAGTAAAAAGAGCCACCTCTTGGGTGCACACCAAATGGCTGCAAAATAGGAGGCCACTTTTGTATACCTGCTACCGTAATATATATCCCCATCTTCGAGTTCTTGCATTACTATATACACAGCTTTATGTTTCTATCGATCATGTTTCTAATATTTATTATTGTCATTATACATTGAAATTAATATACCCACCTTTAAAGACTAACCATCTTCAAAGCCCATCATGCCATTATCGAAGTATTTTCTCCAAGACATGCTCCATTACTTACTTTCCAGGGCAAACACCAAATTGTCATGCCTCTATGAATCTCCCACCTCCTTATCAACCTCTATTATTTCGTTGTCAGAGATCATTTTCCTAAACCTATCCTCATCTCCCTCCAGTAGTTGCACCAAAGCTGTCAAGTCCTTTTCAATCTTGAAAAATACTTTCATGATCATGTAGTTTGGCTCCTTAATAGGAAGCCTGAGAGGGGAACTGTCACTAACCCAGAAGAATTCTTCTGGAGTGCCCGTTTTGGTGCCATTGCTGTCTGAAGATCCTAGTTCCACATCGAGATCATCCAACTCCTTGTAAAAGGAAGCCCATTCCTCATGGTCATATTTCTTGAGTGGCTCATCAAGTGAGTCAGTCATTAAAGGCTTGAGCTTCTCAAGGAACGAAAGCAAATGTGAGTAGGTCTCTTTCTGAGTCTTAATCCGAGTTCCAACTCTCTGCAAAAGTCCCTGGTACTCCTCATCATTAGCAATATGCGCAGGCAAAGGAATTGGCTTAGGCACAGGAGGAGGGAACTCAAAGTTGACCTTGAGTTCCTCCTCCTCCACTTCTTCATCTGTGAATTCTTCATTGATTTCGGTGAGATCTTCGTGGCGTGCCCTTCTGTTCTGAATCATGTTGATATACTTTTCAAATATGAACCACTTCGAAACGAAGTAACTGAACCGGCTTGCAGACTCAAACAACTTGTCACCAATTCCAGAAATCAAAATCGTCATTAATGGAACCGCGGAAACGGCCCAACATACAAAGAAACTTCTACCAAACTCTGAGCGCGGAGCAAAATCACCATACCCAATGGTAATCAAGCAAAGGAAGCAGAAGTAAACAGAATCAAAGTACAGCCAGTCAGACTCACAAACATGGAAAACTAGCGCTCCGACAAGCCAGAATATGAGGAAAATGGCAATGGAAATGGAGACGGAGGCATTCAATTGTTGTCTTTTTGCACGGCGACGAATGTCTCTGATTTCATCGAACGTTTCCTCTGGGGTCATATGGATCTTTCCCAGCTGAAGCTTTTTCAACAACTTCATTCTCTTTCTTTCTATTTCGTGCCAGAAAGTTGCTGGACCACTTGTAGAGAGTACAACTTGACGGATCATAGCAATCACAAGACCCATGATGAGCACACCCACGAGTGAACAAACAAGGACGGTTGCCTTGGCTGCGTGAGTGACTGGGAGGATATCACCCAATCCAACTGTAAGGAAACTGACAATGATATAGTAGAGGGCTGAACCGTACGACAAGTCTTCAATAAGAGCTTGCATTATGGAAGTACCAACAATGCACCATGCGGCGAACACGATGGTGTGGATCATAAGAGTACGTTGCTTCGTACCCAAGTTGAAAGTTGGGGGGTATTTCTTCAATCTGTAGCCCAAGAAGTTGATCATCAAGATGCCCGAGCAGCCCGAGTAGAAGAAGCAGGTGAATGCAGCGTACCAAAAGCCTTGCAGTCGCAAGTACTTCGGGTTAGGACCTGTGCATCCTCTATTTGTCAAGAGCAAGTCTGCGACCAAGAACGCACAGGCCAAAATCCAGCAAAAGATGGAAAGACACTGGGTGATCAAGTACTTGACGTGGCCAGCGAAGTTCATCAATAGTGAGATGTTACCGACAATGCCAAAGACCAAACTTAGGGCGTTGAGAGCAACCAACTCTGGAGAGTCCACGACGAAGTCCCCCGTGACTGCGTCTATTCGCCATCGCTCCACCAAGGCAACAATGCTGACCATATTCGCTAGCGGAGCCAAACAGGCTGCACTCAACGGGAAGAAGGTGGAGATGTAGTACCATAGCAAGAACGTAGGGTCGCCTGGTTGCACCAGTAGATTGGTGACACTCACTATGGGCACGTTGAGGGTGTGTCTTAACGGAAACGGAGCATCGGCGAAACCCACCATATGTCCTGCTGAGTGGTACCCACCGTCCATGATTGGGGCTAGGGTGGTCTCGTGTCGAAGAAGTTGTTCCGAGTTTAACCCTTTGAAATACGTGTTCCCCGTGGCCCAGGTGGAGGCGGTCCCAGCTCTGCTTATTCGTGGTCTTCGAGTGGACCTGCCTGTGCCAGTGTGATCGGTGCGGTCCGTGCGGTCCGTGCGGCCGGTGTGGTTGGTTCGACTGGTTCGGTTTGTTTCATATGTGTCGTTGGAGCGGAGACTGGAGTTCCCCGAGACCACCGACACTCTGTTACGTCGTATTGTGCCTGTCATTCGTGATGAGCTTGGAGAATTTAGGAGAATGCACCGAATGATTTATACGTAGAAAAAGAAGAATGGTGGTAGCACAATCGCCGGAGTGCTGAATTAGCAATTTAGATAAGGTTGCGAAGCACGAGGAGGGGCGATAGGGCATCACACGTGAACGAACAAAGGTCTGCGGGGCATCGCCGGTGAAGAAGCAACGGCTGCTGGAGCACTCCGGAGGAGCCACGACGAAAGGAGGTCTGGACGGAGCTGGAACGGAGCAGAAAGGACTGGCCCAGGAGCTGGACACGTTGGAGGATGTGATGTGCCAGAGGAGGAATTTGCAGCGATGTTTTGCAGGCAGCGGAGCGATTTCCAACGTGGTGGAAGCTTAAAAGGGTTCAATTTTTCACCCCAGCATTTGGTCTGGATTAGGAGGTTCAGCCTATTGGAGAGCTGCTGGAGTCAACTAAAGCCTAATTGAAATTGCTTTGATAAGGGTGGTTGAGGGCTTGGATCTGCTGCTCGAATAAGATTCCGGGGCTTCCATTTGGTGGCTCGAAGAACACAATCAACCGTATGTATTAGCGATATGCATTAGACGTAAATTACGATAACCACGCTTTTAGATTGACGACTGGAACCGCACCGAAGGTGTTCTGTGGCTCTAAGAAGTTGCCAGGGCCGGTAAACGACCTTTGTAAGTGAGCTGGCTGTGCTTTACGAGCAAATGGCGTCTCCATGGGCGTTGTAGGTGTGCCGTACCATGTGTCAAGGGTGGCAGATCGTGCGCTTGGTAATTTTTCAGTTTACTATACAGTACAGCCACTTTTCACTGAAACGTCTTCTTTCACATCTGATACTGGACTTTCCACCAGTCACAGTTCGTTCCTTAGTGTTAGTGCCACGCAACAGTATCAACTTCGTCTAGCCTCACTTAAAACACTTCTTTCCTCGGTTTAATCTTCGGTTTCTTTTGAACGTTCAGGTACATTGTTTCACCCATTACTCGTGTAGCTTACTTCAATAGTGTTCCATTATACTACTTTCTTATATACAAGTAAAACGTGCCTTCAAAGAGGCACCTCGTTGGCTTCATCCATAACCCATTTCCTCAAAATGTTCTTTGCGGTGTTCTTCTGGAGTTGGTCAACCGGGGTCTTGGTCATCGATGATAATATCTCTTCCCTCTGCTGCTTGTACTCATCCGACATGAGCTTCTCGTAAATCTCGTTGAAACGCGCTCTTCTGTGCTCCAACTCACTGGCACCTTCACTGAGCTCCAACTGCACCACTGGTTCGGTGTTGGGCCACGACTTGATTCCATATTTGGTCTTGATGCGGTTAATCTCAGCAAGGAGCTCCTCTCTCTGCGCGTCGGTCTCCGCAACTTCTCCCTTCACCGCAAACTCGTTCAATTTCCTCAAGTCTTCGATCTGGGTGATGGTCTTCGATAATAATTCTTGATTTGCAGTGGCTTGTGCAACATTACGCTGTTCTTCTTCAAGCAATCTCTTGCTTGCCATGGTCAGGTATAATGCGAACTGCTGACCCTTGTTCTCCTGGATCTCGGCAATGGCAAACGTTTTGCGTGGAGAAATCCTGTCAATAGCCTCAATACGAACAACATCTCCTTCTTTGCATAGGTTACCTTCGTCGTGCGCCAAGTAGTCCTTTCTCTTTATCACCTCCTTATGGATTCGTTTGTCGTACATTTTACCCTGAACACGCACCTTGACGGTCTTGTTCATTTTGCCTTGCGACACCACAAGTCCCACCAAGTTCAATTTAGCCATGTTGTGTTGTGATTGGTATGGAGTGGTATTCAATCACTTTGAAAAATTTTCGATGAATTTGATTTACGTGCAAAAAAAATAAGAGTCAATGGATTTGGCGAAATTAGGCTGCGAAAGAACCCATAAATACAACAACACACCGCCTAGTGAAGATTACGTCTATGAAGGTTTGTAAGATTAAACTACGCTATTCCAGGCATCCAAAATAGCTCTCTAAATACTTATTTCTCCCAATACCTTTTCAAATTTCTCTACTAGAATGGCGTTTTCCTTGCTGGTACCAACAGATATTCTCAAAGCACCAGTACAGTTCAACTCTGAACCTCTGAACCTAACCACCACCGCATTTTCGACTGCCAAAGTGTTATACAACTTAAGTGCAACTTCATTGGAGGGTTTCCCTTGCGCATCCAAAATCTGTAATAACAAGAAGTTCGCATCGAGTCCTCCAATGTTCTCTCCAACTCGGTCAAACTTTTGCAATGCTTTGAGTAAAACTGCACGCTGTTCCGTGATACTAGAAACATACTCATTCATCTTAGCTAAACCTTCCTTCGAGGTGGCACGCAATGCAACATCCGCAGTAAGTGACGAAATGTTGTATGGGTACTTCATGGCGTTCAAGTAGAACGACAACTCTTTCGAGCAATAAGTCACACCCAATCTGATCCCTGCAAGACCAAAAGATTTGGACAAAGTTTGCAAAACCACCAAATTAGGGAACTGGGTCACCAAGGTGGACATTGAGTGTGTCTGGTCGGTAAAGTCCACGTATGCTTCGTCAACAACTACCAACCCGGCCCAGAGCGACCCAAGCTTAGTGAGAAGTTCCACGACATTTTGCACAGCCAAAAGCTTTGCTGTTGGATTACCTGGAGAGGTCAAGTACATCAATTTAATGGACGGATCCTTGGTGACTGCAGAGATAACTGCTTCAGTGTCGACTTGGAAATCAGGGACAGTCAATGGGACCTTGACAATTGCAACATCGTTAACCTGAGCACAAATTGAGTACATTCCGTAGGTTGGTGGACACGTCAATAGCTTGTCCTTGCCAGGAATGCAAACACATCTGAGTAACATATCAATGCTTTCATCAGAGCCAACCCCAAGGCATAAGTTGGACGGTTCTAAGTCCAGACCGGCCTTCTTGTGGACATTTGGCAAAGAGTTTCTGAAGTCACATATTTGTTGCTTCAAATCCAACTGGTGTGGGTCAGGGTACCTGTTCAATTCCAAAGCATCTTCGCTGCTGGTGACATTGATCGCCGGGCCGTGAGTGTTCTCATTGGCATCAAGAAGGATACCTACCTTGAAGTCATCTCTGGCACATCTGTACGGCTCTAACGAGAGGATGTTTGGTCTCACTATGTCTTTCAAGTTGAACATGTTCACGTTTTGGTTGACTTTAATATGTCTGGAGTATTGGAGATTTTTCACTCTTTATATTTGCACCTCTTATCAGTGAGATCCAATTATGACTCTACGGCTTATGTAATACAAGTTGCAAAATTTGACTCCACCACTAAATGGTTATCGGTACTCAATGTGATTACTATTCAAGAGGATCGACAACGAAAAATGCCCACAATCGACTGGCCGGAGATTTATTGCATATCTGGTTACAAATATTCGCACCCCAGGTCTTCTTCGTCGGTGTTTTCAATCACTCCAAGGCTGTAGAAGTCCAATTGGTTCAAATGCGGCAGCACGAAACCTGGGCCGGCTGAAACCATCTTGAATGAGTTATGGGGAGCATCCACGGAGCTCTGTTTCACCAGCTCTGATGCGATTTCTGGGCTTGAGACAGGGTTTCCTTCGAGCAAACTCGGGAACTCGACTGGTGGTGAACTGATAGGTGAACGGAAACGAACGTGTAATGAGGCCACCCTTTTGGCTTGCCGAGATAGGCTTGACTTAAACTTGTTTCTAAGCTCGCACAGGTCTTCTATCGCACTAAAGTTAGTCTCCTTGTCTTCTCGGGAGACATACGGTTTGCTGGTGCAGAACCGTTTAAGGCTTAAATGGTTCCGCTGGTCGTCCAGCGAATTGAATAGTTCTTCCAGCGACCCCAAACGCTGGGCATCTTCCACAGCTTCAATGCTGGGGATATCTCCAATTGTTGATCTGTGTCTTCGGCGAGAAGCAAGAGTTCTCTATCTTTGCACTTTCAGTGCTGCCTTGGTTGAATGGGTCATATTTCTTGACGAACAACTGCTTGAAGCGTTCTCGATAGGTATGTGGGGCCGTGTGTACTTTGGATACACCATTGTTGAGGCTATCTTGGTCTATTAAATCTGTTTCTCTGCCCTCATTTACATGTTCACATCTCTCAGCACTTCGTACTTCTACTCCCTTCGGAAGGAAATCCAGTATTATATGGCTGTCATCGATTCTGTCTTCAAAGCCTGGCATCACTTGGCTCTTTTCAGTTTCATTGAGAGGATTCCATTTGAAGAGGCTCATGATTCTGGAAAATGTTCCCTGCTCTTGAACTTTTTGAATCTGCTCCACTTCCTCTTGTTTAAAAGTCAAAGTTCCGATCCTTCTCTCTCTTGGTCTGAATTGCAAAAGTATGCTACACCCGCTATTTACCTTGTCAACCTCTCCATCTTTGTCAGTTTGCAGCTCCAGCAGCTCATCATCAGTTATGACGTCTTGTGAGGGAAAGCGATATAGAACCAAGCTGTCTTTTGTCTTGTTCATGAGATTGAAGAACTCAATGAGTTCTTGAACTTCGGAATTCGGAGTATCGCTGCTTCTACTGAGCGAAGCGTAATCGTGATACTTAGATATACTAAAATCATTATCGACCCCAGCACAAATGTTCGGACTTGCATATGATACTTGACCATCAAACTCACCCAAATCCATCAGTTTGACCATTTATTTGGCCTTTCAATTTCCTAGTGTGATATGCTTTTCGATGCTACAAGTTTACAAACGCACTAAATAATTGCAGCCAAAAACGAAGATGATGAACTTCTCGTCATTGGTGTTGTATGTGGATCCCCATGACTCCCACCAAGAAAGCTTGAACTCTATGTATGTGAAACAGTCCCCTTCCCAATGAGATATTGAAGCAAAAACTGGAAAAAAAAAGAACTTCCCCACCAGGACTCGAACCTGGAATCTTCTGGTAACAGAAGTGAATACTCATCGTAGCCAGACGCCTTAACCATTGGGCCATGAGGAACGAAGCTCTATAAATAGCAAAGGACATCCAAGTATACTCAAGTATACCCAAGTACTTTTACTTGATCATTTCTATCCAAAAGGAACCGTGGACTAGATTCGTCGAGAACACGGAATCTCCAGCTTTCATTTAGGTCAGATGGAGTATTTGGCGATGCGTCGCTCGTGTGCCCTTTCTTTATGACTCTAGGACTAAGAAAACCACGTCTATCGACCAAACTCTGAATTGGCCATTATATATTGCACTACGGGTGTTTGTTTGATATCAACCACGTCTCAAGAAAACTGAAAAATACTGAATTTGACAACCAACCACTTTATACAACACACGATGAACGTCACCTTGGACTACGATGTCAAGAGTAAGAAGTTGATCACTCCCCCAAAGACCGCTGAATTGGTGCCGCAGTTGAGTATCGAGGCGGATCAGCTCAACGTGTTGTCTGAAGAACTCATTAGATTTGGATCTACTCCGGCTCCAGCCACGCAAGAGACATTCAATGCTGAACTAAGCAAGGTCATTAGAAAGTTGTACGAAAGTGGTGTCGCAGCATTTAAAGCTGAGAAGTTTGACGATGCTTCCAAGCACTTCTCCATTGGTATTGAAATCATCAATAAGCGTAACAAGTTTGAGGCTTTCCAAGGTACCTTACAAGAATTGAGCTTGTTCTTGATGAGCAGAGCCGACTCATATTTAAGAAGTCAACAACATTTGAATGCCTTCAACGATGCCGATATGTTACTCGGCATGCAAATGTGCACACCAGATAACTTCTTGAGAAGGGGTGTAGCAAACTTCTTCTTGGGAAATTATGAAGATGCCAGAGCAGACTACCAGAGGGGATTAGCTTTTGACGAGAATAATGAGAGATTACAGGTAGAGTTGGAGATTTGCTTAGATAAGATCTTGGAAGAGAATGGTGACCGTTTGTAAGAGTATGATTCGAGTCAAATAAATGTATATTATGAGAACACATTCCTTTTGGAGTTTTAGCGAATTACTTAGTGATTCAATTGTATGGGAGGATAAGAAATGGCTGGAGATGTAGGAGCTTGGTCTGCAACTTGGTAATTCCAAGTAGAGTGTTTCCTTTTCTTTTAGTGATGGTGATTGCTCTGGTTGTTCAACTAGAGTGCTATATGAAAGTCTTCTTCGCGCAAGATCAACCTGAAGTACACTAATGCGGGCATACTGACCAATGGTATCTGCAGCTAAACCTGTATCGCCCTGTCTCTACTTCCTCAATATCTCAGAGCTCCGTAGGCGTAATAAAGTTGCCTAAGGTATCAGTATAGCCGTGCAAAACAATCGTAAACTTTCTAGGTTCAGCAATACAATGAAATGCAGCCATCGTGTTCCTGAATCGTTCTCTCTTTCTAAGAGACTGGCTGGTCCCAAGTATAGATAAGTCGTTTGTGCCATCGCTTTCGTTGCTCATTTCGCAGCCTATATACTTCATGGGTTTCAATGAATTTATTCAATATCAAAGCCTAATCTTCAGCCCTAAAAATGCAATTACGCCACTGAGCAGAGGTAACAGCTTTCTCGTTAGGAACTATACTACTATACTTATCTGGCCAAGTCACCAAATCTTACGTTGGTTACCCGAGAATCACAGGTTGATCTAGCACGTGACTATAACACTGGAACATTTTCTTAACTTAAAATCAACTTCTTCATACGCATTTTAGATAAGAACCAAGACCATGTCTAACACTGGAATAATGTACCTATCGTCTTCGGACGATGAACGGGACAACTTGAGCACCAGGCCTGACTCTACGACTATGTCCAAGAAACAATCCAAAAGACTGGTTCCGACTCAAGTTCTGGAGAAACGAATGCGACTAGATTCACTCACTCCACGACTCTCCAATGGTAGCAATTTCAATAGAGGAAGCTTTGCGGCATTGAAGGACGCGTCGAGCCAGTTTCTGAGTATTCCACGAGAGGCTGAAGTCATCAGCATTTCCGACGACGAAGATGAGTTCGGAACAAGCCGCAGACCTACAGCCGCAAGCAGCATCATTGGCATAAATGGAATGAATGGGACAAATGGAACCGGAGGAACTAACAGCACAACTGGTACAAACAATGTAAATACTCCCACAACAAATAATAGAGCGTACCCTGTGGACTATATCAATAGTGTTTCTGGCTCTTCAAATGGCTCAGCCTATTTTGACGGTAATCGTGCAAACGCTTCGGAGTCGGCGCCAGGAGCGCGTATCGCACCTATAGACGTTGAAAACCTAGCAGAAAAGTTGCAGAACCATGGTGCTACGCAAGCTGAACAACAGCCTAGTACCGATTTGGTAGAAATTCGGGACTCTGATGAGGACCCCGTTGTTGATAGCGATGAAGACGATCTTGTAATTCTAGACCGAGCAGCCAGTGATGTCACGTTCAAACCAACTTCTTTCGAACTGTCCCACAATCGTCCAGCACCAGTATACCATGCCAACAATCCAACAATGGACAGACATATAGTGATTAATCAACTACAACAAAGGATATCACAGTACCTGGCCGAGATCAATATGCTTTCCTCTCAAGACCCAATGTTAAGATCTGAGTTGGAAAAGAACAGAATAGACAGCGCCAACATTGCTGAAACTATACAAACACTACTATTTCAAACGTCAGGTCTCGACCCGGCTGTACATGGAACGTTGATTGATCAAGTAAGACGCATCGTGGCAGATAAAGAAGCAAGTTATCATCAACTAAAACAGAAGGAAATGCACTTGCATGGAATTCTACAAGGCAATATGCAACGAGCAGCAAGATTTCAGCACTCAATAGACACCTCAAAGTCAATGTTGAATTCAATGGGAATGAATTATGACCAGTTAACCTCAAATTCAGTTTTGATTCACAACTACTCTCAGGATTACAGACAAGTCAATCCGTCCTATACTCAGATTGCTCCAGGTTACACACCAAATATATATCTGCAGCCTCAGCAACAGCGGTCCGAACACCACGACGATTTGCAAGACTTAATCGATAACATTCAGCCAGATGATGAAGAAGAAGAGGGTTTGGAACCAACTCCTCCTGAGCTTTCGATAACCCTTATGAAGCACCAAAGAGTGGGTCTCACCTGGTTGAAAAGAATGGAAAATGCAAAGTCAAAAGGTGGCATCCTTGCAGATGATATGGGTTTGGGTAAAACAGTCCAAGCTATAGCTTTATTCATGGCACATAGGTCGACAGACGAAGAGTGCAAGACAAACTTGATTATTGCCCCTGTCTCCTTGCTTCGCCAATGGGCCGCTGAATTGGAATCTAAGTTGAAATCCGGCGTTGAGTGTAAAGTTGGCATATACCACAGTCATGACAAAAAGATGTTAAACACATTCAGCAAGATTAGCAAGTATGATGTTATCTTAACTTCATACGGCACTTTATCGTCTGAGTGGAAAAGGCACTTCAAAGAATCGATTTTGCGGGCAAAGGCTTCAAATACTCCAAACGCAAACGCACCCAGATTCGAAGATGGTGGTAAGAGCTACGTTTCGCCTTTCTTCTCGAAAACTTCTACATTCTACAGAATTATACTTGATGAGGCTCAGAACATCAAAAATAAAGCTGCGTTGGCTTCCAAGGCCGTGACCTACTTGAAAAGTATCTACAGATTCTGTCTTTCTGGTACCCCAATCCAGAATAATGTGGACGAGTTGTTCCCAATCATCAGATTCTTGCAAATTAGACCATATAATGATGAGTTCAAATTCAGAGCAGAAATCTCGCTTCCTTTGAAGTCCAACTCCGGAAATTATGATGACTCGGATAAAAGCACAAGTATTCGTAAATTACGAGCAATCCTCATGGCTATTTTATTGAGAAGGTCCAAAACTTCTCTTATTGATGGTAAACCCATCTTGTCCCTCCCAGAGAAACACATAATTTCTGATTATGTGGAAATGCACGAGGGCGAAAAGGAGTTTTACGGTGGGCTAGAAGCCGGCATTCAAAAGAAGGCAAAGGATTTGATGCAAAACTCAAAGAGCAACGGAGGATCTGGGGCAGGCAGTGGCCATGCTATTTCAAGTATTTTGACTTTGTTGCTTCGTTTAAGACAAGCATGTTGTCATCAATACCTAGTCGAGATTGGTGAAATGAAGCAACCAGGCAAAGTTGGCCAGTCCAAAGATTGGCAGAACATGTACAACCAATTGAAAAAGTTCCCCAGTGAAGTAATCACTACAATAAAGAACACTGAACAGTACACCTGTCCCATATGTTATAACATTAACGATGATACGCTTGTTATTTTCCCAGGTTGTGGCCACATGATTTGTCAAGCCTGCACGGACAGCTTTGTACAAGACAACTCGGTAGATGAATATCTGAGCGTTGTGAGTTGCGTTGAGTGCAAATCTGAGTTTAAACGAAAAGACATCATAGACTACGAGATTTTTGAAAAGGTTTTCATAGATGGAATGGACTTTGACGAGTTGTCAGTGTTTTGCCGTGATTATTATGCTACTACGACGAAAACAAAAACTACAAATGCAATGTTACTCAACCAGATTCTTGAAAGAGAACCGTTTAAACCATCAGCAAAACTTGCTAAATGCTTTGAAATGATTCAAGAGATATTCGTTAAATATCCTAACGAGAAGATTATTATTTTCTCTCAGTTCACTACTTTGTTTGATATCATGAAGCTTGGACTTGATGAGCGTGAGATTCCATTTTTGAGGTACGACGGTACTATGTCTCTTGATCAAAAGAATGCGACTATCACCAAGTTTTATCAGCAGGATGAAGTTAAAGTTTTACTACTCTCACTCAGAGCAGGTAATTCTGGTTTGACGCTTACATGTGCATCTCATGTTATTATTATGGATCCATTCTGGAACCCTTTCGTTGAAGAACAGGCTATGGATAGAGCGCACAGAATTGGTCAAGAACGTGAGGTGTATGTGCATAAGATTTTGATTACAGATACTGTGGAGACACGTATTATGGAGTTGCAGGACCGCAAGAAAGAAATGGTAGGCACAGCACTTGATGAGAACGGATTGAAGTCGGTTTCCAAACTTGGCCAGAGAGAGCTTGGCTTCTTATTTGGTATCAACAGTCTCAACTAAGACATTATAGTGCCCCCATTTGCATCTTACATCTCGACTTTTATTTCTACAACTGTTTAATTCCATCATGTTCAAAATAAACTAAATTTCCGGGGATCTCTAATATAGATCCCTAGTTTTTTCATATTTTCATTACTATGCAAATCTTACAACAGTCTAAACTTCTTCACCTTGGAGAGGTTTCGCAGCCAATCGTTCTCAGAGACAACTGGCTGCTCACCGTAGCACAACTCTGTAATTAATATTGATTCGAAATCAACCTGGTATTTGGTTAACGATTTACACAAGTAGATCAACTGCAATATCAAGCCATCTTTTTGGGCATGTATGTCTATCAGTCCTTCGTCGTTTTCGTCGGGCTTGCTTGTTACCAATTCTGGCATGTATTTTCTCAACTCGTCGAGAAGTGTGTGTGTTAGGCTCGTTATGAATTGATTAACAAGTAGTAAGTCCTGTTGTTTCTGTTGCTCTGTCTGTACCTGCTTTGTAAAAATCGAATAGTATACAGACAACGAGTTAAACATGTACTCTCTGTATATTTCGATGAATCTCTTGAGGTAAGTCAACTTGTTGTACTTTATGAAAGGATTCAAATGTGATATTTCATCAAAAATGAACTTGAAGCGAGAGTTTAGGTATATAGACTTCAAATACCTGTCTCTTTCCAAGCTTGTGAATCCAGCATCAAGCAAATCCAATTTATTCAAGATTTGAAAAATCTTGAAAATATGATTCTGTTTCAAGTTAGTGTTGAGTAGTTTGATGAGTCCTTTGACCATTAATTTCAATTCGATTTCTACTTTGGCGTTGATCGAACTAAATATTGATACTTTAGGGTAACGAATCACCAATGATTTAGACAAATGCGATATTTCAAGCAGTTCTTGATAATTACCCTGTAAGATGCAAAGTCTACACAAGGTAGGTAATTCCAACAAGTCCAAAATTGAGTCTATGTTGTTCAATACAGAATTGTTTATGTTGATGGAGTTGGTTAGCTTTTCACTCACTTGTATAGAGTGGCCTCTACCCTTTTTAATATCTGCCAACATTGATTCGATCTGTTTTCCGTATTGCGTGCCAATGGTCTGTTCAACATTGTCTAAGTCATCGTTGATATCGATGATCAAGTCGCGGTTCTCATTGGTTATCAGGGCCAACTTCAAGTTAATGTCTCTCAGTTGCAGATCCAACTCCGCTATTTCTTCAATTAGCGTACGCTTGGCTGTGGAAGTGGTGGTGAACGATTCCGTTGAAAGTAAGTCATCATTGATCAACAACTCTTGCAAGTAGTCTTCCACACTTGTTCTTAAGTTGTCATCTGCCTTGAGGTACCCTAGCACCTCTGGATCGATATTTTGCAGTAAAGTGTCCAACAATATTCCAGACATTGTGCTGTGGATTATTGAGTATTTTCGTTTTTTGTTTTTGATTATAGATGAACAGCTATATTTGGTTCGGAATGCTACGACAGTTTCATGTGTATTGAATCACCTCTCTATCTATGTGGCACCTAAACAACGCTCGCCTACGAAATGTATAGCTGGACTTTTCAAAATATCACCGCGGAGAGTGTCGTATTTGCTGAGTCTCTAATTTGGCCCTTCACACGACCACTCAATTTTAATCCAAAGAACGTTGATAACAGCCAGAATTCAATTAACACCATTAAAGGATCGTCGGAATCAACGATAAGAAAATCAGCCGCTAGACAAACTCACAAATGGAAGGATTATTCTTTAATATCAACTACGGCTATCTTGAAGGTGTGGTAAGAGGCTACAAGGGTGGGTTACTTGGTTCCAACCAGTACGTCAACTTGACCCAGTGTGACAATTTGGAAGACTTGAAGTTGCAGTTGTCTGCCACTGACTATGGTAACTTCCTTGCTTCGTACAACGGTCCATTATCCACGAGTGTGATCCAAGACAACTTGTCGAAGAAATTGTATCAACAATTCCAATACTTGAAGACCCAGTCCTCTGGTAGATTGACCAAGTTCTTGGACTTCATCAGTTATGGTTATATGATCGACAACGTTTCGTTGATGATTACAGGTACTTTGCACGAAAGAGATAGATCTGAAATATTGTCCAAGTGCCACCCATTGGGATGGTTTGACACCTTGCCAACACTTTCTATCGCCACCGACATTGAAAGTTTGTACAACACCGTGTTGATTGATACCCCATTGGCTCAATTCTTCAAGAACTGTCTCAGTATCGACGACTTGGATGACTTAAACATTGAAATTATCAGAAACCGTTTGTACAAGAACTACTTGGAGGCGTTTGTCCAATTTGTCGAAACCGAATTCGACAACCCAGACAAGGAGATCATGCTTAAATTGTTGCACTTTGAAGGTGACAAGAGAGTCATTAATATCACAATCAACTCTTTGAATAATCCAGACTTGACCCCAGAAGACAAGTTGTCTTTGTACCCAAACATTGGACAATTGTACCCTACATACCACACTCATTTGTCACAAGTGGAAGATGTCGAGCAGTTGAAGACTATTGTTGACTATGTTGGCGAGTATCAAGATTTCTTCAATGAATCCAGTGAATCGAGCAGTGGTCAAAAGACTTTGGAAGATTGGTTCTACCTCTTGGAAATGAACAACTGCAGAAATGCTTTTACCCAACAGTTCACATTGGCTACTGTATGGGCATGGTTGAGATCAAAGGAGCAAGAAATTAGAAACATCACCTGGATTGCAGAGTGCATTGCACAGAACCAAAAGAACAGAATTGATAACTATATTTCTGTGTACTAAGGGAACTCACTTTCGAGTAACAGAGTTATTCTTCATAGTGCCCAACTTTGTTCATTTTTCTAAAAATTGCTAATACTTTGCTTCTTCATGTGATCTCCTATGATTACCTTTCAATCAACCTTTCTTTATTTCTAATTGTGTACATATAAAGATCAACATAAAAATCAGTATGTATTCCAAGGGACTTTGTAGGAGAAAAGGCAGAAACATTGTAGTATTGATTGAAGTCAATGAAACCCACACCCAGATATCAGTATCTACTTTCATTTTTAAAGTCTGTAGATATCTAGGCAAATTTCAATAATGGCACTGCGAACTCATTGAAAGTAGACGATATGTATTATTATTACAAGAGCGGATAGTCGACTTTAAAATCTCCAATATCGGAAAAGATTCTAACTGCATGCATTAAAATTGTTGAAGATGTATGGTCTTCTGGAGATACGGAATCGGTTTGCAGATCCTCTGTTCCCACTCGATGCAACAGAGCATTACAAAATTATCTTCAATAGGAAAAATAACCCTTGAACACTACAGTCTTCATAAGAACAAAGGAACCTCGACAGCTCCACCCACTGTTGTAATGCCTTCATCATTTTTTCTTTTCTTCTTTTCAGGCTCTTTGTGCGTATCTTGTATCTCTATTTCTCTCCTCTTATCATCTTGCTTATCATTGCGGAACGCTGCGTAGGAAAGTGGTATGTATTCCTCGTCTTCATGACCCACAGGAGCAGTGATCTGCTGGTTTTGGTTATCCATAATCAGGTTCCCTGTAGCACCAACAACGTGCTTTACGTAGTCATAGCTCTCATCGTCGACTATGCTCTTTAGAATGCTGTTATTAGCATTTTTGTGGGGTGTTTCGCCTGTCGTGATAACTTCATTCTCGATTGTCAAAGGTGCTATCTCCAAAAGGTGAAATGTAATTAAGGTGCCTGCGTAGTTTGGCAATTGGTAGTTTTTGCAAAGAAACTGCAAGCTTAAGATTCCATTCAAGTCTTTTAGAACCTTGCACTTTGTGGAAAGCTTGACGGCCTTCTGGATAGCGATGAAATTAGCAAAGTTGTAACATGATACAACCGACGAATTAACGGGAGACAAGCTTTCGCGAAGCTTGTGGAAGATCTGCATCTTTTCAAGAATGGTCTTTTCGCTTGGATATATGAGTTTCAGGTGGCCTATAGGACCTTTGGAGATGAAATTTAATTCGTTTTTGTAGAATTTGATATTTGAGTTGGCTGCGTTTGCAGTCCCCAAGGTCCTCAATTCATTCAGGATGTGGATGTACAATTCGACGGTGTTGATTTGCTGTAGATCTGCTAGCAAATTGGCCAACACATCGCTTTTCAAGATCAATTCGAACTCGATTTCGCTGTGATTGATCACCAAGTATTCGCCGTCGTCGTCAGCCAGAGTCGGATCTGGGTAGTCGATGTCCAAGTAGAATGTCAAGAACTCGAGCTTTTCACTGACCAAGTGGTCCTCGAATTCTATTATGAGTGCATGGCCTTCGCCAGCATAGGTGATGTAGCAGGTGACCGACTCGACTCCCCCCACGGCATTGTTCGCTTGGGCCAGTTTAGAAGACTTCTTGCCAACGATAGTCGATGCCACCGATTGAAAGGAGTCACTAATTAGCGCGATGTCGATGCCAAGCCGTAGTTCCTCTGAGTCACTGGAGAAGTTATATTGAGAGAAGAGGGACGGATCAATGTTCAATTGCACGTTTGAGATGTGGTTGTGCTCTGCAAAAAAGACTATTCCCGTCGGTTTGATGATCATCATGGCCAGCGAGTTGATGGTGGTGATGGCCGATAGCACGTCCGCCAAATGGGATACCTGGGTGGTGCAAGCCGTGAAGGCAGTCTGCAGCGGTGGCAGCTGCAGATCAGCCTGCGACTGCGAATGGGTGCGGTTGAACGGGCCCACGGAGTGGCCAGCCGGCACCGCGACCACCTCATCGTGCTGGGCCTCGTCCTGCGATTGCGAACTGAGAAACAAGGACATCCAAAGCCGTCTCCATGTGTTGCCTGCGCGTGTCGTCCTCTCCAATGGCCGTTTACGCGTTGGTAAACATTTCGCCCCAACTTTTCAAATTTCACACCTTCCCCAAACCACCGCAATCGCAGTGCACTACACCCACGGCGATAACAGCCCTTTAATTTCACGTTTCGGCTCGAGTACGATTTCTGGGCACCGTCGCAATCGTCGCAGGAATTCTAGGCAAAAGATCTGGCCAATAGCAACGCCACGAGGTGCCAAGAGATGGGAGAGGGGCTTTTCGAGCGAAGAATTGGGTGTTTCAGCTCGTTCTTGAAACCACCGTGCTACGCTCTTATCGTAAATTGCGGCCACCGTAATTAGGCTGGTGGGCTCTCCATTATCTTTAATTTAGTGGTCTATTATCTGGTTGAAACAGGGTAATTTAACGAGTTTTGGTTGACCCTGGGGATCATGCTTGTGTGCAGGAGGTGTTCGAGAAACGTTCCAAAGCTGGGTTTGGAGATACAAAAAGATATTTAGAAGACACTTCTTTTACAGAGCTAATGAAGTAAAATGGTTTGGGATAAGTTACTGGTACGTATGATAGAGGTGTGGATGGGCTGGGCATGCTCGGGGCTGTCCGCGGGACTCTCGGGTCGAAACCCCCGCTCGAACAGCGGTGCTCTTCGTCGCACGGTTTGACACTCATTGTTTCAGAGAGATGTGCTTCGTTGTTTGAGGTGTCTCGTCTTTTGAAACGTTTCGGTCGTTGGTGTTCCTTGTGTGGTACGCCGATGACAATGTTCACCGGACTACTTAAACAGGGGGGTCCGTGTGCCACGAAGGTCCTGTTCAAATCCACTCAGCTTTGGGTTCATTACTAACACTCTCCAATAGTTAAATAAGGCGCATATAGCTTATGCTTGCGTGGGTATTTTCAGCACCATCTTCTCCCTTGTGTCCCTCTTCGTCAAGGAGAGGTTGTTCATAGGTGAAGCTACCGTGGCCACGGTTGCTGGCTTGATCTTGGGTCCGCACTGCTTGGGCTGGTTCGATCCCCTAGAATGGGGGGACACGGAGTATATCACTCTCGAAATTTGCCGCATTGTCTTATGTATCCAAATTGTTGCCGTCGCTGTAGAATTGCCGCGCAAGTATATGAAGAAACATTGGCTCTCCGTGGCCATTTTCTTGCTTCCAGTCATGACTTGTGGCTGGGTCATCGTTGGTCTTTTTGTGTGGTGCCTTATTCCGCACTTCTCCTTCAAAGAAGCACTCTTGGTTAGTGCTTGTGTCACTGCTACAGATCCTATTTTGGCTGCGGCCGTCGTTGGTAAAGGTAAGTTCGCCGAAAGAGTCCCGGGCCACTTGAGAAATTTGCTTTCTGCTGAATCAGGCTGCAACGATGGAATGGCCTTCCCGTTCATCTACTTGTCTCTCAATCTTATCACCCATGCTGGTCACTCTGGTGAGATTTTCAAGGAATGGTTTTTGCTCACCATTTTATGGGAGTGTATCTTTGGATGTGTGTTGGGAGTGGTCATCGGGTTTGTGCTACGCAAGGCTGTCGCATTCGCTGAAAGTAAGAACTTGATCGACCGTGAGTCCTTTTTGGCTATTTTCATCTTCATTGCATTCAACTCGGCTGGTATCGGTTCGATGTTGGGTGTCGATGATTTGTTGGTTTCATTCGCTGCAGGTACGGCTTTTGGTTGGAATGGTGACTTTGCAAAGAAGACTGAGGAATCGCAGGTATCGACTGTTATTGATTTATTATTGAATTTGTCGTTTTTCGTCTACCTCGGTGCTATTGTTCCTTGGCCTAGCTTCAACGATTCTTCTTTGGGCTTGGACGTTTGGAGATTGATCATTTTGGCTCTCGTCATCATCTTTTTGAGAAGAATTCCCGCAGTGGTTGCTTTGAAGCCATTTACCCCAGATATCAAGTCTTGGAGAGAGGCCTTGTTCTGTGGTCACTTTGGCCCGGTAGGCGTTGGTGCTATTTTCGCTGCTATTTTGGCCCGTAGAGAATTGGAACACTTTTTCCATGAGTCTGCTGTCTTGGATGAATCTCCTGATCCTAGTCTTCCATATGCTCAGTTAATTGCGACCATATGGCCGTTGGTTTGCTTCGTCGTCATTATTTCTATCATTGTACATGGCTCTTCCGTCGCCGTTTTGACCTTAGGTAAGCGTCTTAACAGAATGGCCATCACAATGACTTTCACTACTACAAACACACAAGACCAAGGTCCTGCCTGGATGTCGAGATTGACAAAGTTAGACAAAGGCGACTCCGCCTATTCCTTGCATCGTGTTGATACCCACAATAATGTAATCGAGAAACCTCTCGAGTTACCTGGGTCTTTGCAAAAATCTAACACCATCGAAACTAGTGGTATCAAGGTAAGACCAGCTGGAGGTGCAAAGAGAAGAAACCACAAGAAAAAGAAGAGATCAACCCTCCAAAAGACCACTTCCAGAATTATATCCTCTATGGACAACAGCGAAGAGGTTGAAAGGCAGAGACCTCAGACTGAATTCTTGCAACTCGGCAGGACAACCTCGGTTATGCCTCCTTCGGAACCATCTTATTCGACACATACAACTGACGAAACACCCGTTAAGGAGATATTTGATTCCTCCTCATCTACTGAACTGGATAAGAAACTTCCGACGTATCACCTTAATATGGAACGCCCAAGCGACAAATTTACAAACGATCTTCAACAGGAGCTCTCACCTACAAATGTCCTGGGACAACAAGCTAGCGTACCTACTATAGCATATCAAGAAGGCAACCAGATCATTATTGAGGACCAGCATGGAGAAATTGTCGATACAGTTAATCCAGAAGATGGTGACTTCCTTTCACCATCGCTGCAAAAAGCTGCTGGTGGAGAACGTGGAAGCATTCATTCGATGGAGTCTTTGCGCCGTCATATCTCTCATTACTCTTCATTCTCGGAAGGCTCCTTGAATTCTGAAGCAGGCAGTAAAGAGCAAGAAGATGTATCCAAGGCCAGAGAGAAGAAAAGACTTGACAAGATTGCCAGGAAAAAGAGGACAGCATTGTACAACAAGAGCGATCCACTGCGTCGTAAGGTGTACGCCCATCAAGTTGATGACTTGATTGTGATTGAAAATGATGAAGGTGAAATTATTAGACGTTACTTGGTAAACCGCCATCCTGAACCTAGAGGTAGATCAGGGAGTATTGTTGGAAGGGCTTTATCACTTGTGGGTCTTAGGCATAAGGAAGACCCTACTGCAGACCATACAACAGAGAATACCTCTTCTGATTTGGAAAAGGGCAAGCCTTCTGACAACATATTAATTCCTGCAAAGGGCAGTGATAGCGAAACCCTGGGGCCAGTTGACGAAAAAACCAAGGGTAAGATTGAACTGAGGTTGACTAGTATGTTGCAAAGGGGTTCCCACACTGATAAGCCCAACATTGGAATTGGTGCTAGAAAGCAGTCCAGAGTCTTGAACCTTGAGAGTGACTCTCAAATTATAGACGAGGAAGAAGAAGATTCTGAGGCCGAAATTGATTCGGAGGAAGAAATCGACACTGAAGACGAAGATGATTCTGAAGATGATTCAGATGATGATTCAGATGATTCAGATGATTCAGAAGAGATCTTACAAGAGAGCAGTGTTGAAAAGAAGAGGCGATTGGCTGCCTTGGGACGCTCCAAACGAGATGAAAGTGACGAAGAAGTTTAGATTCTTTTGTGATTTTGCCAGTATAGACTTCTAGTTCTTTAGCATATTGTATTTGTTATGTCATATTCACTTCTACTGTTTATTTATATATATATTCATGTATAAATCGTGTTATAATTAATGTAGCAGTGATTCTGAGAGATAATATTGAGAAAGCTATCTCCCCAAGCTTTGGCAGCTACAGCATGCGATAGAAATTTTGCCTAAGTCTACAAAAGACCTCCTTCATATGATGACATGTACCAAGCTATCTTCTTCACCTCCTTATACCCACTAGGGGTCGTACCTACCTTCAAATGTCTCATTTTTTGGGTGCAAATATCCTCATGCGTTTGGACTTCTGAGCCATGTTCCTCGGATAATCAGGTGCCAGAAATGTCTCCTCCCCACAAAACATAATTTTCAAGACTCCAAAAACATTCTTCAATACAATAAGCAATCAGATCAATATGAGTTCGTTGAGCAAGTCCATGAAAGACAGCTACCAGCTTGCTTTAAAGCTGTTCATGTCAAAGAACTTTGTCAAGTCATTCGCTATCATACAGCCTTTGAAGGACCAAGCAATACAGGAGTTTGCACAGTTCAACTTGGACCAAGCACTTCTCATCCAGATTACAAGTTTATATTTGGTTGAGGTCGGTGTTTTCCTTTCTGCTGAAGTACCGGTTTTGAGTGCTGAAGATCGCAACTGGCTTGTGAGTTTCTTGAAGGCCAACAAATTCATCACGCAGTTAGCTGAAGCATATGGGGAGGGAAACGATATTCCTTCCGAAGTATGGTATAATTACCACTTGGTGTTCATGCGCAATAGGGAGCTATTACTTGCAAGCAATGAAGTCAACTACCTAAAAGACTTAAACAAATTGTACACTAGATTGCCAGAAACACTTGACAGTGATGATCCTTTCCGTAAGAAGTTGTTGGACTTGTACGTGTTTGAGATATTGCCAACATTTAATGAATTCCAAAAAGCTGAATCGATTTTGCAAACGAACGATTTGTTCAAGGAGGATTATGAAACTTACAAGATCAAATTGGATCTGATTCAGAAGGAAAAGAAAGAGCAGGAGAAGGTTGAAAAGGAAAGAGCCAAGGAACAAGAAAAGAAGTTGAGAGAACAGAAGGCTCGTGAGGTAAAGAAGGAGAAGGAAGCTGAAAAACAGAAGAATTTAAAGTACAGATCTGTGAGGGACATTGCTAGACAGATTCTGAACGACTCTGGGTCCGAACACAGGGACAATTCGCCTTCTCTGCTGGCACGCGGAACGCAGTCTCTGTCCCAATTGCAGCTTTTACGAACAAGACTGGTTTACTTATATAACATAAGCAAGCAATACCTCAAGACAAATTATCCAATCTTAGCAATTTTGATCTTGGTATTAGTGGCAGGCACCAAATATATCAGTGTGAAAAAGATCAAAGTAAGAGAGAATCTCCTTGAGACAATCAAGATGGCATTTAAAATTAGTTATTTATAAGAAATCAGTAATTATCCAATACCTAATCTACAGTATAAGTAAGCTTAAACCTTTAACACGAAGTATCAGGTTTCGGCCTGGTTTAAGTTTGATGAGTATAAGTGCACTCGATTTGATGTGTGGCTGAAAAATGAATAAATCCACCAAACTACCTTTACAACACCCAAAATGACTTCAGACAAAGGGATGTGGATAATTGGCTACGGCTCGCTAATATTCAAGCCACCTCCTCATGTCTCTTTTAGAGTAAGCGGATATTTGAAAGGGTTTATAAGACGGTTTTGGCAGTCTTCATCAGATCACAGAGGAACTGTGGAATCTCCTGGAAGAGTTGTCACTCTCGTTTCACTAGAAGACCTCAAGTCAAACGAAAGGTTTCATGATACCTTGCACATGTATGAATTGAATAGTACGCATTCGGAGACCTTGGCTACCAGCGATGAGGCTACAGATATCACTGATGTGTCTCTCAAAATAAGCGATTTGACACTCGAAGATTTGAGAGTATGGGGAGTGGCATACTATATAGAGTCTGAAAACGTGGAGGAGGTCACAGAGTATCTCGATGAAAGGGAGCAAGATGGTTACTCAACTCACAAGGTTCCATTCCACATCATCAATGTCCATGGCAATGACCACGAAGTGTTGCAGTCGATTCCAAGAGACCCAAAGACCGGAGATTTTTACATAGAATCTGCCATTTATATTGGTACCATAGATAATGTTTCCTTTATAGGTCCTGAGTCGATTGAAGAAACTGCTGAGACAATAAGATACTCGAAAGGTCCAAGCGGGCCCAACAGAGAGTATTTACTTGAGTTGAACAAGGCAGTGAGGCAGCTAGACGAGAAAAGCAGGTCGAAGGACTTCTACTTGGAGGACTTGGTGAAACTTGTAGAGAAGTCTTAGCACATAAAAGGTTCGGTGAACCATATGTACAGTATAGTATAATTGAATAAACGCATCATGATAATGTTCAATTGATATAGCTGCACCATAGTAGCAATCTCTGCCCTGTAATGTCTTCCACAAGCATTATCAAATGCGCCCAGTACTTGATATGTCAAAAAAAAATTGCAGCTATTTTGGTATCTCAGAATCAAGAATACGTAAGGGAGCAAACTGATAATCTCTACGTTATCCTCTAGATGTTGCCGTATGCTTAACAGGCTTGAAGTTAATTGAACCTTCACCACTCAAAAGAAGGAATACTAAAAAAAAATGAAATTCTCCAGGGGGAGAGTCGAACTCCCGATCTCAAGATTACTTTGAGGTATTCATTACAGTCTCGCGCCTTAGCCAGCTTGGCCACCTAGAGGGATTTCATATAGTAAACAACACTTAATCTAATCAAACCATGTTGTGAGAATGTCCTCCACCTCATGCTATTCTAAACTTGCAAGATACGTTCAACATGCATGACAAAGGCAAAAGCATCTTATAGATACATTAATTAACAAGACTATTACATGTAAGTTAGCTTATGTCATTCAAACCTGACTAAATAAGCAAAATCTATTTGCTTCATTTTTGTTATATATTAATTTGTCTATATATTTATGCAATGAACTTGGCAGGTCCAGAGCATGGCAAGAAGGTATTCAGCTACTTAATATTGCACGAACTTCTCTGCTGACAGCGCAATCATGTTGGCTGCAATCATAATTTCCTGCTTCACCTTGTTCCAGTCATTTTGATGAAGAGCATCCCTAATAGCCGGGAAGGTATTCCAGTCGTATCCATCCCTCGTGGAGTCTTCAGGAGCAGAGTATGGGGCACCGAAAAGGAAATTCACATACCCAATTCTTTCGGGCCTCGAATTTACATTAATGAAAGCCGCGTTGAATTCAACCATGCGCTCATTCCATCTCCAACGATCGAGTGCAGTAATTGATGGTTCAATATCTGATGATTCAATGAGATATTCCTTCCACGACAGTAACCAATCATGATACCTACCCCCTGAATCTCTCAAAATCAGGATCGCCTTGACTAAGGGGTCGAAATTAATACGCGGTATGTTACGCTGGGTCAACGAGTCGATAATTTCATGCGAGTAGCTCTCCAAGTCCTTCACATATTTAGAAAGGTGATCAGCCAAATCGAGGAAGTTGTACGGAATTGCCGGTTCTTCTGCCATATTGAGAGCAATAATCGATAATAATTCCACCAACTGTTCATGCTTCAACATTGAATTATCGATATTGGAGTTCTCCCAGTTTGTGAAAGTGTCACGACAAGAGTGTTTCGCATATTCTTTCCCTGTAAACTTTATCTCCAAAGAAGGAATATTGACCAAGTTAATAAAGGAAAGATAGTTCTTCTGGTCAGTGAGCGAGTAAGAGATGTCTTCACTGCCTTTGTTGCTTTGCATAAACACTTGGTATAAGTCGAGTCTTGAGTCATCTCTCTCCTCGAGATCATCGGCACGGCGAGTCCTGTCGCTCTTCACCTTCTTTAACGAATCCTTTATGACACTGTGCAAGAAAGGATGTGCTTTCACACTTAAGTCATCACCCGTGATAACATCACTCAAGTCAATGTATGCGTATCCTTCCTTCTTTAACGAGTCCTTCCTGCTCTCAATCCACTCAGTCAGGCCAGCCATGTTATATTCCAGACCGTCAAATGAAACAAAATAAATAGATCTTGCAGGGGACCAGTTATACAATCTCTGCAACGAAGTAAACACCTTGATCATCTCCAACAATACAACGGTACCTGAGTTAGTAGATAAGGTACCGTAGCACGAGGAATCTCTCGACGCACCAATAACGATACCCTTATTAGACTGCTCTCTTCCTTCGATGGAGCCAATGACATTCCAAATGTTATTTGTCTGCCTCTGAGTGTTTGTAATCTTCATTTTGATAATGTTAGAACCAGATGAATCCGGCTTTCCAGAATATTCATTGTCGTCACCAAAGTTGATGCCCTCTTTATTTAATTTTGAAAGAAGCTGTTGGCCATTCTCATACGAGATTGGAATTGTAGGGATTTTGGGAGTGGTACTAGACTTTCCCCATGGAATCCTTGCAACAAAACCTTTAACATCTGACCAGCCAGGAGTCAAAATGTCACCTGGACTAACCCTAGTTAATGCAACATTTACTTTTTGGATGATATCATCGTGCAGGTGAGATTTACCGTCTTTATCGATAATTTCAACCTTTGGAGATATAAATATGATTGCTTTGGCTTGAAGATTCTCGGCCAATTTGACTTTGTTTGCTTCTGGGATTGCTCCACCATACTTGACAAGAAGAATGCAATCCTTCACGTCGATGTTTGCATCTTTCAATTTCTTAAAATCTAGTGGACTGCCCTCATTTAGGTACACGTATCTTCCCTCGATCTCTCCGTCCGTGTTCATTGAATTTGGATTATATGACAAATATTCCATGGAATTATCATTGTCTTCGTACAATTTAGCTTCGAAGGATCCGTCCGCTAACTTCACGTATGTGTCTTTTTTGGAAGGGTAGTTCAAAAAACTCTGTATCTCGTTGAATTCCAACCTGCGGAGCCCGTTATTGTCCATATAGGTCTGGACATACTTGGCGAGAGTTAAATCTCCCTTAGAGCCCGCAATATGTGGCATAGATGAAAGGTACTCCAAATTCATCTTCATCAGATTTGGATCGACGTAGGACCGTATTGAGTTGCTCAACTTGTCAATACTATAGAATTTTCCCAGTGAAAATCCACCTCCAGACGTCCCGTCCACTGCATCCGTAACCTCGTACCTTCCGACAAAGAACAATATCACTATCACAAAGAATAAGTAAAATAGCCTTTTCACAACCAAGGGATTTCCTAACTTGAGTATGGTCTGTTCGTATTGCAGATGGAAATAGCGGTATCCCTCGTAGATCGGGTCTATCATCATGGTGACCGGGTGTATTATTTTGTTGTTAAAATTGTTTGCAAGTTTCTTGGTCATAAGCGATGCTCTGGTGACCCAACCGTCGCTTACTCTTGTCTCATCGCCGTAGTCTTCTTCAAACATGTCTTCGATTTCGAACTGTTCAATTCCGTGTGAAGGCAATGTTTCAGGGAACTGGAACTGGTCTGCTTGCGGAGAGTCCTCTGCCAAGTCATCATAAAGTGGTGGCAGCAGCAGGGGGATTCCTAGGTTGTTTGTGCTCAGACCGTTTGTCACGCTCGGGGTATACGAGTCCAATCTCTGGTACGCCTGTCCACTTCGCGACATACTGGTGTGTTGGCAGAAAGAAGAGTGGTGATTATGAATAAGCCTTCGGATTATGCTGTGTTTTAAAATTGCCTCTATTAGCAGGTACGAAAAAAGATAATCTGGGCATATAAAGACGAGCTCGAAAATTGCCCAAGAGTCGTGTGGTTCAACCAGACAAGGCTCCAGCACCAATTTGACTGCTAGATGAAGAACCGACGGGGAAGACGACTTCATAGTCGAAATTTAGGTGAGATTCGGGTACTGGTGGCAGAACTCAAGTCAACCGAAGATCGCCAATCTTGCGGTTGGTATTAATTGCTCAGCCACAGTGGGTGCCTTCAGAAATGATTTGCAGAAGCTATACTATATAGCTTAACAATGCTATCTAGGTCTTGCGAAAGTATTAATTAAACCCGGTCTAGTAATCGACTTTATTTACTAAGACCAGTCTATTTATGTAGTTTTAGGTTGAAAAATTGAATAAAAGTGACTATTCAATTAAAAAATCATCATTCTGTACGGTTCTTCATTCGGCTCGGCTGTTTGTCAATGAACCTTACTTCTACAAGGAGCATTCCCAGTCCAATGCAGTGCTGCTTCAACGCTCGTGTTCTGTGTGGTCACTATATTCCTCTTTCGGGTGTTTTCGCAGTCAAATCTCTGTTTGTACAAACGGAACATAATCTGATTTGGATGCAAAAACCCTTGATAATCATTTGCACGCAAAAGAATCCTACGTTCACAACTCACTAATACTGAATAGGAATGCTCAGACTTACACTTGCAGTTGTTTTGGCTTTGCCTAATCTCATTGCAGCATTTGTCCATCCAATTACCATCCAGGGACATTATTTTGTTGATAGCGTCAGTCGAGAGCCATTCTACATCAAGGGAGTTGATTACCAGCCAGGAGGCTCATCTGGAGTCACATCATCGCAGGATCCTTTGTCCAACCCGGATACTTGCACCAGAGATATCATTTTATTCCAAGAGTTGGGCATTAACACCATCCGTATATATTCCATCAACTCCGACTTGAATCATGATGTGTGCATGTCTCTCTTGGCTTCAGCTGGAATTTACTTGGTATTGGACGTAAATTCACCCTTGCCTGACCACCACTTGAACAGGTACGAGCCATGGACCACATACAACGTGGACTACTTGGAGAATGTATTCAAGGTGGTTGAACAGTTTTCTTATTACAACAACACTTTGGGTTTCTTCGCTGGCAATGAGATCATCAACGACGACATCTCGGCAAAGAAGTCTCCAGTGTATGTAAAGGCGTTGATTCGAGATATCAAGCAGTATATTGAATATAATTGTCCAAGATTCATCCCGGTTGGGTATTCTGCAGCAGATGACTTGAAATATAGGATGCCCTTTGCTGAGTACTTGGAGTGTGTTGACGAGTCTCCGTCTGATTCCGTTGATTTCTATGGCGTCAACACGTACCAGTGGTGTGGTGAGCAAACCTTTTACACCAGTGGTTATAACATTCTAGTTGAGGATTACTCGAATTACGCAAGGCCAATATTCTTCTCAGAGTAAGTTTCACCTTTGCCTTCATTACACTTTTGCGATCACTACTAACATTTCATTTAGATTCGGATGTAATGAAATTACTCCACGTATATTCGAAGAGGTCAATTCCCTCTATTCAAACGATATGGTTGATGTATTTAGTGGCGGTCTCGTTTACGAGTTCACTCAAGAACCAAACAACTACGGCTTGATAGACGTCTTGTCTACTGGAGACGTTCAATTAAGAAAGGATTTTCTACTGCTCAAAACTCAGTACGAATCTTTACCTAAAATCAACCTCAATCACATTGCCAGTTCAATGAAAAAGAATGCAAAAGATATTCAAGGCAGAATTAATAAACAATCTTACGGGTTACCAGATTGTGATGCGGGAACCTTTAGCAATATTGACGTCTCTGCTGGAGTGCCCAAGTCAATTGCCGAAGACTTAATCGAACTAGGAGTTCAAGTTGACCGCGGTCACTATGTTGAATTGACAGATGAACAATTATTTTTGAAGTACAAGATTTTATCTCCAAATGGAGGAAACTACCAGGTTAGCGATACTTTGGAAAAGGTGATCGATGTCATGACTGGTACTGAAATCAGGAGAATCCATCGTGGGAGGGGCTCTCGTAATTGTATGTATAACTATGACTGCTCCAGTGACGAGGGTAATGATGATGACAGTGACAATTCTTCTTATGATGACTCGACTGAGGATTCTGACGATGAAGACGAAATGAACAAGCAGGACTATTTCAACATCTTCGCAAAAGTATCAAAATTCTTCAGACACATGTTAAAATTGGTCTCGGCGAAGATACTCGACGAGGAACTGAATTGAGTATGTAAGGAATTATTTGCTGTAATAGGCAGAAGCAATTACTAACATTTCTAGTCGGGTCAAAGCAGGATTGTTCAACCAATCTTGGACTTGCTGCTTTTATCATCACGTTGATTTTGAGCCACCTGATGTAAAATAGTTAAGATTCCCAATAAAGTGAACGAAATAACAATCAGGTTGAGTGGCATTATTATGGAGATCTGCGAACGTATTAATAGCTCTAAGATGTAATGGTATTTTTTTAGGTAGGAGATTTTCGATCACTATTTGTAGTGAGTAGCTTGCCACTGAATGAATGTATCAATAACTGACACTTACTTGCAATCGGTAGCAATGGGCATGTTTCTGGATTGCTCTTGAGAACTATGCTCAAACGTGGGATCATTCCGACATATGAGAGGAAGCATTGTAAAGGAGTCGGCTCATTCCAGGTGTCTTGCTGCTCTCTGTTGCAGTGCTGCTGATCAGCGCACTGGAGATCAAACAAGTCAAAGTTCACCAAAGTAAGCTCGTTCAACATACCAAATCCACCTTTACGCAGACACAACAATTTAAAAAAGTGGTTGAACTTGGTGAAGTTGAATAGTTTACCCGAGGCTGTAAACAGATAGAATATTCCCGAATTGAAATCAAGCAGTAGCGAAACCAACTTATTGTTCTGTTTGACAAAGTCAATGAGCGATAAGTCTGAGTCTGTAAGAATCAATTTGAGTTTTAAGTCAGATACTTGAGAAAACAAATCGCACGGTTTGCGAGATCCTTGCTTGCGAATGAACTTACAAGAGTTCAAACAGAGCTGAGTTATCTTGCACGATGGCAGTGCGGTTGAAGTCAATTTCTGCTCGTCAATAATGAAATTTTGCAAGGTCAAACTGTCGATAGTTCCAAAATGCTGCAAAATTAAGGTTATTTGACTCGATTTGAATGGTAGTGACCATCCCGTTTGGGTCGAAAGGATTAATTTTGCTAGTCTTCTTGAACTCTTGCCAGATTTGGAAGCAGTATCTGGGAATTCGAAAGTTGGCGAGATCTCACTTAGCCTGATCTCACGCAAGTTTTTAGCACGACTTAATAACTGGTTCAAGGAATTGACGAACTCCATGTACAAAACCTGACTCTTTTGACCAGCAATACTTTCAACATCGTATGACCCCGCAATTTTCGCAGTATTGTTAACTGAAGACTTTGAAGGTGGGTTAACCAAGTGTAGTGTGGACAAGAATCGTACCTTTGTAGTATCCCCCGAAACCGCAGACTTGAACCGTTTCGTTAGGGAGTTGGACTGTATCAAATGAGCAGCACAGTACTCATGGAACTTGTCTGTCAGTGAAAGTTGAATATCTCTGTATAGGAAGTATTCGTTTACGATGGAGTGGAGCTTGGAGCACGTCATCGAGATGCTCAAGAGTGTCTTGGAAGGAACTGGCCCTGCCACATCGTATAAGATCTTGAGTATGAGTTCCAAAGGTAACGAGTGCAAGTGGTTGGCTGGATAGTTTGTCTTTGCATGTGTGTATACCACTTGACTCCGCAGAGGCTTTCTCCAGTCCAAGTAACGTTTCATCTTAGCCTGAAGCGTTAGAAGCTAAAAGTCAACGAAGAGTCGTAATAAAAAAAAAAGTCAAGGCGGACTCAAATTTCTGATGATGATCTTGGTGGAATAATAGCACGGCTTATGAAATTCGAGAAGATAAGCACGATAAGTAGCCACTCAATTTACAGAAGGAAATGCAAAGAATTTAGAGACAAAATGTGCCATTTCAGAGAGGCGAATGGCTCGCTAGTGTCGTTCAAGGGAGAACTGGCTCGTACATAGCTGGCTCAATGACTGCCCTACAACGTGTTGTTAATTAATCGTATCAGGTTTTGGCCAGAAAATTTAACAGGCGAAAAGTTCCAACTAAAACCAACGATGAGCACACTGAACAAACATGGCTGAAGAACAAAGGAAATTGCTAGAGAAGCTCATGGGCAAAGACGCCCTTATCTCTCCTGCAATCAGAAGGAGGGAACCGGAAATGACTAGCCACAGAGTGTGCAAGTCTTTCTTGGTGGGAACATGTCCGCATGATCTTTTCATAGCCACGAAACAAGACTTGGGGAAGTGCCCTCAGCTACATCTTGAGAAGCATAAGTTGGAGTACGAGTATCGAACGACCAAGAAGGGTGAAAAGTTCCCTGAATTTGAATACGAGTACTACAAGCACTTACTGAAATATATCCATGACTTGGATAGGACCATAGAGATCGCACACCGCAGGTTGGAGCGTACGCCGGAGGAGAAGTTGAAGATAGCAAATATCACCAAGGAATTGGACACACTTGACACCAAGATCGGGCTTATGAACGAAGAAATCAACTTTCTAGTAGAATCTCAACAAACGTTGAAGGCAACACAGGAAACCATTAAGCTTAATCACCTTTGTCTGCTGCGTCAAGCCTTAGCAGACACTGCTCGAAATTTGGCAGAAAATGTGGGGCAGTCTTCTCAGCAGAAACTACAGGTCTGTGAAGGCTGTGGAGCCTATTTGTCTCGTTTGGATAGTGATAGAAGGTTGGCTGATCATTTCATTGGTAAAATCCATTTAGGGTTTGTTCAGATGCGATTGCTGTATGATGAACTTCACACCAAGTTCAGGGCACACATATGATGAAGGATTCTGATATTAAGTGATATTAAGGAATGTATTTGAAGGCGTGCTCAAGTATAGACTCCCCGAGACTTAATAAAACGCAAATACAGTTAATCGGATGGTTCCCAGGCACAAACAGAACTCACAGGAAATGTTGTTTGACAATCAAACACTTATATACATAGTCGAGACATCGTGTACAGACTCAGGAAGTTCAGAGGACACATTAATACGGATGTCGCTCTTTCAAGGGATGTGCGGTGCCCATTCAAAAGACCTAATTATATACACACAATAAGGTACAACACTAATACATATTTCGAGATTTCAATTATCTATACAAGATTATTTTATTCCTTTTTACCAATCTTTTCCTTTGAAACGTACCCAATGGCATCTAATCTCTCTGGTAAAATAGGGTGCGAGTGGTGGTACGCAGAGTACAACCAATCAGCATCCATGGTAGACAAGTTCTCGCTCAACAACTTGATCAAAGACTTGGCCAAATCAGTAGCGTAACCACACTTCTTTGCGTAGGTATCAGCTTCGAATTCATGCTTTCTTGAAAGTAAGTTCATCACGAACTTCAAGAAACACTCAACAGGAGCAAAAATATCTGAGAATAAGGTGAAGCCAATCATGGTAGGATGCACAGTGGTGAAACCAAACGAGTTGTACAAAGAATTGTTACCAATAAAGGCCGAGAACAATGAAAAGAGCGTGAAGATGTGGGCCTGTGAGAACAAAAGCATCTTAGGCAAATGTGACATCTTCCAGTGACCAATTTCATGGGCCAACACAGCAACAGTTTCTTCAATCAGCGAGTGGTTAATCAAAGTATCATACAACACGATTTGCTTGGACCAAGGCAATCCAGTGAAATAAGCGTTGGAGTGACCGGATCTTTTGGAACCATCAATGACATACAATTTACCCAATGGGAACTCTTGCTCGGATGCTAACTTTTCAATGGCCACCTTTAAATCTCCATCTTCCAATGGAGTGAACTTGTTGAACAATGGCTGAATCAATGTCGGGAAAATGGTCATGAATACCAATTGAACAACAAGAACAAAAATCATCGTATACGCAATAAACGAATCACCAGCAGAGTCTAAAATTTTGAGGAAGACAGCCATAACTGGGGATCCCAACACAAGTGCCAAGATATCCCCCTTAATCTTATCAGTAATCCAAAGTCCCAAGGTCAACTTATTGAAGCCGTATTTCTCTTCTAAAACAAAGTTAGAATAGTACGACAATGGTAAGGAGATGATACTTGACAATAATTGTTGAACAGCAAAGAAGTAGAGCGATTGGGTGATCACTCCACCCATGAATTTAGGTAAAATAGGAGCACATTTGGCCATGAGCGATCCGGAGAGTTTCCAGAAGGCAGGCAACAAGTCGTACTTGATTATGGCCACATTCTGGAGCAACCCAAGAGCATTCGAAAAGAAGCCGAATTTGGCCTTCGAACGGGCATATCTTTGAGATTTGTCAAAAGTCTTCTGAGAAACTTCAGCCTTTAAAGTTGGAGGAGGCGTCGTTCTCTTTAAGACTTGGTACTGACGATATTCCAAGTAATTCTCAAAGGCGAACTGCCCAACCGTGAATGCAAGGATCACGGTTTTCCAGTCAATGTTGGGGTTATCGAGGAACGAAAAAGTCTAGAATGTTAGTAGATACTCGTATTATTCAAATTGATCATTGACATTCAACCAAATGGGCCAATTTACGTACTTCTGCTAAGGAGAACATCTTTCAGTGGAGTGTATGATGAAGTTTCTGATTGACACGTAAAAAATTGTATAACAACGCGAAACTGAAATTTCTCGTGATGAAGCTCGTGTGGGGGAAGCTCGAAAAATGCCCACCAAAATGATTTAGCAGCGCTCCATCCGGGCATGCTAGGTGGAGCAAAGTGCCAGGGCCGTACATCCTGGGTATCTACAGTTCGTCACCACTACACTCTAATGCTTTTCGATATTATGCATCTTTTATTCTTTTCGGACATATTTGTTATTTACCATCAGCGTCGTAAATACAGGCTGGTTTACTTAGTCTCAGCAGCCATCTTTTCGGCCTTGGCAATGGCATCTTCGATACCACCAACCATGTAGAAGGCGTTTTCTGGCAAGTTATCGTGCTTACCGTCCAAGACTTCCTTGAAAGATCTAACAGTTTCTTCCAATCTAACCAACTTACCTGTGATACCAGTGAAAACTTCGGCAACGGCGAATGGTTGAGACAAGAATCTTTGAATCTTACGGGCTCTTTCGACAGTCAACTTATCTTGTTCAGACAATTCATCCATACCCAAAATGGCAATGATATCTTGCAAGGACTTGTAAGCTTGTAAGGTCTCTTGGACAGAGGTGGCAACATTGTAGTGCTCGTCACCAATGACGGCAGCATCTAACAATCTAGACTTAGAATCCAAAGGATCGACAGCTGGGTAGATACCCAATTCAGAGATACCTCTGGACAAGACAGTGGTAGCATCCAAGTGAGCAAAGGTGGTAGCTGGAGCAGGATCGGTTAAATCATCGGCTGGCACGTAAACGGCTTGGACAGAAGTGACGGAACCCTTCTTGGTGGTGGTAATACGTTCTTGTAACAAACCCATATCGGTGGCCAAGGTTGGTTGGTAACCGACGGCAGAAGGAATTCTACCCAAAAGAGCAGACACTTCAGAACCGGCTTGGGTGAATCTGAAAATGTTATCAACGAATAACAAGACATCTTGACCTTCTTCATCTCTGAAGTATTCGGCAATAGTCAAACCAGTCAAGGCAACTCTAGCTCTAGCTCCTGGTGGTTCGTTCATTTGACCGAAAACTAAGGCCACCTTGGAGTCACCTTCTAAGTTAATGACACCAGTTTCCTTCATTTCACGGTACAAATCGTTACCTTCTCTGGTACGTTCACCGACACCGGTAAAAACGGAGAAACCACCATGGGCCTTGGCAATGTTGTTAATCAATTCTTGAATGAAAACGGTCTTACCGACACCGGCACCACCGAACAAACCAATCTTACCACCTCTGGCGTAAGGAGCCAATAAATCGACAACCTTGATACCGGTTTCCAAAACTTCGGCAGAAGTGGATTGATCAACGAATGATGGAGCATCGGCGTGGATTGGGTTTCTCTTGTCGTGCTTGATAGGACCACGTTCATCGATTGGTTCACCAATAACGTTAATGATTCTACCCAAGGTACCTCTACCGACTGGGACAGAGATTGGAGCACCAGTGTCAGTGACGGTGACACCTCTGGACAAACCTTCGGTACCGTCCATAGCAATGGCTCTGACAGTGTTTTCACCCAAGTGCTGGGCAACTTCCAAAACCAAGTCGTTGTCACCGTTCTTCAAGGTCAAGGCGTTCAAAATAGATGGGACACCACCTTCTTCGAATTGGACATCGACAACGGCACCAATAACAGCTCTATTTTATTGTTAGTATTATACGTTGACATGGATCGACTTTTGGGGGCACGAGATTTTGCGGGTTCTCATTGGTCAATTCCTAGTGCGATCGACGAAAATTTTCAAAATTCGGTCTACTTGATCAAAGCACGTTGACCAACGGTTCAATCGCTTCGTATCATTGAATGGCGATGTATTGTGATGTATAGTGTTGTCTCCACACAGTAGTTATGATAATGGATCAAACAATCGAGAATGAATTGATCTTTTTGAACATTTCACCAAATTTTTCAAATCTGATTGGAGTCAATTGAACATCAATCTTCAAGGCACCAACAAACGAACAAGCTCGATCAATTGGCAGGCATCAATTGGATCGCTCCATTGCTCGACGGATCCACTATTATTCTTGAATATTTCACGCATATCTTCGGATCCCCAAAACCTAAAACTCATAGTTTTACATACCTAACCTTACCAACAGAAGGAGAGGCAGTAGCCAATCCCTTGTTGAAAATAAGGGTACGCTTGGTAGCATTGAATGCTGAGCGTGACGCAGTGTTGAATAATCTAGGAAGAACCATGATTTCTGATTACTTCTTAAAAGTTACTTGCTAAAGAATGGAATAAAAGTATAGGTAAAAAAACAGAATCCTGGATTGTTTTATACAGTTGGATTCGGATTCAACAAAAAAAAATTCAGTCGACGAACGTAAATCTTTATGTACTGCAGTTCGGGCCATATATTAGACGCTTTTTTATTGGCGAGAGAAATATGCGGTTCCGGGTTAGACATTACGTCAGCTTCACCATAGTGTGGAAGCTTGGCCAGTGGTGGTTGCCATGAACGAGGGCATATAGAGGTGGTTTGGAGTGATTTTAGAGGTAAATAGCGGGTGGATTACCATCTAGCATTGATATGAGGTGTTTGGAGAAGTTTTTGAGGCTCTACTGTGCCAATTGTGGGATATTAGAGGCCTCTGCTTGGTCTACTAGCCTAACGAGAGGTACCCATTGAGAAGTTCCAACTTGCTCAAATACTGGAGAACAACATGGGTGTGTGTTTTTAGAGAGAGGTTGTTGTTATCAAGTGGTGTTCAATTGAGCTACTCTGGAGGGTGAAAACCGTGTCCGTGCTTCCTCAAAGCTTGTCCTTCGAGGTCTCACTCGTTGTCATGTGGGTGCAAAAAGATACAAATCAAAGGATTTCAACAAAGTGGAGTCTGGACTGAAGGCATCATCTGTGCTGTTCAACGTCTTGTCAGAAACTCTTAGAACTACAGGCATTGTAATTACAATCTTTTAGTGATGCTCTCTTACGCCTAGTGTGGTGGAAGTTCCACTGTTGTGCAACTCGAAAAACCATACCAACTGAAAAGTCATGAAAAATCCTGGCAACTGCTGAGGAAACACTCATCTAACTAGATAATAGACATTCTGCAGAACTTGTAAATAATTCAGCACCCTTTCAGCCACTGACTGTCTCACATCGCCAGCACTGAATAATCGATACAAGTGCTGGACTTAGGCGTACTCCACCAAAAGGGACCATTTTCTCGCAGCAGATTTGTATCCACCAATAAGAGCGCAGCATGCCTAGGAAGATATCGGACAAAGAGAATACACAGTAAACTCGAATTATTGTGCCACAAACCTTCATAATATGGGGTTGGAGCATACCTAAGCTACGAACTCACTTCCACTGCAAATGTTGGACCTGTTGGAGGGCAATCATCCGCTACATTTCAAACAAAAACTTCCCACAGTTGGTGACTTTGAAAGAATAGCTTGGGACATCATGAGCCACTTTCCACACTTTTCGCAGCCATTTTTTATACCCCAATAAGAACATAAATCATTAAAAACTTCAAGTCCATGTCTACAGTCTCTTTTCGTAAATTCATCTCATATATTCAATGTAACATCACCATCCATACGCCTTTCGAGCCACAATCGAGTTGAACCTTTGCATCTCCTCAATTGTGTAATGACACTTGATAGTGATTCCATCGCCGTAGATACGGTGCTTCTGAACACAGTCAAGGCAAACCTTGATCACATCCTTCTCATTCAACAAGCGGAATACGCCTGAGCCCTTGGCTGCCAACTCTCTGGGCACAATAGGAGGTGGTGCTACGGTCTTCTTAAGTCTCTTCGACGTTCTCCTGGCTGCACCTTCACTATTCTTTTCTTCAAGAGCATGTTTCTTGGCCTCGTTTATCAACTCATCAAACTCAGAAACCATACTACGTGCCTCAATCTTAGCATATTCTTCAGACGACAATGATTTCTGGAGTGCCTGGGCTTCTGGTGGTGGCGTGACCAGTGAATTCTGGGGCATCTCAGGCATTGCTGCAGTCAGTGGCACCTCTGGCGTTTTTGGGTTTAGAGCAGTCAGAGATGCAGCAATAGGAGTCAAAGAGATGTCGTTCTTTAAACTTGTCAGTTGCGCTTGGCCGTTCAAACCGCTACCTCCTCTTTTCACCAAATCATTATCCTCCACCTCGTCGACTTCAGCCAGCTCCAAAATTGGTTTTACTAAAAACGGCGTCTTAAGAGGAGAGTTTATCAAACAATGAACCAGATCAACTAGTTCAGATTGTCCTTGTGGTTGAAACTCTGCAACTTTATCTGCAGCAGCAGTCATAGCTGCTGTCGCAGTGACACGACTCACCAACTGATGTACCTCAGACGGAGAGGCTCCAGGAGTCAATAAATGTGTTATTTTCATCTTCTGTAGCCCTTCCACCTGTGGTAACTTTCCTATCATAGATAGGAATTTGTGATCTTTGTTTTCGATTGTGCAATATTGGTGTGACATGCATGTCTTACATATCCCACATAAGCTCTCATCCTCTTTATCATCGTCATATTCGCCAACATATCGCCTGTCTGGTTCAATCTTGGCAGCTCTTTCTATAGGGAATGGAAGCAGCCTTAAAACTTTCTGCTGCTCCATTGCAAACTCATAATACTCCGAATGACACAATCGTATAAACTGTTGGCTGAACTCCTTAGCCTGATCCCTCACGTAGGCATCAAGGATATTAGCCAATAGTACGTGGTGATCAAAAACATTCTCCTTTGCAATCAACTTATATCCGTTGATTGAATTACCTCCATAGTTTAACCAGTCTTCAGTTGTGAAATTCACGGCTTCATTAAAATTGAACCCGCAATTGAATCCAGAATGGTACACTCTAGGGTATGTGATCACAAACTCACCTGGATTTTGGTTGGCGTACACACATGGGATGCCATTATCCAAGATTTCGGTAGGGGACATCAAAGTAACCAATTGGTGAAGTAGATCAGGCTGTTTTTTGAACAAGTCGGGAGCTTTTGATTTCATTAGATCCTCAAATCTGTCAGCGTATGCCAGCGGGATACCGTACCACTTCTTGGTTGCACCCATATGACAGTAATTGGCAGAAAGAGTATGGTGGTCTTCCACGTGCCAGCAAAATGTCAGTAGCAATGAGCCAATATATATCCAGGGAACAGTCATTCCTGAAATCTGTGTTTTGATATAGTTTAGTAGGGATCCTCTAGCAAACGGTAGGTTGGTGAGATTGAATGGATGCTGCAGGTAGAGAGATCCGTCCATAGGAAACCCACTGATCTCTCCAGGTAGTAGATTGTGAATATCGGCACCATACTTCACTTCTAGGTTCAGATCTTGCGACTCTATAAGATCCCAAAACTTTCGCTCAATGAGCTCAACTGTCTTAGTTTGACCCGGGTTGTGTGACATGAATTCTGCATCAAAATCCTCACAAATTCGCCTGAATTCTTCGATGGTGTACTTGACATCACGCTCTTCTTCAAAGCCGTACTCACCTGTACCCACAAGACATTTATCGCAGTACCACTTCCCCAGTGGGACATGAGACAAGGGCTCTCTTAGGCAAGTCATGTGGTACAGGTTATTGCAGTTATCACATAGCAAAGTGCTAGTGGGTTGGTCATTTGTTCCACAGATAAGGCAATTTTCTAGTTCATCTTCAGAGTCACTATCTGGAAAATCATACTTCTCGTAGTCTTCCAAGTATTTTGCGTACTCTGCTATATGAGTTTCGTACTCAAACTTGAGATGTTTTAGGGAGCCAAAGTAGCCAAATTTAGTAGCGACCTTCTTCCATTTGGCATCGTCCATAGGCTTAAGCTGCTCTGTCTCATTGTACAAGTCGTAGTAGTAAATCTCTACAGAATCCAACTTGAAGGAATACCGTCTGAGTCCTCTCTCCTTTTTCATTTTTAAAAATCGGTTTAGATTGTCATGAAAGAACTTTCGGGACCTTGCTACAAGGCCCAAGTCGCTGAGTCTTTGTAGCCTTGTGTGGAACTGAAAAGTGTCTGAAATCAGAAATGGGGGGTTCCAACTAGGCGGTGGTACAACCTTGATAACCCCATACTTGTTACCCAAGGCAACCAACTCCTTGCTTCCCAAATATTCTATTGGGTTGTTGAACTGCCATTCTTGCGGATATACCGTAGGACATTCCTGGATGTCACTAAAATCGTGTTTAGCGGCCATTAGTGGAGAGTTGATCTATATCAAGGAAATCGCAAACAGTTTGGCTGGCTCTCTGGTGATAAGAGAGAATGATGCGATACAAAATTCAAGCACCACGGGGATTTTTACAAGGAAGCAGCGAGGCAGGAAAGGATTTTGGCTGTTAATAAGGATGGTTGGAACTAAATTAAATTTTACGCTTAAATTTCGTAAATTTCGTATCGAAACTTTTTGGAATCCGTACTACTGAATTTTGTGCCCATAACGATGGTTTTAGTAATGTAGAGCGAAGTTCGGAAGAGAAAGGCAAGAAGCCTCGGCTGTGTTTAGTTTTGCTATTTGAGCATAGAGCCAAAGAGACAGAGCAAAGGTGTTATATTTTGAGGGACTTTTGGAGCAACATCAGCAGGAAATGGTTGCAACAGTAGTTGGATGTTAACAGATGTTCGTTAGATGTCAAAATCTGAAGGATTTAAGCCATTTTTCACTACAAAACGCCCAGACCAACGAGACAGCAAACTAGCATGCTGCACAATGAAGAGGACACCTACAACGTTGATCCAGCTCATTTTGCACACGCATTAAGGAGCCACCGGTGGAACTATGAATTCCAACTGAAATTGTCCAGACTTCCATTTTGGGAAGCAAGCCTGAAAAATCGTAAATTGATAAGACACTTTGGACTGACAGAAGCCGAGATTGGCACACCTGATGCGAGGTCTGACCTCTGCAGTGTTGTGACACAAGCAGACTTGCTTCATGGGCCAATTCGTACAGAACCGGCTCATCGTTGGCGAAAAAGAAATAGCAGCACCAGATCTGCTGAGGTTGGTGGAACCTGCTCAACTAACTCCTCTTTTACTCACGTCCAAATTCACATTACCGCAGTCCTGTCTGCAAATCTCGGATACTTCTTGATGACTCGTTGGTCACCTCGAGCTGAAGCTTGCTTTTAGTTGCCCAGTTGAAGAGTTCACAATATGTGGAACAACTTATGTTATATACAGGTTTATTAACTCAGTCCAAATAGACCCCCACGCAAACAGCCCTTATACCCTGTCAAAACCGTAAACCTAGTAGGCCAGATGCCTCCAATATCTCGTGCAAACGTCATGAATCCTTTCAGAATTCCTTGATTCGAGTTTCTAGTGTGTTCAGGTGTTGTCGTAGTATGGTCATAACCTGTCACTTCGTTGCGTCTTTTCCTCCTAATCAAGGACGACTTCCAAAGTGAATGCGAAAAATGGCCCTTGAGAACGACCACTATCATTATCAGAATCCTCTCCAGAAATGAAAGATTACACTATTGCTGTTTTAGGATGCGGTGTCATGGGAACTGCAGTCGCTTCTGCCATTCTCAAGACCAAGTTCGACCCATATCCTTCTAAGATCATTGCATGCAACAACTCAAAAGCTTCAAGTGAAAAGTTGCAGTCTACCTTCACTCACCCAATTGTCGAATACTCTTACGGTGTCGAATCCAATAAAGTGGCTGTTGCCAATGCCCAGGTTATCATCTTGGGTTGCAAACCATACATGTACAAGGATGTGTACGAGCAAATCAAGGACTCACTCACTGGAGATCAATTGTTGATCTCTTTGTTGGCCGGAACCACCATTGCAGAGTTGTCGATTTTCACACCTTATGTAGCCAAGGTGATGACCAATACCCCTGCGCAATTCGGATGTGGTACTGCTGCCATTTCTTACTCTAGCGAGGCAGAGGCAAAATACAGCGACTTGGTCATGAAGTTGATCTCACCAGTTGGAGAAGCCGTCGAGATTGCAGAAAAGAACATGGACGCGGCAACTGCCCTCATTGGATCCGGACCTGCTTTTTGTCTTTTAATGATGGAATCCTTGATCGACGGTGGCTTGAGAATGGGTTTACCCTTTGAAGTTGCCAGATTAGCTGCTGCTAAAGTCATGGAAGGAACGGCCAAGATGGCCTTGGAAACAGGTCTCCACCCAGCCGTATTGAAAAGTAAAGTCTGTACACCAGGTGGAACCACCATTGGTGGATTGTTAAAGATGGAAGATGCTGGAGTGAGGGCCGGAATCGCTCGTGGCGTTGAGGAGGCAGCAAAGATCTCCGCTTCCTTTGCAAAGAAATGATATAGACACTGAAAGAATTAGAACTTTCTAACGGATCAAGTACGATTATGCTTATACTGGAGCAAATGAGCCCGACTCTCTTCCCGTGATATTTACACTGTCAATGCGCTCCGGACTAATCGGTCTTATACTCTTGTATTAAGCTTAATAAATATTCACCCTTGCCACCTCGTTTCTATCATCCTATGCTATGGTCTATGTACTGTAGATTTACTTTGGATTGGTGAAAAATGTGCTGAATGCTGAGAGGTCTTTCTGGTCAAGCTTGATTCCCGATTCCTCCAAGGCATCTTTAAAACTCACGAGTCTTCCTCTGATTTCTTTGTCAGCCAATAAGGACATCATCTGCACCATAGAAGGATTTTTACCAGGAGTGAAGAACCCCTTCTCAACAATCACCTCTTGTAATTCTCTAAGTGATTCCATTAGATGTGGATTGCTCAGCACCATCTCACGAACCTTGTGCATAGACAGCAATTGGGCTTCCGAAGGAGGTGCTCCAAAAAACCTGCGAACAGGAGACTGGCTGAGAGCTCTAGTCACCTGCACAGACCTTACTGGGACACGACTAATGGTCAACACTGATCTGAACATCATGCTCTGGTGGTACTTGATCTAGAAGGCAAGAAATCAGAGGTTGAAATTTCAAGCAAGCATAATTGGTCCACGTGACAAAACTTCTCCAGCCAGAAAAAGTCGTGCACGTTGGGCAACTTCCAAATTTTCCAACTCAACGACCTCAAATTTCAGAGAAAACAACAACTGACAGGTCTTATCATCCAACAAGCGCCAACAATGTCACACGAAGGCCAGGAAGAATTATTGGATTACTCCGATTCGGAGGAAATCGCCGTTCCAACCACCACCACCGTCACTGCAAGCTCCGCAGGTGAGGCTGGTGCTGACAAGGAAGCCGACAAAAAGGGTTCTTATGTTGGAATTCACGCCACTGGTTTCAGAGACTTCTTATTGAAGCCAGAGTTATTGAGAGCCATCGGTGACTGTGGTTTCGAACACCCTTCTGAAGGTTCGTATATTCGCAATGATTGGGCGAGAGTGTTAAAGAGCTGTTTGTGAAATTTCAACCAACGATAAGCAACGTTGGTTTGACTTGAAATTCACTATACAACAACATACTGCATTGCATGTTGACGTCCACATTAGAGCTACGAGCATAGCTCAAGGATATTCCCCTTTGAGCTATTGCTCTGTGTCCTTGCTACTCAGCAATATTGCCAGTCAGTTAGAGTCGCATTCCCAGCGAATGATAAGGTCCGACTCCACTTAATGATATGTGAACTATTGCATTAACATAATTTCAGATTTTCACTCATTTGCTTTTCACTTTCCCCCTTTCAACCACCTAATAATATCCCCCACTAACATCTTTAGTTCAACAGGTTTGTATCCCTCAGTCTATCTTGGGTACTGATGTTTTATGTCAAGCCAAGTCTGGTTTGGGTAAGACCGCCGTTTTCACCTTGTCTACCTTGCAACAATTGGACCCTATCCCAGGTGAGGTGAGTACTTTAGTTATCTGTCACACGAGAGAATTGGCTTACCAGATCAAGAATGAATATTCTAGATTCTCGAAGTACATGCCAGACGTCAAGACAGAAGTCTTCTACGGAGGTACTCCAATCAAGAAGGATATCGAAAAGTTGAAGAACAAGGACACCTGTCCTCACATCATCGTTGCTACCCCAGGTAGAATGCTTGCTCTTGTTAAGGAAAAGGCTGTCCGTTTGGGTAACGTCAAGTCGTTCGTCATTGATGAATGTGACAAGGTTTTGGAAAGCATTGACATGAGAAGAGATGTGCAAGACATTTTCCGTGCCACCCCTCACCAAAAGCAAGTTATGATGTTTTCTGCCACTTTGTCGCAAGAAATCAGACCAGTTTGTAAGAAGTTCATGCAGAACCCATTGGAAATCTACGTTGATGACGAAGCCAAGTTGACTTTACACGGTTTACAACAGTACTACATTAAGTTGGATGAAAAGGAAAAGAACAGAAAGTTATCTGACTTGTTGGACTCTTTGGAATTTAACCAGGTTATCATTTTCGTTAAGTCGACCAAGAGAGCTGACGAATTGAACAAGTTGTTGTGTGCTTGCAACTTCCCATCTATTGCTGTGCACTCTGCCATGCCTCAAGACGAAAGAATTGAGAGATACAAGTCGTTCAAGGAATTCAACAAGCGTATCTGTGTCTCTACTGACGTGTTCGGAAGAGGTATTGATATCGAGAGAATCAACTTGGCCATTAACTACGATTTGCCAAACGAAGCTGACCAGTACTTGCACAGAGTTGGTAGAGCTGGTAGATTTGGTACCAAGGGTTTAGCCATTTCTTTAGTTTCCACCAAGGAAGATGAAGAAGTTTTGGAGAAGATCCAAAGCAGATTCGATGTCAAGGTTACTGAATTCCCAGAAGAGGGAGTTGACCCATCCACTTACATGAACACATAAGTTGGTTCATAAGAAAAAATCGTTTGAGTTTTGTTTATTTAGACTCTTTTAAAAGAATGTTGTATTATATTAAAAGCTGTAGATATATATGCTTAAATGCTGGACTGTATGCTAAGAATTGAAATAGTCTTGTAGTTGTAGAGTTGATAATTGTGGATCCTGTGCTCCGAGGTCCAAAACGGGTTTCACAATTACCCCAAACGGTCCCTATCGAACAACGCAATTCGTTAATTACGTGTAATTATGAAGTGTTTACGTCCGTACCACATACAATTGATGCATTAGGTAACCGACCTAAAACCCCGGATGCATTCATAGCCGATATCCATATCTGCACTATAAATGAACACCACATTTTGCAGCCATTCTCCCAAAACGGGCAGCTGCTTGTTCTGGACGCCGCATGGAGTGTCTAACAGAGAAACACTCGTGTTCCAATCTGCAGAATCTGAATAGCTATTCTTTGAAGGAATGTAAGTGCTGAATTTAGTTCCGGAATTTCTCTCGATGATGTTGAATAATGTTCACATGGTTGCAGATAAAACTGGCTCATCATGCTCTTGAATATCCGACTATGTGTCATCAGATATCTTTTACAAGCTATAGAGCAGTCTTGGGGTGGTCATCGTGCACTTCCAAATTCTTTCTAAGGACGATAATGCTTACTTGCAATTCCTATCCACCAACTTGAAAACATCGTTGAGGTCCTTCTTCGGTATTAGAAACCATTCTGTGTGTATGTTGAAACTTTTAAAAGAAGAGTCTTTCTCCTTCGCGCACCCTCGACAGTAAAGAGTACCATTCCCATACAATGAGCGTAGTTCTTTATGTATTTTATGCTCCACCAGAGCCACATCGTGTTTAGTCACAAAACCGTTGTTCTGAAAGGTCAGATACTGGGAGTCCCTCCTGCCAATCAATGACATATTCTTGAACTTGGCCATAACTTCGGACAAAGGGTTGGACCTAGCGCTGTCCAAAACACCAGGAAACACCGATGTGACTTTATGATTGCATTGTGCCTCCCACTGCTTGAGCCGTTTTTCAACTGTGGATGTAGTCATCCCAATCTTCAACAAGTGATACGCCGATTTCTTTGGATCAAAGGCCACCCACAGATCGCGGTGCTTCAGCTTGGCGTCGGGGAGGTTTTTCACCTGGATCGGCTCGGATGCGACGAGCTTCGAAAGAGTGTATATGTATATGTATCCTGGCCGTTTAGTAGCCACTTTTGTACTGCCTGTCACCGTGGTTCCAAAACTGTCTCTGACAACCGAGCCGCTACTGTGGATGTGGTGTCTGCAGTAACCTCCCTCTGCCCTGGCTTTACACCTCACGCCCTTCACTGTGGTTCCCTTGCACTGCTCCATCTAGTGTTGATATTTAGCACTATCAAACTGAGATCACCAACCGAAAAAAAAACACTGGATGCTTTGTGCCTACCGGAGTCAACATCTAGATGTATAACGATGTCAAATTCAGACGTTCCACCAGATCAATATCGACTCACAATTCAGAAAGCAAATCGATGGCGGAATTTGGAGATATCTCGTGTAATTGGCCTAATTTTCAGAAATGAAGCTGAGCTACTGCAAATTGAGGACATTATATGGATACCACGCCTTTTTGTATGGCGTATTTGAGTCACCGGCTCATTGTTCAGTCGATGGTTCTAACTCCGTTTCAGATATTCACCAAGACAAGTTACGACTTCTCACGTGTGGTGGGTATTAACCAACGTATAGTGAGACCAACGTCTCCTGCACCCAACTGGGGGTGGTAACCCCTCGCCAATAAACCTGGAGCAGCAGAATCCACAAACTCGAGATCCTGTGAGATCCAGCTCGAGAAATTGTGGCTTCATTCTTGGTGAAGTTCTGTCGATACTTAAATACTCGTGAGGTTCCTTTGAGAAGCAGATTGAGTTCCCCTTAGTCCCAGCTAATTATACAAAAATGCCATCCCACTTTGATACTTTACAATTGCACGCCGGCCAGGAATTGGACGAGCAGTTCAGACCAAGAGCCGTTCCGGTCTATGCAACCACTTCGTTTGCATTCAAAGACTCTGCCCAGGGAGCCAGATTGTTCGCCTTGGAGGAAGCAGGCTACTCCTACAGTAGACTTGGTAACCCTACCAATGACGTGTTCGAGCAGAGAATCGCCCAATTGGAAGGTGGTATCGGAGCTCTTTCCGTTTCCTCGGGTCAGGCTGCGCAGTTCACTGCTCTCACTGCATTGGCTGGTCCAGGCGACAACATCGTCTCGAGTTCGTTCTTGTACGGTGGTACTTACAACCAATTGAAGGTCACCTTCAAGAGATACGGAATCGAAACCAAGTTCGTCAATGGTGACAAGCCTGAAGACTTCGCCAAGTTGATCGACAGTAAGACCAAGGCCATCTACTTGGAGTCGATCGGTAACCCTAAGTACAACATTCCTGATTTCGAGGCAATTGCCAAGATCGCTCACGATAACGGTATTCCATTTGTCGTGGACAACACCTTCGGTGCCGGTGGGTACCTCGTCAGACCATTCGACCACGGTGTTGATATCGTTGTGCATTCTGCCACCAAGTGGATCGGAGGACACGGTACCACCTTGGGTGGTATTGTCGTAGACTCAGGAAACTTCCCATTCGCAGACTACCCTGAAAAGTTCCCACAGTTCGCTGAACCATCCGAGGGTTACCACGGGCTTGTCTTCAACTCTCTTGGAAAGGCCGCCTTCTTGACCTACATTAGAGTGCAGATCTTGAGAGATGTTGGTCCAGCATTGAACCCATTTGCCGCTTTCTTGCTTTTGCAAGGTACTGAAACCTTGAGTTTGCGTGTTGATAGACACTCCTACAACGCTCTCAAGTTGGCCAAATACTTGGAAACTTCCCCATACGTCAGCTGGGTCTCCTACTTGGGATTGCCATCTCACGAAAGTCACGAAAGAGCTAAGAAGTACTTGAACAACCCTGAAAACTTCGGAGGTATGTTGTCTGTTGGTGTCAAGCCAGTTGAAGGTAAGGAAGCCTCTCCATTGGTTGTGGACCACTTGAGACTCGCTACTAACTTGGCCAATGTCGGTGATTCCAAGACTGTGGTGATCTCACCATGGTTCACCACACACCAGCAATTGACTGACGAAGAAAAGATCAGTGCTGGTGTCACCAGCGACTTGATCAGAGTCTCGGTTGGTACTGAATTCATTGACGACATCATTGCCGATTTTGAACAAGCATTCAAGGCTGTCTACGAAGCTAAGGCATAAGATTATCATTATTGACGTGAGTTTATATTTCCTATGCAAAACATAATATGATTATATGAGAAGAATCTCGTAGGTATTTCAATGACGTAAATGCAAGTGTGAATTAGGGAGCAGGATTTGTTTTATCACTGCCTTGGCTCTAGTTGGGGGGTCCGAAGGTATCCTATGTGAAAGTTTGCGATATCCACATCAAGCTTTCGAACTTCGGTTGGCATAAATTCTAAAACTAACTTGACTTGATGTGCGCTAATTATCTTCGTATTTTGGTGCATCGGGCTTGCTTTTTACCAGTACGTAAGTGATCTGACCAACGCACAATAACACGTTGAAAAGTAACAAGTAATACCCAGAACCATGAGCGATTTTGGCATAGTCTTGCATCAAGTAGTGTATCCTGTAGATGTAATAGGTATCGCATGCCACTAGCGCGACAAGAACAAGTAGCTGTGCGCTCAAGACTGATATGCTGCGTCGCCTTTCCCACATGAAGAAACACACAAGCAGCACCACTAGCACAACGGCAGTCACGTTATTGATCACTTTCATTACTAGCGTAGATCGTTCAACCTTCTGAACACTCGTCCTCAATGTGACTTTGGCAAAGTTTGAATATGTCACAACGATGCTGTCTACGAAAGTAGAAGAATCCTCCGTTCCTGTGATTGCTGCAAGTTGTATGCCCATATCCTGGATCAATGACTTGAAAAAGTCCATACCGTCCTCGGATGCAACACACTGTTGCACGCCTGTCTCAACATTTTCGCGGCAAAAGCCTCCAAAGCTGAACTTGAACTTGTTGACATCGCTCAACGTATCCTCTAGGACATCCTTGACCTCCTGCTTCTCTGCCGCGCTCAAGTCTTTGGCAAAGTAAGACACCACCTTAAGAGCCTGTCGAACAGACCCTAGCGCCATAGTCGACCCCAGCGTGAGCTGAATTGTATACTGTGGTTGGCAGATGGCCCCTCCACCGCCTCCGCACGAGAACCTGGAAAGAAAACTGACGATGAATATGAAGGACGTTAACAAGGTGCAAAGGACCAGTGGCCTCCGTAGCTGCAGCGTCATCCGCTTCCATTTGTTTTGGTTCTTGGAGTACGCGTTCTGGATTTGCTCCAGCGGGTCTGCTTCCGTCAGCGGGCTGACTGGCAGGTACGAAGTCATTTCTATATCTTCTTCCTTTAAGGAAAGTACCAGCAGTAGTGTTCTGTGGAAAATGCCGCCAGCTTCGTGTTGCATTTCTCAATCGATGCAGGGCAATTTCGAAAAAAGGAGTGTCCGTGCTCTATATAAATGGCAGCTCTCCTCGTATCCCTGATCACTTTGAACGGCCAGCTTGTTGTCACCAGCTTTGTTGTTTAGCACAGTGCACATCCAATTTCATTTATACTTTTTAGGCCCTCGGGGCTTACGATGAGTGTGGGGCCGATTTGTTCCCTTGTGGGTTCGCAGCGCAGCGATTGCAGCGGAAAATACGACCCACACGGCCTGCAATTTTTTTCTCCATTGTGAATAGATCTAAGCCTTGTGGGCCCCCACTTTCGAGGCGACAGCAACATCTCACGACGGGGCAGTCCCACCAGTGGTGGTGGGCAGGCCCACATACACAGGGCTGTGTTGAAACGGCTTACGTACGTGGAGCTAAGCCTGTTCAGGGGACAATAGCCAGAGGGCTGGATTTTCCGGAACAGGTTACGGTCTCTGCCCTGGAATCTATACTGGGCTACGGGCTACACCGATTTAAGGTTCAGTGTTTTGGAGTTGGAAAATGACTAAAGGCCTTATCGAGTATGACTAAGTTGCTTCCCTTTTAGAGTTAAGGTTTGGATTGTGGTAGAATGTTTGAGTGTATAGGGCAGCAATTGTGAACGTAGAGTCGATACGATTGCAAAACGGTACTTTATTGTCGTTTTATTGTGTGTGAAACAGGCTCTGCTTTCTTCCGGTCAACAGAATGCGGTGCGCAGAGTCAATGCTAAACCAACTTATTGAGAAGGTTCCCAGTGTCTAAGTAGTTTGCCTCATCGTCGTTCAAGAACGACTGCTGCAGCTGTCTCTTCGTCAGTTCCTGATATCCATCGTACGTGGTTTCTCTGTAGTGACTCAAGTCTCTACGTGCCCTCAGCAGAGGGAAGTTCTTGTCATATAACAACTCCTTGGTGTCCTCTGCGTTCATCAACTCCATAGGTCGCTCACGCTTTTCGGACTTGGTCCGGCGAACGCTCGTCTTCTTGGATAGGTGCTCTCCCAACTTGCGTAGCTCGATCTCGTTCTTCGAATGGAACATATCCTTGAATCTCTGTGTGGAAAGTGGCCTAGATGATGGTACAGCCGTCTCGTCATCGCGGTAGGGTGCAGGAGTGTCTGAGAAACTGGAGTCGATATGCTCACCTTCGTCGTGGTCTTCTTCTTCCACCTTGATAGCACACCACAATGGGATAATCCATGAGAACATCGAGAATATGGAAAACGCCACAGACACCCACACAAGCAGAAACCAAATCGAGCCAAACTCTGAATGCACTCCAAACGGCCCCAAGTGTGCTTGGATTTCGTCGCTGATCTCCAGGATCAACACTGTTACAGTAGATGCGGCAAATATCATTGCAGCACACAGGAGAATAGTAACGAGCGCAATGAAGTTCATAAAGGCGGGTGCAATACGTGATAAATTCTCCTTGGGACCACGCTTGACGTAGACTATGAATGTCAAAATGAGCACAACAAACTGCGAGACAATACCAACCAAAAGCGCTACAGGAACACCCTTATACCTCTTTTTCCGGCGTGCCACAGCTGCTTCATAGCTTGCATCCATATACAGATCTGTTTCAAACGCATACGCAAGCATACTTGTAAGACCTATCGCCACCAACTCTCTTCTGTAATCGGTGATATAGTCGTTCGAGACAGTATTGCACACCACCTTCTTATTCACCTCCTTAGTCGTCAAAACTCCGTCCGTGTAGGTATTTATTGTGTCATAATTTCCATAGCACCAAGTCCAAAGGGAAGAAAGGGTGAACTGAGGTGCCAGTGCAACCTGTTCCTCAGCATACAGAGTCAAAATAATGACTTCACTGCTCGTCAAGGTGGAGTCCAGTGGAATACTAGAACCGGCCTCTTTCGGGCCATTACCCGCATAGCCACCCCCAGCATTTGTCAGAACAGCACTCTGCAATGAGTTGTACAACCCAGCGGAGACATCTAAATGTGAACAGTTGATTCGTGAAATGTACGTCGCCGAGGTAAAGACAGGGGCCAAAAGTGCCACAGCACAGAGCCCGACAGCTAGCACACACGTAATTAACCGCGTCATCTGGAGCACACGCTCCAGCATGGTTAGCTGTGTGAACGGGATCTTCCAGAACGTACTGACCACCGTAAACATGGTTCTGCTGATGCCGAGTCTATTTTTAATTTAGATGGAAAAGTCGCAACTTGAATCATTTTTGAGATTCAAGATCGAAGTCTTAGATCTAATGAGAATGAGTTCTGTGTTAAATTACTGAGGGATTTACAGACGACATCCGTGTCGTTTCTGAGAAGAAGTTCAGAATACAAATACAAGAAGGGACCAAGAAAGGTTACTATAAAAGGAGTAGCTCTGTCCTTTTTGCAGTATTTTCCTATCCAAGACATAGCTGTTGAATAATTCTGATTTATTGTATTTTGGGTCTAATTAAGGCACGATGAAGAACTGAAGAATGATGACACAACGTGAATGGAATGAAGCGGGCCTTATTTCGTGGACTTGATGTAAAAAAAAGTCAGAATATGGTTTTGAATGAATGGTCATTGAGTATATGCGGGTAGATCCTGCTCGATACAAATTGTTGATCTTTGTTAGTAACGCGTAGTTTATCTGCCACTAACAAGTTGTTCATGTGTTTGTCAACAGTTCATGTAGTTGGTAACTTAAGTATCCAAATAGTAGAAGGAGATTATCAAACAATTGGAAATGAGCAAACCAATATGAGTTAGTTAGATCGTACTTCACAAACCTCAGCAATTGATGATTTCATGATACCGGGAGGTGAAATGAATGTAAAGCGGTGATTAAAGTGACGAACGATGACAAGTGCACGGCAATGCTAAAGTATCGAGAGTTTCCTAAATCAAACCAACGCATAACTTAAAAATCGTAATCAAATGTTAGGCCTGGCTGGTTCAGTTCGACTTCGTCATGCTTCCGCTTCTTTTCGATTGGTTCTACAACTTGGGCCGGTCCCTCAGACAAGCGGCGGTCCCACTCACTGAAACTGTTACTCGACTCCATGGTCAGTCCCAGGTACATTAAGCTGGGTGGTTCGCTCAAGTGAAGAGGCAATGGAACTCTCGTGCCAGTATTAGCATAACCATTTAATTGGTAGTTCTGAGAAGCTTGCGAGCTTGGTGTTGCATACTGTGCCTCATTAGGCACGCTATAACCTTCTGCCACTGCCTTTCTGATTCTCATTCCAACAGAAGCAAGGGCATCTATATCTGGGTTCCCCAGAGGAGGGGAGTTATGCTGTGTCTGCTGTCTTTTCCTATTTCCGTCCATAGTGGAAAGTATATGTGTGCTGCGCAACAAAGAAACTTGAAGACGGAGCTTTGGTGAGATGTCGTGTAGGATAGAACTAGTGTTTATACTTCGCTATCTGTTCTTCTATTTTGAGGGAAAGATTGTGATGTGTTTTGAATTGGTGGGGCCACGACCCACGCGTTCCCTACTATCTCAATTAGGATTAATTGTAAAGTTACACAGGAGCAGTTATACAGGAGTTGGAGTAACACTGAAATGCTAGGTAGAAGAGTCTTACGAGAGACGGAGCAGGTTGAAGGGGTCAAGAAAGCAAGAAAGAGGCAGAAGAGGTTTCAAACAGAGTGTGGCCCAAATCTGGGTGCTTTTGAAGTGTTATACGTGAAACTACACTCAGAGAGTCAATGTGAGAAAGCCTTAAACTGCCCATTCTCTTTAACCACTGGGGAAAAGTCGAAATTTCACCGTGCTGGTAGCCCTACAGCTGGAGAAATTTCGATCCCAGCATGTTTTACTTGATCTACAGGCCTTTCACCTTTGAGTATTTTGACACTATGCCCAGGCACAGCAGCCAGATCATTATAAGTGTCAATGTCTCAGCAAATTTCCAATACGTGATTAACTCACGACTTGAACACCTGTTGATGCGATAACCTGTAAAACTCAATAGCCCATTAACTTGTACTACTTGTTAACTCATTAGCTTCCACAACTCATTAACAAAACAGACATCTCAGCTATTCAGATCCATCCTGAAAGAACTAGACCTGGTTCCTTACTTTCACCTGTGAAATTTGAGAAACCTAAACTCTAATTCCAACCTCGTTCTGGGTGAGTTCCGCTAAGGCTCGACAAAGGTCTCTGATTCCCTTAGAGCTCTCTCCGAGTCACAGCTTTCGTCACAGCTTTCTCCAAGCTGCCTATCTTATACACTTCCCCTCCACGTCACGAAATGCCCACAAACCACACAAAGGTCCCCGTCCGCAAATCATAATGATCTACACCTCTATCAACAACCTTGTGGCATAATAGGCATCCTGTACCAATGGTCTGGCACCGTTCGCCGCTCATTGCCCCAAATTTTTCACTTCCGGGTCACGGTCTCCACGCACGAGCGAAATTCTCGCTACCACTTGCCGTAGCCGTTTCTGCCCACGCTCCGTAATGCCCATAGGATCAGAAACCTTTTGATTCGAGAGTGTTCGTTGTACACTGCTCTTAGCTGATCTCATTATACCGCTCTCCTCTCATCTCTCCGCAACGACAAACTGACCCTTTTTTCGACACTACTAATTTCGTGCAACTTTTCACTTGTTATAAAGCAAAGGTAATTTCCACCAATCTTTGATATTTTTCAACATCACTATCATCAACTCTGAAATGTCTGCTACTATTTCGTCTGAAACTGCTAGAGCGTACGAGCAAAAGTACTCGGCTCACAACTACTCCCCATTGCCTGTTGTGTTCCACAAGGCATTGGGAGCCCACGTTTGGGACCCTGAAGGAAAGGAGTACTTGGACTTTTTGTCTGCCTACTCTGCCGTGAACCAAGGTCACTGTCACCCTAAGATCATCGCTGCTTTAGTTGAGCAAGCTTCCAAGTTGACTCTTTGCTCGAGAGCCTTCTCAAGTGACGTCTTCGGTGAGTTCGCCAAGTACATCACCGAATACTTCAACTACGAAATGGTTTTGCCAATGAACACCGGTGCTGAAGCCGTTGAAACCGGTTTGAAGTTGGCCAGAAGATGGGGTTACGTCAAGAAGGGAATTCCAGAAGGTGAGGCTATCATCTTGTCTGCTGTTGACAACTTCCACGGTAGAACCTTGGGAATCATTTCCATGTCCACTGACACTGATGCCACCGCCAACTTTGGTCCATACTTGAACGGTGTCGGTCCACAAATCCCAGGTGCGCCAAAGGGTACTTTGTTGAGATTCGGAGTCATTGAGGATGTTGAATTGGCATTCAAGAATGCAGGTGACAAGATCGCAGCCATTTTGCTCGAACCAATCCAAGGTGAAGCAGGTATCGTTGTCCCTCCAGCCGACTACTTACCACGCGTTGCTGCCTTGTGTAAGAAGCACAACGTGTTGCTCATTTGTGATGAGATCCAAACTGGTATTGCCAGAACCGGTAAGATGTTGTGTTACGAACACTCTGAGGGTGTCAAGCCAGACATCGTCTTGCTCGGAAAGGCCATCTCTGGTGGTGTTATCCCAGTAAGTGCTGTTTTGTCGTCCAGAGACATTATGTTGACCTTGGAACCTGGTTCCCATGGCTCCACCTACGGTGGTAACCCATTGGCTTGTGCCGTTGCCACTGCTGCCTTGAAGGTTGTCACAGACGAGGAATTGGTTGAAAGACTGAGACGTCTTGGAGAATTACTCAGATCCAAGCTCGAGGAATTGAAGGAAGAGTTCGGAGGTGTGATTTCTGAAGTTAGAGGTAAGGGTTTATTATCTGCAATTGTCATTGACGATACCAAGACCAACGGCAGGTCCGCATGGGACTTGTGCATGGTTATGAAGGACAACGGTGTATTGGCCAAGCCAACACACGACCACATCATTAGATTGGCTCCTCCATTGGTCATTTCAGAAGAAGATTTGTTGAAGGGTGTTGACTGTATTAGAAAGTCGTTGAAGGCGTTGCCAAATGCTCCTCATGTTGCTCATTAGGCTCATCTGACGTGTAATGTATATTGAATCTTGTATTATAAGGGGAATGTAGAAGTAGTCCAAAGATGGAAAGATTCTGTTCGGAAACTGAGCAGCAAGCTGACCGGCCTTACTTCTATAGAAAAATAAGTTAGACCAGGCTTAATAGACGATATTTTAAAACAAGTTTATAGTAAGAGCAATCTGAAAAGAGTATTGACTGCAAGCATTCGTGGCTGTGAATTGATGTGTATTTGACTGATTTTACTGGAGCAGGCACTGCTACAGAAAAATACAAGTGATTATACTCAATGAGTTGTATACACCTTCGGAATTGCAGCCATTTTTTTCGCAGCCAAATGCCACTCAATTGGGTGTATGATCTATTAGTTAGCAAAGCAAACGTATCCCAGGAATGCCAGTCCTTGATTCAGATGAGCGCACGTCAGATAGTCGCTCACTTCTCATCTGAGGCATGTGCAGCATTGAATCAGAATAGCTCCAAAAGGAGACACAGCACTATAGGATTGCTGTCATTCAGTGGAATTGTACTCCAGTCATGTCGCCCTTTCAAGTACAACTCCGCAATTCAGAAGAAAAGACACAGAAGTGGCATTTGCTCAGTTTCACGAATCATGTGTTCTCTTACAGTAGTTGCACATGTGCGTACCATTGGGAGCTATGACCACGCCGTTGCCAATCGCTATCCTCATCGATTTGTAGTACTACTCTCTCAAGCTCACTTTCAAGCACGACACTTGTGTAATCACTCAGACTCTAGAGGCTCACCACTAAGCTTTTCCAAGTCTTCCGGATAACTCGACCTGCGCTAGTCACACTCAATGTGCTAAAGCTAAGTGTGGACAGACTCCTCTTGGAATTGAGTTCTGGAACTGAAACTCTCAGCATTTGTACCCACTTGCTTGTGACCGCACTAGTACTGACCTTACCAGACTATTGTCACTGTCTGGCCCTCTTCTTCCACCTATGTCGCTCTCCTCTCCAGTTATAGCTCGGTACTTCTCCACAATCGGGTTACCCTCGGTAAACCCTTTAACCGGGCATCCTGCACATTGTCCATAACTGAACGTGACATTTTTTCTCGAAGGTCTTTAAGAAGCTGTATGTGGGGATCATTATTAGTAATTTCCAACGGGTACCAAGCCAAGTATAATGTCATTCGTAGGTGGTGGTGCTGACTGCTCAGTAGGCGGAAACGCCGTTGCTCAGTTCAACAAACACACGCAACAAGACAGATCGCTCCAAAGACAAGTTGCGAATCCGGAGTTGGCCGCACAGCAGCTAGGGTTCAAGCAGGACAACATGATGTCTCAGCGGGAAAGACAGAACATGGAGCAGTTCATGGGAGGATCCGCTGCTGCTAATGCGTTCCAATTCCAATCCATGAGGCACGAGTTGAGTGCCATGAACCAGCAGCCACAACAGCAGCAGAACAGCTGGGGGAGTGAGTTCCAGGCCCACTCTCCTCTGCCTGTGACGGTGCAACAGCAGCGTGTTGGCAGTCCTGCCCAATGGGCGAAAGAGTTCCCACAGGAAAGTGGCCAGCAAATACAGCAGAATATGCAACAGAACATGCATCAGAACATGAATGGAGGCCAGTTTTCTGGAAGAATGGGCTACCGTCCGATGATGGGTGGAGCTATGAGCATGATGAACACAAGAAACGTTAGCCAGCACGCAAACCCCATTGTTAATCAACAGCAACAAGTGGACTGGGATACCCAGTTCAAGCAGGTGGAAGAGTTGACCAGCACCGTCGAAGAGTTGGCTGCAGAGGAAGTGGTCACCGCAGACAAAACCGAGGAGGCTTCTCCTGAGTTTGTTGTGGATGATAAATACCAAGCCACTTTCCAGGAAGTCTGGGATGGACTCAACTCAGAGGCAGTAGAGAACGAATTCATTCTGCTGCAGTATGAAGATTTCAAGAGGACCCAGGGACGTACCTTCCCACCAGACATGGAGCAATGGGAAAGGGATTTCTCAAAGTATGTTTCAACCAGAGCGAATTTCGGAGAGTATAAGTTTGAAAACGGTGAATTCAACCAATTCATGGAGTTACCTGCTAGTGAAGACCCATATGAGATCGGTTTGCAATTAATGGAAAATGGTGCTAAATTATCGGAAGCTGCGCTTGCGTTTGAAGCTGCCATTCAAAGAGACCAAAATCATGTTGATGCTTGGCTCAAATTAGGAGAAGTCCAAACACAGAATGAGAAGGAATTGGCAGGTATTTCAGCATTAGAGAAATGCTTGGAGTTGAATCCAGAAAACTCAAAAGCAATGATGACCTTGGCAATTTCATATATAAATGAAGGCTATGATAATGCTGCATTTGCCACATTGGAGAGATGGATTTCCAACAAGTACCCTCAGTTATTACCCCAGGCGAGACCACGCCAGGCAACAGGACCAGGTGCAGTTGAAGAAGACAGACAGACCTTGAACTTGCGCGTCACTCATTTATTCCTCCAGGCTGCACAATTATCTCCTGGACAGTCCACCATGGATGCAGACGTTCAAGTGGGACTTGGGGTTTTGTTTTACGCCAACGAAGACTTTGACAAGACCATTGACTGTTTCAAGGCCGCTCTCACGATGAGACCAAACGATCCTATCTTATGGAACCGTTTGGGGGCTTCATTAGCTAACTCAAACCGTTCGGAGGAGGCTGTAGATGCATACTTTAAAGCTCTTGAGTTGAAGCCGACCTTTGTAAGGGCACGCTACAATTTGGGGGTTTCTTGCATTAGTATCGGGTGCTATAAGGAGGCAGCTGAGCATTTACTTTCAGGATTGTCGATGCACCAGGTTGAGGGTGAGTCTGACCTGATGTTGAATCACAATCAATCCACAGCCTTGACTGAGACGTTGAAGAGAGCATTTATTGCGATGGACAGACGTGATTTGGTTGAAGTGGTGAGACCAGGCATGGACTTGGAAAGGTTCAGGGGAGAGTTCAAGTTTTAACAATACGGTACTGAATGCATTACGTTGTTTTTATTTACATATTGCATGTGTAGTTCAATTGGAAGCAGACACAGTGTAATAGTTATAACTATTGTAGATGTAGAGATTTAAGTGCATCGTTTTCATTCTATTTAAGATCCAACCTGAAATATGTTCGATAAATATTGCTGAACTCACTCGATAACTATGGCTATTATCTCTCTATGTTCGATCCTTTTATCTCTGAGTGCCGTAGCCTCATGTGAAGCTAGTTCTTTTGTACATCCTCACAACTCTATTTCCATTTTGCAGCCTAATTAATTTGCGGCAAAATTAGGCTCTTCAGGCGAGCACTCACCCAGATATTCACTATAAAGCTAATCGTACCTTTCCAACTGTATAGACTAGAGCCATGGCTGTAACACCTGGCACTATTATAACTGAACATCTATAGAAGAACGTGTGTGGTTCTGAGGGCGGAATTGTAAACGAACCTGAGATTCGCAGCATTCTCAATCCCCAGACTCAAGCCAATATATATAGATCAAAGAGGTTAAGACTTGTTATTGGTGTTCATTCATCCTACCTACTGCTCCTCTAGGCTACTACTTCCAACAGTAGGAGTTGAATTGGAGAAACAGCAGTGCAAGTTATCAAATCAACTCAACTAGTGAAGTAAGCCATGACATCAGTTCACTTTAGGACAAACCCTGCTCTTATGAGCTTCCGTTTCTACAAAAAACGTCTTGAGAAGTAATATGCCTTGAAATACTTGACAATCTAGCAATAGTTGACAAGCTGTGGTGACACAAGTCAATCCAGACAGAAGTAGGCACAGATCCCCACTCAATTTGGTTCCAATGCTCGAAAAGATAAGTTGCAAACGGTATTAGCAACAGAAATACAGCACTCGCGTTGTTTCGTAACAAAACACCAGATCAGGACTTCACTACCTAGTGAAAACCCGTACCTGCTTGTTATTATACTCCAATAGCTCCTCTATATCATCAATGCTGGCTCAAGTTCGCCAGAAGTGGGCCATTTCGTCCCAGATTTTGCAGAGCACCCACCAAGCCACTCAACAGCCTAAATCACGTCCCCAGTAGTTCCTCAAGCCACCAGCTAAGTCCCACACATCCAGTCGAGCTCCGGAATGCTCGTCAATACGCCTCACGTATACCATGGAATCGGCTTACCTAATCACAACAAGTTCTCGTGAAAAAAAAAACACGAAAACAAAAAGACACGAAAACAAAATTCAACCAAAACTTAAGAACCAACAAAGCATACACTCTTTCCAAACAACTAACGAGAAAATGGTTGAAGCTGTAGGGATCGCTAACTTGCCTAACCAGAGGTACAAGATTGTCTCCAAGCAGGGAGCCACATTAACCTTGATGGTTTGTGGTGAAAGCGGATTGGGGAAAACCACGTTCATAAACACGTTATTCCAATCTTCGCTCAAGGACTACCAAGATCCTCAAGAAAGACACAACAAATTCCAGAACCCACACCAGACGGTGGAGATCGACATTGTTCGTGCGATCTTGGAGGAGAAGAACTTCAAGATCAGATTGAACATCATTGACACACCTGGGTTTGGTAACAATGTCAACAACCATGATTCGTGGACACCAATTGTTGATTTCATCGACGACCAGCACGAGCTGTATATGAAACAGGAGCAGCAGCCACTGAGAGCAAACAAGAAGGACTTGCGTGTTCACGCGTGTCTCTATTTCATTCGTCCTACCGGCCACTCGTTGAAGCCATTGGACATTGAAATCATGAAAAGGTTGTCCACCAGAGTCAACTTGATCCCAATCATTGCCAAGTCCGACACTTTGTCGCCTGGTGAGTTGGATGCGTTCAAGTCCAGAATAAGAGATGTTGTTGAGGCCCAAGACATCAATATCTACACTCCTCCATTGGAATTGGATGATCCTGCCAGTGCCGAGCACTCGAAGCAATTGATCGAGCTGATGCCATTTGCAATCGTCGGTTCCGAGGAAGAGCACGAAGTGAGTCCTGGAAACTTTGTCCGTGGAAGAAAGTACCCATGGGGTCTTGTTGAGGTTGAGAACGACCAACACTGTGATTTCAAGAAGTTGCGTAGTTTGTTGTTGAGAACCAACTTGTTGGACTTGGTTTTGTCCACCAACGAGATTCATTTCGAGACCTTCAGATCCATTAAGTTGGGTGGTAATAATAAGGGAGAGGAGAGTGACGAGGTTGAAGGCGAAGAAAAGAAGGCAGCCCTCACCAAGAAACCTAGAAGATTGCATAATCCAAAGTTCAAGGAAGAAGAGGATGCGTTGAAGAAGTTCTTCACTGAGCAGGTCAAGGCAGAAGAACAGAGATTTAGACAATGGGAGACTAATATCGTTAACGAGAGAAACAGATTGAACCAAGACTTGGAAGAGATGCAAACGAAATTGAAGACATTGGAGGAGGGTGTAAAGAAGTTGCAATTGACTGAGGGAAAACGATAGTTACGCACTAACTCAAGGATAGCACGAATTTAAGATCTTTCATTTACCAGGTGAGTTGTCCTGTTTCTAGGATTGGTGAGTTCACCACAAGGCACTGCTATCAAACAGACCAACCGAAGTTTAATTGAGATTTTTTCACGTTACGGGGTTTGCAATGAAGCATTATTGATGTTTCGCCAAACTCTGATCTGAAAACCTTTCACTTTGCTCGAAAATACTTTATCTATACGTTGAATAGCAAAGCCTTGGTGGGCAAAGCCTCGAGAATTCCGGTGTCTACTCATTTCTTTACCTTTATTTCCATTTCTCAGCCATGATATAGTCTATGGCATGATTTTTCATTTCTCTGAAGTTGCTTACAATATATCTTTATTATGAAGACCGTAGTGTAGTCTACAGCAGTAGCTGCTCGATTCGTGTAGGTATGTTCAGTGCTTAAGTTCGATTCTGCTTTTGTCAACACAGTGAATATGGGGTGCAATGGACGTTGGAAACCTCTACAGCCACCAAAAGTCGCTACATTGCACCCAAAATAGGACCAATCTCCGTTGGGACCTACCACGACAACCGGTAGACCTCGTGAGCTGGCACCACCACCACCACCACCACCACCACCAAAACTACACTCCTTAGCTCACCAAGAGAGCTGAGCACACCCAGAAAAGGCCATACGGTTCTCCTGGCAAAGAGGACCATTCTGGGAAGATATCGCCCTGTCAGCACGCCGTTATCGGTGCCGTGCCAGGTCTTATCCGCTAAGCGTTTTCTATCAACTCCCTAAAAATTCTCTCAAAAGCGGTGTGAAAAGTACCCTTTTAAAGATAAAAAAAGCCTTAGCTACAAAAGCACAAATAGCTGACAACTGCCCACGACGACTTCAAGAAGAGTTGAGCGATGGATAACCGGTACAACTACGTCGATGAGATTGCCGGCAAGTTTGGGAGGTCAGAGGATCTCGGTAGAAGCGATAACTCACGTTCTATGACGAATGGTGTGTTGGGTTCGGTTAACTCGGTTGGTCTGATAGGCTCAGAGACGAATGATCTGGCGAGCAATTTGGGCTCCATGGGACGCCACCAAATGATGGGTGCCGGTTCGGCTCTATCCGGAGAGTCTAGCCCGCTTGACCAGCGGATGGTTGGCGGAGGCAGAAATGGAATGTTCGATAACTCTGGTGCTGGGGATTCTTTCCAAATGGGCTCGTCTATTCAGTCTGCCGCTTCTGTTGGGATGAGTTCGAACGTTCCTCAGGGCATTTCCGACAGAAATGGAGCCGGCTTCAATGCAAATCACGCCAATGACTCTCGAAGTGGCAGCCATTCTGGCCATTCGGGTTTGCCAAACCACTCACATCTGGCTTATTCTGAGGCCAACCTGAGAAGCCATTCGGATCTGGGACACGAGGGAAACGAGCTGTCTCATGCTCTGAACGACAAGTTCAGGCGCAACTATAGAGCGTGCTTGAACTGCCGTCTTCGCAAGGTTAAGTGTGATTTGGGTCCTGTCGACTCTCCACGCGAGGGAAAGTGTGCACGCTGTCTTCGTGAGCGCAAGGACTGTGTGTTTGTAGACTCAAAAAGAGGAGGATCCAGCAATGTTTCGAGCAAAAAGAGGCGACTGATTGAACCTGAACAGGAATACGAGTCTGACAAGAAAAGAAAGTCCAAGTCAAGAGAAGCTGATGGTGCCAGACACTCTCACACTTTCACAAGCTCCAGATCCCCAACAATTTCTGCTAAGTCAGGGATGTCGGACACTGGTTCTTCGTCGGAGCCCAGCCTAGCACCGTTGGCATCTGCGCAAGGCTCAGTACAACAACCGGTTCCAGTTCTACCCCATGCTTCTCTGGCCCCCTCGCTCACGAAGTTGCTAAACAAACTGTCTTCGTCTACGCCAACACTACCACCCGAGATTAAGGCAACGTCCCCTCACAACGCTACTAATCCGCCTAATAACCACTTCTCCACCATGGAAGGTGCGTTGGTATTCCTAGCGAAGGCCGCAGGTACAATTGCCCGTGCAGATGAACGCGATAACATCGATGCTCGTCTGAAGCATGAGGCCATAGAGAATTCGGAAAAATCCCAAATCAACTCCATCCTAAATAAGACCGTTCCTGCTCATATAAAACCTACTGGAGCTCCCAATTCACGCATGGCAATGCCACCGGTGGAGAACGGCTATTTGGTACGTCCGCGTGCATCCACAAAACTACTGAGTATAGACTACATAGGTGGTCCAGATGGAATTCTATCGGAAGCAGAGGCAGAGCTGCTTATTTATCATTTTTTTGCAACAATGCACCCATTCTTTCCTCATATACCCAAATTCTTACATCTGCCCAAGGTGCTACTGGGGTACCCTATCCTACTATGTGCTATTTTGACCATTGCTTCAAGATATCACATTGTGGACAAATCAACCAAGGGAGGAGTCCCCAGATCAATTGAAGTCCATGACAGGTTATGGCTTTACGTTCAGCGACTCATTTCACAGACAGTATGGGCTGAGGCATCTACACGGTCCATTGGTACTATCTTTGCCTTTTTGCTCTTCACAGAGTGGAATCCAAGAGCAATCCACTGGAGGTGGTCAGACTATGCCAACAAACCAGAGGAGCAGGGCTTGGGTCCTGCTGCAGGAGGACCGCCTGGAGTTGGGGGAGCTTCTAGTTCTGGTACTGAGAATGGTGGAAGTGACGACTCTCCAAATTTGGCAGGTCTAGGTGCAATGCGTAGAAGTTACAGAATGGCTTGGATGTTGATTGGTTCAGCAGTACGTCTTGCCCAAGATATGGGATTCATGGAAATCTCTTCCAACACCTTCTTGGCCACACACATTGCTGAAATCAACTCGGTGATGAACATCAGTAGAAGGTCAATGTTGGCGCACTCACTTTCCGAGGTTGATCTAGATGAGGATGAGATCTTGGAAGAAGAAGCAGGAGATGGTGCCCATGATGACGATAAAATTATGAAGATGACAGAGGATGAACTCAAGGCGCTCTCTTCTGAGCACGTCTTAAGATTCACACTCTCACAGAAAGCACAGATTGAGTTGCTTCAAATCATGTCCTTAGGTCACGAGTCATTGTACGGGTACAAAGCACAGTTGGGGCATCTTTCGCAACGCCAGAACTTATCTGTCTTGAACATCGTTTCGCCCTTGATCAATAATTGGAAACGCAAATTCAAAACACTTTTGGTTCCAACTAACCAGAAAATGTTCCGAGCAAACAACCAGGTCCCCAATCTTAACCCAAACTCGAAAGTCTTTAAAGAAATCAGCGAGTGTATCGAGCATGAGTCTCTCATTTTTGAGTACAACTACGTCAAGTTGTACATTTACTCCTTAGCTCTCTCTCCTTCGCCGCAGCCAGACCGCAAGCGGAAGACTTTAAAGCTCGATGAAATCAGCAAATCGGCAAAGTACATTGAGCAGGCATTCAATGCTGCAAATGATATGCTTCTGGTTGCACACAGAGTGCACCGTCTTAAAATGTTACGTTTCATGCCTGTCAGATGGCTCACAAGAATGGTTCGAGCGGTTGCTTTCATTGTAAAGTGCTACTTGACCATTACGGCGCATAAGAAGTCCTCGAAGAATAGTGATCCGTTACAACTGATCGATGAGTTTGATTCTGCAATTTTGTCCTTATCTCTCATCACGATAGACGACATTGTACTGAGTATTCAGCGAGCTGCGATTACTTTACGTGACTGCTCTCCGGATGAGTTGCACTTGTGTACTCGATACTCCAACGTATTGATGTACTTGTGCTCTGAGATGAAAACAAAGTCTAAAAGTGACGAACATGCTGATCAAACAGACCCTGAGGCAGAGCAACAGATAGAGCGCACTGAACTGCCGGAAGAATACAGCCCAGATGCTGTAGATGTTCAAGCCCAGTCTCAGGAACAACCTCAATACCTTCAATCCCAAAAGTCTGACACTCCATACTTTGCCCAACAGCAGCAACAAGATGCACAGCAACAGCAACAAGATGCACAGCAACAACAACAGCAACAGCAGCAACAGCAGCAGCAACAACAGGCACTGTCACTTCCTCCAATGAATTTGGACTATCTTGTAGGAACGCCAGCTGAGACACCGCTTGTGGGTGATTCCGAGGTTATGGAATGGTTTGCTAACAATAAGAATATCGGGTTGGATTTTGTTGTTCCTTGGACCGAAATGATAGAGCAGCAGTTGAACTTGAACGAGTTTCAAATGTAGTATTTTTACTTGCAATGAAATAAGGAAATATATATAATAATTCAATACCGATGAAAGAGTAATTGCAGCATTTGCCACCATAGAAGAAAGAAAAAATCGAATTGTATTTAGAAGCTATCAACTCTGCAACCAGTCCAGAGTGAAAATAGAAAGAACCAAGGGGCATTCAAGATAAAGGCCCGCGTATTTCAGCACAATAAATATCTATAAAAGTCGTAGCAGAAGCACATTTTGGAAATAGGTCCAAACAAAAGCCTAGTTGAACTCTTGAATCTCATTTATCAACTTCCCTAATGCTCCACCCGACTCATCCCCATCATACCTTTTGGCAAACTTGTAGTCTTTCCACTTTTCATTTGTATATTCTTCCAAAGGAATTGCATACTGTGGATCGACAATGTCTTTGTCCAAGGAAACACTTTCGACGGTGACACTCAAGTCCATCGAAAACTGTATTTCTGGAACCAGTATAAGCGACTCGTTTATCACCGAGAGTCGAGACATGCACAATCTTGCGTTAGCATTGTTATGTCTTGTCATATAGCTTAACAAGGCAATGGCCTTATTTATCTGTGGGTACACTTTTCCATGTAAAGCCGCCACCAATAACAATAGAAGTGCCAGGTAGCAGTGTTGAGAGTCCCAGTAACCCAAAACAAAGATGCGCCCAAGGGAGAATAATTGTGCTATTATATCGATTGTGGAACAGGCACTAAGTAAACTCTTCGTTATAGTTGGCTCAACGACCTTGAAGTCGCGAATCATAGCGGTAGCCAGCTCGTCGAACACTATCAGTAGCAAAGGCTTTGTTATAAGGATTATCAAGTGATTGTATCTCAAGAAGAGGTTTGCCAACGCACGCAGCTGTGTTTGCCCTGGATTTATAATGTCACCCACCTTAAACTGAGCGAGCATTGGTATTTCATAATTGCGGATCAAGTCGTGCAATGAGATACCCACATTATGCAACAACTGCTTCTGATTGAACTGCGAGGTGTTGATGTAGTTTATCAGGAACGTGCGGATGTTAGGACCATAGATAAGTCTGATTAATTTTGCGGCATATTTTGCTAAGTGAACGTTGAGTTCGAGTACTCTAGAGTCGAACCCGTCGTGCAAGTCAAGATAGTTTTCCAAGGGAAGATCAACATCTGTATCAGTATACTGGAAATTTACTGTTTTCAGGGACCACACCGTGTCGATGACGAAAACGGTCCACCAAAGTCTCTTTGTCTTTTCTTCTAAAATCAACAGCTTTAACGGTTGTGCTGGTTCTTGCTGCAGGTTCAGCGGCGAAGGGTGAATAATCAGCTGAACCTTGAGGTCATTCAGTCCTCTAGGCTTGACAGGTTGGCGTCTGTGGAAACCCTGGCCCAAGGCACTTCTCGCAGCAACACCAATGAAGTTGTAGACTGCGTTATACCTGGCGGAGTTTGCGCTGTACAAGGCCAAAAAGAGGGCTGTTTGTATGAAACTAATATCCACCAGGTCTCTGGTCAAGCTGATCATCGACAGAGCGATCTGGTAGTACTTGAGACCCGGTTCTTCCTTCGAGAACAGCACCTGTTCGCCAAAGGCGAGAAGCAGGAATATGTAGGCTAGGGAATCGGACAGGGCCTTGTTTTCGTAAGCCTGGTCTATTATAGAGAGCACATACGGCATGTCCATGAGGTAGAACTCGGAGTTATAGGTAGCATTTAGGTTGTGGATGATGGTCAAGGTGTAGTCGTGGGGCGGAAGAAGGAAATGAGCGCCCTCGGATGACCCGTTTGAGAAAATCACCTTGGACTCGCCGTGTTTGGCGTTGACCTGGTCCTCCAAGACCCTTACTCGCTCGTGGAGCCTGTTCACCTCGCTCTCCATGATCACAATCTTCCTATCTTTCGTTGGATAGACGCAGAACTCGGCTTTACTGACCAATTTGCAGTTGGAGCAAGCTGGCTTCTCCCCAGAGCATTTGATCTTGGACACCTTGCATCGGGTGCACGCATAGTGGGTCCTCCCATACACTTTTATCGGTACTGGCTTGTCCATTGTGTGAGGTTCTACCAGACAGGCAAAGTTCACGCGTATTTGGAATAGGTGTACGGAAAGATGGTTTATCTTCCGACTCTCTTAAATTGGCCAAATCGTTTTTCTCTCAATTTTTCTTTGCCGGGTAACGTTTTGTGTGCAGAGGGTGATGATTTCACATCCTTTTTTTTTTGTCTTGGATGGGCCAGCGGCTCGCGGTCGTGTGCGGCCGAAATGTAGTGCGAAGGGTCTGGAATTACGAAGGAACACCACCTCAGCGGTATGTAACGGTTTAATACGAATATTTTGTGAAGTGTACAGGAGCGGATCTATGAGTAAGTTTGTGGTATATTCATAAGAGGAGGATGGGACGATCTAGCAGGAGACTGAAGGGGATGGTTGGATTGAGAAGGTGTGTGTGTTCATTTGGAGTTTGGCCTGTTCAGTTTGGGTCTTTGCGCTGAGGATTGCTGTGTTGTTGTGGATTGCTGAGGATTGCTGAGGGAAGGAAGCTGGTTTACAGTTAAAGTTGATCGTGGCACTGTGTGAACCTGTAGTGAATATGATGGGATAATAGTACGTGGTGAGACTTTAGTGGAGTGCGTGGTGAGAATATAGTGGAGTGTGTGGTGAGACTGTAGTGCAGTGCTTGTTGGGACTATAATGAGCTTGTGGTGGGTCTTCCTTCGGTAGACTAATGGTGAATTAAATTCAAAGGACTCAACCCAATTTCATAGATGATACTCTTGTATAACTCAGTGTAGTCGAATGTGGGCGTGTGATCCTTTGCAGAGTTAATCTTCTGAGTACAGCTGAAGAGCACCCTGTTCTGTATTCCAACTCAATTGGTGAAAGCACCAAGGAAGAACACACGTACCCACATATCCTCCATTGCCCTTGTGGAGCTCCTTTAGTCACAAGTCCGCAGGATTGAACCACATGCTCCAGGCTCAATCCTTGAGGCTCCGGACTCGACTCACGCACGCTTCCAGTCCATCCAATATCAATTAGGCTGCGAAATTCTGCTTTGGGCAGCTATCAGGAGATGCCCTGAGATCGCCCTGGTGAGGGAGTTAGGACTCTTGGCCTAGCACCGTGCCCTTATCGCATGATAGGAGGCTGAGGTAGATTTGTGTAATAGCCGAAGTGTATTACGTGGAGATGTTTGTGTAAGTCCACCACACTTGGTATTGCTGGAGGTTGCATCTCCATAATCCATCTGCCCACGAAGCCTTCCTTTATTTTATCGGATTCAACCAGGCCAAGATCTTTTTGCACCAGCCATACTTGTCACATGAAATCAGCCATTCCTGGAACGTCGCAGAGAGCCATACCTTGAAGGTGAAACTCTGTCTGAAACGCTCAATCTTGAAGGCAGTTACGCACCACAATCTCGGAACGTGGGAGAAACATACCAGTCCACCACTTCGTTTAGCCCATATCTTTCAGTGTCGCGTTTGGCTCTGCAAAGGAGACGATCTGTCGACTTGCCTTGCATTTGTGAAGTGTTTTCACTTTGTATCCACCAATAGGTAGATGGTGTTACGGCAGCCGAGGATTGCGGAATGCCCGGCCTGTGTAGTACTCCCATTGTGAACTTTACTTTTTGGAGGTTATTTACCTTTGACGCAGATAATGGAAGTGCAATTTAGTCGAAGAATTGGGACTGGAGGCTCCAAATCTGGCCCTGGAGGTCTTCTTGTGTAGTGGCAATTGGTGTAATTAACACCATCACAGTTGGTGTTAGTGCTAGCCATGCATGCCGGAATCGGCAGATAGACGAAGGACTAAATGCAATGTAATTGGGGTATTCGAGGGAGTTCTGTTGCAATAATTGCCACTCTATCTGTTGTCAAACTAAGCGAGGAGAGCATCTGCCATTGACTTTTAATTGGCAATCTGAAAAGTTGGGTCGCACCTAGGAGCAACCTGGGTAGTGTTAGGAGCTACGATATAAACTCTGGAAGGCAGGCAGGAGCCCGTTCTGTTGGTGGTTGCTGTTGTAGGCAGACACTCCATATTGTAATGGAGGTCTTATCTAAAAATACAGATCTTATCTAAGAATGCTCTCATGAGGAGTACAGAGCTTTTCCAGTGCTCTGGCTATTTGTACTGAGTACAAGATCAGACACTGGAACTGTAACTACGTCCAGATGTCTCATCTGCGATTAGGCTGATCTCAAGGAACCTGCTCTTGTGCTCTTCTACAGTGTGATCCCGTCCCCTCAACGTCCACTAGGTATATTCCATGCTCGTGCGCCCTTCTGAGCTCGGTCCCCCAATTAACACCCAATGTGTTCATGATATTATAAAGCCATTTTCAACTAACACATCGTACATCAAGTCCTCCAACTCTAAACAGCTGGAAAAACTCCCACCACTTTCACACCCAAAACAGCGACTTAATCCGATCCAGCAAAAGTCTATCCACGCTGATCTCTGCCCCCAGTCGGCTCTCGATAACCTCACCGAATCATAGATAGCCCATTCCATTGTGCCTCTGTTGACAAATTGCAAGCACCGTGATTTTGTACCAGCGTTATTGTTTTACTCCAAAATTTCATTTTTGCTGGTATTGTGATTTCTGGCTTTTCCAGCCTTCTAAGCCATCGAGCATCGACTAAAGGCTCCGTTGCTGGGCGCTGGCGGTGCCGCTGGGGCTCCCCATGTGTCACACACACTCACAGCATCACCAGACACCAGCCGAAAACGCTCGCAGTCTCCAGAACTGCGCTGCTCGATCACCTTTCACCGTGGCTCCTTCGCCGTCCTCGCTCGCTCTTGTCTACTGATACCCGGCTGGGCATTATTCTGGCATATCTATATCCGACCCCTTCAAAGCACCAGCCTGTGCAGTATCGCCACATTGTCCCTCACACCGCTCACACCACCCTTACATTCTCCATTTGTACTCTCGATTGCTCGTTCGGTACTCCACCTTATGGCTATTATTCGATGTTGACTATTATTGATTTTGCTGGCCCTGCCCACGCCCTTTTGATCAACCGCAAAAAATTCAGAAACGTATAAAAATTTTCTTACCGCCAACTATTTTATAATTTTGTTAATCTTCTTCTTACAACTTTTACTATCGCTATGCAATTCACTAAGATTCTTGCTTTGTCTGCCGTGAGCGGATTGGCACTTGCTAATAGTATGTATTCCACACGGGCATGATGGCTCTGGCTACGCTCTGGCCGCTGAAACCTCGGACCACTTGGATCCAACAAAAATTGAGAGGTCGGATTCGAAGAAAAAACGACGGGAATTCATCATAATAGGAAGAGACGAGGTGAAACCGGTCGTCAACTATGGCTCTGATTTGCCCACTGTACACGTTTGCGATGTTTTTTAATACACTTTTGCACTTGGCTCGTTGGATTCGTCTACATGTTTCCAATGCCCTCTGGCCTCGTTCGACTTGTCACATTTGCCAAACTGTTTCAAATTACTAAATCAACCTGGTGACGTCTATTTTTACTTTTTTAGCTTTCTTCGGATCAGAAATGCGACTACTTTCCTCCTAATTTTTCCACTTCCTCGTTTGGAGAATTCATTTAACGAGGAATGCGCAGCACATACACAATTTCTGGTTCCAAGCCTTGTTTTTTTCAGCCAGCAATTAAATCAAATCCTTTGCCCCTTTTTAGAGTGTGGGTAACAGGGCCTTTTTTTTCTTTTTTGATCCCAATACTAACATAATGCTATAGACTCCACCTTGACCACTGCCACTCCAAAGGCTTCCTCGGGTTGTTCCTTCTCGGATTACACTGCCACTGCTTCTGCCCAAGTTGCCCTGGTTGCTGCCTGTGCCACAGTAGTTGGTGACATCACCGTCCAAGGTGATGCTTTCGGTACCGTTGAATTGACTGGTGTCAAGGCCATCTACGGTAGTCTTGCCATTAACAACGCCACCCAGGCCGTCACCCTTAATGCTCCAACCTTGCAGTTGGTTTCCGGTGAATTGTCCTTGTCTGGTAACACCATCTTGTCTACCTTAAACTTGGCCGTTTTGACCACCGTTGGTACCCTTAATTTCAACGCCTTGCCAGCCTTGACTTCCACTGGTTTGACCACTGGTATCACCTCCGCTGACTCCGTCATTATCTCCGATACTGGTTTGACCTCATTGGACGGTATCAATGTCTACAAGTTGGAAGTTTTCAACCTTAACAACAACAAGGATATCGCCACCATTGACTCCGCTTTGGAATCCGTCACTGACTCTTTGTCCATCTCCTACAACGCTGAAAAGGTTGATGTGGTATTGAACCAATTGACCTCCGCTAACGACGTTTTCTTCCAGTCCGTTAACTCTTTGACTGTCAGCAACCTCACCAGCATTAACGGTTCCCTTACCATCTCTTCTTCCACCGTTGACACCATTGAATTCGCTTCATTGAAGACCATTGGAAAGTCCTTGACTATCTCTAAGAACGATGAATTGGAAGAACTCGATTTCCCATTATTGGTTTCCCTCGGTGGTGCCTTGCAAATCTCTGACAACGACAAATTGTCTTCTATCAGTGGTTTCCCTAAGTTGAAGACCATCTCTGGTTCCGTCACTATTAACGGTACTATTGACAACGGTACCTTCAGTGCTTTGCAAACTGTTTCTGGTGGTTTCACTTTCTCTTCTGATGGTGAATTGACCTGTGACGCTTTCAACAAGTTGAACAAGAACGGTGACATCTTGGGTGACAAGTACTCTTGTTCCGGTGCTGGTGCCGCCTCTTCTTCGTCTTCCGCCAAGCTGAGCAGTGGTTCTTCTACTGATTCCGCATCTGACTCTTCATCCACCTCTGCTGGTTCTTCTAGCTCTGCTTCTGCCACCAAGAAGGCTGCTGCTGCTGGTATGGACGGTAAGGTCGCTGCTGCCTTTGCTGGTCTTGCCGCTGTGGGTGTCGCTTTGTGTTAAGAACTTATCTGAGCTATTATAATGTGTATTATAATGTATAAGAAGCTTCCTGATATACATCTGCAACATCAACATCATCACCATCATCCTCAACAACAACAACAACAATAACAATAACAACAACAACAACAACAACAACAACGACAAAAATGACTACAACAGCAACCCTTCCTTCAACCATAAACAATATGAAAAATATTAATCACTAATTCATTAGAGCAATCACTCGAAGCAAAATCCCAGATGTCGAGACTATATTCTGGAATAATACATTATGTCCGTCCCTCACCCTCAGTTGATTAATCTGAGAGATATAGGACTCCTTGAGCTTGGGGTTTAATCGTTTGCATTGTGCTCCCGTCTTTTTAAAAAAAAGTTTTCTTCTCCTTTCTGTTGTTTTCCTAATTTGTTAATACAATTTTCAGTGTAATATTGGTCAGAGTCACTTAATACTCCATGTAGTCTATTTTCTATAAAGTAGTCTATGTGTCCCTCATCATGAGATGTTACTTTTGCTCTACCTCGGGTGCAGCTCCGGCAAAGGTTCTGATACTCGGAATGTTGAGAAGCTCTGCCAATTCCTTTGCATACAGTGATGCAATACTGGCCATGTTGTAATTCTCGAATTTACCGTTCTTTTCATTGACTTCCTTCACCGAAGTTGCCGTGGTCCCCGTCAAACCACACATCTCAAACGTGTTCAAATACTTGAGGTCTGGCTCGACATTCAATGCAACCCCGTATGAAGTAATGGCTCTTTGGATGTTGCAACCAACGCTGGCAATTTTCAAATCGTTTGGTGCCATCCAAACCCCAGGGTTGTCATTGACGTAACTAGTCAACCCAAACTTATTCTGAAGTAAGTTTTGCACTGATTTCAACATCACCGAGTCTATGTAACACTTTACCGACAAGTTGGTGAACTGCTTGAGATCCAAAATTGGGTAAGCCACCAACTGCCCTCTACCATGCCAGGTTACCTTCCCACCTCTTTCTAATTGATAATACTTGCATAGCTGCTCGTACTGTTTTACAGTCTCCGGAAGCTTTTTCATTTGCTTACCACCAGTATAGACGTTCTCGAATTCAAACGTGAATAAAGTAGGAGCAGGTTTATCACGCATTATTTGAGCAATGATCTGCTCTTCGTATTCATTGATCAGTGAACCATGGGTCACAGCTGCCTCTTTTCTTTTGCGTCTGATGGTGCTTTCAACCTTCTTGAAGTCAAGATTTGCATTAATGAGAAACTTCTGGACAGTCTCACCAACCTCAAATGGAGTTATTCCATCGAAATGGATATGGTGGAGTGTTTTATAAGCATCGCTTATAGGATGAAAGTTGGTGGTGCAGCTATAAAGTCTTCTAAGCATGAGCATTCTGGGCGTGTTATTCTATCTGTCTTGATGCTACTTGATTAAAAGATCTATTACTTGACTAATTCCATGCTCTTTATTAAGTACACCTCGTCTGCTAAGTAACTGGTGATTCGTAAATGAGTTTCTCATATTCGCATTTTTTTGGTAAACATGTAATCGATAAACGAAGATAAGATCGAACTAACAGACCAGATCTTGGTTCCTCAAATACAAATGAAACGTCGCCTACAACCTCTACGTGTGAAACGACAGACAACACCCCTTCAGTTGGTTAATCTGGAATTAATTGAAACAGAAGAATTCAAGCTACTACACAAATTATTCGTCCCTAACAATTACCTCATAAAGAACAACCAGGTTCTGGTGCCCTACTTGATCAACAATCTACCGGTTATTATTGATGACTCGCAGATAAATCTACAAATTCACTTGTTCATAAGTAGCATATTGGTGAATTATGTCAACTCTTGGTATTTGGGCAAGTTGAACACCAACAACTGGGAGTTCGTGCAGATCGTATATGGTGTTATAAATGACTTAACCAAGGAATTGACCAGACGGGTTCTCACGGTTGACCTCCTTGAGTTAACTAATCAAGTTTGTGACATAGTCAATGATCACGTAGAAGACTTGCTTGATTTTGAAGGTGATACACTCAAATTGCTCCTATCGCTAGGCAACAATACTTTGATAGAAAATCCTCTTGAAGAATATCTTTCAAGAAGCCACATTATCTTCAATGATTCAAACGACAGTGAATTGATATACCATCGAATTCTTTGTCGAAAGATCCTTGACATCTCACTAGAACCAGTCAATTCCAAGACTACCCTTGATTTGGTCAACCTACTACTCAGCGACTTGGTTGTTGTCAAGGTAATTGAGAAGCTAGCGTCTCCAGTATTCATAATGGGGTTGATCGAAAGAGCTTCTGACAAAGTTGACCAGAAATTATCAGAAAAGTCAGAAGGAACTGTCAAGAGACCTGCAATAACTACAAGATTGAGACTTTTTTGGAATAGTCTTTATAATTTTGTTCATGATGACCCAGACACAGATATGTACACAACTGCCAGCATATTCAACACCTCTGTTTTCAGGTTGTTTGGCACCATCACTAATTTCACGCAGAAAAAGCCATTACTAGCTGCAATTTTGCAATATGTGTGGAATGCCGTCTATTCACAACCGTTCTTGAACCGTAAGATTAATTCAATTGTGATGCGACAAGTGGACTCCCAAATATCACAGGCGTTATCTCTGGCTAACGTTTGCAATATTGTCAGTGGCCTCAGGGAGAGTATCTTCAATAAGAATAATGATAATTCCCCGGTACAACCTCCAATTTCCCTCACTGAATTGTCTTCTAAGATTGCCAACTTGGTCAAGACCTTTGTGAAATCGCTACCTCCTGCAACGATACAGGAAATAGATGAGGAACTGTTACTGAGCGCGGTCTACAAAGTCCTTCTAGTTTTCAACTTTGAGATCGGTGTAGACAACTCCACGGCACACCCTACCAACGATTTGAACAAGCTACTTGTTCAAAACATCTTAGACTGTGTTGTGGTGAGTGTTTTCCCCGAATTGAGTTCGAGCTTACCTGTGTGAGTAGTATATTTCAAGATCGTTCTGATATTTAGAAGTTTTTAAGAGTACTCTATTACTGAATACCAGCATATGCCAGTAAGTATGTGGATGTACGCCTTTAAAGTCAATTCATGGAAGGGAAAGCTTCAAAATTACATGATCTCAGATCGGCCAAAGAGTATTTGTTTATGTGCAGGTAGATTTACGTTGGCACATTGCAATACTTTGAAAGCCATTCTAAATCATGAATGGTGTTTTATAGATAGCTTATGGTTCAGATCATCTTTTCAATATTAACTTTTGTCGTATTCAAGCTTTAAATTACCAATTTATAATATAATCTGCAACATATAGGTACCATTTTATATCTTTTTCACAATTCTTCAAAGATTTTATCACTTTTATAGAAAAATTCTTAAGCCCCTAAATGCATAAAGGTAAGGAATAGACTTATGCAAAGGTCAAAGATGTTAGCATGTAGAAACATGCTATGAACCACGTTTTAAGCAGAGAAAGTTCTTGCCAACTTTCATTAGTACATTTCGTCGTATATTTTGGAAAAGTCACATGACTACATTGTAAATATCCAAGAACTGCCAAGTTTGACTTTCGAACAGTTTATGGTCTGATAACTGACAACTCCAATGAATACCCTTCTGAAGAAGACCTTGAAAACAAGCTTATATGGCGCGCAGAGGCGTACTTTTGTCGTCTCTGCGGCCATGACGATGCTTGGATCAATCTTGTTCAGCGAGAGTAACACCTTAGCAAATAAGATGGAAAACGGCCAGTTGCACTACAAGAACTCGAATCAGCACTTAGCATTGGAAGAGGATAAACCATTTTTCACTCGCTCAAAGCCCAACTACCCTGGCCATGTTCCATTGTACAGATTTGAGAAAGTGATGATGGCTGCTGGGTCGTCCATTGGGTCGTATTTCCATCCTGAACGCAATGAGTTCATCGTTGCCTTGGGTGAATCAACTGCATTTACGCCAGTGTTACGTAAATTGCAACACCAAATGCTATCAGACCCTATCGGGCGCAAGATATTGCGCGAAAGGCCCAGGATCACATCTGACTCCTTGAACTTGACATACTTGCGAGCATTGCCAGACAATACGATAGGAAAGACGTACATTAACTGGCTTGACCGTGAAGGAGTCAGTCCAGATACAAGGGTTGCAGTGCGTTATGTAGATGACGAGGAATTGGCATATATCTACCAAAGGTATAGGGAGTGTCATGACTTCTACCATGCAATTACAGGGTTACCCATTATCATCGAAGGTGAGATAAGCATCAAGGTTTTCGAGTTCATGAACATTGGAATACCCATGAGTGGTCTTGGAGCTCTAATGGCACCATGGAGACTCAAACCAAAGCAGCGTGCAAGATTGTTTGACATCTACTACCCATGGGCCATCAAAAACGGATCCAGTTGCAGTCCGTTGATCAATGTGTACTGGGAGCATTTGTTAGAGCGCGATGTAGCAGAATTCCGTGAAGAGTTAGGGTTGGAGCTGCCACCAGACTTGAGAGACTTAAGGAAGAAGCAGAGAAAGGTGAAGAAGCAGTAAGGTAATTGAACTTTGTATATAGTCAATAAGTTTATTAAATATAATCAGGAGGAGTCGGTCCATACTAGCACGTGCTCTAGGTGTACATATATAGGAATTGAGGTTCAAATGAGGTGACCTAGGTGATTTGAGCTCTCTGTATATACCCTTGCAAAGTCTACCAGCGACTTATACATTCCGAATGGGAGGAGACAAGAGCCTCAGCTATTGATGCATTTCAGTTACAATTCATCATAATCCTTTTCTAGCACATCCAACCTGTGTTTGAAATCTTCAATGAACATTTGCAACTGACCAAACTTCATGAAACTTAGCTCTAGGTCCTTTGTAGCTTCTATTGCGGAATTGACCGCCTCAATTTCGGTCTCTAAATGTAGTTGATCCAGTAGATACTCCTGGGAAAGTTTTTCTTTGGTAAGAACTGCTTTGTATGTAGCTTCTGAAAGAGACGAAATGTGGTCTTTTATTTTGTATAATAAATAGTCGTAGCTTAACGAGAGCTGACTGATCTCAAGCGGATCCTCCAGTGGAGCTGAGGCTGTTTGGGGCGCTTCGTTCGAATCCATGAGTCGTATTTATTAGAATTAAGAATACGAATCAGAATTAGAGGTGTGATATTGGCGATAATAGATTTTTGAGATATCGAAAAGTGAAATATTGAAGAATTGTGAAATCAAATAAAATATCGTAGTCACCAAGAAACCATAGAAAACTGAAATGACACTCTTATTGCAGTCTCAATACCATGTAAAACCATGTAAAACCTCACAACTAAAGCCTACAGAGCTGAGGCAATTTCTCTGTAACAGAATCTATAACATTGAGGACTACTGGGGAGTAGGAAAGAGCGTATACCTTGCTGGCACAACTTCCAGGAAACCTTTTAGAGAAATTTGAGCTCAAAAATAGAACCGCAAGAGTATATATGAGTGTCCAACCGGACTTGTATCTTCGTACGACTCTCTTATGTTCAGCACATGCTCATCTCTGAAGTTTCAAGGGTTGAGCACAAGCACTTACAAGTCCACTAAATTGAGTACCGAAGACGTCGGAACTTCCGGAAAAAGACACACAGTATCGGAAAGGCGCAAACAGACTTCTGAAGGGCTCTAATTCAACGTGAAAGCACAGCACCTCCCACAACCACTCTCGTGGCTGTCCAAGGTCTTGAATTTTGTGTGAGTCCAAATTTCGACTATTCCTAATTCGCACCAGCTCTCCACCATTCTAATCTTGACAACGAAAGGCAAAAAAAACAGAAACCAAGAACAAGCCTCTACCAGTGAAAAGAATAGCACAAATGTCTTCTTCATCAGCGAACTCATACTCCCTTTCCAACATCAACCCCAAGCTTTTGAGACGAATCTGTAAGTACTTTGGAAAGCATGAAGTGACCACTTTCGTTTACTAACAGAATATCTAGATAAGGCATGTCGACCAACCCTTGACGAACCAAATCTTGGATTGAACTTGGAAATTTGCGATTATGTCAATTCCAAGAAGGCATCGACCCCAAGAGAGGCAGCTATAGCCATTGTCAAGCTTGTTAACCAGAGGGACACTCAAACCTCAGAGTTGGCTGTCGCATTATTGGACAATTTGGTCAAGAATTGTGGGTACCCGTTCCACTTGCAGATATCCCGTAAAGAATTCTTGAACGAATTGGTAAAGAAGTTCCCGGAGAGACCACCAATGCGTTACACCAGGATCCAGAGATTGGTCTTGGGACAAATTGAGGAGTGGTACCAAACCATCTGTAAGACATCCAAGTACAAGGATGATTTTACTTACATTAAAGATATGCATCGTTTACTCTCCAACAAAGGATACATTTTCCCCGAATTAAAAGTCGAAGATGCGGCTGTTTTGAATCCAACTGACAACTTGAAGTCGATGGAAGATATCAGAAACGAAGAGGCCATTGTTCACAGTGCCAAGTTACAGGAATTGATCAGAAGAGGTAAGCCTCAAGATTTACAAGAGGCTAACAAGTTGATGAAGATCATGGCCGGCTTCAAAGATGAAACAGTGCTGGAGAACAAGAAACAAATCACTGAAGATTTAACCAGATTGAGACGTAAGACAGAGATCTTGAACGAAATGCTCAACTCTAATACCTCATTTAACGAATCAAATGAGGCCATGGTGGAGTTATATTCATCAATTAAGAGTTCTCAGCCTGGGATCACTAAAATTATTGAGGAAGAGCAGGAGGAGGAAGACCATGCTAAAGTCACAGAATTGTTAACTTTGAATGACAATATTAATACTGTGATAAGCAAATTCCAAGCATTGAAAGCCGGTTCACCTATGGGTGCCTCAGGACTCGCTACCACATCGACTTCAACATCTGCCGCTCCAACTAGCGACAACTTGATTGACTTTGACGATGACACAACTCCAACGAAAGATGATGAACCCGGATATGATGATTTATTAAGTGACTTGGCAAACTTGACTTTTAACGGTGATAAGAACGTAAACCCACTCAACTTGTACGGATCTGGAGGTTCTATCTCGTTGGGTACTCCAACGCAACAGCCAACCCCAGTTAACCCTACAACTTCCAACTTGGACTTATTGGGGGGTTTCAGTTCTCCATCACCTCAATTGCAATCGAACACGGGTATTTCCAACGCTGCGCCTAGTTCCGGACTTGATCCATTCGGGTTCAATTTCCCAAGCACTACTCCAAGTCAAGTTCAAAATTCTCAAACTATCAAATCTACCACAACTATCAACCAATCTAATAACTTGAAGTTTGAAGTGGGCACCTTGGCCCAGTCCACGAGCAAATTCTACCAAGGCAGAATATTATTGAGCAATGTTCAAAATGCTAGCATTTCTCAACTCAGATTCTCAATCGCCGCATCTAAAAGCTGTAAGTTAACTTTGAAGGCACAGCTGGGTGACTCGCTTTCAGCGTACAAGTCTCAAGGAGTGACACAAGATCTTACAATTGAAAACCCACAAGATAAAGCCTTAAAGGTCAAATGGAAGGCAGAGTACGTTGTCGGAGGGCAAACCTTGGAAGAGACTGGTGTAGCCTTGTTGAGCTAGAATGCAAGAACATTTAGACAGAACAATAATAACTTTTGACTCTTGAGCAAAGGAATTGTAGATAGTAGCTATTTTAAGAAGCGCTAGATCTGGTTTTACCGAAATTGAACGAAGACAGAAGCTCAAGTAAACTGTCTGTGTACATCACATTACTTCGTTGTCGCCAATGATTAAGCTACACATGCAGTTGACCTTAATTATTGATATTGATAACATTCTATCACATAGAAGTACCATAATAGAGAAGTAGCTATAACAAAATAAAACAGCAATGAGGAAACATAAAAGAAGAATATGGGGTATCAAGGCATGATGAATAAAAAAACTGGCCAGCCATACAAGTCAGCACCAAATGTACAACAGTAGAACCCCTAAGGAATACCAAGAAAGAGTTGAAGGACTTGGTTGAAGTGTAGCACAGACTTAAGCACGCACAAGAACGTCGTTGATAACCAAAACTAACCCGTTGTTAACTTGCTTGACGTTTTCAACAGGAATCCAGTTACCACTGTTGTTAATCTCCACACTGAAGATTTCATTTTCTTGCTTGATTTTCATCAGCGAACCGTCATCTAACTTGTTCAGGATCAAGTTCTTGGTGTGGTCAACGTCCAACTCCCCGGTGAAGTCTGAGATCACATGGTGGGACAAGAAGTCGTTGATGTTGGATTCAGCGTCAGCATCGTCGTTCACTTCACGCGGGAACTCCCATGGCTTCTTACCTCCCAATTTGCTTTCAATGGCCTTATCAGTTGGGGCAATCAAAACCATGAAGTTGTTTGAGGATTCAGTTCTTTGTGCCAACTCAGAGTTGTCTCTCAAGTATCCAGAGATGATTGAAATCGATGGAATGGTTGGCAAAACAGATTGAAGTAAGTTTTCGTGACAGTTCTTAGATGGGATAACAAAATAAACCGAATCAGAGGATTTTGGGTTACCTGAAAGATCATGGTACATGCTAGACATGTCGAAAGTGGTCACATCACTTCTTTTGCCTGAGGTAACTTTATAGTCTGCAAAGTTGAAGACGTTCTTTGCTTCTCTCTTGAGTGGGTAGTAGTCAACAATGTGAACATTGTCATCTCTCTTCACGGCATAACCATCCACTGAGTCATCCTCAGTGTCTCTCTTGAGTGGGTATTCATCAACAGTGTCATCTCTCTTTAAGATGTAAGCATCCACAGAGTCATCGGTATCGTCTCTCTTGAGTTGGTATTCATCAACAGTGTCGTCTCTCTTTAAGATGTAAGCATCGACAGAGTCATCGGTGTCGTCTCTCTTAAGTGGGTATTCATCCACAGTATCGTCTCTCTTTAAGATGTAAGCATCGACAGAGTCATCATCTACAGTGTCTCTCTTGAGTGGGTATTCGTCAACAGTGTCGTCTCTCTTGAGTGGGTATTCGTCAACAGTGTCGTCTCTCTTGAGTGGGTACTCGTCAACGGTGTCATCTCTCTTCAAGATGTACGCATCCACAGAGTCATCTGTGTCGTCTCTCTTCAAGATGTAGGCATCCACAGAGTCATCAGAAGTGTCTCTTTTGACTGGAATAGCATCGGTGTCACGCAGGGCAAGACCTTCAACTTCGCTGTTGACGGCGGCTTTGAGATCAGCTAAATTCACGATGTTTTTGGCAGCAGCCATGGCAACGAAACTAGCCACGTAGATCAGGAATGATAACTTCATAGTGTACGGAAAACTGGTTTAAAGGATAAAACTGGTTAAGACTAGTTGCTATTTTTGATAAATATATATTTAGAGAAACTGGTTTAAGCCCAGAAAAACAGCACACGTGACCGGAGTCGTCTCGCTTAAAACTTCAAAGCACGCTTACGCCGTGAAACACAGACAATGACGAGCGTTGGGTTTGTACGCAGCACGAGCAGGCGTGCTGCGACCGTGCGAAAGCTGTAGGGAGCCTTCGAACGTGTGTGGAAATCAGCCAAAGGTTGCAAGAAGCCTCTCGTCTGAGCACGAGATGAGGCTGCTGGAGGCACATAGGCTTTGACTGGCTTCTATTGGTCTGCTTCGAGGAATTTGGGTGTACTCCCTGGTGGACCGGTTGTGGCGGACAGCCAAAGCGAGTTCGGGTGCCCAGATTGGTTCTGTACCATCTTGAGTAGGCTCATCATTTGGCAGTAGAACTACACAAACTCATTGTGTTTTTGAAATAGCATCATCGCAGTCGATTTTAGCTTCGGAACAGATGCTTTAGTGTGTTTCCTAGTTGGCTTCTTTAGTGGAACGTTATATTAGGAAGACTCTTCTGCATTGTGGAGAGCTGCGGTGCTCTTCTTAGAAAGGTCATTTCATAAGCAGAAAGTTCGCTAAGAATTTTGTTCTATCTTTTAGCTCATTTCATAGAAGGTCTATCTTTAAGCTCGTTTCTTAGTACAAGCTCATTAAGACAATTTGTTCATCTAGGCAAAAGTTTATTTCTTAAGTTGATAGTTCATTTAGACAGTTTGTTCATTTAGGCAAAGTTCATTTCTTACGCAGAAAGCTCATTGAGCAGATTTGCTCGTGTCTCGAGCTCATTTCGTAGAAATCCTATCATTAAGCTCGTCTCCTAGTAGAAGTTCATTTCTTAAGTAGATAGTTCATTAAGACAATTTGATCGTTTATGCAAAAGTTCATTTCATAATCAAAGAGCTCATTAAGCTAATTTGTCATTCCTTAACAGAAGTTAATTCCTTTAGAAGCTCATTTCTTGATAGAAGTTCATTTCTATAAAATACTCGACTATCCAAGAATTGCCTTGCACAAATATCCCCACCAGTCAGAAAACCTTGTCATATCTCAAATAACAACCTCATCAATTACCGTACTTCTTGAATTATGATGGAGGAGAAAGTGAAGGTGCATTGAGCAATGCATTAGCAACAACCTTCTCGTTGAAGCTGCCAGACGCCTGCTCAACCCCCTGGAGTCTCACCTTCCTGTCTTGGAGATTTAGACGAGACAAACTGTACTTCAATCTCTCCCGTTTGTTACGTAGGAACTTCAACTTGGACAACTTGACGTCGTTTCCTCCAGCCTGAGCAAGTCTTGCAAGGAGCAAGGCCTCCTTTTTGAAGGCAGGACTCGCATCGTCTCCGTTCCCTGAGCTGGCATTCCCCTGTAGTCTGACGAGCTGAAGATTGTACTTGTTTTGCAACTTTGTCTTCTGTTTCCTCTGGCGTGACAACTCTACCTCTATCTTCCGTACAAAGTGATCCACCTTGGGGTTGATCTCCAGCTTGAATGTTTCTTTGGCATCTGCAAGATCCGACTCCGGAACAAGCCCGAACACCTGGCGTGTTCGTAGAACGCGACGGATCCTCGGGATATCCTTGGTTGTTTCGTGGAGCACTTTCGTGGAGTTGTCTAGGAGCTGCACAGACTCCTGTAGTAGTGCGATGCAGTTTCGTAAGTTGTATGTCATTGCGCGAGCTCTGTCTGTTACTGCTATGGATGTGCCTGTATATCTGAACCGTGCTGCTCGTAGGAAGCTCGTGCTTGTGTGTCTGGTGTCGAAGCAGTGCACTGTCAACTCTTTGCAATTGTTTGTTATGAAATTTGCAGACCGTGAAAATAGGGAGAAATTCGAACTTCGCGACAAACGCAGCCACCTATCAGTTCTGCTGGAAGGCCCGCTGTTTCAGCCTTAGCGGCATTCCTACGGCTGCGACGCATTCGAAACACGTCCAGCGGAGTGCTGAGGTTCGCCAGTGGCCGTGAAGCCGCTTTCTGGGTCGTCATGGAACACCTCTAAATGCGTCGCTAAAGCTCGCTAGACCACCAAAGCTCTTGATTCGCATTTTTCTGGCTCACGCCAGTTCACCACTAAATTCTGAACTCTCTATTGTAGAAGACTCACCCTACTCTTCTTTCGAATCAACCCTCCGCAAGCACCGTCTGACACCGGAATAAGCAGCGCAGCCAGCAGCACGGACTCGCACACCCCCCAGCGAAACCAGCACCGTACTACACAGCTAGCAAGCAGAGTGCCCTTGTTGAACGCGGATGACACGCATTCTAAGAGTTAAATCATGAGTACAGCAACAGATATCCCTTTGCTTCTAGACTTGGTACCTTCGAATTCACGCAAGATGAGCCCTCCGCACAACGTGTCGCTGAACACACAGCTCCAGTCGCAGGGTCTGCACAGCCTAAGTCCACGCCAGAACGCACGTCCTGGCCCTCTTCATGCTGGAGCGATCCCAGCCATTAACATTGCTGGAAGTAACCTTTCAAACGTCACCACTAATAACCTAAACACACACAGCACGTCCCACTCCTCCCACAACATAATTGAGGGCAACGGACGACATAACCCAGAGTCAATGGGCAGAACACGGTCCAACTCACAGTCTCAGGTGGTGCCCTTGCCCAGCAAGCCGCAGAAGGACCATACCTTTGACCACCTTTTAGATAAGGCCCCCTTTGCCTCAGCTACCCCTTCATCCATACCAGACCCAGCAAAACCAAGAAACCACGTACTGTACTACGTCACGTTGGCTCCACTAAACGATACCTTTGTCAAAAAGCACATCCCAGTCGCCGTCTTCCCAGAGACAACCAAATTGGGCCGTCCAACTGCCACCAAAAATAAACCAGAGGTCACGAACGGGTACTTCGAGTCGCGTGTGTTGAGTCGAACGCACGCTCAGTTGTTCATTGACCAACAGGGCAGGCTCATGTTGCAAGATCTAGGCTCCTCCAACGGTACTTTTCTCAATGATGTCAAGCTTGGGGCCGACGCTGTAGAATTGAAGGTGAATGATTTCGTATGCCTTGGCTTCAACGTGCAGAGTGAACTGAATCATAAACAGATCATATTGAGAATCGAAAACATAAATGTCATAGGCGGTGGTGCAAGCAATGAATTGTTTAGAAACCACAATTCGGTTCAGTTTAAACATTTGAGTTTCATTGAAGACATATATAACCAGATAAATGGTCTGCATGAAAATGAAACCAAGGACTCAAAGGAGAAGAAAGAGACGGACTCAAAACAACTTGCCTATGGCATGAATATCGGATCCCCACCGCCAGGGCCTGGCTCGACAGCACCACCCGGATCTTCTTTCGATAATGCACTCTTTGGTGACATAAATCCTACAATCGAAGACAGTCTTCTAGGCATATACTCTCCTATCAACGCAGGCATATACAACAACGCTCAAGTTACGAATAATTACGGTGTTTTCGAGAATTTCGTCAACCTGCTTGTGAACAATTTACACGTTGCCAAGAGGCAGTCTGAGCTTCTCAAGTCGTTGGAGATCTTTTTCCAGAATTATAAACTGCTGATCGTGGAGTTGAACTCCAAGTATTTGGACGAACGCTTCAAGTCGACTTTGGATGAATTGCGCGTCGATATAAAAAAGAACAAGAGTGCTAACAGCAAGCTCAAGGAAAAGTGTAAGGTGCTAGAACAGGAGAATTCAAAACAAGAGCAAACTTTAAAGGCAAAAGCATCTGAAGCTGAGCATGAAATCGATGATTTGAAGTACCTTTTGGATAGGTCGCGCGAAGAGCTGACTCGTTTACAACTCGAGTTGGTCGCAATGAAGGAGCAGATGAAGCAACAAGAATCAGCAGCACAAGCAACTTCTATTGAACCTTTACAATTGGAAGCATACCCTGAACCCCTGGTGCTAAGTTCAACTGCACAAAATGACGACCGAAATGCTAGCATACTTCTCAGTGATCTCATGAATCACAACAGAGGTAGCCAAGAAGGGGACAACACAAGTGTTCACAGTGGGTCGAGTGTACCGGGATCCATTACTGGAGTTGCCAATATGAACTTTAAGATCTCGACTTCTGCAAACAAACCCAAAACAACTACTCAGGATTCACAGGTGGAAGTTCATGGTTTATTCAGTGACTTACCTAAGATTGGCAATAAAGGAGTTGGCTCTAGCGAAACCTTGAGTCCTATGAACTCGAAGGCGATTTCAAAGGATCAAGAGGACCAAACATCGAATGGGTCAATACAAGAGAAAGAGGATGCTGAGGAGAAGGATACGCCAGAAATTAACGAAAAGAATGAAACCACTTCTGAGAAAGAAGAGTCTGACGCGGATGCAAATATAGCAGAAGCAGAGGTAGAGGGGGCAAATGAAGCTGATCGATCTTCCCTTTTTGATTCATCGTCGCACGAGCATACCCAGAGTCTTGAGGAAGAAGACGTCCCTGATATCGCGGAGAAGTCGGAGAAGGAAGTTCGCATTTCCCAAGTCATATCTTCAAATTATTCATCGGGCAATGCAATGATTGTCGCAGTATTGGTTGCGGTGATAGGGTCAATGTATGTTTACGCTAGAAGCCAATGAGAATGATCATCGAGCTCATTCAAGTATAAATGATATACTTCTGCATCAAGAAGAAAAGTTTTTGATTAAAAAGTAACTTGAAATGGCGCTATTGGCTTCTAATGCATGTTTTTGATCGACAAAACGATATGATACCTAAGGTATGATATGCAACCAGAAACTAGAACGATTCATGTTATATCTAATAAAAGTTGCAAATTGACGAAGAATGTTTTACGACTATTATACTCAAGAATATGGTTTACCCTCAGAAGTGTAAAACTACTCCCAAAAATGTGTAAGCCTTGAATTTAGTAGACAATATCCTATATCCTCTTTGTTCATCTGCTTTCGAGATTTTTAGACTTTTTTAGCATGCCAGAATTAAAATAGAAGAGAGTTCAAACAGAGTATATCTTTTGTGAGCTTGTCACGTGACGCGATATTTCTCTTCAAATATTGAACTGTGAGTGCCATCAATATCAATGTCTTCATAGAATATGGAATTGCTTAGAGAGAACAGGTACAATTACTTCGCGGACTTAGTGCGCCTAACGAAAGGTCTTCAGGAAGACTCGGACGACAAGTTAACAAACACGTTGGAGCTATTTGCATTCGGAACCTTGAAGGACTACAACTCACATCGGGACATGTTCTTACCTCTAGACACAGGTTTGAAGCATCACTTGACCAAGCTCAGTATTTTGGGATTATGCAATGACTATGAGGGTGCTCTGGTAGACACTCCCAGCATACTTGCGCAGTATGGACTAGAACTGGATGATGTTCTCTCGGCATTGTTCTCCTTAGTTGATGATGGAGTGGTCGAAGTCAAGGTCGATGAACTAAAAAGCCAGTGGCATATCGGGCCCTGCAGCATCATAAGAGACTCATTTGACACTTCGTTGTACACACTTAAAGCTTTAAAGGAAGAAGAAATACCCAAACGGTCTTTACAGTATGCGCATTCATTTTTGGCTGGCTGGTACCAGCAGAAATTGGCCAAGAAGTACAAGCTGATCGTCAAAGCGTAAAGAATGACACTTGAAGCTGTCCTGCCTAGTGAAGTCTTACTTCTTGCACTCGACAAACATAGAGTACCATAATCGGCCTACATTGTGCCAATAAATATAAGTATAAATTCAAAATAAATATGTACGTCGTTTCCTTAGACTGACTATGATTCATACAATGTATAACTTTCTTAGGAACGAAATGCGACCCCAAAGTCTGGACTTCCATCGCTTCGAGGTTTGGTTGTCTTCCTTAGGCTTTCCACAACTTGGACAAAATACCGTATAAACCTCCCTCCTTGGTTTCGATTTCGTATACACCGTACCCAGCAACACCAGTACCAAAGGTCAACAAGTACATGGCATAGTTATGGTAGGCACCATAAACTCTGGCAGGGATATAATCAATGATACAAGACTGGAAACCGGTGTAGCAATGGTACAACAAAAACGCAGACAAGGTGGAGTCCAAAAGAACACTGGATCCAGCAAAGAATGGGCCAGCAATCAATGGAATTAATCCAATCGCTACAAGTCTGTCGGTAGTCCAATGCACTGAACCGTGGAGCTTGTGAGGAGGTGGGCCGATGTAGGCGTCGTTAACAGTTCCGACGATAAATCCCGGTGGTTGTGGAATGGTCTTGATACCGCGTACCAAGTTAAGACCCAAGCAGCTTGGTCTAATGGTTCTCGAAGCGTTTAATCCAATACGAGCGATCATTGTAGTGGTTCTTGTCTTGTTGTATTGAGAGAATTAAACAGAGGATTCAACTTTTTTTGTTACCCCCGGGTTTCTCAGAAGTCGTGCACTCACAGTTTATGACTAAGGACGATTTTTATTGGCTGGAAGTGCACTTGAGGTGGAGAGGGTGCTCGGAGCAAGATCCCAGACCTGAAGCAGAGCGACGACCGGTGCAAACCGTGGAGCTATGATAGGCAACGTTCAGAAGACCTGGGGACTGGTTGGAGCCCGAGCAGAAGTGGTCCGAGTCATCTCAAATGGATTCTCCTAGACTCGGGTTGGTGGATCACGTGAATCAGAATTGGGCCGAGTTTTTTGCAGCTTCCAGTTGCAGCCAATTGAGCAGCATATCCACAATTGCAGCCTATGTAGACTCCAGGCCCTAATTCAAAGGCTTCCCAGTCTATGTTTTGTATGTTGGGCATTATATCTATTTCTCATGACATAACCGATTTATTGATTCCAGTATGTATAAAAGCGGCTGGGTTCTCTCAAGTAGCTGGGTTGTAGCATACCCAACTAGATTATGAGACTTTCATTCTTTGCAATACTTTCACTTGCCTCCTGGGTGCTGAGTGCCCCAGCTCCAACATATCAAAACATCACAAACACGCAGGATCCAAGTGGTCTAACGACGTATAGAGTTAGTTATCTCAAACCTCTTGATGGGTCGGAGTATTCTCATGCCGGAGTGGTTGCACTTCTGACTTTTAATTACAAGAATTTTATCAGTATGGACTTCGAAGAGTCCCTTGAAGGTCCCGCTAGATCTCACTTATTGAAAGACAAGAGCAACGTGTTGTACTCACGCGATACTCAGTCGTCGATATACCACGATGAGAACGACAATAAATGGTATCTGATAAAATTCAAAGAGAAGCCAAAACGAAACCAATTCAAACCAGTTCCAATGGAAAAGGTAATTCCAGTGTCGGGGTGCCTCTATGGTGAACCTGGCCAACTTGCGCAAACTCTAGACCAAGGTTACGCAGTTAGTATTTCGGCAAGTGGAGGATCTTCCAGTACTTACAGTGGCCTGATTGGACCCGTATCCTTAGTAGCTGGTACGTCTCGAGCAGTTGGTGCTGGCTACAAATTCAGCGGAGGATTCTCCTGTAGTGTCAAGGACGGATACTTTGTTCAATTATTTATTCGACCATACGAGGCCGAAGTACCAGAAACAGTGAGAATAGAGATTATTCCACCATCATGGCGTTCTCGACTTATGAAGAAGCTCTCGAAGCTGAAGTCATCCTTGAGACCGATGAAATTGTTAGCAGCCATCCAACCAAACCACATTTGCGTATACAAGAGAACTCAGGAGGAGCTCGCATGTGGGGCCAGAAGTGACTATTCGCTATTAGTCTGAACAGAAATCTGACTTATGAATGACATAATCAAGATCGTGAAACGGTTACAGTAAAACTCAATTATAAATATATTCTTTCAACGATATGTAGTTGAGGAGTTTTGAATTAAAGACGTCTTTCGTGATGTCCTGAAGTTATTCAGATCAACGGAGAAATCTCAAGGCTTATTCTTCAGAAATAATATATACATGGAAAACCAACAGCTCTCTCTCTCGACTTCAATTAAGGCCAGACCTATTCCTCGTCCTCATCCTCAAACTCTTCAATCTCTTGGACTCTCTCAGACAGTCCAAATCTCTCCCTTAGAGGCTTTTCAAGAATCCCCAAAGGTCCCTTGTTGTAAATAATCTTTGTGAATCTCTTAATGAAAGAGTCATACCAATCCTGATCAACAGATTTAATGTTGATCACGTCTATCTGTTCAAGCAAATTTTGGCATCTTCTCTGCGCTGTAATATTTCCGAGCTTACCGTACATCTTTATAAGGTCCGTCAACACATTGAAAACGATCAAAGTGACTTTCTCATTACTGCCATGGGCAAAATAGATCGAGTCCACTATTTCTTCATTCCATAAAATGGCATTTTTGCGGTTGCCCTTGTACCAAAGAATCTCAGCAATATGGGCTTTGATTTCATTGATAATAAGAGTGATGTTGTTATCATCGCAATTGAAAAATGGATATTGTGCTTGCGATACTTGCTCCGCATCAATCTTTTTCTGTAACGTGGTCAAAAACTTCAAATTCGAAAGATAAATGTTTAATGCCGGGGCCATATCGTGTTGCTTTGCCAACGTAAATGCCATTTCATTTAACACTCTAATCAATTCATCTGTAAGCTTAGAATTTTCTTGAAGTAAACCATCACTGGAGACGTGAACTTGCTTGTTGGATTGCTGAATTAAATCAAGGGCACGCTGTAAATATCCACTATGTCCCGACATCTTATTCAACAATCTGCAACACTCTGAGAGTCTATCGACTCCTCCCAATTTAAAAAACAATTGATCATCATCTATGATTTTTTGGAGCATTTTGATGGAAGTTTCAAGTTGTCCCTTGGCAAGAAGTGCTTTGGCATACCGTAAGACGATATCGATGTAGAAGTTTGAGAACTCGTTTGACTTTTGGTATACCAAAACTTCAGAAGGAATGATGGGGACTTCAAACAGATTCTCATCAATTTCGACAGATGGATCCACTTGTTTAACCAAATCGATAAGCAATCTCTTGTAGTGCTTTACGGCGAAACGGGGTGATTGCAAGACATCATCCTTATTGATGGCCTTGACAGTGGTGATTTGATCAGCAAACAGTAATTCAAAAGGTATTTTCTGTCTGTCGTTGGCATCGTAATACAACAAGTAGAGCGATCCAAAGCACACTATCAAACCACCGATATAGGCTCCAGATATAATATTTATCACGAAACCATAGTTGCCAAGGGCAGCTTTCTGATTCTGCAGCAACTGGAAATTCCTCTTGAGCGAGACTCTGCTTATTTGGCCGTTCGCGATTCCTATACGACCTGCAGCAGGTCTAATCGATAGGTTCCTAAGCAAACTCGATTGCTTGCACAAGCGAAACATTTGGTGAAGTGTGAATGATAGTTGAAAATTTCATAGTGAGAAATCTTGAAATGTTGTCCCTGCCAAAATATAGGCTTAATCACCAGAAATTCGTGAAAACAATTCAGACGCTAGCTTTGAAGAAATGCCGAGGTTTTACGATCGAATGACGACGTTAATCTACATAACTATCCCGTAAGAGTACCGTATTATTGTAGAAGCTAGCTCACAAAGGACGATAAGTGAAGAAGTATCAAATCTTCAAAACATGCGAAAAAACGCTTATCAATCCATAGAAGCCACTGCAAAGGTCATGTCACCCGCAAGAACGTTGAAGTCGGAGGACTCAACTGTGGTTGACGGCGAAAGCGTAACACTTCACAAACATAAACAAGAAGCTGTTGATGTGCCAACTTCGAGAGATACACCAACTCAAAGGTACCAAACTCCTTCAAAGCAAGATGAAGAAGATCTTCCAAAGCCCGCCTTCATACATCGCTTTGTCACCAACTGGCTCATAACAGACCCCAATTTGTATGACAGGCCTCCTACCAAGAATTATCAGGTTGCTCATGATGATATGAAGTACTTGTATATGTTCGGTGGACGCTGGCGTACACTTAAGATATTTCCACTCAACTTGATTTCGTTGATGCTTGTGCTTGTACCTGGAATACTCTATTTGATTTTCACATTCAGCCTGAACTACGCCCTTGGGGGTGTCTTCTTGTATTGTTGGATACTGGCACTATACAACCTTGTTCGAGCAGCTGTTTCTGACCCTGGAACCGCTCCTAGAAATATACAAGCACCATTAGAAAATATACGAAGTGACATATCCCTGAAAGAAGCGTCTCCAGATGAGTATTTCAACAAAATCATATTGCCTTCATATCATCTGGATGAAGGAGTTGGAGTGAAGTATTGCAGCACATGCCACATCTGGAGGCCTCCAAGAACCGCACACTGCTCAGTGTGCAACCTGTGCTGCATAAACTTAGACCATCACTGCATCTTCTTGAACAATTGTGTTGGACAGAGGAATTACCCAAACTTTCTATGGTTTTTGCTTATGAGTGTTACAGCATTGGCATTATACCTAGCTGGTGTTATTACTCAGCATAGAGTACTTGAAGCACATCCTGTGAATATCTTCATGATAGTTTATGGGTTGCTTGCAATCTTGTATCCACTTTTGTTACTAATATTGCATATCTACTTAACAGCACAGAACTTGAGCACTAGAGAGTACTTGAATTTTGTGCATGGTAGACATGAAAAATATGTTAACGTTTATCAACATAGCATTTGGCGAAACTTAATGATTAATTGGATAAGTAGACAGAAAGGTTTGAGTTTGCTAAAGTCTAAGGGAGAACTTGAAGACGATGGCAGAATGCAGAGGATGGACCCTTTGACAAATTTTGTTCAAGAGGTTTGATAAAGTGACTTGCGAAAGTGTTTACAGAATATTCAATCTGGCTATTACATGGAATGAAGCAATATACCCTGAATTCATCAGTGGTGTGCCAATTCCTTTGGGTAATTTTAGAATTAACTTGTACTGTTCAGACTACTTTTCACCCGACTATGTGCAACAGACTGGAGATGAAACTCCCAAATAAGAAATTAATACAACAATATATGTAGTTCGTATACTAGATGTTTCACTTAATAACCGTTATTGAACTAGCAGGTCAAGCTGTATTCACTGTCATGGAACGGCTGAAACCGCACTCCATTTCGTGTTGTCGTTTTCATTGCAGGTAACGTGACTACGCTTTTTGTTATAGAACTCAAAATATTCATTAGTAAAGCATCAGCACACACCAACCAAGTACTCACACAACTGTCACACCAGAAATGGAACTCCTGAACTTATCAAGGCGACTAATATCGTGGTTCCACTCGATTCTGTTGATAATTTTTGTATGCTTAACGCTAGCTGTTCTACTGGTAACCCCCATAGACGTCGTGGTGCGTACACTGACCACAACGCAGGATCCGGCAATCAGAACCTTCATAGTGATAGCAGCCTATGTTATCTTCTTCCTTTGGTCCCTTTTCATATACTTGACCCGTATCTATACCCTGCGGGTTAGTATGAACGATATACATACCAAAGCTTGGTATATACCGAGCAAGGACGATTATCCAAGCCGGGTTTGGAAGAATATTGAAGAAGAGTTGGAGAGATGCCTTTTGCAGGTGAAGATCCAGGCTGGACCGTTATGTGCTCGTCAAATCATTAGGTATGATGGGTTGTCTCCACCACTGTACATACAACATAACAACGCACATATTCAGCAAAGTGCCAGATTGGCCACTCTGAACAAACGAACTGAAGAAATCTCCGATGATGCGTCTGGGGAACAGTCGTTGTCCCGAAGGCTACCTCACCTGCCTGGAATAGTGCAGCGTAATACAAAAACGGGGGCGTCCTTCAATTCAGGAACGTCGTTAAACGGGCTGTTGGTAGTCAAGAACGCACAGATACCACAGGGGGACTTCTTGCCCCCATTATCACGATATGAGGATATACTACAAAGTTTGGGAGACAAATTCATGATCTCCAACAGAGGCATAGGAATGAGATCGGAAAGAGATGACGGGGAGGATGCTGAAGCCGAGATAAGTTCACCTGTCCTACTTGATGCTCATGGTTACTCACACACGATGACCAAAATGGCATTTGCCAATGTTGAAATACCCATCAATTGCACGTTCAGAGAGGCCATTATGTATTTAGAGCTCCTTAATGGCAGTGTGATGGAAAGAAATGGAATGGGGTATTCTGATCTGGATTCCGAGCTGGACCACCTGAAAGAGTGGCATAGCATGGACAGATTGGTTGAACTATATGAGCAATTCAGATACGGCGGCGAGCTAATAAGCGAGTCCGATATGATTGAATTTATGGTTGAGTTTGATAAGTTGGGCCAAATATTGTCTGTGGAACCAGATTTGAGTAAGATGGAGAGCTTTCGAGGTACGAGGGATTTTCTAGACCACGACAAGCGGTGAGGAAGTGTGTGGTTTAATTATTTCTTAACGACTCCATGTTTATAGAGAATAACTCAAGAACGGTTATTGCAGAGTTGTAACCCGAAGGCTGTGAATATTTTTCAGCGTTGGTGTTTGGCCGGTGTTCTGAGTCGACACATTCTTGATATCTAATCTAGATGATAATTACAAGATGTTTAGTAAGTCTTATCGATGCCTAATTACGAACCTTTAGGTGCCAAGTAAGACCTTTTAGGAAGGAACAGCTAGACGAGACGAGACCTTGTAATTGAACTGCATGAGATCTACAGAATATTTGCAGCAGGCAGTTTGAGAAAGAGCAGTTGATGAAGTGGAACCGCAATGGGTAAGAAATAACGTGGTTCTCGATTCGAATTCAGTTCGACATACTCTGTACCTCGTCTACAATGGGTTGAAACCCACAATATTTGGCCAAACATTCTGGACCAGGCTGCTTCTGGATTTGATTTCTAGACAAGCAACCTAGACAATATAGAGAATTGAGGATCTAGCAGACCGTCACCATTGTTCTCTAATCGATATTTCGAAGATCAACGAATATACCAAACGCGGAACTAGAATATGAACAGTATAGGAATATAGATATGAATCTGGAGAAAATGCAAGAGGTTTTCCAACGACTCCAAAAGTATGCAAAGTATCGAAAACAAACGTCAGTATTGTAGGAGCACCAAAGGATATCACGGAAGCAGTATAGCGCGAAAACGTGGCTGGATCGACTCAGATGGAGCCATTCTTGGAATAATTGACGAAATGCAAAGAGCAGAGAGCCATACAAAGGAGCAAAAAGCAGTTACAATGCGAAGCCATTTCCCCTCAGGCAAGCTACGCGTGCCACGGGAATACCCGAACAGCATGAACAACCACTCAACGGTACTTAAGCAGGCTTTGGGGAAGCACAGGAGTTGTTATGCAAGACGCATAGTGAACATCCGCTTGCTGTCCAACGTGCAAGGTATTAATAGACCCCAGCAGAGGTCCAAGGCTTCAATCTATGGACGAAGTTAAGAAGTGGTGCCTTTTGGGAGCAAAAGATAGGAGATATGAAGAGCAAGGAGGCCCAGCAGGGATGTGTGGAAAGGGTGGGAAAGACGAACCAAAGTGTGTAGGAAGAAGAGGAAGCAGACTGAAAAGTTTCAGGCACTCTGTATGGGCCCAGATGTGAGTGCGGTTCAGTCAAGGAAAACTAGGCCAGACATATCTCCGAATTAAGAGCTTGGTGCCCGCGTGCATCGACCATCTGTAAAGGCGGAATCTCGAGTCGAGATTTAGCATGTTCTGCGGTAAGGGATACCGACAAAGTAACGGGGACGATCAAGAGCATTAGGTAGCAAGAGATGTGAAGAGGAAAAAAGACAGAATGAGCGAGGTCCAATGGTTATGTAAGATAATGACGTCGGGGCTGGTACAGGAGTCGACGACAAAGCGCAACGAGACATTGCACGCGTCTGTCGCTTTGTCCTGGGGAACGATGGCTTCGGCATTGTCTTCAAGAGACCGCACGCAGCTGGACCGTGATCTTCGATATGTCGTGCACGATCGAGCGCTGCGGCCTACCCTCCAGATATGGAGACAGCCACGGAGTTGTCGTTTATTGTACTGTCTGGAGTTGCCTCAGTGATATTTTTACGCTGGCTAAAATGCGTTGAGGCAGAAAATACGTGAATTTTAGGTGAAAAATCGATCAGAATGTCTCCAAAGGAGCCACTGCCTCTGGAATGGCTATCGAAGACGTAGTGCCGTTCTGGTGATAACAGGAGCGCCACGAGGGGGGCCAGGGTTATGCATTTCTGACATTCCCCGAGATAATGTCATATTACGAGCAGATGTCAAACGGAAATGTGAGCACCTCCACCACATTCTCTTGACACTTGTGGCCGATTACGAGGATCGACACTCGAAAGGAGTGCGACCCAAAGGGCTGTGTCTCTGTGGCAATGGCACCAAGAGATCTGTAGCTGGTTTTGGGGGCCTGCTGAGGGCCTAGCATTAGTTTAGTGCGGATCATACTAAGCCAGCAGGCATTGTTAAGGGTGGTTTGTACGACGATTACCTCACTTCCCTTATCGCACGTCCACGCCTAGCTAATTAATCTTCTTCTTCGAGAGTTTGTGACGTCTTTTCCTTTTGGCACTCAACCGACACCATTTCCGCTTTCTGGAACGGCAGGTCAATTACGTCTACAAGTGGACAATTAAGGTTGCGGTGATACTTTAAGATTCGCAGAAGGGCGATAACGAAGGTTGTGAGGGACACTTTAAGAGAGAGAGAGTGTTTCAAACGTGGTTGGCTTTGAGAGTGGAATCCTCTGAATTTCATCCAAGCTCAAGATAATTTTTTTGGGGCCATCCAGTAGTATTCTGCATTTCTATGATTTTGCATTATGACCATGAGTATTTTATAGGCCAGCCATGGCCCACATGCGTATCTCGTATCACCCAGTCCTGCTGAGTGTGCGTGAGATGTGCAAAAGCCATTCTTTGGGGAGTGTTTACTCAACAGGCGGTGGAGCTTTTGACGAGTTGTGGGTCGCACATGAAATTGAGAGTCCAGAGTGCATTACTACGCCAGACACCAGATTGGGGCACTTCCCTCGAAGGAGCCGAATCCCCTTTGAGCAGATAAGACATTTCTGCTGGCCGTTTGGACAAAGCCTAACTTAATGGCTTGCAGCTCGAAAGCCAGGGAGAGAAAGACTGGAAGGACGTTGTCCAGATGCCACCCGTAGACGAAGAGCCAGTAGGCATGTGCGCAGCACACCGCAGGCCGCCGGCAGCAAGCAGCAAGCAGCGAGCAGCGAGCTGTACGCTCGTTCCACAGAGTGCGCCCCGACGAGCTATTTAGGTTTCTTCTGCTTCTGGCCCTTTGCAATGGACTTCTTCTCATGCTTCTACTTCCATCTGCCTCTTGTTTTCGCTGCTCGATTCTCCGCAGTTTCTCGGATATGTCCACCTCAGTGCATGGGCTCGGCCAAAAAGTCTTCTTGCTCGTGCTTGTTACACAATCCGTCGTGGTGAGCAACGCATCCTTGGTGACAGAGGCTATGTGGAAAATGTAGCAACGAGAAGCTAGAATAACCGTAGGGGGCCACATACGACTAGCAGTCAAAATAGGCGTGGACATAAGACGCGAGCGTAGAACTGGCTAGGCAGGGGCCCTCCACTAGGGCTGTAGGTGCCAGAGACTGCTTCCCTGGGTTGCACGTCTCCGGGTGAACACCGTGAGTGCGCACCAGCTTAGTACCACCAGCGCACTGCGCATCCACCCAGCGCACACCAGCTGGGTGCACACCGTCGTGGCACGTACTCACAAACTCATCGCTCAACAAATGTACTCATCGTGGCCACACGCAGCATTTTCGAGCCTATGCACCGGCACTAGCCAAGCCCTCAGTGAGCACCCAGCTACTAAATATTTACGACATCAAAATGGACAAAATCAAAATGGACAAAATTTAGATCCAAATCAAAATTCCTCCACAAAACACTCGTCAAGCGTCGTGGGAGCGCTGCCCTGCGATGAGCGTGCGTGCTGGAGCTCTGAAAATTGGACAGCGGCCACAGCATGCCACCGGCTCAGCACACGCTCGAAGACACAGCGGCCGGGCCTCCCGCAAGGCCCCAGATCGTCGCTTCGTGCGCTTCGTCATGTTTCCGTCACACCCTGAAGTGACACGAGTCAACGCACTGCAAGCACTGCGTTCTATTCATGCAATTCGCGTATACTAACCCTCCCAAAAAACTAAAAATTATAATTGAAAAATACAGGAGACGCAAAAAGGAAAAGCAAAGAGCGAATCGAGGCAAAATCGGTGCACAGGGGAAGGGGGTGCCAACGCTGCGTGAAGATCGAGGTAGCTTCCGAGCCTCAGCTGGATCGGGGAAGTGGCTGGCACCAGCTATATATAAAGTGCAGCCCAGAACCGCCAAAATGGGTAAAGGCAATTTCGCCAAAGAGACCCACTTGTACCCCATCGGCTCTAACTTCTCGCTAGGCCCTACAGTTCCGCTAGTCACCTTAGATACAATAAGGTCGTCAAACGTGCAGAGATCAGACGTTATTAACGCATCCAATTTACAAGGCAGAGCATAGAAGCCTGAAAAATCAGCCCACACCAAGCCATCTGAAAGACTGCTCGAGCCCATCAGTAACAGCACTTCTACACCTCCACACCCAGTCTCAACATATTTTCCACCACCTCGTTAAAGATTGCCTGATATCATGCAGACCGTTGCTCAATTAAGAATGCAACCCTTCAGCGACCAGGCCTCGATGTCGCCAACCAATAGGAAGTCCAGGTTGAACTTCAATGTTGCAAGACAGAAAGCCTTGCCCAAGATTGACGTGTTGCAGAGCAGCAGCAGCCTCAGCAGTATAACACAGGTGCAAGATCCGCATCACAGCTCGCAAAATGCCCACACGATCCAAAATCTGGCTGAGTCCTTCTACACTCACTCAAACAACTCGGACTCCTCCAGCAACTCGGCCACCTACAACTTGACCAAAATGGAAACCAACTCGTCGATCATCCTGGGCTTGCTGTTGCAGCAGCAGTACAAGGTGCAGTTGAAGTACTCCAAGAAAGACATCGACTTGATACGGTACACCTGGAACAAGATGTTGCTCGACGAGCCCATCGAGCAGAAGCTGACCTTGCCCGGGGCGTTCCCCATGGCAAACACAAACTCCAACGTGACAGACGTCAACACGCCCCCCAAGGTGAGCAGCAGAACAACGAGCTCGACCGTGGCCTCGTCCTTGTTCTGTCGCCAGCTCTACGCTAACCTCTTGCACATGGACCCCAACTTGGAGAAGTTGTTCCCGCTGATAAAGCACCAGGCGGTGTCGTTTGCCGGGGTGATGTCGCTCGCCATCTCGCAGCTCGAGAACTTGTCCAACTTGGAGGACTACTTGACCAACTTGGGAAAGAGACACCTGCGAATCCTCGGCATAGAACCACCGCAGTTCGAGCTCATGGGAGAAGCTTTGATCCAGACCTTCCACGAGAGATTTGGCAACAGGTTTGACCAAGAGTTGGAGGTTTTGTGGATCAAACTTTATTTATATTTGGCGAACCTGATCTTGCAGTTTGGCATTGATCCGATCATGAGGTTGGAGGACGAGAGGGAGTTGCCTGTGTACAACCCGGACTACCTTGTGAGGTCGTACGAGGACAAGAGAGCCAGTGTGTTGACCTCGATGACCAACGTGACGGACTCCACCATGGCCAACAGCCTGATGGACCAGATGTCGATTTCGACCGCAAACACGAGCGTCGCCAGCACCACATTGGGTGTTTCTGCCATCACAACGATGAACAACCCTAAGAAGTTCATGAGTTCGAGAGATAACTCGGACGTGGTGAGCGTGAAGAAGACTGCCATGACTGCCATGAAGAAGAGAAAGAGGGACTGTGTGATTATGTAAATGGGATACCCGTATAGAGCCAGGGCGAAAGAAAGAAGCCCGATTAGAATACCAATAAGATTAGATTTAGACCTAAAGAAATGTAGTGCCAGAGAGGGAGGTCATCAAGAAAGAAAGTTTGTCAGAGAAGTTAGTCAGAGAAGGTGGTCAGGGAAAGCTAGTCAGTGAAGGTGGTCAGGGAAAGCTAGTCAGAGAAGGTGACCAGAGAAGATGGTCAGAGAAAGCTCATCAGAGCTTGCTACTCCTATTCAACAATCAACTACACACAAGCAGGGGCAACAGGGGTCTCAGCAGGGATAGAAGACACTGTCCCTTTGGAAGAACGTCTGAGAAGATACTCGGTCCTTGCAAACATTGACCATTCTCAAGACAATTAGAGTGCTCCATCGTTCGATTTGGGTGCAAAAATGAAGCATTCTTGGCCCGACTTTGTCTTACTGTCTTCGAAAAATACGCACGAGCTGCCATCACAACCGACAACGACTCAAAGACACCAGCCGGGGTGTGATCCGAAGCACGCCTCTGCCAGAAGCAGACCCAGTCCCCAGGACGAACGCGGCTCGCCGAGCTTAAACAACAGCGAAAAAGGCCTCGTGAGGAGTGCTCGGCGTAGTTGTCTTGTTTCATAGTGTAATCCTATAGCCAATAGAGACAGTCACTCCAGCAACCAGTACGCTCTGTGTCGCGAAAGTCAGGTGTCGTCGTTTTTGAGGTTGGTTTGCGTCTTTGGTTTTGGGTCTTTGTTTGGGACCAGTCTTGTTTCAGAGTGAGCATCGAGGCTCTCCGACACCCTAGCACCAATTGGACCACCCGTTGACGGACGGGCTCTACAAAAGGAACACACCGTGACTAGTCGGGCCTGGTGCGGTCGTTGTCTGGTCCGATTTGGGGGTGCTGAGTCGCCTCCTATTCTCTCCTTTCAGCCCCAACTTTTCGCAGCTAGCTCGAATCTGGAAGGGAAGGCGGACGCGTGCCTACCACACCGTTTGTGACGAAACCTGCTACGAACAAGGACGAGCACCAGCCAGCACGAGCTGGAGCAGCCCCAGTGCACCGGTTGTGGCAGCCCACCACGAAGCCCTCTGGCGAGCGGCCATTTTGAGGGCACGTGCCTCGACGCGTCTTTTTGGCGTTCGAATCTAGATCGAGCATGGGGGCCCCTGTGGAATTTGCAGTCGATTGCAAGCAGGAACCGTTGATCCGCTTCGTTTCTGCTGAGGAGCCGCTGGACAGCCGCGGAAAGTCCCCAGACACTCGACAACACCGCCGCCGCGGTGGATGACCATCTGCCTACAAGTGTAACCAGGCCCTCACCTTCGTTAGCCCTCCTTGCTGCCACCACCTTCGGCTGCCTCGATTTCCTATTGGAGTTAGCAGAATTCCCCTGTGGAAAAAAGAAAAACGCTCGCGTCAGTGATCTCATACCCACAGTTGACTACTCCACGAACCAGCACCAACGGCAGCCTCGCAAGGGCTCCGGCGGACGAAACACGCTCAGTCAGTGGTACCGGCGAGCCTCTGGTGGGTGCCACGGTCCTCGGAGCGACTCCAGCTTGCTGGGGACACCAGAAGAGCGCCATTTGGCTCGAAACGTGGTGCGGACGTCTCCTCTCCCAGCAGGCCCTTTCGGCCCCAGCAAACTGGCACAGCCAGGCACGAGCGCACCTTGTAGACGCGGTAGCACTCCAGGACGAGCTGGACCGTGCTGGTGACCCCGAATCACTTAATCAACTGTAAATTTCACCCTAAAACCTGCACATTTTTCAATTCTCATATAAACTCGCTTACTTTACGAAAAAGAACACATTTTTAGATTTTAAAAAAATTCACCAGAAGCACGATAGTATGAGTGAGATAGATACTGGACCGCGTGACGGACGAGACCCCGGTGGTCGCAATGCGCCCGACTCGTTGAGTGCAGACGCTCCTTCCGTCACCTTGCCAGAAAACCAGACCGCCATACCTCACAGGCAGGACTCTACACCTCACAATCCAGCAAACCACCAGTGGAACCAAGACTTGGAACACCTTCTTTTGTCCGACAACTTCTACTCGTCCCACGAGCAGCCCGCCCAGAAGGAGCCGTCGCCACCGGCGGAGTCGCTCCGAAGGACGAGCTTCATGAAGGTGAGTCCGTCGATGAAGGCCTTGGAGACCATATTGAAGGGCCTGGGAGCCGGTCTGGTCGCCGCAGAGGACAAAATAGTGGAAGAGGACGAGGACGAGGACGAGGACGAAAACCAGGCCAATGCAGTCGCGGGGGCCTCCCTCTTGTCTCCGATGTCCACGGTGACCTCGCCGTTGCGTGGCTTGCTGACTCTCCCAAGACACAACCGCGAAAGCACCTACTCGGTGCAGTCGTTCGAAACGGCAAAACTGTTTAATTCGCCACACAAATCAACGCGTCTGCCCTTGGGCTCCATCGATTCTCTACCTAGCGACCAAAGCACTCCGGTCATGGAAGATGCCACATTCCATAAAATCAAGACTCCACTCTTGGTTCAGAACGGAATGTCATTTCCCGCGCACCACCTGACCACACCGGCGTTGGACTCATCAACCCCACAGCATACACAGGTACCTTCTGCCTCGAGTGATACGTCGCTTGCAACCACAGCCTCGAACGGCGTCCTGCAAAAGTACTTCAAACTGATCGTGCCTCCTTCTCAAAGGAAAGAAAAACCAGTGTTGAAGAATTTGGATAACGGCCCCAAGTCTGATAAACTCCTAAAACAGGTGTTGATTCAAAAAGACGTGAGCCCCACTAAACAGCCACTGCCTTTGAGCCAGGAATTCTCGAGGGACTCGGAAAGCACAGACTCTTCGGCCCTCCCAGAACACTCACTTGCACACGGCTCCTTGGAGAATTTGCATCTGCACGAAGAAGATGCTCCGTCGAAATCTGAAGTATCTCCAGAACGCTCTGAGGTTTCAAAGGGCATCATTTCTGATGTCTCCTCTGACCGTTCTATTGACGACTCAATTCAACAATCACTTCCTGAAGGGCTTCCACAGAGCGCACCCTCCGTCGCATCCACGCGTGCTGCGAAATTGGTTGTCCCGCAAAATAGTGTCTTCACGGCTCCTGCCAATACGGGCTCAGCATTCCCACATAAAATGTCCACATCAGCATCTCTGCCTTCATTCCCTTTGACAAGCAGTAGGTTTCCTTCCACACAAGCTCAACTGGAAGGGCAGCCTCCTCCGGCAAAAAAATTGGCGGCTTCACCTCACACTCGTTCCAAATCTTCGTTTAACTTAAGTTTTCAACTGAAGGACACGCCTAACACGAGGCAAAAGAGAAGCAGCACCTTTAGTGATTTATCAGCGGGCTTTATTTCAAACTCAAAGAAGCCATCCGCAGAGCCTGTGGAGAAGCAAGATAAGAAGAAGTTTAGCTTTAAATCACTCTTTAAGTCAAAGTCAAAGAGCCACTCGCTCAACCAAGACGTTACTCAAAAAATGTCCCTGAAGTCATTTTCTACTTCAAATTTGCAATCGTTAGACAAGAAGCCAGTGAGTGCAAAGAATGAGCAATACAGTAAAAACAAAAATATCTCGCTGAACTCTAACAGTCAAAACAGCTCCAGCAGTCTACTCAATGTCTTCAAAAGAAACAGATCAAGCGATAACTTGTCTTCGCGTGGTGGCAGCACATCAACCACTAAGAATGAAATGCTTAGTAGACAAACAACAAACACGTCCATTTCACGCGCGTCAGTAAAATCAGCGCACTCTCTTGCGCCAACACCAATAGTTGCTGCTCGTGCTCCTCAGACTACTCTGATTGCAGAGATGGAAAGGAACAACATGAATAATAAGAGTGCACGTGCATTTAAGTCCAACACAGCAATCAACTTCATCAGAGAAGTGAATGATGACGATTATGACCCAAGCACTGTGAAGCAGAAACAGAAAACAGAAGAAAATAACGGCAAAAATGACGACCAATCTTCTGAAGATGATGAGTTTTACCATGAGTACGATGAAACTAATTTGGAAGAGAACCCTCCTCAGAAGCTATCCAATGCTAGATACGATGAAGAAATTCACTTGATTTCTTTCGCGAAAGAGGATATTGAAACTCAGTTTGGTCTGCCTTTCCAAGTCAAGTACGAGATGGAGTCACCGAGCCAATCTCCTACAAGAGCAAAAAACAAACCTACCATCAGTATCAGCAATCTTTCTACTCCTGGAAGCTATGATAAAGAAGAGCAAATGCTTGGCGATTCACTTTTCCCGAAATCTCTCAGTGCTCAAGAAGTGGAGAGTATCGTCTCCCTTGAAAGACTGCGCCTGATGAAGTCTATCAAACTGAATAAGCGGAACTCCTTTGTGAATTATAACGGAAGTGATGAAAATGTAATTCAGTACCATGGCTCACCACCAGGAACTACGACCGTTGGCACCGGAATGAAACGCTCTAATTCTATTTTAAAGAATTCAACTTCAAGAAGAAACCTTTCTCTGGAGCTATACCCTTCTATTGATGGGAGGAGCAAATCTATTAAGAGAAGAGAAAAGTCGGGCCCTGGTGAAAGTGCAAGCGAGAGCATAAACGATAGTGCCATTGAGAGCATAGTTGAAAGCCCAATCGAAAATTTGCATGTGATTGAAACTGCGCAACAAGAGTTGACTCCAACCTCACCTGCCATCATAATCAGCGACTCAAATGCAAAGAGAGCGACTGAAAATTACGATCTTTTCGACAACACCAACGACACAACTATGGTGGAAAATGAGAGCACCCAAATCATTCACGTCCCTCTTAACAGCAATCCGAACAATCATGATTTCATTGACTTTAGCGAGTTTAGCGACTTTATTGACATTTCTAACTTTCCGAATTCTCCAAAGCTGCCTGCTCTCGGCAGATTTCCCCCAAAGAATGTACCTTCACTCGTTGTCAGTATTCCTCCAACCCCTCAATTGTTTGATCTGCCTGTAATCAGAGAGAAGGGCCAATTGGAAAGTGTTTCACAGACAAGTGTTTCAGAAGAACAGGTTACACCTCTCACTGGTGAGAATAAAGGACAGGCAAATGGTTCACAGAAACAAGAGGAAACTGAAAAAGAAGCTGAAAATGGTTCAGAGAAGGTACCAGAAAAGACAGAAAACAAATACTCAGCTTTTGAATCTCCAATTTCACCACAAGAAAATATCGAAAACATCATTGGATCCTCTCCAATTCTTGCCAGTGCCTATAGAACCCTGACTGACAGATCTCCAAAAGCCCTTTCACCTGAACTTGGGCGCACTGGTAGTCTTGACGGTGCGGGTACAACAAACTACAATAACCGTCCTATTTCAATGTCGTTTAGGGGATTGAAAGGCCCGTCATTTGGTGGGTTGTCCAAGATTCCAGACGGTCTTCAGCAAAGTGATTCTCATCAATCGTTTAACCTTTCTTTCACCGAGGATAGTGACGCTGGAGCTGGAGGAGGGTACGGTACTGATGATGATGACGAGGAAGATGAAGAATTTCTGTACCGGGACAGTGTTGAACTGAAGGAGAATAAAGCTCCGACAAGTACGCAAGTTGCGCACAAAGTATCTCCCAAGGCAAAGCTCGGGAATAAGATTGTGAATCCAAGCTTTCCTCCTCCACCTTCGTTTAAACCTGAGCAAGCTGACTTGGGTCAGCATAGACGTTCAGCATCCGACGCGGGTTCTGTTGGCTCAACTTCGAGTCTGAAATCATTCTCTCTGATGATTTCAAGAAAATGGAAAAAGCCTCTGAAGAATTCTCCAGAGACTCCTCAAAAGACAAAAATCCTGCTGACAGTGTTACAACAGCACTTGCCTGGTTACAAGAATTCACTTCCTCTCAAGTTCCTGCAATCGCAGCAACTGCTGATGAACCTGCTGCTGCAAACCGCATCCCCTACAGGTGTCAGGTTCTCCTCGCGTATCATATTGTACGATACCTACAATGGAGAAGAATACGACAGACATCCTGATACTGCGACATGTAACCAGTTGACTCCGCTTTTGGCCCAACAAATTAAGAATGAACTCAACTCATTCAAGAGTGAAATGAGTATCCATGCCCTGTCGCAATGCTACACTCACTACTTCTAGAGCTTCTTTGACGTTCCTTGAACAAACTTTTGCTAATTGCAACAACTGGACATATGCTTGCGTGTGTCCGTTGACTAGTTAGGACTTTCTCTTGATGGAAACTAATATATCTTGATTGATTCTCACTATACTCGAGACTCAGTACTCTAATTTAGAATTGTCTAATCCATTTTTCGCACGATAATGCAAACGTAGTTTACCTCTGTAGTAGCTTCAGGGACCGGTTGGACTCGAAGGCCTCCTAGAAGCAGTCTAACGTGCTCATTTGTCTCTTCTTCATACCCCAGTTTTTTTTTGCACCCACACGTATTGAGCGATCGCCGTGCCCAGGGTTTTTCACGTGCCTGGTGCCTGTTCCAGCAATAGAGGAGATGTTAAGTGTTGGCCTTACAGATTTAAAGTTCACCAAGCAATTAGCTCCAAAGTGTATGGTATAGTTCCCTAGAAACTCGTCAACTGGACCAGACTAGACACATCGTACGACTTTAAGTTGGCTATCTGGAACTGGACGTTTGAGCAACAACTACCCCACATATCCGACCATGGTGCTGGAGTATCTCTCCACACTAAATCAGGTGCTCTTGTCAGTAGTGTTGATTGCTTGCCTAGCATTGATCTCACAAGCATTTTCAAGCGTTGGTAGACCCAAGCCGATAGCTGAAACCAGACAAGAGCCACAAGGTGACGACCCAAGATCCAAATCGGTAAGGACAGATAACCTTAAAGATGATCTACAAGTGCAAGGACACTTGAATGAAATCGAAAAGGTGACACTCCAGAGCCTTCCGTTTGAAGTGCACAGAAATATAATTGCCTACTCGGTACAGAGGGATGTTATTCTGTACGGCAACATCTGTCGGCAGTTTCGAGAGGCTGCTCGGCATAAGCTACTGAGTCGTGTGTTCGTAGACGGCACTAGACGATTGAAACAACCTATGGGATTTTCAACAACTTTCTATGCCACTCATACGATTACTTCAGAGTTAGGGCTCCTAAGAGTGCTACATACCGGCTCACAGGTTCCCTTCCAAGAGATAACATTTAGCGAACCCACCTTGTCTGTGGGCTTCTTTAACACATTTGTCGAGAGTTATCCAAATGTTCTGGTGACCATCGAAGTGGGACACACGTTGAGAAAGGACCTTGACTTGGAGTTGTTGAGAAAAGACCTCAACAAGAGAGTCAATTTGAACCAAATAGAGTTGCCCGCACCAATTAACACTTCTTTCGATTATTCTCAATTGAGCACGTTGGAAATCAGATGTGAAACTCCTATTCGCTATGGCATTGTCAATGGTATGACAAACTTGTCACTGTTATTCCTATACTCGGGAGGTGACGAGTTTAATAAATGGACCCTTGAATTCATCTTACAATTACCCAGAGAGAATCAGTTGCATACCTTATCATTAAAATGCAACGAGACTGGAAGCTTACCATCAGGAACCTTTCAAGCTACTGAAATCTTACATCAACTATTACAGACCAACCAGGAAAGCATTGAGCGCATCAACGTATACGACAGAAGTACGATGTACCTTGGGTTGCAAGCATTTGAGAGACTATATTCATCTTCGATTAACTGTATGATCAGTGACGTTGAGGAATTCAGTAAAGGTAAATACCCCAAGTTGACTTTGATGATTCTATGGGGAACACCCTTTGCTATTCACAAAGTATATGGGGAGTTGGTAGACGTGGTGCCTTTTCATGACGGATATACTGAAATAAGCACATCATACGTGGAATGAGCCGCATACCTATATATAATCCTCTCATTCTCAAGTCGCTATTCATGATATACCTGGAACCCCCCATATTTCAGCTGTTGGAGCCAAAAATTACACTTCTAATAGCATACAAGCCGTACCCAGTTCAATTGTATTCACATTATACTATAAATTTCACTTATACATTAGTTCGGTTTCAATTCAAACCTCCAATTAACTCTTGTAGTTGTCCTTGGCACTCCTGAAGATTCTATGTAAGGTATCGTAATCACTCTCTTGAATCTTGGCCACCTCCTTGTCTGGAGTTTCCATTACTACGACAACATACTCGTTGTTTCTGAAATCAAGACAGGTGGTCAGAGCCCAAGTTGCGTGATCATATTCACTCAATGAGATTACAGGAAGCGCACCGTTGACTAAAGCTGGATAAGACATGGTTCTGGGTGTTTGAGCTTTTGGATTAAAATTTGAGATGAGCTATTTGGTATACAAAAAACAGATCTGAAAAATGATTAATATCTTCAAATTCAGCATAGACAAGAATGAGCAACTCGAAGAAGGTTATACCCGGACAGTACATTACACCAGCATATGACATAGGAGAGGATGGAGTAGTATCACGTTTATACCCTAGCAAAGGAACGACGGTGGCGCAGATTGAGGTCAAGCAAGGCAGCACAGTCAAGAAGATCCCAGTTATCGTTGCCACGATACTCGGAACTACAGTAATAACTGATATCACTAAGAGCGTGGAGGCTAAAGAAGAGGCCAAGGAGCAAAAGATAAAGTCCTTTATGGTTAGCGTTGTTCCTAAAGGAAATGCATACATCAACTACGAACAAGAGTTCCAGAACTTCAACGAATCTTCAGTAGTTGCAATCAACTTGCCGCGCGAGAATGATACCGTGCTTGTAAAGGTCACGAAGATTACAGCAAGACAAGCTTACTGTGAGATTTTATCAGTGGAAGGATTTGGAAACGTGTTGCAGGATAGTGGAGTTGGAGCAAATTCAGAGTTGTCGCACCTCAGTGTGGCCGCAGGAGGAGGTTCACAGCCATTTGCCAGTCACCAGACTGTTGCACTGAGCCAATCCACTATGATAAGTGCCAATAATAATGATTTAGGTGAGAATTTCAAGGGTGTTATTAGGTCACAAGATGTGAGGCTGACGGATAGAGACAAGGTGAGAATAATTGATAGTTTCAAGCCTGGTGACGTTGTCCGTGCTGTGATAATTTCGTTAGGTGATGGTTCTAACTATTACTTAAGTACTGCTAGAAATGATTTGGGTGTTTTGTTTGCAAAGAGTGAAGGTGGATCTGGAGATTTAATGTTTCCTATTGATTGGCAGACAATGGTTGATAGAACAAGTGGTGTTGTCGAGAAGAGAAAGTGTGCCAAACCGTTTAGGGATTAGAATATAGAAGAATATAAAGAAGAGGACCGATATGAATGAATTGCAGCAATACGCAGTTTGAGCAATTGTAGAAGATAAAGAATCTTAGAGGTTGGACCTTTGTTAGTTCTAATCGTTCTGAACTAAAATAAACGATTGCAAACGTTCCACGAGGCGAACAGTTGTCAATTTGAATTTACAATTAATCCCAGTATGCTGCAGTGACTAATATGACCTCGAGCATGAGTGGTATTCAAGCAAAATACAATGAGCTTTTGGCAAACAATCTACTAAAGATTCTGCTTGAGCAAAGTGCCTACGAAAAGTGGTTCATACCAGAGAAGATGCATTCAAATCCAAGTACAAGGCACGTATGCCAAACTGAAATTCTAAAAGACGGGTACATACAATATTGTCCCTTATTAAATTAATGTGAACCTAGGACAACTTTGGGTCGCCAGATAATCACCTGAATGTGCTTGAGCTAAATTGCTCTCTAAACTTCTACTACAAGTGGCTTCACTGGGTAAACCAAGACATCGTTTGTTCCTCTCAAATCATGCTCCAGAAGGCCAACAAGTTCACCAAACTTGACAAATCTGGCAAGATAGTGCTCTTTCTTTTCAGCAGCCAATTCCAACATGGCAGGCCAGTATTGCTCATGATCGTATTCAAAGTCAACGTCACCGTCAAAGTCGATATCCAATTGCTGTTTAGGAACGTAGTTGACAAATGGTTGATCGTATATAATTTTCTCCCTAGTGAGAGGATCGATGAAGGGATGGATCAAATTAAGGAAAGTACGTCCCAACCAAGGGATATTTACAAGCAATGCACGTCCCAATCTCTCTGGGTAGTGAGTCTGCAAAATGTGCAAGACTTGTCTACCAACGCCGATTGGTGGAATCTTCCCACCTTGAGTGCCAACAGGGCTTGCCTTGAAGTCAATGAGCAAAGTGAGTGAATCCTGGCCGACGGGCATATAATCGATGACTTTCTCCAACATCAATACCAAATGGTCAACCTGGGTCTGGGTAGGCTTGGTATTCTGGCGGCCCGGTTTCAAGTAAAGACATGGTCTTCCGTCAACATCGAAACCCAAAATGACTTCCTTTCCGGTTTCGTTCTCAGCTTTAGTGGTTTCGCCATTGACTTTATTTTCCATATCCCTTTGCTTCGAAATGCCAAACTCTCTACGCCAGCTAAGAGAGAGTAGTATTCTGTCTATGGCGGCCTTGGTGTCCCACTTTGTAGCGCGTAAGTACCTGAAAAAGCATTCTCTCAGGAGCCATGCCTTCTCGTCCGTGGTCAACGGAGCAGTCTTGGTAGTGTCCTTGAGCTTGTGTGCTTCCTCTGTGTTGGCAACCAAGAGCAGTGGGTCTTGGAAGAACGCCAAAACAGCCTCGTGTTGTGCAAGGTGGGTCTCCGACTCTTTGACGGGTTCGGGGATGATCGAGTCCAGCGAAGGATGAGCAAACGGCACGTACACGGGCACGCGTTTCACGTCAAGAGACTCGTCCGGCTTCTCGGCCAAAACCTCCTTGCTGTCTGCCTTGTTCTTGAATAACATCATTTTGGCTCTTGCAAAACAAAGTGGCCAATAAATACGATTTGCCTCAGTATATGGACACTCGGGATTACCTCCATATGTGGGCGGAATTTGTGTAGCAAAGCCCTAGCAGAGAATTAACACGACCGGTGTCTACGGAGCCGGAATGAATTATTCAGCATTCCGGCCTTTTATAGAGGCCAGCTTAAAAATTCACCAACAGACTTTTGATGACCATATCTGATCAGCAGTGACCAGCTGAGACCAAAGGGACGAAGCTCGGTTGGTGCGTGCTGTCTTCTCGAGGGTCGCGTTCGTGTGCTCCAGATGCGTGTTGCGTTCTTGAGAATTTCAGCTGTGCTTGGATATGCGATGCTATGCTCTTCACAGAGAGCACACTCCGGCTACATTTTGGCACAGAAATCGCAAACAAGCTCTTCTCGGCATGTTTGCATGTATGTCTCTGTCGTCAGTCTGTATCACTGCTGTTACTTGGTGTTGGAGGATACTGTAGTTACTCGAAAGTATAACCTTATTACTAGCTTTACATGCAGGCCTGTATCAGGCCTTGAATCATCCTAATGCCAGGTAGCCGGAAACGAGACCAGCTTTGGTTGAGCACTCTATGTACCACGTCCATATGGCGTATCTGGTGTGCAACGGCGTCAATTATGCTCCTGTAAGAAAAAGTATGGCTGTTCTTCTTATAATGGCATTGCATTCCTTTTCGTCTATGCCCAATTATTGGGTGCAAATTCTCAAAGATATCTCTACATCCACATCAAAAAGGACAGTTTCTTCAGGATTGAGTTGTTTCTGAATAATATGGCCATAGTCAATGCAATCAAAGGAACATAGAGCGGAAAAGAGCTCGAGAAGCTCCTCTTGCTTCTTGCGAAATGTCAATCCAATATCACTGAAACTCACCTGCCAAGATAGCTCTGCATATTTATTGCAAATCATTCGGTGTTTGGCAGATGGTGGAAGCTCTGCAGTTCAACATTCAAGACTCACTACTCACAATTCATTCGTTTTGACAACTTTACAGCTAACCTTCTGTTCCTGCCTTGTGGATCACTTCGTGATGATTCGCGAAAGGACTATTTTTTATCCAAGTAGCCATCTCTCTCAAAAGAGCTTCTTTCTGCCAGTACCATCCAGTACCCAGATCAATCTTCAAGTGGCCGTAGATTCTAGGCAAACACGCTGCTCTGAGCTTACTATGCAAGTTTCAAGCAACCACCTCTACCAATAACTGAGATATTCTCGAGTTCATCCTGTTCTTGTACTTTTGCTGACATAATCAAGACCCCCATCAAAAAGATAACCATCAAAAGTACATTGAAACCTCCCAGCAACCAATATCAGTAATACACATGAACGAAAGAAAAGTGCCCCTGCTCAAGAAGCTAGCTTCGCAGAAGATAGCCCAAAATGCACATCAACTTACCAACTTCGACTTCGGCCTAGTGCCATTGCACTTGGTGCTCCCTACCCTTGCTCGAATGAATGCAAAACAGCTCTCACAGGTGGAAGAAACGAACCCTGGATTCACTCCAGATTCAGATAAACTATGGCGAACCTTGCTCGAAAAGGACTTTCCCCAAAGACCGTCAAAACCTCCGAAAACATTCACTCTGATGCCATACAAGACCTTACACAGGCAATATACAGAGGATCGTGATCTGCTACGGGAAGATTCCACCCAAAAGTTACGAAAGAGAATCGAAAAGATACAGCAGAGGAGACTGGCTAACCAGATAGTGCAGGTAGAAGAAATGCTAAGAGATCCAACCGTTAAACCTAGTTACTCGGGATATAGTGGTGCTGGCCGCGGCTTGCCCAGGGTAGCTCGCGGGAAACCAACGACAATATTAGAGAAGGTACGAAAGGATTTAGACAATAGAAAGACCATGTTTCCTCTGCGAATGAGGCAATATGAAAGCATGAGAGGTGTACCTAAGGTCACATTTACTGGGGTCAAATCCAAAAAGCATGCTCTGCCTGAGAAGGTTACAGAAAGAACACCTGCGCTACGGTCTACAACTCCTCCCAAAGCACAGCCTGAGTATTCACGCTACTACAGTTCTTTGGTTCTGGCTGCTAGAAGAGAAGAGGATGCCAGCGTAATCAAGAAAAGAAGATCTCAAAATGGCTTGTTTGTTGCAAATTACCCTGATGCGAATGGCACTACAAGTTTGAAAGACACGACTAGCACTGATATTAAGAATGAACAAACCGTTCAAGGTCATTTGCAAAATCTTCCAACCTCACCCTCAACTACAGCCATGAAGATCGAAGTATTAAATTCCCTGACTAACAGGCTGGTCCCGAATCCCAAAACTGCCACCAAAGAACTGGATAGCAAACTTACTCCAGCCCTCCCACTTGAAAGCACTGCTTCTCAGAGCTCTCCTATATACTACCCTGGTGGAGTTCCTCTTGCTCCTGAGTTGCGCAAGAAATTGCAGGCTTCAATGTTCCTCAAGAGAAAACCACCACCGCCATTAAAAAGGAAGCGTCTGCAACCAGTCGAACCAGAAGCTGCACCTTCTAAAATAAAGAGGATCAAAAGCTCTGTCTTCAGTTAAGAGCTGGTAAAAGAGTTTGAATGGACTAAAAGTAGCTCATATTAGGGAAAATGCATATATAGTTTAGATTTCTCTAAACAAGAAAGTCCTGAACAGAATATCAGTTTCATTGTAGCTATTCTACGAAGTGCAAGTACAGATATTTCGAATTCGAACGCGTTGCTTTTCATTAGATTGGTCTTTTGTATTCTATATGCTCTGAGACCCCTTTGGAAGTACATCCACACTCTTTAAGTGCCTATTTCCTCATTTTCTTCAATAACCTTCCCGATGAACTGTCATTCAACCTCTTCTTGTATAATTTTGTTTCTACTCCTTGCACGTCATTGTTAATTAAGACTTCGTCATCAGCATTGCCTATGACTATAGTCTGCTTGAACAGTTTAGCTCTTAATCTACCGCTTATCAACGCCCTCTCTGGATTTATTGTCATACATGCCTTCGAGCGATGCAAATCCAAGCCCAAGGATATAAGGAATGTCAATATGTCACTGGGAGCTCTAGTTTGCACAGGGTCTAATGCACCGCTGGACACCACTATCCCTTTTGACCTGGACGTTCTGATTAACAGAAGCACATTATTAATGAAGAACTTCTTGAATAGGTTGGCGTTCACGCCGGATGAGCTACCAAAGCTGTTAATCAAATGAGCGTACAGCACTTCAAACTTGATTCCCTTGTCTATTGCGCTTCCAATAGTCTTATGCTTAAGAAAGAAGGGTAACTTGTTGGTGAAATTGAAAGAAATTAGGTCTATGTCCAAGTTTGTTATCGATAATTGTAAGGCTTTCTCATTAAGTGGTTGCACTGCAAGGATGTCAAAATGCTGTTGTAATTTGAGTAAGCTTTGACTCTTCGAAGGGTCATTTACTGCGATGGTGATTCTGGAGAATAGCTTTAAATCCGGAAACCTTCCAGTGCAAAGCTCTTTCGTAAGAGCAGCCATCGGGATGGGATTGAGCTGTTCTTTTGGGATTTTTACCAGCTCTGTGATCAGGAAGTTGATTGCAATGTACCTATACCCCAAGTTATATAATGTTACAATTACATTTTTGAGGTTGAGGATTTGCGTAGATGTTGGTTTGGTTGTGTAGTCACTTGACGGCCAAGGAACGTTCAAGTCGTACATAGTGCCAATGTAGGAGCTCAATTCTATGCAAATAGTGATTCAAGCTGAGTTTTTCATATCTTGAAGATGAGCCGCTCCAAAGATGCGAAGGTCATGTGATCTGAGTACTTGTAAGCATACTTGTAGACTCCAACAATGAACTCAAGAGGTGAACCAATAGGGGTGATTGTTGAACCTGTGCACTCTAAGGAGTTCCTTGCTTTCATAGCAGCATCCACGTTGCCAAGGTGACATGAAAACTAGCTCCTTAATTAAGCAGGACTCTTTAAGTTATGTGAATTGGAGCACTCAGCCCAAAAGCACATTAAAGAGAGTAGCCTGTGTTGCACAGTTTCAGAGTTTTAAGAGTATCTGCTGAATTTCTGATTCTCCAAATCCTAAAGTAATCAATATAATTGCTGTAACCCAGCCTGGCAGTCAGTTTCGTAAGTAATGAGTTTCCTACATAAGAAAGCCCTCAAAGAACCAAGTTGCGAAAGTTTCACAGATCTTGTTAAGCTCTAAGCTCGGTTTTAATGAGAAAGGTTCCTTTGCTCTAGTTGGTTCTGGTGTAATTGATAAACCCCGTCAGTAACCTAGATGATTATTCTGTTTGTTCTGAGAGGAAGAGATTTGTATTTTGTTTGTACAAATATTTAGGCAACTGGAAGTAGATGATCAACTTAAAGAAAGAAGAGGATAAGTGAAATAATGGGATCTTACTCCAATATTTACACACTTTCTTGAAGGGTACTTCCTTAAGTCCCTGTGCTAACTTCAAGGAAGTTCATTTGACTCTACGCTTTTGTTGACGAGCTTGTTTCCATAAGCTCATAATGTACGATGTTTCAGTCCAATTCCATTTTCTGTTTCACTTTTGTCGAGGAGCTTATTTCCATAAGCAATAATGTTTTATAAGTAGTAAACTTACCCAACACATCTCTTAACAGTTGAAGTGTTGGTGTAAGTTCATTCCCGTTAACAGTGTGTTGTCGTTAACGTGTTGAATGATTTATCAAATATCTTAGGAATCTAACAGATTTACTCAGATTTGCAGCTAGAAGTTCCACCCATTTATAGAATGTAGGTGGCATAGTAAATTCATTAATGGCAACCCATGTGAGAAACAGACTTGTTAGTCGATATTAGGATGCAAAAACACAAACACAGTGCACTGCTGCTAATTGCAAGCACCCACCCCAAGCACGTTGAGCAGCATGTGCAAGCAAGACCAGGCTATGAGCTTTGGAAGCTGAAAGAAGAAAGCTTGGAGTTTCACCTGGACGTTGTCATTCTAAAAGACCCTCCAAAATGGCCTTACTAATTCCACACAGTTTCGCCACCCATTAGCCACTCCAAAAAATGATTATATAAAAGCGAGGTTTATCTCGAAAAGCAAAACCGTAATCAGTAACGAATTATGAGCATGTCTTTATTTGTTAAGAAACCGCTGGAACAGGACTTGTTGAACATAGGAAAACACTGCGATGTGTGCAGCCAACTAGATTTCCTTCCCTTTACCTGTGAGGACTGTTCGCAGGTGCTCTGCTCCACGCACAGAACACACAAATGTACTGCCAAGAAGGAGTTCGTTCGTCCTAACATTAACACATCCAACTTGCCAACAGCCAACTCCCTATTTCCAGACAGAGCAAAGGATAGACTAAAGGTTGATGCTCAGATAAACCGTGCTGCTCCTCCTGCGACTATAGGGGAGCGTGCTGCTTCTGCCGTAACTGGTCTTTCGTCCAACAAGGCGTTGGACAAGCTCAACGCATTCCTCAAGGTCAAAGTCCACGAGAACTCAACTTTGGCCAAGTTGCTCAATATAGGCAAGACAAACGTCTCGTCAAAGCCGATCAAGGTCAGTAAGACCAGCGAAATCCTCAAATTAAAGAAAGAGGCTAAAGGTGACTCCAAAGTCTTGCCCGCCGATAGACTTTACCTATGGTGTGTTCATATAGACACTAAAGAGTCCCCAAGGCAAGCGGTCTTTGTATCTCAGAAATGGGTGGTTGGAAGAGCCCTAGATTCGATTGCAGACACTTTGAAGATCCAAAATGTTAATAATACAGTACAATCGCAAGAGGAGAAACTACACGTTTTCAAGGTTGAGGACAAGGTTAATTTACTCAGCAACAGCACTAAGTGCTCCACCTTGAAGAATAATGATTTGATTTATTTGGTAAAGGGTACATCTGTTTAGTTTAATAGACTCTAGAGCATAATGAAAGCACATATGATAAAAACCACGTACACGTAAGTTAGTGGGGCGTTGACTAGTTTCTTGACCTCACCGACACTCCAACAGTTGGACAGTGTAGTCAGCAGTGGTTTTGCGCGTGGCAAGAGAACTGGACTGAGTTCAACATTGTTAGCAGAATCGCCTAGCGTGACCGGTAGTTAGTTTTCTTTGTTATAACGCAGAGCTTCTTGTTGCTCGCAATTGTCATGCCAGAGCCGTTAATGCCGAATCTGCTATCGCGTGGAATTGCATGGTCATTTGCAAGTAAGGCTTTGTTTGTGTGTGCTAACCTCGAGTGTACACCATTGGTGCAAGATTATGAATGTTATTTACACCAGTTACTCGGTCCGTAGTTTGAATCTTATGCTGGATCGTCCATATCTAATCTAGAAGATCTTTGATTAACGCTTCGATTTTAGGCACAAAAACAAAAGTCATAAACTTTGCAGCCATTTATAATATTTGATCCTTTGGAATCTTCACTAATGAAGACCAAATGAAGACCTACTGCTGTATTCGACAGTGGATCGATTTCTCACCTGTACCTCTTCAAAAGTGAATAGACTCAGCCTTTTCCAGTCAAAATCTGAGTGAGCGAAAGGAGGCAACGAACCTCTAGCAGGTAAATTGAGAAAAGTCTCTGAAGGTCTCTAAAAGACTACAAGGGACTGAAAATTTGCATTTGCATCCTTCAGTCTTCCCAATACCCTCTCCGAGTAGGAAACAGGCTGTGTCTGGGAGGTACTTTTGTTCAACTATCTAGAACAGCACAAAGTTAAAGAACCACAACTCCAGACGCCTTCAAAATACAGCAGGTCTCCTACAAAACTTATAGTAAATGTCTAAGCACTACATCTAGCTCAGAATAGTAGGACTCAGAAGCAGTATTCAAGGCTAAACAACCCATATCCACATGGTCGATCTGGATACTCCAGGTTTGGGTCCCTGGGACCTTGGCAGTTTTATTCGTAAAACTTTCGCGTCAAAACACGACCTAGCGGAAGCCTCGTTAGCTTGGAAGCTTAGTCTCAATCGCTGAAAACTATACACACAGAATCCTACACACCTCATGCTATTCAGTTCCGTGTCAAACATGTTCTCTAGGTTGCCCTTCAAACTGAGTCAACGGATTCTTTTCGTTTTGGTTGGAGTGTTGAACGTGGTCTTCATTCTATTCGCGTTGATCTACTTGGAGAAGATCTCGTTTAACTTGGATCTACCATCTTTCATTGGCAAATCTGAAGCTTCAGGCTCGAACCTGGAGCTACAAGCTTTGGACCTGAACCTGGACTTGCAAGCTGATGGCTATATAATAGAGCCTCAGAACGTTAAGTTCCAGTTCATCAATCCAAAGGGGAAGGAAGGAAACAAAGATGAAATACTTGCTATCAACAGACAAACCTTTGAGAATGTGATGTCTGAAAAGATATCTCAGCCCAAAGGTGTTGATTTGATTGGACCTCCAGAGGACCTTGCTCTGTATGTGCATGCCAATGCCACCATAATTGCGTTGGCTAGGAATTCTGAAGCTGGAGATATTGCATCGACGATTCGAAAATTCGAAGTTTCATTCAATTCAAAGTTCCAATATCCATACACCTTCCTAAATGATGAGCCCTTCACCGACAGGTTTAAAGACAGAATGAGAAAATTATCATCAGCACCCATGGAATTCGTTCTCATTCCACCCGAACTTTGGAACCAACCAGACAACATTGACAAGGCCCTTGAAGAAAAGAATATGAACAAATTGGCTGATGAAAACGTTTCCTATGCCAAAATGCTTTCGTACCACAATATGTGTCGCTTCTATCTGGGAAATTTCTATAATGTCCCCGAATTGCAAAAGTATAGGTACTATTGGCGTATTGAGCCAAAAGTCAATTTCTTCACTGACTTGAAATACGATGTTTTCAAGTACATGGAAATGGCTGGAAAGAAATATGGCTTCACTATCAACTTGTATGATATTGAACAAACAGTGGAAACTTTATGGCCTGAGACGTTAAAGTTCCTCAATACAGGAGATAACTACAAATATATCAATAAGGATGGGGCGTTCCAGTGGCTTTTAGACGATTTACAGAACCCTCAAAAAAGCAAAGTCGCAAATGGTTACTCTACCTGTCACTTCTGGTCCAATTTCGAGATCGCAGATATGGACTTTTATAGAAACTCGGGATACAACGAATGGTTTAAGCATTTGGAGCTGACTGGAAAGTTTTATTATGAGAGATGGGGAGATGCGCCTGTGCACTCAATGGGAGTAGCCCTTTTTGCATCGAAGAACGATGCTCACTGGTTCAGAGACATTGGATATTACCACGATCCGTACCAGAATTGTCCAAACCTGGACGACACTCATACGTGCAAAGCTGGTGAATTCCTGAGATGGGAGCACCTTCAAGACCAGAATTGCATGGCAAATTGGATTGATTATTCGATGGACAAGCATGACTACTAGCTCATTATTATAGTCAAATCTGGTCCGCCATGACACTCCTGGCCTTGCACAATTAAAGTAATTGAATACCTTTTGTATATAAATTAAAAGAGCAATTACAATTGTTATGAAACACAATTTAATGAGAGAGTGCTTAATGTATGACTTTTCTTCGTAGATAACAGTACTGTGGCTGCGATTGGTGAATATGGGCGGCTCAATCTGTAAAATATTGGCTTTATCGTAGGGCAACTCCATCGTAACATTTCCTTACTACTTCATTGAAATTTCTACAATTACGAACTCATTATACGCCATCTCTCAATTCAGTGATGTGTTCTTTCCTCTTGGTGCGTGCTCGGGAGGAGATAATGTGCATGCTCCTTGGATATTGAATAATAATATTGAAACAGTAACAGAAACAGATATCCATTGTAACTCAATGAACCTGTAAAACTGTTATAATTACAAATGGGTGATCGTGTTTTTAAGGAAAGCAGCATTCTACTACACATCTTCACATTTTTAGAGCCGTATCGAATGCATACCCCATATTTCAAATTGCTGCTGGATCTGTTGCAATCATTTTGGCTATGAACCTGAAAATTAAATTCACGAACAACAATATTAGCCTGATGACTGTAAGAGTGAGTATGAAAACTTTAAGTCAATATTAATTATTATGCCTAGTCTAGCTTGCTCGTGTTGAGTACTTAGCTTTCTGTATATCTGAATGGCTCTTTCATAGGTTTGGCTGAGAGAAGCACTCTTTTGATGCTGCAGAAGTCGCACCATTCAATTCGAGACCGAAATTTCACTCAAAAACATCGTGCTAATAAGAGAGACCAAAACGATGCTAAGGCTCTCCTTAAGACGATTGTCTACCTCGCCTCCACCCTTGGAGCAGATTGCGCAGAAGTATTCCTTTCCAAATGCTACTGGAACAATAGAGCTGCTTCTGCTGAAGATAAAGAACTCCTCGAGCGCACAAGTCCTGGTGCTACACGGTCATATACATAGAAAGCCAAAGGTTATGTCCACCTTGGCCTTTGCTGAGTTGAGAGATAGAAATGGAGATCTAATTCAGCTTACGTTGAGTCCTGGTGTAACCCCAATAGATAACATTGAAGCCCTCAAAAGAACTCAGACTGAAAGTTCAGTTTGCGTCTCTGGTTACCTACAAGTCAAACTGCAGAAGGCAGACAACAATGCACTTAAGAGTGAGACTCAATCAAAGTTGAAGGAAGAGTTTGAATTCATTGTGCAAGACTTTCAGTTACTTAACAATTCCAACTTGGATGCAGCACGCTTGGATAAACTTAAGCATTCAGCTCCGATGGACTTACCTGCTCAATTCAGATACCTACAATTGCGTACAAAGAGGTTGCAAGAGAACTTGAGGGCAAGAAATAGAATAGCACATTCCATCCGTCAAGTATTTCAAGATCATGAGTTTACCGAGATAGAGACCCCGTTGCTCTTCAAGTCAACGCCGGAAGGCGCAAGAGAATTTTTGGTTCCAACTAGGGCAAAGGACAGGTTTTACGCTTTACCACAGCTGCCCCAACAATACAAGCAAATGTTAATGAGTTCGGGATTCACAAAATACTTTCAATTTGCAAAATGTTTCCGTGACGAGGATTTGAGAAGTGATAGACAACCCGAGTTTACTCAAGTCGACTTGGAGATGTCATTTGTAAACAGTACAGACCAGGTATGTAAGGTTGTCGAAGACGTTGTAAGGGGAGTATGGGATTCAATGAAGAAACCTTTATACTTTGTGAACGAGAATGATCATTTGGAGGCCCTTGACTCAAAAAATGCCGACGAAAACTTGCTGTTTACTAAATTGAAGTATATCGATGCCTTGTCCAATTATGGAATCGATAAACCTGATTTGCGTTCGAATTTAAAATTTGTCGACTTATCTGAACACTTCATCTCAAAGAACTCTAAGTTCCCTGTTGTGGAAGTATGCATCTTGAAACAAGCATTCGATCCGGAAAAGAAGTTCAAGTTACCTAAAGCTTTAACAGAAGGGTACTCCAAACGAAAGCCGTTTATCATAAAAATATCTAATGAATTTGAGGCGAAGAATTGGTTTGAGCAGTGTGTTGAGAAGCATTTTATCAACAAAAGGGATCAATTCGATTATAATGCATTGCAGGAAAATCTCAATCTAAAGCCAGGTGACATTATAGCGATCTCTGATAGAGCACTGTTACCTTATGAAAACCCAACTCCATTGGGCAAATTCAGGCAGTTGTCCATAGCGGAGTTTCCAAACAAATGGAATCGTCCTATGAAGGGCAAATCATCCTATAACGCCGAAGATGTATTTGTTGCTTCTTGGGTCACTGAGTTTCCACTCTTTAATCCAGTGGAGATCACAGAAAACCAATCTCATGGCTCCGGAGAATATCCAATATATGAGCTCTCCAAATTTGAATCTACACACCATCCGTTCACAATGCCTAATTTGAAAGACTACCAATTCTTGTCGACTGAGCCACTAAAGGTTAGAGGTCAGCATTATGACCTAGTTATAAATGGAAACGAAATTGGAGGAGGTTCTCGCAGAATTCACGACTCTCTTTTGCAAGAATACATATTTAAAGAAGTCTTGCAGATTGGCAATTACCAGGACTTGTTTGGGCATTTACTCAAGGCGTTATCAATGGGATGCCCGCCTCATGCCGGATTAGCTTTGGGTTTCGATAGATTGTGTGCCATTATAGTTGGTTCATCAAGCATTAGAGATGTTATAGCGTTCCCCAAGAATCAATCAGGGATCGATCCTGTAGTGGACTCGCCGTCTCTGGTTAAGCAAGACACTTTGAGTGAATATTTCATTGAAGTGAGCAGCAAGCAATAAAGCATGCCCCCGAAAGAGTTCAAACCTAGAAACTTCAAATGCCTAGAAGAGAAGCTATAAACTTCTACAAATCTTGTCTATATTAAATTAAATTTCATGTACATAATTGGCGACTTTGGAGAAAACTTAAACAAGTATCAACGTCTGCCTCTCAGTCTTTTTCTTTCTTCTTTCTCAGCATCTTCCTCAGCTTTACGCTTCTTCTCGTCTTCCTTTTCCCTGACTTCTGCCAACTGTGCCATCTTCAAATCAATAGGTCTCTTGGCTCTTTCTTCTCCTTCAACCAGCTCTCCAACAAATTCTTCTTCTTGCACTTTAACAAGTGCCTTCCAATCGAACTTCTTTCTAATGAACAAGTCCATCGACCAATTTTTCCACACTAATTTTCCGTAGGTACTTTCTTTAACCTTGGAGGATTCCTTAACCAACTCGGTTGCAGTTTTGTCTTTGTATTGAGGCAAAAATACGGTGAAAGACCACAACTTGTCTACTATATGAGAACCAGTTGAGTTACACGACAACTGCATGATATTTCCCTGGAACAAGTTGAGGAAACGCTTTCTGACAATACTGATTGCCTTGGATTCTGGGTTGGTGACTACCATTGCATTTTCAATGACGTGCGAGAATACTCCGTGCAAGCACATTTGTATGAACCTTTCTTGTGGTAATGACAATATATTGAGCCACACACAAACGACAAAGGCAGGATCGTACTCCATCAATTTCTCCAAAAAGAGAGACCTTTTTCTTTCTATAGCAGTTGGCCAGTCATCTCTTGTGTTCCCTAAGGTGGAAGTACGCAACTGCAAAACATTTTCGAACAAGTCGGTAGATGGCTCATAGTTAATAAATCTAAGCCTGAAAACTTGTTCGTATTGGAATTTTGGATCGAACTTGGCAAACAACTGCTTTATAATTTCGTCTCTCTGGTAATTGAATCTGGATTTCGAAGCATCTATCAATTTTACACACAAGTCTAAGTTTTCGTTGTTTTCCATTGATACCAACAGTGGCAATTCAGGAACAATCTCATCTATGATAAACTCAACCTCCTTTGGCTTTAACTTGAAAAGAAGTGCTTGTATGATATAAACACCAGTGGTAGCTCTTCTCACCAACTTGACGATTCTGTGTTTCATGTATAACTCATACAATCTCTCGATGTATCTTAATCTAACACCATCATTTTTGATCAGAGCTTCCAAGAAGTGAGATCCAACCGCATCCGATAACAAGTGCTCAACAAACGCCTCTTCCTTAGGATCAGCTGGTGCATCATGTTTCAAAAATATTACGTGCCAAATGGCTCTTTCTTTATCCACAATCCCTTCTACCTGAAGTAATAATTGAACCACAGGGGAAGCAATTTTATCTATCGCAAAGGATCTCAACTGCTCAGTTGTGAGATTACGCAGAGCATAATGACACACATCTTTTAATTCGCCTTTGAAACTTGGAGGTACCTCGAAAGACTTATTGAAGTCATCATTGTCCTTTATCTCGATCATTTTTCTAGCAATCTTCGACTTCTTGGATCTCAACACCGAGTTACTCTTAGTTGTAGAGGGGAGATCCCTACCAGAAAGAATTAATAGGATCAACCTAAGAACATGCGAAGAGTACTGGTGATTTATCATCGCTTTGATATGGGTTTTGTATTCGGAGAGCATCTTAACAAAAAGTGCTTCCATTGTCACGTCATCTTCCTCGTCTTCATCTTCGACTGTTTCTTCAACATTCTCGTCCAATGGTGCCTTGTCGCCTCTTAATTCTTTCTCTATCAAAGCTGCTGATCTAACAAGCAAGGTCTCCAAAACATGAGATGCGTATTTATGGTGTGCCAACGAAACAAAGTGGGTGCCAAACAGTTTAAAGATGCGCTTCAATTGGGCGTCGCTGGAGAACAATACTAATCTCTCCATCAACTTGGAGCAAATCTGATTAGTGACCAACTTCAACTCCTTTCCCTTAGCTTCTTCCAAAACTGATCTAATGAAACCTTCACGATCCTCTGGACTTTCAAAGGCATCAATGTTCAAGGTTTTCTCCGCTTGCTTAAAGTAGTCCAACTCAGTGGAATCAACCAAACCAAAGAAAGGTGTCTTTATCTCTTCTGTGGATTGGTTGACCTGCGATGCGTGGTTCTCCAGCAGACCATTGTCAATGTAAAACGCTGGTTCTTCTTCAGATTTCGTCTTCTTTTCAGATCTTCTTCCTCTGACTTTAGTTTTCTCTACCATTTCGCTATTATTATATTTGAAAGTAGAAGTGACGACTTTAGTTTGATAATGAGTTGTTTAAGTAGATTTGAAAAATCGAAGCTCATCTGAAAAGTTATACAAAGTGCAAAAAAAATAATAATGTGATGAGGCTCATAACCTGTGATAGTTCAAAACTACAGAATACCTACTCACTTTGGTCGGTGAAGTGCAATAGCGTAGTCAACAGAGTAGTCTCAATATCTACAAAAAGTTCTACGCCAGGATTGAAGAATGGCAAACAGTATTTAGGGTCGATTACAATGTTAGATAGTTTGAAGTCCATGTTTTCTTATTCAAACAGCCGTTTTCGACCAAACAATAGACAATACCTGTATATTTTAATGAAAGAAGATATACGTGAAGACTATAAATTAGATAGATAAATTAAAATAGAAAAAGGCCAAAGATAGTATAGGCAGACCGAATGTAGTAACAATGTATTCTCATGCTTCGAAGGCGAACCTCCTGGATATCAAGCATCTAAGACATTGGTTCGAAAAATCTGAAGTGGATCCAGTCCCAGCTCTTGGCTTCGGCACTTCTCTTCGACATTGGCTCAAAGAATCTGAAGTGGATCCAGTCCCAGCTTTTGGCTTCTGCATCGGCCTCAGCACTTCTCTTGGACATTGGCTCGAAGAATCTGAAATGGATCCAGTCCCAGCTTTTGGCTTCAGCACTTCTCTTAGACATTGGTTCAAAGAATCTGAAGTGGATCCAATCCCAACTCTTAGCCTCAGCATCAGCTTCTCTCTTTTCAACAGTAGAGTTTTGCTCGTACGCAACGTCTGCTTCGGTAGTGTTGATCAAAAGTACAACCTTAGTGCCGTTGACTTCAACAACAAATGGCACAATATCATCAGGAATTGGGAAACTGTTAAGAATAGCACTAGCTGGGAGAGACAAGAAGCCATCATCTTCTCTCGAGGTGAGAGCAGCAGAGACTTCGTTTGCAGCAAGTCCTTCAATTGGTGCTGCAGAGGCATAGCCAGAGACTAATGCAATTAAAGCGACAGTGGAGAATTTCATTTTTGTAAGGGCGGATAGTTTGTTTGTTGGTGTGTAATAGTAAAAACAAATGTGGTAGATAAAGAGGAACAAGTGGCTTATTTATATTGGTAGCTTTTCCAAAGAATCACAGATAGTATATGTTATCTATGGAAGAAGTGGACTAAATTGCACAAGTAGACTAATCGAATTGAAATGAGTGGCTGCGAATTTTTTTTGGTTGCATAATTCCCTTTGCAGGCCTAATTCAGCATTTTTTGAGATGGATTTTAACACACCCATAACCATGTCACATTAAGATCGGAACGAAATGAGACTTCTCGTACGCCAGTGCATTGTCTCTGAAACATTAACTGAATTTCCAAGCCCTTTGGTGCAGCATCGCGGAGGCAGCTGCGTCCTTCAGGTGTGTAACGCGGCCACAAATGCTGGTAATATAAGAACTCACACACTATAGGTATCAATGGTTCCTTTGGAAGCCAAATTGGGAAAGTTGTCTAAACGCTTTCCAACAGCTAAGACCACATGTCTATTCATGCGATGAATATAATGCATTTCTGCAGCAATAAAATGTGTGAAAAGCGACCTTCTTGAGCCTGTAACTGGACTACTACGGAAGTGAATCAATTCAACAACAAATATTTGCCTGCAAGTATACCTCTTCGTGTTTAAACCTGAAGCATTTTCCGATGATCAATATCACATATTGCCATCAGCTATCACAAAATCTACCCAATAGTCCATTCCATTTGGCTGTTTCATTGCCACTTCGGAGTCAAGTTTGAAATGAGTTAAGCATCAGAATTTCGCTAGTAAAGTATTCAACATCTGTCCAAAATTTATGGCGTGGGAGTCAAGGGAGAGATCTTATCGTTTGTACGCATTTCCAATGTACTTTCCTCTAGGAAGCAAAAGAATAGATTGCACTAAGAGAATCTCGAGGATGGCCTCCGACTGCATGACTCGCTCTCGCTCTAAGTAGCTTAACTACTGTTGATGGGAGGGGAAACTAAGCTTTCTACTATATATGGCCGCCATCGAGAGTTGAGCTCTTAAACAGAGTGTATAGGAAGGAGTGTACAGTAATTGTCATCAAGATCATTCGACTTCAAAGCTAAGACAACGAAGTAGGGAATACTCTAATAAAGAGGCCTACAATTGCTTCAATCAGGGTTGAATCAATATTGATAAAGTATGTTTCGTCAATCTGCCCTGTTTTTAAGTCTATTCTCCGAAGGAATTGAAACGAATGGTAGCCATCCTATTCAGACTGTGCCCTTAGGGGAGAATATCCAGGGGGGGTGTGCCACAGTGACAGAGATAATTCGCTGGTTTGATTGATATCTTCTCCCTTCTGCTCATTTACACAATCTCGAGACCCATGGTAAAGAGACTAACACGCTTTGACTGGTTTACATATTCCCAGCACTTCGTGAATTTTGGGCCAACCTTATTCGGTTCATTTATAACCTCAAGCATACTATCAGAGCTTCGTTCCTCATGGCCCAATGGTTAAGGCGTCTGGCTACGATGAGTACTCACTTCTGTTACCAGAAGATTCCAGGTTCGAATCCTGGTGGGGAAGCTTCTCTTTTTTTGCCCATGCTCGCTTCTTCAAACATGGGGAAGAAACTTTGTAAAATGTTCGTATAACGAGAGTTCTAGCTTGGCATTGTGCAAATGCACGACAGACAAGAGGCGTCACTCCAATACAAAGGCCACGAGAGCAAGACATATAAACTCAATTTCAACTTCCAACCCTTTTCAAAACATAAGAAGCAAGCAAAGGCAAATGAGTAAAATTTCTTTCAAACACCCTTATTGGACAGATTACTCCGACTATGGGTCCAAATACAAAACCAAGGACGAGAATTTCATTATCGAGATATGTGCGTCGATTCTCGGTAAACCCAATTGGCAAACTAAGTACAAGGACGAAGAGATTCTGAATAAATGGAGATCAGAGATCAGAGCTGGCTTAGTCGGGAAGACAAAGTATATTGATAAAATAATCGATTTTGTCTTCGAGGAATTGGCATGGACTGACCTGGTGGAAAGAGAGCACTGTGTTTCTATTCTGTTCGACAACATGGTCATCTATACTGACAAGTTGAAACTTGATGATATCAAACCAAAATTGCAAGAGCAATCCGTCGCTTTAACAAAGGAGTATGGGGCGGAATTGGATTATCATCCTGGGTCGAACAACACAGTTGTTGATTTGGTACACCCTTCATTGTTCCCATTGCAATACGATAGGACAGTGGTTGTGACTGATGGAGTCCCTGAAGTAGTACAGTACACTGACAAATTATCCAAAGTTAAGTCTCTGGTTCTGTTCGGAATCTCTAAAAGATATCAATGGTTGCCCAGCTTGTTTAGTTTGCAGAATGGTACTTACAAAATTGACTCGTATATTAACAATCTTGATCCTTTGAAACATCACCTGTTATACAGCAGCATTGAAAAATTCTTCAATACTGTCGTCCCTCAAGTGAACTATGTTTTGTCACGGTACGCCCTGAGCTGGTACACCAGAGTTCCCCCACCAGTTGAATGTACGTACGGATTTGAATATGGCGAGCTGCTGGGGAGCGAAAGTGGCGAAGACGACTATGACGCTCGCAAGCAGGAACGAGATGAGCTTAGAAGAAAATCTATTAAGCTTATTGTTCCTACATATTCCGATCCACCTATGGATAATATCATCAATTTGAAGGAGCAGTTCCCTGAATTGAAGGTCATCGTGAAGTTGGCTAATATCGAGTTGACTCCGGAAAATCCAGAATACAAAGGAGGTTCGTGGCATGTCGAAGGTGCCATCAACGAAGATATTGTATTGACTATATTGTACTACTACGACGTTGAGAACATTACTGAGTCGAAGATTTCCTTCAGGCAAGCTTTTGAATCGCCAGATTACGAACAGGATGACTCCGTTTACTTGGAGGAAGTCTACGACTTGAAGGACGAAGATCCTTTGATTAAACATTTAGGTGATATCACCTGCCAAGAAGACAGAGTCATTGTTTTCCCAAACTATTACCACCACCGCGTCAATCCATTTAGATTAAAGGATCCAAATAAACCGGGCCACAGAAAGATCTTGTGTCTCTTCTTGGTCGACCCTAATAACAAGTTTGTGGCGACCACCAAGGAAGTCCCACCACAACAAAAGAGCTGGTGGTCAAAACAAGACCTCATCCAGCACTTGTTGCCAGACGAAGAATTACGGAAGAAGGTGGTTGAATTGCACGAGTTACAAACTTTAGATGAGGCAAAGGCAGTTCGTGAAAAATTGATGGCAGAAAGAGTATCAGAGCTTGGAGAATTGGAGAATTCAGACTACCAGTTTTCATTGTGCGAGCATTGATACTTCCAAAGCGATTGAGGTGTAATATTGTTCCCGTTAATCGAGAATTGCACATGGCTTTAAGCGAATTGTATTAAGTTAGACACTGATAGGTATATCTTCAACATATGTGCACTTTCTTAAAGGGACATAAGCATGTCACATCTAGATCGATATAATTGGTGACTTTCCATTCAACTTATCCAAGTACCTTCCCTTTCTCAAAGGGTCAATCTGAATCAACACTTCTAAGTGTTTCTTGATTTCAGCGCTGATTTCATCCTCCCTTTCTTCTTGTTCTTTCAAAATCAAGCTCTTCAACAAGATGATAGTTTTCAAGCACCAGGAGTTGTCCAAATTATCAACATGTTCACTTCTCTCCAATTCGTTCAATTCTTGGATCAAGGCAAGTTGTTCTTCCAAGACACCTATGTATCTCTTTGTTTCTTTCAATTCAGTAGTGAATAATGGATCTGTAAGTAACCAAGACAAGTAAAGCCATACAGAAGTGTCATCTGTATCCATGTACATCCCAGTTTTGATCAATTCTAGTTCATGCACCAAGATGTGGAAGGTGTCCTGAAAAAGCGCATATACCAGAGGTTGGTAGTCCGCTGGAGATTTCAATTTCTTGTACAAAATGTCAATTTTAGGGATCAACTTGCTTCTATTGTGCCAGGCGGAGAAATTGGAGATATTGTTGTTTATCTTGACGGTGGTGTAGTTGAACTCATCGATTTGAATCTTTAACAAAGCAAGTGTTATTTGGTCTTCTTTATCTTCAGGGGATGCCTCAATCAAAGAATTAATGCTCTTGACTTTCTGCTGTTCAATGTTCTCAACCACAAACCTTCTGTACTGCCAGCCATGGAAGTTTCTACTATCCATTTCCAACAACTTTGAAATAGTTTTGAACTCATAGTTCCAGTCCACGAGGCCCAATGCCATTAACTCAAACAAACAGCACCTGCGATGACTCCAGATCCAGTAGCACTTCGGATATCTCTTCAACAAGACCATAATAAAGACCAAGTCCTTGTTCAAAAGCTCAGCATACTTTTCTGTGGAGACTATTTTACGTGAGAACAAATTCAGTAATATGTCTCGTCTGTAGTTCCAAATGGTATAAAACTCTGGATTTAGATCCAACAAAGTTTCCGTTTGAACTAACGCATCCAATGTGTAGATCTCTTCGTCTCTTAACTTCAAAACTTGTTGTGTCAATTCTCGATAGCGGTCAGTTTTAACTCTATCCCTTTCTAGCTTGAGTCTTTTAGCTTCTTCAGACAAGTGGGTTCTTTTCACTCCATGTAACTGCCAGGTTAGTCAATTGTTCTTCAGGACAAAAATGCAGATCATACGATCTCGTACATACCATTGTGGGCGTTGAATTTGAGTGTGCTGATAAAGAGGCTCTGGTATGGAATCATGTAAATCTTTTGGGATCCGCGCACCCTACAACGATCGCCACCATCAAAAAGTTCTCTCTGAGTCCTCAGTAACACTGAACTTCCGGAGTTTCAGGGAGTTAAATCGGAAGAGATTGCGGTATGAACTTTATGGAAAGAATCTACCGATCACCGGGCCTCCTTAACGGCGATGAGACTTCTAACAACTAGTCAACAAGTAGTGCTAGTCGATTCCTCTATATAACGCGGTCTTGAAACAAATTCGAAAAAATCAAATCATAGTGTCAACCTAGAATCTCTTCAACAGGTCTCTTTTCCACCATAACAAGCGCCTCCTTACCAATAAAACATAGCACATAGAAGACATGGCATCAAAGTTGGCCCTTAAAGGTTCTAGTAAAGTTGTCACCGATTACTTTGAATATGCCATACATAACATTCTTTTCCAGCGAGGAGTATACCCAGTTGAGGACTTCCAGACGGTTCGAAAATATGACTTGCCATTGTTGATGAACGTGGATGACGACGTAAAAGAGTACATTGCAAAAATCATGGCCCAATTGAAAAAATGGGTCTATGGTCGAAGAATCGTGAAGTTGGCGCTAGTGATTATAAGAAAGAGCGATTTCGAAGTCATAGAGAGGTGGGAATTTGACATAAACATCATAGCGCAACCAGAAGATGCAGAAACAGAATCAAATACAAAGGATTCCCATGGTATCGAAAATAGTCTCACCGATGGGCACAACATATCAAATGGAAGCACTACCAGAATCATAGCTGAAACTCCAATATCCTTGGTTACGCGAGAGACCACACAGCGAGAGATAAAAACTATCATGAGGCAGATAACTTCTCTGCTGTCGTACCTTCCGGTGTTAAAAGATGATGACTATACCTTCAATATAATGGTATACACTGACCCCAGCCATACATCTGCACAAAGTATACCGGTTGAGTGGTGCGACAGCGAAGATAAAGTGTTATTAGGAGAAAATGTTGAAAAGGTCAAGTTTACAACTTTCAACACGAACATACACCAAATTGGAACATTCGTTAGTTACAAGGTGGATAACTAGATTGAGGCTCAGCAAGGGATTATCTGGCCCTATCAGCTTACTTGCATAATGTACATATTTCATTAATAGAATTTGCACTAATCATTAAACTATGCTTGAGAATAACGTGTTTTTACATTCGCCTATAAATTATACACCCGGAGTTGGATTTGTCACCTCTGTGCCCAGTGGTCCTGCTTGAGGTGGCAATTGGCTAGTTGGTTTTCCCAGCAGTTCATCTTTTGAAATTTCCTTTAGCTCGTCCTCAAATCTCAGTCTCTTGTTGGCCATCATAAACCGCAGAGACCCCTTGGCTGCAAAATTGTAATCCCAAACACCCAAATAATCATCTCCTTCTAATTCCCTCTTGCGCACACTGGTTTCATTTATCTTGAGCAAATCGTTGAAGCGTGACTTCAAGTCCATAAACTTGAATATTTGCTCCTTACCTGTCTGTGTATCCACGGCAGGTACGTACTCCAGCAATATCGACGTATTCATTTTGTGGATGTAGAAGTCCAAAATGTAAAGGATAGCTTCATTCACAAGGGATTCACGACACCTGAAATCTTTGTAGCAGTCAATGGACTCTAGTATTCCTTCCAAGTTTGTATCTTTATTAATGTTATCTTCGTGTTTTAAAGCGATCTCCAATGGCTTCAAATTGAGTGTTACTATGATGATTGCAATTGCAATGCAGTGAGGAGGTACTATCAACACCAAAGGGGTTGAAATTATATCGTAGGCAATCAACCAATTGGTGAAGTTCAACTTATATCCTAAGTGCAATAATTTTGAAAACTTCGACACAAGGTGATCCACGGAAGGTAAGTTGAGAATGCTTCCATTGAGAAAGTCAAACTTGATGACTTGGAGTAATTTGAACTCAAGAGATAGAATCGCCTTTCGTTGTAACTCGATATTGGACTCTCCTGTGCTTGTCTTTATCTCTGGTATATCTCTTAGTTTATTGCTCACCATTTGCAAGTCCCTTAACTTCTTGATGCAATCTTCTTGTTTGCAAGCCAAGAATAAACAGGTGACACCAACGAGGAGCGGATCGCTTGCCTCGGTAGTTGGTTCCAGCAGTTCATACTCAAATTTATTAAACAAGTAGAATCTTTGGTAAAAGTTCATCGAAGTGTTTAGGACTCGGACAGGGAACTTCATGGCCTTGACAACTTGATACAAATGCTGCATCACATTGTGCTTGACTGTTCCGAACACAACTTTATCATGATCGCTTATTGTTTTCGAGTGCAAGTATGATATTTCAGTGGATGTGAAAAATGGTCTAGATACCTGAACCACAGATTGGACTGGTTGTTTTGCTCCTGAAGGTGGTTTTGAATCAGGTCTGTCGCTTGGTGAGTTGGCTGGTGAGGCTGTTTGCGTCATCGAAGCCATCATTACGTTGAAGGCAATGTATACATCGATTCTTGTGAGTAGCTTTTTTTGGGTTCTGATGCCACACACGTGACTGATTTTTCAGTGATGTTTAGTTAGATCAAAGCCGTGATTATATGGAGGTGTATGTGAAACGGACCAGCTGTGTTTCAAAGTCCATGCTCTCCGTACCATCTGAATATGCTCGATTGAAGATGGGGTGAGCTTTCTGAAAGGCTTTTACAATTTTCTTGGGTTCGTTCGTAGAAGTACTGCAGAATGAAGGTATAACCAAACTCATCATCATGACATTCTATTCTTCGATTTGAACATATCTCAATCTTATCTCAATCTTATCTCAATTCGCATCACCTCGTCTTGGTTATAGTTTGCAATTTGCAATATAAGATGACGGAGCTGGACTTGCAGACCATGTACTGCAACATCAAATAATGGAGAGATTTTCGGCCTGAGAAACGTCCAGGTCCAACTCTTGTTTCTCTCCGTCTCTGATTCATTAAAAATGTTTCGCATTGTTGCAGTAGCGATTGAATCATTGTCTCGATCTCTTGATTTGCTTCGAGCAGGTTCATGTGCACCGTAGAAATATGGGGAAACGGCTGCGAAAAACACGATCATTGAGATGTGAAATATGTGTCTATGGGGGTTGCAATTGCAAACTTCATGGCACAGTGTAATCTTCGTGGAGGTATCATTAAACGATTAGAAAGCGTCTTGTTGTACCACTCGAAGAATTGACCAATTTGTAGATATGTAGTTCCACTTTTCTGCAGCGTTGATGGGTGCAAGAAATAATAAACTTGCTAGACTTGGTTCGTTCGTTAGGTTAAGGTATTTTCTTGGGTTTGCTTCATCTTGTCACGTTAGACTACTGCATATGTTCCTCGTTCAGGTTCCTGTAGGAACCTATTTCAGAGTTATTTCGAACCATTGAGTTAGCAACATGCTGTGCAAGGCACGATGAGACTCAAACACACCATTGGACTCTCTGGAACGGCATTCTGTAGGTTAAGCCTCATGGACTGAAAGTCCTGGCCTTCCTTCAGGTCTTTTAGTCTCTTAGACACTTTTCAATAACAAGTGGTAAGGACCCCGTCTTGTACTCCAAACTCCGGTTGAAGTTGGAGGGTAGAAATGCGACTTTCCACAGTTCCGAGCATATGATTTTGGAAGAAACCAACAAGATTGTGCAATTTGAACAATTCTGAGTCAACTTGATGTTGAGTGTGGTGTGATATAGTGTGCCATAGCTCTGGCCGCTCTAAGAAATAGATTTGTCATTGACGTACCTTCTTCTTGTCGTAGCGTAGGTCAAGCCGCGACCTCAATTGTAGTGAGTTGAGTACGACTCAATTGCCTTGATCCGAACTCTCTGCAAAGCGAGAACTGCTAGCTCAGTCTAGCTCAAACGTAGCAAGTCTAATGCATATCAAATCAATTGCTCTTTGGCTCCAAGGTCAGTCTACAATTCTACGTTGTCATATGTCGTGTCTTTCATTTAGATAACAAATCTCATCAGAACGCTACTTAAGCAGTGAAAGATAAAGAGAAACCTAACTTGTGTACTGGCTCAGCCAATTTCAAGGCATCGAAGGAAGCACCCAAACCAAATCTAACACCAGGTCTCAATTCTTGAGAGTAAGCCAATGCGGTCAAACCAGAGTCGGCAATCTTGGCCTTAACAAAGGCAGTGTTGTCCAAAGCGTACTTGGTGGCGAATTCAACGTTGACGTTGGAAGACTTGACCGAGTCCCAGGTGGTCTTGGCACCAACTTCAACGACTGGGGAAACCTTGTGGAAGTAAGCAGCCGAGAAGACGGACAAGTTAGAGGTGGCGGTGGCAGCAAGTGCGTAGGTGAAGTTGGTGTAACCAACACCGACGGAGTACTTGTTGACCTTGGCGGAAGCAATGTCGTAACCCAATTCGGCACCGGCGGTGAATCCATCGTGGGCAACGGTCAAGTCGGCGGTGGCCAATGGACCCTTCAACAAGTCAAAGAACAATCTGGCGTTGACGGAAGATTGTTGGTAGAAGAAGTTCAACTTGGCAGCACGGTTACCGTTTGGAACAACAGAGGTGTCCAATTCACCCTTGAGGCCTGGAGTCAACAATTCGGACAATTCGAACTTGGTGTTCAAGGCGTTGGCGTTGTTCCATCCCTGGGTCAAGGTCAAGCCGGTTGATTTATCAACGTACTTGGCATCGACGGAAGCAGCAATTGAGTTGTCCTTGGTGGTCTTACCCTTGACGGTGAAGGTGACACCGTTTGGAGCAACGGTCTTGACGTCAACGGAGGCGGTTGACAAGTGGAAGAAGTCTCTTCCGAGCAAGTCGTTTGTTTGTTTCTGGATGTCAGCGTAAGCAGGAGGGGCCATTATGATAGATTAGTGTGGTTGTTTTCGAAAAAGTGAGAGGTGTGAACGAAAATGGAGAGAAATGGATCTTTATATATGGAGAAAATGAGCGAAACAACGAAAAGAGCGAGAAAGTTTGACTCGGTTTGATTTGTTGGGCCCCGTGGTCGTGTTTTGCCGAAACTTTGCAGAGCAGGAGCCGGTCTGCTAGGCCAATTGCAAGAGTATGCTCTACTGTGAGGTATGCCAGAACGAGTCCAGCCCAGACGTGACGTGGGCCTGGCTGGATCGCTGGCGTTGGTACGCTCAACGTTTTAAACTGTGGTTCTAGCCAAAACCATTAGGTGGAGAAAAAATGTCACACGTTTCTGAGAGCGCACAAACAACAACAAACCAATAGCTTGCGACGGTGAAATCGACAAGTCTCGGCTTTTAACAGCCAATTGCTCTAGAATTGAGGGCCAGGCAAGCGTGCAAGCTGAGGGTAAATGTTGCGGTCCTTGGATCGCACGTATTTGCAGCCGTCGAATGGCGATCGCAGCGGTATTTCACCTCCGCCAGTGCAACTGTAGACAGTGAAAAGAAGAGGTCAACTGACCAGAGCAAATCCAGTTTCCCGTCAATTCGAAGGTCTTAGGGGCGAATTCGACTGGGAAAAGGGCTTTGAGCGTGGTTGGAGCCGTTTGCCATTAGGTGGAGTGGTTCTGTAGTGACACTTGTATGAAGGAGATCAGTACAGACATCTTAAGTGCGAGAATTGGCGAAACGTGGAGAGGGCGCTTGAGTGACCCTGTTTGGGGGTCGTGGAAAATGACCAGAGTATGGGAATCGCTCAAACCAGTTTCTCCAGTTTCGAGACAAGAAGTAGCACTGCTTGCACCGATCTGGCCAGGTCGTGTGCAATTGACGTGCCAGCGAAGTGGTGCTGTAACGTGACGCCCTTGGCCTCGGAGCTGTAAACAGCAATCCATAACACGCTCGCGTTGGTGGTGTTCTCTGGTTCTTGTCATTCTTTTTGTTTATGTGGGGTGGAACGTTTTTCTGTGTAGAATTGTTCCGCCGGTTCTGGCATTGATACAATTGTAGCTTTCTTCAGCAATGACCGACTTCAGCTACGACACTTACTCTATAGGTGGAATCACCACCCACGTTTACAACGCCTCTGTGTTGGCGGATTACGTCAAGCAGACGGTGGCCACGTCCAAAAAGAGCTACGACATCCCGGTCAAGGTGATCTACTTTGTCCACGGTAGGCTCCAGGACTACAAGAAGACCGAAACCATTGCCAAAGCCGTGTTAAGGCTCTTGTACGCAGACAAAGCCCCGAGTGTTCCATACATTGCTGTGACGTTTGACTGCAGAAACCACGGTGAGAGATTGGTCGAAGCATTGGCCAACGAGGACTGGGACACGGGTAACCCAGACCATGCGGTTCACATGGCATCCATAATAGAAGGCAACGTTGCCGACCTAAAATTGCTCATCGAAAACTTGCCTCAGTACCTCAAGTTACAGCAGCACTTGCCTAAGGTGGTCATTCCAGGCCATGACTACAAGATTCGTTACATCAACACTGCGTCGGGTTTCTCTCTTGGTGGACACACTGTTTTCAGATTCGCCAGCCAGTACCCGCAATTGGTTGATGCCATCAATCCTGTTGTGGGATGTGCTGACTTGACCACTCTCTTGGTGAGCAGATTGAAAAAGAGCACCAATTACGACAAGAGGTACTTCTACCACACCTATGCCGAGTTGGAAATCGAGAACGAAGACACCTACCCAAGAGAGTTGCACGAGAGATTGTCTGCTCAGGATGTGGCCATATTTGAACTGTTCCCTGCCAACTCTGTGAGGATGTTCGCTAGTTTCGGTGCAGACGACAAAGTGGTTCCACCAGCCATTTCTAGGCTCTGGGTCAACATGTGCGTGAGCTCGAGTAGTGATAGTGAAATCTTCATCCAGGAGAGTGTTGGACACGCAGTCACCAAAGAGATGATCAGCAAGTTTGCAGAATGGTTGTAGTGGATTGTAGTTTCAGTCTGGATCCCACCAAGGGGGCCTTGTTCCGTGCGGCTGTTGTTAGATTCAGCTCGTTTATAACTTGATATTCTCAATGCATCGATAAATATAACTGAGTAGGCCAACACCTTGATTAAGATTTGACAAATGGTCTGTTCATGTACTCTGCGTGCAGATTTCACTACACAAGCGATGCAACGCCAGAGCAGGTTTCATGGGTGCAATAAAGGTATTTATTGACTCAATTGGTTCGAGCAGTTCTTCTTTCAGAAACGTTTCTGAAACACCTCTGAATCCAAACTAAATCATACTGAATCACCACAGATCAGTGTAAAACACACATCATTATAGAGCACAGATCAATGTAAATCACAGATCAATGCAAATCGCTAAATCACCTCTAAATCACCACTAAAACACCTCTAAATCACCACTAAATCAATACCAATTGCACACCACCTCTGTACCAGTACATGCCAATTCAATACTAACCTCCCAATTGCACTACCATGCCTCTCTACTGCAAGCTACTTCGAGCTGTGTTAGCTCAATCTACCGTACTTTCCACACTTTCACCCTAGATCTGGCCCCAATCTCAACTCTACACCTAATCTACAAACAACTACACTTCGTGCGTTCTCACCACTAATCCTGGCTCCTCGAATTCAATTCGTATCAGCATCTCTCTGTTCCTTATCTATTGCTTCAATTTCGCTAAGACACCTCTCAGATGCACTGCATTTTTCACCTAATTTATACTTTAGAGTTGCATGTCTCACTTATGGGACGGTGACAGGTATTCTGCCAAACAGCTTGGTGATCTCACCAACACTCTCTGTAGACAGCCCAGCACTGACAACTACGTAGACCCGCAGGCTCTGTCCTCGCTACTCTCTTTCACTTGCGTGGCGTACTGGTTTTGCGAGGCTTCCCCTTTTTTAGGATCATTTTTTGGCACTCGTTTCACGGCACTTGTTGTTTTTCTGGCATTTTGTAAGCGTGCTAGAGGTACGAAATTAGAGGAATATCAGAAATTCGACTCCATCAATTGGAACCAGCCAATCACCACAACGTTTTATTCATGCTCAAGACACAACCGTCATCTGCTGTTCACTCGAGCATGGCCCAGCAGCTCAACAAAAGCATGGCGAACGATCTAGCCCGAGCTTCCAGCGGCGGAAACGGAGCTGCCAGTGTCAACTCGGAGGCACCCACCGATACCATCAACTACATCACATTCAACCAGGACCTGTCGTGCATCGCACTAGCATTGAACAATGGCTTCAAGATCTTCAATTGCAAGCCCAACTTCGGCAAGTGCTTCCAGTTCAAGAAAAACGAAAGCATCGGCATTATCGAGATGTTGTACTGCACGTCTCTATTAGCCGTGGTCTCCTTGGGAGAAGAAATCGGTAACAGTCCCAAGAAATTGAAGATCTTGAACATAAAAAGACAGTCCACCATCTGTGACTTGATATTTCCGTCAACCATCTTGACCGTCAAGTTGACCAAGTTGCACTTGATCGTCTTGTTGGAGGAGCAAATATACATATACGATATCACAACTATGAAACTATTACACACTATCGAAACAAGTGCCAATCCAAACGGCCTTTGCACCGTTTCCTTGGAGCCGGACTCCCACGCGGGTGACTTCTTCTTGGCATATCCCCTGTGTCCCAAAACAATAGCTCACGACTCGTTGTTGATAACAGGAATAAATACAAATGGTGGCGTCAACCTGATCCAAAATAACGTACAGCTGGTGAGCAACTCCACCAACAGGGGAATATCCGATGTCATCATCTTCAACTTGTCCAAGTTGCAGCCACTATCTGTTATCGAAGCACACAAGTCCACTTTGGCGGCAATCAAACTATCTAACGATGGGAAGTTATTGGCCACTGCCCTGGACAAGGGTACCATTGTCCGTGTATTTTCCGTAGAGACAGGTGTTAAGTTATACCAGTTCCGCAGAGGAACGTACCCTACTCGTATTTTCTCGCTTTCCTTTAGCTTTGATGATAGATATGTCATCGCCACGAGTTCGAGTGAAACCGTTCATATTTTCAGATTGGGTCTGGAGGAAGCCTTGGTGAATAAGCACAGGTTGAAAAAATCACCACTGTCTGCAAAGAAGCCGAAGTTGAATCCTCCCAGGATTGCCGAAGAAGACATAATGGAGGAGGACGTCTTTGGCAATAGGGAAGTGGTGGATGAAGAGGAGGAGGAAGACGAAGATGAAGACAATGCCTCAAAAAAGACAATCGACTCAGAAGAAATACACGATGATGGTGATGACAGTGATGCCGAAGAAGAAGCTGACGATGAAGACATCGATGATATCGATGAAGATACCGAGACCATCGGTAAAAAGCAAAGGAAACTATCACAAGATTCCACAAACTCCTTTTCAAGTATAAATTCTGGCTTCTCTATGGAGGAGATTTCGCATGCCCAAGTGGCGAAAGTGGCCTCAGTCAACGAAAGTCACCCTACTGGCCCATCGACGCCCATAGTGGACCAAAACAGGCTTTCTGTTGCGAGGTTGATCAGGCGTTCTTCACAAACACTCGGGAGAAAAGCTGCTCAGAAAATGGGGGAATTTTTGCCTTCTAGGTTCTCGTCCATCTTGGAGCCTACTAGGCACTTTGCTTCTTTGAAGATTAATACTATTGGAAAAGATGTAAAATCAATTGCAGTTATGAACAGTGAACTATCGCAAGACTTTGTTCCACAATCTTATTTCAAGGAGAATACAAATGGCGAGATTAGCAATTCCAGCAGCTTCAAAAGTTCCAGCAGTTTCAAAAGCTCCAGCAGTATGGATTATGACAAATTATTATCATTAAACCTACTCCATATTAATGTGGTTACGTCTGAGGGTTTCTACTATACTTATGGTTTAGATCCTGAGAGGGGCGGTGATTGCATCTTGTTGAACCAGTACTCTTTGTTGGAGGGTAGTAATTAGTGAAGTTAATATGAAATAGAAAGTGAATATTGAAGAGCAATTATGTTTTTGAATAGATAATACGATGGAGTAATTGTCTATGGAGGATTTGTAAGATGTGGTATGTCTCAGGGAGGTTCTTTCTGGTGTGGTACGAAATAGTGATTTTGAATAAGTTGGCAAATGAGACTATTGGCATCAAATCGCATCTAATTTTTTGAGCAGGTGGAATTGACGACCCAGAGTCTACCGACCAAGTCCAACACCTTCGAGCTTATAAAATACAGCAAAAAGATGCAATTTTTGGCTAAGTAAAGCTTCACTGCTGCGTTTCTTATCGTAATTCTCAACAGGAATATTAGGTTGCAAAATTCTGTAAAAAATCAAGGAAAATGTACAAACTATCTGTAAATCTAACGGAAATCGGAGCACCAAGCAATCACATTTCTGGCCCAATAACATGATACTTGGACTCGAAGTGAAGTTTAATTCACTGAAACCTCAAAAACTTATAATTCGTAAATTTCAGCCGTTGAGAAACGTACGAACTTAGAACCAAGATCTGAGTGTCCACTTGTTCACTTCTAACGTCCTATAAATGTCTTCATGCAAAACAGAACCTTGACAGACTCAGCCCTTTCAGAGTTCCTTGAAAAATCGTGGTAGATACTTATAACGTTTTGGTGTGAATAATTTCACTCCACAGATCTGGTATAACCACGCACCCAAATTTCGTATCCATTATTTGCTGGTAAAAATTCATTAGATATTTTGCCACCTACATACATCACCCCCATCATTTACAATGGCTGTATTAAATAGTAAGTATTGCTAGTAGCAGACACGTTTTGCACATGTACTAACGTTATGTAGTTTCTATCAAAAATGCTGGCAAAGTGTATGAAATTGCACTTGAGGAAGAAGATACTGGGTTGGTATTGAAACAGAAGATCCAAGACTTGACCCAGGTTCCAATTGCAAGACAGAAGATCTTGATTAAAGGTGGCAAGATCGGTGACGCTGACGTGGTTTCAAAGTTGAGTTTGAACTGGTCGCAACCAATCATGGTCTTGGGTACCACCGATAAGAACTTGCCTTCCAAGCCTGTTGTGAAACCGGTTTTCTTGGAAGACTTGAACGCAAGTCAATTGGTAAAAGTAGCCAATGAACCTTCGGGGTTTGTGAATTTGGGAAACACTTGTTACTTGAACGCTTCCTTGCAGGCCTTGTACAGTATCAAAGACATTGGGAACAAGTTGACTGAGTTTAAACCTGCCGAAGGGAACACGCAAGATGTCTCCACCAAATTCAATACCGCGTTGAAAGCCGTTTTCCAGCTGATGGATAAGAAACAAGAGAAGATCAAACCTTTGGTTGTGTTAGCTCTATTAAAACAAGTGAACCCAGAGTTTGGAACTACAAACCCAGCTAGTGGTTACCCAATGCAACATGATGCTGAAGAGGCATACAGTGCAATGGTTGGATTAATCAACAAATCATTAAAGTTTGAAGATTATTTTAGATTATCTTTCAAATTGAACACTAAGTGTCTTGCCTTACCGCATGAAGCAGAGGAGACATCGTTTGAAGACTCCCTTAAATTGAATTGTCATATTGACATTAAGACTAACTTTTTGAGAGACGGGATCTTAAATGGCTTAAAAGACACTCTCGAAAAACATAACGACACCTTGGGTGCTGATACTGTTTATGAAATCTCCAAGACTATTACCAGATTGCCTAAGTATTTGACCGTTCATTTCATGAGGTTCTTTTGGAGAAGAGAAATAGCAAAGAAGTCCAAAATCTTAAGAAAGGTTCAATTCCCATTCGAGTTAGATTTATCAGAGATGTTGGATGATTCCATCAAGGCTAGTAAGGTCGAGGTTAGAGACAAGATTAGGAAGATTGAGAAGGAGAACTTGGAGTTAATCCGTGATTTCAAAAAGCAGAAGAAGGAAGTTGGGGGCTCATTAACCCCAGCAGAAGTGCAAGAAGAGGAGGAAATGAAAATTGCTCTGATAAAGTCAAAGTATACAGACCAGTTAGTCAAGGTGTTACCTGAAGGATACAGCCTTGAAACATCGACTGAAAACCCATCGTCGGTCTATGAATTGATTGCTGTTATTACGCATCAAGGTGCTTCGTCAGAGTCTGGTCACTACCAGTCTTTTGTCAAAGATACTGGAGATTTGGATGGCGATAGATGGTACAAGTTCAATGATGATAAGGTATCAGCTGTTTCAAGAGACAAGATTGAAGGATTGGCTGGCGGAGGTGAGAGCGACAGTGCATTGATTTTGGTGTACAAGGGAGTTGGTTTATAAAGAAAAATGAAGGCTATTGGACTAGTCCATATGTTTTAGTGTCTTTTGGAGGTGTGTCGACACGACTTGATGGTTGTTCACTCTCCCTAATATTTGCCAGAACTAATGAAAGACCTATCGTAAAATGAGACTTAAGTCATCTTGGGAATTGTACAAGTTATATAAATGAACGTATTTTAACCAAATAAATAAATAAAAATGAAATAAACGTTTGAATAGGTATGAACAAGCTTTGAATTGGTGGAGTGTGCGATGAGTGGGAATGCTATAATGAGCCAGCACTTCATATCTGATTTAAATATGACCAATATAAAAAGATCTAAATTTCAATATCTTGCGATCTGAAGTCCTTACAACTCTTGTACCAGCTTTCTAAAAAGTTCAATCTCATCCCAACAATTCAAGCTCTTGCCCTTGTTGTCCTTCAAGCAGCTGACTACCGCCTGTCTAGCGGACTTAACGTTGTCAGTGATTTCAACCTGTGCCAACTTAATGTTCTCTTGTAAAAGGTTGGTCAACTTTGAGATCTTATCGTCTGTGAGAGGTACGGATAAAGTGGACTTGGAATCATCCTTCCACTGTGCGCTTTCTGTAGTTTGCTGGAATTTAGCAATGGTTTCCTGCTCCAATTTAGACAATTCTGCAGCAACTCTTTCTTGAATGTACTTCTCAGTGTATTGAGCACGAGAGTAGTCAGACTAATTAGTTAGTATGTTTGTTGATATGAGGTACGAGAACACTGGCAACCAGCATTCATGGCAAATATGATTGAAATAAAAGCGTGCATGTCATCAGCTTCTTGATATTTTCACAGGTAACAAGCTCCTCACGCCTTGTCCACCCGTTTAACCATTCCTTTAACTCAGTTCGCCATATTTCATAAATCTTGTTTCTTTACATACCTCTGGTGAATTCTCCAATTGCGACAAAAATGATGCACTGAAATCTACTGGAGTCACTGGAGTGAAGACCTTAGTCTCTGGCTTAGAAGCTGCTGAACCCATTTCGTTAATATATGTTGTGGGAGTAGACTTCACAAGTTGTAATTTTTCCTAAATCGTTGAAAGAGGGTCGTGCAAAGTTTCACAACTCCAACATGGCAAACAGGAAAAAATTGGTTGGTTGAGAAAATTTAACAGAGGCTTGATACCACGCAACCGCAACAGAACACAACGAACGATAAGATGCCTCCAGTCCAGCAATATCAGTATGCCCAGCAACCATCCAACTTTGATAAGTTCAAGATGGGTCTTATGATGGGGTCAACGGTCGGAGTATGTGTCGGTGTCCTTTTCGGTGGTTTCTCCATCTTACAGAACGGAGCCGGACCAAACGGTGTGATGAGAACATTGGGCCAGTACATTATGGGATCTGTGGGTACATTTGGATTGTTTATGTCCATTGGTTCTGTTATCAGATCCGATCCGGGCTACCAGGCTTACCAGAGGACGTTAATGGACTCACACAGGGCAACCATGAGAGCTGTTTACAGGGATCAATGATGTACACGTACAGAAGATTGTACCAATGAAAACGAGAACAAAAAATCAATTAACGACTTATATAAAGCTAGCAGATCATTTCACCCCACTCACACTCCTTTAAGCCAGACAAGCTCACCAAACAAGATCCCAAAACAACGCATTTGATGAACTGCGAAATAGCTGATGAGCAAATTAACTAATCTTTCGAAAATATCGGCTGATCCACTATAAAGGTACATTTGCAAACGGATTGCATATCTTTCGAGTTTAATGTACCAACCTCATCAACTACTCAAAAAAATTCCCAATGCACCATGACAACCCAACCCCACCCCATCCAACCAGGTCTGTCGATCGATTTGGCGTTGTAAATAGCACGGTTCAAAAGGGCCCTAATACAAAACATAGATCGAGATATTGTGAAATGTTATACAAACTAGTGTAAATCTCAAAAAGATGTAGCAAGTAAGAAATGTGCTGATTGTAGAAATCCAAAATTCAATATTGTTATACAGCTCAACATAGGCTGAACGATCAAGGCTTGATGAATGTTTGATTAATACTTGTCTTTGGTCAGCTGCAAATTAGATGTAGATGTGAACTCAAAAACACAATAAAATGTACTTTCTAAAATATGTAATCCTTTAGAGATGCACCTCTGTCTCCAAGTCAGTACCCAAGTCATAGCAATAGGTCAAACCAAATTCAGGTACCTTGTAGTATTCTGACTTGCCCATTTTAGCTGACAATTCGCTAAGTAAGTTCTTGGGTTCCAAGATAGGCTCACTGCTCAACTTGAACGTACCCCAATGTACACCCTTCATGAATTTAACAGATAAATCTTGACAAACCTTCAATGCCTCTTCAGGAGAGATGTGCCTTGGCTTCTGATGCCACGACGGACAATACTGTCCAATGGGCAACAAACCGAGTTTAATCGGCCCGTATTTCCTTCCTATGACATTAAATAAATCCTTGGAGTATCCAGTGTCGCCAGCATGGTAAACTATTGAGTCTCTATTGCGTTTAATAATGAAAGAGCACCATAACGATTTGTTTGAATCAAAGACATATCGTCCAGACCAATGCATTGCCGGAACACAAACAACCTCGTATGAATCAGGAACATTTGATCCGCTACCAAGATATGGATTTATATTTATTGAGTCCCACCAGTCCAATTCTATCACCTTGTAGACGCCCTTCCTTGCCAATTTCTTCTTCAAACCTAGAGGCACGATCCAAGTTGCTGAGTTACCGATCTTCTTCACCACATCCATTTCTAAGTGGTCCGGATGATCGTGAGATACTAGAACAAAGTCCAATTGATCATTAGTGGCATATTTGACATCGTCCAAGGACATTGGTGATTTTATCAATCTCTGTGGACCCACCTGCTTGTTAATCAAATGGTCACTGAAGATCGGATCAGTCAAAAAGTTAATACCAGAGACTTGAATTAATGAACATGACTGACCCAACCAAGTAAATAACACCTTTTGTTTTAAGGGAGTGGAAGATGATGTGCTGAACCAAGTCGAGGCCGACGCCAGCGACAACCTTTTGTATTCATTCGCCTTAAGACATTCCTGGAATATGATCGAGTTTTTCCTTAACTGCTCCAAGTCGGGCTTGTATAACTTGAGCACGTCCTCCACCTCTTCATCCGTGCCAGGAACCTTATCGTGGATTTCATAATGGCTTCCGTATATCGACTCCACCATCTCAATTATTCTAACCACTATGAATTCGAACGCGGTCTGCGGACGGTATTCTTCGAATGGGTTCACGAACATCCCGGCGATTGTAGCAGATCGGAACTTGGTAACATCGATATCATCGCCACGTAATTGTGCCTTTGGTGCCTGATTCAACAGTGAAACCTCCTTCTGACGAGATCGGATGACGTTTTTGGTTTTCAATTGCATCAACACCTCAAACGAGGTGTACAGCAACAAGATACCAAGTCCGACCTTGGACTTTAGGGAGAGTGTTAGGAGTGTCATTGGAGAAGGAATGATATATAAAAGAAGGATAATTGACGTAAAAAGCAGATGCGCGAGAATCCGAGATTTTGATGAATCTGTACAATTTAACAGCAAAAACATCAATGACACTACTCAGGGTCACCACTTTGCTTTACAACCAGATTCCGCTTCAGATCCATTTGAGGGTGTGCAACGGCTACTGATGAGTTCTACAAGCTCTTTTCTTAGCAACGCAAATGTATTACTAAACTCCTAATGCCTCTTGACAACACCAGCAACGTCCGCGGACGCCAATATATGCTTCTTGTAGTCGTGGATGGTACCGGGGAATCTCTTCACCTTGTTATCCTCACTAACCCAGATCTCCTTACAAACCCTATCGATGATCGAAACATCGTGGGAAACCATCAATACACCACCCTTGAAGTTGTTCAATGCACCCGCAAGCGCATCCAAACCCTGAGTATCCAAGTGATTCGAAGGCTCATCCAAAATCAAGATGTGTGGTTGTGACAAACACAATGCGGCAAATGCAACTCTCGATTTTTGACCACCAGAGAGTAACTCCATCTTCTGTAAACCAAGTGTACCCGTTATACCGAACGAACCCAAATGACGTCTGTATTCTTCATCCGATCTCCCTGGGTATGTTTGCGACATCCAGGTCACGGCAGACAACGACAAGTCCATGGCATCAACGTGATGTTGGGCAAAGTAACCAATTCTTAATCTTCCGTTTCTCGACACCTGACCTTCTAAAGGAGTCAACAGCTCCATCAACAACTTCAATAATGTGGTCTTACCTGTACCGTTACCACCACAGAAAGCAATTCTTGAGTCCATTTGTATATCCATATCGACGTTTTCCATCAATATCTTTGTACGGTCGTAACCGAAAGTCACATTCTGCATTTGCAAAATAGGAGGAGACAACTTTTCTGGGTCAGGGAACTTGAAAGTAACCTCTTTATCGTCTTCAGGTGCCTCCAAGAGAGGCAATTTCTCCAATTTCTTGATACGAGACTGTGCTTCCGATGACTTGGCAGCGTTATATCTGAACTTGTCGATGAACTCCTGCAAATGCTTACGGTACGCCAATTGATTTTCGTATTCACGGCGTTGGTTTTTAATTCTCTCTTCTCTGGTAGAGTGGAAGGAGTCAAAGTTGGAACCTCTATAGTAGTCCAATCTTTCGGAATGTTGGTGAATAATATCGGTCGCAACATCATTCAAGAATGCTCTATCGTGCGATACTACCAACACGGTTGCTGGGTATGATTGCAAGTACTTTGCCAAGTAGGTGATTGACGGCACATCCAACATATTGGATGGTTCATCAAGCAACAACAAATCTGGCGAACAGAACAATGCTCTGGCCAACGATAATCTCATTCTCCAACCACCAGAAAAGTTCTTTGTAGGGTAATGCTGTGACTCTTTCGTGAAACCTAAACCATATAAGATTGCAGCAGCTCTACTCTCTGCCTTGTCAGACTCCATTTCGTATAACTTCTCGTTAACTTCAAGCATGTGCGACTCCAAATCATCTCTCTCCATATCCAACTTCTTGACCTCATTCGAGTCTTCGTCGAATTCCAGTCTTAACTTCTCGATGGCCTGAATACGGTCATTAATCTTCAGTTCTTCTTGAAGCAAACTCTTTCTCCAAACATCTGCATCCAACACACTTTGAATAGCGGTGACTTCGTCTCCTCTAATTTCTTGTTCCACATGTAAAATGGTAATATGCTTAGGAACAGATAATTCTCTCCTCGACAATGCACGCAAAAGCGTAGACTTACCAATACCGTTCTGACCGACTAAACCATATCTTCTACCGTGGGCTAAGGTCAAAGTCGCTTCACTCAATATACGCTTACCATCTCCAACATAAAGATCGAAGTTTTCGATCTTGATGTCTTTGGATTTACCTGCACTCGAGCCAAAGTCCAAAGAATTGATTTCGAGGAAGAATTCATCGTAATCTTCTTGTGCTTTGTCGTCGAGTAACTTAGATGCCTCGTATTGAACAAACATGTTGTCTCTCTTGGCAACCTTCTTTGCGATCTTACGTTCTTGCTTCTCCAACTTCTTCTTGTCCACTCTACTTTCCATCTTTCTACCTGTATGTTCGATATCATTACTTGCACTCAACAAGGCCAATGAGGAATTGATATCTCTCTTTGAGTTGTTCTGCTTCAAGACATTTATGTCCAACAATCTTCTCGAAGTGTCACCAGTAAGCTCCAATTTGGCCATATTTTCACGTAACTTGGCCTCCAAAGTATTGAGCAAGTTCTGTCCCAAGGTGCCCACTTTATCTTCAGCACCACCGGCATTAATCAAAAGTGCTTTGATGAAATCGATTTCCAGAGGGATGTTGACCTGCTGGGCCAAAACACTATCCTCGGTGGAGTGTGAAACGTGGTTGATGTAGCCTACGGCGTATTCCACCACGACAGAATCGATGGATGGAACTGCCTGACGCACTTGTAACCCAATATTAGACATTTGTTGAGTTGGCTTTGGTCAAATGATTAATTTTTCATAGTGCAAATCTTTTCACTTCGCATACTTGTACTGGAAAAAATGTAGGACTGCAAATCAGTTTTAGTAGAGATAGACTTGTACGTTGGTATAATGTACAAGAAAGCACAGTAGAGCCCTCAAATCAATGGCCACGGACTACAGAATTAAGACATTAAGCTGTTAAAACAATTCAATTATTATGTAAAGTGAAAGATGATGCTAGAAAGCATTTTCCTTGTCAAATCATCACCAGACATTGATTTCAAATCAATTCAGAGTTAGCCTAATCATTTCATCCTAAATACTCATATGTCTACCTCATTTCGTCACACCTCGTTCATATACTCTGGTCGAGTTCTGCCAGTAAAAGCACTTATAAAACTGCCTTGAGCTGGGCTTCCAACTTGTCTTGAGACTTCAAGATTTGCAAGTCAGAGTTTCCTCCAATGTGCTTTCCTCCGATGAAAATGTTAGGAACAGATCTTTGGCCGGTCAACTCAAATAAAGCGTCTTGGATCTCAGCGCCGTCGGCCTCGTCGTCTAATTCTAAGATGTAGGCTTCCTTTGTGAGAGCATTAATGGTATTCTTGGTCTGGGTGCAGTAAGGACAGTAGGTCTATAATGTTAGTACAAAGTTGGTGTAATTGGGCGGATTGCGGTTCACCTTCTGCTGGAAACGTACCTTTGAAGCAATGAAGATCTTCTTCGACTTGATCAAGTCTTGCACTTTCTTAGTTGTTTGTTGAGACACCATTCTTGTTGTAGATAAGAGTCTTCTCGAGAACATTAAAGAGCAATGAACTTTTTATACTAATTGATTGCGATTTTTCGTTAGATGGATCCACACCGGATTACTAATTGAACGGTTCTGGAAAGGAACGGAGCAAACGCCCTTATCAAAGCAGAACGGGCCCAGAAGCAACAAGCGGCATGCTTAAGTCAGTTTGCCTTGGTCATTCGTTTGCAGCATGAGACTTTGCGGATGCAGAAGCTTCACACCTTCGGAGATGGTCTCGTGATGAACCAGTCAGCTGAGCTGAGCCGCACACGCATCCGCGTACGCGTGGAATTGTTCTATTTTGCATTTGGTGCCAAACAGTGTATCCCTTTCAGCATACCCATACCGAGTCCAGTTTCACCAGCAAACCTCACAAAAGAACCGCGTTCCGAGACGTGGTGGAGTTGCCATGTCTATCTTCGAGGTGATGGCGTGCTCTCATCTTGTATCAGCTTTCAGCGTCTTGTTTTGACCTGTCCAGAGCACACTTCTCCTCCTCGTTGCACCGCGATTGCAGCTACCCTAAACAACCTCTCAACCGTCCCCACGATCACCCCCAACTGGATATGGTAAATTCAGACAATACGAAAGCACATCACCCCCTCCAGATTCGATGGTTGTACTAAAAGAAGTTATATATCTATCTAAAAGAATGTGTTGAGATCAGCAAACTAATTCAACATCTACAAACAACCCTGGCAGCCCTCCAAGTCGTGGATCCCCAATTACATGGGGGCTTCTGGATCAAGCGCCATCAAACTGCTCGTAGCAATGCTGCTTTGCATGAAAGGTCTAGAATTGTCACGTGAAGGCCCCAGCACGCGCTCTGCGAACAATCGGCTCACAGGCGAGTGCAGAATTAATGAGCCTCCGAGTTAGGGTCACTTGTCCCTCCGAAAAGCTTCTCCCCGTGTCCACCAGCTTTCGCCAAAGAGAGCGTGCTGGGAGCAGCACCCTGGATAATGTCCCTTTAGGCAGAGGCCCTTCGTAGTCGCCCATTATTCCATTATTAGAACGCATCTCTATTGTTCAGCGTGCCGCCTGTAACGCAGATACTAAATTGTTTGTGTTATGGTTCTCCACGCTCGAAATTTCGACTACCTAGCGAGAAAACATAAAAAGGCTCTGGAAGCCAAAAAAACAATCGGACACACTCTTTTTTACAGTACGGATATCAGTCAGAATGGTTAAGAACAGACAGATCCGCTTGGTTGGAGTGACCTTGTTATCATTGCTCCTTGTGTTTGCTCTCTACCAGTCGAAGGTGCTGTACCACTACAGCATCAACGCGAACAAGGGTGAGCCGAAGGGCAGCACCGCGTACGCTCCCAAGAATGTCAAGGACATCGCAAAACAGACAAACAACTTGATCGACAGTCAAATCAACGACAAGCTTGACGTTGCTATCAACAACGAGATCCTGAAGTTGAACAACCAGGACACAAAGGATGACAAGAAGATCAAGGATGCCCTTTCAAATAACCCGGACAGCACCGTTGAAGACGATGACTTCGATGCCGTTAAGGAGCTTTTACAAATTAGAGCAATGTCTCCAATGACCATCTTCTCAAAGACATACTGCCAGTACTCCAAGAAGTTGAAGAAGTTGTTGTCCGACAACTACCAAATAACCCCGGAGCCGATCTTTGTGGAGATCGACAAGCACTCGAACGGGGCAAAGTTGCAGAAGTACTTGGGCGAGTTGACCTCCCGCAGCACCGTTCCAAACGTTCTTGTTGGGATCTCAAACGAGAGCAAGGGTGGCTTTGACGATTTCTTCAAGTTGCATCAAGAAGGTGAATTGTTGGCCTTATTGCAGAAATGGGGCGACAAGTCGTTGCTGGTAAAGAAGATCAACACTCCTTCAAACATTTAATTTCGTATTGACGGGCTTTTTGGAAGCTGCGGGAGTTGTTGCTAGAAGAGCTGAGAGTTGGACACACACCGTTTGTGTATTTCGGCAAGGATTGGGGAGAGTGTTATGATGAGTAAGGATTTCAAAGTTTCATATCCACAAGCCCGGTTTCTATTGAGTGCTTGTGGACACATGGTTAAATAATGGTCGTTTTCTTGACCTGAGGTAGGTTCTTAAATAGACAATTGAATTGTTGAATAAAGCTACATTTATTAGACGAAATAAGCCTTAAACATAGATGTCCCAATGGATTCTATAAATAATTAACGGGCGCAAGACTAAGCTCGGCTGAGCACAGCAGTACTCTTGACGCGAAAGACATCTCTTCGTAAACGTCTTCGGGAATGTCAACGAGTCACATGAGAGACTTCCCGCATGTTTGGCCAATGGACCTGTTGCTCCTTGAACACTTAAAACTTGCAAGCAGCTTTTCATCTTTGCTCTTGATTAGAGACTAACCAAAGAACGCTCTCGGGAAAGACGACGTCACCGCGTTAGCTATGTGTCACGTCGTTCAGCTGACTCACTTCGCGCGACACAGATCAACCTATCGAAGCGTGTGGTGCTATGGCTACAGGACTTCTCAAATCTACAGTATTCAAACTTTTCAACTTTATTACAACTAAATTAACTTAGAACTTAGAGAATTGCTTGGACTTGGAGCCGGAGACAGCAACCTTCAAGACGTTGAATCTAACAGTCTTAGAAAGTGGTCTACATTGACCAACGGTAACAACGTCACCTTCTTGGACACGGAAAGCTGGGGAGACATGGGCAGAAACGTTCTTGTGTCTCTTCTCGAATCTGTTGTACTTTGGAACGTAGTGCAAGTAGTCTCTTCTGATGACAATGGTTCTGTGCATCTTGGTGGAGACAACAGTACCGGTCAAGATCTTACCTCTGATAGAAACGGTACCAACGAAAGGACACTTCTTGTCAATGTAAGTACCTTCAATGGCGGTCTTTGGGGTCTTGAAACCTAATCCAACATCCTTATACCATCTCTTGGTCTTCTTGTTGGCCTTTGCCTTTGGGTTAGTGAAGATGTGAGGTTGCTACATATGTTAGTATAATGTTTTTGATCAATTTGAGGAGAATGAGATGAGGATGCTATTCCTTCGATAATTCATCTTTGCTTGTCTGTTGATACATTCAACAAATAGATTTGCCTTGATAATGGTTTGGTATCTTCGTATGCGCTCTCTGGCTATGGAATGTGTTCTTTCTCCCAACTGTCTTTGGTATTTTGATTGATCAAAGTCAACTTCTTGGGAGGTATCCACTGAGTTCCTTCTTCCACGATACATCGTTCTCCTTTCTCATTCCCTTCCTTTGTATTCTCTACTAACCTTTTGGAAAGCTCTTTCAGATTGAACGGTTAATTCAGTAGCCATCTTGTCTAATCACGATTCTATATTCAAAAAAGACTCTTGAAATTATCAAATTTAATATGTATGAAAAGTTTTTTTCCCTGGTGATGGAAAATTGGTTCACCTTTGGAGGGACCTGCATGTATTGCATAAACATTTTTGAACTCAGTTTCAAGCCCTCCAGATATTTTTAGGTCACGTGAAACTGGACTGGATATTTATTGCGGGCCTATATCCCATTCTCATTTGTGTCAAATATGGCTTGTTATCATCACAACATCAATGAGCAGCTCGAACCATATTGGTGTAAAGCATAGGGGGACTTTGGGATCGTCCTCCATAATTCACTCAGTTTCAGGAACAGAAGAGGGTTCTGCCGGCACCATAATGGAAACAAACGGCCGGATCGATAGTGGTCACCACATATACAACAACTCACATTCGCTAGACAACCAATCTCATCACAACATAGACACATCCCTTCCCTATAACACTTCGTCACATAACATCTCAAATCGGACTCTTAGTTCTTCATCGTCCATGATCAGCACGCCTAGTAATAGGAAAATGCAACATCGGAGTCTGATCCCTAAGGCAATCAGCAACAAGATGTCACAGAATGCACGCTTGGTGAAGGGCAAGTTACTCAATTTGCAACACTCAAAGCGATTTGTTGCTCGCCAAAGTCATTACCGTAATAATGAAGGTTCAGACAGCATGGATGAGTCCGAAGATAGTACTCATCCCAACAAGGTAGTGCCTGGGTTTATTATTCATAAACCTGTTAACACCAGCTCGTATGATTATGGAGCCTTCACGAACTACCCCAGTGGAGTAGACTTGCAGCATGGGGATCATCTACCGCCGGCAGTAAAGCAGTCTCAGATCAGAGCGTGGGAATCTGCTGAAAGAATTAGTAGGAATGTGATATTTGGAGAGGATGACGACGATAATGATGATGATGATGATGAACATGAAGGGGAAGACCACAACGACGACAGAAGCAGTGATTCAAAGCAACCCATAATAATGTCCATTCCAGGGTATACTAAGGACGAGCTAGACATCGTGGTTCAACTTGACAATGAATTGAAATCACAACGCCAACCCATGACCACAGTAAACGTTGCCAGCAGAGAGAACGAAGAGACAAGAATGTTGTATGAATTGAAAAAGAAGCACCAAGTACAGAATGAAAGAGTCTTCCAAAAATCGAACTCTCTCACTCAGCGGAGACAGATTCAAGTTGGCCAAAAGAAAGAACTCCTTCGAAGAGTTTTTGGGTATCAGAATACCTTGAACGTAGATTATATTACCAATAATACTTCGTACTCCACTTTAGACAGCTCAGCGAACGTTCAAAAGACTTTTCATGAGGATAAAGAGGAGATAGCATGCTTGATTGATGAAGACCAAGCCTTCAATTTATTATTGGAAGAAACTCGTGAGAGACACAAGAATCCTAATGCACTTACTGACGAGATTGAACTTGAAAAGAGTTCCAAGCAACCTGGACGGGAATTGGTTAAGAATTTCGATTACGGTCGCTTCCAACATATCGTCAGGTCTAAATTAAACCGGATATACGCTGACCTGCTTAGAGACGCAGATGAATATCAAGGGGACTTTGAAAGTGATGAAGAAGACTATTTTAATAATGACGCGGAGTTGAACAATGAGATGCAATTGTTCTCGATGGCATATTTGAGGAGATGTATTAGGGAGTGAAATGGACAGGATATTTTCGTGGCTATGGCTAAGCTTTGATTCTTCAAAACAGTGTATCATACTGGATATGTGAGCTTATCGAATAAACGGGAGGGCAAATAGAATATATTATAGATTGGCTTCCCTGGAAACCCGACTGATTCTGAAATAATTAATAGACAGGCATCTAAAACTTATTTATAAGGATCTCCATATATATCAGGAGAACCAATTGTAGCACTTTTACAGTAAAGATATATTTGACATTAACCTTCTATTATTTTACATATCATTAAGAAGGGAATGCCCTTCTTCTGCGATATAAGTTATCAGTAGATTCCAGCTTGCAAATTACAACTTTATTGAAAACTCTGATTTAGAGACCACCTCGTAATTGCTTCCGAACATCTTATCCTCCGCAACATAACGTGTACCTACATGCCTGAAGTCCACGAACGATTCGTTCAACTGGTCAAGACTGGTCACTCCCAATAATCTCATATTGGTTTCAATTTCGTCTTTGAGAATTTGCATGGCCTTGTGGACACCTTCCTGTCCGTATGGCATTGAGTAAAGGAAGGGCCGTCCGAGACCAACCCCACTTGCACCGAGGCAAATCGCTTTCAATATATCAGTTCCTCTTCTAACACCTCCATCGATGAAAATGTCTATTTTGCCCTTAAGGCCTTTCTCTCTTAGAATTGGATTGAGCTCTGCTAAAACCTCAATGGGTGGTTTTGAATATTCCAACTGTCTTCCTCCGTGATTCGATAAGACAATACCTTTAACACCAACTTCAATTGCTTTAAGTGAATCACTTACAGTTTGAATTCCCTTAAGAACAATAGGCAAGTTTGTCACCAGTCTGAACCATGCAATGTCCAGCCAGTTCAAGGAAGCGTCAATAAATGTGGTTATAGAACGGTTATCTCCAAGTTCAGCATCATTTCCAACATCCTTTGTTCTCAAGTCTTTCTCTCTCCGACCGAGCTGTGGAGCATCGACTGTGACAAAGAAAGCCTTTATGCCTCTCAGCTCAGCATGTTGCATGATCTTCCTAGTGATTTCACGATCACGATTGACATAAATTTGCAACCACTGTGGCTGATCATCGCGAGCAACATCTACTATCTCATCAAGCAGGTACAGGGTGAGCATACTAAGCATTTGTATAACACCTTGGTCATGGGCTGCTCTAGTCATTATTAACTCTCCGTCAGGATGCCCTAGTTTACCGAAAGCAGTTCCTGAAATGTAGAAAGGGACGGCCAGCTTTTGGCCTAGCATTTTGCAGCTAAAGTCGACATTAGTGACATCCACTAACACCTTAGGCTGAAAGAAAATGCGTTGGAATCCAAAATGGTTCTCACGGAGAGTTATCTCGTCATCAGCTCCCAGTGAGTAGTATGCCCAAGCAGCTGCCTCTAAGGTGTGACGAGCAACAAATTCGAAGTCGTGGAGATTGAAAATGGACGAAAGAGGAGGTCTGTTTTTGGCAAGAGTACGACGACGGAGTTCTTGAGGAGTTGGTGGATCTTCATCATCGTCGTCATAATTGTCGTCACCGTTGTTATCTTGTCCGCTTCCTTCTTTGCTGGAGCCAATTGGAGCATTTGCACTGCTTGTACTAGAACTTCCAGCATTTGCATTGCCAAGTCTCTGGGACTCAAAGTCGATCGCCAGTTTGTCTCCATGAGTATCGTACTCCACATCGTACTCGTCAACAACATTTGAAGAGGGCTTAGTCTTAAGAACGGCTGGAGTAGTCAGAGCTGGAGCAACAGGCGGAACTGAGGGACGGCTTATGACTTTAGGTTGCCTTGGAGCGACTTCACCTAAATGATATTTTGGCTTCAAATACTTCTTCAAAGTATCGCTGGGGTGTACAGGGTCGAACGACTTGGTGGCATCTCTTCCAGCATACTTCAATATTATGCCTGCTCCACCAGGGTGCTCATCGATAAAGTCCAGAAGGTCGTAAACCTTATTCTTGACAATAACCCAGCAGTCATTGCGCGTGTTGTGCTTGCGTACCTCACTAAGATCCATTGTTACAGCTCGTTTCAATGTACCTCTTTAATGTATAGCTATCAGCCTTTAGTCCTTTGCAGTTTCTGCCATCCAATGGCTTCCTTTTATAATTTTCTACTATTATTACGCCATATTCTGCTCTACATACCACCTATGATTGTGTCGTATATTTAATACCCAATCATGGTTGATTTTTTGTACAATCTGTGGCGTTGCATCCTCAGTATCTGTTAGTGATACTTTAAGCTCATTCAGAACGATTGAGGTTGTGAGGTTGTCGGTATACTTCACAAAGATCTGCGATGAGCTCGGATCTAAATTATAGCCCAATGGAGAGAATCGGCCCAAACTTCAGTACTTGGAGAACTTCGCAGCCAAATCTCAAACGACTGAACTACGGACTGCTCAATATTCCATTAACCAGCGATAAGCTCAGTATTCGCTTGAATGAAGACAGACACCTGCTGAGAGCTTTGGGCGAGCCCAAGTTAAAACAATCAACATCTACTAACTTCAGATAATTTGTGGTCCAATGCCAGTAGACCACAGAATGGCATTGACCAGAGATCCACAGTTACGGGAAGTAAGATGCACTTTCCGAGTATTCAATAATGTAGGCCATTCGGATTGGAAATCTATAGCTATCGTGTTTTGCATTCAGTACTTGCCATAAAAGGTTATCACCAATAAGTAAAATCTGTCAATATTTTGCCAAAACTAGTCATTTTTCAAAGGATAGTTGCAAAAAAATAGTTGAACCTGCTTTATTAACATCAATTATTGTTCTAGAGAGTCAAAATTACTTCAGTGACACTCTATCCAGTCCAATCTTTCGTTTAGTAACAGCAAACAGTACTCATTGGTACTTCGCCTTTTAAGATCAGGAATTCACTCTCAAAAATGTAAACTCTAAAACTATACTATCTGCAGTACTGAAATTGCCTCTTAATGATTTGTAATTTTCGACCTTTGGTCGAATTAGTGAGCATTTCATATAAAGTCAAGATTCACCGCAACCAAATGAGCTCCCTGTTAATAAAGCAATCAATAAACAGACTATCTACGATCAACAGACACCTCACTAAAAGCCAAATTAAAATGTCCTCTACTTCAGCTATTCAAAACTTCGATTACCTTGTAATTGGCGGTGGTTCTGGAGGTGTGGCCTCTGCTCGCCGTGCTGCTCTGTATGGCGCAAAGGTGTTACTTATCGAAGCAAAATACAAAAAGATGGGTGGCACCTGTGTCAATGTTGGATGTGTTCCAAAGAAAGTGATGTGGCATGCTGCTGACTTAGCACACAAGAAACACCAATTGAAGTCTTACGGGTTGTCCAAGGAAGATGGTGAAGTTAAATATGGTGATTTCGAGTGGGAGAAGATTGCTGGTAAGCGTGATGCGTATGTCGAGAGATTGAACGGGATTTACGAGAGAAACTTGAACAAGGAAGGTGTCAATTGGGTTTATGGGTTTGCCGAATTTGTCAATTCTAAAGGAGACGTTGAAGTGACTTTGACTGGAGACCAAGAGATTGCATTCTTGGAGGATGGCAAGAAGTTCTCAAAAGGTGAAAAATTCACTTTCTCAGGTGAAAACATCTTGATTGCAACCGGAGGTGCTCCAATTGTTCCACCTAGTGTTCCTGGTGCCGAGCTTGGAATCACTTCGGATGGTTTCTTCCAGTTGAAAAAACAGCCTAAATCGGTTGCCGTTGTTGGTGCTGGTTACATCGGTGTTGAATTAGCAGGTATCTTCTCTAGTTTTGGCACCGATACCCATTTAGTTATTCGTGGTGAGACTGTTTTGCGTTCCTTTGATGAGCTGATTCAGACTTTCATTACAAACCATTACAGTAACAAGTTGGGAATTGATGTGATTAAGTTGTCAGGAGTCGAGAAAATCGAATTGAGTGAGGGCAAGAAGCTTGTGACCTTGAAGGGCGGAAAGACATTACATGTCGATGAAGTAGTGTGGACCGTTGGTCGTAAGTCACTTATTAAGATCGGGTTGGACAAGGTTGGTGTCGAGGTCAACGATAAATTACAAGTTGTCACTGATGAATATCAACAGACAAGCAATCCAAAGATCTTTTCCATTGGTGATGTTGTTGGTAAAGTCGAATTAACTCCTGTTGCTATTGCTGCTGGACGTAGATTATCCAACAGATTGTTCTCCAAACAGGAAGTCTTTGCCCAAGATAAGTTGGACTACAACAACGTTCCTCTGGTTATTTTCTCTCACCCAGAGGCAGGTTCTATCGGTATCACCACAAAGGAGGCATATGCAAAGTACGGTGAAACAAATGTGAAGACATACCAAGCTACTTTCAATGCCATGTACTATGCTATGATGGATTCAGACGAGTTGAAGTCTCCTACTCAGTACAAGATCATTGTTGCAGGACCAGAAGAGAAGGTTGTTGGTTTGCATATTATTGGAGACTCCAGTGCTGAAATTTTACAAGGTTTTGGAGTAGCTATAAAAATGGGTGCTACCAAGAAGGACTTTGACAACTGTGTGGCCATTCACCCTACATCTGCTGAAGAGTTGGTTACGATGAGGTAGATTTATGTCGTCGATTATGTATACTATAGTGAATTAGAATAACGATAAGTGATATTAAGTGTTGTAGGTGATGCATGTGAAGATTGTGGGGGTGCCCTGGTCCCTGGTTTACGGGAAGCTATGCTTGCTTAGCGTACTCAATTATGATGAATATATTACTCAGACTATGTATTATTAAACAGACCATGTATTATTAAACAGACCATGTATTATTAAACAGACCATGTATTATTAAACAGACCTTAATGAAGAGGACTTGTGCATTTCCCTTTTGATGTCTACAGCATATTCTGATCTTAGCAGTTCTTCTCTTTTGCCTTTCTGTTCTCCCGTTGTCTCTTCTTCTGCTCTTTCCGTTCGAGGAACAGCCCAAGCTCATGAAATAAACTCATTTCACACACCGAATTTCGATCTCTTCGGAGGTGGGCCCCTCATAGGCGGCTTAGGCTTGTCACCAGGCTTCATGAAGAACATGGGAGCATTCTTCAAGATCTCTGGAACACTTATGAAACGAATCATCGATCCACGAACGAAGACTTGGTTCATGTAAGATGCCTGGCCGGTTCGACCTTTTGTGATGACCACATCATAAAGCGACAAATTCATGTCGTCTTCGTTTTCTAGGAGTTTACCACGATATACATCTCCAGTGGTGAGTTCTAGCGTTATGACATGGCCTTGGGCCTCATTAAGCAACCTGACTGGGATACCTGCTGACATTAGATAGATGCGTGATAAGTTGGCTTTCGTAAATGTTTGTTGTGTTGAGTTAATGTGGAGGTAGGCGTTCAAGTATTGATGCGTGATTACTTCTGGACTGAGTTTGATTCGTTTCTACACTGCGTCCTTTCTTTGCCTTAGTCTTTTGGATGTTCGATGAAGGTTATCTAGGAATTTCATGCAATCCTTTTTTAGTGGAGGATCGCGAAAACCAAATCAAACTAAGGCTTTGAGATGAGAGTGGTTGGAAGAATAGAGTATTCAGAGAACCACGAAAAGTGTGAAAAGTGTCATACTCAATAAGAGCCTACGGAGAATTTGCAGAAGGTATCGATTAGGCTTTTTTAAGTAGTTTTTTAAGTGTAATTCCACCACCGTTGGGATGAAAGCTAGTTCAAAAGCACAGCCTCACGAACGATACTTTCGCAATACCAAAGGAATCTTACGGAACCCAGAAGAGTTTCCATAAATGTACACGTTGTATCACCGTAAGTCCTTTAAAGTCTAAGTCAATACAAGCAAACCACCCAGTACAATTTGCATCCACATGTTTTGTAGGTTCAGTATATTTTTTTGGTGCAGCATCGTGCGACCGTTTTCTTTGCTCATGAGAAGCATCAGACTAAAAGTGACCGCAGCATGCCTGAAGAATACGTGAAACACACCCTGGACGTGAACGCTAGCGAAGCGAATCGGTTGCAATCTTGAAATTAGTACGAAACATGCACTAGTAACCAGCTCTGAGTTGCTGTAGTTCTCCAGTGGCCTTCTAGCCAAAATAGCTCGTCAGGCGGCTTTTTAACAATCAGATCAAAAGCCTATTTTCGGAGACCGATTTTGCCATAACCATCGCAGTTAAAGTCGCCCTACCACACTTGAAAAGGCAAAAGATCCCGTTGTATTGGGCAATTCCCCATTAAAACGTACTGGAAATGGTCAGTTTCCAATTACAACCTCGTGCACCTACTCAGCAGCAAGATAACCTCGTTTTATAGAGGTTTGCTATATTTCCGAACTTAGATTAACCATAAATTCTCTCCCCTAAAACCAAAACTAACTTTAACAAAGCACCCCGAAGAGTTCCCCCTCCCAGAGCAGAAAATATCGTAGTTTACACCTTACAACCCCCTTCACACACTACATTACGCTGGTCCTCGTACCGTTCATTGTTACCCACCACTTCGTTACGTCATGTATATTGAAGTTACGGCTTCTTAAGAGAATCGTAAATAGCCCAAATCTGAATCAAATTGTCAAAAACGCTTCTCAAAATTATCACTAATCATTTGCACCGGTTACTTCGTTCTTATTTCAACTCACCTGCCAGTGAAACATACCTGCTTAATATCCATAGTGCATAAGAGATATTCATGGAGAAGGTCAACAAGTCTGAGAAAGCACGACAGAGGAGGCGAGTTCCTCTACTGTGCCTCATCTGCAAGAAGCGTAAAGTCAAATGTGATAAGGCCCGTCCTTCGTGTGGAGGCTGTTCAAAGAATGGCGTTGCCCATTTATGTGAATACTTGGAGCCATACTGGACAGACGGTGTGAATGGCAGTGTAAATGACATTCAGCTGAAGGAGCAGCTTTCGCCTACTCAAACTGAGGAATACAAGCAGCTCAAGACTGCTAACGAGAAGATTATGGCTACCCAAAGACGTGAAATTGAGGACTTGAAAAGAAAATTGTCTGTTCTCAAACAGTTACCACTGAAGTTCTCTCCAAGTGACGGAGATATCGGTAGTGTGGGGAGCTACGGGAGCAGCAGCTTTGGCAGCAGTGGAAGCAGAAACAGCAGCAGCATTGGAAGTAATGGCAGTAGAAACAGCAGCAACAAGAGTGCAAATAATTCCTCGAGGGAACCAATAACTGTTCTCCAGAAGTTGTGTCCTCCAAATTTGCAAAGTCGTGAAGGTTTAATTGTCCAACGTGATCAATCTTTCAATATTGTGGTGCCGTCAAAGCTACGCCCTACGAACATTGAGACCTATAACTGGGTCAACTTGATCAGATTGGATCCACACCTCACCATAATTTGGTCCAAGATTACAAAATTGCAAAAGATATACCATACGTACAAAATGCGTCAGGTAAAACTGAGTGATGTAATTTTAGAGGCAAAACTGGAGATGAGTTGCCCTGTTACTTCTTACGACGTTGATTTGAATGCTGAAGACCAATCTCAGATCCAATCTAGTCAAATAGGGAATCAGATTGGTTCTCTTGCGTATTCTGGCTTTTTCGATTATTCTGCGAATGCGCCTTCATCGTTCGCTTCCAATTCATCCTCGTTTTCAGAATCGAATTATGCCCCTTCCCCAAAGTTTGAAGATCTCGGACGCCAGGTGGTTATTAAAATTCAAAAGCTTTGGGACGCTGTGCTACACCACGGAGGTCCTAAACTCTCTTATTACAAGATCTGTTTCGTACTACAGCACTATTTTTCTCTGCAGCTGGAATCTGTTCGTATTCTACTGTTTTATAAGAAGGAAGTGGAGTCTTTGGTTACAGGTGATGAGGACAAAGTAACTCTTCGACTTTCTGGGAACATGACCAATCTGTCGGACGAAAATAAGTTTCGAAGATTTACAGCAAAGGGGGTCTATTTATGTTTATTAGGACTAATAGTTGAAGAGGTCATAGATGCAGAAACTGGTTCAACACAAAAGAGCACTTCCTCAAATACGCCTGCAAAGACTGGAAAGTGCCCGGTGAATCACTCAAATACAGCAATTGTCAATCCACACGGAAAACATGCTTTGGGAAATTCCGCCGAACTAATGGCAATTCTAAAACCAGAAAATGATGCCCCTACTGATGTGAAATGTCCTATGAGAACTCCTGGTACAAATGACTCGAAGACAGCTGTTACTGGCTTACTTCCCCTCATTCAAGAAACACTCCTTTTTATTCATCAGAAGACCCTTCAGATGAAACTAGCCAACATATCAATGGCATATGTTGCTTGCACTATCGCATTGCTTAACAAACAAGTTGTTTCTGCCCAAACCAGTAATTTTGTGCCAATGTATGAGAATTTGTTAGAAGTTGTTGTGGGTGGCTCCTTGGAGATCTGGAAGAACCCAGAGCTGATAAACTTCCCAAAAGAACAAGAACTGACTCTAAATGCATCAGATCTAGATGAGGGTGTGTTTATTGAGCCTGATCTTCCACTTCATGTCACTATACTATGGCATGACCTTATTAGGCTAACAAATTTAGGGACTTTCAATCTTATTCCTCATTCACATCACCCATTGATTCCCGAGCTAAACTTGAAAATAGCTATAGCGAATCAATCCTTGCAACATTTAAAATATTTATCTGGACTCACAACTCCACATCAAACCCTTTCTCTACTGCTACATGTTCACTACTTCATTTCCAAAATCTTCGGTGTCTTACATCACGGGATCTGGAAGTTTGGAGAACCAAAGGTGTACATTTTCAACATGCTAGAATTGATTGAGGAATGCCTGACCTGGTTAGTGGAACCAGGCCTCAGGAATCTTTCGCTGGTAAGAAGGTTTGAAATTGTTGCAATTTTGAGTTATCTTCGCCTCTTTATATTGTATGCCATTGCGTTGCAGGCCGAAGAGTCGAGTGATGAGGATATGTTGACCCTAGCTTCACCTATCTTCTACGTTCGGTTGTACGATTTTCTCGTTTTGATTAAGGGAACATTAGAGAGTGGTAGTGACAAATATATCACACTGGTGGTAACTGAATTACTTAGCAGGACAATACAGATTGTTATAGGGGTTATTATACGAGCCAAGACTCCACGTTCTATGTTATGGGAAGACATAAATAAGAATGAAAAGCTCATCAACGAAAAGGTAAATGCTGAATTAGGCATTAGTCTTGAAGAGTATCTCAGGGTAGGGTTGATAAATTTGGTGGATACGACTGTGGCGTTGTTGAATAATCCAGAGCAGACCAAGAGCGCAAGCTTTGAAGTAGATCCTTATATTGAATCTGAAAGCCCTCACGACAAACTCGAAAAGATCTGGAAGTTTTACCTAACCTTCATAAACAATTCCGGAAAAATGAATGGTATGATATACGCCAAGATCCACGAAAAAGTACCCAACTTCAACGTTTGTCCAATTAAAGATGATAAACCTATTGAAGGAGAGGCTTTAGTCGCTCCGTCTGCCACCCACTTTAAAAAGTGCCCAATATCACACATCACAACTCCGATGTACGATTTTGAGAAACCTCCAAGCCCTCTAATACAAGAGAAAAGACTGGATTCAAAGAAACGTAAGTGTCCATTTGACCATACATCTTTGAAGAATCTTCAAATAGGAAAGGGAATTGAAAGCAATATCCGTCTGAAGCGGAAATTTTCACCACTTTCACAAGATGCACATGATACTGCAACTCCGATTACTCCAAACAGGCTTGCCCCTCCAACACCCTTGGCAGAATTGGCAGCAGCGCTGGCTTCTGTTCTGAGCGTATCTTCTCCTATCGTAGGTCCAGGTGAGACTGAGGTTCCGCCACCAGCAAACGACCTACCCGAGTTCCTTAATGACGATCTCAATGGGCTCCTTGATTTTGATCTTGATTTCCTAAGTAACCTGACCTTGTTCGATCAGATTGGGAGTTTAGATGGGCTGTTCTAGTCTTGGATAGAACTCAATGAAGAATAACCTGGTGCAAAACGGTTATTTGAAATAACGGCTTTGCTACTCCTAACTGTAATAATAATGAGTTTTCTATAGACATCACCTTTACTGGTTTCCAGGGAAGAATATAGGTAGCTTAATATATACCCTAGACCACCTTTAATTTCCACTTGTGTAGTTCTTCTTTAGTGATGCTCTGCCGAAATTCTTAAACAAACTTCGCCGTTTTGCCGAACTCCAATCGTGTTATTCACTGGATTTTGCAGCTATCGAATTTTGTAAGTTGCTATGTTAGGCGCACCACGTGATTTTTTTAAGTGTCGCATAAGTACGGAATCAAGGTTTGAAGGTTATTCCGCATCGACAGTACACTAATGTTTAGACTAGCACCATCGGCTGCGTTATACGGTAGGCAGGCTCGTGTATTCTCAGGGCTATGTCTGGGAAGCTCTATTTCTAGAGGTTATGGTGGTGGTTCAAGAGTCGTGGGATTCACAGCGAGGAATCTTAGCACGAAGGTGATTGAACCACGGAAGTCAAATTACAAATGGCTCAAGATTATTTCAGTTCTTGGAGTGGGTGGAGTTGTGATCTACTCAACCAACGACACTGCTAAGCATTTCGTTTTGACAGCCAGAAGGGTGGGGATCGTTGCTGTAGCTACTGCGAAGTGTTTTATGCTATATAAAGATGTGATAGGAGCAGAGTTTGACACCAAAGAACAAAAGCATGCTGCCTTGAGCAAGACTCATAAACGTGCTGCTAATATCACGCTAAAGGCACTTGAGGCAAACGGTGGTATTTACATCAAGTTAGGCCAACATATCTCAGCTTTAACTTACTTGTTACCCTTGGAATGGACGGAAACGATGATCCCTTTGCAAGACAAATGTCCCCAGTCATCAATGCAGGATATTGAAAGGATGTTTGTTACTGATTTGGGAACGAGTATAGATGAGTTATTTACTGACTTCAATCCTGACCCTATTGGAGTTGCCTCGCTTGCTCAAGTTCATTTAGCGACCCTCAGATCAACCGGGAAACAAGTGGCTGTGAAGATACAACACCCAACACTTCAGGAATTTGTTCCTCTTGATGTCTACCTCACTAGAACGATTTTCAAATTATTGGAAAAGGTTTTTCCAGAATACCCTTTAACTTGGCTTGGGGATGAAATGCAAAATTCGATCTATGTTGAGTTGAATTTTATTGTCGAAGCCCAAAATAGTGAAAGAACAGCTGCATACTTCAAATCTCGTCTGAAGAATACAGCCTTGCGAGTTCCTGATGTTATTTCGGCTGATAGAAGGATTTTGATCATGGAGTGTGTTTCTGGAGCGAGACTTGACAACTTGCAATATCTCAAGGACAATAACATCAATCCGGCCAAAGTTGCAAGTTGTTTATCGCATATTTTCAACAACATGATCTTTGTGCCTGGTGTGGGACTTCACTGTGATCCACATGGTGGAAATCTTGCAATACGTGCGGCAAAGGGCAAATATCACAACTTTGAGATAATCTTGTATGATCATGGTTTGTATCGAGACATTCCGCTACAAATGAAGAGGGATTACTCTCATTTCTGGCTACTGATTTTGGACAATGATGTACCTAAGATTAGGGAGTACTGCCAGAAAGTCACAAACATTGATAGCGAGCAGAAGTTCCGTATCTTCATGTCTGCAATCACTGGTAGGTCACCAGATATGGCACTTAACACGGATATCTCCAAAACCAAAAGACTGAAAGAGGAGATCAGAAACATTCAACAGCAATTTCACGAGACCTTGAAGGACGGCGGATCTGTGCTTGAGGACTTGATGGAAATCTTGAGTTCAATTCCAACGGTTGTACTTCTTATTCTTAAGACAAACGACTTGACCCGTAATTTGGATGAAAATTTGGACAATCCATTAGGCCCAGAAAGATCGTTTTTGATTATGGCCAATTACTGTGCGAAGGTGGTCTATGATGAGAGAACCGAGCAATTGAATCTGATTTACAAAGGATTCTCTTTGAAAGGAACTATTTTGTATATCCAGAATTGGTGGCAGTATCAGAAGAGGGTGAATACGTTGTATGTGTATGATTTTGCAGTATCGTTGAGAAACTTGACACTGTCGTTTTACACATTCAACTGAAGATTAGAAACTTATAAAAGAAGGCCGGAGTTCTAGAATTTTCGGCCATTAGAGATACTTTGTACATAGTAATACAATTGAAAGTTTTGAGAATGTAGACCGAGAGGAATGACTCTTCATGTCAAGCACTTATGGGATTGTAGCAGCCTTACTTTGCTACTTTCAACTAGTAGAATACCTGCATTTCACGTGCGTCGTAAATTTGACAGGTACACACCTCTCCGTTTGCAACCACAGATAGATTAAGCTGCAAAATTCACCTCCATCACGAAAAACAAACAGCTCAACTCAGCAATCTTCTTTAAAAGGTTAAAGCTGATCGATGGATAACATCTGGTTCAACAACACCTCAATACTGGAAGAGACTGCCTACATACGGCACGATGAATTTAAGGCTTCTGCCAGAGAGCGTACGCTTGTGGCGCTTAGCGAAGTGTTAGTGGTGGATGACAACCACAAGGAAGTGGAAGAAGGCATACAACTTACCACTGTTCCTTCCACTGAGCATGAAACGCATGTCATTGTGTCTGAAGAAGCAGTAGATCTAGGTAACACCGAAATGGTTTTAAATTACATGAAGGCGGTGGACGCTTTTAAAAGCTGCAATGGAAAATGAAATTGAGTATCTTAAAGCTAAGCAAATACCCGTGATTGAGGAAACTGTAGCTGGGGTAAGAGCGGACATAGCTGAGGCAAGAACTGAAATCGCTGATCTCCGAGCTGAATTTGAGAACTTTAAAGTAGTCAGTGATAAGGATTTCATAGAAACAAAATCAAGACTCGACGAACTCATGAATTTGTGCAAGAAATTGCACCTACAAATGAGATGGGAGATATCCCAAATGAACAAAGATCATGACCAAATTAAATACTTAGTGATGGAGCTTTTAAGGGAGCTCTCACTGACTACGTCAAAAGTGCAAAACAGGCAGATGTTCTAGCATTTATTTATCTAGAGAAGGCCCGGGTTTTGAGCGACCCATTTGTTACAATGCACAGAATTAAAGACTTGGAAGTATTGGAGCATTCATTATTCACCTCGCACGATTCATTCAGTCCTTGAATAGCTAAAGCTATATTATGTTGTTATTTAGTGAAAGGAACCAGTACACCATGAATGGCCTACAATTTAAAGTATTGCTTCAGATCTGTTTCCCGGTTGATTTGGCTGCGAAAACATGAAGAGCATGTCTGCTAAGCAAACGGCAGAACATATGAAATTGAATTCAGCATAGAACGAAATAAAATCAGTACTGAGGTTCTTTAGTAATTTCAAATTTAGTATCTGTGAGTATAGATGAATTTCGTTTGAACCCTCTATGAGCAATATTCAAGTTCCTAGAAATTTGACGACTGAAGACTTACACTTCTTGAAACCTCAGCAAATAAGAAAATCTTACAACGAGGTAGTCAGCGGAGGGACATTTCTTAGAGATACTTCGTATTAAAGTTTAAGTATCAATACGCATGCCTGGAACAAAATAACTTAGACCCTTTTGATTGTAGTTGCGCATAATATATCCGTAAGCCTTTCCAAGGTATCCGAACTTCTGCTTCAACAAAAGATCAATATTAATATCTATTAGTATATATTGGTTTTGGATATTGAACTTTCATAATTGAAAGCTATTGAGAACGCGCAAATTCTACCCACCAAGGGCCCTGAAATCTTGAAAATGTCACACTGAGAGAGCATTAATGAGCCCTCGACCTGAGAAGTTGCTCTTCTCCTTTCGGTTCTTGATTCCATGTCTTGCTTTTATTGCTCATTACTCTGTAAGACTTTTTATTTCATCATGTCCTGCTTTATCTTGTCAAGCAAGTTGTTAATTCTGGGGCCCATTTTTGGTTGTCCTGATTTGGTCCTCTCCATAAGTCTTACCTTCTTGACCTCCCTGGCCTTTGACTTTGTTTCAATTGTTTTTCTTCTTTCTTGGATGAAATCCAAACGCTCAGTTCTTTTCTGTTCCTTTCTGTCTTTTACAAGCTTAGCACGTTCAGCAAATGTAAGTCGTTTTGGTTGGTCTCTTGACTCTTCTCTACGCTCAGTCCTTTGCGTTGCTCGTTGTATTTTCTGATATTCACCTTGAGGTGGTAATGCTTTTGAGGGTACATCTTCTTTAGTTTCGTCTTGATCTGATTCTTGACCTTGTTCGTCTGCTTGATCTAAGTCTTCATCCTCATTTTCACTCGCAGACTCATCATCGTCTTGTTCTGCGCCGTGTGCCTTGGGTTTTTCAGTCGAGTATCCTTCTTTCTCCATTAACTTGAAGTATCCCTTTCTCAATCTAGCCCTATGTACAAGAGCTTTCTTAATTTCTCTAGTCTTTGCATCACGGTCACCGTACAGCTTCTTATCGAAGCTTTTGGTTGCATACTTCGGAGCGAACTTGCCTCCAGAAGATCCACGAGAAGACCCGCGTGAGCCGCGTGAAGCCCCAAATGATCCTCCTCTTCCTCCTCTAGAAGAACCACCGCCTCTGCCGCTACTGTTATATCCTCTGTTGTTTCCTTGTTCAAATGCCATTTCGCGATGAGATGAATTGGTACTTCATTATGGTGTTTTTCATTTTGAAGATCTTAGAGCGTTGTATACAGGAGAGGTGGTGATTGTTCGAGCTTCAGTATCCATGCTATTAGCTAACGAGCTGATGCTATAATCACGGGAATCAGACCAATTAAGGCTGTTTTGTTCGAGTGTATAGGTAATCTCTTATTGAAAGCTAGACTCTTGCTAGAAAATTTAGAGGGACAGATGGAAATATGGTACCTCGGGGTCAACATCTATGTTTCTTCCACCTCCGTACTCTTTCCATTTTCGTATTGCATCCATGAGTGCTCAGAAGGTGGTATTTGCAGTCTTATCTTATCAATAACTAGTGAGAGTATTGAATTACACTTGCTCTTACTTGTAACTGAAGAGCTACTTTGTCTTTATCGATTATTTAAGCAATGTAGAGCGATTTCTGCAAAATTTTACTGAATATGCTGCAAAATTACAAAATTTTTGATCAATTGATAAGAAGGTTGTTCACAGCTCAAAGTAAATCATAACCTGAGACGTTGATATTTAATTGGCCTAATGTTAACTAAAAACGTATTTTCAGAACCAATATGGCTGCACAAGTATGATTTTTGCACCCATTGGTGTCAAGGAGTTTTATAAATTTATTTGCACTTGTCCACCTGATATTCTCGGCCAACCATCAAAAGGCCTGCCTAGCTCAATCGGTAGAGCGTTTGACTCTTATAGAGGATATCAAAAGGTCGCGGGTTCGACCCCCGCGGTGGGTTCTATTTTTGCTGACATGAATTGGGCTTTTCAAACTAGAGTGATGTTACGGCGTCTTGCAAACTCAATGAAGAGCACCCGTGTCGAGCCTAGAACACCACACTCATACTTTTGTTGCGTACATATCTTTTACGGATATTATTGACCTATTAATATCTGAAATATTCAAATCAAGTACTAGCCGAAAACACGTAGAAAGAGAAAATACACCTAATCAGAGCTATTGCAAACCAAACTTGACTCTTATACGAAACTAGTTTAACCATATAATTCATTACAGCAGCAACCAGGACCAAACGACTGCAAATCGGTTCTATTCAGTGTTGACCTTTTCGAATCCTCACCAAATATCAAAGTCAATTTTTCTAGCGCAATCACAATTAACGTGTCAAGTATGGTCCACTACGAAACGGTGCCGCAGAGGCAAGAAGAAGGTACCCGAGACCCAAATGAGGTTTTAACAGACCGTCAAGTCCACGAGCATGAAAGTTCGAATACGAAAGCGAATGCTGATGACGAACAGAGCGACAATGAGTATCTTCATAGTAATGACCAGACACATCACGACGACACCGATTCGCTCATAAATACTCCATCGAACTCGTTTGATTCGTTCGAGCTTGATTTCGAGGAACAGGATCCGGCTCACGAGTCGTCACCACCACCGTCGGGACGTTCCAGTATGAAGATGGCATTCATGAATATGGCCAATTCTATTTTAGGTGCTGGAATTATCGGCCAGGCATTTGCATTTAGGAACACAGGACTATTAGGTGGAATCATAGTCATGGTGTTGCTTACATTCTTAATCGATTGGACTTTACGTTTAATCGTGCTGAATGCTGAAAAATCGAATACGAGACTGTACCAGGATACTGTTGCGTATTGTTTCGGACGTCCAGGCAAAATACTACTTTTGGTATCGATATCTTCATTTGCTTATGGAGGATGCATGGCATTCTGTGTTATTATTGGTGATACAATTCCACATGTGTTGAAGGTATTCACCCCTCAATCGGTACAGGACCTGGCGTTTGGGTGGTTGCTCTCCAGAAATTGCATAATTGTACTATTCACCACTGGTGTTTCGTACCCACTTTCGTTGAACAGAGATATTTCGAAATTGGCCAAGGCTTCTGGTTTTGCTTTGGTCGGAATGCTTCTTATTATCGTTTTGACGGTGGTACGCCCTCCATTCATAGACCCTGCACTCAAGTCTCAGACACCTGTTGTCCTTTTCAATTATAGAGTGTTTCAAGGGATTTCTATCATTTCATTCGCATTGGTATGCCACCACAACACACTCTTCATTTACAATCTGATGAAGCAGGCTACAATCAAAAAGTTTGGTCAGTTGACTCATATTGCATGCATCGTTTCTATGATCTGTTGTCTAGTAATGGCCATAAACGGAGTGATTCAATTTGGTGACAAGACAAAAGGAAACATCCTAAATAACTTTGCGAGTGATGATAATTGGATAAACGTTGCTCGTTTCTGTTTTGGTTTGAACATGTTGACAACGTTTCCTTTAGAGGTGTTTGTTGTACGAGATGTTATAAAGGATGTACTTTACACTGAGGACCTCACAAGAAATCAACACTTGATTATTACTTCAGTGTTGGTCTTCACCTCAATGACTGTGTCTCTTTTTACATGCAATTTGGGTCTTATTTTGGAACTTATTGGAGCAACTTCTGCCTCACTCATGGCATACATAATACCGCCGTTGTGTCATCTCAAGTTATGCTGGGATAAGTTTGACTACAAGACTGCATCGAGGAGGGAGAAATTGGTGTTTTTGGCAGCTACTGCCGTGCCCAGCTTGGGCTGTGTATTATTTGGGTTCAGTGTGATGATAATCAGTTCTTACATGAGTGTGACAGCAGGAGGCAGTGGTGGATCCCAATGTATTGAATAGAGAAGCACTTCAGGTTAAGGATGGCCTTTTTTATTCCAATCGATCAAATATTTCAATTCTGCGGTTTCAGTTTATTCTCGAGCACTCGTCAATTTCTAACTACTCTTCAATATTAAATGTACTGATACTTTTTATGATTTATAGTATACTTTCTATATTTAAGACTGTTCCTTTAGTTGTTACCCGATCTAATCTTCTTCATCACTCATTATAAGCCTTTTCTTCTTTGCTGGTGGGGGAGCACTAAATGATTCATCTTCACTCTCGTCAGAGTCATCTTGGAGTGTGCGACTGCGCTTACTAACTGAAGCCCCTTCTGCAACTGGCGAAACTGTCTCTGATGAAAAGTCATCCAGGTCAGAGTTGTCACTTAATGCTTTTCGAAGAAGTGTATGCCCCTCGGAAAGTTGTGTAATTCCTATGTGTGAATCGGCGCCTTCAGAATTTGATTCTTGACTAGATGCCGCTTCCAATGGACTTGAAATATGTCGTCTGTTTACGGCAATTGAATCTGCCTCGACTTCGTTCAGCAGACTTGGTTCATCGGAATCGTCTTCGATTATATCTTTAGACAAAAGAACAGAAGGAGCTGGAATCACGTCATCATAATCATCATCCTCTTCATTCACAAACAATGAAGTCTCCTCCACTGCTTTTGCCACTATCGATGCACTTTTTCCTGAACTTCTTTCTAAGTTTGACCACACCTTTTTGAATTCTGCCAACTGCTCAGCATTTATAATACCACCGGAATCGCTCAAAAGCTGGCGCAATCTCTCTTCTCTTTCAAAGAAAGTATTTGCTTTCTCAGAGTCAGATTCATCGTCAGAGTCGTGTATGAACTCAGCAGATTTGATAGGGGTTTCTCTTTCATCTTCTGAAACGTTGAAAGTACGAGGAGGGCCACGAGAGCGGATTTTCTTCAGCCTCTTGGGTTTTTCCTTACGAGCTTCTTTGGTTTTATCTTTAGCGAATTCTTTCATCTTCTTCTTTGCCTTACCCTTTTCTAGGCCAAGAGACCGTCCTGAATTCTCCAATAAGCGCTCCATCTCTTCAAGTTTATCTAATTCTTCAGCGTTGTGAGTGACATTGTCTCCTGTGGCCACAAATGCAATGGATTCATCATCTTCATCGTATTCACCATTGTATTCTATATCTGATTCGTGAGCTTCAAAGACAGGTTCCCTATTTCTTAAGAAATAACTGGCGTCCTTGCCGTCTTCAAATGTCACTGGTTGCAGTGAGTGCCACTTTTTAATCAAATCATGACAGCTACTAAGCGTATCGAGAGCTACTGTCGAAGGGAGGAGTATTTGATCATCCATAATATAGGGCAAGTCGAATCCAATAATCCGCATTAAAAATCGAATGTATGAGTTGTTAATCAAAAGACGTTTGAATTGAGGCGTAGGATTCAATTGACACACTATGCCTTCTTCCATGGTGCGTTCTTTGAGAATACGGAATACTTCTTCGAGGAACCACTCAACCAAGGTTTGTTTCTCCTGCTCATGTAATGCAGAAACCAATATCTTAATTTGCTCGTCAAGTGTGAACTCTCTGACAAACTCCACCTCTTTGGCCAACTTTGGACCTGACCCTTGTTTCGATTCTGGCTTGATATACAATTCACCAGTGCTCAAGAAAGTCCTTGATTCTGTGTCTTCAAATCGTGGGAATAGGATCTCATGTGGGAGTGGGAATCTTGAAAATGCCACCTTGAACTTCTTCATGAAGTAGTATAAAAACTCGTCAACGTGCTTTCTTATGGATGTTCCTCGTGGAAGATAATTACGCAACTTGTAGATCGTGTGCATAAAATCTAGTCTGTACAATCCTCCGAAATCACTTCTTACCACAAACAACCTGTGGAAATAGGAAATACACCTCTTTATTTCCTCGAAAGATAGATCCTCGTATCTAGATAAGTATTCGATGTGAGTTGAGACAATTGAAGAGTGGAAGAAACGACCTTCGGAGGCGTTGAAATCAAGCCTTCTTTCTCTCTTAACCTGCTGCATACGCTCTTCGATCTCTTCGTCATCCAGATCCATTTCAATGACGTCTCTTAAAGGGTCAAGGTTATTAAGCTTCTTTTTCAGTTTCAGCTTTCTCTTTGTTTGAACGTATAGCTTGATGTCCTCATTTGCAAAACTCTCAAAAGATTTGAGAATAATGTTTACCACCGAAATGCAGACTCTTAGATAGTCAGGTGAATGCTTCGATGCTGTTTGTGGAATCTGAACGATTAAGCTAATGAAATCTGTGTACGAAAATAGCTTACGAATGATACCTTCCGCGAGTTCCCTGTCGATATCATGCTGTTCATCCTCTATGTCTAGTCTCTTGTTGAACAAAGAGTGGGAAACAAGGAGCAATTCGTTGAAGCAGATCAAGGCAACATGCAACGAGCTCCATTTACGACTTGTGTATGATTGACGGAGATATGAAATGATCAAAATGAAATTAATTTCACTTAAGGCTGCCCCTACAGACCCAAAATTGAGGTCCTCTTTCTTAAGACGCTTGTAATTGAAGAACCAGGAGATGGTGAGAAAGTAGGATGCTTTTTCGTATTCTTCAATCACCTCTAAGTCATTCACACTCGACATGTGTGCACTGATAGATTCCACAAGGTTATTGAAGCACCCTCCAGTCAAGAACTGTTCAACAAACTCGTAGAACACTTGCCGTCCTGATTCATTCAAGTACTGAGGGCGAGCAACAAACTCATCTGAATCGTATTTGAAATGTGCCCTATCATTCCATTTCTTTGTCTTGTCTAATTTGTCCAAAGTAGAACCTGTGCTATGCAATGCTTCTTGTCCCGATACGACATAGGAAGTGGAGTCGTTCGCTCTGATCAGGATGAGCGAGCCGAAACGACCATGCCTAGTCTGTAGTGTTTTAGTCTGTGCTCGTTTGCGTTGGGCCTCAGTATCGAGAAGGTCTTTAAGGTGCATCCCTGCGGTAGTAGTAATCGAGGCAAGGGGAGCTGTTGCGGATATATCGATTGGATCAGTCGAAGTATGGACCGCACCAGAGCTTGAAGATACACCCTGCTCATTTGAATGGGTAGCATCCAGTTTGCTTTGCCTGGGAGGCTGCGACTTGCCTGTTGAGTATTTCGCAGAGTCGTTGGCAGCTGCTGAATCCACCCTGTTCACTAACAAATATACGCATTCTAGGCATATTACAGCAAAGCTTCTATCGAAGTCTGCACCCAACAGTCCCAATATTGTTAACAATAACATGAGCGCTTTATTCTTCTTGTAGGCCACCAACACTGCACTCATTGAAATGTCATCATAAGAGACTCCGGCTGGTAAGTTATCTGCTGAGATTACTTGTTTGGAGGATTTGGTAGACAAGGATGAATTGGCCGGCTCAATATAGAGCACGTTTCTAAGGAAGAAAAGAACAAGTCTTAGGATTGAGTGATCTCTGGGTTCTCTATCGGCCTTATTCTTCGATATCAGGGGGAGCACTAGACGAATAACTGCTCTGATAGTCTGACCATTGTTGAAGCCCAACAAATGCTTCTTGTACACAAGCTGGACTTTCTTTACGTCTGGGTATAGCAATTTCTGATTTGGGGTCATTTCAGGCGTGAGTTCAACAGGCCAAGTCAACAAGACAAGCAATTCCAACAGCGATAACATAATCTTTTCCATGTACTTCGAATTTGTGAGGACAACTTTCGAGCTGAGGTTCGAATCCCATTGACACAAGATGTGTATGATATCGTTTGTTATCAAGCCCGAGTCTGCACAGGCAATTGCAACCTCGTACCCACCTTTACGCTCATCGACCTCCTTGATCCACTTCTTAATATCCTTGAGACATGCTAGCGCGTCGTGACCTAGTTTGTACGGAGCTGGGGAGACCGTTGATGTGTGATCTGGGCCACCTAGGGCCGAAACAAGAACTGATATGTGAGCTTTTAGGAGTTTTTGTTGCTGGGTCTGGTTTGGTTTGAGCTGTGAAGTCATTTGAAGAATACGATCGTTTTCTGGTTCTGACTCTGACCCGGATTCTGCAGTCGCAACGTTAGGATCGTCGACAATGAAGTCACCCATCTCATCGTACTCGGACATGGTAGTGAATGGTGGTGAGTTGAATCTAGTGGTGTTCTCAATACTGAATTTTTAAAGATTTGATCAGACGCGTTTATTGAAAACGCGAATCTTTTTCAAAATGAGCTCAAGCAAATGGTGTAGCCATGAGAAGCACCCATTTTGAAGACACAGCCAAGTTGAGTTTGATAAGGATCCATTTTCGACTTCAAAATGGGCTAGACATGTTGCAGTGATTTTTTTTGTTCTCTGGGAGTGTTTTTGGCGAAATCAGATGTGGTTGATCCAGATTCAAGGTGGCAGAGCTTAGGTTTGGGAGTGAGATTGGCTAGGAATTGGGTTTCCGGCTCAGATTCAGCTGCAGCTAGGATGGGGAGACTTTAAGATCCCAAAGAGGGTGACTATTGAAGCAATTCATACGGAATAGCTCATATATTTGACCAGAGTGCCTATTTAAGAAGATGTTGCAGGTTCAAGGTTTGCAAGAAAAACGCTTGATCATTGATTTCTCCGAGGAACATGACACAGACGTGGAGGATTAGCCTCGAGGACACAGGCAGAAAAGGGCCAGTTGAAAATTGAATAGGCGAAGTTTCAAGGACCCTCTCGAGAGGGCACCGCATTGATGGGAGCGTGCTCATAACCTGCTGAAGTTCATTCTAAAAATATTTCAGGCCGTTTAAGCTTCAAGCTTCAACAATAGGCATAGCAGATACTCGTGAATTAGACCAAGGTTCTCAGCCAACCCACTCAAAGCGAGTAAGTCCGAGTCGTTTCAAAATAAAGCTTAAATGCTGCGTTGATTAGGCTTCGCAATAGGCCACAACAAGAAAATGGACAGCGTTGGCCACTTTAAAGTGCGTTTGTGAGGGTTCCGGATGCTTAAAAGAGAGCAGGTCGTATAAGTGGGTGCCTGAGATACATGTGAGTGATGAAATACGGAGTAACGTGAAGAAGCATGCGTGATAGACGACGGTTTGGAAAAGGAAGCAGCCGAAGACAAGGAAAGGTGCTGACTGAAGGAAGAAGGCAGATTGTTTGACGTTGTGCCTTCTTGGCCATATAGTGCTCGAACGCCGTCAACCATTGTGGCTGCTCACATGGAAATGTGCCGGTTGCGAAGATGGTTCGGTGTGTAATCAGAGCAGGCATTTTATACTGAGAGCATCAGATATAGCCCACATGACATGGCAGAGGGAGGTTGGCAAAGCGAAAGTGAACGGTGGTGACTTCACTGGTGCAAGAAGCCCCGAGCTGGCACACTTAGCCGAGAGTTTACACCAGCGAGGGTGCGAAGCTTGTACGCTGGATTTCGAGGTGGTCTGCAGCATATTGCTCAATTGAACTTTGCAGTGACTACAAAGAGGAGGATCATGAGTTTAGAGACAATAAACCCTGATGAGAGCGTTCATTGTTCCCCGGTTTGTTCTCGATACGTTACGAATGTGCGGCTCAGTGACGTCGCGGCCGATCCAGAGCTCTCAATGATCTGCTTCTCCACGCTCCAGAAGCACCAGACGCTTCGCTGGACGGATCTATGCCTGTTTCAGAGCGCACCAGCTCTTCTGGCAGCACGCAGACGCAGCTGTAGCTCAGAGTCTGAAACAGAATGCAGCTTAAATCGAACGAAATGCCAGAGCCACTTGAAATTCAGCCGGAAGCTTCGCCCTTTGGCAGAGCTCTGCCAGCACCACACAACACAGCACACTACACACAACACAGCACACTACACACAACACAGCACACTACACACAACACAGCACACAACACACAACACACCACCACTACACACTACACACAACACAGCACACTACACACAACACAACACACTACACACAACACACCAAACACCACACACAACACACCAAACACTACGCTACACCTCCACTCGTAACTGCCCCATATCTCGTGACCTCTTTATATTTTTCGGTGTTATTTTTCTATGCATACTGATTACGTCCTTGCGCATTCTCTGGAGCACATTTTCACCAGGCGGGGAGACAAAGGTCAACAGGGTGAACACGTTCATATTTAAGCACCAGTCAGCAGTAACAAATCGGACGAGGACAGCGAAAATGGATCTTTCGTATAAAAAGCGGTACCGTGTGCCAGCGTCGTGCCTGGTGTGTCGCAAGAGAAAGTCCAAGTGCGACCGGGTGAAGCCTGTTTGTGGATCATGTAAGAAGAAGTCGATAGCTCATTTGTGCTACTACGAGGACGGTCCACCGTCCACAGGGTACGTGCACCAGCTCGGCGAGCACATCCTCCCGGTGCCTGCGCAGGGCGAACAGCTCCTCCACGAGCACCAGTACCAGCACGGCGTGCCTTCGCAGCACGAGGGCCCGTTGCAGCAGCACCTACCTCCTCCGCCGGTGGCCCACTCGGGCCAGGTCTCCTCCCACCAGGTCCTACCTCAGATGTTGCCGAGCCCGTTCCGTGACCAGCAGCGTCCCCAGCAGCAGGAGTACTCTCCGTTGCCTGCTCCGATCATGACTCCGCAGTTCCAGACCCTCCAGCAGCAGAGACCTCTCGTGGGCAACGGGGCCTCTCACGGACCGGCTGCTGCCCACGCTGCTCCATTGCAGCACGTCCACTCTCCCCACAAGTTACACAGCACGTCGCAGAAGAACCCTCCAATCCACCTCCAGAGACACTCGGTGTCTTCGCTCATCTCCGAGGACACTCCTCCGTACAGAATGTTCGACTCTCCCCAGGAAAGTCTCACCAACAGCACAGGTGGCTTCTCCAACAGCCCTCCGGTGAATCCTACCAACACTGCCAACTTGGCGGCCTTGAATGCCGCGTCGTCCGCCCCTGCTGTCGATAAGCACGGCCAGAACGGAAGACTAACGTTCTCCTCGTCGCACTCAAGAGCAGCTTCTCAGGTCAGTGTCTCCTCGGCCCCAGCGATTCCAATGGCTGCCATGCACCAATCACAGCCTGCTGTACACCCAGCTCATCATCATTCGGTGACTGTAGAGATACCGCACACCTCGCTCGACACCCCAATGAACAAATCGTCTTCAGATGCAACCATGGCAGGCAGTGAACTCATTCCAATCACTATTGGTCCCAACGCCACGCTCCTAGTGGACCCAAACGACAGAATCAACCTCTTTGCAAACGCCTCTTTCTCACTCAATCTCGAAGGCCCGTTCTGGCAACAGCAGGGTACTCTACTGTACATGGGCCTCACCAAAAGCGATCCCTTCATCAAGGTTCTTCGAAGCTACGCCATTCTCTTGTTCAAGCTGGGCGAAATGGCTCTGTACATCCGGAACGAAACCATGAAGCGCAAAAAGACCGAAATCAATGGCCATTCAACTACAATGTCTGGCTCCAGCACGAACGCAAGTACTACGGGGACTCCTCTGTACAAGCGTCATAGGTATGCATCTCCTCCTAAGAGCACACCGTCCGATATGGGCGATACGGAGTCAAAAAAAGATGTGGATGACGAACCGGGAGACGTCGTCGAAGAAGACGCCTTGATTGTCGACAGAATAAAGGTTGCAGATGAAGAAGAAGAAGAAGAAGAAGAGGAAGAAGCATCGGGAGAAGAATACCCGGAAGAAAGCACCGCCGTGCCCGAGCCCGAAAGCATAACCAAGCCTGAGTCAAGAATGGGCAATTCGGATGTTCAGTCCCCAGGAAGCACTACCAGCAGCTGCAAGAGAAGGAAGTCCAAAGCTGATTTAGTGCCGCACATTATCCGCCTCGATAGCAGTAGACACGGCAAGGATGCCCACTTTGAAATCGTCAAACGTGTAATCCTACAAATTCTACCAAACAAGCTCAACATGTTCATGTTGTTTTGCCGGTTCTTCAAGTATGTCCATCCTTTCGTACCAGTAGTGGACGAAAATTCCTTGATGATTGACTTGAACAAGCTCTTTGGCCATTTCCCCTATTTCGAGAGAACGTCTTACGAAGATATTTCCATAGAGTCCGAACACGACATAAGCTCAATTGGGATCTTGCTAATCGTCATTCGCTTGGGGTACATGAGCTTGATTCATACAGACGAGGCTAATAATCAGTACAGTGAAGACGAAAAGAGCATAATTAGAGATGTCAAGCGAACTCATTCAGAGACTTTTGTGCGTGCTTTGAAGCTCTGTATCGATGACAGAGCCCTCGGCAGCCGCTCAACTTTCAAGCTAGTCCAGGTGCTCACTCTTTACTATTTCTACAGACAAATGGCGCCTGATGACAGTCACGGATTGGGTGGCAGCGATGCACAGGTGCTTTTCGGGGTCATCTTGACACACGCCAAATCGATTGGTCTTCACAGAGACCCTAAGTACTACGTGGCGCATGAACTGATCAGCAAAAGAGAGTCGCTCAAAAAGACATGGAGAAGTCTCTGGTTCTATCTTACTGTGATGGATGCGCGGTCTGCAATTCAATCTGGAATACCCCCATATCTTCAGAACCTCGATACTTGTGACGTGGAATTGCCGTCTCGTCCAAATGACAAACAGTACAACGATATGGTGAACGTGTTGCACACCTTGTGCGAGTCGTACCGCCATATAGCAAACATGATAGGGAATGTTGTGAACAAACCGAAGATAATGGACATACTAGTGGAAACAAACAAATTGGAAAAGCTCTTTAGTGACTTGTTCGGGAAGGACTACTTCAGAGACACTATTTGCAAGCCTACAAAGGTGCCCTCTGACCCAGCTGGGTTCGATGCCAATTCTCGAGAACACGAAGAGAGCTTTTTGAAGGTTTTCAAGTACCTCAAGTTTGTGAACTTGAGAACCAACTTGAATTGCATGTACTATATGATTGCCATGCACTATGAAAACGGGCACATTGGGTCCAGCACAATGAATAGCGGAATCGAGTTGTTCAAGATCTTTTGCAAGAGCGTTTTCCAGCTTGTCTTCGTGATGCTGTACGTGTTGGATAACCTGGTTGATGTCTTCGGTCGGAACTATGATTACTTGATAGCGTCATACAACGAACGGTGTATGATCAAGACACACAACTTCTTGACGTCGCTCTTTGTCCGTCTCTTGCACCACAAGAAGGACTGCACCACCAGGAGCATGGCTGGAGACCCGGTGTACAAGCAGAGACTTGAAGTTGTCGATTCGCTTTTCTCGATAGTTCTTATAGAGGCCGAGTTGTTTGTGGGCAACTTCCGCAAACTCAGCGTCAACTACATCAACTCATACAAGTTGTATGTGATGACATACTTTGTGTTGAAGCAGTGTATGGAAAACCCGTCTGTCCTTTTCGAAAAGATCAACGATCTGCGGTTCTTCCACGAAGGAACCAACATGTTTGACTTTTTCACGATCCAAGAGCTCAAGTACTTGGGTAAGCTGATTGAAGAGTTCCAGACAGCCAAGGAAGAGCAGGCACGGTTGAAGGAGGCCAGGACGAATGCCGAGGTGGCCAAAAGCGCTGCCAAGAGCGGGCTCCTCCGCAAGACGATGGCCCAGCCGTTCAACTTGCCCTTCCCAGATCTGTACAGCCAGTCGCAGTTGTATGCGCTGTCTGAAGCAACATCCGGAGGAGCGAGTGCCGGGAGCTCCAATGGGTCCCTAGGGTCTGCTCCTGCGTTTAGCTCAGAGAACTCACCCGTGTTTGGTATCCGGCGCACATCACGAGCGGATAACGTGGCGAGTGGGGACCAAGAGATGAATGCACATTCGACGCCGACGGCCAATTCCACGCCTACGCCACTAGCCAACTACTCGAGCCAGTCGACCACGGCCCCCACCTCGAACACAGACTTCCCTCAGCAGGTGGGTGGCATATTCGAGGACACTGAGGACGTTGGCGGAGACGACTTGCTACGTCTTTTTGCAGTTTATGGAGAGCTTGACCCGAGTGAGTTGTACTAGAGGAGCAGAGGCGAAAGGAGGCATGAGCAACAACAAAAGGAGGCATGAGCAACAACAAAGGGAGCAATGTATGAAGTCACAGAACGGTGAGATAATTTATTTGAAATGTTGTGTTTATTTCTTTATGTATTATTATAAATTGGCATTGAGGTTATACGGTTGTAGATGGGTGGTGGAGTGTAGACGAAAAGGTTAAGAAGAGGTTATGTGAAGAAGCGGTGAAGAAGAGGAGTGTAGTGGTGGTGGTGGTGGTGGTGGTGGTGCTGCTGCTGCTGGAAGGCGGAAATAGAGGTGCGATACTTTTTAGTGGTTTTAGTGGTTTTAGTTGTTTTAGTGGTGGTGCTGATTTGGGCACTCGAATTGGTATACCTTTTCAGAATACGCCAGCAATGTTGCTGAAAAGATACCGATTGTGGCAGCATCATGATGATAGGCCCGGTGTGTGAGCTTGCAGTGGTGCATGCTGGAGAGCTTCCGAGGCTGCGCCGGTGGAGCAATATTTGGCGGAGTTTCAGCACTCGGCAGCTGCTCCAGCTCGAATGCTAATTCGGCATGCACTCTGAACACCTCCACGCAATTGGGATGTCGACACCGCGCTGGCCTTACGGATGCACTGCCAGCCCGTGCTGTGAAATGCTCGGTGTTTCCTCCACTTACAGGCTCTCGCCGGGCCTAAAGGAGGATCGGTAAGGTGAGCCATTTTTGTATCCTGAGCTCGTTTTGCGAACGTAGGCCATTTTGGGGGCTCTGTTGCGCCTGGACGGCCCTTCACACCTCGTGAGCGTTCTTAGCTCCTTTTAACACCGTTTGGTGTAGACAGCTCTGGGCACCGTAGGCTTTTTGGTAGGGCAGAAAGCTCTGGAGGCCGCACAAGACCCCCACCACACCACTTGCGAGGCGACCGCGATAAGCAGCTCGCTAGCGAATCGAAACTCTAATTGCCCTAGATCCAGTACCCCATTTTTGGCATTCGCTGGAGCCTATTCTGGAGGTGATGGACTTGGGCAGCACTCATAACCTGTTATTTGCGAAACTGGATATACACACACTTGCCGTAGCAACAGTACGGCCGCCAGACCCTCGATTACGTAGGTCTAGCCCCCCAGCAGGCACGGCCTTCAACGTGCTGCTCCAGCAAGACCCGAAACAGGTGCTGTGTGGCCTCTAATATTCCCCGCCAGTGGTCCTCGCAAGCCTACCAGAGTCGTAGGGACATGACCACGTAGAACCACGCCAAACGCGCTCCGTTTCTTCGGGTGGCGGCTCCTGCTGTCGCAGCGGCTGTTGCGCACCGTCGCAGCACCCACCAGCACCGCAGGCAGAGCAAGAAATCCCCAATTCCACCTCTCGGCACCTTGGAAGGCAGCTGCCTTCGCTAGTCGATTCTGGATTCTGCATAAACTCCGGTGCTCCACCACAAAGCACACACCGCACTAAACCAGTGCTGCCCTCGCTATTGTGCCCGCTCGCAGCTCTTTGTCTCTGGTTGCTAGTGCTCTATCTGCAATTCGTCATCCTTTGTTAGGGAGCGTATGCCTGAGATCCAGCTGGCTCGGCTCATTAGAAAAAAACGATAAAGTAAGCAAAAACAGTGTCACCAAATTCGTGATGAAATTTGGCTCGAAAAGTTTGAACCAACCCGTATCCGACCCCCAGCGCATCTCCATGGACGAACAGCAGAAGAAACGAAACAGGCTATCGCTCAGCTGCAACTACTGCAAGAAGCGCAAGGTCAAGTGCGACAGGGGCCGGCCCTGCTCGCTGTGTGTCAAGTACAACGTTGGTGTGTTGTGCACCTACCCAGACCCTGTGTGGGGCTCCAACCCCGTGGAAGAGAGCCTGAACAACGGCTCCTCCTTCCTGGTGCAGATCTTGTCGCAGCGCGAGGGCATGGTGAGCACCAACTCCGTCGGAGGCACCCAGAACATGTTCCAGGTTGGCCACTCCGACGACCACGACGACCACAGGGAACGCAAGGACCCCAAGGAGCGCTCCCGCAACGGCGACGAGCGCAAGCCGAAGGACTCCGTGCTGCTGAGGGACCAAAACGACGTCCCGAGAGACCGCAAGAGCGCCAGTTCGAGCACATCACCCCAGCACGTCTCAGGTGCTCCTCCGCTGGCTGCTGTCCCCACGGACTACTCCCTGCACCTTCAGGAAGGTGCACAGCAGCAGATGACTCAGGCAGTCAGGCAGCAGGGCCAGTTTGTGCACGAACACCCGCAGGCTAGCTACCAAAGAATGGTGCACCATGTCCCCCAGCCTGCTCAGCTCCAGCAGCAGACTATGCAACACATGCCGCACCACAACCTCCAGCATATTCCTCACCAGAACCTTCCGCAGACGGAGATCCACAGACAGGTGCAAGGCCAGTCACACTTGCAAGGTCTTCCACAGCAGCAAGGTCTTCCGCAGCAGCAAGGCCTTCCACAGCAGCAAGGTCTTCCACAGCAGCAAGGTCTTCCACAGCAGCAAGGCCTTCCACAGCAGCAAGGTCTTCCACAGCAGCAAGGCCTTCCACAGCAGCAAGGCCTTCCACAGCAGCAAGGCCTTCCACAGCAGCAAACACAGCAGCAAAGTCTTCCACAACAACAGACACACCAGCAACCACTACAGGTGGTGTATCACCAGTCTGTCCAAGGGGTCCAGGGTCAGCCTCAGCAGCAACACCTACTTCCACACCAGTCTCCGCCAGTGCAACACCAGCCAGTGCACCACACTCAACCACACTACGAACACGTACCTGTTCAACACCAAGCTCCACACCAAGGAGTGCATCACACTCCTCTTCAGCACCAGACTCCACAACAAACGGCTCAACCCTTACAATCGTCTCTTGATCTGCCTCAAACAGTGCTGCAATCTCCTCAACATGCCTCTCACAGCAAACCAAAGGAAGGCTCTGCGGTACAGCTCGAGTTGGCCAAGCTAAAACAGAAGATACGAGAAATCGAAGACTCCATGAGAAGCGATACAAGCCTGGTGTCTCTGAAGCTGTCACTGAAGCTGAAGCTGCTGTCAAAATCAAAACTACAACGTGTGCATTCACTGGTGAACTCACACACTCTGGAGCGCGCAAACCTGTTAAACTCAGCGTCTGGTAACACCCCAGCTGCATACCCGAACACGTCTGCGTCTTTCCCTTCGTCGGTGCCCTCAGACCCTTCCACTCCAGGCTATCACGTCCCAAGAATAAACGCCGGCTTTTACTTGCCTTCAAACATTCCAATACAGTTGCCTCCAATCCAATGGCTGCCACTGGCTAGACATTCGTCGCGTGCACTGTCTGTGGCACTTCCTACCCCAGCAAGAACTTCTGCAGCTGGGGGTCTGGTTCCCCTGACGATTTCCAGTGTTCCTAAATCTCGCATGTTGGATTATTCCGTACAAGAGAGAAGCAATCCGACCCTTATTGGTATCAATCCTTACTCTTCGGAGTCGGATTCTATCAATTTCTTCGAGGGGTACAATCCGATCTACATCAAAGACTCGACCCGTAGAATGAACTTTGGCCCCTTGTCATGGCTCGCTGTGGTCAAGTATGATATTGCATTGTGCAAGCTTTGCGATTTCTTGTGCCAGCACCTGGACCTGACCACAAGAGCTGCAATCAGCCGGGCCATGGATCAACACGGTTCTGAACCGTCGTCTCCCCATCCTGAAGCGCAGGAGGCACCAGAAGAAACCAAGGCATTGGAATCCGCCAAGGATGAAGATATCGAAGAAACTGCCGAACCTGAAACACACGCAAAAGAAAACGAGCAAGATAAACTAATAGATAGAGCTATTAAGGAGGATGAGTACGCCAAACCTTATCCAGAACAAGGCCCAACGACTACAAATACTAAGACCACTAGTACCAAGTCCAAAATTGGAAACGCCAAAAAGACTGAGGCAGAAATTCGTCAGAATGAACGTACTTCAATGAACAAATCAGCAGTGTCGCTTGGAATTTCGAAATATGAAAATGAGAAAGACCAGGAGCTTCAACTCATTGAGAAAATCAAGAGTCTTCTTCCTAATCAAAAATTGATCTGGACATTGATCAACAAATTTTTCACTACTGTCTATCCTTACATGCCTATTATAGATGAGGAATCGTTCAAAGGAGATATCGCACGCTTATTAGGTCCTGAGGGCTATGAAGAGATCAAGATCGACTCTATCAAGATTGGCATGAGACTCGATTTCGCATACCTTGGCACCCTTCTTTTGGTCTTGAGATTCGCATATGCCGCGATGTTTACAAACATCAATGGCCCGCATGCTAAGGACTTGAGCACAACTCCAGCGGCGGAAGAAATGAGATATATCCTCGCCAATCCAATTGGTTTGAATGTCGTCGACATGGCACAGTTATGTCTTGACCAATTTGACTTATTGCGTAAGACCAACATGGTCGTATTGCAATTTGCACTTTTGACTCGAATGTATCAAATATTTGCTCCTGAAGATGGTGATGGTGCTGATGGAGGGAACTCTCAGATTTTCAATGGGCTCTTGTTGCAGATGGCGTATTCTTTAGGAATCAATCGTGAACCGGATTACGTAGGAGGCTTACTTGGTGATGTCAAATCAAACAACTTGGGTAGGAAGATTTGGTATTATTTGACCATCTCAGATCACGAACATGCCTACAAGTATGGTAATTCTCCTCAAATTTTCTCGAGATATCATGACACGAAGTTGCCTTACTACGAACCAGGTAACGAGAACTTAAATGATGTTGAAATGGAGCAGCAGGTGATTGGCGCATTTGCATCTTTTGAAGATGACTATGCAAGGTTGATGGATATCGTTGACATGTGCTTGAATCTTCGCAAACACACCAGGATTTCCCAATTGACACTTGCCGTTTCCCAGTTTGAAATATACATGGATACTCACTACGGTAGGTTGAGCGACTTTTTAGTACCGAGTGACCAGAAGTACTCGTTTTTGAAGGTCACCAAGTGCAAAAACTATATTAACATGAAAAACTTATTGTTGGTCATTTACTACCATTTGTTCTTATACTATGAGAAGAAAGGAGACGATGATTACGCATTCTTCTACATGAAAAAACTGTTGGCCACGTCTTGTCTTGATTTGGTTCCGGGATTCTATGAATTGATCTACAACAACCACATCAATTTTGGTGAGGGAGCAAACTTGATTCTAAACCCATCACTGCAGTTCATGATTCACAGAGTATCGCAATCCAACTTTCCTATATTGCTCAGAATCAAATCGACCTTATACCGTATGACTTCAGATCCCAACCACGAGGAATTGTTGAACGAGTTCGAGTACAAGCTGAGATTCTTGAAGCTTGAGCAATTTTCAAGAAGTGTGGAAAGACTTATGAGATATGCCTTGGCAACTATGGCCCGTTTGAACCTGAAATACTACTATGCCTGGAGAACCACCAAATCATACCCCTTCTTGATAGGTGTATCGCGTAAAGATTACTTCTTCAAATACTGCAAGGACATTCCTACGATAAAGATGGATTTGCTGACAGAGAAATTAGATGAATTGAACCTGATTGTGGAACTGTTGATCACAGGATTAAACGGTCCAAAGACAAAGGCTCCTTCGAGAGATAATGGACAACAACTTGGAGCTTTGAGACTAAACAATGGCAGTCCTGTTTCCGTAACGCAAGCAAGTTCCCCTGAGGCTCATGGTTTGAGGGTAAATGCAAATGAAAGTGGAACGCCATCAAGTTCTTCAGTATCTTCAGAGGGCGATGAGTTCAAGTTTATGGAGAATGCGCAGATGGACAAACTCTGGTTCCAGGTTGCAAACATGAAGAACGAGATACAAAATGGGGTCATCATCCAAAATAACAAGAGTGCTCAAAATGCACAAAATTATAGGAATTATCAGAATGCTCAGGCACAAGCTCAAGCTCAGGCTCATGCACAAGCTCAACTTGCTCGCGAGAATGCAGCTCCGAACGATGGCGCATTCAGCTCACAAGAACAGACTGGTGCCCAGCAAGAGAATGAGTCGGTAAATCCTCAAGGAAAACTACCACTTCCAATCATAAATGAGTTTCCACATCCCTCGAACCCCAACACGTTCACAAGTCAAACCCTTGGAGAGATGTTTCTGGACCAGGATCCAACTGCCTTCGATATCTTGTTTGATCAGCCAATTTCTCAATTTGAGGGTAAGAAGTTCGAACAGGTGTTGGGTATGAACCACAACATGGAAGAGATTTGGTATTAGTCGGAGAAAGCGAGCTATTATATTGGATTGATGTGTTGCAGAGGTAGCATTGTAACAATACATGGGAGCAGAGTGCACAGCGAAACGGTATATTGTATATTTATGAATCAAGTAAAATGATACAATTAGTATAAAATACTCTGAACCAGCAAAACTTTTTCGTTTCAAATACATACCTCGGAGGTAAATCATTACTGCCCCTGCTTCTTTACTTCATACGGCGAAAGATATAATAGGCAAAGTTGCACTAGCCGAAAGCTCTTTAGCATGAATCTTGTCATGTTCACATGAATAATCTCAAGGGAAGAACAATTTAATCATAAGACGTTGAATGTGCTACAGATGTACAAGTACTGGTGTTTAGGATGTCAGTTTTGATATTCCCGTGAGTGCTCATTACTAGGCCATCAAAATGTCCTTATAGCTGCCTTCAGCAAAACCATTATCGTAGTTGAGCCAGATGAAGAATACCCTGACAATCGAATACAAACGCACAATACCGTGGGTCCTGCTGAACAAAGAAATAAGTGGAAAAGCCTGCTCATAATTGACAGCCAGGCTTACCAGCTCCAACAACTCTCTTCGAAATTCATTCAACTCTGTCAGATTTTTGTCTATTTTGCCACTTGTATGGCTCCCCGGGAAGCGTGAGTGAAAACAGCAATAGGCAAACTTGTTTTTGGAACCACTCTCGAAAGGTTACGCTCATACACGAAAGCTCCCTTGAATGTATAATCAAACAAATAAGACCTCAATTCAAGATACAAATACGCAATAAAAACCTTTCTGAGAAAGGCCCATTGCTTGGTTGTCACTGTTCTGTAGTTTTTAGAGCCTGTGTTGTAGTTCCTAATAATTCCATAACCCATTAGAAAAAGCATTGTGATGGATGCAAATGCGGCGTCATAAAGCGATTCCAAACCTTTACTAATGATGGGCATCTTGCTCCAGAAATTGTCGTCAGCACTGAATTTATTGCCAAAGTATTCGAGAGTAGTCTGGACAAATAATACTACGATGTACGGCTGCAAGACATAACACGATAGACTTTGCAATAATTGACTTTGAATCTAAGACCTTAAGAACTGGCTCAACTCCAGCTGTTTCAGCAGTCTCGTATCCTACCACGTGAAACATTAAAAGCCCCAACAGAACTGCAAGACAGAACAGAACAATGTGCCCAATGAATTTGTTGTAGTCATGAACCAGCAAGTAACCAGCGTTGCTAACGAAGTGCACTGGAAAGGTAAGTCGGGCCTTCTCCGCGACATACAGGGCCTCAGTGTCAAACAGAACGAGCGAAGTATACACACAGTAGAAGCCTGTATGCTTAATTGGGACCGAAACATCCCTTCTATCAACGCCCGGATAAAGGTAAGTGCTATAGGTGCTCGTACTTAGATTTTGTGGATACGCATTAAACTTGTGTGCCAACGCATCTAGGTACTTGGGTACGCCTTTAGGCTTGTTTCTAGTGAAGCTTTCGTATTGTAGTATATTGTCATGTGCAAGTGTGTCTGAGTACCTGATGAATAAGAAGCAAGCCGAGGCTGCCAAGCGCTGTCCACGAAGTCAAAATATCCACCAACGTCAATGCCCACAGATACGCGGCGTGGGGAACTCTTCGCTCATTGAACCATTGCACAGACTGCCTCACCCGGCGCAAGAATAAATCCCACACAGACTTGTGCAAGAGCAAGGCATGTGATTCCGAAAGTCTTCAAGTTCATGCTTGCTTATCACAAGAAGCTTTGCAAGCGAAAGGGTCCTTCCTTATAACAACAAATATTACCAGGGAAATGCAAACCTTAAATAATGTAACAACGCTGAATGAAGATCAGAGGCATTTCACCCTCTCTGGCTCGTGCAGTGCTGATCCAGAAACTTCGCCGATAGCCTTAAGTGGTAATACCTAGTTCATCAGCCACCAGGTTCGAGAAATTGTTCTCGTGGTTTGGTGGTTGCAAACAGGTTGCGCACACAATTAATATGGAAGCTGTTGGATTGGCCAACTCTCAGTAGCTAGTCCTTTGCCTTCATGAATTTCTCAGTTCGTGTCACAGCAATTAGCTTTACGTGACAGAGTCAACCAATCGAGAAACAATCTGAACATAGAAAGGAGTTAGCGAAGAAGGCTTGAATCCGGAGTGAACCATACCTAAGCTGTGAGGACCGAATTCAGAGGAAACTTTCCTCAGCAAAAGTGTCGGGCGACTCAATCTGACTCATCTGTTTGCAGAGTATGCTTTTCATAGTAAAGGTATTCACAAGGGAACTAACTGAATAGGACATATTTGAGTGCAAATCAGAGGCCCTAAACTGAAATATGCTGCATGTTCACGTGATCATCCGGGTAATCCAACAGTGAAATTTTTAATTAGTGGAAGCACGACCTTGAAAAGTATAAAAAGAACCAACAATCCTACCTTCCTGTCAAAAGTCAGTACAGGGAAAAATTTAGCAAAACATTCGAGAGATCTGGCGATCAACACATTTGAAAAGGTGAAGTATTGTTCTTTCCATGAAGTGACGACAAAACGCTGTGCACCAGTCTGATTATGAAATGACAGACCCAGTATACCCAAATTTCTGACCCATGGATTTTTCAATACTTTACTTCTTTGCATGTGAGAGTCTCTTCAGCAGTTGCTGCTTGAGACTCGCTTTAATGTCTTGTTGTAATATTGACGGCAGATACATTCACTCCCAAGGTTGGAGAGTTGAAGTCTGGTTAGTTTGATGAGATCTGGAGATCTCCGCATTCAAAAAAGTTTCGGATTGTAGCATGAAGTGATGACTAAACGCTGTGCACCAGTCTGAGTACTCAAGTACGCCTGATAGACCCAGTATACCTATATCTGACCCATGTTACAATACTTTCCTTCTTTGGATGCGACTGCAATTGGGTTCCCGAAAGTCAAGATGGTTTCGGGAATTTTGCAGCAAATTCCCACAGCGACATGAACCGTATTTGTCGGCGACCATTCACGGAGATCTGGAGATCTCTGCGTTCAAAAAGATGCAGTACTGTTCATTGAAGTGATGACTAAACGCTGTGCACCAGTCTGAGTACTCAAGTACGCCTGATAGACCCAGTATACCTATTTCTGACTCGTGAACAGTACTCTATTTATTTGAGTTGGGCAATTCGTAAAGTTGCCCTGATAAGTCTCCGTAACGTACGAACATTGTGCTGATAACCCCGGTAATCTTGACGACAGTGGAGTCAGGGGCGGACACCTCTTGGTCGCATTAATCCTCTAGTGGTCATCGAGGCTACAGGCCCGCCATCGTCAGCTCGGCAGTTCCAGCAACGCATGGAAGACGCCTAGGAGCAAGACAATTGATATTTTTCATCTGAATTTCGAATTCTCCACTCGCCCCATAATTTTCAGAATGGTGAGGTGATGAGCTACATTCTCTGTAGGTAACCGAAATAATATAGAGACGAAGTCACCTTTGAGAGCTTTTCGTACTCATCGACATTGGTTTCTGGGCGAGGATGTGCGAATTCGATGTGATGCAAACGTCTTGCATTCTAGTAATTTAAGATTAGCATCCCTTCCAGATGGCATCGTATTCTTCATTTTGGGAATGGGTTGATTAATTGTGCGAGAGTGTGCGAGCTTGGTTACTAGTGATGAGCAAGGAGCTGTTCGCTCCTCGAGCACGCCCGTTCTTGCTTATTATTTTGGGCATTCCGTAGCCTTTGGGGCACTCGTTGGCCTCGATACCACCAGTGATTAGGCCTGAAGTGGATCAATTCTCACGCCTAAGAATAGAGTTGGGGCTGCACTTTGCTACTATGTTACCAAACGGGCGTAATGAGCAGCGTCAGGAACAGAAACCAGGGCAGACGAAGTAACAATAACGGACGAACGAGAATGAAATAGCATGACAATGTGTTTGAGTGAAAAAGATTGGTATGCACAAAAGATTGCATCCGTTTTTCAGAACGGAAATAGACAAGACCAGAAAGAGGAAGTAATACAAACGTAGTTAGACGTACTCGACAATGCAAGCTTCTGCTTGGTACGCCAAAGGAGATATTCGTGACCAGCGTGGAGGGTAAACTAGACGAAATGCGTGGCTGATAATGTAGAGAAACAGCTGGTCGCACTCTGGAGAAGTTGCAGCTAAACCATAAACGACGACGGAACTGCCACCGACCTGGATTTCGAACAATGGAAACATAAACGTAGAGTGAGGATGATGTGTGGAACAAGCTTTTAGTAGATGTGAAGTGACTCGCTAAGACACACTCTACCTTGGAGTAGTGACAGTGTTGGCCTGGGGAGGATTTGAAGGTGTGCCAGTGCAGAGGGTATATGCAGGGGCCCATCGCAAGTGGTTGGCTGAACTCGAGACTCAACGGCGTGCTGGCACGAGCTAGGCCCAGCTGGATCCCTGCAACGGTAGCTGAGTGCGACGTGCAAAGATCGAGAACCATTCCTGAAGTTTAGTCGAAGTTTCAATACCTGAATGCCATGGTTAGGTCTGACTGAGCCAGTCTATTCCACCTTTTGCACCTTTTCCACAATTCGATTCGCTGTTCTTTTTTAGTTAAGGTTTTGCCTTATCTTTCTTTTTCGTAGGCCCCAGCTTGCCCAGTCCCTAAGTATTTTTCGATTTTAGGTGGCTATACAAGTTCCACCAGTCTTGTCATAGTGAAATAGTCTTCCCCTGACCCAGTGAAATTTGGAGAAGCTTTTCCAGGTAGATTCCGGCACCACTTCGTTACGTCCTCGTCCCCTGACAATTCTCGGGGCACGATGGCTGAAACCCAAAGGGGCCCGTTTGACTCACGAAATGCTGTAATTCAACCACTTATCCCTTGCAAAGCCACACACACAAAGTGTCCGAACCTAATCAACGATTTCACACGGATTGAGAAGTCCCTTCGAGGAAGGAGCGTTACGAATTCGAGAGCATTAGGAATTTGAGAGCATTTCAATTTTGAGGCTTGACCACACAATTTTCGAGGCTGCTGTTGAAAATGAGGCATAGGGCCATTCTCAGGCCCTCCAGCTGATTAATTTTCCTCTTTGACCAATTCTCCTCCTTTGTTCCTTTTTTCACTAATCACAGTACGTGTTGGAGATCGCCCGAGCGCCTGCAAATGGATTAAAATCTTAGTGTAGATACATAAAATATGCCATAAAGCTAGGTGGTTCTTTATGGTGGGGGGTGGGACCACCCTGCTGACCTGACCCGTACTCTTGTAATGCCAGACCTCTACCTTGAAAAAAGTGCATTGGCTGGGGGGATATGCGACGTACGAGAGGCATTGACTTTGGAGACTCCTTTCGCATGCCCATGACAATACAATTGAGGTGGAATTGCCTCGAAATTCTCATCCCTTTGCTAAGCACTAGTCTTGCCCAAGGCTGTCCTAAGGATCGTTGCCAGTGATTTGCTGATCAAATCAAGGCTCTCCCAAGGAACACCTCCTTATTGAATCGAGCACCTCGACGCGACCACCGCGAATACCTTGTTCTCCTTACTCCTCGCGGTTTAAACTTTGTCTATCGTATACTAAACTCCAAATTGCCCCGATTGGGCGGAATTTTTCGTTGTGCGTTTTCAACTCAGAATTATTTTCTGGACGCAGCCCCGGCCTTTGTGTCACTAACCATCGAACACCCATTTTTCACGTTTTTTTCGAATCTTAAGCTCCACTCTAGTTAGCACCTTGGAACATACTACACGTAGCTCGACGTTTTGCTCTCATACGCATACACGATATTTTTATTCGCTTTGTTTCTTTCTGTTTATATATTTTTCATTGTGTTGCTTTGTGACAGAATAATCCTTCCTTGCCTTAGTTTTCATGTCTCGAGATTTTCATATATAAAGTGGGAGATTGCCCGAGAAGGTCGGACTGGTCTTGGTATAGCAAGAAGATTCATTCATTTTTACTTCTGCAATCATGTCTTCGCTCGATCTTAAGGCTTTGGACATCTTCATCAATACCCCGGTGACCCAGGATATGATCCACAAGATCGTGGTGAGCACCTTACAAGTCTTGCCGTGCAAAGACTCGAAGAACCAGACCTACGCTGGAGCTAACGGCCAGGAGAAACCCTTACCTTCGCTAATGACCTTCTTGACGAAGTTGGTTCGCTACACGAACGTCTACACCGGCACCTTGATGGCCACCTTGGTCTACTTGGACAAGCTCAAGTCCAAGTTGCCCCAGAATGCCCAGGGTTTGCCATGCACCAGACACAGAATCTTGCTCAGTTGTCTTATTTTGAGCTCCAAGTTCCACAACGACTCCTCTCCAAAGAACCACCACTGGGCAAACTACACAGATGGGCTTTTCAACGCGAAGGACATCAACTTGATGGAAAGACAGTTGCTTTACTTGCTCAATTGGGACTTGAAGGTCACCAACGAAGAGATGTGCGTGCTGCTTGCGTCGTTCGTCGAGCCAATCAAGCTCGACTTGATCAAGGCTGCCAAGATGAGAAAGTTCATGGCCAGACAGAGAAGAGAGATGGATATGATGCGGGTTGTTGTACCTCCAGTTTCGCTCGTTTCTGTGGGAGGAGCATCGCCTGCATCTTCCACTTCGTCGTCTCCATCCTCAATCTCTCCTTCGACGTCCTCATCCTCGTTGTCTTCTACGGCATCCTCATCTCCAAACACTTCACATTACAGACACAGCTCTGCGTCGCTGATTTCATCTTCGTGCTCATCGAGCTCGCTCGCCTCATCCATACTGGTGGCTTCTTCCGTCCTGCTCGCCTCCTCCGTGCTGCTTACCGCTGTGTCAAATGCGACTACAGCAAAGAAAGTGGCAGTGCACCACAACTACTTAGAATCGGGCCGTGTCTCTGTCGATCCATACTTCGAGCTCACGGCCTTGGACGAGGAAAAGAAGCTACAGAACCTCTTGAAATCACTCAACCACTCCTTTGTTGCCTGAGTGACTCCTCCACACTATATCCATCTCGTTGCACTTCAATTGCAACCGGTACACCTTCACTTCTTCTTTATTATTTATTTGGGAATATTTAGTAATACGATATTATGACTTTTTAATCACTGCAAGCATATCTGCTTTGTCTTCATCAGTGAAAATAAGCACGTGCAAAATTTCACCAGAATTGGAGTCTCTCCAACCACCTACTCCTTTTTCCACCACACGTAAAGTGTACTGACACTAAGAGCTGCCCCAGGTATGGTGAAGTCACATGCTGGCTACGCCTTTATCGACTCCATTTTTCACTCCTATTATCCTTTGTGCAACCTACTCCTATCAACTTTGCACCTTTCTACTCCCAGTACTTTGTACCCCTTCGTACTACGCCTACTACTTCCTACACCATTCCGAGCGCTCTTATCAAGCTGCACAACGCCTTGGTACTCCCCCTGATCCCATAGATCTTGCGTCGACGCGACTAGCGAGAAATGCAAAAACACATAATGTAGCAAAACACAATTGGCCAACAATAAGGACTCCTAACAATAACGACCTGCAATGGCTCTAAAACTAAGGTAAACAATGAATTAGGAAGAGTGCAATAATGGACGATACAACGGCATTATGTTGGTAACAATGTTGGTTGACACGAATGGGACTCAACTGGCTAGTAACAAAGCAGGCATTCTGGATTTACTGTGACTACCGTTGGCGAAAGAAGGGAGGAAAGAAGGAGTATGGCAAGGTTGTTGTACTGAAGGAGGAGGGGGGATTACGTCAAAGTGAAGCTCGAGACGCGACCCTCGCGATGGATATACAAATGCTATTAATACTCCAAAGGGAAATATAATGTCATATCCGCATGTGTTTAGTACTCCATGCTTTGGTCAAAGGAGTTGCGAACTCTCGAGGTGGTCAATTCGATTTTTACCCTTTCGTGTCGTTGTGTGGAGTTGTGGAGAGACGTGAAAATTTTTGGTAATAGGAGAACATTGGAATACCGTGGAAAAGTGTTCAAGTGAGTTTCGGTTAACATACTGACAGAATGAACCAGATTGGGGAACTGCTTCATAATTTAACTTCGAACAATTAGTATTTCGAATGACAAGAGAGGGTTCAGGGATCTTGTATCCATGACATTCCATCGCGATATTTTTGGTACACATTCCCAGTATCAACAAGCAGTTAGACTAAAAGATGCTTTCGGAGAATGTTCCACTTCACAATTACAATTGAGTCTCCCACACCTTGCTTGTGCTTTTGAACTAGGGTAAATTGTTGAAGCCTTGCACACTATTGGAGAAACCATGCTAGAACAATGTATTATTGTACTGACAATTGCTATTGATAACTCAATCTTGAAAGAATTTCGATCGACTTCCATACCTCGGCGGACCTACCCTGTTACGTGTGTATAAATCCTTTGGTTCGTGCGAGGACAAGAAGGGTGATTATATAATTGAGGTACAGCTAGAGCTGTGATTTTGAAGTTGCATTCGCGTACTTGGAGATCTTTGTCGACAAATATTCCCTTTCGAACAACTTCTGATATGACACTTTCTTGAAACTTACACCCCAAGCTTCTTTAGCAGTCCCAAAGGGTGCTCCAGAAAACTTTGTTGGGCATACTTGAAGGTCCAGGTCAGATCTTTCCATTAAGAGCATGGTATTTAGCCATGCATTGTTTGATGAAATTGAAAAACACCTCAACTCAACAAAGATAAGAGGGAGCGATTTCTGGCTTTGGATGACAATTCACAAATTCATGCTCTGTCAGCACCACGGGCTTAGGTCCTAATCAGCCGCAATCCTCTAATTGTAAGCTATGCAATCGTAATTTCTTAAGTAAAGTACCTCACCTACGGAAGGAAATAAATTTAAGATCAATGAGAGTCCAGCTTATCTTCTACCAGACTCCAGTTCAACCGGCCGCTCGAACACTCCTCTTATGAATCTCAGATAGTGCTATTCAATAAATCCACTGAGAGCTATATCCACCTGCTTTCTCCATATACCAAGTTTGCAGCCAAAAATTATCCAGCAAAATATCGATTTTCTGATAGGGATTCAGCTAATTATAGTCTTGCCCTGTGGGGCTCCACAAGTTGAGCAAAGCTACAAAGTAGTGGAGATTAGGTGAGTTTCAACATATTTCATCTGGCGAGATAGTAAACTACATTATACGCAGGAGGTATAATTTTTGCTTCACACTACCAGCATTCGTCTCGTAGAACCCATGCTCAATCCACCAAAAGTAGGTGTATTCCAATTTAAAAACCTACAGTACACGCCAAATGGCGTTTCCAAGCTAATGCACTCTTCAGAAAGTCTCTAAAAGTCACTGGAGATCTTGCAAGTTGCCCTGTAGTTATGCTCACACTAGTCTCCGAACGGATCACTTTTTTTCTCTCACGCAAAATTTAACTGGCAATATAAACTTAACCCCAGAATCAGCAATACATCTTATACTGGAGCTTGGCTTGACCTAACAACGAATGATGAATCTACTAATCCCGTTCAGACATACTAGAGTTGCTGTAAGAGGACTCCGCTCGTCGCTGGTGCTCTTTAAGGACGACAAAAAAGCGTTGCTTGATCTTGGTTCGAACTTACAGAAGGGAAACCTCACGAAGAAGAAGAAGGGAGAAACTGATGAAGAAGATACTGAAGCTAAGAAGGCTTTACTATTACAGAAACCGAAGGAAAAATCGCAAGACACAGAGGCCACTAAAGGTATGATTTTGGACGAGCAGCAAACATTATCAAGCGAAATTGATGCCTTGAGTAGTGCTTTCCCTGACTCCCTCACAGACATAGAAGTGTCCTTGGACGCCTCTATTTCGGAAATGAACGAGAAGGTATCGCGAATGTCCATTGCTGACCTACAAATCGCAAAGAACTTCAACTTGGGTAGAGGTATGTTTGCTCAGGAGTTTGGTCACTGCTTAGACAGAAGAGCACTTATAAAACAAATTCCTGACGAGATAGATCTTAGCGATAAGAAACAGATGATAAAACTCGATGAAACATACAAGAAATTGCAGCTGCTCGATTCAGATAGACATGTTCACAACAAATACTTCCGCAGGTATTTAGGGACAGATGACGAATTTACTGTTATGCAGCAAGACCTGAATAACATTGGAGCAAAGTTCAAGTTGTTACGTAGGGGTCAGCAACAGCTAGACCTCAGTCTAGATGGGGTTATGTTTGAGCCACACGTCAATAACTTCAATTTACCACACAATGTGGTTGGTGTGGACTGCACTTTGAATGGACTCCCGTTATACAAACTGTCTCGTGGTCGAGCGTTTTTACCGCAAGAATTTGTTCGTGACTTGATGCCCTTTGAGACTAAGGTTGTGGTGCACAAGAAAGATGCAGATTTTGTTGAAGAAGATGGAGGTGTGATGCAAGAATATACCCCAAGAAAGAACATAAAGAACACCAAACGTCCTTTGGATGGAATGGAGTCCTGGAACTTGGCAAAAGATTCAAATTCAAAGACCGCTCGTTCTATGGATAACGAAGACTGGAACTCGTTGAAGTCTGCATTTTCGGCAGAATCCTTGAAGTCAGAGGCAGAAAGAGAAACCCTTTCAGATACGTTTACTTCGAACACTGCATCTGCTTCATCATCTGAAAGTGCTCCGAGTGCTGAGTCGGCTTCGCAATCACCCACTTCTGCTCCAGTCACTCCAGTCTCGAGCGCTGCACACACTTCACATGCTTCAACTGCCTCACAGTCTTACCTTCTCGTAGACAATATCCACAACTATAACATTGTGAATCTTCATTCTCACAGAAATCCGCGTGGAATCTTGCCAGATCTTATCAAGATGGAAGTACTCGCCATTCAACTGGGACTCCAACATGAGATTGAGCAGGTAATGACACTTCAGGCCAACGTGAAGAACATGTTTTACGGTTCCAAGCCATTCAAAGTCAATGCATTCAAATTGTGTAACAAGAGCCCAGATATCTCAGTCGATGCTGTGGAATCTTCGAAGTTAGATGTCAAACTCGCATACTACAACAAGGATTTCAATATGCTTCCAAACTATTCGCTCATATTGAACAGTTTGGCGCAGCTCAACAGATTACGTGCTCACATACTCAAACTCTTCCTCATTAACTTGCATGAACACACTGATATTTTATTTCGTATCAAATACGACACCAAAGCAAAGCAAGAGAAGTTCATGGGCGATCTAGTTCGTGATATAAACGAGAAAATCATAAATGATCGTCTCATTCCGAAATTTGATACATTGGCGAGGAAGAACATCTACTCCAAGCTGGGACAGGTTTCACGTGCTGGATACGATGCGTTAATCCACAGTCCTTACAAACAGGGGCCTTTCAAAAGGATATATTGGTTGAATAACAAATTCACGAAGAAAACAAGGAGGAGAGCAAAGGGGGACAAGTCGTCAATGCGTATTTTGACTACTCGTTTTGACGGTTTTGCCTGGTATTGATGATTCTACCTAGTACGGGGGTTTTAGTATTTTATAAATTAATTGTTAAAACTATTATTATAGCACTTTGTTGGGCAGTAGTTCTTTTCGGAAAGATACTGAGCGACTCCTTGATTCCTGCTTATGTGGACTCAAGCTGTTGATTAAATATATAGGGCCTAATACCTTATAACGGTCGACTGCCACGGCCAAAATAAGGTTAGTTATGGTAAATCTTTGACCACATTTTCTGCCGACATACGCTATCCAAATCGAGCACAACGGCCATAAACTTGTTCTGGGAAAGCTTGCTGCCTAGCCAAGGTCGGTAAGATCCCAAGTTCACCAACTGCCACCAGATTATCCGAATTCAAAACCGTACTAACTGCTGACAACCTGCCTAGCATATGGACATGCTACGGAAAGAGGCGAAATTTGTGGATATTTCATTAGACAGCCACATTGCAGCAACCGAACTTGCACGAGAACAAGATCAACGGCTGATAGTACTCAAACATTGTCCATCAATACCTCATCGGATCATCTGGCACAACGGCTCTACAGGTTCCAGTCCAACCGTTTGTGTGGTGTACGGCTTAGTAATATGTCGCACAATGAACCCCGCAAAAAGTCACATACGCTCGAAGCTCGGTTCATCATCGGTGGCATTTTTGGGGTAATAGCCTTGAAAAATCAAATGTAAATGAAATTTATAGCCGACACGAAGATATAAGAAGCATGACAATCCAAGCTTTGAGATCCCCAAATATAAGTGTCTTTATCACATTGCAAACTTGAAAAATCCAAACATGAGCACATACAAAGCAGAAGACTTCAAATACGAAGGGTACATTGTTACCGAGGTTGAGTCGGGGTTCTACCATGTTCAATTCAACAGACCAAAGACATTGAATGCCTTCAACGAGTTTGACTGGCGTTCGTACCAGGCGATTTTGGAGAAGTTGGATGCACTCACCGCCACCAAAGTGATCTTGATCTCATCGAATGTGCCTAGATCGTTCTCCTCGGGGTTGAACTTGAAGGAAGCCACGGAGGGAATGGCCAAATTTGCCAAGGGAACCGAGAAGGAGAGGTTTGCACACTTGAAGCACCACATTGACGAGTTCCAGTATGCCATTGGTACTCCAGCCAGAATCACCACACCAACCATCGGTGTTTTGAATGGTATCAACTACGGGTTGGCATTGGACATTGCCGCGGCCTTCCTGGTGCGTATTGCCACGGCCGATGCCAAATTCTCCATCAAGGAGATTCACATTGGAATTGCCGCAGACATCGGGTCCTTGCAGAGACTTCCAAAGGTTGTCAACAACATTTCTTTGTTGAACCAGTATGCTTTGACTGGAGAGACTTTCAATGCCGAGCAAGCCTTGAAGATTGGATATGTTTCTGAGATCTTGCCAGACTTGAAGTCCGGAGTTGAGCACGGCTTGGAATTAGGTTCAAACATTAACCAGTTCGAGCAATGGGCAATCAAGGGTACCAAGAAGTGTATACATGACATAATTGACGGTGCTACAACTAAGGAAGGATTGGAGTATGTTGCCAACTACAATGCAAAGAACATAGGAGCGTCGTTTGCGTCCAAGTTTTAGTAGTTTAACAAGAATGATAACGAATATGGTTTTAAAGATGTGCGTAGAGCAAGTTGACTGACGAAGTCAACTTATGTATCCAATATGACAATCCTCACTGGTGAATCCTTAGATGGGTTCACCACCATGAGCAATAGCAGCACAATCCAAATACTGTTGAATCTGCTGGATAAAAGGTAATTCGATTTTCAATCATGTTCAAAGCAAAGGGGCCTCCTGTATATTTCTTCGAAGATTTTACGGCATAATCGATGTGCTAGCTCTTAAATAGTCATGAACACCGCTTAAACGTAATGATCGAGGTTACACTCTCGAACCAGCGCGCTACCAAATATTTATCGTATGAAAAACTTGATTGAAAAATTCAATACGCTTCAAAAACTCTTCACCAACCACTACAACACATCATGGCATATAAGAAAGTGGGGCCACCGCCCAAGAATCTCCCACCGCTTCCTAGGTTGAAAATTAGAAGACCAACGTTAGCAAAGTCCACCAACCAGTGCTTTGTCTTAATGTCGTCGTTGTTGAACTGTTGGGCATCCAACGGAGAAGGATCTGCAATCTGTGCTACGTTCGAGCACGACTTGAAGGGATGTATGGAGGTCCACAAGCCGCAGAAGGAGAAATGGAGTACCATTAACTATCATGCTGGAAGATTATACCCAAAATTGAGAGGAAATGTGAACGATTAAAGAGTCTGCAAAGGCTTGCATGTATATGTGTTATAGAAGCTGTGTGTTGTATATAAGGATTTGGAATAAACCAGTTTTATCGGCTAGCTGTAGGCATTGGAAGAGGACACACCGTGTTTGAAGGTGATTTGGGGATGTGGATGAGTAATCTTACTCACAGGTTGATTGTAATATACGCTTTGGTGAATATCAGAATTTCATTAGAATTTTATCAGAAATCTGTTGAAATACCACAAATATATGCCAACTATCAGTGCTAATTTGCACACTTCATAGATGAGTAGGAAACGACATAGCCTTCAAAGCGAAGGTGTTGTTATTTGTATCATGGTTGTTATCGCAGCACTCAACTATTGCGTTCAAAATGAAACATACTAGCTGGAAGTGAAACCCCCATACTTTAAAGAATTGCCATATTTCTAAAACGCAACGTCGAACAGTTGCCAATCTCATTCGGACCCTTCCCCATGCAAAGGCCTCACCTTGGTTGGAACCTGCGACAATCGTTTAGGCGACAGCCAATTCGCTCTCTATGATGACCCGTCCACTTCGTTTACCATACAAGCACCAGTGTTTCAATTAAAAATGTGTTGACGTGGACACATTCCTAGCATTTGGAGCGATGCTAACTGGCAGGACATTCTGGGTAGCACGATTAGGGGAACAGATATCAAGTTGCAAGAGAAATAGAGTACGGCTTGTTTGACAAGCGAAATCGGTGTTTCAGAGTTTCGTGTAAGCTTATTGTAGAAGCGAGTTTATTGTAGCACCGTGTTTACTGTAGCACCGTGTTTACTGTAGTACCGTGTTTATTGTAGTATCCAGCTGCTTGCGGTCTTCACACGGATGGAGCACAGCCTCTTCCGTGGTCTCAATCTGGCTCTAACTCCACTCCGGTGCACATTTAGCTTAGACTTCAATGTGTCTCAGAAACTCCCAAAATCGCCTGAAATCGCCGGAAGTAACTCGAAATCGCCCAAATTCTCTCGAAATCTCTCCAGATCAACTGGCGACTCTGAAACATCCTCATAACTTCACTCCGGTATCACCGAGCACCTTCTCTTCAGTGCTGCCTTCAAACACTCCGCCAGTCAAAAAAGCAGGCTAAGCAGCAATTTATCGAAAAAATCAAAGGAACTGCGCAAACAAAGTGAAATCTCCCATTCACAGTACCAGAAGAGACTAGCAGTAGTAATGAAGTTCAACTACATCCACCTATGGTGGTTGGTTCTCCTGCTGTCGCCTCTATCACATGCGGCGTACATCCAATCTCAAGGCTGTGGCCTAAATGGAACCAACTTCCAGCTACAACCTTTGGTTGTAGATGCCGGTATAGATCGAGCCAACCAAAAGTTGAAGTTCTTGGTGAACTCAAGGGTGCTGGGTCGTTTCAACAGCTCGAGCCTGCTACCCTTGATAACGGATATCAACCCACTCACGAACATATACACCACGTTGCATGTGGAAATCGACTTCATGGGTAAAACGATTCTCAGTGAGAACAAGCGATTTTGCCAAATGATAGCAGTACTGCGACCGCTGGTCACCTCATCGTCTTCCCTGCTACTGAGCAGCTCAAGCACATCTGCATCCAAAACCACGACACTTCCGGTAGTGCTACAGACCAACAACGCAGGTTCTCTGCAACAAGCCAAGAGAGCAGGTAACTCCACCGGGCCGCTGAATCTGGAATTCGGTCCTGGTGGACGTTTCATCGTGCCATCATTGTCCAGCTCTAACTCGACGATTGAAGACGTTTTCAACAATTCTACAGGGACTCTCATTCAGTGCCCTCTATATCAGAACGACTCTATAATGTTGTACTACGAAGCTGATATCAGTTCTCATTTCCACAGACTCGGATCGTACACTGTACGATTTCTGGTTGTTTCGAATAACCTCAATGCGACTGTTATCGGGTGTAATATGGTTTATGTGACCCCAGTTCTTCCCGAGCTGGTCCTGAACCTGCTCATCTTTTTCGTTGTTGCCCTACTTGTGACCGCTGTCTTGGTTAACTCATTTACAATCGTAGGCTCACTGTACCAAGAGCTGTCAAATCCTTTCTTAGTAATGGCTTCAACGATTTGTAACGAGGACTTGCTCAGACAAATGGATGCATCGGTTCCCCGTATCATCTTGTACATGCAGTTTGCATTATTCATGAGCGGCCTTGACTTACAGTACCCTGGATTTTACCAGCCTCTAATTGCAAAACTCAAATGGTGTGCGTTATTGGGGTACGCTATAGTTTCAGACAAGCTGCGAGATATGTTGTTTCGTGCAGTGAAGGACGTTAATTCCCTGGACAACATATACAGAACGTTTAATGCTGGCCGGCTTACTGCGCTAACAAGGTTTGCAAGCTCTACAAGTGTCTCCGGCGCATGGGAGAACTTCATGTTGTGCTTTCTAGTGTGGATTGGTTGCCAAGTGTTAGTCCAGCAAGTTTTCCTAGGTTTGAAACTTACCCTAGACAAGCTCGTAAAAATCATAAATTGGAACAACAAGAAAACTTTACTAAACGATGACTTTCATTTCGATTATCTGAAGAATGTCTATTTGATACTCGGCCAGGTGCTTTACTCCTTCTTGTTATTATTTGCATTCCCGTTTCTCATTTTTACATCCAGTTTGTTCAGCGCAGCTACGCAGTTGAACGGTAAAGATGAATTAGATCAAAGTTCTGGTGCCTTACGCCAAGATGCTTTTGATTTTATGACGACTTGCGATGATATTTTTGGGATACCTGATACGCACAATTCAACATTTGGTCCACCACCTCCAGGTAACGGGACCCATCCTAAAACCTTCGCACGCTTACCGAATGTACCAGCTGTTAACCTTGCATTTGGTCTGATTCTATTCTGCTTGTGGCTTCTGTTGGTGGGATACTTCATCTTCAGATATATTATTTCATTCCAGCGCTTTTCTTTCGTCACAAACAAAAATGTTTCCAAGTTGTACACTCTGTTGAAGAATATTTTGCTTTGGGGTGTTTTCTATCACCAATACAACCCAGACAAGGTACATTTTGTTGTCGTTGATTATGCTAATATCTTGATCAAATCGCTTATTGTTGGTTGTTTGCAGAGTTATGGACTAGTGCAGGTAATTTTACTAATCATTCTTGAGTTCTCAAACATGGCTCTCTTGTTTCTCTACAGGCCTCATTTCATCAAAGTTGGGTGGGTATCATCAATCTGGATCCTCCCCTTGGCAAAATTCTTGGTGACTGCATTGAGCATTGCATACATCAGGGAATTGGGCATTTCAGAGACTACAAGAACATATGTCTCGTTTGCCCAGCTTCTGATTCACGCTTTAGTAGCTGTTTTGTTTGTTTTCCAGTTGATATACGGGTTTATTTCTACTTTGATGTCGATACTTAAGGATGTGCGTCTTAAGAGAGAGCAAAAGTGCGCTCCGACACAAGAGGCTGGTAGTCTTGATGATTTAATTAACGGCCAGTTTGAGTATAAGCCGATGATACACCAAAGTTCAAAGCCTAAACCTAGGAACACATCACTGCACGAATTAAATCCAGAAAATATTTTCTCTGATGATACAGAGTTGGATGATTTTGATGAAGATTTTTACTTTCGGGCAAAGAGTCAAAGGCAATTGGAGAAGATGCACAGAGAGCAGATTGCTGCAAGAGCCCAGGGTAGGGAGATTTCAGATTATCCTGATCAAGACAGGAATTCGGACACTTCTAGTGTTAAGGCCGAAGCTACGACTTCACCGAAAACATTCAGTAATGAAATCCAGCTTCCTGGTGGGTTTGAGAGTATTTCTGACTTCAGCCAACAGCAAATATACTCAAACTTGCGCAAAAATCGTACCGACTACAGGGTTCGTGAAGGAGATAATATATACAAGAAGTTTCTCCTTGACGATAGTATGGATCCTGAGGTGAAAGCTTTGTGGAGAGCCAGAAAGATTAAGGCTGACGAAGCACCATCGGTAGTGACATCCGAAACAAAATGTCCAAAAGGGTTCATGGGCAAGTTGTACAAGTACAATAAGTTCCCTAAAGTATCCCAATTCATACGCCCACCTCCTACGCAAGTAGGATTCCATGTTGATAGACCACGGAAGCTAGTTGTGCGCACTGTTGACGAACTAAAACAGCGTGACATATCACTAGATCATCTGTTACCAAAAAATCCATTCTAACCTTGTTTAGGGATACAATATTTTGACTTTTCCAAAATATTTTCATTTTCAATTCTTCTTTTATGCTTCTATTATTTACTTCCATACTGGTCCGGTTTCATTTCTACTAATACTTTATAAATTCATTAAATCATGGTTCATTACATACTGTAATTTAGACTTTTTAGTATATGCTTATCGCTTAAAGATGCTCATTAACGTTCAAGGGCTATCTACGATGCGTGGGACTCTTGCAGGAGCTACGCCTTCAGCTTTTTGGTACTTGGCTTGTCATCGGGTGTCCCTTCAAACTTTCTCTTCACAATATTCCTGATCAACTTGAAGTCGTCTATGAAACTGAAACTTGCAGGCAGAGCCAGGAATGTCTTCTCTATATCGGTACAGTTCAACAAAGACTGGTACTCCGACTTTAGCACCACTTCCGCAAAGCTCTTTCTTGTAAAGTCGACATCAGACTTGAAAGGCTGCGAGGCATGCTCTGGGTATTCTGCAATCCTTGCGCTGACGATTTCAGTGAAATTCTTCTGGAAGAGTTTGGTCAATTTCTTTGACTCTATCAATTGGTAGCATTTCTTAAAGATACGGTTCACCATCTGGAATTTCGCCGAATCAGAGAGCTTCTCAATTGACGAAATTTGGTTCAACTGAGAGAAGATAGTGAGAATTTGAACGAGGAAAGTCAACTCTATGATGACTTCATGTGATCTGAAACAGTCATACGAGTCGAGGACAATATCAACATACTCTTCGCCTTCTTCTTGACCTTTTTGGACTACCTCATTTAACATTTTAAAGATTTCATCTAACGACTCTATCGACAATCCTTGAGATACGAAGTGGGCTTTGATTATAGGCATTGGAACTTCACCGAAATCAAAGCAAGACCCGTTAGCTTCAACGTAGCCATATCTCCGTAATATTTCACTATTTGGGTGATCTGAGTAAGTGTTGTACACTTGGTCACCCTTTGTGATTTTGCTGATGCTACGCATAACCAAGTTATCATCAGTATATGTTAAATGAGCATTATGCAAAGTTGTATCGGCGTTGAGTGTGTCTGCTAGTGGTACCATAGATTTAAGGTAACTTTTGTCGTTGTCTTCATCTTCCTCTTCTTCGTCATCCAGCTCGTCATCCACATCGTCATTATCTCCAATCTTATCCACATCAAAGGAATAGGACATAATAATGGAAGCAACTCTATGATAATCTTCTAACGTGACACCTTGTAATTCCGTCAACCCCATTTCGACAATAATTATCGAAGGGAACAATTTATCAAACATGTCCTGAGCAGTGTCTTTGCCAACTCTTTCCACTATTAAAGAAGGAGACAAATCAGATAATTCTGCATCCAGCCAAAACATGAGCTGGTTGAATTGGTAGTTCTGCAAGTCGACAACTGGCAAGACATTGAAATATGGGGACCACTTACTTGATTCTTTCTTTACTTTAAGTTCATAGAGGAGAACAATGATGAGTGATTCCCAGTGGTTCAAAGCGCTCAATTTCTCCTTTATCAGTGGGAAATCAGTAATAAGAGCACAGTTTTCAACATTCACCATTATCTTCCTCGGTAAAGTGAAGAGTACTTCATCCTTTTCGATGTCTTCCGTGGCCACAAGGCCCCTACCTTGATTTGAGGTCCTCAAATCGGTGATTTTGACTTTGGGTGAGATAGACACGCCTTCATCTTTTAGCCATTCCGTGAACTTAGCGGTTGCGTCTGAGAAGTCAACCATTATATGAGTGGTAAGTGAGGATGTGACACTATTTGAAGAAATCACGATCTTGATTTTTTGGTTATTTTCGCGATGCCTTCAGTTTCCAAAGTGCTTCAAATTAGCCTGTGTTCGGAAACAAGACACAATTAATTCAGCTAGAGCCTTGAATTGGCAGTTGATGTCAATCTGGTGTTGCTAATGAGAGCGAGAGGATTTATAGGTGTATAGCGTTAAAATATGAGATAGCAGCTCGTTTCATAGCAAGCTATTCAAAAATCTACTTAGCAAAATTTCCGCGTTGAACCCTGTTTAGCTAGCTCAGGCCATTATCTCGGTAGAACCCAGAGCAGGGAAATCGTCTATTGAATTCCAGTATCCCAAGAGTACAGCCTTATCATTGCGGCTTGAATTCATTGGTTCCTAATTTGATTGGTTTAGTGTTCTTTCTGCATTGGGCCAAGCGAGAATAGGCTGCAAAATTTAAGGGTTCCAAATGCGTAATTACACTTTTCCAAAGCTCGAGGCACGATGAACTACTTTTACATTGTGGTTAGAAGAGGCTGTAAGCGGAGTATCAAGTTGGATTAAGGGCGTTGTCTGGATCGTGATCTTGCGCAAATTAGTCTGGACTTTGAGCATATCAAAAGGGTGCCAGGATAGTTAAAATTTCCATTGTAGACCACGTGGGAGACTTAGTGCTTTCCAGATCCATAATTTGACCTCCACTTGCTCGTGTTTCAGTCACCCCATCCAGAAACAAGGATCGAGCATAGTCTGTATTGTTAATTTCCTCGGTAAACTCTCCTCATTTTGTAATTCCGTTGTGAATTACGAATTCTTCGTATTCCAAAGATTCCACCCCATTTAAAATTGCACAGATCGGTAAGTTCTATCAATGTCACTGGATATCATCGTTAGTGATCTTTCGCTATAACCAAAGCTTTCAACTACTCCGTTTTAAGTAAGATGAATGTATTATGGAATTATCCAAATGAAATATTAGCTCAAATCTTCCTGTACTTGCTGAGCGATGACGTTCAAAGATTTCGGGATGAACCATTACTTTACGAATACTATTTGAACCAGCGATACAGATTGATACACGTGGATTATGATTCTTACTGGGAACTCCATGCCGACTCTACTTCACGTTCCATTAACCCTCTGTTTTTGCAGACCTTTCTAGATCTCAATCCATTATTAAAACCGAAAGACATATACTTCGAATGCCCTTCACTATTAGAAGATGTCCCTGAGGAAACATTGGACAAGTTCAAGAGAGTTTTCGTTAATGAGTTGTATGGTCGCAAGGATGTTCGCATTACGTCCAAGTCTTCAAATCCCAGGTGCTTGAGCTTATCCGCAGGCTTTCGTGAAGAGTACTACCATATATTGACCAAGATACCTCAACATACAACTATTTTGAGTCTACAGGAATTCAGTATTGAAGCCCCATTGCTGTCAAATATCATTGAGCTCGAATTGAAGAGCTGCAAAATCCCTAACTTGTCCGTATTGCCAGAAACCTTACAGAGGCTCCGACTTCTTGAGTTGAAGCTTCTTAATTGGAGTGTCCATTTCCCCAAGGACTTAGTTGATCTCGAAGTCAAGGACGTACATGTGAAAGAGAGGGTTGACATTCTGTATCTCGTCAAGCTTAAAAAGTTTAAAACTGATGATATGTTCAAAATGTTCTACTTACCCAACTCCATCACTTCCTTGGAGTGTACTTTGACACCAGACGACCAGCCAACAGATTTGACCAACCTTCAAAGCCTTTTCAAATTAAAGATCGTGAAGTTGACAGACTTTGATTTTTACCTTCCATTAAGCCTTACCGAAGTGGAATATGAATTGTGCTATATTGTGGATTTGACCCAATTGCAGATATTGCCACGCCTTAATAGGCTCTCCTTTACCAACTGTGGAACAGAGTCTCCAGAACAGATTGATGTCAGATACGCTGCCAGCCTTAAGCTCCTTCAGTTCCACGGTCATTTCTTTGCTCTGGCACTGCAAGCGGAAGCGACCATTGTGAAGTTCTCACATCTTCCTAAGAATTTGGAACTGTTCGAATTCCAGGCCCAATACTTTGCAACTTCTGGCCCAGACGAGCAGACCTTAACAAGAACTTCCAAAGATCAAGGTAGATTCCTATACAGCCAGGATCAAAACCAGAACGTTATGCTAGACAGCAACATGATTTGGCCCAGTTCATTGAAGAAGATCCAAATACGTGGTGTAGTAGGGTTCTTCAATCTCATCAGGACATTCAAACCTGAAGAACACGAGCTCATAGAGGATTTTGATGGTGAAAGCTCGTCACTACTGGTATTCAAGATGTCAAAGAATAGATCGCTTCTAAAGTACACATATTTGCAGGGACATGTGTGGCCTCCTGGGCTTCAATCGTTGTCATTGTTAGACTTCGAGCGGAAGCTATTCTTGAATACCAATTTGGCAGAGATAGAGAATTTGAAATTTCTAAACTTGGGCAGGGATGGAGCGGTTGTAGTGAAGGATAACATACCAGCTTGGACTGACGTGAAAGAGACCTTGTTCATGCACAGGAGAATCGTTCGGAATAATTACTCTCCACACTTGCGAGAAATACACTTAACTGGTGTTAAAATCAAGCTCAACAACCAGTGGGTTTCTTCCTTTAGAAACCTTAATAAATTGAGCATCATAGAGAGCTCAATGAAGGTTTCTGAAGCAGTCACCATGCCACTGAAGTTTAAACACCTTGACTTTTCAGAGTGCAAGCTAACAAATAGTGATTGGAAGCATATTGCTTGCCCCAGAGGCATCGAACTGATCAGATTGTTCAAAAACAAACTTGATCAGTTTGACTTCTCGATATTGAATAAGAACACGAAGAGTATCTTTTTGCACGACAACAAGGTCCCCTTGACTGCGTTGCCACACTGGGATGAGGTTTGCAGAGAAGAACCTAAATTCAAGCAGCGAGGTTGGATGCTATGGGAGTATCGCTGGGTTGACGACATCGGAGAATGCTACCACTTGGCAAACACTAAGAGCTTACTCCATGTAGCTATTATTCGTGTTGCAGAGGATGTTGATTACTTATGAAGGTATCAACTGATTCAATAGCATGGTTCTTAAGTGGCTGCAAGATTTAAGTTGTGATTGGAAAAAGGTCCAAGACAATATGATTTTTATATCATAATGATGTAACCAGACGCATGAGCTAAAGTCGCTTAATTATCATGTCTGATATACTCTCTGTCCAAGGTGCTATAGGAATCTGCAAAAAGATTGCAGCACGAGAATTTCGCGTATGGTCTCCCACTACACTACTCGGTCTCGCTCTTAGTAGCTTAACTACAGTTGATCGGACGGGAAACGGTGCTTTCTACTAGATATGGCCGCAACCGAGAGTTATACGAAATACCTGGGTGTATTTGCGCAAGGTGCACGGGCACATCATACCTCGTTGTGAATTGAACGACGTATTGACTGTTAGTCCAACCAGGGGTTGACAATATCAATAGTAATATGCCTCGAATACAGCTGTCATCTATAATCTAAAGACAGAAAGACTTTTCATTGAGTAAGTCAGAACTACTTTTTAAAAGTCCAAATGCTGACTTTACTAATTAATATAATGTATGAATGACAATGAAGAATGGTACACTGAGCTAGAGAGACCTCGACAATAAGGCTAGAAATTTGTAGAATAAGCATTCTGCATGAGGTCCACGAGAAAATGGTAAGCCCAAGGACGGAATGGTGTAGCAGTATCTGAAATGCAAAAGAATCTAACCCAAGAGCATGATGACATTAGCATGCAGCTAAGCTATACTTTAAAGATGCTTCAAAGTTCAGTCTGATCTTGCACGGCACTCGTTCTCTTCCAAAACCTTTACAAAGACCTTGCTTGGATTTCGACAATGTGCGTTATCAGATAGTCTTCGCACCTTCTTGTAATTGTCATCACTTGTTGCAACAGCTATGAGCGAATCTTCATTGTTAAGGCCGATCTGCAGAATACTCTCTGGCTGCTTTGGCTCAATTCCGCCAACGAACTTTGGGTACTGTCTTATGCGCTTTCGCTTATTGACATCCCACAAGCATAGCGCACCGTCTGATCCAGCAGTAAACAATGTATCCTGCTTGCTGAATTGAATGGAATTGACGGGGTAAACCTGGTCTATTTGCAGCTCTTTATCGAAATACCTATGGCACTTGAAAGTAAACCTCTTATTTTGGTCTTCGCTCGAGAAATACTCCATTGAGACTCTACCGTCAACAGTCGAAATGGCAAAACCGTCATCAGTCGGGAAACACTTTAAATCCTTGATTTGAAGGTTGAGGCCAACTTCTCGTTTCTCAAACGGTTGGTTTAGTTTGCGGTGATCATACACCTCGATCACATTTCCAGAGAGTGCAAGTGTGAGGTAGGTTGAGGACGAATCCATGTTGAAAATCTTTCTTGTTGTAGAATAAGTACTGACGGTGCCGCCAATTCTACCATCGATGACTCTGAAAACCCCATCGAAGGAACTTGCAACCAACACTTCCTGATTTAGCACGCAGAGGTTGTTGATGCCTGACAAGTGGGAGTCACCGAGCAGCTGTGTGTAAAAGGTATTCAATTTTGCATTTTCAAAGTCAACTTTGGATACACTGCCATCCAAACCTCCAACATAGGCACCATGAGGTGTACTTAGAAGTGACAAAGGAACACTGTCTGTGACACACTCCCATACTTGGTCACAAGTACCGTTTTCTTTATCCTTTCTTACCCTAGTGGCATCGTATAGAAGGACTCTTCCATCGAAGGAAGTGACTAACAATTGATCATGGTTGTGGTGAGTGAACTCTAGACCAGTAATTACGTCTAGCAGTTTTGGGGTGGGCACTTCTACGAAAGTGGTCATCTTGAGAAGAAGGAATTGTGCTGAAGAAGCTTCGGAGTATTAAAAGATGAGTTGAGTGACTTCACGGAAGAAGTACTAAACGTGGGGTTGCTGGTAAATTGGTAGCGCACAAATTCACATGACCTCGTATTTTGTTGCAGAAGACTAGATGGTGTTTTGAAGAGACACCTTCGAGGAGCCAGATCGACTTGACTGGCTTTGCTTAGTACTGGAGGAGAGTTAAGAGGTATATTTGGCAAGTCTATTTGCATTTCTTGAACGTCAGCGAGGGCCGAAGTGATAGCATATTTCAATACAGTTGGGAGTAAAAGTGCAAGACAAGACCTCCAAGGGAGTTTCGTGAGTCCAGTTAATCAAGGATGCAATGCTGTCGGTTGAAGACATAAGCTCTCAGATGTTAAATTCAGCATATACTACTGAGAACTCAATTCACTTGTTCTTTTTCCTTCATCCTGTTTATACAAGCGTACTATCTCGGCTGGATCCTGGTCAGGCTCGACCCACTTGTATTGCTCGCCATGGTCCAACCAATATTGCAAGAAGATCAACTCCTCGCTCAATTCATTAATGACCATTCTGCGTTTCTGAATTTCGTCCCTGAAAAGCTGCTGTAGTTGTAATATGTGAGGATCATCTTGAGCTGCAGTCGGAGCATTGAGAGAAGCAATCTCCTGAGATGCTGTAGGACCTTCAATTGTCCATTCTCCGTGCGCCACGTTATTCAAACTTATGTACTCTCTCACATTGACATGGTGAAAGTTTCTAACATTAACCTCGTTGAATTCCTCGAAATGCAACAATATCTTGTTGATCATTAGAAACTCATCCTGGTGCATCCATTTGTACATGAGGCTATTTCGCAGGCGGAAGCTCACTCTGCCGGCACTTCTTATTATGCTAACAGGGAGGAGACCACAAACGAGGGCAATGGCGCAGAAGTTAAGCATACACCAGGCCATGAGCAGAATTTGTGGTAAAAAGAAGTACTGAACAGTAAGTAACGCACAATTTGCACTCGCTGCTATCCAAAAGTACTGCTTGAGCTTGTTTTGCCGATATTTCAAGTATTGTGGAGAGGCAGTCGTTAGATCCAACAACTTGAAGGTGTTATGATAGTCACCATGCTGTAATAGGAGATTGAGGAGAATGTTTGTGTTTCGGAGGTTTAATGGAAGGTCGCCAAGAAGGCCCAGTTTGGGACCTCTTACTACACCTGTAAGGCTTTTCAGTCCAATACCTGAAGGAGGAGTGACTAGTAGTTTCGATCTGTGTATGCTGGAGTAGTTTAAAGCTTGTGGATCAGAATTACCATCAGTTTCAGATCCAAGAGGTTCCTTCTGATTCTTACGTTTCTTGAGTTGAACAGTATCATACTGGTGTGAATTGGGTTTGCGACGAGGTGGAGTCGTTTGCCTATTCTGCAAGTTGAAATCAAGGTTCTCTGCAACCAACAGCAATAAGTTATGTGCTTTATGGGGTCTTGGCTCCGTCAACATATACTTTGCAACCAAAGCATCAGACTGGACTACTTCTTTTCTGTATTTCTTTAGCACGTTCCATAATGTGTCCTCCAACTCTGCCCCTGAAGGTTGAACCTTGATATCGAAAGTCTCTGTTCTTCGAACCAGGACGTTCTTGGGAGCTCGCTGTAGTGTTCTATTGGCAACTATACAATCTGCTAGTATGGATGGAAGGAGGTGTCTATTGCGCTGCACATAGCGATCTAGACCCAGCAAACGCTGAATGTAGTTGTTGAAGTTTAGGGGATTTCGAGTGAAGTACATATAAGTACATTGGACAGGGTAGACTGAGTACTGGCTAGCACTGATAGATTAAGCAGTGTTTTTCAGATGCTCTAAGGAAGGAAGTGCATTGACTCTTTTGCGTGCGGCTCGCATCGCCAAGTTATATGCAGTACACCAAAATCTATGATGAGACCCCACTCAGATAGTCATAAAGTGATAGTGGGCGCTCTTCGGCAGGTGAATGACTTCAAGAGAGGTCGTAAGACAGAAAGTAAAGTTAGCTGAGCTTGCTGGGGCTATTTTTGGCGGAATTAAGGCAGATCAAAAAAGTGCACGTTAAGAGTCAAGAATCTTGAGCTCGAGCCTCTTTTCGAAGGTTAGGGCCCTTTTTTCAACTGTTCTGGTCTACATTGCAACTGGTATCCATATACAAGACCAATTCGTTAAAGACGCTTTAGATCTGCTGCCGCTAAATCGTCTAGCCAATGCAGGTCGTCAAAACAAGAGTCTGAGGAAATTTCAGCCAATTTCAGCTGCAAATCAGCGACTTTCACACACTTTCCAGTGATTTCGGGTCCTCCCAGCTTCGATCTCATTCTCCATGTAGACCAGCACCACGAAGGTCTTCAGAATCTTTCCCACTGGCGGTCGCCTCGAGGCCACTTCTATTTTCTAGCTCTCTGGCATTGTTCAGGGTACTTTGTACTGCATTCCCCCATGGCCATATGTCTGTCTCTGGCAGGTGAATTTCGTCCCAATCTCACCATGCATAGCACGCATGAACTCGCCTTCGCTACCAGCTGTTCCGCCAGACAGCACGCACAGGCTGCCTCGCCAGAAATGTCGCCTTAGCTAGCAACAGGCCCAGAATGGCCCTACAACATTCCAGAGAGTGGTGGATTCTCGCTAAATTGAAATTTTTGTTTGGATCGCGCAAAAGCTGCGATTCCCAATGCGGTCTAATCGAAAACACACCACACTAACGAAAAGTTTAAACATATACCAGCCCTATTCTTCAGTACCACCAAAGACACCCCCAAGAATCTAGATAAATACGCCGGATCCACCATGGAGTCTCTGTTTGAAAACGACAAATCCTACGACCAGCAAGACATGAGTGTTCTGGGCTTGAGCCATTCCAACAGCGTGCACAAGGTTCGTATTACCTTGGGAGCATCTCCGCAAGCCGAAGTTGTCCATAATTCAGGATCACCACGAGCCGGTGCTTCATCCATGAATGCTGCCTCCTCCCACTACTCGTCCGATGAGCATCTGTTGCGTTCTGGGGCGGCCAGATCGCTCAACTCGACCGAATTCAAAGGGTTCCAGCCTCCTCTTCCACCGCAGAGCAGTGAGCTGTCGCTGCCAGAAAAGAAGCCTAGGTTGGTACCAACGGCGCCGTTGAGTCCTGGCACCTCAGGCAACTCAGGCAACTCAGGCAACTCAGGAAACTCGGGCAATTCGGGAAACTCAGGCTACTCTGCCAGTCAGACCTCACAGTTCCTCGCAAACGCCATTCCAGGCCAGTCTCTTCATAACCCTCCGAGGATTCCCACAAACAGAGAGTCTTTTATGTCCCTGTACTCTGACTATCTGGCCCGTATCGATAATGTGGACGATCTTGGTCACACGAACACTAATAACGCCAAACTAGTTAGAAACCCTCTGACCAACGAAGATAGGATGTCTGAGGCATCTTCATCCGCAGCTGGCTTCCTGAAGTTGCCTACGGTCGACACCAGAGAGCCGGCAATACTACCCGATTACACTTACAACACGAACATTGAAGACGTTGTTCCCCCACGTTCTCCTCGCCGTCCAAAATCGGTGGTGTTGGGAGACATTCTGGACTTTCATGACTTGCTGGAACCACTTGAGAAGAAATCAAAGGTACCAGCTTCTCCTTCCGACGTGGCATCGGTCAGATCAAACAGACTTTCTCTTGCTGACGACTTGGATGAGTTGATGAAGATGTCTAATGACTTGAAAGGCAAGAAAAGGAACACTATACATTCATATACCAGTCCAGTCAAGTCTGCCGCAACCCCCAGACTGAAGAAACCGATGGACGCAATGGAACCTATCGAATCAGTCACTTCCAAGGATTCAGCAGATCAGTTAGAATCGATCAAATCCCTTGAGCCTATACCTGAGCCATTGCATTCAAACTCCATCGAAGATCCAGACGATTTCAGACCCCTTGTGCCGGAGAAGACCAAGATAAGGGGAATACAGCCAGCCATTGTACCAGACATTTCCCAGGACGAATTCAGACCTCTTGTTCCAGAGAAACCTAGCGCAAGACCTGTTGATGCAGCTATCAGATCAGAAACTGCACCAACCCAACCTGCCCTTAGAAGTGAAATCAGACCTGTTGATTCCAGACCTCTTGATGCTTTGAAAGCTGCTGGTACAGCTCGCTCCATAACTTCCGACGTCTTCTCTTCTGCACCAGTTGATCCTGAGACAAATCTTGTCCACGTAGCAGACACTGTTAACCCTAGTGTAATAAAACCCTCAGGTACTTATCCTGAAGCTGAAACTGTCGTTGAAACTGCGGATGCTGCTGCGATAATAGACGACGAGTACTATGACATCCCACAACAAGAGCCTACACCTAAGTTGAAGAAATCAGGAACAAGGAAAAGAAAGCATAAGAAAAAAACCCTGGCAGGTACAAGTGATTTGAAACCCTTCACTTACTCTACTTTGATCAACTTACTTGAGAGCATGAACGGTACAATCATCGGAGAAGAGTTTAATAAGTTGAACTTGCCAATGCAAGAAAAACAGCTTATTGAGAAGATCGTGGACAGCTTATCACGTCTTACGCTGGACATGGTTATTGACAAGAACAGGTATGAGGTGGGGATACTGCGCTTGGAGAAAGCATTGCGTGCATTGGAAGGGTTCTGATGGCGATTCGGTACCTGTACAAGTGAGATAATAATTGGAGTGTTGTGTAATATCATGTTGTATTCTGGTTTATTGTAATATAGTTTAAATGAATTAATATCTTATTGAGATACATGTATGTTGACAGAGGTTGTTTGGGAAAGCGTTCAAGGATTGTACAGACGAATCTGAAGGTATCTCCAACCACCTTCTTGAGAGTACTTTAAGATCCGTGCATTCACGCTACTTTCTATTCACTGTTACTCCTTATTTCTACTTCTGTTAATATAATACATTTATGTGCTATCAACTCATCCCTAAAACTCATCTTCTTTGCAGCTTCATTGTTTCTCCATCTTCAAATAAATAAGAAAGCAATTACTGATTTTCACCATAACATCTTGAATCATATCTTTCTCAACCAAGAAATCATAGTTCAACTTGACCAACTTCTTACTCTGTTGCTCCAAGGAATTCACTTCCTTGAAAATAAGCTCGAAAAGCTTCTTATACTTAATGTTCTTCAGATTGAAGTTATCCTTGAGCGACACCTTAATCATATTGTCACTACCTGCTGTGGCAAACTTATTCTTCTTGAACATCAAGCTGATTATTATTTTGTCTTTCAATATCTTCTTCGACGAGTTTGGAAGCTGATAATTGAAGTAGTAGATATACTGGATCAAGTTTAAGTTCGGAATTTTGACGTCAAAATTGACTTTATTGAGTCCATTGGGTAACCTCGCCATATTTTCAGCCCTAATGAAGTGCTCTTTGATCAAACTCACCGACTTCACAATAGGATTGACTTCCTTGAGATACCGTATGATTCCCACAATGGATGTTTTCCCCGATGGCAACACCTCATTTGCTTGTTCTTCATAGTTTTCGAGGTAGTTCTCACTCAAATAGCGATTCAAGTACACCAAAAGCAAGCGCATTAAACCATCTTCTGTCTCTTGAACTAACTTAATGGATCCACCTTCATCCGGTAACTGAATCACCACTTCAGGCAAGTTGTCATCAATACGAATCAGAATATCGTCAATTGAGCTGTTGACCACCTCTATGTGACTTTTATGTAATTGGTCCAAGATCTTGATCAATTTGTTAAGTTTGCTCATATTGTTGAAGATGCGATCCAAAAGGTAGTGTGGGTTTTTCTCCTTTTCTCCCTCCTCTATCGTACTAGACATGTTGACAGTGTCGCATATTTCGAAATATTTCTTAACTGGGTCGATCTTTAAGTGTAGTTTGGCGAACGATTCTGGGGAATGTTTGAGAGTCAAGTTGCGCAACTTACCATAGAGCTTGAGGTGCATACTGGTAATGTTGTTTTGCTTGTGCAACGAAATCTGGAGGAATAAACACGTCAGGGAGTTGCGAACAGGAAGCAATTGGTTGTACAACATGAGCGTTGATTGGTAAATTGGCGAAACCTTTTCATCATGTGTTGCTGCAGAGTCCAGCGGTGCTGATGCAAGCAGCGATTTTCCGGAACCGCTATCAAGGGTGTCAAGATCTTGCAGAAGCGATGGTTTTCGGCTTGCAGCCAGACCATTTTCTATAATTGGATGCTCCTCGAAAGACTGAATATTTAACTGCTTCAAAATAGCATTCTCTGAGTGGTCTTTGTCCAACTTCATGAAAAGAACATTTCTAGCCTGCAACTCTTCCAAGATCATATGGTCAATGATCATGTTCGAGCACAAATTGGACAAGCCCGAGTAGAATTCGTAATTCAAGAATGAGGGATCCACGGAGAAAAAGTCGTCATCTCCAAACCTCAATTGATGTATCCATTGAATTTTCCACTCACCGTTTATGGACTTGAGTCGTGCTACCCACCAATGAGTTAGAGAAGAAAAGCCACTTACCAAATTGATCAAGAACCAAGAGGAGAGCCAACTCTTGCGGCGATAGAACCTAATCTTGGTGAAGCTCCCAGTGACGGCACCGCTCAAGCCAGACAACTTCGACGTCTCAAAGTCGTTGAGTTTAATGATTTCATTGCTGATCCATTCGGTGGTGATCAAACGGCTGTGTATTTCCTTGTTGAACGTCTCTAATTGGAGCTGAATCAAACAATCAACTACATTATTAACCATCTCACGTTCTGTAACAATTTTGCCCACCACCGAGTTCATTTTCTTCGTGTACTGGCTCTGGATAGGGGTTGGGTCGCTGAAGTAGAACAAACCCGTGGCTGGATTAATTGCAAACACAGCCAACTTGTTAGGTGACAAGCGAATCAAGAGTTGGATCGAGTTTATAAAGGTCACCTTCGGGTCTGACGGGTCCAGAGAGGATTGGCCTGTAGACTCGTCTAGTTCTGGGTCTCGTTCACACATTCTCCTGTAAATTTTGGCCATAAGTATCTCTGAGTGCTTATTTACAATCACATTCAAAATAAGGTCCACACTGAGGTCTTGAGGCTCCAGTGCGTCGCCTCCCGCAAATAGTCCAGTTATTCCATGGTTCAAAACATACTTTCCATTTTTGAACCATCTGAAATTCAAGTTATACAGTTTGTCAATTCCGATTTCGATGAATGACTTCCAGTTCCTTGATAACAATTGCGTGGACCAGTAGTTGATAACGATTAAAGACTTCCCATTCTGGTAATTATACTGAAGATTGTGTCTCCATTTGCTACTGAGTGAAACCTCCTTGAGCTGCTTTGCAATCAAGTAGAGCTTGAAGGAAACGGCGTACTTGTGGAGTAACTCGTATAAGCCGGGCAAGCCCTGGTTCAACAATACGTTGTTGACTGTCTTTTCCAAGTTGACATGTGCTGACTTGGGCAAGCGGGTTACTATCCTGCTGTCTGTGTGTGTGATTAATGCTGTTTCAGGATTCATGCCAAACAAGAATTTGAAGTCCACGAAGTAGAAGGGCGACTTACTGTAGTCATCTGGATCGGCAATGACCAATTCATTTGCCACTGTTATGGCGACCTGGAACTCGTTTGCAACTGAAAAGACTATTCTTCCGTCTTGAATCGTGTAGTCGTTGAAACGTGAAGGAATGTCTGACAAGGCCATTCGAGATATTAGCACCAAGTTTAAGTCCTGTAGTACCTCCAAGGTCTTTTCTGGAGATATCTCTGCCGCCTTTATGAAGTTATAAGATGGCAATTGGGGTCTTCCCTTGACCAACACCTCTAGACTCGTTATCAAATCTGGGTTGGGTAGTTTGGCACCGGAGAAGCCGTTGAGTGCGTTCAATGCAAAGCTCAACTGCTCAAAGTGGAACTCTTGCATACGTAGCCAGTTTAAGAGGTCTATGAAGCGGGCCACATCCTTTGAGTTTGCTGCCCATTTGACCAATGTGTATACCTTGATGAAGTCCTCTCGGAGAGATATGATGACGGCTAGAAACAGCCTCTTACGAGCGGAATCTGAGTCTGCCTTGGTACTGGCCAAGTTCTCTATAGCCCTCACAAGTTGTTTGTATGCATCCTGAGTATAGAAACGAAGGATGCTTGATAGTGGAAGGATGTTGTTCGAGATGTGGGGAATATCTGGTGGTGGTTTGACCTTTTTGAGCAGGCTTTCGTGGCTGTTCCCGTTCATTGTGAAAGTCTGCGTCTACTACTGTTGTATGTCTCTTTTATCGGCTCTTCGTGAAGTCCTGGCTGTGTCTTGTGTTGGGTGCTGTTATGCCTACTGATGGTCAAACTGTTGCTGGTAATCTTGGAGAACTGCACTTAATGGGACGGGCACGCTAATTGAATACCTCTTGAGTTGCCTTGGAGATGGAATTGTACATCCGCAACACTTCTAATAGGATGGTGCTACGAACGGATTGAATGAATGGCAAAGACCGTGGATATGTCTCTTGACGTGGAGTGTCCGCTGAAACAGGTTTCTGATCGTTTTCGGCACTCTAATGATCTCTGGATCAAGTTTACGACTGAGGATTCTTTTTGCGAGGCCAGCCGGGATGATTGGAGGCAGCTGTGTTCCGTCTTAGATCAATACAGTGGAGCTTGATAAATTAAGAGGTGGTCAAATATTTCGAGTACACACAGCGAAAAAAAACAGCATCACGTGATTGAAATGACACAGGGTATGAGCAGGTCAGGTATGAGTTCGCCAAGGTACCAATTCGCCAGAGTATGAGTTTTCCAGGGTATGAGTTCTCCAGGGTATGAGCTCTGAAGATACATCAGCTCTGCCAACTTCAAGTCTACACTTTTCAATATATAGTTTCTAGTATAATAGTCTAAAGAGTACAAAGATTTCTAGGGCCCTGGCTGTATAGTGCAGTATTGTAAAAGGATTGGAACAGGGCCATGAATAATAAAACAGGTTAGAAGATAGAGGTGATGAGTTGAGCAGTTATAATTGAACTGGAGTTGGTGCTGAGTTGGGTAGTCGGTGCTGAGTGGTGCTGAGTGGTGCTGAGTTGGAGCAGGAGTTGAGACTGATTTGGTTTCGTTGGAGTGCTGAACTGTGGTACGCATACTGTGAAGTGAAGGAAACATGGGCTGGTCATAACATCTTGAAGCTCGTACCGTTAGAGGTATCGGGCCTGCTACAAAGAATACAGCTTCCTTTCACTTCTACAGCTTCTTATTCACTCAAAACTTTCAGTCATAGTGTTCACTCTTAGTGATACAAGTTCTCATACGGCACCCAGGCGGACACTTTCTCCACGAAATCACCAACGGTCTTTCGCTTATCTTTCCTGACAAGCAAGCTTTCCACTATCTCCTTGAGGTCGCCTAGGATTTCTCGCACGCCAGGATCAGTGACTGTTGTGTTTTCCTCACTCAAATGCTCTGCCAAGCTGTACCAATCCCAGTCGATCATGGCAATTCTGTGTGCGGTGTTGTGCTTGGCCCGCTTACGCCTTATCACAGACGGTGACACCCCCTGCGGCGCAAAGGACAATGGTGGCATGTCAAAAGGCAAGCGATCTTCCAAAATGGCGTAGATCAATACGCCAACGGCCCAAGAATCGGTTAGTTTGCCATTATACTCAAGTCCCATGAGCAATTCGGGAGCTATATAATCTTGCGATCCACATCTAGTAGATAGCATTTGGTTTGGGGAAGAGAGCTGTTTCGAGATCCCGAAATCGGTGAGATTGACTAGTGGATCTGTCGATTCGGTCAAGGCCATGTTTATCAAATCGTGGTACTTATGTGTGAGTAGCACATTTTCTAGTTTGATATCTCTATGTACCACTTGTTTAGAATGCAAATATGCTACTGCAATGATAAGTTCTGCGATTATCCTTCTGATGGTGTACCAGTAGTTAATGTTGTTGGAGTTGTGTGGAGTGTAGAGCAGGGCAAATTGGAAAAGGTTCCCTCCGGGGCAGAAGCTGAGAAAGATCAACTGGCTCTTGGTGAGGAGGTCCAGGTCAGCGTCCAGCTTTTTGGAGTACATTGACTTCTTGCTGGCAGCCTGCTGGAGGGTGTCCTGGCTCGTCAAGGTCTCCTGGCTGTCTAGAATAACCTTGCTCTTGTCAAGACTCAGATCGTCTTCCGGTTCGTTTTTGAGAATAGGAAAGGATACTTGGTAGTCCAACAACCTTACGATCGAAGGGTGGCTGACTTCCTGGAGGATCCTGACCTCTCTGCGTATGTAGGACTTAAAATTGGAGAGTTCGAACTTGTCGCCAGCCGGGATGCTTATGATCTTGACAGCGACAAGGTCGTCGTCGTCTGAACGGGCCAAAGCAACCTTGCTGAAGTTGCCCGAACCGATTTCCTCGACAAACTCGAAGTCCTTTCCAAGGGCATCCGAGTGGAATACGCTCCCTCTGTGGCTGACGAGGGAGGCGTCTTCCATGGAGTCATCGCCATCTGCGTCCGAGTGGGAAGGACCCAATTTTGTTGGATTCGAAGCAAACCTCTTCTGGCTTTTACCAAGGAGCGAGTTCTGGCGCACCGGCTTGTACTCCGAGACCACCCTGAAGTTCTCTATATCATTTGGGATGGTGTTGTTGTAGTTGTTGTTGTAGTTGTTGTTGCTGTTGTTGTGTTTCGGGGACCTCTGTTTGACAATGTCCAAAGTCTCTGGCAGGGTCAGCTGTCTGAAGCTGCCGAAGGAGCCAAAGGAACCTGTTCCTATGACCGGGGTTGGCAACAGAGTGATCTTGTCGAAGTTTGCACGCAATGGAGAGAAGGAGGAGGAGGTCGAGGATAGTGACGAGGGCGAGGAGCCGAAGGTGATCGGCTCGCCTAGGATGGAGGAGCGCGAGGCCAACGACTGGTGGGTGCCGGAGTAGAAGTGGGGGTCCTTGGGAGCGGACATGTCAATGGCCCCCTGCGGGTCTTGCAGCAGCAGGGCCCGATCGTTGTCGGAGGATGGGTCTATGTCGGTGCCCGAGCCAGGCACCTTGATTCGTAAGGAGGATGAAAAACGTGCTGTTGTGGGGACCTCCTCGTAGGCGAAGAAGGGAGGCATGCTGGCGTGTTCCAGCGGGCCGTACTGGTGTGGAGGCGGCAGCAGCAGCAGCAACAGGCGGCTCATGAGTGATTCTGGGTTGCGGGCGGTGTGTGTGGACGTCTGGGGCCTTGGAGTGGAGACTGAGGCGCTCGAGGTTCTGGAGGAAGCAGTCTGTTGCAGGTGTGGAGGAAGCAGCGACGGAGACAGCGAGCGAGACAGGTGTTTGCGCGGGGGCTCCACGAGAGGAGGAACACGCGACATTCTGCTCTTAATATAGTGGTTGTGCTCTCGAAGCGGTGGTATGACTGTTGGCTTAGCAAAAGGCGTCAAACAAGGCTACGAAAAGTTTAAGCTTTTGAAAGGTAATCGGCGATAGAATGAGTGACGTTCGCGTCGTGATGTCGTGCGGCCTGCTGGCGGCGGCAGTAGGGCTCGAGCGCAGCGTACGGCGAGCAGCGACACGCGTGGAGCTTCTGGGGGCGCCAGTTGGAGCCGGTGCCTATTGTTGGAGCACACCAGCGATCTGAGTGTAGTGGCGGTGGAGAGCGGTGGTGGAGCAGGCTCGTCTAGCGGAGAACAAGGCGTCTGACACAATCTTGGTGGCAGCCTTGTCGGACGCGTTTCGATACTTCTCACAAAGGGCAAGACAAGGCGCTGGCTGATGAGCTGTTTGGTGGAGGTTGCTGGATGGCGGAATGTGATGAGCCGTTAGGCACGTCCTGCTGGGCACGTTACGCAGAGGTGTCTGCAGGAAGTGGGAGCTGGCTGGAGCTGGTGAGCCGGCACGTGTGGTAAGACTGGTAACGTGATAGAGGTGTAGGTGGTTGGGTCAGGTGACAGGAGGTACGGTGGTAAGCAGGATGTGGTAAGAGATGTGGTCAGAGGTGTGGTAAGATGTGGTAAGATGTGGTAAGAGATGTGGTAAGAGATGTGGTAAGATGTGGTAAGAGATGTGTTCAAGGTGTGATATACAATGTGATAAGAGATATGATAAGAGATATGTTTACGATATGGTAAGAGATGTGTTCACGATGTGATAAGAGATGTGCTCACGATGTGATAACTGGCTGGCGAAGGCGTATAGTGAGTTGATACAACATCATAACACAACTGATAAGAAAGACGAGCTCGGTGCTAGTGCTGGGGGCTCTCTGGCCGCTGTCGTCTGGTACAGTGCGTTCTTGGTATTAGTGAGCATTGCATCTCAAGCTGCGCTGCCTCAATGAACCTGAAACACCCCACGGCACCGGAACATCCCAGCGTGCCCACACTCCTGTCGGAGACATTGTACTGTCAACAAGCGGAGTGTGTCCGCGTTGAACCGATCGAGTATCTGGTGGCCGTCAGCCGCGTGTCCATTTGTGGTATTATTCACTGCGGGGACTGTTTATCACATGTTTGCAGCAAGAGAGGGCAGAGAGTCCAGAGTGACGATTCAAGAGTGAAGGTGTTCTGTATGAGGTACTAAGTGTATTGGAGGGGTTAGTGAGTTGTGTGAAGGTGTTGAGTGAAGTTGGTTGAGTGAATTGGTGTTGAGTGAAGTTGGTGTTGAGTGAAGTTGGTTGAGTGAAGTTGGAAGCAAGAGTTAAATCGAAGTATAGTGTGGAATTTTAGATATCCAGTTGTATTTACAAGGGTACTTCTATCTAGTGGTATTGCAAGTGTTCACTTCTATCTAGACATCTACAAGTTCACTTCTATCTAGACATTCACAAGTGCTCACTTCGATCCAGTGACATCTACAAGTTCACTTCTATCTAGACATTCACAAGTGTACACTTCTATCTAGACATTCACAAGTGTACACTTCTATCTAGACATTCACAAGTGTACACTTCTATCTAGACATTCACAAGTGTACACTTCTATCCAGTAACATTTATAAGGGTACAATTCGATCTAGTGGCATCTAAAAGGGTACACTCCGATCTAGACATCTACAAGTGTTCACTTCTTTCCATCTACAAGCTTTCATTTCTTTCCATCTTCAAGCTTTCACTTCTTTCCATCTCCAAGCTTTCACTTCTTTCCATCTCCAAGCTTTCACTTCTTTCCATCTACAAGCTTCACTTCTTTCCATCTCCAAGCTTTCACTTCCATTCAGTGCTTCATCCAGTTACTACTTCTGCTTGGTCTGTCCACGCCACCTGATAACACTCACAAGAGGTGCTGACCCACCCCAATTGCCTCAACCCTCAGACACTTGTCTTCGGCTCCGGTCCTCGTCTAACCAACCAAGTCCTTCTGGTGTTCTTTTCCTGGTACGCTGTTCTGGATTGGGCTCGGATGTGAATCTAGAACTGCGTCCCAATACAGCTCTGGCTCGACACATGCGCCATTCTGCGCAGTCTCGTCTATCTCAGGGTTCAACGGGTCCTGGGACGTCTTGCGGCGATGCACACTAGCTGCAGGCCCCAAAGGCTAAACTGGTGCCGAGTCCGCAATGGATTACCGGAGTATCAGGATTCACCTCGGTTGAACTTTGGCACTGCTCGTCGTGCTACACGGTGGCAGCACTGAGCTCTTGGTGTGGTCCGGTCTGGTGCTCCCCTCACCTGGGGCACTCCGCGGAGTGACTCCACTGCCCAACACTCCTTCGCAACCTCTGGCAGCCTTATGATGGCTGAGCAGCACGACATATGATGTCCAGCACTGAACCTTAGGACTGCTATGGGCACCACCTGATGCAAGGGGGTGCAGCAAGCATCCTAAGGCTGTCTCAGCTGATACCAGGCAGCAACGGTACGGACCTCTGTTAGCTAGAACTATGAAAGACCTTAATATGTAAAACGTAGTAGGTCATAAGAGCTCCAGTAAGAAGCACCTTTGTATTGGGTATTGGGCCCCTGTACTCGGCAAGAGAACTCACTAAATAGGTTCCAGAGGATCTTCAGTACCTAACTTGACTACTTAGCGAGTTACTTGAGTACTTAGCTTGAATTAGCTTGTACTTGAGTTAGTTTGAGTACTTAGGGTAGAGTACCTAGAGTTAGTTTGAGTTCTTAGTTTGAGTACTTAGTTTAAGCACCTAGGTTGAGTTAGCTTGAGTACTACTTCCGTTGTTCATACTCTGTTCTTACTTCTGTTCATTCTTCTGTTCATACTTCTGTTCTTCCTTCTGTTGTTCTTACTACTATTCTAACTACTATTCTTACTTCTTCTGTACTTACGTTCGTTGTTCTAACTAGTGTTCATACTTCTGTTGTTCTTCCTTCTGCTGCTCTTCCTTGCTCTTCCTTCTGCTGCTCTTCCTTGCTCTTCCTTCTGCTGCTCTTCCTTGCTCTTCCTTCTGCTGCTCTTCCTTGCTCTTCCTTCTGCTGCTCTTCCTTGCTCTTCCTTCTGCTGCTCTTCCTTGCTCTTCCTTCTGCTGCTCTTCCTTGCTCTTCCTTCTGCTGCTCTTCCTTGCTCTTCCTTCTGCTGCTCTTCCTTCTGCTTTTCTAACTACTCCTCCACTACCATCCTCTTTCGCCTGCTTGCCTACCACGACAGAACTGCCCTGTCCTCTGCACTCTCCTTCTTTCCATTAAATATCCATTAATCTATAAACCTATTTAGCCTTTCCATAAAAACACTCAGTGTTCTTTTTATTGCATCCTTCACACTTCTGTAGAGCCTCGTTGAACACACACTTCACCTTGCGCTTGCGGCACAGCACGCACGAGGACTTCCTCGAGCTGGCTCCGTCAGCGTCGCTGGCCACGTCGGAGGTGTGCACCGTGTACTGGACAGATATCTGCGGCACTGCCGGCAGTGTCTCACTCTTGAGCTGTGCAAGCACACGCGACACCACGGCGGGCGGCACCGTGGCGGCGCTCTCCTTCTTCACCTTGATCTTGCGCACCGCGCCAGCCTTCTTCGGCACCTTCTTGCCGCTGATGATGTCCTCCTTGGTGAACCCGCTCGAGAAGCAGCAGCTCAAACGCTTCACCTTGCAGCTCTTGCAGCTCTTGAACCGGATGAGCTTGCCGTTGGACACAACATAGAACAATCCCTCCTTGTCCGGAACGGTCTCGCCGCTGTTCAACAACGCAATATCGCTCTCAGACAACTGGAAGCTGCCCAGCATCTCACCGTCCGTCACCAGCTTGCTCAACACGCTAATCTCAGCGTTGCACTTGACCTTGCGCGACCGGCACGAGTCGCACGACGGCCCAAGCCTCTGTCTTCTCTTGGTGGCAGCGGCAGCAGCAGCAGCAGCAGACGACACCAGCAACGACGTGCCGGCGGCAGCCAACGAGGCCGTCACAACGCTCTCAGTCAACCCCGGTGACGACGGCGCGGCAGAACTGGCGCTGCTGATACTCCCCGCGGAGCTCTCCAACTGGCTCGTGGAGCTGTTCATGTGTGCAATGGCGCTCAAGAGGCCCAACCCGTTCAGCTGGCTGTTCCAGTGCGACAAGTTGTACTCGGTCAAGTCGCCGGAACCGGGTCTGGGCTGGCTCTGGCTCGTCGCCTGGTGCCCGTGGCTGTATGTGTTGTATGTGCTGGAGGAGGTGTAGTTGATCGGCGGAAGAATCACGCTGTTCTGCTTCTCCTTCAACACCCGGATGATGGGCAGAAGCGGAGGAAGCGTGATGAGACTGTGGTGGTGGATCGGCGTCCGCGACCCAGCGTTCTTCATTATGGAGTAGGACAACAAGTCGTTGGATAAAGACATTTTGGTTTTGGAGTATGCCTTGCCACCAACTTCTCCAGCGAATCGCTCGAGCTTATATATTTTTGCAGAAATATCATATGGCTCAGCTCGGAAGAAAAAGATGGTTCACTTTTCCTGGGGTATAGGCGTCCGCTTTGGGCGGGTGCGCGACGATTCGCTGTCCAAAGTCCGTAACAAGTCCGAAGCATGTGCGAGCGAGGGCGAGGTGGGAGGGTCAGCAGCGCGAGGCTGTGTGGGCAAGCAAAGGTGTTGGTGGGCAGGGTGGGCACGCAGCCTGGCCGTGGAGCGGGTGTGTGTGTGAAAGGGCCTGGCCTCTCCCACCGTGCCGGCCCTCTTTTGGCCACCACTCTTCGCCTGCCCTCACTCGGTGGGCCACTCTCGTACGCTCGCTCGCGCTCTTGCCTCGGGCAACGGACGATGTCGGAGCACGCGAGCAATAAGTAACACCCCTCCCCAATGCGGATAAGTGCGCTCACAAACAGATGCAATCTTGGACCACTGCGAGCCACGAAACTGCCGTCTTCGGACTACTATTGTACGGCGAGTGATTGACTGCGCCTGAGCTGGTGCTGCTGGTTTGGCCCTGCTCTGCGCTTGGATGACGAGCGTCCCCTCCTGCGGCTTTTGGCTGGCCTCCCACAGTCATCCGAGCAGGTCTGTGGGTCCCTGGTGGGTGTGGTCCGCGAGTCCCCTCGTCTTTTCTCCTCACAAGCGCGGCTGGTGGGTGAGGCCCACTTGACGTGGAAATTCAGAGTGACTTCCCCAGCGGTGGGCACCAAGTGGTGGGACTTCACCCACCCACTCTCATTTTTGAGACTGGCGGTCGAGCCTCGGTCTCGCTGCCTTGCTCTTTTGGTGCGCTTCGTCCTTTTGCCTCTTCTTGTCGCAAGACCTTCCTTCTCCTCCTTCGAGTCTCCAATTCCATCACCAGTTCCAGTTAGGACAATGCGCCTATATACACGAAGCTCCTTTCTCCCGAGGCTGCCTGCCCAAACCAAACTTCCCCAAGTAGCCGTTGAGCTTTCAAACGGGAACCCACCGAGCGCACGCCATGCTCCCAACCGAGAGAAATTTCTGTTTCGCCCACTCGAGCCCATATATTTATCCATCGTATGTGGAGATTGGTGGGCTGCACCAGGCTGCGCCAATCAGCAGGCCTAGAACGCAGCTTGATGTGTTCTTCCACACATGCTATGTGCAGAAGCGCGCAGGCGCAAAAGCAGTCGCGGGCGCGCGCTCCAAACCGACGGTGACTCAAGTATACCGACGATCTTTGCCAGGATGATTCATTTTTCGCATTTTGGTAGCTGGGCGACCCCAGTTTGTGTAGCGTTCGATAGACCTGGGGGTCGCCTGTTTAACGGAGGGGCCGGAGGCGCGCGGGTGGCACCGTCTGTCCGTTGCAGCTCGCACCCAGCAGGCACCTCCAACTTTCTCGGAGCCAAGGTAATGTCCTACGCATTGCATCATTCCTCAGCGACATGGATATTTCACGGGAGTCCATTTGGGGCAGATGCATCCCACGTATCGTAAGATCTTGCACGCCCGGTTCGTCTGTCTGGCTCGACATTCCTCGCCAGGTTTCGAACTGTGCAGCGCAGGCGTTTCTGGCCGCTGCTTTTGGTCAGCGAGTCCTCGTCGGAAGTGTTGGGGCGACGGACCCAACCAGACGATGAGCGCAAGCACCCGAGAATACCCACTGCGGTTTGTGCTGGCGTACAAAGGTGCAAACTCCTGGAGAGACGCAACCTTTCCATCTCCGATTGGCTGACATGGGCCGCAAGTGGTCTCTAACTCCCCAGATCTCCAATCTCCAGACATGCTGGAGCATTCCGATCTCCTTCAGATGGCACAATATCTCGCCAGATGATCTCTATGTCCTGAACTTGTTTGGCTCATTTCACGTTTGCAGTGCTGAAAACTGGCAAAACTGGCAAAACGGGGCTGGGCGGCCGCTGATTGGTGCCTGGTGCGACCCCAGCGAGAATGGGGAGCTTTTGAGGCTGTCGGAGTAGCGGTGGAGTGCCTGAGCCTGAAATTGAAGGATATGGAGTTTAGAGACTAGGTTCGTGTGACACCTGTAGTCAATTTGAGTGAATGAAGTGTATTGAGTGGACTTGGAAGAGCATGGTGACTACGCTAACTGAACTGGTAGAACCAGTACTGAGACTACAGGGAAAGGAAGGTGAGCAGCACTGGCACAGCTGGATATGGCCCTGTTCTTGCTCCATACACTCGGACCTGGTCTGGAGCTTGGTCCGTACCGAGATACCCTCGGAGTCTGCGATCGTATGTTATTGGCCAGAGCCAAATACAGTTGCCTGACGTGGTAACCAGCAATTTCACCGGCTGTGGCTGCCACCTCTGGCTGCAAATAGCACCAAGTCCAATCGAGTCTCCAAACTCCAGCCCGCATCTCGGGATATCTCCAGCTCCACTTGCTGTGCTATTGTGCCAGCCGGACTTTGCTGAAACCAACGAAACCACCTTTTGTGAAGTAAAAGCTGGGTCAACTCCGCAATTCCACGTTTCTCCTTTCTGCTGCACAAATATCGCCATACTGCTGCGATTTGGGCCGGACCAGCCTGGTGTACCACTGGGTCCACCAAACACCGCAGAAACCGGAACTCCAACAGTCCTACTCAAAGACCTCAGCACTCCTAAACACCTCGGCACCTCTGCTCAAACACTCCACACCTCTCCAACCTTTGGTAGGCAGTTTGGAGGCTCTTGGAACCCTGTGCGTCCTGCATCCAAACAGGTGCTCTCCAGAGCAATTGTCTCAAAAGGTAACCAGGGGTTCGAATATGAACCTCCAGCTGCTCCACCAGCAAGCTGGAGAGCCTGCCTCCAGCTGGGAGCTCACGGCGCAACTGCAGCTTCCTCTCGTAGAAAGAAGTCTCGGAACCGGCTCGCCAAAGTAGCAGCACCTGGGCCAGCAGTTCTGGCCCGATCGTGCTCGGAGTTGCACTGCTCCCCGTGCAATTAGACACCCTCGGAGGTGTGTACTGAAGCAAGGGCCTCGTAGCAAATTCACAGGGGCACCACGTTCCCCGGTGAACAGCAAACGGAAAGTAGCCAAAACTCCAACTTGAAAAAAGCTAACACTTGTAATTTGCAACTAGTGCCTTTGTGTTTTCACTACTGACCAACCTATTCTTGCCATGGATAACCAATTCTTTATCGACTTCTTGATGGGCGGTGTGTCCGCCGCCGTTTCCAAGACCGCAGCTGCTCCGATCGAAAGAGTCAAACTTTTGATCCAGAACCAGGACGAAATGATCAAACAGGGCCGTTTGGCCAGAAAGTACGACGGAATCGGCGAGTGCTTCAGAAGAACGGCAGCCGAGGAGGGCATTGTCGCCTTCTGGAGAGGTAACACTGCCAACGTCATCAGATACTTCCCCACGCAGGCGTTGAACTTTGCTTTCAAGGACAAGTTCAAGGCCATGTTCGGTTTCAAAAAGGACGAGAACTACTGGAAGTGGTTCGGGGGCAACTTGGCCTCGGGTGGGATGGCTGGGGCCACCTCCTTGGCCTTCGTCTACTCCTTGGATTACGCCAGAACCCGTTTGGCCAACGATGCTAAGTCCACGAAGGCTGGGGCCGGCTCTGCCAGAGAGTTCAACGGTTTGTTCGATGTATACAAGAAGACCTTGGCCACCGACGGAATTGCCGGCTTGTACAGAGGGTTCGGGCCTTCCGTCGTTGGTATCATCGTCTACAGAGGGTTGTACTTTGGTTTATACGACTCCTTGAAGCCTGTTGTCTTGGTTGGGCCCTTGCAGGGATCCTTTGGTGCCTCGTTCTTGTTAGGTTGGGTCATCACCACCGGTGCGTCCACCGCATCCTACCCATTAGACACCGTCAGAAGAAGAATGATGATGACTTCCGGACAAGCAGTCAAGTATAACGGTGCTTTCGACTGTTTCACCAAGGTGGTTGCAACCGAGGGAGTCAAGTCCTTGTTCAAGGGATGCGGTGCCAACATCTTGAGAGGTGTTGCTGGTGCCGGTGTCATCTCGTTGTACGATCAGTTGCAGGTCATTGTTTTCGGTAAGAAGTTCGACTAGACAATCTTCTGGAGTGAATGGCCTCACGATCACCAGAAGCGTAGTTCGTAGCGAGTCTCAACAACTGATGACACTTGTTCACCTCCAAGCTCAACTTTCGTCTTGCGTTGATACCACCTTGCCACTCTTCCAGGGTATCCAGTGTTTGCAGTATCTTTCCGTTGTTTTGCAGCTGGTGCTGCTTCTCAGAGAGCTGATTCTTTTAAATAGTTGTAGTATGTTCACAATATATTTTAAAGCAGTTTTATCTAGTCTCTTGGACAGAAGTACGATTAAAGAAGTAATCTAGTTCTCGATAAGAACGTATCGATAGTAGGTTAATTTTGAAATACTGAACTCACTCCAGCTCTCAATTGGTTGTTCGAATCAACAATATTAAGTTGACTGAATAGCTCGTTTGAACAACTCCCTGAAAGTTCTCTACCTTTCCGAATCTTCTTAAAGGGAATAAGTTGGGGCTCGTCTGTTGCTACAACAGGAAAACAGTCTTAAGACAACGAATTGGAAAGAAGTTAGAAGCTCGTGCCTTCGCTTGAACCTTAAACAGACCAGCATACCCTGTTTGAAGCCTGAAATCGACCAGCAGTATCAGCACTAAATCGGGTCTTCAACAAATACAATCAGCACTTGACATGGACCTGAAAGAACTCACCAAGGTTCATCACTAGGTATATTCACTTGCCTTGCAATAGAAACCCAAAGAACCGAATCACAGACTCCAAGTGCTCACTTTGTCTTGCAAACGCACTCTTTCAAGAGCATTCAGTCTCATCTTGCCAATTCACCCGTAGATGTTCAACACAACTGAACATTTTGAAAAGATAAGAGTAATTAGATTCGGCAATAAGTACGTGCGGCAGGACATATTTATATTGCAGGTTAAGAGCAATCCTTCTTTGCATCGAAAAAGCTTCTTTAACGGTTCTGTAGAACATCACCAAATCGAGGGAAGATGCTCAAACTGAACAAACTGATTGCAGAACAGTAATAGCAATGGACTCAAAGAAATATAGCCGTCCGAGACGTCCAAGTGTTAGTGGACTCAACTACTTTCTAATATACGAGATAGCTGCAAAACCTGGTAGCGCAGAGTATCTGACCTCTGTGGGGTTTGAATTTGGCTGCCTCACAATTTATCAACAAGGGTCGTAGGCAGGCCTGCTCCCCGTTCTATTGCCTGAACGACTCCACTGCTCTCGGAATGCACAACTACAAGCTATTCGAGGTGTTCCCTACTGAAGTGGTGTACCTAATTGCGGATCAATTGCCTCCCTTCCGCCTCGGAGAACTAATACCTTTGCTAGGAGACTATGCTATCAACAGGAAGTATGCCCATGTCAAAGTCAACGCGTTTGAGCGGCACATTGGTGAAGCTAGCTTTGGCAATGCTGATAATAAAATAACTCTAGATGCTTTCGTATCACCAGATCCCTCACAATCTACGCAGACAAGCCATACCATCGAGAATATCAATCCCCCAGAGGAATTTCGAAGTATCTACGCATATCTTCACTTTCTAGAAACATACTTGGATGTCTACATTCCTAAGTCAATCGAATTTGCAGACCCAATTGATTTGTTGACTGTTCATTCGAAGCATCCGGCAGTATTGCAAAGGGCAGGTGGTATACTGGTGAAGTTGATCAACATGGACGAATTCGATGAAGGCTTTATCGATTTGTGCAACTCGATTCTCTCTTTGCCATACAACATCACGTCCGTTTATTATGCGCCTGCAGAAGTGTCACTACATTTGCCTCTAGGGTTGCAGAAGTTTGAATCCGTAGGAGGCAGTATTCCAGGCATGATGCTCTATTCGCCCTTTGAATCCCTCAAAGTTATGCGGCTTGGATATGTGTCTACTGCTGAACCGATGGACTTGGAGTTACTACCAAAATCTTTAGAAACCCTTCTATTGGTCTGCTGCTACGTATTTGATCGCCCGTTATTCACGTTGAACTTACCCAATTTGAAAAAGTTGCAAATAACCAATGATCTTTATGCTGAAAGATCATTTGACTTCTCCAACTTGACAAAATTGGAAAAATTTACTCTTGACGGTCCCAGTGTTACAACTTTGGCCAACGTGAGGATGCCGGAGAGCTTGAAACACCTCCGATTGATTGGTTTGCATGGACTACGAGACTTGGTTGGAGTAAAGAAATTGATCAACCTAGAGTCGTTGGTTGTACGCTGTAACTCCAACCTCCAGCACTTTGAATTTCCCGATGCCTTGAAGATTATAGAGATAGACTATTTGTTCACCGATATTCGTGCACAATGGCAAGATACAATTGACTCTGGACTACTCCAAATGAGCTTAGTTCTCCCAAAAGATCTAAGAGAGTTGTGCATATTTCTGCAAAATGATAATAGATACTCAATTGAGCTGTTTGAAATGCCGACAAAGCTTAAGATGCTCCATCTATTGGGCTGGACAATACGAGATTGGCCTGCTTGGAAGCTCCCGAATACTTTGAAGGTGATAAGCTTCAAGTGTAATGGCCTCCTGTTACTCAAAAAAACCGAATGGCCTCTGTATTTGACCTACTTGGACTTGAGGCATAATCTCATTCTACATTTCGATGGATTGCACAAGCTAGAATTCTTGCACACGTTACATTTGGAAGACAATCTACTCAAAGGCGTCGGTGAATTGCCTTGTTCTTTGGTGTACGTGGGCTTGGGTGGAAATGATTTAAGTAGTTTCCAAGGGTCCAAGTTGACTAATTTGGAATACTTGGACTTGTCAAGTAACCGATTTCGGGGGAGCATAAACGATTCCATACTAAGTCTCCCAAATGGACTAATTACGTTGAAGTTGGGAGACAACAGGATCACCCTGTTTGCAGAAGCCTACAAGCTACCTATTGGATTACGAAGCCTATTTTTGTACGATAATTTGCTTGATTCACTGCCTTTATCATTATTTCGTTCAGTTCCACAATCCATGGCGTATTTGGAGGTGGGGTATGCTGCAGATATTGAAAGGACTAGTTCAACTGTTGACTTGAGAATGGCTGATGTAGATATCTCCGACACGGACGGAAAGGTTTCTACAACTGGCAAAGAAGAAGAAAGTGATCCACCTGTCAAGAACCTTGAAAGGGCCAAACTGATCTACAAGGCAACTAGCACTGGCAAGGGCACTACCATTGAGTTGGATTTCCCTAACCTCAAGGGCTTATACTTCTACGGCTATAAAACATTCAATGAAAGTATATCGTTGGCCAACTGTCGTCAGCTTGAGGTTGTGGAGTTCTCTGGAATGAAATTGAGTACGATGGACTGGGATCTATTCCCAGATAGCTTGAAGATAGTCGGTTTGAATGAGTGTGATTTGCATGATCTAAAGGGTGATTTGACCAGATTGAAGAAGTTGCAGAGGCTTAATTTAGGTGGTAACAAGTTGGGCAATTACTTGCAGAAGAACATATTGAGGCTTCCTGACTCGCTAGTATTGCTTATGCTTGTCAGGAATGGGTTGACTGAGTTTGCTGGTGTGTCTGGTGGTGCCAATCTACGTGTCATTGATCTCCAAAACAACCCAGAGATTTCAAAGAGTGCTTCGTTGAAACAATTGTGCAACAAGTTCAGGATAGGCGAACGACTTGACTACATGAAGATACTTTATGATAAGTAGAGGCTGGTTGCACTGAGACCATCCCACAAAGAACTGAAAGATACGGCTTCAGAAGGTACCCCACCAAGACAGAAGTTGCAAAATGCTTCAGTAAACCAACCAGTGGACAATTGTAAGACAAAGTCACAGGCTCTTTATCGTTACGTCTTTTCACTAATTGGTTAAGCTTTTAGACATTGCAGCTCATCGTCTGGCCTTTTTCAGCTATTCACGAAGAGTGAAAAGTCCACTTCACACGCAAAGAAAACTGTTCTCCAGCACTTAGGAGCTCTATGTGACATGGTCTTTTCACTACAAACAACGTAAAGACACGACCTTGGCCTGTCTTCCACCATAAGCCTCTGCTAGTTACACAGTGTAGATTTGCAATGTAAATATCACGCGTATTCAAATTTCTCTCAAAATCAAATCAAAACAAATCATAAACACGATTCCTTCGTCTAAGTGCCGCCTCGAATTCACGAATCACATTAATTATGGATCTAGGGACTGGGTCGTTCCGTTCCACAAATAGTCTGAAATCGTGGGATCATCTCAAAGGCAAAAACAGCTTGAATCGGTATGGAACCCAGCACATTCAACCGTCCAGTATTGACCTAGAGAACCATCGAAATAGTCAGTTTCCAGGCCCGGTCGAAGCACAAGGTCGCAATAACATCTCGGGCTTCCAGTCTGGTCAAGCCAACCAGTCGTTTAACGTTTCGTTTGAGTTAAATACTCCCATTAAACGAATCCAGCATCTTACACTTAACTCTCCAGGGATGAATACCTCGATATACCCTAGTTTAGATGACATTATCATCTCGCCTCCAAACTCCAAGGATCAAGGCATGGAGAACATTTCGTCAATGTCATCTTCCACGACCTTACCGTCTGCTATTGAAGAGCCTTCGGAACTGAGCTGCGAGATTAGAGATGGGTATAAAGAGCACAACATGCTCAACTCCATGTTGAACAAGGGATACTCCAAGAAACTCACTAAAAATGTACTAGATGAGCTCAATCTGAGAGCAAACGAAATATCCCAAACCATCAAGTCACCACCATCTCAGAAGACAGAAGCAACTCGAAGAAAACGATTCAGTGGGATCCATAGAGCCAAGTTTAGTGCCATGGAACCCATCAGCCTGCATTATTCAGTCCCACATAAAGGGCAATCCACACTTCATGCACAGAAGCAACTACTTGAGCAAGGCTCGTTTCAAATTAATCAGAGTAACCTTCATAGCGACGATACAAATACAGCATTTCACAATGACATGGAGATCGACAGGAAGTTTCCTATATCCAGTCAGAGAGAGGTTTCGCCTCATATGCCTCAGCCCAGATTAGAGCCTCCACAACTGAACGTGATTTCTTCATCTCCAATGGAAGAAGACACCACAATGGAAGATGTTTCAGTTTCGAAACGAACTTCAAACATATTGATGTCTTCCGAATCACATTCCAAACGTAGAAGAACTTTGAATGGGCCTGACGAAATTTTGAAGTATCAGAGCACTTCGCCTAGTAAAGAAAACCACTCACCAGAAAAGTTGAATGGTGTGGTACAGACTGGGCTCACTCAACAGATCTACCAGAGCTTATCCCCAGCCAAGATCATTTACCAGTCCCTCTCGCCTATGAAAACGGGACAAGGTGTACCCTTGGGATCTCTATCACCAAACAAAGCTTATCAAAGCACTTCACCGATTAAGACGTATCATAGCATGTCGCCCAGCAAAAATTTTCAAAGTGTATCGCCATCTAAAGCCTTTCAAAGTGTATCGCCATCTAAAGCCTTTCAAAGTGTATCGCCATCTAAAGCCTTTCAAAGCGCATCACCAACCAAAACATATCAAAGTTTACCACTAAAAACCTTCCAAAGCTTATCGCCAACAAAATCTTTCCAAAACACGTCACCATCGAAGGCAATACAAAGTTCGTCAACAAGTATTTCGGTCTCACCTGGGATATCCACTTCCCCCTCGAAAATACCAGGACCAAACCTTCAAAGTAGTCCAATTCGAAAGTTGTCACCACTGAAGAACTTTATGAATTTGAATCAGATTTTGAAAAATGATGAGACTCCAAGTCTCTTAGGCAGTCCTACTCAGGAAACTCATTTTGCAAAGCCATTTGCTCCTAGCAATAAGTTTCGCCCAAGTTCATTAGAAATGGCAGGTGTGAAGGGAAATGCTGCTAGCCATCCCCAAAACTTACATCGTAAATCGCTGATTCCACAGTTGCAAAAGAAGCCACTGCTCTCACAACTACAGAAGAAGCCACTGATACCCCAGCTACAGAATAAAGCGTCCTTTTCGAACTTGAACTCAGGTTCGACTTTTGGCTTGAACAGGCCGTCAATAACGCCCACACTCAGGAAGAAGAGCTCGATTGCTAATATCAGCCTGAGTGGCACTTCTACTCCAAATTCGCTGAATAGAGTAGGAGGTGTACCGCCAAGTGGATCACCACCTTCTTACGCTTTCCCTACCTCATCATCAAATTCTCGCTTGAGCAAACGAAGTGAGACCCCTTCGCAGCACAAGCAAGATGGTATGAATACCAGCTCTTCTAACTCAAACTTTGGGTTTTACAAGGGACTGTCGTCAAGCAACAAGTCCATAAAGAGTTCGTTTACGAGTTCATCTTCGAGCAAGTCGCTTAATTTTAGTTCTGCCAGTACAGGTACTCCCAAGAATTACACCACACCACAGCCGTTTTCATTATACGACAAGCCCACAATCTCGTCTTCGCAGAAGTCTATCAACAAGCATACCAAGAAGTAGGATATGCGAAAGCACATTCCTGGCTGAGCATTCAGCAAACTGACTCAATGGATTTGAGTCAACAGGAGATACCCATAATACCAAGTTAATATAAAGCATTCAATTTAGTAGAAAGCCAGCATGTAGGGATATGAGCGATATGGAGACCATTTAGAGATTAGATAAGTACTTACCTACAATAATGAGTGAAAGATATCAATTGAACCTTGCAGAGTACAAAAATCGTTTGCTACTTAGGTTAAAGGTAAACCAGGCATACAAGTTCCATCCGAACACAATGGATTGGGTCTCACACACAGTCACTGTTCAAGTTACTGTTTATTGGAAGATGTTGGACTGGACTTTGATGTCTCCTCCTGTGGTGGCTAATTGAGCACCACTCCATTTTTGACCAGGCTGCAAATTGTAGAACTTGCCAACGTACCCTGGCTCAATGCACAACATTTTAGTGTAGCCTGACTTTGGAGTGAAATCTGCCATTCCCTCGGACTTCTTGATCCAAGGGTTCCACACAACAGCATCCGGCAAGCCAACTCTGTCAACATTGAGCAAAACCTTGCCCAATTCGACGATTTGAAGAGTTTTGGAGGTAGAAATGTCCTGATAGATTCTGTCGAATTCCTCGTGGAACGACACCATAGGAGCCTTTTCAATGTACAGCTCGTTGATCAACTGATCCTTGCACTTTTCATCAACCAAGTTGGTGACCAAAACGTCTGTGATATCTGGAATACGGTAGTAGGTGTGGAACAACCAGTTGAAGTCAAAGGCCTCCTTACCCACGTTCTCCACCTCAATCTTGGTGTTGAGCGAGTCAGTATCAAGGGAAACAGACAAGATCAAGGTGAAGTCGTAAGTACCGTTGCCCCATAACTTGAGGGACTCCTCCGAGACTTGCTCCGGACTGAGAGCAAACTCAACGGTGGTTGGCTCCTTCTCCGAAGTTTGGCCCAAAAATTCCCAAGTCGACGATCTAGCGAAACCGTGCTGAGGCAACGTGTGTGTTGGGTGAGCAGGATCCTTGTTCTTTCCAAATACAGGGAAAACAAGGGGAATTCCACCTCTCACCGGCTTGGAGCCGTCCAAGAAGGCACCTTCGGAGAGCCAGAGTCTTTCAACGCCCTTGTTCTTCCACGAGATCACGGTGGCACCATACTTGAGAATGGTGACGCTGGTGGAGCTGTCTGTTGGGTGTGTGATGACGACCTGGGTGTCTGTTTCTTCGACTGGCATGGTTGGTTGGTTGGTTGTTGTTGGTGAACAATCTGTTTTTCATTAATTGCGGAGTGTATATAATGACGCGAATATGGCTGCAAAATAGGAGGTGAATTGGAGTGTCAATTGCACTAGTGCTAGCGATTTTAGTGCTAGAGCTTCACAGAGGAGGTGAATTGGAGGTGAATTGGAGGTGAATTAGAGTGTTTATTAGTGTTACAGCATAGATAGTTCGCATAAATAGTAGAGTAAGTAGCGGAGTAGCAGTGTAAGCAGCCAAGTTAAGTGCACAATTGAGTAGTTAGCTACAACTTGGCATATTGATTTGGTGCCAGCAGTGATACTGGTATCAGGAGTTTCCAAGGCAAGTTTGCGATTGAAGAACCATCTGGTACCAAAATACTCAGAACTACACCCATCGGTATATCCTGTACCATGTCCAACAGCACACCTAGTACTAGAACTCAAATTGAGAATAAGCAATCGCACTAAGTAAATAGTTGTTGGTGTATTTGATATTACATATTATCTTTAGCCTCCTTCAATTGACTATAAAGACTATAAATACTTCATTAATGAAGATATTAGATACAAGAATACGAGCTGTTCTTGTTATCCTCTTGATTTAGCATTCAATTTCGATACTCAATCTAGTGTATACCCTCTCAAATCTCTCACCTTTAAGGCAATACAACACCACTTTCGCCTCCAGATATCTATACTTGCAATGCTAGCAGTTGCCCATAGAGGAGCTCTATCAAGAGTGCGCTCTTTGTCTACAAACAGCGTAAGGTGGTTTCACTCCCCAGTACGTGCACTTTTTCTAGCTGTCATGGGCTCGCTCAGGGCACAATTTAGCTTTCAGTGGGGTCATAGTGCCAAGAACAATCTTAGACTTGAGACTAGTGGTCCTAGTTTATAAGTATAATGCTGTTTCCACTTTGCTCCACCAGCGCAGCACGTATTTATAGCTGAGCATGAAGTTGAGTGCTCTCGTATTATATTTCGCAGCCACGGCTGTAGCTTCAACAGCAATATCCGATAAGCCTGGTTATCACTCGATAAACTTCAACGTCTACAGAGGTAACCACCACCTGGATGTGGTGAAGAGAGACACCTCACCAGTCCACCACCAGACCGTGAAAAGGAACGGGCTGGTTGAAGTGTCCATACAAAACAGGCAAACCTTCTACGTGGCCACCGCAAAAGTAGGCTCAAAAGAGGACGAGAACATGGTTGTTCTTGACATGTTGACGGCCGATTCGTGGTTCATCAGCGCCGATGTCAGGTGCCAGTACAATGGGCTGAACAGCACTGACAGCACACTCTGTACAAGTAACGGCTCCTTCGACGCCGAAAGCTCAGAGACGTTGCATTGGAACTCAAGTGCACCCCAGTTTGAAGCCTATTTTGATCTGTCTTCATATTGGGCAACCGGCTTTTGGGCCACAGACACAGTGACAATTGGAGATATTCCAGTGCCCGGATTGTCTTTTGGTGTAGTAAACAAGACTAGTCTTGTAAATGGAGTGTTAGGTATTGGAGCTGCTTTGAATGAAATAACGACAGACTATCATCCCCCTTACCATTATGATAACCTACCTCTTAGATTGAAGGCCTTGGGAATCGTGCACTCGACGGCGTATTCAATGTACTTGGCCAACTCCGAAGAGCCAACTGGCACCATATTGATTGGAGCGATCGACCATGCGAAGTACTCCGGAGGCTTGGCCATCTTGTCCACCGATTCTTCCATCGGCAGACTGCTGTTATTGTTGCCCGAGGTGACCATGTTGTCGGTATATATCGATAGGGGCAGTGAATTGGTGTTCGCTAGCCTGAAAGCAATCCACGCTGTTTTTGATTCCAGTTCCAGTATCACATACTTTCCGTTCCAGTTGTTGGATGGATTCACAGAAGCGATAAATGCCAGCTACTCAACCGGTGTGCATGCGTATACTTTCGACTGTCCTTCTGAGGACCTTGTGGTTACCTTCACTTTCGGTAAACAGGCTATTGCGGTCCCACTTTCGGATATGGCTCACAAGTCTCCCACAAGCGACCGATGCATTCTTGACGTAACTTTGAGAACAAGAGGCAGCTCTGACATAGCATACCTTGGCTATAATTTCTTGAGGAACGCATACATTGTTGCTGATTTGCAAAATGACCAGATTGCAATTGCTCAAGCCAAGTACACAAATGACACTGACATTGAAGTTATAACGTCGACTATTCCTAATGCCAACACGAGAGGGTCCTCTCTGTCAGTGCGTTCGCAGAGCACGGCTCAAACCACCCTGCGAAAGGGCTCTGCTGAGAGATTGGATATCGGATTGTGGGCCATGGGTGTTATCTGTGGATTTGCAGTTACCTTTTGAGAGAGTAGTACTGTGGATGAAGTACAACGAAGACTTCTGAAAGTATTTGGTTGCAAAATCTGGTAGCGCAGAGGCTAGAAAACAGTGCTGCTCTCTAGAGGACAAGCCTTCATATTCTATCATTCCTCATACTGAAGGTACTAGAACCGATATTGAGAGAGACTACCCTAGCTAGTTGTTTTACTCTCTTTCAAACTTTGACACTGTTTACCGTTAGGTACAACTCTTTTTAGTATTAGGTGGAACAGTAAAAGGTCCCACATAGCTTTGGGATAGAAGAGACATAGCCTTGAGATAGAACAGACACAACCTGAATAGAACTCGCATAGCCTTAAGATAGAACGTAGACAACCTTGAGATGGAACTTACATAGCCTTAAAATAGTGTAAACATAGCCTACAGCCTCATCTTCACGTACTATAAATACTTCAGCACCGGAGAGGCTACACTACAAGCCACCACTTACAGCCGGAGGTTACGGCCGGAACGAAACCATGGTTAAGCTGTCACTGTCAAACACTAGAGCGACGTCTCCGTCACAAGCACTGCACTCTCACCACCCTACTAGCCCTCTTCGCAGTGTGCTTAGCCGTATCTGCTTTATCGGAAGATAGGCCATTGCCACTGGAAACCTCAGTTCAGCACTACTCAGTCCGTAGCCAGAACAACGTACCGGATAGCTGCACACTGTAGTGCTCCAAGAGAACCAATCAGTTGCTGGCTACCGGCCGTGCTTGTGGTGCCAGTCTGGCGAATAGTGACCATTTGCGGCGAAGTCCGCTTCCTTCGCACCATCTGTGGTCGCTTCTCAGCACCGCTTCCTATTCGCTCCTTGGCACCGTTCACCAGTGTTCACCCGTCTTCACCAGTGTTCACCAGTGTTCACCAGTGTTCACCAGTGATTTCACTATTCTCTACTTTTCACTACTCTTCACCAGCTCCAGTCTTACTACTGCTCTTCCAGCTTAGTCTACTCTTCCAGCTTAGTCTACTCTTCCAGCTACCCTTCCTTTCTACTAAACACTTCTCTTCTCCTCTGCGAACTTCACTACCGGCCGACGTCAACCGAAACCTCCGCTAACTCTTCCCCGGCTACTCGTCGCCACCGCTTAGCCTCTGCTTCCGAAACATGACTGGTGTGTCCTGGCAACTGCTTGGCTCATCACGTTCAGGAACACGGGACCGCACCTGATTAAAACCGAGACTCAGCAAGCAAGTTTCTTTTGTACCCCTATTGGCCAAATCTGGCAGGCCCCAGCTAACAGCCCCAGCTCACGCTAGACAGCCCCGAATTGCCTCAAACCAATCCGGTGACTTTCGCCGTGCCCGAGTTACCCACCAGGATTTCGCTCTCGCCGCCGCCAGCTAGCTCCGAAACCCTCTTGGCTCGCTCCTCTGCGTGCTCCCTGCAAAAACCGCTATGCGGTGCTGAAAAATAGTCCCCTAAATCACCGCATCAATAAAACCAGTCCACTTCGCACTTTTTGCAAATTAATTACTGACAAACATCAACAACAACCAGCTTGTCTCTAATGATCTCAACTATCTTAAAGTCGAAGGTTGTGTCGAAACCGTACCAGCTTTTCCACTTCTACTTCCTCCTGGAAAAGGTCACGGGCTCCACCTTGTCGAACTTGAACTTCAGCACCAACATCCGTCTTTCGCTAAATAAGTTCAGAAACCACCACTGGACCCATGCCGAGACCGCACACTACTCGTTCTTGACCTCCGTCATCTTGTTCGTCTACGTCATCTTCCCAGCGAGCATCGTCATCAAAACACTCATTTTGGCTGCGTTCGCCATGTGCTTCCTCATTCCGTTGACCTCCCAGTTCTTTGTCCATGCCTTGCCCATCTTCACCTGGTTGGCCCTCTTCTTCAGTGCTGGAAAGATCCCGGCCCTGTGGAAACCTCCCATCTCAGTCAAGTTCTTGCCGGCCATGGAAACTATCTTGTACGGTGACAACTTGTCCAACGTATTGGCCACTTTCACAAACTCAACCTTGGACATCCTCGCCTGGCTTCCATATGGTCTTATCCACTTCCTGTCGCCGTTTGTCGTTGCTGCCATGATTTTCATTTTCGCTCCTCCAACAGCTCTCCGCTCCTTCGGCTTCGCCTTTGGCTACATGAACTTGCTTGGTGTGATGACCCAGATCTTATTCCCGGCTGCTCCTCCTTGGTACAAGAACTTGTACGGTTTGCAACCAGCAGACTACTCCATGCAAGGCTCTCCAGGTGGTTTGGCCAGAATCGACGCATTGCTTGGGGTGGACATGTACACCACCACCTTCTCAAACTCACCAGTCATCTTTGGTGCATTCCCTTCTCTCCACGCTGGCTGTGCCGTTATGGATGTGCTCTTCTTGTGCTACGTTTTCCCTAGAGGAAGAGCGGTTTGGTGGGGTTACGCATCCATTCTTGCCTGGTCTACCATGTACTTGACTCACCACTATTTCATCGATCTCATTGGCGGGGCCGTTTTGTCCTACATGGTGTTTGAATATACAAAGTTCACCCATTTGCCTGTCATGGACATGACCAAATGGTGTCGCTGGTCCTACACTGAAATCAACAAGTTTGACGTGGCTGCTTCAGACCCACTTTCTGCATACGCCTTTATTGCTACAAACGACTTGGAATCCCGTTACACTGATCCTTCCTCTGTCCAGTTTGAGATGGACATGAGATCAAGACTGTTCAGTATTCCACAACGTGCTCACTTGCCCTTGGATCACGACTTTACAGATGACCGCGTTCGCGTTCAAGACCAAATGGTATTGAATGCTGATGCTGATGGCGTAGACCTGTCTAGCCTAGAGAATAGTGCTACTCCGCTGGTATTCGACGATGAACCAACGGAAGAAGTTCAGATCAGCACTACTACCTCCACGGTTTCAGTTGACGAAGATCTCTATGAGTCTCGCGGCAAGTCCAAGATAAGATAAATGAGGTATTTCAGAGTCACAAATCCTGCCATTCTTTAAAACCTTGAGCTCCAATCCCATTCCTACGAAAAATATCTACTACGTTCTTTGGAGCACCATTTTTATGAACATTTTTGTATCATTCGCATAAACTCGCATCGTTGGCGAGGTACCACCTGATAAGGCCCACCATGACGGTTGCGGCTATCGAACCATTGCTTCCCTGTTTCTCCGTTTTCTTTTCAGCGACGTGGCACAAGTGAAGGATACGTCTTCCTTATTGCCCTCGCACATAGATTTATAAAAAAAAGCAGAATGAAAGAGAGATAGGGCAATCGAAGTATATCAGACACGGTCTTAACGATCATTCTCGATCCATTTATAATATTCCATTGTGGAGTCTTTGCACAGAAAGAGCACCTGTTCCACTAATAATCCGCCTTGCACTGGATACATTTGCTACTTGTTTTTATATCATACTTTTACAGATTCCCGGTTTTTCTCTGGTCCTTAATAACTAATGTCTATACCTTGTACAGTGACGATTTGCAGTGTAGAATACGGGGTAGTGCTACTTGCTTGGTGCTATTTGATGTAGTTGAGCTACACGAGGTTGGTAAAAGAGCCTGCCAGGCATTTGCAGAGCTTCTTCCCCACAATTTGTTGTTATTTGCCTAGACAGGAACCCTAACTCTCAGACACGTTGTGTATAGCCCTTTTAGCGTTTTTACAATTTCCGCGAGCCTGATCTTGGGAGGTTAGCATTGTTCACTAACAGGAAGTGATGAATTAGGAAAAATGATTAACAATAAACTCATTTAGGAGTCCCAAATATCACGAACTCGTGCAAATTAAGCTAAGAAACGAACAAGCTACGCTAAGAGCCCACAAATCGTGCTAAGGAACTTTCCCAGAAGTCGTCTCTGTGAACAAAGAGGCCCCAAATCTTCTGTATGTCAAACAATTAGGGCTGTTTCAACAATTGGGGTGCAAATTAACTCCAGTTAGGGAAATGCTAGGCAATGGAGAACGATCCAAACGTGGACCGAAGCTTCACGGCAAAGACCCCAAGCCATACGGAGATGATTCAATTTTGCACGGTAAAAGACCCAGTTCCACACGACGTAAGGTCCCAGCTGAAAACAGGGCTTTGCAGACCAGGCTGCAATGAGTTTAAACCCCACAGGCTTCGGCCCACTTTGAACGATCTTCTATGATCTTCACATTTCCTCATTCCACTACACGGAATCGTATCTTTCATTGTTTTGCAAACTTCAAAGCCAAAGTCGAGACTTCGTTAAAGATTGTGAAGGTGTAGTCGTGACGTGTAAATGGCATTGTCCAGTGTTGGCCACGAAATGTTCAACATTGTTCACGAAAGTGTGTTGATATCGTCTTTTTTGCACCCATTTCTTTTCGACAGGACCATAATTTGCAGCAAGACCGTCTATGGACCAGCTGAACATAAAAGCTGGACCATTTCCCTAGTATGCTCAAGATTGTAATCACTTCCACACCACACTCGTTTTGACCATAGTCCAAATCCAATACACTCCTTTCAATGTTGTTCAAATCATTACTTACACTCGCTATTACGCTCACCACCGTTGCTGGTTCTATCGAATTCAACGAAGAAAAGAGAGGAATCACCATTGCTGCTGCCCTCTGTATTGCCATTGAAGAACCAGAAGGATGTGATTTAGACAAGGTGCTTTCCAGTGCCGTCCCTTCTTCTTCTGCTGCTGCTTCTTCTTCGTCTGGTTCGTCCTCAGCGACCTCCGCACCATCTTCTTCTGCTGCTTCCACTCCATTAGTGCCATTCGTTTCTACTCCTGTATTGCCATCCGTTTCTATTCCTGTGTTACCGTCTAGTGCTGTTCCAGTATTGCCAACCGTTTCCACTCCAGTGTTGCCAATCAGTCCGGTGTTACCATCTGTCACAGGAACATCTGCTGCTTCATCTAGTGCTTCTTCCTCAGCATCTGCTACAGGTTCTGCTACAGGTTCTGCTTCAGGAACTGGTTTAGCTTCGGCTTCTGTGACTGGCACTGGTTCTGCAACAGACTATACTGGTGGATCGTCTGCTTCGTCTCTTTCATCTGCTGCTGCCAGCTCAGGATCATACTCTGCCTCAGCATCATATGGAGGGTCCAGCTCAGCAATTGGATTGGCCGCAAATGAAACCATTGCCTATGCCACTTATACTTCTCACACTACAATTACCATTACTTCTTGTGCCTCCACTGTGACTGACTGCCCAGCTAGAACTACAGTTATTCCTATCACCTACACCACCACATGGTGCCCAGAAGAAGGTGTTCCAACTACTTTAGTCACTCCAACTTTGGCTTCTGCTATCTACGTTGCACCTGTTACACCAACCACCGCTCCAACCACCTCGGCTAATTCATCGCTTGTATTGACCATAACCTCGACCATAAATAAGTCTGTCACCATCTACCCAACTACCATTGGTGCTATTCAGTCGAATGCTACCCACTCTGCTCCAACAAGCTCAGTTGCTCCATTTATTGCCAGTGCCGGCGCAGCAGCCATCAATTCTGTCGCTGAAGCTGGCTACTTCTTTGCAGCCGTTGCTATTCTTTTGTTGTAAACAACATTATTCCCTTGTTTCTTTCATCTTCTTCATTCTAATTCGGTACCATTAATACAATTGGTTATATTTCTTTGGTTGTTTCTGAATAGCCTCAAAAAGCACTCGATACAACATTTTATGATATTTCAACAACTGTAGGAGCTAGACTGTAGAGAGTCCTTGAAGTGGAGTATAACAATGTGAAGTGCATGAATAGTGAATTTTACAGAACAAGTCTTTTCCGAGAGTACTTACAATTACCAACTGAAAGTGCTGGAGAGTCTTGACGTGGAATCCCATGCTTATTCTGGCACATTCCATTTGACATAAACGATTGAAGAGATCTCATTATTGTGTTGGCTGGTCAATATGGTGGTTCTACCTTAGGCTGCGAATTTGGAAAGCAGTGTGTTCTGGTTCTCAGAATTAACATCCAAGTCTACCAGCCACCGAGCACGCAATACCTAAAGTGTACGGTGGTATATTCCCCTTCACCTAAATAATGCAAGGGAAGGAATGCTGGTAACTGTGGGAAAGCACTGGTGCTAGCAGATGCCTTTTTGTGCCATATAGCTCGGTATGTATTCCTCGAGAGCTGGATGAGAAGGTGTACATTACCGATCGGCGAATGCACAAGTAAGCGGAGAAAGCCTGTGGTACCTGTGGTACAGCCTGCTGCGTTTCAGTCTCTTGCGTCTTTTTCTTTTCTATTATGCTCTTGCTATTGTCTTTATAGGAGATCACCGTGATTGGTAATTTTCAAGTGGATGGAACATGATGACCCTAGCTGCAAACATCCCGAGAAAACCAAGGAAAGCAATTGTCTTGGTTTCTGAACAACGATGAGTGGACTCGCCACACTGAGTGACCCATTTGTTTCACTCACCAGTTAATCCGAACTCGCAAACTCACTATTCGAGCAATTCACTTCGGTACCAAACACACGGCACTTCCAACGGACTTACATCCTTATGCGACATGCACACAGCAAACACACACCCCAGATGGCTATGAGGCCAGTCATTCAAATGCCAGCATCCAGTTATATTTAGGGACAACAACACAGCCAGTAGCCGTATTGACTTGAAATTGCTCATCGGTATACTTCCTGCATGCATGAATGCAGATTTGACATGTTCAGCCACAGCAACACCCGAACACGAAGTCTTCACATACAGCCAGCGTTCGCAATGGCATCTGGATTTGCACCCAGACGAGCAAAATAGTGGGAACGATGCCTCAGTTTTGTTTTGCTTTTGGAGAAGGTTCTGATGCGTGGGCTCAAGGCTTCACATTGAGTGGGTTGTGCAACTGGAGTTCCAGTTTCGGGTCTCTTTTTTTTGGGGTTTCGTACCTCGGTATAGCGATTGCTTGTGATGCCATTTAGTCTAGTGTCAGACCCAAATCTTGGATACTAGGTCCACTTAGGGTAAGCATCCCACCTGTTCCGCCGTAGTCATGCAGCACTACCCAAGTTCCATGTGCGAACCTGGTGGAAGTTTTAGTGTGTTGAAAATATTCATGTACTCCATGCAATGTATTTTTGGGATGCGGAAGCATTACTGAAATGTGGAGGAGTTGTGGATGTGGCTGGAAAGTTCAGATAAAAAGGGCAGGAATCCATGGTTTTTGAATTTTGAACTTCTCTACTACTCGTCTATCCACTTTTCGCTTTCAATCTTCACTATACAATGTTGTTCAAATCTCTTGCCTTGGCCGTATTGGCTTCAGTCATCGCTGCTGACCAAAGCTTCACATTGACCGCCACCGGTAATGGTGTGAGTGCTCCAGTTACTAACTCGAACGGTGCTGTTGTCGCAGGTGCTGGCAGTACAATCACATTCACTTTGCAAGAGCCATCTGGTTACTTGTCTGCTGGTTCTGCCGGATACGTCCTCATTGGTCCTACTGGAATCTCCTTCGTTGCCACCACTGGTGAAGCCACCAAGGACTTCGGTATTGACGGTGGAAACTTGAGAGCCGGTCCGGCTGATAGTTCGCAATGGTCTGTTGCTAAAGCAGATTCCGGATACACCTTGTACCACTATTTGAAGGATGGAGCTACTCAGGTCAATTTGGTTGTCGACGGTGCTAGTACTGTTGCTGGTTCTTCTTCCGCTGCTGCCTCTTCGACTGCTCCAGCTTCGACTTCACACGCCTCCACTTCGGTGGCTTCAACTGCTGCAGCTTCATCTTCGCACTCTTCCACTTCGGTCGTCTCTGCTGCTTCGTCTGCCACCTCGGTCGCCCCTCCAGTTGCAGTTTCATCTTCCCACACTGCCTCTCTGGTTGCTCCTGTTGAGTCATCTGCCCGCTCCTCGACGCCAGTTATCATTGTGGCTTCATCCAGTGCTTCTCACGTTTCGTCCACAACCCACGCCGAGCTGACTTTGATCACCACTACTTCCAAGCCAGCCGAGTCTTCCACCACCGCCAAGCCTGTTGTGTCTTCCACAACTTCAAAGGCTGGAAACGTCACCAGCACTGAACCACCAAAGCTGTCTTCTGCAACCACCTCACACTCCGTGACAAGCAAGGCCGAAGCCGGTAAGATGGCTACAGGTGTTGGAGCCTTTGTTATTGCTGCTGCTGCCTTGTTGTTGTAAGCTCTGCTTCTTTTAGATAATATGTTTCGTTTTAATTTTTAGTTCTTGTTGGCCATTTGGTCTAATACATTTTTGATTTGCAGCCAAAGTAGCCCAGGTAGAGGAATTGTTTAGAGTTGATACAAAGAGTCCAGCTCAAGACACCGTTGTTGATACAGTGTATGGAAGGCAGAACGTGGTGTCGAAGGAGTCTATTGAGTCTAATCGGCCTAATTTGTAGTGTGTAATGCTACTTGGTACGAGATGCATACAAGGACCACTGGAAGTAGTATACCGTTTGGCGTAGAAATTGGTTAGCGAACCCGAGTGAATTGACAAATGCTGGGTGCATGTGATCCATAGGCAACAGCGCGAATCAGTTTCGATTATCTTCCTTCCACTGGAAGCTTTCAAGGAGTTGGAATTGTCTGGAGACTTGCAAGACTACGAGCAACAGCACAAATATGAGTAGACCGAGGTATTGAGCGGATCGAGCAATTGAGTAGTTCGAGTAATCTGAGTAATCTGAATGAACCGAGCAAAAGGAACAAGCTGAGTAATGCGAGCAATCTGGGTTACTGAGTAAAGTGGTAGAGCTATGTACCAGATGAACTCTATTCAATACTCTTCCAAGATGACCGTGTCTAGCCGAAGGAGAACAGTAGGAGGCTATACATCCACATGCTCGGACCAGGCTCCGAGCAAGGTACGGCATTGACATTTGCATGCTATTAATAGGAGTTGGGTCTGAAAGAGGGCTGACACTCGACCAACTTAGCCATGTTCCTCTTGGTCTCTTCGTGTCAACCAGTTCCAGACATAACTCCGCGGACGCAAAGTCGGCGTCGAGCAGCATCCTCTGGAAGTTGGATGCGAAAACTCAAAGTCTAACACGGTCTCACGAAGGAATGCCGTCATCCCTGAGACTGGACTGGAGGTGCCAAGCCACGTTTCGCCAGACATGTGTGGCACTACAATAGATCTGGAATTGCGAACCTGGGGCTAGTGCTGTCGAAGACGACGTTGAGCTATTTCGGTAGCACAACAATCGTAACCCCACGACAAAGCAACACAACTAATCACGATGGCCCCACCCCTTTGCCGAGTCCGCTTGTTTACAGATGCTTTTGCAGTCTTGGCAAGACCGCATACAGCACTTCACCACGTTGCAGAGAACACCACGGAAACGTCTGTCAGCTGACATCGGCTGTAATGGTGCATCGGTGAACGGAACGTCCCACGTCGCAAACTTTTGGCGGAGCGTACAGCTGTTGCATCCGTGTGGTGCAGCTGGAAAATACATCCACAGAGGATGTTCCGGAGGGCTGAGCGAGAGCCTATCGAGCCCCTGGAACGAGCCTGGTTGTGCATGCTGGCTGGTGCCTCTTCTGACGAGATGCAGCCTGCTTCCCTGCTTCTGCGAGAGTTCTGCTGGTGAAGCTGGATCTTCTGTGGAGATGCTTCTCCAGGCAGGCTCATATGTCTTCTGCGCAATGACACACGCCACAAAGGGTATTTATGTTACATTTCGTTCCTAGAAATTGCTTTTGTTTCCCGCATGTTCCGCACCGAAAAAGCACATCTTATGCGTCGCATTAGCCAGCTCGTGCAACCAGAACCTCTCAACAATGAACTAGTGCTGGACCCAGCAGAGGTGGACACCGCGTATTCCCAATGGGTCCGTGTTGCTCTCCACGGGGAAGACGCAACCGTGGATGACAACCAGCGACAAAGAGCAAGTTCGAATCTGAAGTGGTGCCACCAGCTCACTAGCCCACGCGGCATTTGCATCCACCCCACACCCAGCATTCCGTTTGCGGAACCATACCCTGCGCGCAAAGAAATGTGCACTACGTCACTTGCAAACCTAAAATAGAACAGTGGATGCAAAATTCACAGACAAACCTTAATGCAAAACAACCACCACGTCGGATTTGAGGACTATAAAGGTGGGCACTTCCGTCCAGTTTATGCGTCCTTATTCTCAATCACTACACTACTCAAATAGATAATCAACACTATACAATGTTATTCAGATCACTCGCTTTAGCCTCATTGGCCTCCCTCATTGCTGCCGACCAGTCCTTCACTTTGACTGCCACTGGTACTGGTGTTTCCGCTCCTGTTATCGTCTCCGACGGTACCATTGTTGCTGGTGAAGGTTCCGCTGCTGTCTTCACCTTGGAAGAACCATCTGGTTACTTGTCTGCTGGTTCTGCCGGTTACGTCCTCATTGGCCCTACCGGAATCTCCTTCGTTGCCACCACTGGTGAAGCCACCAAGGACTTCGGTATTGACGGTGGAAACTTGAGAGCCGGTCCAGCTGACAGTTCTCAATGGTCTGCTGAGCTCTCTGGCTCCGACTACGCCTTGTACCACTACTTGAAGACAGGTGCTACCCAGATCAACTTGGTTGTCGGTGCTGAAACTGAGACTTCTTCTACCTCCTCGGTTGCTCCTTCATCCTCTGCTGTTACTTCTTCAGTCGCTCCAGCCACCTCTTCTGATGTGGTTGTCTCTTCTGAACCAGCCACCTCAGTTGTTTCCACCACTGGCTACTCCAATGTCACCTACACTACCTACACCAGCCACACCACCGTCATTGTTACGTCCTGTGCTGAAACCGTTACCAACTGTCCAGCCAGAACCACTGTCGTTCCAGTTGTTATCACCACCACCTGGTGCCCTGAATCTTCCAGTGCTGCTGTCACCACCGCCAAGCCACAAACCCAACCAATCACCAAGACCACTGCTGCTGTCTCCACCACCACCAGTGCTCCTGCCTCCACCCATGCTGTTTCTTCGTTCTCAGCTGGTGCCGCCGGTAAGGCTGTTTCTGGAGCTGGTGCCGTCGTTATGGCTGCCGTTGCATTGTTGATGTAATTAAAAAATTGGTTTCTTGTTTATTTTCTTTGGTTATTAAATATTCTTTATAGAATGGTCTATTAAATGTTTTCTTGTTTAAGAGTTGTAGTCAGATTTAAAAAGATGAGAGGAAGAAGCAGCTTCAAGGTTGACGAAAGGTCGAAGAAATCAAGAAATGAAGAATTTTCAAGCACAACCCATGTAGATAAAAATGAGAGCCCAGGCACTGCTCATTAGAAGAAAGCTACTAAAATACAAGAAAATGTAATGGCGATCCCTATTACTCCACTAATCCTCTTTCAATTCCTGGTAGCGATTTTTCCATTTCGATATCCAGATCTAATTTCACTCCGTTTATGCTTTCCAATTTGCAGCCAGCAGCACCAACCAGCTTTGGATACTCCTAAATAGTTCTTGCTCCCAGAAAAAATTGAATCTGGACTTGGCCAGAAAGATCTTGCTAATATTAAACGGAGTTTCCCCTGCCACGAACACCGAGCACCACCAATAACAGTAGCCACTCCTATCTTTGGAGCGTTCCCATGTCGCGCAGGTTATGAGAGCGCGCTTTGCTGGTTGTGCCAATCTCATGTGACCTCTGCACTCAACATGCCGTTCGTGTCGCTGGCTGAGCCTTCTTCTCGATGGCGCTCGCAAATCCTGCTCGCACGGAGCTTGTTCAACAACAGCTCAACAGATACGAGCTCGTCTGTTGGCTTCGTATATTCCATCAGTCTAACTGGCCGATTTGCTTAGAAAGCTCTTGTCTTAAAGGTCACGTGCCACAAGTCTTTCCAGAAAGAAGCGACAAACATTCGACTGGAAATTAGTGAACCTTCCGTACTATTAAGAGCTGAGTAGTGAGACCTCAAGCACATTCCCAAAGAATATCATAGTCCATTGAAGGGACTAACAAGTGCTTGCGCCTGATACTCAAAGAAGTGCCTCTTCGCAATGCGGTACCACATATCGCTTTTTGCGCTAGTGCTAGCTGTTAGTGTTGCTCTTGGAGAACCCACGGAAAGACCCGAAGCGCTATTGACCGAGCAAGAAGTACCTTCCATTACGTTAAAGAGTGCAAACCAAGGCACCAGTGGTCTAAAAGAAGATGTACGTGAAAAAAGCGTTTCCCAAGAGAAATCAGTACTAAATATATTGAGCAAGGTTCAAGATCTGACCCTACAACACGATCTTGAGAGCCAAGCACCTCAAGGACATAGCCAAGACGTACCAAACGGTCTAGACGTACCACAAGAACAAACAAAAAGCATACAAAGCGTCATAATCAACGACTACGTCCAAAGCGTCCTGTCCTATGAAGAACTCAAGAACCAGGGCACACCAAAAATACAAATTCAAGCCAAATCAGCATCTATGAACCTACTAGCTCGGGACGATGCAGCAGCCAAGAGTGTGGAAGCAAACCTTGGGGAAAACCAGATCGAAAACTTCAATTCTCGACAAATCTTGGTTCAAAGAATTCTTGCAACGTCCTCCTCCTGTGCTTCAATAGCCCTAAGTACCCTCGGTGTGTACACATTCTTGGCCATCGATCCGAGGAGACTCATTTTCAGACACCAGTTGATATCATTTCTTCTATTCTTCGATCTTCTAAAAGCCGTTGTTTTGTTGCTTTATCCAACCAGAGTGTTGACACACTCATCTGCCTACTACAACGACCGCTTTTGCCAGATTGTGGGCTTTTTCACGGCAACCGCAATAGAAGGTGCCGACATTGCCATTTTGGCCTTTGCCGTGCACACATACCTCCTAATTTTCAACCATAACTTAACCACGAAGGTCAAAAACTCCTCCAGAACGGAAGGAGGGCTCTACAAGTTCAGGTACTATGTCTACGTGCTTTCGTTTCTTATTCCGTTGGTTTTAGCCAGTTTGGCATTTATCAATGCCGAAGGATATGCATCTTTAGTTTGCTGGTGCTATTTACCACAACAACCTATTTGGTACCGTTTGGTGCTAAGCTGGGTCCCTCGTTATTGTATTGTGATTGCCATCGTTGTGATTTACTGCTCAATTTACTTCCATGTCATAAGAGAGTTCAAAACTTTGGGAGGTGTTTTCACGACCATACACAGGGCCCATCTACCAGTCCTGTTAGACCCCGATACAAAGCCATCCTTTTTCTCGGCGTTCGTCTATTTCTACAAGGACTTGGAAGCCAGGTTCATTCCACAATGGACGCTCCCAGAAGGTCAATATAATCGCCGTGAGTCTGGCTTAACTGTTTCCTCGAGATCCAAGAAGAAGTCAGAGGGATCCCCGGAAGAAGAATCCGAATCCTCAGAAGAGGATCAGAGAAAACCTGCTCCGGACCTAGAACAAAATGCCCATAGCACAGATGCAGCTGTTCCGACTGAGAACGTAGTGTTTGATCCGGAGATGCACGCTGCCAACTTGGCAAAGTTCCGTAAACGTCAAAAAATCATAGAAAAGCAAATGAAGTCAATATTCATTTATCCATTTGCATACTGTTTTGTATGGTTGTTTCCGTTTATCTTATTTATTACCCAGATCCACTATGAAGAGAAATATGGCCCTATTTACTGGATAAACTGCATGGGTGCCTTTATGCAACCGTTCAACGGGTTTGTTAACGCTTTGGTATTCTTTTATCGTGAACAGCCGTGGAGATACACAATCATGTTGAACTTCGAAAAAGACCATGCCGCAAAATTGGACAACCTTATTCTGACTGGACTAGGTACTGGTTCTGGTTCTATTCCAAAGCGTCGTGACAGTGATGTAGAAACCACGAGCGCCAGATGGACGAAGGCTTCGTTTGGAGCCTCAACAGGTATGATTGAGACCGAAACGTACCCATTATGGAGACAATGGATGAGCTGGCTCAGGCTTCCGCTTTTCATATTGCCTACCGATGAAAGTATAGACAAGTTCCAAACCAAGTACTTGAGCGAAAAGTTGTCCGAACTTAGATCCGATTCGTCAGCTTCAGCAGCACTTGCAGCTGTCATTTCCAATACTTCAATGGCTCTGCCAACTAGAGCCAGATTAAGCTCAGACCCTATCAACACGAACGTCTTCTTGAGCGCAGGCGCCAAGAAGCACGATTTCTCCAATATCTTATTAGATGATCCATCCGGACAGGATTTCAGATCCAACTTTGAAAACTTCTCTTTTCAAAAAGAGAAGCAAAAGAGATCCTCTTTAACTGGATCTTCCATAACCCTATCCGCATCGCCGTCGTCATCTAAATTTGGCAGCATCTACAGGTCAAGACAGCCTTCCAGTTCCGAACCTCCAGTTGGTGGAACAATTGTGGAAGGCAGGAAGACCTCGTTTTCATCGCTGCCACATTCTAATAATCCTCAAAACATTTTAAACAACTATAACAGCCACTTGGAAATAAAGAAAAAGAGGTTTTCTACTCCTTCCATCAGAAACACACTTAGTATTGGCCATGTCAAGAGACATAGAACCGCCTCAGTTGCTTCTGCAGCCATACCAGATGAGGATGATACACAAGTTGGCGAAATGGACTTCCTCGAGTTTTTGCAAAAGCCATAATTGACCCATATTCATGTTTACAAGTTGCTTTGGAGATTCTCTATCTCACGAATATCACCATACTTGGCTCCATTCCTCAAATGAACTTTCTCAGATGCCCCTAATTCAAACTAATACATTTACTTCGCATTTCTCAAAACACTCTCACAGTATAGCAATGCCGATAATTAACTGATATTGAGCTATGGTACATATATTACATCTTTACACTAAAAATACACAGGCACTATATCTGTACCTTCTTTCCCACCTCCTCCATGTACAACTTGATTCGCGCATTGAGCCTGGCTATCTTCAACTCAACACTTCGTTCTTCGTTCTGGAAGTCCAACCTCAAGTTGCTTGTGCTTGTTTCTAGTTCGCGAATGAGTTTCTTCTTTTCGCTATGCTCCTGTTCCTTCAAGTTTCTCTCTTCAACCAACTTGCTGTAGTCTTCCCTGAAGTTGGCCAATTGCAGCTGGCTCTTAGCCATTCTTTCATCGGCTTGGACTTTGAGTTTGTTGGTCTTCTCTTGCATGTTTACCAATTGTCTTTGTAATTGCTGAATCTGTCTGGAGAGATCGTTGCTCTGCAGATTCAACTGGTCAAGATACTCCTGAGAGTTGTTCAATCTCTGCGACGCTTCTCTTTGTTTTCCCAAATCACTGGATATCTCTTCGATTATTCGGAATAGGTTTTTCAATTCATTCTCCACTGTCTGTATTGACTGTATTGTGATTGAGATATTGGATTCCTTCTGGTTTGTGGATTCGATCGATGCGTGTAACTCGTTCAATTGATTTCTGAGATCGTCAATGATCTTATTCAACACCGGTAGATCAGTTTCGGAGTATATCTTATTTCTCTCGAGCTCTCTGTTGGACTCAAAAATAAGATATTGTATATCATCCAATTTTTCGATCAATCTCGATTTCTCCTCCTTATACTGTGTGTGGTTTGATGTGACTATTTCCTGAGCCCTTTTCAACTTCTTCAATTCAGATTCTAGCCTAGAGTTGTAGGAATTGACCTGTTTCAAGGTGGACTTTTTGGAATCATTATCGTCCTCTATCTTCAGTTTTAGATCTGTGAGCTGCTGCGTGATGCGCGAGTTGTCTGCCTGTGCTTTCTTGATCTTCTCGAGACTGGCTTCGCTTTCTAACACCAACTTTTCGCACTCCGCAGAGTGCTCTTCACGGAACCGTGTGAAGTTAACCACAGCACTCAATATTCTTCTTATCCGAAATGGTTCCGGTCGTTTGATATCCATTAATGTTAGATCGTAGATTCCACAACCTTGGAGAAACTTTGAGGCCGCTCGGTGCAACACTATTATATTCATTGCGGATGCTGTGTCTTCTTCCTCGTCATCTTCCGCGTTTTGCTGGTTGTTATCGGGGGTTGAATGGCCATTTTGTCTATTTCCATTGGTTTGACCGTTGGAGGAGTCTTGGTTCATGGTGCGTAGCCGTTTCTGTAGGCTCTCTGTAGAAAGCCCCATAAAAGTGTCAAGAAATTGCTCGAAGAGGGCTCGGATGAATTGGCTGGTTGGCTTTGAAACCAACTCTTCTGTAGAAATGAAATCGCAGCTCGAAAGACACACCGTGATTTCTTTAGCGTCCAATAGTGGGAACGCATCCTGCGCTGGCGTTAGCTGAAGGTGCCGGCGGTTGGAAGATACGTTCCCATTGGTTCCACCGGCCCTATAAATAGTGCTGAGTCGGGACATGTGGGGTTTGTCGGGTTCGTTGTGTGGATAACCTGGTTGAGATGTTTGGTTGTTTTTTTTGATTGAAATGAAAACAATCATTTTGAGTACGAGTCACGTGTGGAAGGCTGACGCGAGAACTGATAAATGGCACCGATAGCGAAGGACTCTGCTAACAAGGCCCTTCGGCTTGAGGGAGACCCGAAGGCCCTGTGGTTGGGTTTGGTGACTGCTTGGTTGCATTTCGAAGACTTTAGAGGAAATTGAAAGGAAAGTGTGGTAGAGGTGAGCTTACTGATAAATGGAGAGATCCATAGGCCCGGTTCGAGTTCTTCATGGAAGCACAGCAAGGCAAAGACTGACGACGTAGCCAAAGTGTACTTGTGAACAGGCATGGCAACAAAATAAAAGGCCTTGGTGCAAGTGAACCTTCCCTCTCTACACTCAAGTCATAATTCGTTCTTTATTCTTCATAGTTAATACTGTTAGATCCTTTCTGCACTCCAGATGGCTCCCCTACAAGCCAACTTGATAGCTTCCGTCAACAAGATATATGGGACGGCCTTCTCTGCGTCGTGTTCAATGGCAGTATCCAAGTGCTCCAACTCCTCGTCTCTGAACTCACTGATCATCTCCTTCATCTGAGTTAACTCTGGTGAACTTTCAATCTCGTAGTGCACCTGGTCCTTGGTCAACTCTGCTCCTGTTACCTTGTCGTGAACTGGGATGTCATACTGGTTCATCAAAACCCGTAACTGCTGGTTGTAATGGCCCCCGATAACGGTTTCTACAGCAACTGTGCATGCCATGGCTGCCTCCTTACCAATGAGAGCAGTGCCTACACCCATTCCAATTGCTCCAACTTTCCACAAGGGGGTCAAGAGCGATGGCCTTACCCTCCTCTCCACTTGTAACTTGTTGAAAGTGTTGTGGTGGTGGATCTCCTGGTCCCACATGTGCTGCAAAACAGGCTTTAAGTGAGGGTACTTGCTGGCTAAGACCATGTACTGTCCCATGTAAATGTAATCAGCTCCTAGTTCACCAGCTTGATCCACTCTGATGATCCTATCAAGAAAGGCTAACTGTGCCTTGGATAAGTTCCCGTACGAAACGTCCTCAGCAGTGTACTTCTTCTTATGTTTCTTTGCTTTAGCTTGGGCAGGAGTTGATACGCTTCGTAAAAACTGCCTCTGGACTGGCATTGACCGGGCCATGTTCTCAATCTGTCTGGCAATCATAGGACTGGTCATGTTGTCAAATTTGGTGTCGAAGAGGGATACCGATTTAAAGTTCCACGCCATTTTTTATTTCAATTTGCGACTACATTTTCATTGGTATATTTTTTGGAGTACAGAAAGCGAAGAAGGGCGTGGTTGCAATTGTAGAGTGCTCTAAACTTGTGGCAACGAATTATATCAAGCTGGTTTAAGCCTAATCTTCCCTTCTGGGCTACCTTACTCACGGCTGGTGTCTTATACCTGGCCTAGCATTACCTGAACGAACTGATTATCTTCATCATTGAAATGCCAGTTTCGAATGGGATCTCTTGGGTGTCTCTTGAATTGGTCACAGACTTGTTTGCATTAGCTGGCACTCGCAAGCCTTGAAAGTACCTATTTGGAACATCCTTAATAAATAGCCATTTAACTGGAAATATCCCTTTCCATCGAGTCTGTTCGGCCCAGATGTCACTCGATTTTGAGAAATCGATGTCACCATCCATTTCGGCCACTCCACAGAACTTACCACTGGCATTTACCAGGAACAACAAAAATATCTTGCCCGAGCCAACTTTTGAGAGCTCCACAAAGGCTCTATGTAATCTCTTGTTTCCCAATTCTGTGGAGGTCCAAATATTGTTAAGAAAAGAAGCATTGACATCAAGGATGCTGTATGATTTGATTACGAAGAACATGGAGTTGGGAGGCGCATCGAAGAAAAGGCCATCGTAAGATTTGAAGCGAAGAATAGTAGGAAGAGCTTGATCTCTTTGTATAATGCTTTCCGGTTGGAGAATCGGAAAAGGATGCTGACGCTGTGGTTTGGGGCTCTCTATTATTTGCTGCAAAGTTGGCTGCAACTGCAAGTTGAGCGGACTCGTAGGCGTTAATGGAAACGAAGATGAATTTGTACTGGTTGAGCTAAACGAGCGCTTGTGAAAGAGCCCTTGTGAAATAGCTGGCGCCGCCTGAGGAACCACGTTTCTCCAGGCAGGGTCTCCAAAACTGAAGAAATCGCTTGACCCACAGTTGGAAGCAGTTGAGTAGTTACCAGACGAATACAAGTTGGAACGACTACCACCCTTGCCGCTGTCGGCAAAAGCGACCAATCCTATATTTGTAGACCAAATAGAGCCCTTAGGTACCAAGGGAACAGCGAATGCATCGAATTCGGAGCCAACAGACTCCAATGCCGATATTGATCTCGAAGTACAGTACCTGGAGAGCGAATTGGCCGTTTTTGGGAGGCATTCTTCTCCCATATTATGGTCTTGGTTGCTGAAGTAAAGGTTTCCTGAGCTCATTGAAGCTACTGGGATGTTTCTATGATCCTTTGTACGATTTTGGAGAAGTTTTGGTTACCTTGGTAGCGTTGACTGCTCTACTGACACTTTTTGCAGCAGTGCCAAATATGCTCTTTATAGGGAGATTTCGCAGCTAAAGTGACAAGTCAAAAAAAGACCCACTAATTCGTTTCCAGACTAATCGCAGGATTGTTTCAAAGATACGAACCAGCGTTGTTTGAGGTGTGTACGAAGGCTGACAAGAACAATAGAAGGCACGAGCTTGAGTATCAACTGCAGTGTGATACAGAATACAAAATCAACAAAGGGGGTAGCCAAGGACCAGTCTCAAGTTGAACTCATCACAGTGACAAGTCATTTCCAAAAGAGCCAACAGTGCAACTGCTCACGAGACCTTCTGTGATCCAAACAGTGTGAAGAATTCATAGATCAAGCCATTTTAGCAGTCATAGGCACTAGACGTCTACAATCCACTGAGAATCATCTCGAAACGCATACTACCTATCATGTCTAGCAAGCCAAAGAAATCACCGAAGTGTTTTGATGTACAAGTAGACATCACCAAGGTCAACTTAGACGTGATCCATAGATGGATTGAGGAGAAGATCAACGAACAGCTACCGGATGAAGATATTCTAGTTGACTACTTGTATGAGTTGCTACAGGCAGGGGAGAACCAGCACCCAGACATTAGAGCTATTCATACACAATTGACGGACTTTCTCGGAGAATCTGAGTCGCTAGAGTTCTGCAAGAAGTTGTGGAAGTTGTTGATAAGTGCACAGGACGACTTGGATGGAATACCGGCCGAGATACTTGAAAAGCGTAGAAAGGAATTTGATGAGTTGGAAAGCAAAAGGAAGCTAGATCTGAATCAAAAGAAAAGTAAACTGGATAGTGATTATAACCAAGGACAACACGAAAATCCAGTCAAAAGCACCTATGGGCACAGGGATCAGAGGAATCAGTATAGACTGAACGAAAAATCGTCCAAACTGTATTCAACCTATCGATCAAGAGATCAAAATGATAGTTATCAACGAAGACAAAATGAACCACTGGGAAGAGACAGATACACAGATGGGTATTCTAGATCGCCTGAAGGCAAACAGAGTGCTCTGGACCGCTACCTGAGTACGTCAAACGCCTTTCAAAGCCAGGACCACTATCGAAGCAGAAATGATTACCCAAACACCAGTGAATCCAGAAAGAAGACCAACTACAATCGAAGCCAGTACAACGCGAGTAAGCGAGACTCACAGGATGAAGAATATCGTGGTAGGAACGAAAGACCTAGAAAGGATTTTGGATATAACAAAAGTGGAAGTAGAAGTAGAAGTCGGAGTAGATCAAGGCATTAGGCATTAATAAACACTGACAAAACATGCTTTAAAAGAGCTCTGTGAGCCAAAACAAAGTTACAGTACGAAAAACACAGCTGACGATCAGCTGATGCCACTGTAATGTTCGTCTCTAAGCAGCACTGGCTCGCTGATTGCTTGCTAGCGAGAGGCTCTCAACTCTCCAGTTGGCCCGGTACTAATAATGAGTATCATCAAAAGGCGTGCACGACTAAAATTAAGAGGGGCATATGCCCAAAAAACGAACGAGCATGGACAAAGAACAGCTATTACAATCATACCGCGATTGCCAACTGCTGCTGTACTCGAATAGGAAGCAAACAAAAGCATCCGTAAAGTCAGCGCAATTAGATACACTACAACACAGTCACAGAAGCACGAGTTGCAATACCCACGAAATTAATATCAGCCAAACAGAGAACTGATCAACAAGCAATATCATTCGGAACCCAAAGAAATGTCGGACCAAGTAGCACAGCCAGGTCAGCAGGTAATCCACCCTACAATCGACCCTAATGCTAACCCAGCAAACAGAATAGGAAAGTACCAAATCCTCAAAACCCTTGGAGAAGGTTCTTTTGGGAAAGTCAAGTTGGCTCAGCATTTGACAACAGGACAGAAGGTGGCTCTCAAGATCATCAACCGCAAGACCTTGGCCAAATCAGACATGCAAGGCAGAGTGGAGCGTGAGATTTCATACTTGCGGTTGTTGAGACACCCTCATATTATTAAATTATACGATGTTATCAAGTCTAAAGACGAGATTATAATGGTCATCGAATACGCTGGTAAGGAGTTGTTCGACTACATTGTTCAACGAGGCAAAATGAGCGAAAATGAAGCGAGACGTTTCTTCCAACAGATCATCGCTGCCGTCGAATACTGCCATAGGCATAAGATCGTCCATCGTGACTTGAAACCTGAGAACTTATTATTGGATGATCAATTGAACGTAAAAATTGCCGATTTTGGTTTATCGAATATCATGACGGACGGTAACTTTTTGAAAACTAGTTGTGGTTCTCCAAACTATGCCGCACCTGAAGTCATCAGTGGAAAATTATACGCTGGTCCAGAGGTCGACGTTTGGTCTTCGGGTGTTATCTTATACGTCATGTTATGTGGTAGATTACCTTTTGATGACGAGTTTATTCCAGCTTTATTCAAGAAGATCAGTAATGGTGTCTATACTTTACCTAACTACTTGAGTCCAGGGGCAAAGACATTGTTGACCAGAATGTTGGTTGTGAATCCGTTGAACAGAATCACAATCCATGAAATTATGGAAGACGAATGGTTCAAACAGGGCCTTGAAGAGTATTTATTGAGACCAGACTTGTCCAAGGTGGAGCATAAAAAGATCGAAATCGATGAAGATGTTATTGCTGCTTTGACCATAACAATGGGTTACGATAGGGACGAAATTGTTAATGTTATTAACCTGGTCAATAAGGCTGCTGAGGACACGGCTGCTGCTGCCACAGCCGCTGCTGCTGTTGGAGGTGCCCCAGCAACTGCTGCAGTTGCTCCACCTCCAAACCACCACACAAACGAAATTTTGGATGCATACTTATTGATGAAGGAAAACCATTCGCTTGTGAAAGATTTAAAGAAATCGAAGGCGGACAAGATAGATTCATTCTTGTCTCTGTCTCCACCTCCAGCATTTTCTACCAGTTCATCTTCAGTTCCAGGTGTTCAACAATCTTTGACGTACCAGACATTAGCAACAGTTCCAGATTTGTCAACATTGCCAAACTCAACTATTGCAATCTTACCATCTTCATTGCCAACAATACATAGGGCATTCATGATGGAAAACAATAATCAAGCTGTCATAAACCCTGTATCTACCAAGAAGCTGAAAACAAGATGGCATTTCGGAATCAGGTCCAGGTCTTACCCCTTGGATGTGATGGGAGAAATATACAGGGCGTTGCAGAGTTTAGGTGCCGAGTGGGCTAGACCAGTAGAAGAAGAATTGTGGACAATCCGAGTCCGCTGGAAGTATGATTCACTGGCTGTGTCACCTACTCCAACCGAGTTGAATGTTCCTAATTTGATGAAGATGCAGATCCAATTGTTCCAATTGGAACCAAACAACTACTTGGTTGACTTCAAGTTTGATGGCTGGGAGAATTCGGCAGACGATGGAAAGCCTCCACCAGAGACTCTAGAAGAGCCTACCCAAGATGTAGATGAAATGAGCTCCTTCTCTGCATACCCATTCTTGCATTTGGCAACTCGGTTGATTATGGAATTGGCCGTGAACAGTCAAAGCGGATGATACTCTAAAAGGTTTTTTTGGTTGTAGAGGTTATACAGAATAAATTACGAACATTAAAAGTACAGTAGAGTCTTCAAAATACGCGAATCTGGAGGTTCACGTAAGGAGACGACACTTCAACTAGTGAATTGAATTTCATCTTGAGTATTCAGACCTTCGAATGTCTACTTATCAAGTTGGAACACTTAACAACAGGGCCAGTTTGATTTCTGTGAGATTCCTTACTTCATTTACAAAACTAAAAGTCATTTTGAGACTTCCTGGAGCTCAAATTTCAGGTAACATCCCACCTTTCTTAACCCCTTTATCTTCTGCTGAATCTTGCCTTGCTCTTCTCTAGCAGGGTATAGTCGAATTTTGCAGTATACATTGTATGCAGTATACCTAGTTTGCTTCACAACAAGCAGTCTGACGTCGACGGTCACCTTCGAGCTACCCGTACAATGTCAGGCAGACGGGAGTCTTCGCAAAAGTAGCGGCAAGTAGCCGGATCTCTCTAGCACAACATTTCATCAACTGAATCACCTTCCGCATTCGGAATAATAAACAAGATTCAAGAAAAACGGTGTAGCCACAAAAAATACAAACATTTGAAAGAAAAGCATCAAACAACACTACAGCATTAACCAAAGAGGTACCGTTAACTAGTAAAGCAAGGAGAATAAACAGTGAACACGCTGGATCCTATAAATATACAAAAAACAAGAGAAACGATGATCTCAATAGACTTATTGGAGCATCAACTGGGAATGCCAGCAGAGGCATCTATCCGATTGAATGAGGTCGTGAAGCAGGTATTCAAGTCCAAGAGGGCTACGGTGTTGACTGGAGCTGGTATTTCGTGCAATGCAGGCATCCCCGACTTCCGTTCATCGGACGGTCTCTACAATATGGTCAAGTCGAAGTACCCCAAGAGCATTGTCAAGGGACAGGATTTATTTGACGTTTCGTTGTTCAGAAACGAGATGTCCTTATCCATTTTCTGTACGTTCATGGAGTCGCTTTACCTGTCTTCGCTAATGGCCAATGCTACAGAGACACACAAGTTCATCAAGACATTGAAGGAAAAGAATAAGCTCCTTAGATGCTACACGCAAAACATCGATTCGCTTGAGTCGTCCATAGATCTCACCGTGGGAGTTAATGGAGAGGATTTTATGGACAGCAAAAAGTTTGCCCAAAACTGGAAGAACTTGGACGTTGTTCAGTTACACGGGAATCTCCATAAGTTAGCATGTACGATATGTTTCAGCAACTTCGATTGGACAGAAAAATATCAGGCTCAACTATCGCAGGGGTTGAACCCGCAATGCACAAAGTGTTTTGAGAAGTATGAAGAGAGGTTGTACTCGGGGAAGAGATTGACAGGCACAATTGGGTTGCTTAGACCCGACATCGTATTATACGGGGAAAACCACCCACAATCTGAAATCTTGACACAGGGACTCAATGTCGACATTAAGTCGAGGCCAGACTTGTTACTTGTCATGGGAACGTCGCTCAAAGTGGATGGTGTTAAAAAGCTCGTCAAATCCTTGAGTGCAAGTATTCGTTCAAGAGGTGGTAAAGTTGTGTACGTAAACAAAACTCCCTTATCCAAGTCCTGGGACACACATTTCGACTACGAGGTTATAAGCGACTGCGACTTATTTGTGAAGGTGCTCAAGAAAGAGATACCCGATTTATTCTTAACTCAAGAACAACTTGATTCTGTAAGGTTGAGAAACAATCAAGAAATACTCGTAAAGAAAGAAGATGAAGATGAAACGGATCTGCTTGTTAAGTGTGAATCTATAAAAAAGGAAGCATCGACAGACATACCGTTGAAGAAGTCAAAAGATATACCCATAAAGAAAGAAAAGGTGAAGACCGAGAAGGTCAAGAAAGAGAAGGTGAAGAAAGAAACGCAGCATATCAGAGCCAAGTCGGAACCAGCAAGCATACCGAAGGTTCCTCTGAAAAAACTACAAGCTGAGGCAAATAGGAAACAAAAGACGGTGGCAGAACTCAAGGCTGCCAAAAAACTACCTGGCAAGAGAATTATTGACCAGGCGGAAGATGAGGAGATTTTAACTCCGCCTACAACTCCAACCAAGAAGAGAAAACCGGCTTTGAAACGTGGCACTGGTTCAACAATCAGGGGGACTTCTGACTACACGTTACCTTCTCCTATTTCGAGTTTTTCAGAAGGCAGCTCACCAGTACCGGAATACATTATCGATGAAAACAAGCCATTGAGAACCTTTACCAGGTCACAGAACTGCATTGTGAAGCAAGAAGAGGAGTTTGCATATGACTGTCTGCCTCTAGCTGTTCCGCCAAACAAGAAAATCAGAGTATAGACCTCTTTATTTATTGAATTTACGACTGACATTGGCACCACATTTTGAAAAAGAACCGGCTCGTAGATACTCTAGAACTTGAAACAGCGTATTATCGCACAAATGCCAATTCCTCAGCACCACTTGTTGGAAATTTCACAACTTTCTGTCAGAAATCAACAAAATTCGATGAAAATCCACAAAACAGCTCGAATATCGTTGGGACTATTTGGCATCTCTCTGTACTGTTCAAATGTTCCGAAAAGCATAATTTAGTACCGAATTGACACCATTCTTCACCTTAAGTTCGGGAAAAGCACCAACAGGGACTTGACCCGAACACTGCTCGCCTCTGAACTCACAGCATTCTCTGAATGCAATCCGAGACACGGTATCGGCTGTTTTGCTCAACTCTGTAACTACTATCAATTTTTGCCAGTATGGACCGTCGGCATATAACCAAGTCACGGTACAAAATCAGCCCAAGAAAAAAGAAGCAACTCAGTTTGGGGCAACTAGAGCATCCAAATTTTTTAACCCGTAGAGTGATAGCATACTCCAAGGAACATAACGTCCGACAAGTGATATAATGGACCAATTCTCGTCATTATTGGAGAGTGTTTTGAAGGTGGAGCCCACGGAACCGCAGGAACGAGAGAAGGCGTTACCCCAGATTAGCGAGCAAACACCCAATCCAAATCCACAACAACTGATGCCGAATGGATTATCCAAGAGGAGGTCAAGCAATTATGAGACATGGATCAATAACGCATGGAATTACGGGTCGAAAGCAGATGACTTGAGTGAAAAGAGTGATAAGAAGAAGACAGACTTTGACATCTCGAACTTGTGGAACTCTGGCAAGGACGAGAGCTCAACAGCCTCGGCTCCTGGAGGAAACCCGTTCACCGACAAGTTGATGGAGAAAGTAATACAGATAATGATACCAACGGACGTCAATGGGGAGCAATCCAACACCATTCTCAAGGAACGGATTGAAATGCAGAAGCTGAGGCCACCGTTGTCCATGAATACCATGTCTAACAATTCGATTCAGTTGAACCTGAGATTATCGGCTCCCTTTTACGGGATAGACCTAGTGATAAACTTTTTCGACTGGTCGAGTCCATCATTCACTATCGGCGTATTACTAGTGGCCACTCATATCATATTGAACCCTTACTTGCTCTCGGTTTTGCCTTTCTTGTTGTTAATACAGAACACGCTAGTGCCCCACTACTTGATGATATATCTTCCCGATGTCTCGTTGGTTCCCGAGTACCTTGATTTCAATCCTGAGCCGGCCACAGAGCCTATCGAGAAATTTAAAGTGCCGAAACCAGTACCTCAGTTCTCCAGGGAGTTTATATTGAACTTGACAGATTTGCAGAACCATCAGCTTCTCTACATTGCCACTTATGACTTTTTTGTTTGGTTGACAACAGATTATTTGTACTTCAAGGACGAAAATATCAGCTCCATAGTATACTTGGGATTGCTTGCGATGATGTTCTCGAACTTATTGCTTGGACCAATGATATTTGCATTCTTGCTCGAAAGGACGTATCTATTAAAAATGATGGCTATTTTATCGATTTGGGCTATCAGCATACTGGGTTATCCAACCATTCGTGGAAGGATCCTAGAATGGTTGTACAAGGAAGATACAAGGTTGAATTTCCAGCATTTCGCTAACTCGATGGAGCTGTCTCTCTTGAAGCATTTCGAGCCAAATGAGGGGGAACAAGAGACCGATTTGCCAACCTTGAAGCAGGTGGAGATATTCGAATTGCAGAAGTTGGATAATAAAACCAGAATTTGGTATTTGGTTGGCTTTGCGAATAATTTCTACACTTTTAACATATCCAGTAGGAAGGTGAACGCTTCGTATGAAGAAGCGCAGAAGAAGGATTTGGACGTGGCGGAGAACGAAGCAGGAGATGATAGCGAGTCAATTACTAGTCAAAGAGGATACTTGCAATTAGCCAAAGCGAAATCATTAGACGACATAAGGGCTCCAACGAATTGGATATTCCAGGATAAAAAGTGGTCTTTGGACTTGGACGTGAATGAATGGGTAAATGGAAATTTGATCAACGATTTGGTTTTGATTGACGAAGATGAAAAATGGGTATATGATTTCCAGCAAGAAGACGAAACAGAGGTAAAGACAGAGAAAGGGCCTAAGGAGATTTATAGACGAAGACGTTGGATCCGTAACTGCAGGCGTGAAACATATAAGGAAAGATGCGCTAAGGATGAAAAGAGCGGATAATTAGAAATGAAACGAAATGCAATGATCTGGATAATGAGTGCAATTGAGTAGTTTAATGATAAGACATGAAGTATTAAGTACAGCCAAACAGTCCGAGGAGAAAGCTGGTCTCGACAGCTGCTAACGCGATCTCCGGGACTCGTGAGTGCAGCAGAGTTATTTGGCGTAGACACAAACACTTCCTGGCCGAGCTAGGTAGGTGAATTTAATGGCGAAAACTGGTGAATCTTGGAGTGTATACTAAGAATTCACTAGGCCAAGTATGCAAGACGTAAGATCACCTTTATCAGGAACGAACGGCTACAGCATTCCCGCGTTTCGCAGAGTGTTTCGTCTAGGTTTGTCGCTGCTTAATGTCATCACCTTTTTGTTTGTAGAGCCTATGAGACCACTTCATTTGTCGTCTATTACTATTCAACATCTCCACGTTTAAAGCCACTTTACCTGGGCTTCCTTCTATAAACTATCCTACAATATCCCAATGCTCACTACAGCATGAACTCCATCAAATTCAAAGATCCGATTCCGGACTTGCCATCCTTCAACTTTTTCTTCTTCTCTAACATAGTGGACAACGTACTGCCCTTTCGTTTCCTTGACCTTTCCTTGGACTTTGTATTCGGTGGAAGTTTCTGTTCCTCCACATCGGTGTCAGCTTGAATTCGTTTCTGGTTCAACTGTATCAATGCTTCCTGCTCTATATGCTTGTGCTTGCAAGTCAAGCATTTGAACTGTAGTCTTCTTCCTAAAACATCGTCTTTCAGTCTTCTCGCCTTGGGCTCTTTCTTGTCTCCACCCTTCGACTTTGACTTCTTTGACTTTCGATACAAGATCTTGATGCTAACACTTAACCCAGGAATCAAGATTGAACTGCATTTTAGGCAATACCTACCAAGAGCTATTGGTGATTGGGGTATGGAATTGTCAAACGAATGGCCAATGAACTTGTTGTTAAAGTAGGCATTTATCGGAGTTAGCGGTACTGTATGAGCCAAATTGAACAAGTGTACACTCTCGGCATGAATTGGGTTATCTGACATTGCCGATACCGTACTCTACTCCTATATTCGTTCACCAGGCAAGTTGTGTCTAGAGTCGATTACTCTTGATATTTTTTCGGTCAAATTTGAAACCGTGCTCGGTCACCTAGATCGTCCAATCAATCGATGCGAATTACAAATATAATCATTTTGAACCCGAACTAGGAGGGTTTGAGCTACCTTTATATCGAAAGTTATATATAACACGGTAATTGCGATAATTGTGGGAACCGGATAGGAGGTCAAAGTTCTAGTTGAAAGTTATCAGCCAACATTTACGTCCCACATTTAAGCTTTTCAAAGAGTTTTGCAGTCTCCAGCCGTGCCTATTAGCAGCTTTACACACACATACTTCGATATCAAACTCCAATGATAATGCCAATAGTAGACAAAAGACGGTATAAGCTAATTATCCCAACGGATATATTGGACAAAGGGGGTCGTATCCTCAAATCTTGTATAAGATGTCGGAAGCATAAGACCAAGTGTGATGCCCTCATCACGAACCCTAGACCCTGTACTCACTGTTCTAAGAAGCAGATCAACTGTACCTTGGACATTATAACCAAGAGCATTAATGTGAATAACATGCAGAATCAACTTATTGAAAACATATCCGAAGATGTCCAGGACTTGAAACTCATATTGAATGGGTTGCTTGAACGAAAGCAGAAAATGATTCACTTATTGATTGAAAGAAGCCAGAACATGTTGGAGGTACGCTTTCCTACTCCTCCAATTTCCCAAATACAGACTTGCATAAACTCCCCAGAAGAATCAACTGAGGTATTGGACCATTCATATCACTTTGAACAAAGGGTCAGACAACTTCTCCCCTCGCATTTCAGTATTTCAATATCCAAGGAGACCGCGCCGTTCTCCATATCCATAGAAGAAGCCTATGAATTGTTCACTAATTACGAAGTCCATTTCAGCCAGTTCTTACCTATTTTCCCTGATGACTTCTTCTCCACCATTAACATACTTGACTTCCACAGGGACAATGAGCTATTGTTCTGGACAATTATAACAACTTCATACTTAAGTTACCCAGACAATAACTCTTCCACAAACTACAAAATACTATCAGAACATGTCAAATCATTGGTTGTGGAAAACTGTTGGTTCAAAACACCAAGATCATTATACATCATTTCCTCGTTGTTGATTTTGACTACATGGACTTTACCAAACAAATCCAAGATTTCGGATGATTTGTCGATTAAATACTTGTCGATCATGAAGACTTTATCCTTACAGTTCGGTTTGCACAAGTTGGAATTTGTTAATGAGTTCAGCCACAAGACAAAAATTACAATTGCTCCTGAGGTAAATCTCAACAACGTTATTCGAGAACGCATTTACAAGTTCATTCATATAAACTCCAACTACTGGATGATATATTTGGGAATCTCAAACAATAATCATAATGGTGTCAACCACGACTACATTTTGAACAAATCATCAAATATAGATATCTTGGACAAATCTATAAGCTTGAACGATCACTACATCAACTCATTACTTAAGGTTTCTATGATCCAATTGAAATTGAACGAAAATTTCAATGATTTGATTTGCAACAATAATTCGGTGATAAAGTTGTTGCCAAACCAGATAAACACCACAAAGTTCATCAACTTGCACATGTATGATATTATTTTGAATGATTTAAATAAATTGTTGATCAACAGCCAAGACAACAAAATGGTTAATAACTTGATCAACATAGCCATTGAATCCTCAAGATTACAATTATATTTGTATTCTTTATCACAATTGAGCAATTTGACAATTGTTGAGTACAAGTCATTTGTTAAAAAGATTGTGAATTCGAGCTTTAGATTCTTTGAATTGTTTCAACTGCAATTCAGCGAGATTTCAAGCTTCAATCAATTACCGGTACACTTCAAGTTCCCCATTAATTTGGTGGCATTAATCTTGTTGCGTATCTATAAGTCGCCATTGCTCAACTCTGTACAAGACTATGAGTTAATCAAAACGAAATTTAACGATTTCTACAACAAAATTATGTTGAAAGGTTACAGTAGTGACTGGGAGTTTATGAATGCCAAAGTCTTCAAAACCATCGACAAATTCAATAGCTTGAGCAACCTTTTCATCCTCGAAAAGTTAAATAACTCCTTCCTTTTGGTCTCCAAAATGAACAATTATTTAATATCAAGCTTGAATTATGAGTTGATTTGGCTTATATATGAAGATGAACACTTTGAGAAAAGGGAAGATGAAAAGGAAAGTAATACAATCGAAATTAAGGATAATACGGTTGAATTTGCTTGGGAAACATATGGGTTTAATTCGGAATGTGACAAGGAAGTCATTCAATATATAATTGATAGTCATTCCATCTTTATATAGGAATTTGACAGGATTTTTATTGGAATTTTATGAAGTAGTAATCTAATTAGTAAATATTAACTTGAACTACTGGCGATCTATCCACTGCTCTCTTAGTCTCTTCTTTTGGACAAAGAAATTCGAAACACTGTAACCACCAAACAAAAACACAATTGTCGCAATCAATTTATATTTGGAGAAGTTCTTGTCTAACAAGTCAAACGACAAAGAAGGCTGCACTACGCCACAAAAGTGGTTATACTTGTTGAGCATACACAACACTGCTGTAGACTCAAAGTGTGTCGCCTTGATCAACACTTTGTTGTTTAGGCCAACTTTATCAACGAATAATTTGTGCTTGTGATTTACGATTTGCTTGGAATCAGCCAAAATTAATGGATGATATGGCATCATTTTAAAGTCACTCTGGAAGTCTTCTGGAGTCAATGCACGATTGTCAATTCTTCTACTATTCAACACGTATTTTGGTAATTCAAATAATTTTCCAGTCTCAGTGACAAGCAAAATGGATTTGATTGTAACCCCAAATCTTGATTGAGTCGAACTCAACGACACGATTTTTTCAGGGAAGATGTAAGACTTTTCACTAATTGAATCGATAGTGTTGTTGTAGTTGAAAACTGAAGTCACCGTTGTTCCATCAGAAACAGCCTTCGAACTGTCGAATAAATCAATCACATTGATTCTTTGTTCAAAAGACTTGACATAAAATGAGTACACAATCCAGTTGTCATCCATAATCAAATTTATAGAATCCAAGTTAACTTCCTCCGCATTAGTGTTCTCTTGCTCGTACAAGACATTTCCGGTGATCGCATCAACAAGATAAAGTCTAAGTGTTGACAGCTCGAGTGTCAATATGGTTATTGTGTTAGGGTATAAGTATTTGAACAAGATATCCTTCTCAGCCAAAGGAATAGCCAAAGAGTTTGTCTTAGAGTCTTTAGGCTTTGAAATAACTTTGATTACCTTTTCACCAGTCTTCTTGAATCTCCATGTCTTTAAAGAACCCGCCAGGGACAATTTGAATCCATTCACTACATTGTCCTCGACATTGTAGAGATAGATTTCGCCCTTAATTTCTTCTTGGGCCTTGAAGCTATCTTGAGTTTTGAACAACAATTGCTTCTCACCATTGTGGTCCACAGTAAAAATATCAATGTATTTTGCGGGCAATTCTTTCTTAGAGATAACTTCTCCAGTTGCAGCAGAAATAGCATAGATAGCATTATCACTGAATAATGCGACAACTTTATCACTAAGCTCGACAAGATTGACCAATTTGGCATTTGTATTGAGGGTAATTGACTTCCAAACTGGAATTCCAAGTTCTGAATCCAAAGCAACAAACACGTTCTTTTCTGAATCAAAGAATACAATTAATTTCCCGAAGCCAAAATCTTCCAAGTTCGCAGCATTTGAAGCCAGCTTGATAAAAGATACAATGTACCTACCTAATTCGCTTAAATGCCTAACGAGCCTCTTTATAATGGAAATTAAAACAAAAAGATCTTTCTCCTCCAAGCTATTAATTTCCAACTCATGTGAGTGCACTTTGTCGATGAGTAAGTACTTGTCGTTGTCAGTATTAATAAACTGTTCTTGTTTGAAATGTTGTTTTGTAGTGCCATCAAGCAAATTAAACTTGAAGCCTTCGTTTGGGTTAGTTAAAGTGATTAACAAAAGTTCATTACCTTGCGGTTCAATAAAGGTACTCTTTAGGGATTGGGTAACTTTAACATGTTTGATACTAGAAGAGTCTCCGAGTTCCAAAAAATCAGTCAAGTCATAGACATCTTTTGACGTTTCTCTAGAGACAATAATGAATTCACTCAAGCCATGGTTCTTGAACTCAAATCCAGTGGAATCAGGAGCGTCTAAACTGTAAGAGTGCTCCACGTCATTGCCATCTATCTTCAATATTTCCAAAGAGCTTTTCAATGGAAGCAACACAAATGCAGAGTTAAGGATATGGGCACTTTTAAAGTCACCAATCAGCTTTACTGATTTGTCGATAGTGACTTTGACAAACAATTCAGTTGAGTCGTTGAATTTATATAAATCACCGTTGGAAGCAACGACTATTTCATCTTTGAACTTCAATGCTGTAAATGGTACAGATACGTCGCTCACCACTTCTAATGTAGCTGGATTAATTTTCACAAGACTTTTGCTATTGAGTAGGTACGCAAATCCGTTGATCTGCTGGTAGCCGAGAACTATGGAATTTACTCCTTCAATAAACGTGACATCTCCAGCGCTATCAATGAAGTACAACTTACCACCTCGTGTCAGCACTAAAACTCCCCTGTTGAAGAAATCATAGAAAGACACTGGGCTTGAGTCCAAAGTCAGCGATTTTTGGAAGATTCCGAATCTGGTCTCGTACAAGTTAACGACTGGGGACGACGAAGAGTAAAGGAAGACCAATGACTTCTTATTCAGTAAGTGATAGGTGTTGAAGTCCTTCAAATCCCTCAAATCAATTGACCATTCAACACGTGGAACATTGTGCGTAGTATCAATGCTAAGGAATTGCTCATGTCCCAACCCAACTATTCTATTAGAATTGATTGAATCGATTTGTTCGACATCTCTGATTAGGTGGGTCAAATGCTCTTGGGTGAATGCTTTCTCAAGTACAACTGCGTACGCAACACTCGAAAGTAGAGCGCAGACCTGCCATATTTTAGAGAATTGCATCTCTTTGTGTGATCAGGTTGGACTGGTGAAAGCGTTCTGAATAGTGCTGTGGCAAAGTTTCAAAAATATCCAGCCAAATGTCGTACATGTGAGCTTCGCTTTAATGTCGTACATACAATATTCTTTCCACCACTGATTGATCCAAAGATCCTCGTTGAGCCGCTTGATGCTACTCTGACACTTGATTTATACCATTAAATCCATTTTAATGACATTGAGTTAAAGATCAACTTCAGAATGGCTCCATTTGAACTAGCTGAAACTGATTTGAAACAATGTCGTCGATCTAGTTTCGTGTACAGGCAAAAAACCCCACAGTATTTAACAACGAAAAATCTTCACTAATTTAATCTTAACAGTATCAATAGATGAATACACGTTTTGGTCAGAAATATGTAGATATCTTCTTGATTGCATAACTTAAGTTGGCCGATATTGTTTTTAAACGAATCTTTAGTTAGATCCATCGGTTCAATGTGTCAATATGCGAAGATGAAGCTTCATTAATAGGTCCGATCACTTATGGCTGGGTAGGTAATACGGTATGGCTGAGGAGCATCCTTTGATCGTTCTGATCAAGGGGTTACAATGCTACTTATCTTTGAAGGTGTTTTAAGGAGAACTATAATTCTTGATTTGGCAGTTTTTGTCGAATTTCGAATCGTTTTCTTTATGCAGCTTGAAGGACCATCTGTCCCCTCTCGAGGGTTCTATTCTGCTTATTCTTGATTCTATCGCAAAATATGGATATAGTAAACTTACACACTATTTCCCTAGCCTATAATGTACATTTTATTTCTATTGATCGATCTGGGTATTGCCATGCGATGAGCTTCGCCATTTCGAGAGATTAAGATTTCAGTTTCTGGAAATCAGAGCATTCGAAAATGGTTAGAATCAAATTTCTCAAAGCTTCTTAAAGGGGCGACCGTCAATCATTCTAAGGTTGAACTTCTCTTGTAATCACATCCTCTTCACTTTCTTGTTTTTCAGGTCTTCCACCACCTTGTTTCCATAACCATAATGCTTCCAAAGCGTAGTTTCTTACAGACATGTTTTTAGTTTTTGTCTCATCAGCAGCTTGTGTTATTGTCTCGATTACCTTCAACTGTTCAGTCAAGTCCCACATTAAAGTCTCGAATTGCTCAAGCATCTCCTTCAATTGGTCATTTACAAACTGATCTTCCTCATTATTCGTTATTGGCAAGATGTTGTACTTGTGCATCCCCAACTTATGCAAAATTCTACCCAAAGTTTGTATGCTTATACATCTTTGTCCTGGCATGACGGAACGTGACAAGTGAGCCAATTCTGCTAAAGTGTAGCCTGGTAACTGTGGACTGTCTGAGTGGTGATGTAATCCCAAATAGGTTGGAGTTTCTTCTGCTGGATCCTCTTTCTGTTCATTTCTTAATTCTACCAAATTTCCCTTGAAATCAAATCTCATGTCGGAAATCGATTCGTATGTTGTAGAAATCTGTTGAGGTAAAGGCTCGACCATCCATGATAGTTTTGCTGTTTCTTTAGGCAAATCAGGGTAATATTTGTCGTGTAACTTATTATAGAACTCTGGATCATTCATATCCAATTCACTATCTTGATTAAGTTTCCTTGGTTTAGGGAAATGTACACCAAGCTTTTCTTCAAACTGCTCATCGTCTGCACCAATTTGGTATCCATCGTCCGCAAAATCACTGTCGGAGGGCATATTAGTGTTAGGGATCATATCATTCAAATCATGAACATCTTCCCATCCATCTTCGTCTAGATGAATATCCTCATCCAAGTCTTCGTATTTCACTGTGGCAACATCTGCAAAACTGACAGTCTTCTTAGGCTTTTCGCGCTTTTCTCCAGTCCCATCTTCTTCAGGTTTATCTTCTACGGTATCATTTGTAATCCCCAAGGCACGATCAACATCAGCTTTGTCTAATTGTGAGAGGTCTTGCATTCCAGTAGCTGTTCTCATACCACCAATCCACCCATTATAACCTTCTGCATGCACGTGGGTTTCGTCGTGCGTATGATCATGGGCAGGTCCTTTTTCTTCTTTTAGTTTCTTCTCAGTTCTCCTTAACAAACTTTGAACCAAAGCTGGATCCAAACTACCAAGTAACTCTTCTCTCTCCTTGGTGATCTCCTCATTTGTCATCTGAGCCATCCTCTCAATATTCTCACGGTGAATCTTCTCTGATTCTGAGAGTGTACCTTCATCTATAACTAGATCATCCTTTGGTGGTGCTTTCACTAATGCTTCCTTGGCCTTTGCCTGCTTCCATCTCGACACTTTCTTTTGTTTTAACTGTCCTGCAACGGGGAAACCACTGGCACTGCTTCCAGATGGAGCTACTGGAACTTCGGTATCATGCTCTAGAATGTCGCCTATCAAATTCATTGTTTAATGGTTTTCCTCTTAGGAAAGCTATTCTTCGGTAGAATTCTTGATCTGTGATTTTTGATGTGTTTGGTAGCGCTATTCTAGAGATTGTTTGGTAGCGCTTTAAATTTTGCAGCCTTTTAGACGAAAAGTACAAAGAATTGAAAGACCTGGTATATCGTCTATTATCATTTTAATGCTCTACTAAATTATGTAACACATAGACTGTACTTCTTAACTTTTTAGCCAGAGACTTCTTGAAAGATTCGCTCTTAGTATTCCAGATACCAAAAAGTCTTCCTTATGGGCCTAGCTTCTCTTGTAATGGATTCAATGGTAGTGAAGTATCTGATTTAACCGCACGGATGTACAGAGGAAGATAGCAGTCTTTCCTTTCAATTTTCTCGTTCAACCTTTTTATGAACTTATCGCTGAAAACATTGGAGTAGCTCAAGTACTTGGCTAGCTTCAACGTTGGAAGATCCACTCCTTGAGTATCTTCCTCTGTATCAATAGAAGCTTTGCGTCGGCCTTTCATCGACACGGGAATATCAATAAATGGTAAAATCATTATTGAAATTGCCTTTGCCAACTTCTGAGTGGTAAACACATGCTCGCTTAGACCATGATTCCTATTACCATTGTACACAAAGTTTATCCAATTTTTTTTAAAACCCAACGAGTAGGGAGTCTCTGTCACATCAAACTGTACCACCACTCTAATTCCATCTTTATCTTTCATATTAACGTACCTTTTCCCCTTTTCGACCCTGGGCATTTGAGCTTTTTTGACTCTTTTACCCTGGTTCCTGGCCTTCCAAGCTGCGTATGCTTTGGTTTGGTTGATTGTAATATCTTCCAATGTCGTCATATTCGTCAGAATATATCGTAAATGCACTGAAGTCAATGCAGAGATCATCACGAGCCAAAACCCACCAACTATATATAAAGCAATGAAATTATGATTTATTTCTCCACTCCTGGAAACGTTCTGTGGCGTAAATCGGATCAAGAATATCAACGATAGAATCAAGTAGCTCACGATCCATATTGTTAGTTTCATGAAAAGAAGGTGATTACCCTCTCCAATAACTATGCCTATCCAAACACAGTAGTGATCGAACTTCAAAGTCAAATACCCCAAATCCTTCAGCAAGAATGATCTCGGTACATTGATGCTGTTAGTTGTCGAAGAGTAAAATGGGAATCCATATTCATCACAAAGGAAGTATTCAGGGACTTTGGTTAGTTGGTCATTATCCACTTCATATAAGTTGAAGGGATCAAATTCAGGTTGCTTCCCCGGTCCAACGTAAGCAGTTAATATCCAGTACACAATGGCTGTGACCTGGCAAAAGGCAAACAACACCCACAATGTGATTGCAACTCCATGTGAATGGTACTTATAGATTTCTTGATACCCCAAAGAATACAACACAGCAAAATCAATGTATCCATTTCCAAGAACCACCAAAATGGGAACAATCTTCTTGAGCCAATTGTTTCGGAGTACTTTCGCGTCCAAAATCATCCCGTGCACGTGGTCGATGGTACTCCTTCAGGATATTCAGCAGTCCTTGAAGCTGAGTCGATACTTCTAAAATTTTTAATGGTATTTCTTGAGGCAAAGCTGCTTAGACCGCAATCACTTTTCGCGGCAAAATCATATTGACATTTACGAAATGTTTGACCTATGTCACGAGTATCCGACTCGTGACATTTAAAGGCCCAATATAGCGACTCTTCAAAATCACATATATTGGAGAGTGATCTTAAAATTAATCAGCACATAAAAATAAACTTATAGATACCTATACAGCAAAGATGGTCCAGCTAATAGAAGGTAAGTACAGTAAATCAATGGTCGGCCATATCACGGACAATACTAACAACTTTCAAGATGATAGGGCAAAGGATATGTGTCCAATCTGTAAGACAGATAGGTACCTTTCGCCGAACATGAACTTCCTCATTAATCCTGAATGTTACCACAAGATATGCGAGTCTTGTGTTGATAGAATCTTCTCATTAGGACCAGCCCCTTGTCCATATCCGGGATGTGGGAGAATATTGCGTAAGAACAAGTTCAAGAAGCAGATCTTCGATGACTTGGTGATTGAACGAGAAATAGACATCAGAAGGAGAGTTAGTGGAATATATAACAAGACAGAGGAAGATTTTCCGAACTTGGAGTCCTTCAATATCTACTTGGAAAGTGTTGAAAGTCTAATATTCAATTTGACAAACGGAATCGACGTGGAAAAGACAGAGGCAGATTTGGCTCAATATGACCAGGAGCACAAGATAGAGATTTTGGAGAAGAATATGAGAGAATCTCAGAAAAACTCGAATATGCGGCAATACCAAGAGGCCATGGAGAGGTTGAAACAGGAAAAGGTCAGAATACAAAAGAAAATGGAAATAGAAGATATTGAGTACCAGAAGCAACAACAACAAGAATTGTTGGACAAATTATCGAATTCGACTACCTCCAACTCGGATGATATCATAAAGCAGCAACAGTCACAGATGTTGAAAAGATCTTCTGTCAGAAAGAAGCAGTTGCAGCAATTGACTACCAGTTTAGACAACCAGTTGTCTTCGTTGAATGCAGCTCCCGAAGAATCTGATGACGACGAGAAAGTACCATTCACACCATTCCAAGGCGATCGCGACTTGCGTAAGAACTATACTTTGTTACCCGTTGCTAGCACTGCTGAGGAATTACAGGAAATAGACAACCACCTTGCTGAGAGCTACTATGATCCATACGTGAACAAGTTTGCGAAAAACAAGGAATTCTTAGGTGGTGGATGGCGTCTACAGTATGTATTCGAAAGAGCATTGGATGAAGCATTCACTGGATTAGGGTGTTATATCGAGAAAGAGAAGGCGGCTATAGAAGGGCAATAAGATAAATTTATTTCCTTACTTAGAATTTAATATTAATCAAAACGACTAAGCACCGCAAATATACATTGTAAAATATTTGAAAGTATGCATACGTGACAAATTTGAGTCAGAAATCCATGAAGCGGGCTTCAGGGTGATGGTAGACTGGACAGGACCAGTATGAGCGTTTGACATCGTCCCAAACGCTTTTTGATTCTTCGGCGGTGGATGATTCTAAAGTGGACTCCGGCACTACGATATCTTCAAAAGTACACTTCAAGCCGTAGTTCCCCAAGTCTATCTCGACTAGTTGCTTATAGACGTCATAAACAACTTGACGATCGGCACCCAAGCCATTAAAGAAAGAGAACACCCCGTGCGGTTTCAAGAGACCAACCACGTAATCAAACAATTCCAACATGTCTTGATAATGCTCGGAAAAGGTGTCATAGTAAATACCATTGAAAAATACATCTCCCTTGGACAAGATCTTGTCCAATTGGTCTTGCCACCTTCCTTCCAAGATGATAACATTTTTCTTTTCGTACCAGCCGTCTTGGCGTAATTTGGCTAATACATCTGGGTGTGCCTCACAAATGTAGTGGTTTGTGGGGGAATTTTTTTGGATCATGGAATCGATAATGCCCATACCGAACCCGATATTCAAGATATTGATTTCCGAGTCTTTCTCATTCTTCTCTATCTCTGAGCCCTTGAATAGGGAATCGCATCCCAACTGCATTAAGTCTGTTTCCCATGACATCATGACCCCGTCTTTTCTATCTTTCGTGATGAGCGCATCGTCTCTGTATTCTAATTTGGTCAGAAGGTACGAGTCTTGGTTCTGCGACGGGGCGTCAGGTGCATCATGCTCTGGAATAACAACATTTGGTTTCAAGGCTTCCACTGGAGTTTTTTCAGGAATGAGTGAGTTCTGAAGCTGCAGTTCGTTTTGCTGGATATCGGCGTTGTCTTGAGCTTGTTCTTGTTCTTGCTTTATTGTTTGCTCTTCAAACTGTTCATGGTCCAAGTCATCTGTGTCCTCAATGATCTCCACATCATATTCACCCACTTTTCTCAAGAGTAGCTCTGCCCTGACACCAGCCGAAACGATTTGAGAGTAAAGTGGCAAGTGTTGCAACTTGCGCTTTATAAGAATACAGCCCGGAGTGTCGTTATTCAAGTCCGTTAAGCACCAGCCTGCACCGTATTCCAAAAGTGTCTGAATCATTTCTTCGGCAACAGCGATCTCCTCGTCAGTTGAATCTAAAGGAATATTGGAGCATATCAAATGCAATGGGGTCGTTGTCGTAGTTGGTTCTTCGTCGATGTCATTGAGATAGTTATGAGCTTCTTCAACGGTGTATGTCGAAGGAATACCGCTTTTCAAGTAATGCTTGAGCTCTGATACGTATTCAAATGAGATAGGACGCTTGGAGAAGCGGCATAAGTCGTGTAAGTCTGACATGAGTGTCGTTGCGATGGATCTTGGAGAAACTCATTGAGATTTTTCGAGTGAGAATTTGCAACTAGAATTCTGGCGATGGTTGTTACAATGTGGAAGTTGCAGTATCAGGGTTATTGGAGGCTGGAAATAATAATAATGGCAACTTGGGGACTCTGAGTTGAGTGTTACAACCTGGTAGGATTATTATCTCTTCTGATAGAGAGGTTTGTCACTGTGTATAACATAAGGATGTAGCATCCTTCCATTGTGTTTCGTGCAGAATGGTGCGACCACATAGATATCATCTTGCGTTACAGTTTGGAAATATAGATCTGCAGTTGAGATCTCTTATACAATGTATTTTAACTTAATAGTCTAAAAGTAAGGACAAATAAACGAAGACCACAATGTAAGGAGGAAAGTTTAATGCTCAAGAGACAAGTTGCGAGAGTCTCATTAGCAGTTTTGCTTCTTCAAGGATTTGAGAGAGTTGCAATTAAGTTTTGCAAATCCTCCGCAAGACCCCTCATTGTCATTTTCCAGGTCTCTCTTTGATTTGGCTATAGTTTTTTCACTTTTTCTAGTAGATCTTCTATGATCACTGTCTGCAATTTATGCATTTCTTGCATAAGTTTGTTAAATTCATCATTCTGTTTATCGTAGAATGCCCAATGTTTATCGTACTCTTCCTCATCTTTCCGGCAGGCAAGCTGCCTTCTCGAGGACACACAAGCAAGCTTATCCATTAGTTCAATGTGGTGTATAGAAGCTTCCTCTTTCGATCGAGCTTCGTAGTCCTTGTCTAGCCTTCTTTTGATTCCTCTCTTCTCGTTACCTTCACTAACGCTCTCTAAACCATCCACCATTATATGGTATTTGAGACTGGTTATACTTCTGGAAGGAAAGCAATAAATAATTGTATCATGATTTGAGGAGGACAGCACCACACGTCATTTGCATCCGTTTGACAAAAAGGGAAAGTGCAGCATCGTTATGATCCTGTGAGCTGATGCTGTTCTTTCCTCTTCATGTTCGTCTATGCATTGCTGGGGCATGAGACATTGACAAGGATGAGTTTGCTTCCAGCTTTAGGGTCAATTCCGTATAATAGCTGCATCTCTAGCAATTGTAGAGTTCAGGTGATTGTATTCATAGCGGCAGACCCTTTCTTGGAAATACTCCGTGTGCTGTACCTTTAGAAAAGGTATTGGGAGCGCACACGGCTTCAGTTTCGAGGGTCCACGTTTATTTTGATACAAACGAGCTTTTGTCGTCTAAGAAAGCTAAGCAAGCTTACCAGTTACACCTAATACGAGCTGATTCATTCCTCGAGCCGGCTTAGGAGCGACAAGTAACTGAAAGCATTTTTGCAGCTGGGTTACTCAGCTTGTGAATGTGCGCCATATCCATAGGCAGAAATTAGCAGGCAACAACGTCATTTCTTGTTGTACTTGACAGTTTCATTTACAGCATGCCTAGGTGTAAGCCTTGATGCTAAGCGACAAATGTTTCATCAAACCTTAGCACCGTTTAATTACTCGATGCTGCATTTTCGTGGAAGGTCTCACACATTTTGAAGTACTACCACCTGTATATAATTTTGCAGCGATCTCTTGAATTTGCAGCCATTGCCGAAGTCGACATTTCAGGTGTTTGATATATGGACACCAGTTGGAATGTTTCCAACACGGTAAAGTCATATTCCAAAATTGCATGCCTTGCATTGCCTTAATGAAATCTTAAGCTGCTCTCACGGCATCCTAAACAATACAAGAATGAGAGAGCTAGTTCGAAGGATCCCTACGACAAACTATTCCTCGTGAAGCATATTTGCACTAACCGTTAGAACTGCTCACTAGTCTACTTGGATACCAATTTGCTTTGTTATTTTATTAAACTAGAAATTTCCGTCCTCTAACGAATTAACTAGGGTGGGAAGTCACGGCATGTGTCGGAGATGGTTGTCCACAACAGTGGCATTTCAAGTAGCACGTGAAGTCAGTTCGAGAACATCAGGAATACCATGAGTTACTGGAAAGCCACGAAAGACATATGCCAAGTCTACAGAGTTGGTTAAACCGTAAAACTCTCTCAATTTCTTCTTCAAGTTGACAGTTTCATTCAAAGTGTAGCGGATTTCATGCCCGTCTAAGAGGGCCCAGCATTGGACCTTTGTCAAGTTGTCAATATCCAAGCACTCTTTGATTACAGGAAATTCAGGTCCTGGCATCAATCCATTTGCGAACGGAATTGCTTTGATCTCTTGATTACTAGCTCTCAAAAATTTGTTTTGAGTGCTGGTCAAATTCATAATACACCTAGTCAATGCCATCCGATCCAAAGCAGCAGCGTCAATACTTTTCTTATACTCATCAATTCTTTTGTTGGTGAGTAAACTGAGGTCCACAAACTCCTTCTTTAAGTCTTTCACCTCCTCCTTTAAGTCTTTCACCGCCTCCTTTGAGTGTTTCGTGGCCTCCTGTAAGGATGTACTTACATTCCCTAAGCTTTTCACCTTGTCTTCAAGATTTTCAACGTGAACATTGCGCTCTGCATCTAACTTAACAAGTTTATTCTGAAGCCCCTCTTGCATTTTGACATCTTTCCTAAGCTTTTCGATCGTATTTTTCGGGTTCTCATTGGAAGAAGACGAAGCTTCTGCGCTGGCGTTAACATCTGAATCTTGACCAGGTCCCCTTTTGGTTCCTCTTCTCCCTGTAGCAGCCCTGCTTGATTCAGGCGGGCTCCCCAGTCGACTGTTTACCTCAATAATTTCTTCCATACTTGTAAAGAAAAGTGGTGTGTAGTTATTTTGTATTTTGGAGAGGGCAGCGTTTGATTTTATTTGCAACCATTTTACAAACAGGCAAAGTGCAGTGCAGCAGGACATTGATACAATAACTTACGGAAGAAGCACACCGTGAAGCCTAGCGATAGCTTCAATCTGGTAGAATGCACCCTCATCCTCCAGACCAGAAGGCTATAGGTCTTAGCTCCAACATATGATCAAGTCGTGTACCTATAATTGAAAAGCACATCAAGCCAAGTTTTGCTTCTTCATAGTTTGGTGAGTGGCAGCTAAGTTTTGCAAATCCTCTGCAAGACCCCTCATTGTCATTTTCCAGGTCTCTCTTTGATTTGGCCATATTCCGAGCGTTCATTCTATCTTCTAGTTAATTCATCTTCTCTGCAAACGTTCTATTGATTTCTAGGAGAAGGTTCATGTATGCTTCCTCCCGTATATCGTGCCCTACTCGACGTCTCTCGTACTCCTTCTGTTCTTTCTGCAGGGCCTTAATGTTTTTGGCTAACTCAGCAGAAATCCTACTCAATTCTTCATTGGTACGTCTTAAAGCTTCCCTTTTCGATCGAGCTTCGTAGTCTTTGGATTGGCTTCTTGTGATTCTTCTCGTCTCGTTCCATTCTTTATTAACGCTCTCCAAACTATCCACCATTATTATAATATTCAATACTGGTTATACTTCTTGAAGGAAAGCGAAGAATACTTATATCATAATTTAGGGAAGACAGCACCACACGTCATTTTCATCCGTTTGACGAAAAGGGAAAGTGCAGCATCTCTGAGTAATGATCCTGTGAGCTGATGCTGTTCTTTCCTCTTCATGCTCGTCTATGCATTGCTGGTGCATGAGACATTGACAAGGATGAGTTTGCTTCCAGCTTTAGGGTCAATTCCGTTTAATAGCTGCAGTGTCGGAAGCAATTATTCGGTTCTGTTCAGTTCAATTTTGTTGTAGAAATTCCTATCCATTCCTTGGAAATACTCAATATTCGATTCACTGGAGAAAGTTATTTGTGTAAAGTTAGCTGCCTTCTGCTTCAAGCTCGAGCTGTCCTCTAAGCTGAAGTCTGTGGACGGATTCAACCGTTGCTATCGTCTTCATCCAGCTTTTCAAGTTTTCTGGAGTTCTGCAACGCTCATTGCCATTTCAAGTATGGTTGGCTCTCCAGCATTGAACGGTGCACAGAAATGATGGTGATTTTGTTGTTTGAATAGTGCTAAAGTCATCGCAGCAGAGTTCGTATGGACCTGATACTCATGCCACTTACTGTCGCAGTGTGTAGTGACAGCATTGGGCCAAAGCATTTTGCGCCTGCACTTGCAATCTGCCTGTTTCGATGAACAATCCAAGATTGAGATCATCCAAGGATGCCCGTTGTTTTGCCATTGACGTTTCCTTAGAATGCAGATCGAAGTTCAACTAAAGCGTAGCCAATTTCATTTTCCCTATTCCACCCTTCGAATCTGCACTTGTTGGGATTTGGAATTCTCCCAGTGCTGACATGCTTCCAGTCTGACAAGCACCAATCACTACATATATTGCAGCCACAGTTATAATGCTTCAAAGTTTGGAAATAGAGATCCGTAGTTGTGATCTCATACAATCTAGCTCAAGTTGATAATATTGAAAGTAGGTACAAACAAGGGAAACAGCACAATGTGGGGAGCAGGGTAAATGTTCGAGATAGAAGATCCGAGAGACTCTTTGATTTTCCATGCGACAGGTTATGAGCCTCTTCAAGCTCGAGGGCACAGTCACAAGGAACCTTTTGCCCAAGAGTCCGATCCAAGTCACGGTGTCAGCAGAGGCTTTTCAAGCATCTCCGTGAGATGCATTTAAACATGCTTAGCACTTGAACATGATTCTGAGTTCATCATTCTTGGCTCCTATTTAATATGCATTTGGTTGAAAAGTTGCAAAAAAAGTTGCTGACTATTTGAACACTCATGATTTGATCTACGTACACTATGTGCCCGTTTCAAGAGAAGGTGAATCTGTACAAGTAGCCGGATCCAGGCCACAAAGAAGCACCTGGAAAGAGCCAACCAGCAGGCTGAGCAACACCAACACAAGAGAAACTCCGCAAACACCTTCCCTGAGCAATCACCGAATGATCTACACAGACTTCACAGAGATAGATTGATATTTTTCTCGGTGCTCGCCTCGTAAATCATATACGACTGTGCGCAGCCTCCAGCACCGAAGGAAGAGATAGGAGCACGAGGAGGAACACGGAACCCCAGGTGCACGAGGCAGCCATGACTACAGCTCCAGCCATGACTCCGACGCAACTAGTCACGTCACTATTTAGCCTCAGCTGAGAATCAGCATTTTGGCTTCGAGAATCAAGACCTCTGCGGTGAAATCATACGATAAACCAAACCTGACATGTTTTTTCACATATTTTTTTTTGCCGCGTCGTAAAATGCCGGTAGTGTTTCTGCGGGTCTGGGGCCGCTAGCGACATGGAACGGAACGACAGAGAGGTCGCACCAGGGCCAAAGGATTCTGGTCAGCGAGTGCTGGACAGAGACACGCACGGGCGCGGCAGTAGACAGTGCAAGTACCCGAGGAACGTGTCCCTGAGACGGTGTCTGGGTGTGGTAGATGCCAGTTGCAGCTTCGCTCAGCACAGCACCGCCGCAACCACCGAGGATCTCCTCCCAAGAACCCAGTAAGTGTCTCGTACAGACAAAAAGAAGGTTTCCTCGACGTAGGAACTAGGACCGTTCGCAGGTGGTAATTTCACTGCTACGCATTCTCTCCATCGCACCCAAACAGCTCGGCTGGGCTGCTCGCCGCGAGGCATGTCGCAGCCTGCTACAGAACATCCGGCGGAAGCATGTCGTCAGCACCAGCTTCCTCAGCAGCAGCGTGTTCCCCAACATGACCTCCGCGTCCCAACGGTCAAGTCTACCGCCGCTCCTAAATCTGCCACAATTGTTCCAACCTGTTCCATCCTAGTTCAGGCGTTCCTTTTTGCACCTTAATCGCGCGCTTCAGCTGACTGCCCCAAAAAATAGTGCCTATACAGACCTGGTACACAGAGGAAGTGGAGTGATTTTTCTTAAAAGTACTGAGACGCTTTGGCGAGACTGAAACTTTATAAGTAATTCGATTGTAGATAGTTTGCAAGGCCAATTAAACCAGTAAAGAGCATGTCCTTTAAGTTAAACGACTATAACGTGTTTTTGGGTTCATTGTACGACAAGAACCAGGAACAGAGTCAGGAACAGAACCCGGAACAAAACCAGGACCAGCGTCAGGACGCCCAGCAGATCTCTTCCACCTCATCGAGAGACCCAATCCGCTCCTCCGCGTCACAGCCCTCAGCACAGGCTCCAACCACCTATCCACAGAACAAACAGGACGACCAATTCTTGTCGCCGTCCAACGAGCAATCCTTGCCAGATATGTCTCCAACATTTGTTCCATCTCCAGAAGACTTCAAACTGGACCTGATGATACCGCAGCGTGATTACTCCAATTCAAACAGACAGAAGGTGCCTACGGAATTGGCTCTAGGCGACGACGATGCTGCGTTCCCTGTCAATTTCGACTTTGGCTTGGTAGGCTCCGCTGGCTTTGGCTTCCTCCCTATGCCTGGAATGCAGCAACAAAACCAGCAGAACTATCATCAGCAGCAGCAGCTTCAACAACAGCAGCTCCAACAACAACAACAACAACAACAACAACAGCAGCAGCAGCTTCCGCGTCCGCAACAGCTGCAACGCCAACGCCAGCTTCAACAACAACAGCAGCAGCAGCAACAGCAGTCGAGCTACAACCAGCTAGACCAATACGATAATTCATTCCCTGGCATTGAGTCAGAGTTCTTGGGCGAAATAGGCGCAAACGCAGGAATTGACCCCGTTGCAGTCAACCAGAATAAGTACAACTTGTCGTCGCCGTTGCCTTCTACTTTGCAACCACAGTACAACCAGAACATCTCGTCGAATCTCATATCTAGCATTAAACCAAAAAAGAGAAACACAGACTCAACATCTTCCCTGTCTAATTCGGGTATGTTTTCACATAAGCCTAGAGCAAAATCCGCTCACAACATCATCGAACAGCGGTACAGAAACAAGATCAACGACAAATTCCAGGTGTTACTACACTCAGTCCCAACTCTTCGAATACTAGCCGTCCAGAAGAAAAAGTATTCCAACAAGGACTATGACGACTCAAGTGAAGAAGATGGTGTGGACGATAACAGCTGTTCAAGTGAACAAGGACAGCACCAACCTGGAGAACTCATCGATTTAGAGGGCTTGGAACCAGCAAGGAAGCTCAACAAGGGAACCATATTGGCAAAGTCGATCGAATACATAAAGTTCTTAGAATTGAAGAACGACAGGATAATTATGGAGCAGAACGAGTTGATTCTCAAGGCGAAAATGATGGGGTTGGATATCGAGGACGCTATGAGGTGAGTCTTATTTATATTAAATGTATGATAGCTAATGCAAGTGTAACTCTAGCGAATCTGCAGATGATAGGAAAGACGGTCTTCAGAATGCCCTTTCGATCCCAAACATAGCTGGTGGTTGTTGTCAATTTTTATCCTGGTAAATTTGGCAGCTTGCTGAGGAGACAACAGCATCTAGCGGACCTTCAGACTCCGGTAACTCCCAAAAGACATGAGTCTTCTCCATTCCATTCGATTTGGTTCCCTTCACAGAGGGATAGGCAGTTCAAGTTAGGTTGATATTCAAGAACTCACACAATGTTATATGGAGTGACTCTCACTTTTGAGCATCGAGACAAGTCTGCTTGCTCAGCATGGCAACATATGCTAGTTCAATAGGATGAGGTTCTCTTCCCAAAAACACTTGTCATACTGTGCAATCAGAAAAACTTATAATGGCTGAACTATATGAAAATTCGCATGAACAGAAATGTACATTATTGACATTAATAACTGCATAAGTTGAAGTGACGCGAAGAAGTTCTTCGAAGCCTGTCAGAAATCCGCAATCTCCACCAAGAGCTCAACCAATCGAAGAGTATATCCTGCGAATGGGCACTCTTCAGGCTAGTTCAGATAATTTGGCACAAATATGAACAAAGGTATTGCTCAAGATCGATTTCAACGGTTTACGCCGTTGTGTATACCGAGAGCAGACCCTAGTCCGAAGAGCAGGATACAGCAAGGATCACATACACTAATCCGGTGAAATGAACTTTAGAGTCAGAGGCCGTTTATCGATCTCAAATATGTCCAAACCAAACGCAACCAACTGCTTCTCTATTCGAAAGCAACAGCAACGATATTGCAGTGCACACCTACCGAGCCCAGAGAAAGAGATAAAACGACGTTCGAACTGCATGTCCAAAGCAACCTTATATGGCCTGCTTACATCTGCTTCGATTCTAGTGGCTACAGCCTGCAGGAACTTAATAGCATGCTTATACTAGACCTGAACCTTTGCAACTTAGTGGTGAACTTGGTTAGACAGAAACTGTTGTCCGGCTAAGGCCGAAGGTGTCTTCAAACACTGCCTTGTTGACACTTTTCTTTTTTACAGTTGATAGCACCTGAAGGAATTGCAGCCATTCGGCCCCTGGTACTGTCCATAAAAACATCGTATACAGCTATAACGTCTACAAAGAGCTCACATACTCTTCAAATTAATAAAACACGACTCCTCGAGAACTCCTTACCTTATGCTGTAGAAAGCCACAACTCCGTTTGCATGTATTAACTCCAACTTGTAGATTTAGGCTTTGTTGAACGTTTGGAGATCAACGCTTACATAATCACTAACTTTATACGACGAATTTTTTTGTATATATCCAGTCGTATCTCAGCTCGAAATTTACAATTCAAGACACCTTCTTAGCAGCCTTTCAGACGTAAAGATGGCCCTTCAAGATTACGCCATTTTAGGCTATAATTCTTTCACCTCGCTTCCGGTTCTCCAGCAAGCTACGATCTTGATCTTGGCTCCGTTCGTGTACAACCTTCTCTGGCAGTTGTATGTTTCTTTGAGAAAGGATAGGGTGCCGCTTGTCTTCCACTGGATCCCATGGTTTGGTTCTGCTGTTGGCTACGGTATGCAACCGTATGACTTCTTTGAGCAATGTCGTCTCAAGTACGGTGACGTCTTCTCGTTTGTCTTATTGGGAAAGGTGATGACTGTTTACTTGGGTCCAAAGGGACACGAATTTATTTTGAACTCGAAGATTTCAGATGTCAGCGCAGAAGACGCGTATAAACACTTGACCACTCCTGTGTTCGGTAAGGGAGTCATTTATGATTGCCCTAACCACCGTTTGATGGAACAAAAGAAGTTTTCCAAGATAGCATTGACTGTTGATTGTTTCAAGGCATACGTCCCTAAAATCAGAGAAGAGGTGTTAAAATACTTTGTTGAATCTTCCAGATTTGACATGAAGAACAACGACTCTGGTGTCGCAAATGTCATGCACACCCAACCGGAAATCACAATCTTCACCGCTTCAAGAACTTTGATGGGTGATGAGATGAGAACCCGCTTCGACGCATCTTTCGCTAAATTATACTCGGACTTGGACAAAGGTTTCACTCCTATCAACTTTGTATTCCCACACTTGCCATTGCCTCAGTACTGGCTGAGAGATGCCGCCCAGCAAAAAATCTCCCAAACTTATATGAAATTAATTAACCAGAGAAGAGAATCGGGCGATATTGACCCACTGCGTGGTTTGATCGATTCCTTTTTGCTCAACTCCACTTACAAGGATGGTGTCAAGATGACTGACCAGGAAATTGCTAACATGATGATTGGTGTTTTGATGGGTGGTCAGCACACTTCTGCCTCGACATCTGCGTGGTTCCTTTTGCATTTGGCTGAGAAGCCCGAATTACAGGAAGAAATATACCAGGAAGTTTCAACTCTTTTGAAGGCAAAGGGTGGAGACATTATGGACTTGACATACGAAGATTTAAAGGAATTGAAATTGGTCAACAACGTCATTAAAGAAACCTTGAGAATGCACTCTCCTTTGCATTCATTGATGAGAAAAGTTAAGAGGGATATGGTTGTTGGAGGTACCACTTATGTTATTCCACAGGGTCACTATCTCTTGGCAACCCCAGGTTATGCCATGACCAGTTCCAGATTTTTCCCAAAGGCTGAGGAATTCAACCCACACAGATGGGATGAACAAGTTGCCGGAGAAGAAAAGAACGAAGAATCCGTTGATTACGGGTTTGGAGCTATTTCGAAGGGTGTGTCATCCCCTTACTTGCCGTTCGGAGGTGGTAGACACCGTTGTGTTGGTGAACAATTTGCCTACGTACAATTGGGAACCATTTTGGCCACATACCTGTACAACTTGAAATGGACCTTCAGACCAAATGAAACTCTCCCAGAGATCGACTATGCTTCCATGGTCACATTACCATCTGAGCCTGCTACCATTGTTTGGGAAAAGAGACCAACCTGTGTTATCTAATTTATGCAAAACAAATTTCACAGTTACTTCGTGGGACCATTAGTTGTACTTTAAAGCAGCCGAATATATTTATCACCAGTTTTCGCTAGGAAATGCAGTTAGATAACCAATCCTCGAGTGCAGCTCCTTGCAAGAGCTTGAATATGCATTTTGGACCGAATATAGACTTAATCATTCTGCTTTTTAAATCTTTCACTGTAGAACTCTCGGACTTTTCTTCTTTTTGCAGCTATTTGAAAAGTCGCTCGATTCAGTCCAAGTCGCAAACCCTTGCTTGAGCTTCTGGACAGAGCTCTGACTGCCTCCAGAGCCTGCAGTGAATGCCAGCAGAGACTTCTTCGACCGGCCGAGAGTTGACATGCCACCAGAACAGTTTAGGGTACCCCACCTCTTCCTGCGTAGGCTCATCGCATGTAGTGTCGCGACGCCAAAATTGAAATCTAGATGTTGTCGCATTTCCAGTGACTCTTCAAATTTCAGATTGCCCAAATTGTTCACTCTTCGAAGCACCAAGCAAATGTCTAGATCGTTCCACTTGAAGGTACCAGCTTCGTCCGCCAATATCGGACCGGGATTTGATGTCTTGGGAATCGGTTTGTCTTTGTTCTTAGAGGTTAAGGTGTCTGTTGACCCAGCTAAAGATACTTCGGCAGATCCATATAATGTTAGCTTGACTTACGAAGGTGACTTGGCAGAGAAGGTTCCATTACAGTCGGATAAGAACTTGATCACGCAAACTGCGTTGTACATAATGAGATGCAATGGAGTGACCACATTTCCTTTGGGAACTCTGGTTCATGTGATCAACCCAGTTCCTTTGGGTCGAGGTTTGGGGTCTTCTGCTGCCGCTATCGTTGGTGGAATAATGCTTGGGAACGAAGTTGCCCAGTTGAAGTTGTCAAAAGAGAGAATGTTGGACTATTGTTTGCTTATCGAGAGACACCCTGATAACATTGCTGCTGCGATGTTGGGTGGGTTCGTTGGATCATACTTGAATGAGTTGTCGCCTGAAGAAGAGGCCGCCAAAAATGTTCCATTAGAATACATCTTGCCTAAGGCAGGTGTCACACCTAAGGAAGCAGTTATTTCTCAACAGCCACCAAACAACATTGCGGAGTATTTGACATACGGATTTAGCGAAAAGATTCAGTGCATTACCATCATCCCCAAGTTTGAGGTCTCTACCGACGATGCCAGAGCTGTTTTGCCAGAGACTTATTCGAGAGCAGATGTCGTGTTCAATTTGCAGAGATTGGCTGTTTTGACAAGTGCTTTGGGACAAGCAGAACCAAACCCACTGTTGATTTATAAATCGATGAAAGACAAGATGCACCAGCCGTACAGAAAGACCTTGATTCCTGGGTTGGAGCAGGTTTTGGACGATGTGACCCCAGAGTTGTTCCCATCTTTGTGTGGTGTTTGTCTTTCCGGAGCAGGACCAACCATCTTATGTTTAGCCACCGACAACTTTGAAGCTATTGCTGAAAAGGTGATCTTGATCTTTAACAAGGCTGGAGTACAATGCAGCTGGAAATTGCTTGCCTTGGCTCATGAGGGAGCTACAGTAGAGTACATAGACTTAGACAAAGTATAGAGTAGAAAAGGAAAAGGAAAATGAATAAAAAAACGATGACGAATAAGGGAAATGAACCGGAGAGCTTATTAACTGTTCATATGTCGGTAGTTTGCGCCGAAAGAGTCTCCTTTTGCAATTAGAGGGTATCTGAAGGACACTCATTGGTTCGCTAACAAGTTTGCAGCAACAGGGTAGGTGAAATATCCAGGCACGTGACTTCACATACAGTTTTCGTCCTCACCAATAAGAATGAGCAAATGTTCAACACACCACCAACCACAGTATTCCCCGTAATGGCTCAAGCGATAACCGAATTACAGGTGGAATTCCTCACTCAAGACCTATTGGATAGGTCAGGATCACACCCAATCTTCTTGTCAAGGGTCGAAGTGCATGGTGGAGAAGCATTCTCCAATACGTTCTTTAAGAAGTTGTTACTGCCGTTACTTACGAAAAGTGACTACACTTTGAACCAATTGCTTTCGACTGTAGAGGACGCCAATGACAAATTGCAGAGGACCGACGTCTTCTCGAAAGTGGATATTACCTTGTACTCCGACTATGTCAATAATGTCAAGTCTGAAAGCATAAAAAACTACAACAGAGACAAGCCAATTACGACCAAAGTCTTGATAGACTTATTGCCAATTACGTTGAATTTTGCACAAGGAGTGTTGAACTACAACGAGGAAGATCTTTTAAACGTCAAGCTCGACTATGCGAACAGCAACTTTAATGGTAATGCTGAGTGTGTCAAGATTGGAGTCGACTACAACCCATATAAGCCTAACGACAAATTGCGTAGTGATTTGAGATTACTTTCCAGTTTGAACAACCCTTCGTTCAAGGCGTTGATCGACTTATTCCACTTGCAACAGAACAACCAGAGCTGGCAACCAAGTGTTACCAACTCTTCAGGTGGGTTAATTGGTGTTCAGTACCACAAAGACGGTTTAAAACTTGAGACTGGACTTTCTTTGGTGAAACGTAGCTTGACTTCTGATTTGGAGGACAATGCTTCCCTTGCTGGAGAACACTTGATTTCTTCCATATACAAAAAGTTGCACTTCGAAAACGTCAAACATTTAAGCGAAGCAACCAAAAACTTCCCCACAAGTGGTATTTCCGTTGACTTGACCAATGAATTATCATCGCTGGCAAAACAGAATACTGTGGATGAGACAATTTTTGTCAAGTCAAACGTTTTGTTAAACTTGTACACTTCATTTTTCAATAACAGCATAACATTTCACTCCGCTGGTGATTTTGGAAATATACAACAATTGGGAAACCAAAGCAATGCAATTCACATTGGAGACAAGTTCTTCTTGGGAGGAATTCACTCGTTCAAAGGATTTTCCAAGAACGCAATTGCTTTGGGTGGTGGATTACAATACGCCAAATTTACCAACACCGTATATGCCAAGTTACCTCTGTGGGTACACAGTCCATCGTCAAAGAATGACTCTGATCCATTGAGACTTTACTTAACCAACACAACTGGGAATGTGTCAGACAACTTAATCAAGGAAAGGAACCCTGCCACCTCGTTTGGAGCTGGATTGAGGTACTTTAACAAATGGGCCCAGTTTGACATCGGTTACTACGTGGCCAAGAGAATAAACGGAGATGTTGACGGTGTTAAGGATGGGTTTCACTTTTCATTATCAATTGGTGCAGCCAATACCAAGTAACAATACTACCCAAAGTATGCTAGTTCAAGGCTAGGTCCGCCGAAGTAAGTACGACCCAGAATAAGCTGCTACAAAAGTAAAACAAATAGACAACCTGATATCTGTAGTACGGAGGCAGGCACGTTCTAAGCACCGATTCCTGTAGTAATTCAACCTCTATGGAAACAATAATTCATATTTCACTCATCTCAACTTGATTTTCAAACCTTTTTCAAAGTACACTGTTCAAAGGTACCTTAGAATGTCTATATATTCACAGTAACAGACTCCGAATAACTCCGAATAACTCCGAACGTGCTGCCTAAGGGCTCTCGGTTGTCAGTATCAAGTCTTCTCGTGACATGAGTATCAATTTTGGCATTTCGTGTCGCGTCTATAATCGCGTCTTTTGTTTTGTTGCAATTGAGAGACGTTCATTAAACAAAAAGAATAGGCAACTCTTTCTTTACAGAGCTATGGGTGTCTCTGGCTTACTAACGACATTGAAGGAGATTCAGGAGCCTACAACCTTGGAAAGATACAGAGGGAAAACTTTAGCTATAGACACATATGGATGGCTTCATAGAGCGCTCGTTTCTTGTTCGCAAGACTTGTGCCAGGATAAACCCACCAAGAGGTACGTGACTTCTGTCATGAACAAGGTAGGTATGTTGAAGCACTTCGACATAACTCCCTACTTTGTGTTTGACGGAGGTATCTTGCCGACTAAATTGGAAACCTTGAAAGGTCGAAGACAGAAGCGAGAAGAGTCATTGAACAAAGCCAATGAGTACATTAAAGCAAACAAAACCAAACTTGCACATAAAGAGTTCATGAAGGCAGCATGTGTGACTCCTCAGATGGCCAAATCAATAATGAACGAGTTGGACAAGTTGGATATTAAGTATGTCGTTGCCCCATACGAGGCTGATCCGCAGATGGTCTATTTGGAAAAACGAGGCATTGTCGATGGGATTCTATCCGAGGACTCGGATTTGTTGATATTTGGGTGCAACAAGCTCATCACCAAGTTGAAGGATGACGGTTCTTGCATCGAAATATGCCGCCAAAACTTCGACAAGGTGAAACAAGTGCCTTATTTGAGCAACTTTTCAGACGAGCAGTTGCGACTCGTAGTTATGCTCTCTGGATGTGACTACACAAAGGGGGTTCCAGGTGTGGGACTCAAAACAGCATTCACCTTGGTCAAGAAGTTTCAGACCTTGTCCAAAGTGCTTGTCAACTTGAAGTTCGAGAACAAGCCCGTTCCTTTAGATTTTGAAGAAGAGATCTGTAGGGCAGATTTAGCATTTCAGTACCAAAAGGTATTCAACCCTGATACACAGACACTTGCCACATTAAATGAGTATCCCGAGGATCTTTCTGTCGGACTTGACATCGTTGAACTATGCTGTGGAGAAACGATAGACGCAGAAATAATGAAAAGAGTATGCAATGGGATGGCACATCCAACCAACCATTCAACTCTTGTTTCGCGAGAGGAGCACCTCTTCAGCAGCCAATACAGGAAAGTTCCTGTGAATAAAGCTGGCACCCCACAGAGATCCAACTCGACCTCCTCCATCAACACAAATCCAAAGCGGTCTATTCTTGATTTATTGCAAAGTAAAAAAGTCTCAATTCCTCCTTTGAAAACTGTAATGGCAGAACTGAACTTGAACATAGAAAAGAAAGTCAATCCACAATTAGGTAAGACCACTGAGTCCACCAAGGTAAGATTACACATTTCTTCAGCCGGATTGAAGAGAAACTTGTCTCCCACCACAAAGAAAATACAGAATATCAACTATCTGGACTCAAATCAGAGAGGCTCTCCTGTTCATAGCAAATTCTTCAAAAACTGTTTGAAGCAAAAATCCCTCCCAACAACGAATTTTGATATGTCATTTGACACTCGAAGAGTGGAATCAAAGCCTCTCATTTTGGAAGAGGGTGGAATCACTGACAATGATGACTTTGAGTTCAGTGAGGATGAAGAGCTTGAGCAAATGTTTCAGCTGGATGCAAAAAGCCAAATTGCAATGAATAGCACCAGCTCCCTTTCAACAGTAGAGTCTCAAGTAAAGCAGGAAGAATACTTCGAGTTTGACGCTCAAGACGATGAAATTGAAGAATCACCTGTAAGGAAACGGACAGATAGGCTTGCCACCTTTGTTTCCTTGCGAGAGAATTTTCTGTACAAAGAGGGCTCTTCCCAAGCATTTCCACCAACGGCACTGGTACAATTATCTTTGAACAAGGATACTCTAAGGCTGAAAATAACATTCAAGAAGGATCAAAATCTGAATGATTCTGGTCCAGAAAAGACGAGTGAAGACGAAGCAATAGATGAAGATGATTCGCAGATATTAGTGGATGTGCACGATTCACCTCCATCTGTAAAGTCAGGGAAGCATAAACAAAGTGTGAGTACCAGCGAAGTCCTTTTAACGCCAGCAAATCTTGGCCTCAGTTTGAAATTCGCTACTAAGGCAATCTCTTACTCCACTGAAAGCCAGATATCTATTGAAGACGACATTATAAGTGAAGAAGAGTCAGTCAAACCTGCAACCATGGGAGTTAACTTGAGGCGGTTTGCGTTCAGGGGTTAACTGACAAAGGTAAACAATACTCTAAGAGAATCTGTAGTAAGCAATATCCGGAGGTGAGTTGCAACTCAGAATAATAGCATTTTAAAGAGCATGATAACAAACATCCTACATCTTGGAATACAAGTAATTTGCCGTCCCATTTGATTCTAACATAGACCTAATTAATGAGAACAGCCAAAGCGGAAACTCTACTTCTATACACCTCTAATGATGCAACTGCCGATTGCCAAACGTGTGAGTTGGCCCTGTATGTTTTCGGTGGTAAATTTCACAGTGTTGAGCTTGTACGTCTTCTTCAACTTAGCCATATCGACCGTCTCCAAAAAGACTTCGTCAGTCAATTGCACACTCTCAGAACCATCCAAGATGTTGGATAGCGATGAGCTGACCTGCTCGAAACTCACCTTGTCCTCTGTCTTGAACACCTTCACTACAACCACATTTGGTATCTTTTCATCGACTCCGAACTTCTTGAACGCTTCCATTATATTATTCACCGGCGATAGGTTGTAAATTATTTCAGCATTCAAAGTCTTGGCCTTCATCGTACCGTTATCTCGGTTCACAAGGGACCTGTGAATGGCATATTGTAGTTGTTCCAAGGAGATGAGATTGGAAGTATTGAGGAAACTGTAGTCGTACTCCGTGTCAGCTGCAGCAAGCTTTCGCTTCACTTCAAGAATGGTGTCAGAAGTGACGTTTTTGTAGAGGGCAACGAATGCCTCGGCATCGGGAAACAGAGGGAACGTCGCTCTGTTGTATGGCATGGCTTTTTCACGGTTCTGGTGGCTATCTGTTTTTCTGGCTGTAGGCATTTTCAATCGCACAGTTTAAATTTAGATGTCGTGGTATCCAAGATTTCGTTCTTTATCGTTGATTGATGTATGCACCGGCCATCGAATCCTTGTTTGAGGGATACGTCCAGCTGGAAGCTGAAACCAGCGTGGAAAGCTTCTACCCTGAGAAATTGCTACAAATCTCGGGGAAATCTAACAAGTACTACTCGTCTTTCCAGAGTTACAATAAACAATTCATAGATGGTTCAGAAGGTGGAACCATTGTACGATGGTCCAATTCAGGCATCGAAAAGACCACCAGGGCGGTGATAGACTTGTGGGAGGCCGCAGATCACAACACATCAGCCACTTCTTCCGCCACGGAAAGCTCAATAAAAGATAAGTTCAACAACAGCACGGCATTGTTTAGTTGGTCGTCGAGTGATTCTTACATTGCTGCAAGAAAGAAGGAATTGCAGATACAAAGAGGGGATGTGGAGCAAAAACAGAAGCAGGAGAATCCAGACCAGACGAAGAAGCCAACTGAAGCAATCACACTGGATACTGAAGTAGTCGAGAGTTCAAAACACATTAAACCAAAGAAGGTTTCAATAACACACAAACTCAATCGAATAGCCGAGCTGGAAGCCAACAGGTTCATTCATTCCAGAATACAGCTAATCAAGGACCACCACAGCGATGAGATGAACAAGCAGATACACGATAGAAGGCGTAAGGACCACGAGATGCATCTAAATAAGTTGAAATTGAAGGAAGAGGAGTATGACAGACAGTTACAGGCCTTATCTTTGGAGAACAAGTCCAATACTGGGGCAACTGCTTTCTTCAATAATTTATTTGGATTGTCGAATGAACCAGGTACGGGATCGTTCATTTCATCTCCTGGTGAGCTGGAAGTAGACTTGACCATCAACAGCAACAATACTGGTAGTACAAGTGCATCTACACTGAAGAATAAGAGGTTTTCATTTCTACCTCTGGGCAGCATGTGGGGGAGCACGCCCAAACCTAAAGATAAGGAAGAATTATGGCCGGTTGATGAAAATGGTACTGAAGAAGACAGAGCTAAAAGGGAAGGCAAAGATGATGGTGAAGCAACAAAACGAGATAGCTCAATCGAGAATAATGACGGTGGTGAAAGTCTGGCAAGTCATTCTATTCAAAACGCTCAACATAACTCTCCAAAGCATACAAAAACTACAAGCAAGCTCAGCTCACCCACAAACAGTCCTTTAAAGGCTATTCCTCTAAAAGAAGAAGCTGATTTTGATGATTTTGATGAATTCACAACATCTGTACCCGTGCCAGTGCCGAAAGTATTAGACTTCGCAGCACCAAAAACACCTGTGACAGTGTCAACGTTTCCAGCTCTCAAGTCACCAACAAATAAGTCTCCTCTGTATGACTTCAACTTTAGTGCAGCGCCAATTGCACAACCTCAAGTTAGACACAAATTCATTCCTTTGGGAGGTCCTACTACTAAACAAGCTCACCTGACTGGTCATCTGGCACTGCATCTGATTAATGCTGATCTCTTAGATCTATTTGATCCGCCAGCAAACCTGGCTGCTCACGCCCAATCAAAAGTGGGTAGCAAAAATACATCAGATACTCTTGATTTATTGAGTCTATAGGAATATTAGCTTGTTTGAGTTTTGAACTATAGTGAAAGGGTGGAGAATCGATTTGTGTAAGACGACAAAGGCAATTAGCCAAGACGTATCAAAGAACTTAACATCCAAAACAGCTCCACAAAATGTGATACGATGATTCTTCATAATAATTCTTTATTCATAAATACTTAGCAAAGGTAAACATTCCAGGCCTAGGTGTAGGTACCACATGAATTCCCCATGCTTAGCCAAAGGGCTAATAAATATAGTATACCAAAGGGTCCGGCCGAAAACTTGTATAGTACTTAAACTGACTTCTTATTGCTCTTTGAATCACTCTTAACATAGTCCAAGTCCCTATACTTAGGGTATCTACATGCCCACCAGAAATAGATCTGAGAATATGGGTATGTAGTTGAGTTGTACCCATCAGTGGCATACCAAGACTTGCACCCACCAAACTCATTTCCAAAGACCGCTGTCTTCAAGTCCTTTTGAATTTGCACGTACCATTTCTCGTAGACTTCAGGCTTCACACACACAGAGTCGTATGTTCCATCCAAGACATTCTTTGAGATCTTTGCAGCGTATTTCAAGGCATTTTCACAACTTTCAACAAAGGAACCATGGCCAGTTGTAATATTAGGTCCTCCAATAACAAACAAGTTAGGTGCATTCTTGACCAAGACAGTGTTGTAGGCGCAAGGACCCTTCTCTTTCCACATCTTGGTGGCATTGAAGCCGTTACTTCCAATAATCTCCACCAGGGCATAGGACTTGTTAAGGTTGTACCCGGTGCAAGCAATGATAACATCGGCCTTGACGACCGTACCATCAGTAAAGATGACAGAGTCTTCAGTGACCTCCTGAATGTTTGCTGAAATCATAGTAACCCTTGGGTCACTCAAACAGTCCATGTATCCACGGTCAAAGATCAATCTTTTGCAGCCAACGGTGAAGTCTGGGATGATGATCTTCTTGTACTTTTCAGGGCACTTCTCGTTCATGTAAGCAAGGGACTCTGTCTTCACTCCTTTACGAACCCATCTGGCAATGAAACCCATTCCTCTGAATAACGGGTACTTCATCTCAAACGAACCCATTACGAAGAAACGCAAAAGAGTCATGGCAATGAAGGAGGATGCACAGCGACGGTAGAGAGCGTGCAATCCACTTGGAACTGGAGGAACAATATACTGAGTTGATCTGGCGACTTGCACAACGGATTCCGGTTCATAATTGTCGAGTAAGCTGGGCACCAACTGGCAAGCTGAGCATCCTGACCCAACCACGACAACCTTCTTTCCCTTGATAGGAACAGAGTGGTCGTACACTGCTGAGTGCATGTACTTACCCCTGAAGTTCTCCAAGCCCTTGGAGTTCAACTGCAGAGGAACAACCAACGCACCCGTGTTGGCAATGACTATTTTGGCAACGTGGACGATCTGCTGGCCATTTGTCAAGTCTCGGATGTACATGGTCCAGTTCGACTCCAAGTCGTTGTAGACCATTTTCTCAACAGCAGTCAGGAAGGTCATCCTGGGACGCAAGTTGTATTTGTCGGTGACCCTCAAGATGTACTCCTCAATCTCGTACTGAGGAGGCTGGACACTGCTCCATGTGTTATTCATGTCAGTTGAGAGCGAGTACCAAACGGCAGGAATATCAGAGGCGCACCCTGGGTAGGTGTTGGCGTACCAAGTGCCTCCAAAGTTGTCGTGTTTCTCGAACATGACAAAGTCCTTAGCATCTGGGTTCTTGAGACATTGAATGGCAGCAGCGATACCCGAGAATCCACCCCCGATAATGGCAACTTTGGACTCTGTGTATTTAACTGGAAGTTCGGAGTTCTTGAAGTATTCTCCAGCGAATACCTTTGAGGCATCCTCGTAGTTAACTCTGTACTTCTGTGGGTCTTTGTGCGAAAAATGGTCTAAACTGATCATCTTGCTTGGTTCTCAAGAAGATAATGGGATACCGAGAGGATTAGGGGTGTCTTATATAGTTGTACTGGACGCCTAGTGCTAGCAAGGTAATCGAAGCTTACTTAGAGTGTAATGTGGGGAAATCGGAGTTCACGCACTTGGCGTACTCAAAGGCACCCAAAAGGACGACTGTTTACCATAGATTACGTGAGAAGGTCTGCCTCGGGAAACGTTCCCTGGCAGTCTTCGATCGTACGCCTAAAGGCCGATTAGTAGGGCCCGATATTGTGAGATCCAGCACCCTGATGTTCCCCCGCAAAAAGGAACAATTAGCTTTGAATGTTGGATATTTCACCGAAAAACGGCCAGCTGTGGTTTTTGAGTATCACAGACGTTACGGTGATTACAAGTTGATCTGGCTGTAAGATCTCACCCAATTCCGTTGTTTCAGTTCGAGGTTGTTCTCTTGAAGTCAAGCAACGGCTGCAAAATTTACGAGGGTTCTTGGGAGTGCGAACCAGTGCTGAGATAGGCACCGGTGCAAGAGACCTTTCTCGGAGTTTTTGAGCTTGCGGCAGCTGCCAGACCCCGGAGTATCCCCCAACAAACAGAAATCGGTCCAGCAAGTGTGGTCGGCACCTAAATCCATCGTTCATGTTATTTCCAAGATTGGTGGAGGGGAACTGATTGAATTACAAAACAAAGAATTGACTCCAATTGCTCAAAGTGAAAGCCGGCGGAAACATCCAGGGACATGTCACTCCTGACTACCAGCAGTCAGCAATAATTCACGCTAGGTGTGCCAATCTGGCACTCAAGGCCTTGTTTCAAATCTCCGAGCACTTTGTTGCAAGTTGGAGTCATACCAAGACAAATGCGGGCTTTGTCCACCTCCACCAGCCTTCAAACACCGAATTGGAGGATACATGATAAAGGGGCAAGCGTGAGTCTTGCTCGTGGTCCTTGGTGCTGACTTCCTTCTTGCAGTTCCAAGAAAACAACTCCGCAGCACGAAGCATAAAGGAGTTTAGATAAGATCGCTGCTACTGGAAGTACTTCCCCAGAAAATGTCCGGATCTGGACCAATCTTTCAATTCGCTATCTATTTCGCTATTTCTCTGGCATTAGTTGCTATAATGGCACCAGTGTCTTTGGGATCTGCTCGTGTTCAGTGTTTGCTCATACTGGTAAGCATCTCTACCGTGAAGTTTTCTGGGTCCATATCAAGCTTTCCGCGTAAGTATACCCCATAGTAGAGAGTAGAGAGTTCAGAACTGCAGTACAAATAGGAGCAACCAAGTTGCAGCTGGTTCCAGTAAGCAAACGTGCCTGGCTAACTCCATGAACCCCACAAACCGTGCTGTTAGGATTTTGCACCCATCGTCCATCGGAACAGGCGGATTCGCAGTGGGTTCTCACACTGAAACTTACCTATACCGGCACGTACTTCTTCCACTTCACCCATTTGCAAGGATCATATTCAACTTCAAATCCGGTGACACTACTGTGCCTTCGTAGAAGTCTACCAAACAGGTTTAAGGGTGTTTTTCGTTCTTTACAGATGTGGCACCCTTGGTAGATGCCGGTACGTCATCGTCTGTCAGCGGATTTGCACCTTCATATAATGAGGCCAGAAAAAGATAGAAAAAATTAGTGCTCTTTTCACCATTATTTAGCCTCCGCCACCAGAATGCTCTCAGTCAGATCCAGCCTTTCAAAGGCAGCTAGACAGATTGCCGCGAGCAGGAGGGCGCTCTCGTCGTCTTCCGTGTTGCGCACGTTCGACAATCCACAGCTCGAAATGACAACGTTGAGCAATGGCTTGAGAATCATCACAGATTCAACTCCGGGCCATTTCAGTGCCTTGGGAGCCTATGTCGATGCTGGTTCACGTTACGAGGACCCAAAGAACCCAGGATTGTCACACATATCCGACAGAATGGCCTGGAAGTCCACAGAAAAGTACACGGGAGTTGAGACCATAGAGAACTTGACGAAACTCGGGGGTAATTTCATGTGCTCTGCCCAGCGAGAGTCCATCATCTACCAGGCATCGGTGTTCAACCCAGAGGTGGATAAAATGTTTGAATTGATTGCCCAAACTGTTAGATACCCAAAGTTGACCGAGGACGAGTTGGTGGAGACTTTGGACACAGTGAAGTACGAAATCGGCGAACTAGCATATAAACACGAGTCTCTTTTACCTGAAGTCTTGCATCAAGCAGCGTATGCTGGAAATACATTGGGCTTGCCTTTGTTCTGCCCGGAAGATAGGATTAACAAAATCGGGTTGAGCGACATAAGAGGCTACCACAACCAGTTTTACCAACCTCATGGGGTTGTAGTCGCCTTGGTAGGTGTACCGCATGACCACGCAGTTAAGCTCGCAGAGTATCATTTCGGTGACTGGGTTTCTACAGCTTCAAAACCTGCTCTCGGAGAAGTTCATTATACCGGTGGCGAGATAACGTTACCGTACCAACAACCCATCTACTCAAACTTGCCTGAATTATACCACATGCAAATTGGGTTTGAGACAAACGGCCTATTACACGACGATTTGTATGCCTTGGCTACCTTACAGAAGGTACTTGGAGGTGGTTCTTCCTTCTCGGCTGGTGGTCCAGGCAAGGGTATGTTCTCCAGACTTTACACTCAAGTCTTGAACCAGTATGGATTCGTTGAAAATTGCTCCAGTTTCAACCACTCCTACATAGACTCTGGGTTGTTCGGAGTGACCATATCTTGCTCCCCTAACGCTGCACATGTGATGTCGCAAATAATATGCTTGGAATTATCCAAGTTAACAGAAACTGACACTTCCCAAGGTGGACTCACAGGAAAAGAAGTCAAGCGAGCTAAGAATCAATTGATCTCAACATTGTTGATGAATGTGGAAAGTAAGCTTGCAAAGTTAGAGGACTTGGGAAGACAGATACAATGCCATGGCAAAATTACAACTATTGATGAAATGATTGAAAAGATCGAAGCCTTGACCATTACCGACTTGAGAAACGTTGCTGAAAAAGTCTTAACTGGAAATGTTGTTACAAAGGGAACTTCTACAGGTAGACCCAGCATCGTCATGCAGGGAGACAGAGCAGCGTTTGGCGACGTCGAATTCATTTGCCAGCACTTTGGTTTAGGCAAATTCGGCGGACAACGGTTGACTGAACCAAGAGACCACTCCGAGTTCTCCGGCACAAAGAGCAAGTTAGGAAAGTGGTTTTAATAGAATGTACATATACGACTAGATTGAATCGATTTATAATACATATGTTTCAAAGCAAGATAATAGGTTCATGATTAATGGTAAATATTTTTCTATTTATGAATATGACGAAAGAAACTATGTATTTCAACCTCTCAAACCGAGTCTTTCCCTCAACTCCAAAACCTCTTTCTGATACATTAACTTCTCTTCCTTCAAGGCCAGGAAGTCCCTTTCAAACGCATTGATCTTGATGTTCTTCTCTTGGTTCTCGTTGTGAAGAATATCAAGGTTACTTTTATAGTGATTCAACTTATTTTGATAATCAAAGTTTTCGTCGTTGTACCGTTTGGCAAGTTGCGCTTCGTTGGTAACACGTATTGACAAATCCTTCACCTCTCTCTCTAAGTTCTTTATTTGCTTGGAAGATTCGTAATTCTCGTTCTGAGATTCATCCAAATTGCCCATCAAGTCTTTAACCTTCGTTTCCCAGTATCTTAACTGCTCATTACTGTATAATTTATCCTCCAAACCGTGCACCTTCGTGCTCAATTCTTTGTTTATCTTCTTCAAAGAGTCATTTTCTTCCTCAGTAACCAAGATTTGCTTTCTGAGCTTCTGGTAATCCTGGATCTCATTCGTCGTGGAGATTCTGGATTGATTCAATTCAGACTTCATCAGATTGGAGGATTCCCTTTGATTTTCGAGATGCTGTCTCATAAGGCCCAAATCCAGTTGAGATTGAACTAATTTGGAGCTGGTGTCCTCATACTTTTGAGTCAACACAATAATCTCCTCTTCTAATTCATCCTTTTTATCACGAAGTTCATCTCTTTGTGAAGTAATCTCTTCCATAACATCCTTCAAGGAGGTAACTTGCTTCGTCAAATTGTGAATCTTCCTTTCGTTGAGAATGCGCTCATTGTCCAATTGGGTCGATTTAGCAGATAACTCATCCACCTGTCTTTCCAATTGTTCTTCTTTGAGCAATTTGTCCTCGAAATCTGCATCAAGAGCGACCTTTTCACGAGTCAAATCCTCCAAGTCAAGGTGAAGCTTTCTATTCTCCTTAACAAGCTTAGTCTCAGTCTCCATCTTGAAATTCAAATCTTTGTGCAAGCCCCTAATTTCTTCTTTGAAGTTCTCGTTGATCTCTCTATTGTCATAGTTAGAGGTGTAGTACCGGGTCTTTTCGTTTAACTCACTGATCTGGTTCTTGAGTTGTTGTATTTGGAAGGACTTGTCCAGAATTGTCTCTTCAAGAGCAGAGTTTTGTTTCCTGATGTCGACGATCAAGATTTGTGTAGTTCTGGACTCCTCCTTTGCAAGTCTCAACTGGTTGCGAGCTTCATTCAACTCGCGTGTGGCACTCTCCTCGTGCCTCTTGGAGATGTTGACGGCGGACTCGGCCGATTCCAACTTGGCATAGTACTCTTCAGCCCTCTTTCTATAAATTTCGACGCTTTGAGTCAAATCAGAATTCTTCGAGCTAAGACTATCGTGCTTTACCTTCAACTGAGCCAAATCATCTTCATAATCAGACACGGACGTTCTAAATGATTGCCTTTTTGCGTCATATAGCTCATCTTCAGATTCGCGTAGCAAAGATTTCAATCTAAGAATTTCTGTCTTTGTAGTCGATAACTCGTCTCTGGTAGACTTGAGTGTCCTAGTTATGTCCTGATAAATGATGACAAAGTCTTGGTTGGCACCGGCTAAAGTCTTTTGCACAAGACTATTTCTGTTATAACTTTCACTTCTTGGCAATGATTTAGCCATGCTACCGTTTTCATTGAGGAAGAATTCTTCAAACCTCTTCTCTAATTCAGCTATTCTGGCTTGGGCTTCACGGAATTTCTTCTCGTAGTCATTATAGCTGTTAATTCCTCTAGTAGACTGGACTTTATTAAGTTTCTTTTGGAGCTGAATGGCGTACGTTTCAGCGCGTTGGGCATTGGATTCCTCATGTTGCAATTTACTTCTTAAGCTTTCGATCTCTTTGTTCAAAGATTCAACGTTCCCTGTGAAGCTCTCACCTAATGCAACTGATCTTCTGCTGGCAGAGTAGTCTAATCTTGCAGCACTTCCAGAAGAGCCCAATCTCTCTTTAATCAACAAAAGTTCTTCCAGTAACTTCTTATTCTCAAACTTTTCAGAACGCAAGGCTGCGTTCTGTTCATTTAATTTGAGCTTGATATGAGCAAAATCATCAATAAAGGAGGGATCAGAAGGTGGAAGATTCTCCTTTTCTTGTTCCTTGTGAAACTTTGAAGCGTTTCGCAAATCGTCGATGGTCCTGTTCAACAGTAATATATCATTACAATATTCCAGGTTGGAGCTGCGAAGTAATTCATGCTCTTGCATCAACTTCTCGTATGTCGCAACAATCGATTTGTTCTCCTTGTTAGTTAAAGAAATGGTCTGAGTCAAAGTTTCAATCTCCGTTAAGTACTGTTGTTCTTGAGCTTTGACTTCTTTAATCTCCCTCTCGAAAGATTTAAGCAGGGAAACTTGCTGGCGTAACTGTTCAGTTTCTGACAATAATTTGTTTGAGCTCACTTGGTTCTCCTTGATTTCCTTTGACTTAACCTCCATTTGACTGTTAATTTCACGCATTTTGAGTTGGGCTTCTGTGAGTTTCTTTTCCAACTTCGAGTTGCTTTCTTCATTGCGCTTGAAGTTGGACTTCAAGGAGTTGATTTCCCTCTCTTTTTGGGTTACATTTGCAAGATGATTGGATATCGAATCTTTCAATGCAAGGATTTCCTTGTTCAATGAGTCGTTCTGTGGAGCGTAACCCTTGTGCTTTTCCAAATCCTTTTCTAAGAGTTTGTTCAAGTTTTTCAATTTTTCAGTTTCAGTTTGAATGGACTCCTTGGAGGCTTCATGCTCCTTTTTCAAGGAAGCTACAAAGTCATTATGGTTATTTTTGTCAATCTCGTGCCTCTTCAATTCAGTCTGGATATTGGCAAGTTCTCCAAGGGTATCAGAGTGCTCCTTCTGCAATTTGGAGTATTCAGCAGTCTTTTGTTTGAGTTTTTCAGAATAATCTGAAGATTTACCTCCTACTGATACCAAATTGGCTTGAAGTACCTTGTTTTGTTCTTTCAATTCGGATAACTTGGATTCCAAGTCGATAATTTTCGATTGAGTAGCCTTTTCGTCATCTTTCAACTTGGACAAATCAACGTCACGTTCCTTTATCATTTCCGTTGTTGCTATAACTTCGTCTTCTAACTTGATGAGTTGATCTCTCAACTTGTTGTTATCGCTTTCAAGATTGGATTTTGACTTCTCGGCATCTTTCAATTTCAAACTGACATTTTTCAAGTTTTCATTCATTTCTTTATTATCCAAAACCTTGATAGACTCTTCAAGCAACGGCTTGATGTTTATAAATAAGTCTAACCACAAACTGGTAGCAAGAGATTCGTCCACCTTCTTAATGGTTCTTGCAATCAATTGAGAAGATTGAATTTCCCTGATTTTCTTCTGCATCGAGTTTCTGGCAGAGATTCCCCTGAAAAGGCTTTGTAAATCAGTAAAGAGACTCTTTAAACTCAAATCTCTCAATGCCTCCAACTTACCCAAAATACCGTTTTTGAAGAAAATCTTGGTAATACCAATCTTAAAACTCTGCGATTCCAACTTGATGAACTTCAATATTAACTCACTGTTGGTTCTCATATTCTTGGTGAAAACTTCCTTTATGTTGATAATAGAATATCTCAGGTAGAAATCCTCGAAAGTCATTCTGTTAGGATAACCTGCACGAGTAATTCTAATACCTTCCAAAACACCGTTGCATCTCAATTGATGTAATACAAGGGTTTTGTCGAACTTGTTTGGCTTCTTGTCAAGATTAGGAAGAATGCATCTTACGAAATGCGGTTCTGTGCTTTCTAATTGCTCCATAAGATTTCCTAACTGTTCCTTGTGCTTCAAAGAGGCAGTTTTCAACTTTGGTACTCTCTTGTTGCCCTGTCCACTGTTATTTTGGATATCGGCAAGAATATGTTCATCATTAGCGAAAATATCAGCTATGAATTGATTTGTTGAGTTGGGCAAAAGTTTCAACACATGTTCATTGACCGGGTCAGTGTTCTTTTGTAACCAATTGTCGACATTATATTCAACCATACCGGCATAATGATGAATGATGAAACCGCTCTTCAATTTATTCTCCTGGAATTTCTTAGACTTCCCTTTACCCCAATTAGCAGATAACTTTTCCATGAAGGATTTGTCCGAAGATTTCGGAATGGCACATTCTTCATCTAAAGTTTTCAAAATTCCCAAGGGATTTTTCATTTCAATCAAGTCAATAGTTGGTTGCAAATCTTGACCAAAATCAATGAATTCCCATTGAATATCCTCTCTCAAATATTCGCTCTGTTCTAAAATGAAAGAATGGTGATTGAAATACTGCTGCAATTTTTCATTTGTGTAGTTGATGCATAATTGTTCAAAGGAGTTAATCTCGAATATTTCAAATCCTGCAATATCCAAAACACCTATGAAATTAGACTGGTCATCTTCATAAGCAGGGTCCATTTTAAGATTGACATTAATTCTCTCTATGATGTACTGAAAAAGCTTTTCGTAGAGGTGCTTGGCAAATGCATCTATGGCGTATTTAACCTCAGGAGCTTTTTTAGATTTCTGAACAAATTCTCGTCCTGCTTTGACTTTAGGACGTAACAAGTTATTGATGAAATCCTGCTTTTCAACACCCAACAATTTGACGATGATGTCAACTGGTGAGTCCTGGGAGAAACTAGCTTGCTCAGCTTTCCAAGAATTGAATGATAAGTTACCCAAGTGCAAGATGACTGCTAAAAGCAGAAATATGTTGTTAATTTCCAAGGTGGTGAAGCCCATGATGTTGAAACCTTCCACCAAGATGTTGAATTCCTTGAAGTCGTCCACGTTTGGGATATCCAATTTTGAGTTGTTCAAGTATTCATAAGACATGATATCTTTGGAAAGCCCGAAATCTGCCAATTGGTCATATCCCTTCAAAAACTGATAAAAGACATGGTAGTTTCTTTCCTGGTTTGATTGGCTCACGACTCTTGACTTTTCCAATAAGTAGTAGTCAATGTTTGCACCATTTATCAGACCTTTTGGATTAAAGAAGATTCTGATGAACTTACCGAATCTTGAGGAGTTATTATTTTTGATTGTTTTCGCGTTACCAAAGCTTTCAAGAATGGGATTTGCTTGTAGGATCTTTGTATCGATGTTCTGGGTATTGAAGTTGAAAGTGCTTGAAGCGGAAGATGCAGAGGATGGAACCACAGGATGGAAGTGAGTCTGTGTTGTTGGAGACGGGGTTGAGGATGGTGGAGTGATAGACGAGAGATACTGGATGATTTTCTTTGTATTTTCTGTCTTACCTGCACCACTTTCACCGGTGACGAGGATCAGCTGGTCCTTCTTGTTGGCCAACAAGTTTCTATACGTTCCTTCCGCGGTGGCGAAGATGTGTGGTGGAGGCTTGTCGAAGTCATGGTTGTGGTACTTTTTCAAGAATTTGTTGTCGTAGATCGGAAGCGACTTGTACGGATTTATTGCCACCAAGAAGAGACCTGAATATGTGTAGATCAAGTCATCATTGTAGCGTAGGTACAAGTTGTACACCACTGAGGGCTCGTTCAAGTGGGTCAATTCGGCCATATCATTGCATTTGTTGAATTTGTTCGGGTTGCAGTTCTCCAACGTGTCTTGAGGCACGATCTGATGGGTCTCCTGGTTGCCGTTCATGACGGTCACCTTGCAGTTCCCATCGTCCAAGTAGTCTGTGATGTAGCCCTTGGTATAGAAGGAGCTGTCTGGGATCCATACCCAGTTTTTCAGGTTGAAGCCGTCGTCTTCAGTCATTCGAGCACCAAAATAGACGAGAATGTGATCTGGTGAAACAGTAGTGGATCAAGCGAGCGTGGTGGGTCCAAGAGCCTGGATTGAGTGTGCGTAGTGACTGCCCTTTGCAAGAAGACACCGTGAAGAAGAGACTTGATCAAAAAAAGGGGCGCTTCTATGATCTGGCTGGTGTCAGGAGTGGTGTGTCTATTGTTCAACCCTTTGTTGACTTTTTGAAGCGACACATAATTTTTGTTGATCAGATTCGCGATTTGGCAGAATGTCTGATTTGGCGTATGACAATACGATCTAAGAAGAAGCGTGATATCGCCTTAAATTTGATGAGACACCCAATATTTTTAGGCGTGCTCGGGGTAGCGGTGAATGGTGGTCTGGCTCGCAAGATAGACGGAATGGAGAGTAGTACAGAGCAAGTTCGGGGCAGCTTTCAGGGCGCACGCTGCTGAGAAGACGATGTGCTTGATGATCTTCGTTGTGGAGTAGCACAAGTGAAAAATGTTTAGTGAGGGAATTTCGAGAGCCGGTTCTAGACCGGACGAAGACAGTGCCAAAGCCTGGCTAGACGAAGCAGACGAGTGGATACACCGGTCCGGTGCGACGAGGCCAAAGTGCTGGGACCGTGGAGTTGGCAGGACTACAGCTTTTCGAGCACTGCTGGCTCCACGGCCAGAACGAAGCGAACTCTGGTGGTTTATAGCTTCGAGTAGTTTCTTTTATTGACGGTGGTCAGCTCTGACGTCACATGCTATCTACTGGTGGAATGCTAGTGCCCAAGCTCGAATCACGTCCCTCAGCTCGTGGATCCAATGGCCAGAAGCGGTCTACAGGGTTGCGATTATTCGTCCCAAAAGAGAAGTAATGAGAATGCAAATCCGTCTGGTGTTTGGAGTTTTATTATCAAACTTTTCACGAAAGTCTGTTTAGGACGCGTTTGGCTCTTTGTTGGCCGTGGAGTAGGCGTACAAAGTGCAGCCTGAAGCTGGTTCATGTGGCTAGGGTTTCGTTAGAGGAGAGGTTTCGTTATTGGGACGGGCGTTTGCCATGAGCCTGTGCTTGCAAAGAGGAAGATAAGCTTTTCACAGGAGCATCTCTGAAGATGCTCTAAACTTGAGACAAGACTCACATTTCGTGATGGGACTGCTTTGCAATGGACATGATACCCCGTAATGGGCATTGCTCGCTATAAGCGGCCGCGCTGCTCTCGCCTGTCTGCACAGGACAGACTGGTTCTACGTCTTACACCCCACAATTACATTATATCTTTATAAGTACATCAATAGACAAACTAAGCAATGGAGCATAACAAATGGTAATAATACTAGAAGTGAAGGCGAACAATTTGACACAAGTGTCGATGAAAGTATGGCGGAGAAATAAATTAAAGTCAGGAAATGGATATCGTTAATGCAGTTTTGATGGAAGTTAGTCTGGGGAAGGAAAGTGGTGTGTGTGTAATGTAATGAACGTGGTATGCAAATTGGACCAAGTGGCTGGAGTTGCAAAAGTGGCCAGGAGACTGGTACGGTTTTTCTTATTCACCGAATGCTTTTGTTAGCGAATGAAGTGGGCATGTGCCTGTCGTGGAAGATACGCTTGGTCTTATGTCTAGGTTGTAGGGTAAGATCAGGTGTGTGCTCTACACATGCATTATGGGAGACGACCAGGCACTCGACTCGGACGTGCGGTTCTCAGCCAGCGGAGAGAAATCCGTTCGTCTTTGCTGGGTCTGGAATGGTGGAGGTGGTGGTGGCTGGAGAGAGCTCGTTGAGGAGTTTGAATTTGAGTTCGAGGCCTGGTGCTGTGTAGGCGGAATGGCCCCCAAGCTCGAATGCGAATCGTTGGAGTGGTAGAAGGTGCTTGTGTTCGGATGATGCAAGCTCAAGCCCGAGTTGTAGTGCTTACTCTTGTATATTCTCAGTTTGCTACTTTTCAGTGGAATGGCATCGCTGTATACGTTGGCGTGGATCGGTGTGTTGCACATCGAACTGCCTCTCTTATTGGAGAAAATGGAGTATTGCGAGCTGGCAGATGGTGGAGTCACAGGTACTCCAGCATTGTCCAAGTTCAAGTTCAACGAAGGCTTTGCAAATTCGTTGGCAGAACAGTAACCATCAGAATCGTCTTGATCTGTAGGTTGTTCTACTTCTTCTTCAGCCTCGAGATCAGGGAATTGCAAGATCAAGTCTGCCAAATTGGCCACGGTAGGGTCAATGTCGACAATTTCGTCTCCCACAATAAGCTCTTGGTTTTCGTAGATGCTGGCAATGACGAACTTGAACCTCTGGTGGAAGTTGTTGATGACTTGAATCACACCCAAGTTTTCGTACTTGCGGGACAAGACTTCTGTGACCTTGCTCAATTGGATGATGAACATAAGAGCAATCTTTTTGACCATCTGGATGGCGTTGTCGTCGAGCCCACTGAGGAAGGCACCAAAGATCTCTGGCGATTTGTTTTCTGAATTGGAGTCGAGATCGTCGGTGAAGAAGTCTGAGTCGGAGTTGTATGAGGATTCATAATCATAGTCGTCCATGTCGTCGATTTCATCGGCAAAGTCCTCGTTGTACAACTGCTGCGGCTGTTCCTGGGACTGGTCCTGTCTCAGGGTGCTGTCGCTATCGTAGAGAGTGGATCTGGACCTCTTGACCAGTCTTTTGACGTGGCTCTTCTTTTTCGCAGCCCTCTTCAACAAGTCTCTGAGCGACTCTGTTCCGTTTGGAATCTGCAAAATGGAGCATGCTAGTAAGTTTGCCGTGATGGCGACCAAGGAAGCCGGTACTGTCAAGAAGAATCTCTCGTAGAGCGAGATTTCGCAAAGAAACCTTCCGACGACGGTGACGGCGGACAAGGTTGAGTTTGAGACGGACAAGGAGTTCGTAGCGGCGGATGTTGCTCTGTTGTACTTGCACGGGGTGGAGTTGCTCGAGATTATGTTTGAGTTCTGGATGGCCAACTGCAAGCAGTCCTCGAGGTTTGGGTGGACCAAGTTCCAGTCCAAGGTGCTTAGTATGTGCATTTCCATCTGGATGAACATTTCCTCGTCGTAGGCACTGCGGCACATCAAGGTCAAGTCCTTCAAGGTTGGTATTCTCAGTTTCTTGTCCTCGTACTTGCCTGCGATCCAGAGGGCTGTGCAGCCCACCAACTGGTAGTGTCTTTTGAAGACGATACGTTTTGAGCAGTAGCGGTCCATGATGTTCAAGCAGAGAAACAAGGTCTGTGGCTGCAACTTGAAGGAGGAATGCAACTCGACCAAGAAGTCGAGCAAGAAGGGTCTCATGAACCACTGCAATTCCGGCTGCAAGTCCACCATGGCCGGGTTGACCTGGGTCTTAGCCTCGAACGCGGACATGGCCCTGGTCAAGTCCAGTGTGTACTCAGAGATGAGTTTCTTGTTGGCCTGCGACTCCAACAACTCCAACATGATGCTGTACGGTCTGGCTCTTATGTGCGACGGAGGACCATACTTCTGAAGAGTGGTCATTGTATATGGATTGGGATAGGAAGAAAGAAAGATGCCAGCAGACAACCAGGCTCAAGGAGGATATGGTTTTGGTTTTATAAGGAATACAAATCCATGCTATAAAATTGGAGACTGCCGACACAAAACCCTCCGGACGTAAACTTTAGCATCAGAAGAACGAATACAAGAGATGCATGAAAAAATAATGGTGAAAAGAATTCGAGCTATTGTGGCCATGAAACGGGTTTCTCAGGTGTTGGTAGGAGTCTGTGTGGACGTGGAGGGGGCATGTTTCGAGACGTGGTAGCAGCGAGGACGCGAAGGAGGTTGCGGAGGACTGGAGGGTGCGGTTTGTAGCAGGTGTAGAGGTCATTGCCAGCCGTGGTGAAACAGCAGGCCATCGAACGGGCCCAGAGGCCCAGCAGAAACCTGTTCTAGTCAAGCTATAGGAGCAAGGAGTCAACGCAAGCAAGAGTCGTCCTAAAAGTCGTTCCTCACACCTTCTGTAGCAGATTTACCGCTATACATTCTCAAAATACACAACCACACCGGACAATAAGAGAGCACGGTAGACATTCTATTTGACGCGTCTTGTTCGAGCGCGCCATTCCGTGGAGGATTGTCGAGCTAATCAAGGGCACAATGGAGTCGTGTCGGAGTGTAAAGGTGAAATAGCAAGGGCCACGGCAAACAGGACGTGGAGTGTGTAGTGGATTCGCGAGGTCTGTCGTGGTTGAGTTTATGTGGTAGTGTTCGCTGTGGACGTGATCTGTATTGAGTTTTTGACGAGACGGTGAAACGAGTGCTGGGCTAGACTGGCTGCCGTTGCAGCCTCTGGCGATAAGAATGCGACGGTTAGGGCGTGCCTGGGCTGGTTTGCAGAGCTGGAGTGTGGGGCTGGTAGAATCGAGTCGCTGCTCGAGCTGTGGGAGCGTCCAGACGCGTCTCACCGACCCTCCAGCCCACCAACCGTGCCCTTGCTGGTGCACCGCACATACAAAGCTCCTGCCGTCAACTCCAACTCGTCTAGCGACGTGCCCTAGCGTTCCAGCTGGAACTGCTTTGTACGTGCCACTCCTTCGCTCGCTCCTTGCTCCGGCCGTCGTATCTGCTCCCCCTGCCGTCTGTTTCGGCCTGGATTCCATTTGCACCCTCCTCTTCGCAAGTGGTGCTCCATATTATCCACGCTCTTGTGCCGTCTTCTGGTTTGTGCCACTCCTTCCATGAATACCGCGTTGTAAGGAGTAAAGAGAAATTTCACCAACACTGATTTGGAGGTTGCAGCCTTTGTAATTTTCCATTTCCGTTCTTCGATCCAACGTTCCTGAACAAATCGCGGCCTGCTGAGCTTAATCCAATTGTCGAGGCTAGCACCCACTTTGTGCTAAAGGCGTTGGTGCACTAATGTCCTTATTGTCGTCCGCTAGATAGACGAACTAGACGAACTAGACGAACCTCAGCTTGCCCCGAGCACATGCTGCGGAGGGCACTGCCAGCCTTGGGGCTCGAGGCCCTCGATCTATTTAAAGTTACGTCGCCTGCTTAGTGTCTCTTTGCACTGCCTCGGTAGCCTTCCACCTTTTGAGCCATGTTGTATAGGAGCATCCCTTGCGAGAGCAATGGGCTTTGATTGGTGCGACCCTCTTAACCGTTTGGGCTGCTGCGGTCACGTGTCCTTGCTCTTTTGCGCTCCTCGTGCTTGCGGTGCATTGGTAGGTTGGCTCTGGAGCCGGTGCTGCTCTGCGTGGCTCCCTTCTTCGGCAGATCCACACTCGCCGATATCTCCTCCGCGTGCAGTTTCAGGTCCTTTGGGAGCTGCACCACACGTTTGCTAGTACAGAGCCCTAGCAGAGGTCCCCCCATTTGTACGATGCAGAATCTTCGACACCGATCGTTCGCAAGCTGGATCTGGTGTCGTCTGGACTACGCGTGTCCATCTGACTGGTCTCTGTCTGTCGATCTGGCCGTCGCTCTGTCTGTTGTCTACTGGCTCTCTGTCTGCTGCCTTTACTTGTAATTGCTAGACACTTTCTGCGTGGGGCGTAGCTGGTCGCCACCTGGACCTACACCGTTGATCTACAGCGTGCGACTGCCTCCGTTGCCTCCTGTGGTGCTCCGCATTGCAACACCTTCCACTAAAGCGCCGCGTCCTGCAATTCATGTCGTAAACTTTTCACTCTGGTCGCGTCCGAACCGCGTCAACGTTTCACCAGGCCTCCCAAACTTTTCACCTCACACTCATGTGAAACGTCTTGCTCCGTGTTGCAGCCTCAATTCTCGTCAATCTGTTTCAAGTGCTCCCAGTGCTGCCTTGTTCGAGCCTGGTTGCCTGGCTTCGTCTTGAGCCCACCCCTTCACCGGCCATCACCTATATTGCTTGCGTCGTCTCCATCCTTTTGCACTCGACATCACCTGCTTACTGCCCAGTGTTCCCCCTGGATTGTCCGTGCAACTGCTCATCCCCAACGTCCCCATACCCTCGGCACGCTTTCGGAAGTCTACTGGCTGGTCCGCTTCTAAAACACACCTGCCATTAGCTGGGGCTACTTGAAACCCACATAATACAATCTAGCAGTACTGCCTGCTAATTGTGTGTGTGCAATGGATGCAATTTTTTATTTTACTCACGTTTGAGATCTAACTCAAACTAGTTATCAAACGTCTTTACAGTACAATGGCCCAATTACGCGGGGGTCCTCAGTTACAGCTGCTGCACCGAGGCACGGGCTGTTGTTCCAGAAAGCGTAACGTTAACTGATCTTGATTCGGGATCTCGATAACAAATCCAATCCAGATGATTCGACATCTGGCATGCCATGCAATTTGGTATTGGCCAAAAAAGCCTTATGGAAAACTACACCTGCTGCAATTTGTTGCTTGAAATGGAACCCTGCGTCCGCTCAAGCGACCTGGGGGTGTGCGGTGCCAGTGCCTGATTTCTCTCCAGGCTCTACCGAAACTAGGATTCCGCTTTGTTTGTTTCGCCTCTTGCTGTCTCTTCACTTATCTCTCCAGCCTCTTCTCGTTTGCATCCAATCAACCTGCTCAGGTCTCATTCTTTCTTTCACCTCTTCACATAAGAGAATGACGACCCTGGCTGCGTCCCCATACAAAAGACCTCCTACACTGCATTCTCTCACTCGCCTTTGTCTATTTATTATTAGGATATACTTAGTACGCACCTCTTCCTCTTCCTCCCTCTTGCGGGTCCTCGTTCTTTATCGTCTCATCCACAGACAACAATAAGGTGGCGGCTTCCGTTGCCGACGAAAGCGCATTGATCTTTACCAAAGAAGGCTCCCAAATGAAACTTTCCATGTTATTACCGACATTCTCCCTCTGGAAATCAATCCCATACCAAGTCTCTCCCTTGGCATGAGCGCTTCTCAACTTGTTCAATAACTCAATACTGTCCAAACCGGCGTTCTCACATAACTGTCTTGGGATGATTTCAAGCGCCTTGGCAAACGCATTGATGATCATTTGCTGCTTGCCTGCAATGGTTCGGGAGTAGTCTCTCAAGTACTTGGACAACTCCATCTCAATGGCCCCACCTCCAGCAACAATACTATTATGACTAACGGCTCTCTTAACAATCATTATGGCATCGTGCAAGGATCTTTCAACCTCAGCAATTACTTGCTCAGCTCCTCCTCTCAACACTAAAGTACATGTCTTGGCTTCAGGGCATCCCTTGAAGAAGTTATATCTCTCAGAGCCGATTTGTACCTCTTCAAAGGCACTGCACGTTCCCAAGTCGACCTTGCTGTCAATATTAGAACAGGTGGATTGAATGTTACCACCAACAGCCTTAATAACTCTATCCATGTCTTCTCCAGACACTCTACCAGCACAGAAAATGTTTCTGTCAGCAAAGTATTGGGTGGCCAAATCACCAATTGGCAACTTAGATAACACAATGCTGGCTCCAGCGTCGACAATCGCTTCCAATTTGTCATAGATAATCTTCCACTCAGCATCAACAATGTCTTGGTAGTCCTTTACCTTCTCGATTCTTACTTCAGCGTTATCCTTTTCTGCCTTCAACTCCAACTCAACATTCAAGTTGAGGATCTTAGGGTTGGTGAATTGCTTCGGTTGCTGTTCAAATCCAGCATACGAAAATGTTTTTTTAAATGCAACACCATCAACGAAGATGGAATCTTCCATGGATCCACCAGGAACTTTCTTGATACCAATCAATTTTTCATCCAAATCATCTTGGTCTAAACTTAACACGGCATCAACAACCATCTTTGTGAAGAACTCGGAGTTTCTGCTAATTAATTTCGATGACATAGCTGTGGTGGCACACTTTTCCAACAATTGGCGGAATTCTATATCATTATCGTGTCTCTTGACTTCCACGGCCAATTCCTTGATTCTGGCAATGGCTAACTCACTTGCCTTTCTTAATCCCTTTGCGATGAAATGTGACGAGACACCATCTTCGATGAAGTTCTTAGACTCCTTTAATAATTCTCCAGCAAGAAGTGTAACAGAGGTGGTTCCGTCTCCAACTTCAGCATCTTGTGCACGCGAGATATCTACCAACATCTTGGCCGCAGGATGGACAATGTCCAACAATTTTAATATAGTTGCACCGTCATTTGAGATGGTTGTTCTTCCATTTGATGAAACGATCAATATATCACTTCCAAATGGTCCCAATGTTGGTTTCAACGTGTCTTGAATAGCAAGACACGCATTAATATTGTTCAAGATTTGGCCCCTTCCCTGAGAAGCATCAGTTCCCTCTTTCAAGACCACAATGGTCGGCGTTTGTGATGAAAAGCCCATATTTGTTATATACAGCTATGTCTCTTGATAGTAAGCGATCTGGTGTTTTTTAAAATTTTTCTGACTTTGGCAGCGTACTCAAAAAAATGCACAACCGATATTTGGTCACCTGTGCACGACCTCCCCAGAACATCAAAATTTTTCACTAATCTTTGAAGCTAATAGGAACAACTACAGAAGCACCATCAAGATGTTCAATGCTAATGTGAAGCCAGGACTAGTGGCGTCTGTCTTCAAGACCTTTGAGAGAAACATCACTGGTAGAGGACAGGTGCATTTGTCCAACAGAAGAGTCATGAAGAAGATCAAGATGGGTAAAGCAAGACCTGCCATTTTCCATCAATTTGATACCTTAGTCGAGTTGAGTGACGGGTCGGTTATAAGAAGAAGATCTCAAGCCCCAAAAGATGAAATCAGAATGATCACTGACCAAAGGAATAGTGAATTGTGGAATCCAAATAGATCTGACTTGTACACGAATGATTTGGCTACTGGTAAGATCAACAAGTTTAAGCAGAAGTTTGCTGCGTTTGAGACGATAGTGGAGGAGGAAGCTCCAGCTGAGAGCAACAGTGAAAATGCAAGCATACCCGAAAACAAACCGAAGAAGGTGGACGATTTCCTTGAATTGATGGGCCATAATGTGGAAGAAATCAAGGGTGGGGTATTGTATGATAAGAAGAAGCATAGAAGAAAGTAAGAAGAAAGAAGGCAACGAGTCTACAGAGCGGCGAATGCAAGAATATAATCAAATACTTCCTGTCGCTTACATTCTGAAGCATTTAACACAAACTTAAAAACAATTCACCACTAAATACCATTATTTCTTGTATATACACGATTATTTAAAGATTGTAAACTATTTTGACAAGATGTAGGGTTATGCAAGAGGTGTCTCTCGTTGGTGCGGAACCAATCTGGAGAAAATTTGAGGCTGTCCGTATTTACAAGTCATCTTCTTAAGGCAGCACCATCTTCGAAAGCCTCTCATCCAAAACCAGAACCAAAAACCCGTCTTGGTCATATTTCAACAATGCAGGTATTATCTCTTTCAAACTCAACCCCAAGTATCTCAACTCTTCGATGCTCCACTTTATCACACTGAGATCTTCTTCTCCGATTGCTTGTTTTGAAATGACTTCTATGCATTGAATTTTGTAAGCCATGCTTACCAGGCGCATTAACACGTTAAAGTCATCGATGAGTCCCACAGATTGAAAGTTAGCGAGTCGCTTCTGAGCACCCAACCTCAGGGGCTCCGCCATAGCATTCTGCAAGTTGGTGAACGTAGACCTAGCTAACCTGTTGTTGATAGACAGTGATATGTACTCAATAATACACTTCACAAACAATTCGCTAGCCAAGTCATCTTCCTTCAACATTAGAAATTTTACCAGCAATTCTTTGAAGAAATCATGGTACTTCGCGAGTGATTCTGGAGTCGCCTGCCTGCGTACCAAGATTTCCTGTAACACGCTAATGTAGGCTAGTTTCAGTACCTGTACGTCGGTGGATTTCAACATGTTTATGCATTGGTCCAAGTTTCCTTGCCCGAGTAACTGCAACACTATGTTGTTATAATCTTTAGTTGTGAGGCCAGTACTGGACTTGAATATCAATTCGAGCATCTTCTCTGAAAAGATCTGCTTTTTCTGGTGCAAGAATACTTTGAAAAGAACAGACACTGTTGACCTCCTTAATGGATTCAGTAGTTGTTTTACCAAGTCATTAAACATGTCCGGGCTATGCACCCCGTAATGCTCTAGTACTAGATCTAGGATTTCATCATGGAATTTCAATTCCTCTGGAAGCCTTTTCAAAATTAGATCTATACATTCAACACTTGGCAGGTCTTTCATAAGTCTCACAATCAATTCAATTTGCTTTGTACTACCAGAGAGGGTAACCTCATAGTGATCTTGCCACAATTGCAACGCATGAGCATAATTACCTTGCTGTAGGTTCAAAAGAATTATTTCATGCACCAGTTCATTGAACTTGGTGTCTTGTTTTAGGAGTGGAAATGTTGGCGATTGACATAATTTCAAAAAGAATTGGTTCGTGAAATATATGAAGTTGTTTTTACTCAAATAATGCAATACCTGCAACAACAAGGAGTTACTGAAACTTTCTAGCTTATAGTCCTCCATTATCTTGAATATTGTGTAGGAGTTATAGTTTATGTGCTTTGGGCTCATTTCGATAATGAGAGATCGTACCAATTTGTCGATTGTCCCTGGACCAACACTCAAACCTTTTCGGGTAAGTGTTTTGGCATATGCAACTGCCATCAAAGAGTCTCCCCCTAAGACAGTATGTAGTACTAGAAATTCTGCAACTTCCGACTGCTCTGGTCTTATTTCAATCGAAAGTAGCTGTTTTTTCATGATCGGGTGTATTCGTTTATGCTTATTCAATTCATGAAATATCTTAACAGTTCCTTGAATATTGCCCAGTATTAGCATTTTCAAAGCGTCGTTCAAGACCAATGCTCTTATTGACTTGGAAGTTGCATACAGATTATTCAAGTATGTGATCATGTCATTATTTACTCGTGGATACAAGAACAAGTCTTCAAAGAGTATCTTATTCTGGCTCTCGTACAACTTTGAGCACTTTAGAGCAGACCACTCAAATTTGGAACCGGAGCCTAGTATTCTATAAGCCTGAGACAACCTCTTGTACAGCTCAAGGCTCGTGTAATCATCAATTGCACTTGAAGCTGGATCTATAGTAGATGATGACTTTGGTGGCACGCGAGTCTTTAACTCTGTGTCGTTGCCCAAAGGTGTCTTGATTAGCGTATAAGGCTCAACAGTGGTTGAGACAAGTCTCTCCAGTATACGCCGATGTCGTGCTATGAACCTGGAGCTTGGTCGGTTTATCATTTCAGCATCAGTGTGGTTGGGTTCTTTGTAGTATCTTTAGGCTTCAGATTTGGGGAGAAAAAATCGATGCTCATGTCGGAACATTTTTTTGATGTGAGTATTAAGGAAACAAGATATCTGTCTCAGCTGAAGATATTACTCAGACTGTTTTGATTGCTGAGATGGATAAGAGGTAGAGAGAAGTCGAATAGTTGGGGGCAAAATTCCAGTTAAAATCGAGAAGAAATGAACTCAGTTCTCGAAGATCTTCTGGAAGTTTATGATTCTGGCAAGTATATAGTTACATAGGGATCATCACATTATAGTACAGTCAACGAGTCCAAATCCGTACATCACCTTTTCAACGTGTCTTTTGATTTGCGACCAATCCTGTCGTCTTTGAACGAACTCGTAAATCTCTTCTTGACCAAAAATTCCATTGAACTTTGACAAATCGCTCACAAGCTTTCCAATGGCCTTGGAATCGGTACCACTGATCAAGTATACATTTCCTAGTTGCTTCAAAGACTCAAACAAGGGCAAGATCTGTCTTTTGTTTGCCTTGATATGCGATAAGATGAAGTCGTAGTATAAATTCAAATCTGATATTAAACTAGTTGCTCCATTCACTGAAATGGTGCTCTTCTTCAACGATTTCACAATGATTTGGAAGAATCGCTCTGCAATCTCCTGCTGGAAAACCTCGACGATGGACTTATCAGCACAATCAACCAACAAGTCAATGTTCTCATCCAAAATCGCAAGGGCCTTCCTGGCGGTTTGTGTAGGGCCGAGGTCAGCTGTCGAGTTAGACAGGTACTCCACCGGTGGATATTGCTTGTACACTGATTCTAGCTGGTCAACCAAGATCTCTAGGCCAATATTTAAACCATCTGCAACGTATTTATCAATTAAAGCTTCCAATTTTTTCTTATGCTGCAAGGATGAATTTAAAATGGAGTTCTCTATTCTGACAATCTTTCTGTTCAATAATTCTTCTTTGTAAAATATATCGAGCATCTGAATTATTAAATCTCCCATGTTGATCAACTCAAAAAATAGTTCTATTGGTTTTCCGAAGGACTCTTCATTATTCCTGGTGAATGTTGGAGAGTTTGGATTGAACCTCTGTAAGTATGTCACGGCTTTCTCGAAACCTATTTTAATATGCTCATCACCTATAAGATCAAGAAGACTAGTAAAAATATCTTGAATAGATTGGTAGATCTCAGTCTTAATCGAGTGAATGGTGAAAGAATTGAATTTATAGAGCCTCTCAATGGATATTTGTGCCAGGTTCAAAATGTTCAAGATTAATTCAGGATTAAGACTCTTATTCAAGTACTTGATATTCTCAGACAAGATCTTGGCTTTAATTTGGATTTCGTTATAATTCTCTTCTGCTGACTTGTCGTTGGCAAAGATCTTTTTGAAACTGGTTAAGAAGTCGTTTTTACTTTCAATTTTCAGCTCCTTTAAGATTTCCTGGGTTGTGTCAGCTTCTCTTTTCAAAAGAGTCTTGTTCCACTCCAAGATCTTGGCGACGGACTCACTCTTGAAATTTAGTAGTTCCTCCTTCATGTAGTCCACAGTGAATGATTCAAACAGCATGTCAAAGAGTTCCATGACCAATACCTTGTAATTTTCACCGATATTCTCACAGGGTACAAGCAAGTTCACGAAATCATTACTGAGTTTGGAATAAGTGTACGGCACCACAATCAATTGCAAATCTTTCTCCTTTGCCGATTCGAATAGAAGCATTAGCAACTCTCTCAATTGATTGGAGATCAATTCTTCACAAACTTTATACATCATAGGCAATTGCTGTGGGAAAATCAAATCTATCACTTTTGATTCGTTATTGAATATTTCAGCAATCCCTACAATCAAGTTCTGGAATTCGTCCTCGTTTATGACGAATTCATCTTCATTTTCTGGAGCCCGTTTGTAAAACTTAGAAGGGTCGAATGTCTCCAAATTGAACAAATCTGAATGTTCATTGTTGAAGATACTTTTTTGAAGGAAGAAATCAATCAAAGTCTGGTGGTTTTTCAAGTCGATTAATATTTGGATAAATTTCCTAGTTCTTTCATAATCTTTTATGTCGAAATGGATATCCAATTCTCTCAACAATGCATTCTCAAAGATTTCGAATATTGAAATCAACTTCTCGTTAATCAACTCTCTGGAAGCATTGTCTATTCTATTGTAGATCAATAAATTGTCAAGGATTTTGGACTGGTCTTCGGGTGTTTGGAAATCAGTGAAGATTTTCAACTTATCAAACGATTTACTGATCAATAAATCGTTGTAATAGGGTCCCAACGTTTTGTGTATGACTATGAGTTGGTACTTGGCGATCTTAGGGGATTTGACGATGTTGGTAAAGCATAATAGTGGGTTCTCTAGCGATGTGAAGTCAAGAGATTTTAGCTCTGTGTGCTCGGGTGGTATCTTCGCCGTTTCCCAGAGCCCCATGATCTTCAATCTCGATACCCATACCTGTGGATTGCTGACTGTCTTGTATGTGTTTCGTGAAACTTGTTCAAACGAGATCAAGTCCAGTATCAACAAATGCTTCGATATGGCGTGTGCCACCAGTAGTGGCATCACATCGTGGTTATACACGTCTATGTCGGCATTCCATATAACCTGAGCCATTTTTGGCCTCTTCTTGTCGTATTCTAAGATCTTTTGACAGGTCGATTTGGCTTTTTTTTGGAGCCCTTTTTTTAGCGAATAGAACCAAATTTTCAGTACAGTCCTGTCTATTTAGCCTTTCAAACACCTTTCTGTTGGTATCAATGTGTTAAGTATGTGGAGAGGGACATGGCGGCATCTACGAGTGCGAACGCCAAACACGTTCGCCGTGTATAGTAGAACAAACATACGATATTTGTCTTCATCGAACATAGTGAAGACCTCATCCAAAGAAGAAGGAACCATACAAAGCAAGGTAACTGACTTTATAAAACGAATACTAAACCAAGAGTCGCAGGCCCTTAGCGACTCCTTCAACCGAAATCTCGTTGCAGATGAGCTTGCAGTCGAAGAAGAGATGGAAATATTCATCCATCCGAAATTGAAGAACGACTTGAATAAGATCCTAGACAATAATAATAAGTTATTCATGGTGCTAACATACAATCCCATCTTGATAGACTCAAGATTATACATACTGTTGTATGACAAACTAGATACCCAAATCGATAGCAATTTGAGGACCCTTCTATACAAAAGACTACTTTTCCTCCAAGAGTATGAAGCATGCTGGAGAATCGTGCTAGACTCATACAACTCGATTACAGACATCGAGGAATTCTTGGATTTGGCATTCAAATGCTTCAGCGAACATGACGACCTTGAGTTCGGCCGATTCAAGTTGTTGGTGGCGTGCTACTCTCAACAGAACATTAGTCAAACCTTGAAAAACCATGTTATCGAAACGGTTATCATCAAGTACAATTTGGAAAGAAGTTGGATAGAGAAATGCTTGCAATTTCAGCTTGAGATTGACGGCATTCAAACTGTGCTGGATTTACACAAATATTGTGCTATTCACCAGAATGCAATACAACTGGACTCTACCTTGCAAATGATTTATTTGAAGAAACTTCTAACTTTAGAAGAGTACAAAGACATAAACGCATTGCACTCAACGTTAACCGTTCATGGCGACATTACGAAATTCCCTGGTTGGTTGTCGCTGATAGCCCCAGGATTTAGCCTATCAAATTGTTTAACTTCACATCAAGCATTGGATATTCCTGCAATCGGACAGCTACTCTCCAAAACGATAAACCTTGGCACGCCTACTCTTAATACCCTTGATACAATGTACGCTTTGAACGCTGCAGATAGCTTACATCCATATTTGATCTATCTGATCTATATTAGCCGGTTTTTGAAGACTAAAAGAATTCCAAACAGGTACATCATCAACCACCTTTTCAGGCGCATTCTAGCTGGAGGTGAAACAGTTCAAATCCGCTCTGTTTTGTTTCAGAATTGGAAAATCTTGAATGAAGACTTACTCATGAAAGCGATGGCACATTTGTTTGAGAAAGGTACTAATGAGTTTCTTGTTTTTTTTGAATTGTTCAAGCATGATAAAGGAAGAGAAGGAATGGTGGAACTGTTTTTCCGCAGTGTTGAAGGCAAGTATATTGAAGTTACGGAGTTGAAGGCCTTAGTAGATCAATGTTACTTGGCAAGGTACAATAAATGCGTACGTGGATTGGTGAAAAGTGTTACCTTGGGGGTATATTCACCAGGACAGATTATAGAATTCCACGGGTTGTTGATCAACGACCATTCGCTCCGCTCCAAACAACTTCTTTTAGAGAGTTTCAGATGTCTATTGTTAAGAGCAAAATTGATAAATCAAGAATTAACCACACTGCTAGTCGATCGCCTACTTCACGTGTCCTTGCCACCAAATAAGATATTGAAAAGAGAGAAGACTTCCAACGCAACATTCCATTACGATATTCAAAGGCTCTTGTATTTGGCATCGGCAGATGAGAGAGCACAGTTTCATAACGTGATTCGTTCTCTCGGTCAATCGATTTCATTATTGGACTCTGAGCAGTGTTCGAGCATTTTGAACATGCTCGATGTTGCGATAAATCACAACTCAGTAATCAGATCGACATATGGCCGAGAGTATATAATCAACAACATTATTTCTGAAACAGTTCGATTCACTGAAAGGAAATTGGGTCCAAAAGCAAGTATTTTGAAAATACGAGACATCAAGTCCAAGTTGGATTTCAAAAGCAAGATAGATGCGTGCTTGTTCCGACTCATAGTGCAGGATGAACCGCAAAATGCCCTCAAGTTGATTAATCACTACAAGGACAAGAAACAGCAGCTATCTGGATTGTTGGAGCACATGATGTCTGGGATATTGGCGTCCCACAGGCTACTGAAGGGCGAAAAGTTCACTCTCCTAGATCGATTCTTAAAAGAATTGAAGGATTTGGGGTACGAGCATCGATTACGTCAACTCACAGGCTACCAAATATTGAAAGTGTTATCTGAAAAAGATCAGCACGACCAGATGCAATTTGCAGTTCCTCAATCGCAGGACTCTCAACCACACCCAGCCGGCCCTACCGCACCCTCAGATCCGCGGCGAGCTAAGCTAGAAGACTCAGCTAAGCTTTTGGCATTGAACATGATGAAATCAAATAAATCGCTCCATCGCCCAGTGCTCAAGAATCTAAAGAAGTTGAAGAAACTTTAACGAATCATCATGTATATAAATTGTGTATTAGTGTAAACACCCCCAAATAGCGTATTAATAGACTTCTCAGCTTAGATCTCGATCTGGAGCCGTACCTCTCTGTGGTAGTCCAGGCTGCTTAGTCGGAATTGTTTGTCGCACACCCTTTTGAAAAGAAGAGACTTTGAGAACTCAGCGCTGAATAAATATTCCAGCTCAGTGCCATTAATCCTGTTCCTATTAAGCAAAGTGAAATAAGATGAGCACTAAGTCGTATGGAGTCACTGATCCCATATCGACGGCAAATCCTACCCCTAGAGAAAATAGTTTGAATGACACACTTATTGCTGAGCTCAAGAACCGTGGTTCCTTTGAAAATGAAGTTGCAACAAAACGGAGGGTGGAGGTGCTTCGGATCTTTCAAATGATGGTCCAGGAGTTCGTCTACACCGTGTCTAAGAACAAGAACATGTCCGACGGTATGGCCAAAGACTCCGGTGGGAAGGTGTTCACGTACGGCTCGTATCGACTTGGTGTGTATGGACCCGGTTCCGATATTGATACATTGGTTGTGGTGCCTAAACACGTCAACAGGGATGATTTCTTTACTGTTTTCGAGCAGATCTTGCGGAAACGTCCTGAGTTGGAGGAGATGACCCCTGTTCCTGATGCATATGTGCCAATTATCAAAATTGAGTTTGATGGGATATCGATAGATTTGATTATTGCCACTTTGAATGTTTCCCGTATTCCGTTGGATATGACATTAGATGACAAAGATCTCTTGAAAAACATTGACGAAAAGGATTTGAGATCTTTGAACGGAACCAGAGTCACTGACGAGATTTTGCAATTGGTTCCAAAGCCAACTGTGTTCAAGCACGCGTTGCGATGCGTTAAAATGTGGGCACAGAAAAGGGCCATCTACGGGAATATTTTTGGCTTCCCTGGTGGTGTAGCGTGGGCAATGCTTGTTGCCAGAATATGCCAATTGTACCCAAATGCAGTTAGTGCTGTTATTGTAGAAAAGTTTTTCAACATTTATACGAAATGGAGTTGGCCACAACCGGTGCTATTGAAACCAATAGAAGATGGTCCATTGCAAGTGAGAGTTTGGAATCCTAGAATTTATCCAAACGATCGTCAGCATAGGATGCCCGTCATTACCCCGGCCTATCCTTCAATGTGCGCTACCCACAATATAACAAGCTCGACTCAGAAGGTGATTCTTTCTGAGTTGGAGAGGGGAGCAGAAATCATGAATCAACTCAAACTAGGCAAGAAGACATGGGGTGACCTCTTTTTGAGGCACGACTTTTTCCATCACTACAAGTTCTATCTATGCGTTGTTGTTGCCACCATATCGACTGTGGAAGAGCAACTGAGATGGCTTGGATTGGTTGAGAGTAAATTGCGTCAATTGGTGCTCAAATTGGAAGTGAGCGAAGGTATAGACTTGGCTCATCCTTATGTGAAGGATTTCACGGACAGTTACTTGCTTGAAGACAATAAGCCAGATGATATTATAAATGCATACGGAACCTTGCAGGGAGAAGCTTTCTTAAAGACTCTCAGTACACCCACACCTGAGGACAGTGAAAAAAAAGTGCTACATGTTTCCAAACTATACATTGGATTGAGCATTAACCTCGCCAAGACACCGGGCCAGGCTGATGGTGTTAAGAAACTTGATATACAATACCCTTGCTCTGAGTTCTACAGTTTCTGCAAGTCGTGGACTACGTTCAATCCAGAAATGCACTTCATTCAAATCAAAAACGTCAAGTTGTACGATCTTCCATCGGACGTCTACGAAGAGGGCGAGGCAAGACCTGTCAAGACAAGTAAAAAGAGAAAAAAGGATGCGAATCCAGACCAATTAAAGCGTCCAAAGAGTACTGTTTCTTGAAGCAGCGGCATATACTTCTCATTAATAACGTTCCGGAGTATACTTTTTTATTTAGGTATGTATTATATTTAGACTAGAAACACGTCTTCCATCGTGCTTTTATCTACTTCATATACAACGGACCATGACAAGTGCCTGACGATATTGTCAATGTAAGGCTCATTCTCTTTTGCATTTCCAAGTCCTAGTGATTCACACAACCATTCCACAAATTGCTTATCTGTGAGCTTTGCGTTATAGATTTTGGCATAAAAGCTCGACTCGTATTTTCCAGACTTATTCAAACTTTACCAAGCAAAGCAGCAAGTTCTCGTTGGTGTTCTGGGTTGAAGATTGATTTACAATAGAAAGATCTAGAGGACTGAAACAACATACTCTGCTAATTGCTTGCCCAGCAGGAAATCTGATTGTTAATCTTCTCGTTTTTCAAAAAGCGAGGATAACCTTCCAACCCATTAAGGGTTTTCTTAAGATCGAGCTACTGGCCTTTTGTAAATACAGGCGTGTTAAGGACGAATTCTCAGTCTCTTACATCTCATTCTTTTGTTTGTAAACTATGCTAGTTAGTATGCGACAACTTCAAAATGCCTAAAATTCCAAAACGTACCCAAACTCTGACTTGAGTCTTCGATAACCCACACTTTCTAGCAATTAATTCTCTATCTTTACTGTTAGGACGATTTTGAGCATAGAAAGCTCTCTCAAGGAAGTTTCTGGCTGATTGCGAAATCCTAACACGATTTCTCCTAAGGCTGTCTACCTGTATTTCATTCGAATATGCAATATCACAAATTGATTCGTCAGAGATGCAAGTTATCATCTTCTTCATCGTAAACACTTTGCTGGACAGTGTGTGTTTTTCCTTTATAGGGGTATCGATGCCTTTCAGCGCTTTTTCCTTCAACGAGTAAACCATATTCTTGACACAAGACATGGCCAAGTTTGATTCGGTTTCATGTTCTACACTTTGACATAGCTGAATGTTAGTTGGCTCCAAAAATATAAATTCATAGCCATACTCACGGAAATCATTCGCCTAAGGCATTCATCCAAACGAAGTTCTGGTTTCACGGTGTCTTTAGAATCTGACATTCTTAGGAGGTTTCCAAATGTAAGATCGCATTCTCTAGTTTGGGCTTCAAGAAGCAAGAGACTAAGAACTAACTCTTTCATCGATGCAACCTCAGAGTTCATCATGGGCGGCGTGCATTCGAATTCCTACCGAGACATGGAAATTGTGGGGTTTTTATGGGTAGAAGTGCCTACGGGGCTCTGTCTATTTGTATGAAGTCTGTTTCAAGTATGTAATTTAATTGTTTCAAATTTGCTAACAATTATCTAAACAAATCCTCAGTTATCATGCCATGACTGAAGTTAAATGCTGAGGTCTTGCATGCGCCATCCATCTCCTTCTTTTGAGTGGGCTTTTTCACCCTAAACCTATTAATCTTCCATTTCGTGGCGGTCTTTCTGGGTGTAACTGCGTAATCACTCGTACAAGCTTTCATATACTCGAATGGTCTTGACTTCGAAAACACATGGGAAGAGCTTCTGTGGTTTTTGCTTTTTGAAATCTCATAACATTCTGATTCCAAGATAGACAAGTACTCAAAATAAAGCTTGAACAGGTATTTACTATTCCTCCACATCTGCGGGACTCGTTAGTAAGTGCTCATAAAGACAATCAATACAATACTTACCATCGAAGTTAATTTCGACACCTCCAGCAAGCTATTTTCCAGCTTGGTAAGTTGCCTGAATGAACGGGCCAAAGTACACCTTGCAATCAAGAATTGATTCCTACAAGGATATTTGACTTGAGCAGATTGGTAGGTAGCAGGTATTTCGTCGAACCCAATAAATACTCTGTTTCTTGCAGACTCCAAAAGTTCAACATTGGTGGATAAGATTGCAAAACACTTCTTGTGGACTAAGTCCTTCAAATCAGTCTTGCGTGGTGCACTCGTTTGTCTCTTAGGACAAGTAAAGGACATCAAGAAAGGCTTGGTCATCAAATTGGATTAACTCTGATATCTTTAAAGTGTGTTCATTTTTGTTTAAAGTGTGTTTATAATTGTTTAAATGTGTAAGTTTTCGGAATCTCATTAAGAATATGTGCTGGTTAGGAACCTTGTACATTTGCTATTCGCAAAGGACGTTTTTGGACAGGACCTGCAACTACTTTTTGTGTCGCAAATGCTCATGTGTATTTAGTCCATAGAAATTTAACTATAGATTCCTTGGGTAATCATTTGGAATTGATCGTAGAGCCTGGTGTACATGCTGCCTGCACTTCTTCCAATAAGAGCTGTTTCCACAAACTGATCTGACTCTTCGTCAGTCAAATGGAGTTGAAGTCTTTGTCTCATTAAAACACTGGTGTTTTCTCCGTGTTTAAAACATGGCAAATTTGAATCCTTTTGCATCAACTCGACAATACCAACGATGTGCTCACTTTCCTTTCTCAAGGCGTTGAAACATTTCTTGCACAAGTCCTTAAAACTTTCATAGAGCGGACTATTGACACCATCAAGCAAATCAATATATTCTGAAGTAAGCTTAAACGGTGCTGCTTCAAAGCCCACGCTTCCAGGGGAGTTGGATAGGAGGAATCCAAAATCAATATGTACAATGTGACCTTCGTGGTCAATCATGATGTTCCCATTATGCCTATCCTTAATTTGGAGCACATAACAAATAATAGAGTATGATGCCAAACTCCTAGCAAAGTTACCCTGTGCTTTCTTGTACTTTCTGCTGGTCAGCGAGCCATAAATTTTTTGGAAGTAATCTTTCAAGGTGAATATTCTTCCCTTCGAGTTCTCACCTTCTGTAATCGATATTTCGGTCAATGACTTCTTGATCGAGTGGATTGACATGGCATTAGTGATTGTTTCAACGAGACCGGTGTTGGCACTAGTGATTAATATTTTCATACGTTTAGTCCAAGCTCCAACATTCTTCTTTTTCCATATGCTTGACATCATACTGATCAACTGGCAAGCGAATGCCTCTTGAGGCAAATCATCCCCATTCTTTGCAATTACAGAGCATAAGTCCCAGTTAGGTAAGTGGCCATAAATACTGGAGTTTCTTATCCTCTGCTTCTTCGTTTGCCAGTCTTCGCCTAATTTAAAGTCGTTTTCCAATTTCCTTTCTCCAGCATCGGGCAAATCGCTCTTGAGCTCGTTCAACTTATCATAATCAATAGAGTCAAACTGGTCTTGTAACGAAATCATTGATTCCACAATACGATTTCTGATGGCCAAAAATTGCTCAGAGTACGATTGTCCTGAGTTTTCCAATTGCTGCAACATCACAGAGGCAATTCTCATTTGATCTGCAAGAACCTTGGTAGATAGTTCATTGACATTGTTCAGGTTCATTGGTGAATACTTTTGTGATTCCATTTCAAGCTTTGGGCTGTCGGTGATTTTCAATTTGTTCAAATCGTGGCTAGAACTTTGCTGAGATAAAATTGGTAAGTCACTCAAGTCTGCCTCTGCGTCTGCATTAATGAAATCGTCCACGTTATCGCTCTGTGCGTTTATACTGTCAGGGGAAGCTGCATTATTAGTCGAAATATCGATGACTGTGCTAGAAACGTCTCTGCTTCTGGCGCTGCTTGCGTTTGAATTAGTGTTTAACAATATTCTCTGGTTGGCCTCCGAAAATGGATTGAAATCAAATTCATCACTGAGGTATTCTACCAACAACAAGAAGGGAACTCTTTCAGCAGAGTTTAATACGCATGCCTCGTTAATACTCAATCTTAAGATTTTGTGATACTTCTTGTTCTTGTTGCTTGTAATTGGGAATAGTTGAGGAATGTCGATTTCCGAAGGCAACAAGGTGTCGTTAATGATGGAAAGCTCAGCACGTAATGCCGACAACCTGGCCTCTTTTGGAACTTGGCCCAACCTCAAAGAGATGTTCTGCAATGACATAATGAATTGAGTCTCCTTCTTGGCGTAGGTGACCTGTAAGCTCTTGAGTAATTCATCGTACGAGGACAATTCATGGGCGTAATTTTGAGAGCTATTCCTGGAAGCTGTTTGATTAATGCTTAGTTGTGCAAAGCTTAATGATGATTCAGATTCGGTTGGAGATAAGTATGGTCTTAAGTCCTTCCCCTCCAACTTTGAGAGGTCTGGTAATGAGTGTGAGTTTGCATTATAGGATTCTGAGTCTGCCACCTTATTTTTCTGACTTTTGGCGGCATTGAGATTTTTCAAGCTCTTTTTCGATTTGATGACTGTGTTTATCCGTAAGTTCTCTTCAACCTTGCTGTAGTTGACTTGTGAGGGGCGTGGCCAAACAGGTTCAGGCCTCAACTCAAACGAGTTCTTGGCCTCCTCATCGTCGGTGGTGTAGAACTCAGATTCGTCAGACAGAATGCTTTGTGTGCTCCTCCTGGGTTGCCGTGGAAGAGATGCTGATCTATGAAGTTGCTGTGGTCTCTTTGCAGATGATTTTCTTTCGTCGTCCGACATGGAGGTGGCTTCTGCCGCGATCTGTTGGTTCTTCAAGGTCAAGTTTTTTGTTAGCGACTTCTGGAAGTTTGCTAATCTGAACACAAATGACTTCTGCTGCTTTGCCTGGGACTTTATGAGTGGTAAGATGTAGTCATTGACTCTTGGTACGGCTATAGACAACGCAAGTGCACCACATAGTATTAGGCCTGGCTGGAGGTTCTCCCTGAACTCCTCTTTTTTCCTGGAGTCCGTGGTGACTGTGAACATTATGTTTTGGAGCGTGTTGACAAAGCGTCTCACGATCTGAAACGAGTATGAATCAGGATCGTTCCTTAGTTCGAATATGTACGCTTGGATGTTCCAGAAAACAGTCAAGCAAAAATGAGGATACTTTGCACTGTATTCGATGAGAAAGTCTTCAAGAGCCATTGAATCGGTTTCAAACACCACGATCAACTGGATGAACTGGGGAATAAAAAACTCAACTTCATCGTATGAAAAGTCGTGAAGTTTCTTGACCAACAAATGGTGTACTCCGATGTTGTTTCCGCATGTCTTCAAGTACTCAATGCACTCGAAGATGGTGAAATCGTTGGATCTCACCTTTTCTAGCAACTCGGTATGTTCCATTCTGGTGAAAAGGTTGTTACGAGTGGATTTATTTTGTTGACGGCCTAACCTTTTTTTGGTTAAGGACAGGTAGAGGTAGTAGGTTTGTATGCAGTCCTGGATCAGCTTCCAAATATAGACACGATATTTCAAGATGTATTAGCTTCCATATGAATTAGATATAAAACGGCAAGCACAGCCAGTTGTGAGTTCACAATAGCCGTTGTGGAGAGCCAATTAGTATAGCTGTGTCTTGTCTAGGTGAGAAAATTAACTATAAAACTTCATAAAAAAGCAGGAACTAAACCATAGTTGTTAACGAAAAGCATTCATTACCTCTAAAACTGAAAAACTCGAAAGCTGAAGGGTCTTTTTGAGCGCATTCAAGCTGCCGAAGGCTCTTCCTCAGGGTCTGAGACGGTGTCGTAGAATTCGTCTGACTTCTGTCCAGGCAAGATCGGATAAAGGTCGAGAATGCCCTCTGTCAACGACAGTGTGTCTTGCGCAAGATTCAAATCCTTGGCAACAACAAATTCTAAATCCTTAATTTCGGGTTCCGTGTCATTGACAGGTCTAAATAACTGAGGCTCAAACTTGACACCGTCCTCCAATCTGGCCTTTGCTTTGACTCTCTGTTCGTCCTCCACCTTGGACTTCTCTGCGGTGGCTATTTCGTGGTCTCTTTTGCTCAAACCATCGATGGTTGGTTTCCATAATTTTCTTGATTCGTACTCCCATTGCTCATCCAAAGGTCTTACCTTGCCCTTTCTGAGTTTCGAGGTTGCTGTATCGAACAAGACGGATTTTTTCCCTGTTTTCAAATCTTTGATCTCCATAACTTCATTCCATTTCCCTGTGACAGAATACAACTCTTCCCCAGTTTTGGAATTTTTAATTATACCTTCGATTGCGTCGTAGGTTCCGCTTATGAATCCCTTTGTCTTGAATTCGATATCTGCTTCAAACCCAGTTTGAGGGCACTTCACGTACATGTGGTCCCCGAGCTCCATCTTCAACTTGCCGAACAAGATTCCTCTACAGTAGACGTTCGGTTGGTTCACTGTGTAAACTTCGCTGTCTCTCTCTCCCAAAGTCACATGTGCCCATCCCTCCATAATTGCAGCGGAGGAGTTACCCAAAAATTTGGAATGTGGCACCACTACCCCGTCTACTCTGATCTTCAGTTCAGGAACAAGATAAAAGTAGGACGATTTCGGAGGATGGTGAGAAGTCTGCTCCGATACGTAATATGCTTTGTTATTGTCTGGGAGATCGTCCCAGTAGCAAGAGAAAATCTCTCCCAACACCGGATTGAGCGGTTTCTTGACGGCCTTGGGAGAAATGTGCCAACTGGCCAAGTACCATCTAAGGATCAGAATGAATCTCTCTAAAGGATCGTCCGTGGTATTGGCCTGTAACAACAATTCGGGAATTTGGAAGAAATTGGTGATTCTCTCCAACATGGATTTCTTCTCCAAAATGAACGTTGGCAAAGTGATTTTGGATAAGTCACAGCCCGGTCTCAATTGAGCAATGATACCATATAAAATGGATTGCCCTTCGTTATCGACCTCATCAATATCGTCGGAGTTCTCGCCCACCGGAGTAACCAGCAGCGCAGGACTGGCCGTTTCGTCTTCACGCGATGATAGCAACTTTAATTTATCAAGTTTCGAAGTCAATCCCATGGCTGCTCTGTTTTTACAGGTATTCTACGACTTGTATTAATCCTTTGGTGCCTTAAGTGGGGGGCGGGTTCAAATCCAATTGTGCGGCGCACGACTGAAAATGTGTGAATACTCGTTTGTTTGCTCAAACACCACCGCTGGCTCTGGTAGTACCTGCTCCGCCGTCACTGGTGGTGGCTGGTCCTGTCTTAGGACAGCTTGTCACCGTGTAGTTACGGACTTGAAACTGGTTGCTGGCATTGCGTGGTTTTTTCGAGCCAAGTTTCGAAGTTGTAGCAGTCTCGGCATCTGGTGGATCGGAATTGCTGCAAATATAAATAGCCCGAAAGATCGTGGATTGGAAAGTGTCCTTCACAAGTATTATGAAGTGGCACCTCGAGAGCTGCAGTTGTACCTCTGGATGTCGTCTGAGTTCGATACTATTCTTCCTCAGCTAATTGCGCATGTGAAGCATCATATCTCAACAATCTGTACTTTTCCAATTTTTGATCCAAAAAGTATCAAGGCTGATATAGATGGGTGGCTTATAGAGGTACGTAAAATGCATCAATTTCAGAAGTTACCACCAAATGAGTTTGCGGAAGTTAACAGGTTGCTCAGGGTGCTCATACACTTGGTGAACGAAAGGATCATACTACAGCAGATCATTCTGGAACCCCTAGGTGTATTACCTGGGGCTGGCTCAAAAGAAGTGTGCAACACTGTGGCCGTCCACAAACCAGTCCAAGAGAAGAGAGCAAGGGGAGCAGACCAGAATCAGTTGGAAATGCTAGAAATCTGGTACTTCTTGAACGAAAAGCACCCATACGCCAGCTGCAAGGTAGCTATACTTCTCGCTCAGCGTACCAAGCTCACTGCTACTCAGGTCCAGAATTGGATCTCAAACAAGAGAAGAAAGAAATATACCGTAGTGTCCAAGGAATTGGAAGAGCTACTCAACTCTTAACGTCTCTGTGGTTTTCATAATTAATGTTTTATTGAATAAATAAGTCTAACACCAAGTGATCCAGAACCTGGCAAGCACATTCTTTTGCTGCAAATCAAGATTCTCTTGTTCCACCTCCGCTTTTAGCATCTCTACATCGAGATCTCTTCTTCCAGTTACCAAATCAATGTCCTTCAATGGAACGTAAAGCCTCCAGTTTCTTGTGTAGATCTTGTGGCCCAAGTAGAACACCACGATAACAATGCTGCCCAAGTAATTCTGGAAGAAGTTCTTAGCATCTGGCACACCTTTAGAGCCAATAGGGAATAATGCTACCCAGAACTGAACCACCAATACTAATATTAAGAACAACATGGAGTAGATGGAACCGTATACACCAGTGCTAGCTGTGAATGCCAATTCGTCCGTTGATCTACCTGCGAGTCTCAAAGCCATACGGAATCTGACGTGACAGAGCCCAATGTTGAACCAGGAGAACAACGTAGCCAAACCGGACACACTCAATAACCAGTTAAACACTTCTCCCTGGTTTGAGTAGGCCGAAAGGAAACATAACAAACCAAATACAGCAGACATGAATAAGCCAGCCAATGGTCTTCCCTTTCTATCAACATAACCCAAGATGGAAGGTCCCAAACCTTGCATTCCAAGAGACTGAACAGTACGCGAGCATCCATACACGGCAGAATTGCCTACGGAGATCACAGACACCAAAATGGCAGCATTGAATATGGATGGTAATGCGTATATGCCTCCGTTTTTAATGGCAATCACAAATGGTGAAGCAGACACTGTGCTGCCACCAGATCCCAACAAGTCAGGCGAGTTGTAAGGAACAAGCAAGCCAATGAAAGTGAGCGACAAGAAGTAGAAGATGAAAATTCTCCAGAAGACTTGACGAACAGCTCTTGGTAATACCTTACGTGGGTTATCCACCTCTGCTGAGGCAAGACCCACCATCTCAGAACCAGCAAGAGAGTACGACGCAGTCACGAATGTTGTTGCCACTCCCTTGAACCCATGTGCGAATGCTCCTGGTACCTTCCAGTATCTGTTTCCAATGAAATCGTGCTTGGGGCCACCACCGACAACCAAGACAACACCCAAGATGATGAAGCCAGAAATGGCAACCACTTTGAAAAGAGTGAGAAAGAACTCAGCTTCACCATACCCCTTGACATCCATCAAGTTGATCAAGAAGATGAAGACATAGAAGATACCCACCCAAGCAACTGGGTTTATGTCTGTGTTCCAGTACTCAATACACATGGCAGCAGCCACCAATTCCAAGGGTAACACGATCAACCACATTAGAGCGTAATTCCATCCCACAGCAAACCCCCACGAGGAGTCAACAAATCTTGTAGCATAGGTGGAAAAGGCTCCATTCACTGGGAACGCAACACACAACTCTCCCAAAGCATGCACGGTACAGAAAACCATGGTCCCCACGAGTCCCCAGGCAATGAGGAGTGCAGCAGGACCACCCGTGCGAAGTGCAGAACCAGAACCAATAAGTAAACCGGTACCAACCGACCCACCTAGGGCAATCATCTGAATGTGCTTGTTTTTCAACTTCTTATGCAAGGTTGTGGTGGCAGTACCAGCATTAGCCCGTTCAATGTCGTTGAGAGGCACATCTCCCGGAGCTGGGGAGTCTTGGACATTTTCTTCAGCTCGCCTGAAAGAGTCTTTGATTCTGTCCCAGCGAGTTTGCGTCTGGCTGGGCACACTGTATATGTTGGAGGACTCGCTATTGGAGTCGAACTTTTCATTCATGTTGAAAAGTTGTCGAAAACGGCTTGCAAATTCAAATTAAAAGATGGAAGAAGAAGCAGAAAGCTGGAGTATTCTTCGAACAAGCAGCTTGACAGTCACGTCTATATATAATTGGAGGTCTAAGGGAACATCCAACATGAGTCAAGAATTTTCTTTTTGTGTGTTGGCAGTTGCAAATTTCTGTAAGGCATTCATGGCAGGTATACTGGGAGTGGAAATGCCAAGCGAGGCATAGCAGGCGAGGGCATCTCTGAGTGCATATTCTTTCAGTGGGGTGTTGCTTGTGTCTTTATTGGACCAGACTTTGGGTGCTGTCGACAAGGTGCAGAGGTGGCGGCGTAAGGTTCTAATAGTGAGCTGACATGGTTGGTTGCAACTTTCTTCCCGAAACGGCAGAGCCTTCGATGAGAGAAAAAAATTTCATAGCATCAACCGATCACCAACGAAGTTGTGTAGTACGAAGAGAAGAGGAGCCAAATGAGCAGAGAGGTGGCTCAGGAGACGGAAGAACCACAGGCTGCAAAAGAACGAACTCGCTGAGCTGCAAACTACCCCAAAGGGGCCCTGTCAAAACGCACCCTGAAGGTCGGGTGTCCCATAACTGAAGCTGGGGTTGAACCGTGTGGTTCAACGAGCTGCCTGGTAGAAGACTGACCAATGAGAGCACGGATGCCTCGCGTAATGGAGGTTATAACCGGCTGTTGAAGCTGGTGAGCCTCATTGAATAGCACACACAAAAGGAAAGGATCGAAAACCGAAAACTTAAAAGGTGCAAGACTGAAATAGAGCAGAATGATGGCGAGACTGAAAGAGTCCGTTTAGTGGGGTTAATGAAGTTGTGGAGTAGCAGCTGGAGGGTGGAGAGGTTTAGCAAGTACAAAAGCATAGAAATGTGCCCAGTGTCTGGATATGTTGTGCATGTTCTTAAAGACTCAAACGCGGGTATGTACTGTGGACGAGGTATTAGATTCCTGTTCCTTCAATACAAGCACTCGAACAGTATCTTCAAGGTATTTCCGTAATGTCATGGTAGCTTTGTTATTGGTTGATTTGGGCCAATAAATATCCAATTCGAACCCCATTTGCTGCAATTTGTACCTCAAATTCGCAGCCATATACTGACAATACATTAAAATACTTCAAAGGTACGTTTCACTTTACAGACTTGCATTTACAGTACAAGCATTGCAGTCTCCATTTCACGCACTAAGAACGTCTACTATTACATTGTAGAATAAGATTTCAACACTTTCGTATATTCTGGAACTTCCTCATACTCCTCTTCTTTCTTCAGATTTCTTCAATATTTTGGTCAAAACCTGTCAAAATCACTTGAAAATTCAACTGACAACAGAAACCACAACTTACACTTGTTCTGTTCTCATCTCTCACCTACAACTACACACACATCTGCTAGCACACATCCTATTCAACGCAACTTCTACCTCCTTGATTCAAAAACAGTATAAAACCTTAATTTCACTATCGCACCACTTGGCTCAGCCTAGGACACAGCACGTGCAGGTGGAATGGTCCAGTTGCCCTTGTTAGAGACCTTTCCATACACCGAACACCGCAATCGACAACTGGGGCACGGCGAGGCTGAACGCATTTGTGTCGCGTAGACACCCAATCTCGGATCTATCGCTCATTGAAGATGTCGCCTGGTGTTGGTAGTGCTGAAGGTGTCGTTTTTTGGTGGTCTGTCGAGGTCGTTTTTTTACCGATTTTTTTCCGAAATCTACAGACATAACTAAGCCATAGCAGCAAGCAGATACTCCAGCTCTAGGTCGAACCAAGTACCAAGCTACTTTTGTATTAATACCCCCATGACATTTGACATGAACACAAACGGACAGTACTGGAGCGGGGAGGCCACGGCACCGCTTTCCGGCAACCAGAACAGCTCGTACGGAGGAGGTGTGGGAGGAGACGACTTCTTGAACTTGAAGGCAGAGACCTTGGAAATGTTCAACTCGCAGCAGTACCTGCTCGGTCAACACCAGCTCGGTCAGCAGGTTCCTATGAGTCGTGCGCAGAACAGACACGACCAAGGTCAGAACGACCACACTGCGCTCCAGCAGTCGCAGCCACTTAGCTATGATGATCTCAATAGTGGGAATATCTCAAATGCACATCCGGCTGCCTATGGTGAAGGGGTGTATGCCTCTGGCAGCAACAACTCCTCGCCTATCAACAACTTCAACGGATCAGCCCCAGTACACTCCCCAGACTCACTGAGTGTCAGCACCGCAGCTGACGAACAACTCAAGAAAGACGCGCAGGCAACGACCTTAGCAGCCAAGAGATCAAAGTCCAAGAAAATATCCTCGGACGACCAGGACTTGCTCATTATGTCGAAGGACGATTCAGAATTAACCGAAGCTGAGTTACAGATCAAAAGAAAGGCCCAGAATAGAGCAGCTCAACGTGCATTCCGTGAGCGCAAGGAAACTAAGCTCAAGGAGTTAGAAACAAAGTTGTTACAGTCCCAGGAAGAGCGCCAGAAGTTGACCGACCAGTTGGATCTCATCAGGAGACAGAACATTTCAATCCTGACGGAAAATGAGATATTGCGTAATAACAACTCCAAGTTCGGAGACTCACATTCATCCAACTCTAACGGTGTAACTCCTGTTTTGGCACAACGATTCTATTTCCCAAAGTCGGAAGACGAGTTCATCGATCGTATGGTGGGTGGAACGATCCATCGTGTGCAACCAGCATATCTGCACAAGGTATTTGCCGCTCAAGAAGACCCTGATCACAAATTACTAGGCATAGGTGCCTTGTGGGACTACCTCCATTTGAGAGCAGAAGAATTAGGATTGGAAGAAGGTTCAATGGATGTCACACAGATTATGGCTAAATTGCGTGGTAATGAGATATGCCAAGGATACGGACCGGCCTATTCTTTAGATTTGGTTAACAAGTTTATCAGTGAGTCTTGTGGGGTGAACTAGCAGTATTTCACAAACAAGACATAACTTATCCTGAGCTTTGGTGCTTGATGATATTACTCGAATGCCAATTAATTCAAATGGCCTGAGAAGGATATGCGTGCACTGTTGCTTAAGGATTAAATCTGGGCTTTTACTTCGTGTTAGGCTTTTCCAGATCCCCCAGAGCTAAACGTTATTAGGGAATATTTGGTTCTAGCTATGTATTTTAATGAATTTTATTTTGAGATCGTGAGTAGTTGGGTGTGCTACAAGACTCAGAACGAACTTGGGATTGGAGATTGACTATATGGTCCGATCAACTCCAGGCTCCAGATCAGCTTTGAATCGAGCCAAATCGACGAAGTCCCTTAAACAAATTCAAGACAAACGATTAAGTTCACAACAGTATAATAAGGTTTGTCCTCGAACTTCAAGCTCGCACTTCAAGACCACTATTTGTCTATCCTTGGTTCCGTCAAGTGTCCCAATAATGTTTCAAGACCACTTACCCTTACCCCAGGTTTGGGCGCAAATTTTCATACCTCAAATACCATTTCAAGTTGCGAGCAAGATAGAGATATATGTACAGAAAGCAACATCTTAACAGAACATTCCCGATCAGAAGTTTATTTATATCTTACGAATAAGGAGGGAAATGTTGAAAGACTCAATTTCACGTTTTCGAAGGTCCAGTTTCACACTATTCAGCCGTAACAGAGCAGCGACATCACCTGCTGAAAAGTCTCTGTCACAGCTCCAATTCTCCTCCAAGAAACCGCTTGCGACAACTGTCAATGCATATCTCCCGTAAACTGTCTTCTAGAATGCAGCTCAAGGTCTGGTTTTAGCAGAAACTACGTAGGAACATGGTGGAACACATTTGGAGCTTCCATATGGCCTCGACTTTTCGCCTGCACACGACCCGCAAGACTATTTATCAAATTTTATCTAGAAAAATCTACACTGGTTATTGCCACTATACCAACCAACGATAATGTCCGCCGACGAATTTAAAGCTCAAGGTAACAAGCACTTCGCTGCTAAGGAGTTCACCGAAGCCATTGAATCATTCACTAAAGCTATTGAGGCTTCGCCAGAACCAAATCACGTTCTCTTCTCGAATCGTTCAGCCTCGTATGCCCTGTTGAAGAACTTTTCACTGGCCTTGAAGGACGCTGAATCGTGTATCGGGATCAACCCTACCTGGGCCAAGGGCTACAACAGAGTTGCAGCCGCTCATTATGGATTGGGTGACTTGGACGATGCTAAAGCCAGCTACACCAAGGCCCTCGAATTGGACGCTAACAACGCTATGGCCAAGGAGGGGTTAAGTGCTGTTGAAAGCTCGATTGCTCAGAGATCAGCGCAACCAGACATGGGATTGGGTGCTATTTTCTCCGATCCTCAATTGATCACCAAATTGAAGAGCAACCCAAAGACAAGTGAATTGATGAAGGATCCAGCATTGGTCCAAAAACTTTTGAACATTCAAGCTAACCCACAAGCTAATGCCACTGAATTCTTGAGTGATCACAGATTAATGACAATCATGGCTACCTTAATGGGTATTGACATGGATGCAACTGACATGGACTCACCATTACCTCCACATGAGCAACAAGCTAAGGCTTCTCCAAAGGAAGAGGCCACAAAGACTGAAACAAAGTCCGAAACAAAGTCTGAACCAAAGACTGAAGCAAAGCCTGAACCCAAACCAGAAGTTCCTGCTCCAGCTGACGAACTGGAAGACATTGAAATGGAAGAACCAGTCTCCGAAAAGGCAGCTGCTGACGCCGCAAAGGACCAAGGTAACACCTTATACAAGCAGAGAAAGTTTGACGAGGCAATTGCAGAGTACAATAAAGCCTGGGACTTGCACAAAGATATCACCTACTTGAACAACCGTGCTGCTGCAGAATATGAGAAGGCCGATTATGATGCCGCTATTAAGACCTGTGAGGAAGCAATTGAAACAGGAAGAGACATGAGAGCGGATTACAAAGTGATTGCAAAATCATTTGCAAGATTGGGTAACTCGTACTTACAAAAGGATGACTTGGCTCAGGCTGTCAAGTTCTTTGACAAATCTTTGACAGAACATAGAACCCCAGCTGTCTTAAACAAGTTGAGAGCAACTCAAAGAGATATTAAAATCAGAGAAGCGGAAAGCTACATTGACCCAGTCAAGGCTGAAGAAGCCAGATTAGAAGGTAAGGAATACTTCACCAAGGGTGACTGGCCTGCTGCCATCAAGTCATACTCTGAGATGATCAAGAGGGCTCCAGAAGACGCCCGTGGGTACTCTAACAGAGCTGCTGCATTGGCTAAATTGCTCTCTTTCCCAGACGCTGTCAAGGACTGTGACACTGCTCTTGAAAAGGACCCTAAGTTCATTAGAGCTTATATTAGAAAGGCTAATGCTCAATTGGCCATGAGAGAATACTCTCAAGTGATGGAAACTTTGTCCGAAGCTCGTGAGAAGGACTTGTCGATTGGTGAAGGTAAGAACACTGCCGAGATTGACCAATTGTACAACAAGGCCGCAAACCAACGTTTCCAAGGAATTGAAGGTGAAACTCCTGAACAGACCATGGACAGAGTGCTGAGAGACCCAGAAATCGTGGCCATCTTGCAAGACCCTGTCATGCAAGGAATTTTGAGCCAAGCAAGAGACAACCCAGCTGCTTTACAAGACCACATGAAGAACCCTGCCATTGGAAAGAAGATTAACATGTTGATCACTGCTGGTGTGATTCGTACCAGATAGGGATACGTGCAATGAAATGTATATAATTAATAAAGGATACGACAATGATGAGTTTGTAGAATTCAGATAGAATTTGGAAGAACATGTTCCAATCTAATATATTTTCGCTATTCACTGTCCAACAAGTCCTTGAGCTCAAATTTGAACATCATTTAACATACAAGTGTGATTTTATTTAGATTTGCACCCATGCCCTTGGAAGTAAATTCATTAACTAATATATAAGATAAATACAATTTTGAATTAGAGTTCACATTTTCAGCCTAGTAAACTTTCATTGAACAAATTGGGTAAATTGACCATTTGGGAGTAGAACATCAGCGCAATGTCCTCCTCGTTAACAAAGTCATTAAACATGTCAGACGTGGAGTCCATGTTCGGATGGTAAGACTCTGAGAATTCGCTTGTTGTTTCCGATTTCTGTTGCTGATGAAATGGCTCGTTCAGTTGTGTAGCAAACAGGGGAGTAGCAGACATAGAATCATACTGGCCTTCTTGACCTTGGTTTTCTGGATGAGTATCTCCCAGTTCTTTGCCATCCTTTCTCAGAAGATGTTCATGCATATGCATATGTTCACTCATCTGTTGCCCCTGTAGCTGCTGCTCATGCTGCTGTTGTTCTTGCAATAGTTGTCTTTGTTGCTGTTGATGCTGCTTCATTAACGTAATCACCATTTGTGGTTGGTGCTTAAATTGCTCAATAAATGCAGGTCTTAAGACAGAATCATCTTGCGCCTGCTGGAAAATCAGTTGGAGGGATACCGGACTGGTTTGTGAGTTTCCGCTATCGTCCAGGGCAGCTTCATTTGTAGAGTTCTGAGATTTACCAGAGTCTGTCTTTGATTTGCTGGCCGATGACTTCTTAAACATGTCAGGCATCTTTCTTTTAGATCCAAGTCCTAGCAACACAACGTCCAATTTCAGCTTGAATTCAGTCTGCTCTTTGAAAATGTATGGGAACTCGATCTCGGCAGAGTCCAAGTGTTTTTTCAATTTTGGGTCTTTATCTACCACAGAGACCTCATACTTCACTTCGTAGTATTTCACAACTGCGCGTAACATCACTTTCACCAAAACTCCAAGCAAAGCATCAATCTGCAGAAAAATAGTAAGATCAAGTTGGTCGTCCCTCCAGTTCTTCGGCGAGCCGAAAAAGTTCATCGATGTGAATATTATCAATTTCATATCGTCTGCAGGTACCTCGACTGGATTACTCAATATATAGGCACAAATGCATAAGAATGCACTCAAAGGGAAGAACATTATCCAGTTGTAAAATGATATAACTGTGTTATCCTTTCTGAGTTGTTGCACCAAAACCAAGATAGTTCTTGCAGCATCGAGCGAGATATTCTTGAACTTCAACCCCCCAAGATCATCTGTAGATGCCCCTGGTTGGTCTAAAATGAATGGTAGCCTATTCATTAACATCATATGCACCAAGTACGTGAAATGCATTCCCAAAATGGCATCTCTCTGGGTCATGTCAGACTTCTCAATGAAGTGAAATTTAGGATCATTGAAAAACCGAGGCTTGTCTTCCTCTGGAAGCGCACCGGCCAAATCATTCATGTCTTTGTTGAGATGGTCCAACTTGACGGACAACAATCTGAAATCCAGTTCTTCTGAAAGAGCAACAAACAATTCTTCATAAGATCTAGTTCTGATTTTGGTCATCATAGAGTGGTAGATACGGAAGAAATCGTGGTCAAGAACAGATATTTTGCTGAGATACTCGAGGGCCGTACATTCACCTCCAGGCTGCAGCGACACAGACTCCTGCGAAAAGTACTTCAACCTGCAATATGACCTAATGAATTCATCGTCCTTCACAGTTACGTCTGCAGAGTTGAGAATAGGAGGTTTTCCTGTTCTAAAACAAATTTCAGTGTCGAAGAACGTAATGAGCCAAAAGACTCTCAATCTCTCCATTAGCTTAGACCTTTCCAAACCATCGTAGGTCTCTGATCTGTGCAAGCCGATTTCCTGAGAGAACCTGATTGCCACGGCTGCAAGAGTATAGTTAACATGACTTGTAAACCAATTGGACTCAATGTAAACCATCAAATGGAGAATTGCCTTCACTGTTTCCAAACCATCGCTGATGACCGAAATTCTATGGTAGTAGAAAATTGCATTGTCGAAAAGGCTATTTTTCAATTTAATGAGGTCTGCATTCGGAATACGTTGTAGCAGATCAGGTGTTGCTGGAGAAGCGCTTGAGTGAGGCCCTGCAGACCCAGGGACTGATGCAGGAGTATTAGATACTGACGCAGAAACGGAGCGGTTGGCAGCGTGTAAATCCATATCAATCTTGGACGAGATACTCGACAAAAGACTCGAGGTCATGACCAAGAAGTCTGACAACTTGAACTTGCGTCTTTTGCTTGGAACTAGTTCAAAGTTTCTATAGTAGTCTGCAAATATGTCTCTTATGGCCAGTTTTGAAAACAACATTCCTAGCATGGAATCCTCATCGTAGCAATAGTCGATCAAATCATAGACCAATCTGTGATCCGAAGGAAACGGGCGGGTGAACAACTCGCGTCGTTTCTTGTGGTCGATGACTGGTGGATCAATCCATTTCAACAAGAAGGATTTGCATTTTCCTATGAAGATAAGTGGCATGTTACGAACAGGCAAAGTTATCAGGTCTTCTGAAGGACCAATTTCCTTTTCTAGCCTATCGAGTGAAGGCTCTGAGAACACAGACATGAGTGACTGGGCCCCGAAATATATTTCCTTTGTTTTCAAAGCCTTTGAAGCTGGGCATTCTATGTCAGCAACTTCGTTCCGTGCAAAGTACTTCTTGGTCTGAGTGAGCATGTGGGAAGCAACCGTATTATTGACACTGTTTGGGGCATCTGCCAGGTTTAACAAGTCCGGCTTGGTTTCAGGATCATTCAGCTTTTCGCCTTGAGAAGATGTTGTTGAATTATTATCAGATTGGTCTGAGGATTCCGAACCTTCAGATGACTCCGACTCGTCCGACATTTCCTCGTCGTCGGAACCTCTTCCAGTTCCCTGGGCCAGGTTGTTTTGGTTGTCCAAGCCCGGGTACTTTCTTTTGACGTTTCTGGACTGTTTTGGTCTGTTTGGGTCCTTCTGTTGCAACATAGGCAAGTTATTGAACACGTCCAACTTCTGGGTCAAAGAATGCAAGACATTCTCGAGCTTCGACAAGCGGTAGTCCAAGTTCTCTGCTGTCCTACCAGATAAATCCGAGGCACTACGCAGTTCTGGCTTCTTAACGCCGCTCAGCTTCGCCAGTCTCTTCCTCTTGATCGGTCTGTCTGTGTAATTGCAGAAGGACTGTTTATTCAGGGCTCTACAGTTGGAACACGGGGACTGGCCGTCGCACTTTGTCTTTTTCTTCCTACACGAGTCGCAAGCGATACGGATCCTCTTGGAGCCAGTTTTCAGATCGTCGTTGTAGTCATTGGACTGGTCCAACGAGGTTGCAGCAGTTATGGAGGATAGATTCGAGTGCAGACTCAAGTGGCTGGGATTGCGCACGACGGGACTTTCTATGGAGTATGTGGGAGCAAGCAGTGAGCCTGGAGTGTAGGGAGCAACGGAGAGCTTCTGGAGCGAGCTGGCAGCAGCGACTGCTGAGTTCTGGGGCACCTGATGAGGGATTCGATACAGGTCGTACCAGGTTGACGTTGTTGCTGTTGGAGCAGCCAACTGTTGCGGAGCCTGAGCAGAGTGTGGTGGAGGGTACTGCTGGGACCAGGACGCGGACTCAGCGAAAGCAGGTGAATTGGAGGCAAACGAACTGGGGTTTTGCGGGTGATCCGGCAACCCAGACGGTTGGCTATTTACAGACATGGTGTTTGGCGACCAGTTCTGGTGAATACGGCGAGTTGCAGAAGAAACAGTGAGGTTCCACTAAGTTCTGATTTTCGCAGGCTACTAATTTAGATAGTGGAAGGAACCCAAAATGGCAGTGCGGATTGAGCTCGAAGAAGAGACAGCAAGGATGGAGAGGAGCAGTTGCCCCAGAAAAACGGAAACAGCGACTGTTCGATGTGCATCCGAAGCGGTGGGCAGCAGGGCTGTGCGTTGAACCGGCTGCAATGCCAGACCGTTCCGTGGGCCAGTTTTCAGCCAGACCATACCTTGAAATTTCACCTAAACCCGTCTGTTGGAGATGGACTGAACCATCGCCACTCGGCCGGGTGCATCCGCTCGCAAGTGGAGCCGTATCCTGACGTACGCACAAAAGGGAGCGTTTTGTGGAGCAACAGCTGAGTGAGCGAGAGGATGTATTGGCGGAGTATGCTGGTGGTTTTCGTCACCTGACCTGGTCAGCTATACGAGCTGCTCCTGGTGTTTGGTGTGTTAGTGTTGGTTGTGCTTGGTGTTTGGTGTTTGGTGTGGTGGTGCCGGTTGTGTTTGGTGTGTTTAGTCGTGCTCAGCATATTCGGTTGTTCTTAGCCACATTTGGTGTGTTAGGTTGGGTGGTACCATTTGGTGGATGTTCCTATTTGGTGTGCTTATCTTAGAAGATCTTGGATCTGGGCTCAGATTGTGATCTTCACCGTTAAGGTTCCATGTCTTCCCACACCAGCATTAAAGTCTCTTCTATGCCGGCTGTCTCCTTGTCAACTCATCACCCCAAGCAGACTTTGAGCTAGAATGGTCCAGCCTGAACTTTTCAACCACCAACTACGCTGCTCTGTCTCTCTAAAGTCACCAATGTCACCGTACAATGACCAAAAGACTGTCTGAACGGCCTCGCTGATCACGATTTCTCTGTCTTGCTCTACACCTTCCTGCTGGGTCTACTTACACCACGTGGAGTGTACATTTGCAGCCTTCGCTATACCCCTCCAGATAATCAGCCTCGCATGCTCCAGCCCCATGGAACATCACCCAATCAGTTCCAGCCCAAACGGGCCCTGCTCAAACCCATTTTAACCGTTGGCAGCATCTCTACCTGAAACACCCCTTCTGCTTTGCTTGACTGACATTGTTGTGATCTCTATCACCATTGTTCTACCCTCCCCACTGCTTCCGTACCTTAGAGCTTGTTGAACAGCACTGTCCCGTCCAAAAATCTCCAATTTCTCCGTTTTATTCACCACAGGCAACCCCGATCTCCCTGCTAATCACTCTCCACGCCCCCGTACATATATACCACTCAAACACGCCATCATAGACTTAAACACTGCTTGGTCTGCTCTCCCAGTTAAGCCATTTTGCAGCTAAATTCAATAGTTAAGGTCGTGCACAGCCAGTTCGCAGTAGCACATTTCTGTCCGAATCGAAAACTTTTTATACCTTAACATAAGCACACTGATCATGGTTAACAAGAAGTCTGCCACGCCTATCTTCGGCAACAAGGAAGATGCCAACTTCCGCGAAGCAATGAAGTTGTATGACGAGCTGCAGTTCAAAAAAGCCCTCAAAATCGTGGACGCCAACTTGAAGAAGAACTCGTTCCATGCTGAATCATTGGCGTTGAAAGGGTGTCTCAACTTCCAATTGGGCAACAAATCCGAAGCAGAACCGTATATCTTGAAGGCTGTGGGGAAGACTGGCTCCGCTGGTTTGGCTGGTGCAGATAACTACTTGGTCAACCACTTGGCTGCGATTTACTACCGTCAGACCCAGAACTACGTCGAGTCTGCAAAGTGGATGAAGGCATCGAGGGACAATGGGTCCCCCAACAAGGGCATGCTCCGCGACTTGGCCTACTTGCAGTCGCAGGTGCGCGACTACCGCAATTTGGTCGACTCCAGGCAGCAGTACTTGGAGTTCCAGCCTGGCTACAGAGCGAACTGGTCTGGTTTGGCCGTCGCACACCACTTGAACGGCGACCCCAAAAGCGCAATTGCAACTTTGGCCAAAATAGAGGGCATTATCAGACAACACTTGACCGATGCTGACAAGTATGAGCACAGCGAGTGTCTCCTCTACAAAAACCAGCTCATTGGTGAAATGGGAGACCCGCAGAGAGCCTTGGACACCTTGGAACAAGACAAACTCGAAATCTCAGACAAGTGCTCGTACTTGGAGTACCGTGCCAAGTACTTGTTGCTCTTGGGAAACGGAAAGGGCGCCTCCTTGTGTTACCGTCAATTGTTACAAAGAAACCCAGACAACGTGCACTATTACAACATGCTTGAGATCGCCTTGGGCACGGTGTCGAAGTCCCCGGAAGTCAGATTGAGCTTGTACGACAAGTTGGCCAAGTTCTACCCAAGGTCAGACCCTCCAAAGTTCTTACCTTTGCTCTTCTTGCCTGCTTCGCACGAGCAGTTCAAATCAAGAGTCGAGTCCTACATGATTGCTCACTTAAAGCGCGGTGTACCTGCCACCTTTGTCAACTTGAAACCACTATACCGTGACAAACTGAAGTTGGCAGTTATCCAAGAAATAGCCCTCAACTTCTACGCCAACGTTTCCAATTTCAAAGAGAACCCAACTATCAAGTTATGGACTCAGTACTACTTGGCCCAGCATTACTTGCACTTGAATGACTTAGTAAACGCAACAAAGTACATCGATGCGGCAATCACTCATTCTCCTACCTTGGTTGAGCTCTATATAGTAAAGGCAAGAATATTAAAGCACGAAGACAAACTTCTTGAGGCAGCTCAGGTCATGAATGAGGGACGTGAGTTGGACTTACAGGACAGATTCATCAACTCAAAGGCTACCAAATACTTGCTCAGGTCGAACCAAGTCAACGAGGCCATCGATTGCATCTCCCTTTTCACCAAGCTAGATGAAGAGGCAGTCAACGGATGCAAAGACTTGCATACCATGCAGAACAACTGGGTACTTATTGAAAGTGCGGAAGCATACTACAGGTTGTATTTGGAGCAGAAGCAAAAGTTGGAAGAGCATACAAAGAGTGGGGAAGGAAAAGAGCGCGACGACGTCTTTGAACAAGAACATGAAGAACTCACAGAGATGACCGATATCTATAGAGGACTTGCGTTGAAACGATTCCAATCATTGGTCAAAATCTTTGGTGTTTTCTTCAACGATCAGTTTGATTTCCACTCGTACTGCTTGCGCAGAGGCACACCTCGTGATTACATAGCGTTGATAAAGTGGGAAGACAAGCTCCATGCTACTCCAGTGTACACCAGAGTCATCAGGGGATTGTCCGAGATGTACTTCCAACTCTTTGAAGAACAGAAGGTGGGCGAAAAGCAGTACAAGCGCATTAGCAGTAAGCAAAAGAAGAAGAAGGCAAAGGCAGTTAAGAAGCGTGCTGAGTTGGTGAGCAAGGTTGAGAGTGAAAAGGACGACCAAGACCCATTAGGCTCCCAATTGTTAAGCGACTTGTTGGAATCCAAAGACATCATGGACAAGTTGTACACTTTGGTCAAACCATTGAGTGAGGAGGCTCCTCAATTGAAGTGCACCTGGGACATCTTATTCAGAATATACTTGGCCCAAGGAAAGTATGTGTTGGCATTACAAGCTGTGAAGAGCTTGGACAGACTAGTTGGCAGGAACTATGCTCTTGCGAAGCTTGATATATTGAATGACTCCTTGTCCAAGAATACAACCGTTAATATTGCCATCGCAAAGGTGGTTGCAAAGGGAATCGCTGCTGCGTTCCCAGAGTACCAAGCACAGGAGAAGTTGAACGAGTTATCATTAGCATAATGAGACGAATGATCTTGTTAACAGATAGAGTTTTTTGCCTTTGGTTGGGGTATACTCCTTTCCCGGAGACTCCTTAGCTTTATAGAGGATGCAAGTATAGAAGAATGGCTTTAGCATATATATATATATTTCTTCATTCGCTAAATATGTGTAGTATAGGTACCATCACTTGAATATCTACCTACGTAAGCTACGCACACCCTGTAGGCTCCGTGATTCACAAACACTCCTAATACTATCTCGGATAGTCTCACCGCTCAGACCTTTGACATATCAGTAAATTACTAAGAGCTGATCCAGGAGTCCACCTGGGACCGTGCAACACTACCTGCCAAATTCAAAGTCTGGGCCCCCATTGGGAAATAGCTCACGGTGTACCATAAAGCACTTATCAACTGCACCACAGCAAATATTATCGAAAGCAATGTGCTTCTCAAAGACAATGCCGAGACCAACGTGAGTATAATCGACGAGAGAAATGTGATGGTGAATATGAGTCTGGTGGACAGAAACAAGTGGGTCATGTAGGCTTGGACGCCCTGTAAAACACCGAAACTCACAAGGAACAAGATGGAGCCCAAAGACCATAATAAGGCAAACTTTCGAGGTTTCAACGCAAGTATAGGGAACAAGAATATGCAGATGATGTAGCACGACACAGACCCAGCGAAGGTGAGTGCGAAGATCAACATCCTGTCCCATCTGGACAATTCGAAGTAGCCTGGGTCTGAAGTGACGTAGTCGTCATCATTCAACTCGATTCCGGTTTTGAATGGGTTCAACAGAGCGAACTTGGCGCGGAAACCTGGTGTTGGCTGGGTTACTGGCGGCGGTAATCCGGCTTCTTGACTGAGTGGTTGGTACTTATTCGAAAAGAGTCCCATGATGATTGGATTGAGCTGATGGATACTTAAAGAGAGTAGAGGCATTTTAAAAGTGTAGTGGCGCGGTTCAAAAAAAGCTCATAGTCACAGGCCAACGCCTACCAAGGCTGTACCTAGGTTAGTGGTGACTATAGAGGATAATGGCTGTAGAAGTTTTGCGGAGCTCTGTGAATGGAGTTGGTCGAGATCTGCTGGTCCAGGGAATCAAATGACGTCAAAGACCGCTTCTGAACTTGTCGCTGCATGATATTCCGATTCTATTCTCTTAGGTGGTACTGGCAGGTGAAATGTGTCTCTAAATTGATCTGGCTGAACCGTACGAAGTTGTTCTTGCTAACACATTGCAATGACCCGTTTCCGCTGCTTTCCAGCCAAAAACCGAGCCAATTTCTCTCTAATGGGGCCAAATTCAGAAGACTGGCTGCTATAACTACTGTAGAAATCTCGCGATATCATTTCCATAATAAATTGAAAATCACAGATCAAAAGAGCCAGTAACTACTAGACAACTGTACACAGCAATGATCAACAACGAACAGTCTTTTGTGGATACATACTTGCAGCTCCTTGAGTTGTCCGAGAAGGCCAGCGCAGACACTTTCTACTCGACTTCAGAGTACGGGAAGCTCGCCAGCTTGGGCCCAACATTGCCTAAGTTCAAGTATGCGCTTCCTGGAAGAATCAGTGTGGAGGAAAACTCTGTGGAGATAACATTCAAGAGCATCAAACCTCCTCACAAGTTCACAAAGGCACTCAAGGTGTCGAAGCTGGCCACGGTACATGCCGTGAAGGGCGAATTGATCGCACTGTTAGACTTGCCAGTAGGGCCAGAGGACATCAAGTTATTGTTGAAGAGTAAGGTCTTGCAAGACACCGCTAGTTTTGATGGTGTGCCTGATGGCACGGCTGTCAGTGTCATGATATCAGCTTCTGCTCCAATAAAGGCCGTGGAGGTCCCTGTTGTGGACTCGTCTGACATTGACGAGCCTGAGCTTGTTATTTCAGAATCGACGTGGGAAAAGATACATACCCTTCTTGCTGCAGATCTTGGTCCGGGTGCAGACAAGGTTCTCGCACTGTTCAAGTCTGTCGTGTGAGGTATTAATAAGATCAAATAGGAGTTTCAAGTAGTTTGAGTAATATAATTGATTATGCTAATTAAGTATGTACAAGTCATTGGAGCTTCAAAGAGATTGGTTTGCGTTCTTACAGTGTATGTACCTTTACCATTTTCGAATTAGGACGGCTCTTTGCTTGTTATTTACATTTCTGAGCCTTCTTAAGCAGTAAGGGAGTGTGTTTCTTCGCGGGATCATAAGAGAGTTCCATAAATAGTACATCTGACTTGTGAAGGCAATACAATATTGCCAGATAACAAGGTCAAATCATATTTTCACCACTCTCCTCAGCCAAGTGCAATATATTGTAGTCTCTGATTCGTGGCTCTTGTTCAATTTTTAGAGCTATTGCACGAGCTCCACACAATTTCAATATGCTCTAGAGACCTGCAAATTCACCGAGTACCGAAAGACTATTGATCCATAGGTGCCTACTTGATTGTGCTAGTGTATAACTCCCTTGTTCTGTACTACTCCAAAAAGTTCAGCTGGCCTGGCATCACGTAAGGAAATGGCCTTATTTCTTGGAAAACCTCTGACTGATCAATTCATTCAAGGAATGTCCTTCCTGTCTTCCGTTTCTTCTCTCATACAAATAGTAAGCAGCTACACCGATTGATATGCCTAAGACAGGATCAATAATCCTCGAAATCAAGTATGGATGTTGCATTGTGGTTTGGTCCCTGTTAAAGAATGAAGATTCCGATGTTCCATTTTGTCGATGTTCATCACGCAGGCACGTGACTCCAGATATCAATTTGCAGCTAAGCATGCCTGTTGCAAGACACTTAGAGCAACGAGTATATAAAGTACAGGAGGACGTGCAATTGGACAGAGTTTAGTATTTGGATCCAGACCCAATATTTTATGTCAAATAGTACGAATTGGTGTCTCATTTTGTAGAATAGTATGAAAAGTAAAGATTTACCCTGGGCATAGTAACAGAACTTGCTAAAATTGAGTGGTGAATTCGGTAACTACGAATCGAGAAACCACATAACATCTGAGCAGAGAGGGAGACGTGGAATTACTGTAACTACGTATCCAGAATTGCATAGACTGGCTTGTCTTCTTGGCTTATCTCACACGTACGAACTAATGCAAAACTGCCTCTTTTGTCTTACTTTTGGTCGCAAATGCAGTCGGTCGATAAGGAGATCGGGCCCGCCTCCTTCCAAACCTTGCCACGTAGAGGTGTCGCCATCTAATCGAAACTCGAGCATGAAGGCCCTCTGTATATAAGAAAGGCTAATCAAATTAGAATGGTCGTCCGAATCCCAGAACCGATGGATTTACCCAAAACACACGACCCCCTTCCCCCTCACACTAAAAAATCCAGCGAACTGAAAATTTTTCCACGTACAACGAAACAATTATACCAGGATATACAAATAGTAAAATGGCTGGATTCGTTAGATCATGTTACAAATGCGGTGAGGTCGGTCACTTGGCTGAAAACTGTGAACAAGTTGAGAGATTGTGCTACAACTGTCGCCAATCTGGACACGAGTCTACTGCTTGCCCAGAACCAAAGCAAGCCACCAACAAACAATGTTTCTCTTGTGGTGAAGTTGGACACGTCCAATCGGAGTGCCCAACCCTGTCTCAAGGTTCTAAATGCTACAACTGTGGTCAATTCGGACACATCCTGAAGGCCTGCGCTGAGCCAACTGCTGAAGGATCTGAACCAAGAAGACAAACTTCTAGATTCAACAGATCTTCCGGTGCTCCAGCTGCTGCCGGTGGTGCTGCCAACGGTACCACTTGCTACAAGTGTGGTGGTCCAAACCACTTTGCCAGAGACTGTCAAGCCGGTGCCGTCAAGTGTTACGCTTGCGGAAAGACCGGTCACATCTCCAAGGAATGTACCGAGCCAGGTGCACAAGGTGGAGCTTCTGCCAAGTCTTGTTACAACTGTGGCCAATCCGGTCACATTTCCAGAGACTGTACCCAGTAAAAGTGACCCAGTGACCTTTTGAGGTTTAAAAACGTTAAATGTGTACGATTTGTTGAGGTGAGCGGTGGGGGTTTTTCATGATGTAATGCTATTCCTTTCTTCCATGCCCTGTTTTATCTTGTAGATATAGCTAATAAAAGAGTTCATTAAAAGTTGTAGTTGTAAATGTGGATGGTTCTTGTATTTTCATAGTGTTACCAAAAGGTGGAGTGTTCTTGTTGGTGATGTTCATATACGAACAGCTTTCAGTGGACCATGATAAACAAGCTATATTGGACAATGCTAACAAAGGAGTTTAAATCAGGTGGCTGAAAAGTTTCGACAACTGCGGATCGCCAGTATTTATATAGTGGTGATAAAAGAAACTGTGGTTTATGACTATGATAGTTATTCAACAAGCACCTCCAGAATGGTGTAATCTGGTTATGCACGACACTGCTTGTATGTGCACGCCCGGTATAGTTCGTCGTGCGTCCATCCAGACGTCCTTTAGTGGTTAACACACCCCGATGGCTGTGTTGGTCAGGAGCTACTTCTTGGAAGAGAGTCATTGTATCCTAAGTGTGGCATTGTATGTCTCGCGGCTCTAGTCAGAACGTATAAGGTGGACTTTCTCTGCTTGCAATGGCTGTTGCGGAGACTTTGTGTATGAACGATAGTGGTTATCCAGTATGAGCTGGGACTATGGTGGTTATCAGCGAATTTCAGCCAGCAAGGTATTATGGAGGTTACCATGGACAATGGTGGTTATGGGGGACCGTAGTAGTACTACAAGGCACGCATCAGAGAACTGGAGTGGTTAGACATGGAAACCACTCACTTGGTGAACTCCACGGCCTTGCCACAGGTGTTATTGTGGAACACAACTAGTATAGATTTTGTTGGACAAAGGGGTAGACAAGCAGGTACAAAGAAGGAATGACTGGTATTGAGAGATTTAGATTAAACCTTGCGAAGAGCCGTGGGTGCTCTAACAGAAAAGTCCATCTCAGTGGTATATTTGATCTGAATGACTTTAGAAGAATTTACATTTAAAGTAGCTCTTGAGGGAGTAAATAACCTAACATTGGCGAAGTATCAGTACTAAAAGCATTGTCTGTCGAAGCGAATTTGAGAAATGGGCACTGGTTGTTAGAATCGGCAATGCCAGGCGTTCAATTAACATGATGAGCCAGAGTAACGTCGACAAAGCCTTCACTGGTTCAGTAAACCCATGCGTAAAATGCCCACACAAGCAAGGCAAACGTCAAGACTAACAACCGTCCGTTTCTGGTGGTTCCCGCAAACAACCCGTATCCAATTACAGTGTCACTAGCAGGGCCCACGCCTCGCTGGATCAAGAAATCGAGCCTGGTTGGGTTCACGTAGATCTGCGTAGGACCAGCAACCGATTGTTCGTAGTTGTCCAAGGAGTTCAACACCTCACGAACATTATGCGTAGAATCAAGCTGTGGTGGCTGACTTGGCAAGAGCTGAAGGTACCCAGACGGTGAAACCATTGATCTCGGGGCAGCCCTTGGAACAGTAATGCTAAGGTAGACAGGTCGATGGTCTGACTGCAAAAGTGAGTCTATCGAAGAGTATGAATGCACTATCGGGAGCCTCTTCTTCTTGTTCAGATCCAATATTTGAAGTCCTTCTTTCGTTTCTCTGTTTTCATAAGTAGATTGGTACAAGATACGATCACACCATGATGGGCTCCTCTGGGCATTGTATATGGCAGTATTCAAGTGATACTTATAAGTTGGATTGAAGGTGATCTTGGGCTCAGAAAAGCCCAAGAAAACGTCTCCTGCGGCTCTTCCTGGGATCAACTCATCGAACTCAAGTAGCTCGTCAAGATTACGCATCGCCTCGCTATTGTTCAACAGAAGTAATCGCTGCTGGCGAATCGACTTTGGGTCAAACTGTTGTGTAGTCCGGTAGTTCAAATCACCCATGAAAAATGCATGAGCACCTGGTTTCAATAGTCCATACCCATCACCAAAGTCCATCGCCCGAAAGATGTCTGATACACACTGGTTCCGCAGAGTGTAATGAGCAAAGCTCTCGTGAGCAGGCAAGTGAGCATTGACAAAGGTTACTTCTGTATCCAAAAGTGCAATCCGGACTCCAACTGCTCCCTTCATAGAGGAATAGTACATGCCTGTACGAACCTCACCATATCGAATACGCTGGCCCAATTGCAGGGCATGCGGAGTAAGAACAACCATTCCAATCGCACCCAAATGTGTAAGGGCAACGGTCTTGAAACGAACATCACGATACTTGGAAGCGAGTGCTGCTAAGAACAACTCGTTCATGCTGAGCATTATATTTCGTGCAACATCAGGGAAGCACCCATCCGCAATTGAACAGAATTCCTGAAGTCCGAAAACATAGAACTGTGCTGGATCTTCGGGGAAGGAGCTGCTGAGCTTCTCAGCAAACACCTCAGCATCAAACGTCTGCTTGTTGCAGTTGTAAGTGAAGAGGTATAAGTCGAGTGGAGTAGTGTCGACCATGTTCACACCAGTTGACCAGCAGTTGTAACGAAAGTTTCGGATAAATTATTGAATCTGGGACTACAGCTCGCGGTGCTGTGTTAGGTGAGATTCCGGTGATGTGCTGCTTAGTGGCAAACGTGCTGTTTGCTCAAGTTGAAGTTGATAGTTGCCTTCAAATTTGGGTTGCGGCTGTACCCCAAAAATGATGCCAAATCGGGCCTCTAAATAATTTCACGAAAAAGTTCAATCAGCTGCCAGTGCAAAGTAGAACCAATGTCGATGTTTATAGAAGCTAAAAGGGCACTACTAGAGGACTTGGACACTATAGAGGGCACAGTGGCCAAGAGGCTTCGAAGAGATCCACAGTTACTCGAAGCAGCCAAAGGAAAGCATGCTCTTCTCAAGCAGTACGAGTTGCGATGCTTCGACGAGATGTACACTGCTGATCTCAATAAACTCAACAATGCTGCCCAAATAGAGTTGGTGCGGGACGAGATACTGTCTTTGAGCGAAGACTTGCATCAGTTTGATGACCAGCTAGAAAAAATCAAGCAGAAACACGTTGGTGGAACTGCCACCATCGCAGAGGACATCAACAGAATGTACGCTCCGTTCTCAAGTGTTCTTTATCATGGAACTGATGGTGACCCGAATATCAAAAAGCTAAAGAGCAAAGTTAATCAAAGAATGAAACTCCAAGTCAAACGTAAGTGTGTCCTTTCGATGGCAACGCAGCATATCAGTCTAGAGAACAAGTTCAGTCCAGAAGAGAATAGTGGGAAATTTCTAGATCTAGCTCCGTTTCATCAGAAATACCTTCAGTTGGGGAACACCGGAACATATGTCGAATATTTGAATACATTTGCAACTTTCCCATACAATGCAGCAAACGAGAATTACCAGGACTACTTGAATATGCTTTTAGAGTATTTGGAAGACTTTGTGCGGCGTTCACAGCCGTTGTTTGAAGGTTTGGAACGCATATTGGACGTTGAATCCTTCAAACCGGTGACCGATGGAACTGCAAGAAGTAATGGAGAGGTTTGGTGTGGTGCGTGCGAGAAGCTTTTTAGTAAAATGACCGTATACCAAGGGCATTTACAGGGTAAAAAGCACAAGAACGCTTTAAAAAAGGGGTCTGACTTTGAGCCGGGTCTTCTTGAATGGAAAATTGCCAATATCTCCAAGTATCTAGAGCCAACTATCGACGCTACGAAGTCAGCAGCTGAGCGCAGTACTACTTTGACTGATCGTGAAAAGCTCATCGAAAGATCTTTAGCTGGCGATGACGACTCAGACTATACAACAGTACCGGAGGATGGCGAAAGCTCAGAATCAGATGCTGACTCGGACTATGCCGAAGAGAACCTCAAGGATTTGCCTTTAGGTATAGACGGCCGTCCTATGCCGTTTTGGCTCTACAAGTTGCAAGGATTGCATAAAACATACACATGCGAGATCTGTGGTAACACCAGCTACAAGGGACGTCTACTTTTTTCGAAGCATTTCCTTTCTAACAAACACCAACATGGTCTTAAATTCTTGGGGGTAGATGATGAGAGTGTGCCACTATTCAAGAACGTCACTGAGATTGCAGAGGCGATTGAGTTGTGGAAGCGATTGAAGAAAGAAAAGCGAGTTCGAGAGGGTGATGAGCAGAATGCTGTCGAGGTGGAAGACAGTGAAGGAAATGTTATGCTGGAACGAGACTATTTGGAGTTGAAGAAGCAGGGATTGTTGTAGTTATACAGACAAAGAAAGCATTTATAGTGTAGCGAACTGTTCCATGTGAGAATCCAGTTGGTGGTATTGCCAATTAATGAAACTCAAGACTAGATAGGGGTTCCACTAGGGGGTATTTGTAAATGTACATAAACACGAATATGAAAATTCAGTAAATAAAAGTATTTCGTACAATTTTGTGGTTTTTGCACCCAAATATGAAGCATAAGGAATTAGGCTGCTTATTGAAAGAAAGTCATTAAGGTATTAAATTAACATCGCTACATTGATCTTACTCACCTGTGCCAGTAGTATTGTCTTGCCTATACTCTGCGATGACTTCCATTCATATTATACGCTTCTAGAGTCGGATGAGCATCTTGTATTATCCACTGACCTTATAAAGTATTCATAAATAAAAACTCTTTCAACTATGAATTCCTTAACAAAAGCCTTCTGCTATGCTTTCGCAAGTCCCTATCCCTCTTGCTACTATACCCATTTAGCGTCACACGAGACGTTCCTCGCTTTGGCTAAAATATTGTGAAGATCAGCGTGACTTTTGAGTGTTATTATCACCAATTTTCTGAGTTTTGGCATCGCGGTTCAAAATCGATTTCTATCCATATGCTAAAATTTTCAAAGCATTTAACCAAGGTTCTCAATATGGAATCCAAAGGCTTGAAAAGGCCAACTACCCCGAGTACTCACACCGGAGGACTCTCACGTCAGGTTGATGCTCAAGGATTTCGCTTAAAAAGACAAGATATCGACAAAGTAACGCTCACTGCTTATGAACAATTGGGAGGAGCAGAATCAACTGACACGAGTATTACGCAAGGTAAGACTATAGAAGAGGAAGAAAGTGAAGGTGCAAGCTACATAATAGATGGTCCTTTGCGTCGTGTTCAGCCATACTACTTTACGTACTTGACGTATTGTAAGTTACGCTGGAGAGACCGCAAATTGATCGATGTCTTCATAACTGAATTCAGAGACAGGGATGCTGACTTTTACCGCAAAACAATTGCTGCTGGGCATGTCACTTTGAATAAGATTCCGGCCAACATTGACAGCATTGTTAGGAACGGTGATTTGATCAGTCATAGAAGTTACCGTAGAGAGCCTCCTGTTACTTCTCGTCCAATCAAGATTGTCCATGAAGATGAAAATATCATTGCAATTGATAAACCCTCCGGAATACCCGTGCACCCAACTGGAAGATATCGTTATAATACAGTCACCAAGGTTATGCAACATGAAATGGGTAAGATTGTTCACCCATGCAATCGTCTTGACAGATTAACCAGTGGGTTGATGTTCCTAGGGAAGAACGCCAAAGGGGCAGACGAATTCGTGCTGCAAATCAGAGACAGGACCGTACGCAAGGAGTACATTGCAAGGGTTAAGGGTGAATTTCCACCAGATGTGGAGATTTCTGTGGATCAACCTTTGAGCACTGTGTCCCATAAACATGGACTTAATAGAGTTGACACAGCACTTGGAAAGGAAGCCACCACAAAGTTCAAGAGAGTCTCATACGATCCTAAATCAGACACTTCGATTGTGAAGTGTAGACCATACACTGGCAGAACTCACCAGATTCGTGTGCATTTGCAGTACTTGGGTCATCCTATAGCCAATGACCCGATCTACCTGAATGAGTATGTTTGGGGACCCAACTTGGGCAAAAATAACGAATTTGATGTTGAAGAAGTAATCACTCGTTTAGATAGACATGGTAAGGATATGGCTGCTACAAGTTGGATTCACCCAGAAGGTGATGGAGAATTGCAGAACGGAAAGATTTGCGAGGTTTCTGGTATGCCGCTCTACTCAGACCCAGGTCCAAATGACTTGGATTTATGGTTGCATGCCTACAAATACGAATCTGCGACAAAGGCGTGGTCTTACAAGACGGAGTATCCAGAATGGGCTATTTCGCCCCACCGGAAGTACATGGAATTGGCCATCTCTTTGGCTGAGAAGTGTGGCGAAACGCAAACGCAATTTAATGTTGGAGCTGTTCTCGTTCACCGTGGAGAAGTTATTCTGACAGGTTACTCAAGAGAATTACCGGGAAATACTCATGCCGAGCAATGTGCTTTAGAGAAGTACTTCAATGAGCATGGAACAAGGGTTTTACCTCCTGGAACAGAGTTATATACGACAATGGAACCCTGCTCACTCCGTTTGAGTGGAAACGAGACATGTGTGCTGCGCATCTTAGCAACTAATATCAAAACTTGTTTTGTTGGAGTTGTTGAGCCTGATGTATTTGTCAAGAATAATTCGAGTTACAGTACATTAACAGAGAAGGGGGTGGAGTATGTACATATTCCTGGATACGAAGAAAGGTGTATTGAGATAGCCAAAAGGGGACATGAGAAGATCGTGAAGGATACCCCAGAAGAGGAGGAGCCTAAAGATGTGAAAGAAGGAGACGACTTGACGGCAGTCGAGAAAGAGCAGGAGCTGGAGCAAGGCCCACTTGCAACGGATAATGCGGATAATGAAGCTGAAAATCAGGTGCCTCAGAAAGAGGAAGAACTGATCCAAGTAGTTGAAGATCTTCCTACAGATGAAGCAAGCAAGCAAAACTAATATGTTAATACGGACTGGACAGGGAGAGAATTCACAAACCAGACTAAAAAGGACAAACTGCATAATATAGAAACATGTATATATCGCACCAGAAACGTTTCATTTCAGGTTTGAATAATAATAAAGTAGATTGAATTCATTTTCTCAATAGACTATCTAGGGTATGAATATTGAATCTCCAGCTCTCATTAATAAGGCTAAGATTTGCTGGCGTAGAATGTATCCGCATCGAAATGGCTGCAAGTGTCTCTCTGTAGGCCAGGCAATTCGTCAACAATGCACTCTGAAATTACGATGCCAAGGATGAATAGAGACTAGTAATGCGAAATAAACTTTCTGAACAAAGCATCTCGATCTAGTGTGCCTTAAGATTTATCATATAAGAACAACTTTAGTCTTAGCTGTTACATAAGTAATTCGAGGCTGCTTCATGAGCATTTCACATGCTGAGCTGCAAACTGTTGTTCAGTGTGCCTTATACAGGTGAACTCAGTATGTCGGTCTGCTAAACAGCTGTCACTTGTAGCAGCAGCTTTGATGTGCCTTTCTATTTTGCAAGTCCTTCAAATGTATTGACGGCCTTAAAATGGAGCAACTTTTAAATATAACCAGATGACCGGCGAACGTGAAAGAGTTTACACATAAGCCTTGATCTCTATACAAAAGTGTACTAAGGTTTCTATAGAGAGGACACTATTTGCCACCAGATAAGATAACGTTGCAGATAATATAATGGTGGCACTTGCGGATACTCTACAAGATGCCAGCTGGACACATCAATGGCTTCGGTTTCCGTTCCGTATTGCGTACCGCGCTGTGGCTTTTCTTCCTCTTTATACTGCAGTACCATGCTCAGTGTCACACTCAGTACCATGTTAGTGCCATACTCCTCTTAGGCTCACCGTTTTCCACCACCGTCATACTCTGGACGCTGCTCGTAAACTTTTTCGATTGGCTGCAAAGCCTGCACCGAAGCCTGCAGCTGCCGCAAGTTCATACGGCAGCATCTTTTCTTATATAAGCGGCCGGTATTGGATGAGTGGCAAACTTACGAAGCGATAACGGATACTAATATAAAGGATACTATCTGCTTGTGTTCTATTGACTTACTTTGCTTCAAGCGATCCTCGTAGTCGTACTAGCAACAACAAATGCAAGAATCAGAGTCTTTGCTCAACTCCAGTTCAATGCGTGAACCTACGTTCAACTCCACGTTGGATGCTAGTATAGTTGCGAATGATCTCTACGAAGTTGCTATTGAAAATGACGATGAGTTTGCTGCTGAGAGCCATGACCAAGAGACTATGTGGTTGAGGCAAGAAAGACAGAACAATAAGAGTCTCCACTGGTTTCGTCGGCCTTCTGTCAACACTATGGCCCTTTTCTTGTTCGTCATTGCTATTGCCCTGGCTAGTGGAGCCTCCGCAATACAGGCAATTACACTTAAGTTAACTTGTAACCGTGAGAGCAGCTTGACGGGCAAGGATTGCGATTCCACTCAAGTTCAAGTGGTGATGTCTAATTTGCAGATGGCATGTACAGTACTGACAAATATTGCCACTTTGATAACTCTGGGGAAAGTAGGGGCCTTGCTGGATCAGTATGGGAGAAAGATCTTTCTTACATTGATTCTAGGTGTTATATTTATTGGTGGCTTGGCACAACTTATTATAATGATCCATTGGAATGAGTTGCAGTTTGTGCCTATGGTGATTACTGAATTCGTCTCTGCTTCTGGTGGTGGAGTTATTTCCTTGTTAACCATTACCAATTGCTACATGACGGACATTGTAGAACCAACTGAAAGAATAATGGCACTTGGAATGGGAACTGCTGCACTTTTGGTCGGCTTGAGTGTTGGTCCTATCATTGGTAACCTTGTCTTGGAGTTTGCTAGTAGAGCTGCGGCAACTGACGTTACAAATGCTATTGATAATGTCTCAGCCAAGACAATCTCTCCACATGAGTTTGCACCTATAAAATTTCAATTGATTCTTCTCGGAATATGTTTGGTCTACACTGTATTCATTCCAGAATCTAGGTCGAAGCGTTCTATACTCAAGTCAAGAACAGCACTGTTTGCTAATTTTGCCAACGAACTGGACTATTCCCGGTCCTATATTGGGATCATTACTTCTCAGATTTACAGTATCGTTAAGCCTTTGAGAATGCTTTACTTACCCGTGGACGCATTAAACCCTGCCTTAGACAGATCTAAGTTGAAGCAGTACAGAATAGCAGTGTTGGCAATTGCATTTTCCGATGCCTTGTGGACGTCATTAGGTACTTCTATTTATGAGATTTTTATCCTTTATGGCTTCTACAAATTCAACTGGGATCAACATGACGTGGGAATCTTGATGGCAACATCCTATGCAGCTAAGGCTTTCGTTTTGATAGTTTTTTCCCCACTATATAATCACAAGCTTTTGCAATCCAAGTTCAAGTTCAAAGTCCTCAACCACCAGTTCGATATGGTTGATTTCAGCAACCTTGCACTAGCATTTAGTGCAGAAGTTGTGGGGTTGACCATGTGCTATTTAAGTACATCTACTTTGGGTATGTTGATTGCAATGCCATTTACGGCAATTGGTGTACTAGCAATGCCTACTATGGCTTCTTCACTCATTAAGTTTTATCCAGAAAGCAAAGTTGGTGAAGTTTTTGGTGCCCTGGCTTTACTCAAGAATGCCATGAGTCTAATCACTCCTTTGGCTTACCTCTCTATTTACAAATTCTCCCTTAAGGAGTGGGATATGCCTGGTTTTACGTTTTTGTTGAGTGCTGGCATTCAAGTTTTTATGTTGCTTGGTGCCTTCTATATCAAAAACATATTGAGCTTGAGTTCCAAGGTTTCTCTTGAAAGTGTTGCTGGAGAAGATGACTTGCCTCCATACTCAGCAGCTCACAGCGAAGATGATTCTTCTGTCGGCCCTAATTCTGTTTAAACTCTTTGATAGAAACTTCATTTATCGATAGTTTACTTGTAATCTTACGCTTCCTCATAGCTATGGAACTGTCTTTACTATTTTTCATGTCTACGTTGAATGCCGTGTCAACACTGAAAGGGTCAGCAACCGACAATATACTGCTCTACATTTTCCAAGACTTTGTTTCTAAAAGCACTTCTTCACACGTAGTGATTCGTCTATTCAAGTTTAAATACCACCGAAGACTATTCTGTGTGAGAGGATCAATACTCAGAAAGTAAGAAAACCCAAAAGAACCCACATACAAAACAAGTTCAACAATGCCTGCATTTGATGAACCTAAGGATGTGAGCTGAGTTTCGCTATTCTCATTCCTCCTCTGAAAAATCTACCACCACCTCCTTTCTGGAGTAAACGAATAAATTTCGTCTGTTGCTCGCCGGTAATCCCAAATCCCCAATCACTGAGCTATCTTGGCGCGAGACGTGAGACACAGGATTGTTGAGTGCGTGCAAATGAGCATTCAGCATTCGCCTGTCAGTCGACTGAGTTGATACACTCAGTGAACGAGGTACGGCAAACCCTGCTGCAATAATATTATCAGTGAGGGCAAGGAAATTGCGCAAGAGACCCGTTGCTCCAGATGGAGTGGAAGACCGTGCATGAGGTGTGATATTAGGGCGATAGTGCATTTTGTCAAGTGCCAGCACATTATCACGCAGAATAACACTGTGCTGCGAACCAGAGTGTCCCAGTTCTTCATCATGGGTACCCAGAAGTGTTGCACTTCCAGGTTCGTCCTCTGACTCTTCCTCAACAAATAATTCGAATCTATCCAATTCATACAACTCATCTTCATAGAACCTTCGACCCAATACTCCCTCTTTTTCTTTTGCTTTCATGATTACATTGAACTTGTTGCACCATTCCCAAGGGATTACCACACAGATAACATAGGTGACCACTGAGAAGACTTCTGAAAGCTCATACACAAACGAATTTGCAACATCCGCAATGAAAAATGCAACCGGGCTATAAATGAGAAGAAATGTTAGTAACAGTAGTAGCCAGATCTTCTTATTTGCAGCAATGTGGTTGATTTTGAGTAGGAAATACACCGAGATAATCGCAGCGTAACAGAGTCCTATTACAATACGCACCAAGTATATGAAAGTGGGTAAGATCTCACCAGCTTCATCATCAGCATCGAATCTGTGGAACTTTGCAACTGCCCAAATGGCTTGAGATACTATAGATGCCACCACTCCAACGAAGAAAGTCATACGTTTATCGCGTTGACGCAGAAAGATCCGCATAACAACTTGCACTTGGTTGATCTGTAGTAGTAGCACCACTAGCAAGTCTATGATATTTATGGCCAAGCTATTGTTGATAGTGTCTAGTAATTTCGGGCCGTGTAGGTAACCCTGACGCTGCTGTCCGTGCAAGGTGACTATAGAAGTGACCACAACCACTAACATATACACCGAGCTTAGAAAGGTGGATGCACGTAGCAAGTAACTTGGTTTGATGGTATAGTTAGTCAAGACAAAGATGGTCAAGAACCAGGTCACCACAAATGAAACCAGAATGGCATATACAATTGCCAATACCAGGTAGGAGAATGAACCTCTAACGTTATCGCGAGTATAATCGATCCAGGACTGTTGTACTATGGGCAATGAAGCTGCGAATTTATCGATGACCAAACGCTTGTTTGTATTGAGCATGGGGAAGGCACCCTCGTAGCAGTTCAGCTGGTACACAGCCAGTTTGATGTAGTGAGCCGAGGTCAACAAGTTGTGGGAAACGAACAAACCTTCCGGTAGGTCGATGGGTTTGCACAGTGGATACGCCTCTGGCTGGAGCCATGTTCTCCTCCAATACATCTCGTTGAGGTTGTGTGACACTTTTAGTTTTTAAAATGGGATACGCCTTGGTGTGGTTCTTAGACCTGAGATGCCTCGATCTAAGTACGTGATGTCTTATGAATTAGGGTTAACCCAATGACTTTCCTAACTCTGAAATTTCAGGAGAAAGCCCCTTGTTTTTATAGACTTGGTGTTGTTTCTGTGGACTGGAAAGGACCCTACTAATGCCTTTCTATTGCTCTTTCAAGTGCTGAATGCTGTGTGCGATGTAGTTTTGCTTCATTTTGGGGGTGGCACTTTTGGGGGTCCGTTTTTTCGCGGCAGTGTCTTGGCACCATAGCAGTGTTGAAGACCGGCTGTTTGACGGCTGTCAAGCCAGGTGTACATGGTGACGGATCAACAGGAACTTCCAATGGCCATACTGGCAATTGGTGTGGAGTAGATGATCTGGGGGGAACTTGGACAAGCTCAGAGGAACCTTTGGCGTGAATCATGGAGTTGAATTTTCACAGGTTATGAGTCAGTAGATTCTGAAAAACCGACTACAGGTTCCAAGAAAAGCAGTTGACAACGTCTTCCCACAAACTCAGCGTGCTTTCCAAATGTGTTTGGCAGAGCTGCAACTGTTTCTGGGGCCCATTTACTGAAACTTAAGCTTCTGAAACGTCCATACTGTATGAATCAGCTCTTCTAGATTCAGGTTAGTGTGCTAAAGCCTTCCAGGGCTCCGCATTCCGGATCTGCGACATTGTTGGGGAACTTGAAACTGCGACAAAATTAGCGATAGTTTCATACAACCCAAAGCAATGGCACAGTTCAACAGGGTTGGGCTACACGATGGGGGGAACGGCGCAATGCGTGACCTCAAGCCTGTTGAGTCGTCGGAGAACCATCTTTTGACGCCAAAAACTCATCTGCGCAACGACTCGTCATATTCACGAAACTATTCACTATTGGACATATACGGTACCGAATCTCCATTTGACGAGAACATGTTGTCAGAAGAGGAACGCCCGTCGGAGATTCCATTTGCATTTGGAGAGGAGGAGCCGCAGAAGTCCAAGGATCAATCAAGGATACATCAAAGTCTTCCAGCACAGAAAGCACCTGAAAAGGAGGTCAAGATCAGGCTTGGTGATTCGAGTCATATTGCTCCATTGGCTGACATCCCAGGACTTCTCCGCTCAGGACTAGATAGATACGGTTTCAAAAAGGCATCAAACCGGAACCAGATAACGGCAGAAGATTACAATAAGTGGTTTGTTGATTACTCACAGTATCTGCTTAGGAGAACCAAAAAATGGGTCGTGTTGATGAAAAGTACGGGCCTTGGTGGTGAATTACTGCTGCCAACAAGATTTCCTCCAAAGTCAGACAAAGTGAAAAAGTTGGTTCGCCGTGGAATTCCTGCCGAATGGAGAGGAGCAGCGTGGTGGTTCTACGCTGGAGGCAATGAAAAGTTGAGTAGACATCGTGGGGTATATGAGCAGATTGTTAGAGATACAGTCAATCTTCAAAATAAGGACACAGAAGTGATCGAGCGAGATTTGAATAGGACATTTCCAGATAATATCTACTTCAATCGAGAAGTGAATCCACCAGAAGTGAATCTAGCGAAAAATCCAGTCAAGGCTGATTCAAGACCAGATTCATCTTCTTCAAGCAATACTGGGACCTCTGGGCACACACTTGGAGCTGCCAGCTTGGCGGGAGGAGTCTCATTTGGTGTTGGTTCTGTGTCCGGACCTTCTGGCTCCACCCTTGTCGACCCGTACAATATCGAAACAGACGCAGAAACTCCAATGATACAGTCGCTCCGCCGCGTTCTTGTTTCATTTGCTCATTATCAGCCGCAAATAGGATACTGTCAGTCTCTTAATTTTCTCGCTGGATTGCTTCTTCTCTTCATGAACGAAGAAAAGGCATTCTGGATGTTGGTGATTCTTACGGAACGGATTATTCCCAACGTTCACCTGGCGGACTTAGAAGGTGTTCACACAGACCAAGGAGTGTTAATGCTCTGCATAAAGGAATATATTCCAAATCTTTGGGCTATCTTAGGGCGCACATTCGAAGGCGAAACCCTTCTGGAGGATAAGATATTAACACGTTTGCCACCCGTAACTCTCGTCACTTCGTCTTGGTTCATGTCTTTATTTGTTGGTGCTCTCCCTATTGAAACCGTTTTGCGCGTTTGGGATATCATATGGTATGAGGGATCGAAGACCATATTCCGAATCTCACTCACGATTTGCAAAATGTGTCTTGATAACCCTGAATTTCAAAACAAACGAAGCGGTGGAGCAGCAGCTGAAGTAGACCAGATTGAATTGTTCCAGTTCATGCAAAACTTTCCAAAGCTAATTCTTGACCCAAACTTCCTCATAGACAATTGCTTCCGCAAGATCGGTGGGTATGGTTTTGGATCAGTTTCGCAAGACGAAATCAACAAGTGCAGAGAGTTTGTTCTGAAGCAGAGGACGAAACTAAAAAAACAGCCTGGATTTACTACAGAGTTAACTGACGAAGAAAGGTTAGCTCTTGGAGGAAATGGCGAATACATACATGACGTTTATGGGTTCCATCGCTCAATCATGAGTGGGGTGGTTTGGAACAAAAACATTAGCAGCAAGATGAAGAAGAAGTTTACAAAGCCTGTCCTTCAATAGTCAAGGAAGTTACATTATCCTGACCACTGGACTCGGTGAAGTGACTTTATGGAGGAGTATAATTGAATTTCTTAGATTATGGCAGAAGTTTTATTTAGAAAAATGGCATAGAAAGGACACTATTCCTTCACTAAGTACGGCTTTCATTGCACCCCTTCTTGTAATTCAAAAATTAGATTTACAATCAAGTCAAGATCAACAGACCTTGCAAGAACATGCTCAGGATACGCTGGAGCAATTATAGATCTGAGTAGAGCAAACATATGGAATTGCTCTGGCATAGCCATTACTGTAGAAATTCTTGAACTCGAGTTTTTGAAGCGGTATCTACCTCACCTTCCATTCAAGTGATGAAAACTCTCTATAACTTCACCTTTGGATGAAACCTTACTTTTGTAAGAGGTGAAAACAAGAACACACGGCTCAGTTATGGAGCAGCTACTAAAAATACACAAACTCCAGTCAGCAATACTGGCAGCAATAATTTTCTGAGCAATACGAGAATTCAGCTAATATTGCAAATGGCGCATGCCCCAATGCAAAGGAGGTCTAGTACAAGACAATCTCAATGAGGAATCGTACGCTCCAGCAAATTTGCAAAAAGAAGGAGACCCAGAAACTCATAAATTAAACTAGTTTTCCTTCGAAACCAAACATTTCCTACTACAAATAATCCTCAAAATGGACTTCTGGTACGGTGCATTATTAGTTTTGTTGTCCTTGATCTTTCCCACCATTCCGGTTTGGATCTTGGAAGGTTGCGGAGGAGAGGCTGTGCTCAATCTCGTTTTGACCATTTTGTTCTGCTTTCCTGGAACGATTCATGCCTGGTACATTATCTGCCGTGAGCCTCGAAATAAAGCAGCACAGGGACCACCAGCCATCTATGTTGTTGGGGGTAATGATTTAGAAAATCAGCTTGACCAGAGTCACCACCCACACCAAAACACGTACCCAACTGGTCCTATCACGCAAGAACCAAAGCCTGTATACCCTCCGACTGCACATGTCTATGGAAGCAACTGAGGCACTGTACCGAGAACTTGAGCTACCAATTGAAATGTACGGTCTCCGTTAGCTTGGCTTCGGTGTTGATACTCTTAGACACCAAGTTTGGGCTACCTGGATGAAGTCAATTGTGAGCCGCATCCCTTTTGCCATATAAAGTTCGTAAGTTAAATTGCACTCACGCTAATTATAGTTGCGTATATAGTGATACAAATTCCCCGCAAAAACAGCCGGATACACTGTCCTCTCATGTAATTTCGTTCAGTAGAGTATACCCGTGTCACTGGGACACGTTGACAGTGAATTATAAAGTCTGCTAGGAAGGTACCAGTTCGTGTTCGAAATACGAGGTTGCCAGAATTGGCCTAGTGAAGTTGAAACGAACTTGAAAAATTCGTCAACTTGACAAAACTGAAGAAGCACCAGCTGAACACGGCAGTTGAATTGATTACCGTTTCACCGAACGCCTTGTGAGTCTGCGATACCGGAGCTATCCTCTATCTTCATAAGATCTTGATGGCGATGTGATTTTAAGCCTTGATTTCGCAGCCAAGCTGTTGAACACAATACCGTTTGACAGAAGGAATCTGAATGCCAAATAGAAGATGTTCTAGATTTAAAGAGTCGACTTCAGATATCGTAATCGAATCCATTCATATTGAAATCCGTGAATTATCGGTAGTAGAGGTTGGCATCGGCCGATAATGACATGCTCAGCTTCCAATACTACTACACCTGATTTGACCACGTTTTTTAGATGTAATCATTCGTAGTTACTTACGAGGTGGCTTCATTAACCTCTTGGACCTGTGGTAATAATTTAGGAGACTAACAGATGTCTCTATCAGGTTACCCTGTAATCTAACATGCGATATTTCATTTCAAGAGAATTATAACCGTACTGGCCACAGGAGGACAGTATATCCAAAAAAGGTTCACGATACGATCATACGCCATCTCTTGATGTGCAGCACGGTGCCTTAAACCTAAAATCGCTATCGATACAGCTCAAATCGGCACTTGGTCTACGTTAGCATCCAGACCTCCTGCTAAAAACTTTCGTACCAGAAGATAGCGCAGTGGTTAACAGTTGAAAAGCCTCGTAGTTCGAGTCCTGCATTGCCCAAATCATCTAATTAATTAATTAATTAATCGAGCAATTTCGAAATACTAATTTTGCCTTTAAACAACTCCTTATCGGTACCTACGCCATGTGCTCCTGTATTATCAACACGTTATTGGTTCTCTTGTCCATCATATTCCCACCTTTGCCAGTGTGGATTAAGCGTGGTATCTGCTCGTCTGACTCTTTCATCAATATCTTATTGACCATATTAGGTTATGTTCCGGGCTTGATCCACTCCTGGTATATCATTGCTCTGTACCCACGTCCCCACACGAACATCTACTACATCTACGGTGATGATTTGGAACACCAGGGCCATCACCACCACCACCACGATGCTCCGGTCAGAAACCAGCCTGCTGGTACCCATGAACCTCATACTCATGGCTACGGATCCACCAATTAGTGTTATCTCCAACTCAGAACTGATGTACTAATGGGACTATTCTAGAGAAATGGTATGCTATTAATAATATAACAGACGTTGAAAGGGAATCTGGGGCAGGCGGAGGCAGATGTTGACTTAGCAATCCTCTGTATGGAGGTTGCCCGGCTTCATTTCACAGCTTTAGCCAGTGACAATCTTATGTACTATGTATACTATGTATTTTTTATTGTACTAATTAATTTCGAACATACTTAGCAGATGTAATCTCGATAGGTACATGCTTATGCCGACGACACTTAAAACGCACTTGCAATGTCACCTACTAGGAAAGGTCCACTTGCTAACATTGTATAGAGAATGCAAAGATGTACGCATCCTAAGGACTGGTTCGTATCTTTCTAACTCCAGTAACAAGTAAAGGTGAGAATTGAATGCATAACACCTGGGAATACTTTATCTCACGTTTTTTTAGAGTCATAATGTTGTTGTCAGCTTCCAGAAGTGCATGTGGATATATCACGGGCATTATACAATGCGTGGCACTACCAAGCACGGCTCTTATCCAGCAAAGCTTAATCCTTTGGCACATTTTAGGTTGCGCTCGCATTTTGATGTCTATTGTATGGCTGAAATAGCTCAAGCCGCACAGCACGATGGCTGCGCTACAAGGAGCCAAGTAGAAGATAGTCCAATACTTTTATGAGTGAAGTTGAGGATCAAAGGTCAACCAGAGTGTTGCCATTGGTGTATAATGCCAGCGATTGTGGCTGCAATATACCTATTCAGAAACAGAAATCAGACTTTCCCCACAGCGAAGGAACTTCTGGAATGTAGGTTGCAATTATTTTGAGCTCGAAATCAAAACTGTAGCTGGCAGTGGACCCTTCAACAACCAGTTGAAAATCAAAGGAAGGCGAAGGCGATGATGTCAGGTCGCCATATTTGACCAACCTCAAAGATAAGAGATGTTTTGTTGGAACTAAAGTGAATTTATCGCGTTTCAACGAAACCATGAGAGCCATACTATTGCCTGGCCAAAAAGATAATATAGGACATGTGAGTGGTGCTTGCTCAGTTCGAGCAGCCGGTGCTCCACTTGAATTTGCCCGGGGAAACCTTAGAATAAGCCTCAAAATGTTGTAATCGGCATATGATACCGGTGCATCGTTCTCATATGTTCATTCTTTTAGCTGCAAAAAGCGCCATTAACGAGAACGCATGAAGGATTAAATTCCCTTAATGGTTTCTTGTTTGTCCTGTTCGAGCCAGACTTGTTTCTTCTTTCTGATATCTGTAGAACTAGAAATATTCTAAGCCTTTCAAGTGCCAGTCAAGCGTAAGGTGGATCCACATACGCTTCCTTCGGATAGCAGCCAATGGATAACAGTCACCAGAAGTCCAAGTGTTAGTGTTCAAGTCATTATCAAGCACGCTGCCACTGAGGGCCATCAACTGGGATCATTCGTTAGAAAATCGAAATTGTTGGTAGTAAAATCCAAAATCCTGGAGATCCATTCGTTTCAAGAAACATCGCCACACGACAATGTGGTTTTCGATGTTGTATATTCCTCGTTGCAAGCTCGACTTATCCTTATCTTTCTTTGAGGAGCCACATCATGCTTACACCTTTCAGTATAAATACATAGATAAAACCCGCTAAGTTCGTTGCTGTGTCTCAGCATATTATTTCACCATGGTTAATTCTGCTCTTGGGGAAGGAAAAGTCTCTGGTATCTCCGAGCTAAAGTCAGTTTTAAGCTATTTAGAGCCAGACAGCCATGTTGTAAACCTTGAAGCAATTACTTCACACCCATTATCTATAGGTGACGTCGGGGTGACATTAACGTCTCACCAAAAGCACTTTATCTTGAGAAGGTTGAACTTAGGGGGTTTGTTGAGTTTGGAAGACCTACCAGTTACGGCCACGTTTATGATCGAAAAGATCGAAGCATTACCCTTGAACGAAGCAGTTGAAATCATCAAGGAAGCGATAGTCTTGTACAAAGGCGATCTTAACATTCCACGCCTTGATTATGATTTATACTTGAGGATGATCGCAAATGCTCCTGAAAATATCAATGATACTGATGCTGTGTTCTATGAATCAGTAAAAGCAAAGTTGATTGATGCCTCGGAAGAGAAGAAGCAAACAGAGAGAACAGAATCTGACTTGGAGGGTATTCATGACTCTTACCTTATTATCTCTGATTGGCATTTCCAGATAAGAGTCGAAGCAGCCTTGATTTCCTACTTCTCACCCTATCCAGAGGTTCGATCAATATCAGATCCGTTTGACGACCCAACGATCGCCTGTGAGACTTTAAGAGTCTATATTTTAGGGATTTTCTGGACAGGTCTTGGTACCTTTATCAACCAATTCTTCTCTGAAAGATTACCAGGTATCTCATTGGGGGGTTCGACAGTCCAGCTTTTGTTATACCCAAGCGGAATGTTGTTGCACAAGATATTGCCTAAGAAAAAGCTCAGGGTTTGGAAATATGAAATAGACTTGAATCCAGGCCCTTGGACATATAAGGAACAAACCTTAGCCACCCTCTTCTTCTCTGTTTCTGGAGGTTCTTCGTACGTCTCATCAAACATCCATGTGCAGAAATTAGCAATGTTTTACAATAACAAGTGGGTAACGTTTGGCTACGAAACCTTGTTGATCTTGTCCACCAACTTCATGGGTTTTGGATTCGCTGGAGTCTTGAGGAGGTTTGCAGTTTATCCTGTTCAAGCTATGTGGCCAACTTTATTGCCTACTCTTGCGCTTAACAGGGCAATTTTGAAACCAGAAAGTAAGGAGAACATAAATGGGTGGACTATATCGAGGTACAACTTGTTCCTTGTCACTACTGCCGGATCTTTCTTGTACTTCTGGTTACCAAATTACTTATTCGGAGCACTCTCGTTCTTTAACTGGATGACCTGGATAGCACCCAACAATTTCAACTTAGCTATGGTCACTGGGTCTATTAGCGGGCTTGGGTTGAATCCAATTCCAACATTTGATTTGAACGTTATTGGGGTTCAAGGAGCGCTTTCTACCCCATTTTACACACAAATAAATGGGTACATTGGTGGATTGATTGGTTTAGTTGTAATTCTTGGAATATACTATTCCAACTTTTACTGGACAGCATACTTGCCAATTAATAGTGCATCGTTATTCACTAATACTGGCGAGTATTATCGTGTGACCAAGGTCGTTGACAGCAATAGCGTTTTTGACGAAGCAAAGTACCAGAAGGTTGGTCCTCCATTTTATACTGCAGCCAATTTAGTAACCTACGGGACATTCTTTGCTTTATACCCCTTGGCCTTCATCTATGAGATCGCTACCAATTGCAATAGTTTTTGGTTGAATACTAAGTCATTGTTCAGTTCTTTGAGAAACCCTGGCAAGTCCCACTTTAGTGATTTTACTGACCCTCACTCAATAATGATGAGCAGGTACAAGGAAGTACCAGACTGGGCATTCCTTGTCATATTGGTTCTTTCTATCATGCTCGCTATTCTATGCGTGGAGCTCTTTCCTACTGAAACTCCAGTATGGGGCATCTTTTTTGCTCTTGGAATCAATTTTGTATTTTTGATTCCAATAGCCAATATTGGGTCCAGAACTGGATTCACATTTGGTCTCAATGTGTTAGTCGAATTGATTGTTGGATACGCTCTTCCTGGAAACGGTTTGGCATTGATTTTTATCAAAGCCTTGGGTTATAACATTGATGGTCAGGCAGACAACTACATCACGGATCAAAAGATGGCGCACTATGCCAAAGTCCCGCCCAGAGCCTTGTTTCGAGTCCAGATGTTGTCAATCTTCATGGCATCATTCATCGGGCTTGCTGTAATGAACTTTGAAATTGATACCATCAAAGACTACTGCATGCCACATCAAAAGGACAAATTCACATGTCCTGGGTCGACTGTCTTTTACAGTTCTTCAGTTATTTGGGGAGTCATTGGGCCTAAGAAGGTGTTTGATGGGTTGTACCCAATTTTGAAATACTGCTTCTTGATTGGAGCAGTAGCTGGTGTTTTGTTTGCCGTCATTAGGATTTATGGGCCTGAGAAATACAGGTACTTCCATCCTGTTTTGTTGGTGGGAGGAATCCTTGGATATGCTCCTCTGAACTTGTCTTATTCGACTGGTGGTCTTTATGTCTCCATTGCTTCCATGTGGTACTTGAAGAAGTACTACCGCACTTTTTGGATAAAGTACAACTATGTCTTTGGAAGTGCCGTGTCTGCTGGGACTGCTCTTAGTGGAATTATCATCTTCTTCGCCGTTCAGTATAAGCTGAAGAATATCTCTTGGTGGGGCAACAATGTTCTGTACCTGGGAATTGATGGAGGCAATGGGCAACAATCGTTGTACGACGCCGCAACACAAGCCTCTGATGGTTACTTTGGGCCCCGTATAGGCCATTTCCCTTAAACGTGGGGCTTTTAAAGGTTTAGAATTCTAAACTTGAGTACTTCTTTCCTAGTTGGCTTTAAATTGCTCTTTAGATCGTCTCTTTTCCTAGACCGAAATTGTATATGAAAGTTTAAGTTACATTATTATACGTGTGTTCATGTCTATGTAACTGTAACTGTTCTTCGTAGTCAAATTTTGGGCTGATGAATGTCTTTCTTTGCTTCATGCTTCATGTCTTAGTACTCACGAAATGAAACTTTCATAGCGCGAATGGTGTTTAGGTGCAGGCCTTACGGACGTATAGCGACATTTGGCTGCAAATACCTGCTAGATGTTGCAGTTCAACGCCCTTTTCAGTAGTCAATAAGATTAGCGTACTGTAAAATAGCATAACAATGTCTTCGATATCAAATTGGAGTACAAGGGGAATGGCTGCAAAAGGCTCCTTTTGGAACTACGTACACAATCTATATCGAAATGGAGAAGCGACACTTGGATTTGGTGCAACACCTTATTCTTCTTCATTCTGAAACAAAGTTAAGCAGACTAATTCAAAGATATTCTTACTTATAGCTCTTACAGTCGAGTCACGACATGTAGACTTTTTCTATGTATTACTGGGGCTTTGATAGCGTGTGCACCTGACAGCCTTACTCTCTCGAAGGCCTATCTTGCTAAATCCAGCAATTACAAAAGTCAATTGCTTCCAGCAGCAAGCCAGCTACTGTGAGAACTGGTTCTGGGATTTGAGTGTTCACTGCTAAGGGCATCTTCAGCATATGATCTTAGGACTCTCTACTTTATACTGCAACACCAGATCAGCGATGGTTCATATCACGTGATCATCAAATCACTTAAAGATTCAAATCAAACAGAAGAACCAGCCAAACTTAAACGCTCCTATTCCAACCATGCTCTTTACTAAAGAGTTGTCCAGCATCAACCCACGCGGCTCTAATGGCAAGGTATTCAAGAAGAAGAAGAAATTACCGCAAAGAGGTGTCTGTGTTTATAATAATCTCTCGAGCAATTCCAGTGCTTCCTTCGAACAAGTTCCCAATGTTGGCTTGAACAGCACCTACGAGTATCTACAGACCAAGAAAAGCCCTACGAGACGAACACCAGAAAAAAAGGACAATTTTGAAGACGATTTGATCAAGTTGGATGAGTTGCAGAAGGCCCCCAAATTGCAACTTGCTTTGAACGTGAGGCCAAAGCTGGACCAGGAAGAGAAAACTGCACTGCTGGATGATGACACTAGCGTCGCCGATGATACTTTCTCAGAAAACTCGGCATCTAACAAGAATATACTCCAGGCAATACAAGAACAGAACGCTCTGAAGATTGGCCTAATAACAGAAAAGTATAAGGACGCTAAAATACCACCACATATACAATCGAAAGCAGCACTATATGAACGCATTGAACGCCACATTCACATTATACCGCAGATATTGAATGCTAAGATGTATCCCCTGGAGTACTACGTACTTGCACGCTCGCAGCAGAAGCTATCTCCGCATGAAATCATGTCCAGTGATGAGAAATGGACTATAGATTGGAAACAGTATCACGGTGGATATTACGGTCTAAAAAGGCAACTGATCATAGGTAACTACATAAACACGAAGTTCCGTGAATTGCTATTGCAAAAGAGTGCAAAGAACAAGACCATAGTGTACTGGACCACGTCTGGGTTCTCGACGTATGTGCTAGCGAATGAGATCATAATTAGGATGGTTATGGAGGACATAGGATGTCTGGAAGAGGAAGCAGTTTTGAAAGCCCAACTGACCACCGAGTATGGCACGATTGTTGCGGACTCTGTGGATGTCATAGACGATTTGGATATGCCTCAACCTGAAACTAAGAACTCTGAACAGAAACAGAAACAGAAAGTCAAGAAAACGAAACGGAAGCACAAGAAAATCAGCGTTTTGGATCAGCTACTTGAGTAAATAATACAAGAAGATGCCAATTCGAATTTCCTTCTAGTTTAGGGCTGAAATTTAGTTGATATTTATATACAATCACAAGCCGGTGATGCAATATTTCTAAGACTGGCACAGGTTTTGAATAAATTAGCGGCTATTTGCTTTACTGAAAAGCAAATGAGAAGTCTCCTTTTGAGGTCAGTCACTACTCCAATGCTCTTGCTTAGTGCATATTCGTGTAGATGTGTTAACTGTTACAGACTTCGACTAACTGTGGTGCGGAGTTTAACTGAACTGATTCAGGCTCAAAAATAGCAAATTAACGTCCTAAAAAGTCGGTGGAAGTCTTCAATTTTGCCAGAGGTTCCTCTAAAGTGAATTGCAGACGTAGCTCAATTCTGAATGATATGCACACTCTTTATAGTGAACTGTTTGACAAGGACATGCTCTTAGAAAAGGTCCAACGGTTTTGGAGATAATTCGGAACCGCGCTAAAAGTCACAGTACAAATTAGTGAAAAATTTATAGCGATCCATCTCTTCCTCAATGATGATCTGCCGTTCTATTCATACGGCGTGCGACAAGGTGATCGTGCGTGAGCTTGCCGCCACTGCTGTTATCGGTACTGATGCCTGGAACAATAAGAGTCCGCAACCGATCCTTATCACCGTTCTGTTAGCCACTGACTTCCAAAAGGCATCAAACTCTGACGACTTACAGTACTCCCTCAATTATGCTGTGATTTCCCGTAGTATATCACGTTTCATCAGGGCCAATGAATCCCGCAACTTCAAGTCGTTGCGAGGTGTTGGAGAAGCGGTAGGCGAATTGGTGCTTGATAAGAAGAATACAGGTGGTGGAACTCCAGATGCGGCTGAAATCATTGTGGAGTCGACCAAGACTGAAATAAGAGCCCAAAGCGTCAAGTACATCATGAACAGATCTCGCAAGGGTGCTCAAACTACCCTGGATGTGCTTCAAATAAATGGTCTTAGGCTCCTCACTGTTATTGGTGTTTTCACATTTGAACGTCTCCAGAAACAATTCGTGGATTTGGATATTGCCATCGAGTTGCAGCCTACCGTTACTTTGCTGCCCAACCAGGTGATCAATGATGTTTCAGCATATGTAGAAAACGCAAACTTTAAGACAGTGGAAGCGTTGGTCTCACGTATTGGCCAGTTGATATACCAGCAGAACCCGTTAGTCCCAGTTGATTCTGTCACCATAACAGTAATCAAGCCAAATGCTATTAATTGGACAAATGGTGTTGGTGTCAAGAGCACAATGACTGGTGCCAGTTTTGCAGGTGTGAAACCAATCGACTTGCTAGTCTCTAGTGACTCCACCTCTTTCAATTTGCCTGTCCAAAAGCAGGAGACACATGCCAATGTAAATCATACTGTGTATATTGCATTTGGCACTAATGAGGGCAACCAAATGGAGAATGTCAATGCAGCATTGACCCATTTGCAAGAGTATGACATCAAAGTGGAAGCAACATCTTCGATGTATATTTCCAAGCCAATGTATTACAAAGACCAGGCTGACTTCTACAACGGAGTCATTAAAGTCTCGACGACCAAATCTCCTGCTGACCTTCTACAAGTGTTGAAGAAAATAGAATACGACCACATAAACAGGGTGAAAGAGTTCGATAATGGGCCTCGTCTGATTGACTTGGACATCATTTTATATGATAACGTGACTTTGAATACTGAGGACTTGGTCATACCACATAAGCTGATGTTAGAGAGAAATTTCGTAATGCTGCCATTATGTGAATTAATAGGTCCTGACTTTATTCACCCAATCAGCACGGAACCAATTCACAATCATTTGAAAGAATTGCTCTTGGGAGAAGGTAATGAGGAATTACAGGAATGCCACAAACTTGAGCATTACGTTCCCTTACCACGTCTCAATGCTCAATTGGACTTAGAGAAGACAGCCATTATGGCCATATTGAATGTAACTCCAGACTCGTTTAGTGATGCGGGTAGCAACTATGCCAAGACAAGCAAGGAGATCATTGAGAGGTGTTTCCAGCTTGTTTCAGATGGAGCCAAAATAATCGACATTGGTGGTGTTTCGACCAGACCGGGGAGCGAACAGCCAACCGTCGAAGAAGAGTTAGCAAGGGTTGTTCCTATTGTTAAAGCTATCAGGGCTGAGCCATCCCTTACCGAAGTACTTATATCAGTTGACACATACCGTTCCGAGGTTGCAGAGCAGTCTTTGCTTGCTGGTGCAGATATCATCAACGATATTCTGATGGGACTTTACGATCCCAAGATCTTTGACGTGGTTGCAAAGTTCGGGTGTCCATACATAATGGGCCACGTAAGAGGTACCCCAAAAACAATGAGTTCATTAACAACATACGAACCTAATACTGACGAGCAAGTACAGGAGTATTTCATAGATCCTGAAGTTGGACAACTCCCAATTAAAGACACTTTGATAAGTGCTATTGCATTTGAATTGTCGAATCAGATTTTGGCTGCTTACGCTGCCAAAGTTTGCAAGTGGCAGATAATTGTGGATCCTGGTGTTGGGTTTGCCAAGAATGCCAAACAGAATTTGCATATTTTACGCCATGCCTCGCTTCTCAAGAAGTACGCTGTGAGTTCAAGCTCCAATTACTTATCATTCACATTCCCAACTTTATTGGGAACGTCACGTAAGAAGTTCTTGGGCGAAATCACAGGAGAGACCGATCCCTCCAAGAGACTTATCAGTAGCACTTCAGCAGTGATCGCTTCCATTCAACAGCAGGCAGATATCGTGCGAGTTCATGATGTTGCAGAGACAAGAGAGGCTGTAGCTACTGGAGATGCCATATATAAAGGCACCTTCTGAGAAAGCTCAAAACATATTTAACGATATATTCAACAACGCATGTCTTGCTAATCGCACAAGGGCCAATTAGAAGACAGCTGAATCAAGCACTTAAACACGCCTAAGGTGAACTCTGCTTAAAGACTTTTAAATGCGAGTCATATTTATTTATTTAGGGTGTGAAATGCATTACCATCAAAGATTGAAAGTGTTGCTGCTATTTTACCTTAAATACACTTTAATGCCACCTTTTATGAGGCTCTAATCTGATATCTATCGTCCCCTACGCTACTCCTCTACTTGTCTACAGGTATATCTAATATTTCTTACGATATTAATTAACTTTTTATGTGTCTATCTTTGGTTGTTCTGGAACAAGTTGGCCAACTGCGCACTCAAATTGGCACCAGTTGGGGCATCACCGCTTGGTGGCTGTTGTCCGAACTGCCCTGGGAATTGTGGGAGTCCAGCAGGAGGACCCTGTGGAGGACCTTGTGGAGCACCATGTTGTTGTGCTGGAGGGCCTCCAGAACTTGCGAATAAGCCAGACAACGGATTAATTGAAGATTGGGTGAAAGTATTAAAATCTGGCCTGGATCCATGTGACATACTCGCAGTGTTTGGAGCACCCCCTGGTGGTCCTATTAAAGTAGTCTTGACGTAGTTCTCATCTGGTTCACCGGGTCTATTCGACTTAGGTCCGTTTCTAGCAGAGTTAGTTGGCATCTTTTTAGACATTGCCTTCGACGAAATACCAGCACCAATTTCAATATCTGGTTCGTCAATAACCATTCCACTCAGCAATGGCTGTCCACCAGTGCCTCCCCATTGTGCATGTACGACCCAAGTCTTGTCAGCATCAGTGAGACGTTGAATTGGAATGATGGAAACACCGTGCTGGTAGTTGCAACAGTCACGAGGACCGAAACCAACACCCCAACGAGTTCTTAGAGGCATAGAGTTGTCTTTATTGAAGGAAGTGATGACTTGTTCAGCCTCACGTCTAGAATAAACTTTGATAAAGGCATGCTTACGCTCACTGTTCAAAATAACAGATTGGACTTCAGCGTACGGTCTCAAAGCTGCAGACAATGCTCTTTCATCCATGTTGCGTGGAACACCACCAATAAACAAAGTTCTGGACAATACCTTAAAAGAACCTTGTGGCAAGGTCTGGTCAAATCCAACATTTCTTGGTCTGTAGTGAGGAGTACCTTGCATGTTCATTTCACCTTGCAAAACTTCAGGTGGAGGTTGGCTGAAACCAAATTGGCCTTGCCCTTGACCTTGACCCTGACCTTGACCTTGACCTTGGAACTGTCCTTGGTCTTGGTACTGCCCTCCTTGATCCTGACCATGGCCCTGATACTGGCCTCCTTGGTCTTGTCCGTGACCTTGGAATTGCTGGTACTGTGACTGTTGTTCTTGTGGTGGGGGACCTCTTTGCTCGTATCCTCCATACTGTTGTCTTGGAGGAGATCTCTCCCTTCTGCCACCATACTGACTGGTGGTGTTTCTAGCAGGAGACCGAGATCTATTTCTTCTGGTGTATGCGTTTTCATAGGCATCACGGCCACGGGTTGGTTCAGGAGCCTGAGGTAAGTGGTGGGTCTCTGGAGCCTGAGCTCCATTTTGCATCTTCTGCAACATGCTGAAAATCATTTGCTCATTTCCCTTTTGAACAGGAGCTTGAGGCAACAGTGGTGAAGAATACGATGGAGCTGCAGCAGCTGCGGTAGCACTTGATAATGCCGATAACTGAGACAAAATGGTGTTTGCGTTTGACTCTGGCTTGGCAGGAATAGATGGCCCAGAAGACGAGTTTTTAGCCAAGGAGGCCAAAGCTGATAAGATGCTGTTTGAGTCCAGAGGTTGAGCAGCGCCATTTGACGACTCCTGCTTTGGTGGATCAACACTTGTTCTTGGGGGAGTACCAGGTGGAGTCAACAGCTCAAAGTGCTTTGCCCTGATCCTGGCGATTATCTCAGGTGAGAAGCTTTCAGCTCTTTCCCAGATATCTACTAATTTACTAATCTTCACCCTCTGCGACTGGTTAATTAGCAATTGCATTGAGTCATCCACAAGCGATTCAATCAACTCGCTGATCTTGTACACTCCAGCACCGTACGACCCTTCTGGTGCAGACGCATCCAAAGGCTGAGAGCGCAGCTTGGCTTCTTCGATATAGCCTCTCACGATGGAGTCAACGACATATAAAGTACCTAACTTGTGCGAAGAAGGAACAGCTTTACAGTTTGAGTACAAGATGGATATCAACGCCGACTCTTGGTCAACGTTCTTCACTGCGAGATCCGTCAATTTCTTGATACGAGACCCAGACACACCTGGTGCCTTTAGCGTGGGAAACTCCTTCAATATGGTTTCAAATTCTTCGACAACGGACATTACTGTTTACTTTTCGTGGTTACTTTTTACAGTACTGTTAAATGGTGGTACTAGCCTCAAAACTTCAAAAAGTTGCTATGATCAATTGTCCAATTCGTCTTTTTCTTTCGATTCACTTACAACTCGATTACAAGATGTTACTGACCGTGGTGAAGCTTCTTTTGGTTTACTGCTATAAACAATGAGGAATAAAGTGATGTGTAAATTTTGATTTTTTTTTGGAGTGGCGGTGGCCAGCTTTTTATAGGCCGGAGATAGTCGTGCTGGTGCCCAAAAAGGAAGTGCCGAGCTCAAGTTTTATGGCACGAGACATTTTCTTCGATTTATGTTTGTGTAATGTCGTCTTGGACAGTAGTGAAAAATTCATCGATGAACGAAAGACTAAATGATTTGCCATACGCCAGTCATGAGAGGAGTTGGAAGATTCATCAGCAGGAGCTATGCTACCGGCAGTGCTAGCTCGCCCGTGATAAGCTCAACTTTGCTTCTTTCTAGAAATCCTATTGTAACAGCGGATGTTCCAAAGTTCGAAGCGCAGTACCACCTGTACCAGAAGGAGTTGTGGAAGAGATTGATGTGGACATTCCCTAAGTGGTTCTACTTCAGAGAAGGAACGCTTGCAGAGCAAAGATACAGAGAATTGAACAAGAACCCAGTTTCGGATAACGCTCAGCTCGAATTCCCTCGTGGTAGACCACAGATTAGACACAATAGAGACAGAAGATTCAAGCAAGAGCTCCGATTGCCCAAGACCTATAAGGAGGTGGACCAATTGGATGGTTTGGAAGAAAAGGAATTGGCCAAGTCATCACCACTGGGTGGACTCACTGAAGACGATTTGGCTAGACGTATTGTTCCTGTGTCAAGAACCACCCAAGCCGACGCCAGCTCTGACTTGACCAGCTTGGAAAGAAAGTTGAGTCGTACTTTGTATTTGACCATTAACAATGGTAAGTGGGTGTTGCCAAACTTTCCTTCAGGTGCCGAGAAGACCGCTCTTCACGACCTTGCTGAAAAAGGTTTGTATGAAATTGGAGGAACTAAGATTAACTACTTCAATGTTTCTAATACACCATGCCATTTGTCAACCAGTGAAGACAAGAAGGAATATTTCATTAAATCGCATATCCTTTCTGGAGAGTTTGTGCCTCAAGACCCCGAATTGAAGTTCCTCTGGTTGACTAAAGAGGAGTTGAAAGAACATTTGGATGCTGAGTACTACGCCGACATCGAGCACTTGTTGAGTGATATTTAATTTAAATAGAGCCATTGTATATAATAAAGAGTGCCTGGTTGGATTTTAAAGTTGTTGGAGTTGTAGCAGGAAGTGTCGAGTATCGAGTTTTGGAGCACTAGCTTTATCAAATCTTAGCTAGAGAATGGTAATGGATACACTACAGTAAGTGCTTTCCCAACTTGTTCCAGATGCTATCTGAACTTGCCACGAAAGAACTCAAATATAGCACAATGTATGTCTTGACTGTAGTCTTAAAGTTATAAATCTAGAATAACTTCATTTGCATGATTTTTTATGATTTCATCAAGATTTTAACCAAATAACACAATTTTGCACCCAAATTTATTGAATAAGCACCAAGTCAATACTGAAGAAAGAATGGCAGTTACTTATACTATCTCTACATCACCCCAACCAGTTGTCCAAAACACATGATACTTCTACTTTTTCTTATATTTCAGGCTCGTGCCTGGATCTATACATATTAAAACAAAAACTTACAAACACCTCCCAGCTTTTAACTACGCATCCTTTTTCCCCAATATGGCCTTCTCAGCAGCCCAAACGGATCTGTCCAATAATGTTCCCACCATTAAAACACCAGCAATGGAACTCACCACACCCAAGACAAAGCCACTCCAAGTCTTTGCAAACTGCTCTCTGTTGATGATCTTGAGAGGAGAAATATCAAAGTGGATGAAGACACCCGGAATACCACCCTGCGCGTGTAATGTGTGCTGGTGGTCTTCGTCCTTACCACCCAGCAATGGTCTGTGGTGTGTAATGGCCGAAAACTGATAAGTGTCAATTGGTTGAGAGTTTGGAGCGATGAACTCGTACCTTGTTGGAACCACCTTCAAATAGTAAGAGGCTTGGTGCTTCTTGTCTCCAACTTCAAAGTGATGGAAATCCAAAGGATGAGTTGTACCGTCCAGCAGAACCTCGAATTTGGTACCGAAACTCAAGTGGTTGATGATATGGTCAAAGTCGAACTTTCCCTCGATTTTATCATAAAGTGACAAGTCGTGCAGGTGCTTACCCAAGGAGATGAATGAAGCTCCTGGGGCAAAGTCCAAAGTTCCAGCAATACGGTTAATTTGGGCAGTTCCTCTGACACGGCAACCCTCATTCTTCTCGATTCTGTCATTAATTCTGCTAACATAGCCTTCACGCTCACACTGTTCAATATCGGCACCATTATAGAAGCCCCAAGGCTTCTGAGCATAGGCCATTTGCACAGCTGCACAATCGTTGCAACAATACTCTTTGTTGTCCTGGGGCAAAGCACCATAACAAGAACCACACTCTTCGCCTTCTGGTCTCTCCAGGGCACCACGAGTGGCTTCTTTCAAAGAGCGGTCGTTGTTCATGAGTCCCATCTCAGTATCCAAGATTTCTTCACCATTAACGATTCTGAACTTCTGGAAACCAGACTCCAAAATGTTCAATTCGGAGTCTCCACTTTCATCAAGAAGATCCAGCGAGAACACTCCACAAGGTAAGTGTGGAAAAGTGATGTCGAGGTTGATGTCCATCTGTTTATTGACGTCCTTGTCCACAACAAGCTCTGGAATCGTCACCACTGACATGTAATCAGAGTACTCGTTACGGATCAAGAAAAGCACTATGACAATACACACCAAGGTGATGATACCACCCAGTGCGGTCTTGATACGCGCGTCTTCGACGGTCTTTGCGAAGGCGTCTAGCGACAACAACTTGTTGTTTCTATTGCTCATTGGTGCTGGAGTTGGTAGCGTGTTCTTTGAAATTTGAAATTTCGCTTAAGGCTAAAAAAACGTTTGTTGGAGATGAAATCAAATCCAAAACACGGCGAGTCTTTTAGCAGAGAAAACGCTCTAGAGCCACCCTAGTTGGTTGAAGTGAAGCTGGCGCGCGGAGATTGGGTTACTACAGAAGGTTAGAGGAGACTGTGTGCCTTTGGTGCGGTTTGGAGAAGTAACCAGTGGATTGGTTCCTTATCTTGAAGATTCACGAGTCAGCTTAGGTGTTAAATCTCAGCACTTTTAGTGAAGAAATGGCCGTGTTACAAGGGGATGTTGATTTTGAGCGGAAGCAAGCTTTTTCAAGGCAAAACGAGGCTCAAACTGGAACTTTACTGAACTAGACTGTTCAGCTAGTGATAGTAGAGTTCGCCTTCGATTTTGAGCAGTCTTGTAGCCACTTTCAATGCTGGAACCAAATCTGCGACAAGCAATACGAAGGGGTCCCCTTGGTGTGTGCCAGTATAGTTGCTGAAGGGTGGAGCAGCTCCTCAATTCCTTTACATTAAGCTTCGCCATGATTCACTGCTCATAACCTGTGGATATCTAGGAAGAACCAAGGACCCAGTTCTCTTCCTTCTTTCTGGTTCTTCCCTCATTGCAGGGTCTTACACAGTTTGCCGTATCGTCTGACTTGCTCAATTCTTCTTCTTTCTTATCTCTTCTTAAATCCTCTCATCACTACCAGTATCAGTATTCGCATAACTGAGTGAAAAATTCAGATCTGGATTGGAAACTCAATCGTCAACAAAACAAGCCAGTAGCAGCAACGACACTACCAACAGCAGCAATACCCACTCGACCAGATTTCATCTAGTCCAGCTGCCAATTTAGCATAACTACCAAAGACCTGGAATAGCTCCACAAACCAATCATGCCTGCCAAAGTCACTTTTGGAACAACCTGTACAGCTGTGAAGGATAAGCCTTTACCTGGCTTCACATCTTCGTCATCTGAGATCATATTGATAGCTATCAACGCAACAGGAACAAAATTAGTAACTTCTCGAACAGACAAGTCTGTAAGGATATGGAAGTGTGTCCACGAAAGATTGGTTGATCCTGTGGTGATTGAAGAAGCGCACTCCAAATCTGTTGAATCAGTTAGCTGGGACCCTCGTCATGAGCAGCGGTTTGCCACAGTGGGTAGAGACGACTTAATCAAGGTCTGGAGAGCAAACACTGGAAAGGTCGAGAGGCAGATCAAGGTGCCAAAAGAAGGTGCAACTCTCAAAATCGTCAGATACTCCGTTGATGGACGGTTCCTTGTTGTGGTTGATCGAGAATCACACATTTCGGTCTATTCTGCAGATACGTACAAGTTGGTACACCTGGTTCAAGTCAGGGAACATGTGTACGACCTACAATGGTTCAATTCAGCGTACTTTGTATTGGCATTGCACGATGGGACATTGCCTGTCTACAAAGTTGAAGACGAGAAAATAACCTTATTGGCCACCCTCAGTGGGCACAGATCGTCAGGAACAAGCATATCTGTGGACCCAAGAGGTGCCTACTTCGCTGCGGGGTCTAACGAAGGAGTGGTGAGTCTTTGGGATACGAAGACCATGCTCAATACTAGAGTATTGACGCTGGTGGATGAAGCTGTATCACATGTGGATATCAGTCGAGATGGAACTTATGTTGCAGTTTCATTTGACCGAGGGTCCAATATTCGTATTTATGATGCCGAACTGGGAGAACTGGTCTGGGAAGTGCCCACCAGTGATTCTGGGGACTTGGCATTTGCTGCTGTCACCTGGTTTCCCAACCGATTAGCCATGGCATATACTGGAGATAGAGGCAGGACTCTCATGGTGACGAGCAAATCCTAGATGTTCCGGTCTAATTACAATATTTCGCTTACAATACTGAGTTGACAATGACCACGATAGAACCGTCGTTTAGGATTCTCAAGATAGAACTAATTCATTGTATATGTGTACTTTCAAGGGGCAAGGCTGCATTGCTGATTGGACAATCGGATTGTTGACTACATTTGCAGCGACTTTCCAGGATTGTATTCATACCGATACTTGCATGGGAGCCGTGTATTGTATTGGAATCCCTGCATCTTGTGCTTGCAATTTCAAAGACTTAATGGACTTAATAGGAGCCTCAATACAATCACCCTGAATTACTTCCTTCTAGGTATCTACTGGCCATTGTCGGGACATTCACCCATTGTCGTGTAATTTGCCTCATTGTGTAGATATCCATTTTCGATATCCACTTTCGAAAAGGTTCATTTTTGAATAGCCTTCTCATGCTGAAGGTGAAATGGCTCTCCAATTTTTTTTGCAACTTCAACCCTCTTGTGTAGACACTCTAAAGACCGTCCATTTCCTTGAATAGCCACCGACTCCTTTTTCGATAACTGTCCAGTGCCCTTTAATGCTTTCCGAAATATTTTATACCTTATTTTCAATTCCAGGTGAGCAAAGCTTCCTTTAATCTCTAGGAATATTTTTCAAGGTACCCGTGGTGCCAACAACACCACCAGGACCAACACCCCTCGAAAAGATAATCCAGGTGGTTCAGTCGAGCCGAGGAATCCGAGCCGTGCACTGTTGGCAATTATAGTAACCAACTCAGAATAATGTGGTATACCATCGATTTTATCCAACTTCGTATTTTACCATTTGCAACTTAGCACTGGAAAATGAGCATCTGCAACATAGCGATTCCAGCATTACTCGAGTCACATTGGAAGTAGAGCCTTGACTCTCAAATCAGGATCCTATGTTTAGAACAATCCTGATCGGCTCAGCTTCTAAAGACAGTCTAAAATAGGCCACCTCCTTTTATCGGACACACATGGAATATGTATGGGAAGCTATGTTGAATTTTTCAAAAGGTATAAGGCCATTTGGTGAAATTACAGAACGTACCACTGCCTGGTTCTCCTATTCCAGTCCGTCCATTCCGTGTGCTGCTCGAGGATTAGCGGGCCTGGAATTGTCTGAACCCCTTATTAATCTTTCATTGGAAAGGTATGTCCATTCGAACGAAGGAATTTTACCCTCGCAGATCGAGCGCAGTAGTATAGCTGGACTTTGTATTCGAACGCAGTAGTAGCTTCCGTAATTCGTCCAGGGTATAATTTACCCTTGTAATTAAGCTTTTCACTCAATTAAGGTTGTCAATTAAGGTTTAGGCCAAACTTAAGTGAGCATTTCTATCTATAGATCTAGCCATGGATCTTGAGCTCTCTCAACGAAACATTGCTGTGAGGCAGTTCTCCAGAGCAGGGCTTGGGTCTCGCTAGCTCCCTGGTGGTTGCGACTGCAAGCTTCTATTCCGAGCTCTTTCAGCATGTGAACTCACAACTGCAGCACCACAAGACCAGCCTGCTTAGCACCACAAGACCTCATACGGCACCACAAGATTCACCGTGGCTTGGAAAAAAGACTCGTAGAACCTCCACAGCTGCATCTCCTCCCTGGCCCCTCTTTCGCGGTGGCTGAAAGACTCCTTGGTGACCTCGCTTCCCTCGTACACCGGGCAGTGCCAATGTCTCTTCCTCTGGCTCTGTAGCTTGCCTCTGTCGCGCCTTCTGTCGCAGCCCATGTCGCACTTTTGACTCAGGCTGTCGCACTTTTGTTTTGGGGGAGGGGACACTTTCTGCTCGCTTATGTCTGCTTCTCACGTGACGCCTGCATATAGCGTCTCTAGCCGAAAATCTCCCGTGTCAATTTTTATCAACAAATCCACCAAGAACCTCTACAGAGCCATACAGCCCACAGTAGCCTCACTGCCCTTATTCCAAAGCTAAGTGCTCTCCGTCCGTACCTCCACCATCGCCCCTCCGTAGAATTACATTTCACACGCAAAGAATAGCGACTTTCTGGGTCCGATTACCGTTAAAACTACAGCACATTCACCAAAGCATCCACCATGTCGCAAGGATCCACATTCCGGTCTGTTTCCAACAACTCCAACTTCTCGCTTAACTCGCTGACCACCAGCATAACGCGGGTGGCACTGGGCCCGATGGCGGGATCTCTCGGGCTCAATTTCAACAAACAGAGTCTGGCTCTGGACCATTTGCACTACCAATGCCAGACATTGAAACACAAGCTAGCGACGCTCGAGGGAATGGAGCCGTTCTTGAACTTGGCCTACAACTCGGCGGAACAGTGTGCGGAGCAGCAGGCCTTGGCCTTGTCTCAGCAGATGCAACAGGACACCTCCCGTTCGGGCAATGATTACAGAGCATCCATTGGCTCCACGGGATTCTCCATTCACTCAGATTCAAGCGCCTACAGTAGCTCGTCCACCGTTGCCGCCACCGCCCCTACAAACATGGGCTCAAATAAACTGTTGACAAACAATCACATATTCACATTCACCGCTGGGGTCTTGCCTGCTAATATCAGCGTTGATCCTGCTACTCAATTGTGGAAGTTGTTCCAGCAGGGTGCCCCCTTATGTCTCATCTTCAACATCTTAGTGCCAGAACACCCGATTCCGGTGGTTGGCAGCGACGACTTGCGTATTTGCAAGAAGTCCGTCTACGACTTCTTGATTGCCGTAAAAACGAACTTGCAGTTTGACGACGACCTCATGTTCACCATTTCAAATGTCTTCCTGGATAGTACACAAGACTTGTTGAAGATCTTGGTGGTGGTGAACAAGCTATTGTCCACGCTCGAAGTCAACGTGACTACAGCGAGCAGGGTGACTGCTGCTGCCGAAAGAGAGAAAAGATCGACAGAGAAGAAACCGATCCCAGACCGAGAAAAGAGCGGCGAGACCCCAGAACCTTCCTTCAAGTTCCCTGAGTTGGATCTGAGTCTTACAGACATCACGATATCGGACGACCGCTCCAAAGTGTTTAAAGAAATCATCGAAACAGAGCGGAAATATGTCCAGGATTTGGAATTACTCGCAGAGTACAAGACGGAGTTGAATAATGCCGAACTTATATCGAGCGAACAAATCCATGTGTTGTTCCCCAACTTGAATGAGATCATCGACTTCCAAAGACGTTTCTTGAATGGTTTGGAGTGTAACATTAACGTGCCGAACAAGTACCAGCGAATCGGACTGATCTTTATTCACGCCGCATCTGGTCCATTCAAGGCCTACGAACCATGGACAATTGGCCAATTGGCTGCGATTGACCTCATTAATAAAGAACTGGCCAACTTGAGAAAATCGTCCACTTTGCTCGATCCTGGATTCGAACTACAATCATATATCATCAAACCGATTCAAAGGCTATGCAAATATCCTCTCTTATTGAAAGAGTTGATCAAAACTTCCCCTGAGGCCCTCGACTCCCAACAAAACCCTCCACTGGCATCTTATCACGAACTTATCGTGGCAAACACCTCAATGAAGGAGTTAGCAAACCAGGTCAACGAGGCGCAGAGACGTGCAGAAAACGTGGAGTACTTGCAGAAGTTGATTGAGAGGGTAAGCAACTGGCGTGGATTCAACTTGAAAGACCAAGGTGAGCTACTTTACCACGGCCATGTCGGGGTCCGTGATGCGGAAAACGAAAAAGAGTATGTGGCATACTTATTTGAAAGGATAGTGTTCTTCTTTGTAGAGTTAGAGAAGCAAGGAGACCCGAAGGAAAAAGACGTCAAAAAGAAGCGCGAGATATTGCTGACTAGAAAGAAGCTGAGTGCGCTGGTGAACCTGTCATCGACGTCGAATTTGCTTGAATCCCTTAACAAGGCCAAACTGGATAAACATGCACCATTAGAACTCAAGGGCAGAGTGTACATTCTGGAGATCTACAATATTTCCAGTTCCAACACAAATGGGTACACCTTGGTGATCAGTTGGTCTGGTAAAAAAGAGAGCGGATCCTTCACCCTCCGCTATAGAACTGAGGAGACGCGCAACCAGTGGGAAAACTGCTTGAGGTTGCTCAAGACGAGCGAAATGAACATCCAGATGAACAGAAAGTTGCGCGACTCTCAGAGTGCACAACCTGACCACCTGCTCGATTTAAGCACCAACACTGGAGGATTAGTTGGTGTTAGTGCCAACAGCACTAGTGCTGGTCCTATCAGTGCTGGTCCTAGCAGTGCTAATAGTACTGCCAGTACCGTGAGCAGCACCAACTATTCACCAGCTTCGGGAATTAGTGGACTCAGCTTGAACGGAAACGGGGCGTCTGTAGATAGTGCATCTGTGCGTCTGCTGAATGGTTCGAACTACCAGCGTCACCATTCGTCGTCGTCAACTTTCAGCATGATGAGACAGGCCAGAAAGTCCGCCAGCGGAATCACAGAAGCATCGTCCAGAGTATCTTCCAACGGTGCTTTCCCACACGCAACCCAGGTTGCACTGCATATCAATCCGTTGGGAGAATTGTTCGATGCCATCAAGATCAAGTTGATCTACAATACTGCAGAGATTTCAAACTTGCTCGTGGTAACACTGAGCATCCAATTTCCAGAGCTCTACCAAAAGATCAGCCACCACATTGCTGCGTCTCATTATAGTAGCAACACCTCCGACTTTGCTGTGAACAAGTTGAAGTACAAGGACGAGGATGGAGACTTCGTGGTTATGGACCTGAACGATGACTGGATCTTGGCCATCGACATGTTGGACGAGTTGGGAGATCTGGGAGAGCCTGAGGAAAAGAACGTAAAACATGATTTAACGATTTGGGTGTCTTAGTTAATACATAGGAATGCGGAACGAGCTGTAGAAAGTGAGCATTGCTTAGAGTTGGAGTAAATATACGTAATTTGGACCGAGCCAGTATGCTTTGGAGGCCATTTGGACTGCTTTGTTGGGTACCAATACTGTTTTTCAGCCCCCACTAATCGATTATGAAGTGAAAAATCGAGCTAAACCCACCAAACAAAGGCCAAAACTCTCCAAAACAAGGCGGATCGCTTTTAAGGACTCCCAAAGTTAAGAATCTCGGGCCTCATTGTAATACCTCTCGAACTGGTTCCTCTTCGAGGCGACAGCAGGGCCATCTCATTGCTTACTCGCGCACTATTTGATTCGCCAAAAAATGAAAAGTGACTCACTAACCAAAGAGACCATGTATGGCGTACTAGCAGCTACTGGACGGTGTTTGGCAAGACGTACGACGTGTGGGCTCCTCCGTGGAGCCACGCGGTTGCAGCCAATGCCGTTTGCTTTGATACGATCCCCTGTGAAGCTGTACTCAACCGACTCTGTGTTGACTGAAGAACGAGCTGGCGACTTTGTTGACGTGTGTGTTGTTGGTGGAGGACCTGCTGGGTTGGCTACCGCTATTAAATTGAAGTTGCTCGATAACGAGACTGGAAACGGTGACTTGCGTGTGGTTGTGTTGGAGAAAGCTGGCGACTTTGGCTCACACATCGTGAGTGGAGCTGTGATCGAGCCTCGAGCCTTCGAAGAACTATTCGATACGAAGGACCCGTTACCTGCTGACTTGATTACTGCTGTCACCAGTGATCACATGAAGTACCTTACACAGGAGTACGCATTTCCTTTGCCAGAACCACCACAGCTCTTGAATAAGGGCAAAAACTACATTGTTTCATTGAATAACGTGGTCAAGTACCTTGCTGAGCAGGCTGAGGAGTTGGGAGTGGAAATGTACCCTGGAATCTCCGTCAGTGAGATGTTGTACAATGAAGATGGCTCTGTCAAGGGTGTGGCCACTAAAGATATGGGAATAGACAAACAGGGTGTTCCAAAGGACTCATTTGAAAGAGGTATGGAATTCCATGCTAGAGTTACTGTTTTGGCAGAGGGTTGCCATGGGTCGCTCACGAAGCAGACCATTGCCAAATTCGACTTGAGAAAGGACTCAGACGTGCAGACTTATGGGTTGGGTATAAAAGAGGTTTGGGAGGTTTCCCCAGAAAACTTCGACCAAGGGTATGTTGGACATTCTCTTGGGTTCCCACTTCTGGCTGCAGAGTATGGTGGTGGGTTCATGTACCACTTTGGAGATGGTCTTGTCTCCGTAGGTATAGTTATTGGACTTGATTACGCCAATCCATACATTTCACCATACCAGGAATTCCAGAAAATGAAGACACACCCATACTATGCCAACGTCTTGTCTGGAGGTAAATGTATTTCTTACGCAGCCAGAGCCTTGAATGAAGGTGGCTACCAGTCTATTCCAAAATTACACTTCCCAGGTGGAATTCTAGTTGGGTGTGCTGCTGGGTTCGTGAATGTACCTAAAATTAAAGGAACTCACACTGCTGTTAAGTCTGGGATCGTTGCTGCTGAAACCATCTTTGAGAAACTCAAAGAGTTGGAGCCAGTTGACGAAACCACATTCGAAGATGAGTACACTCCTTTGGACTTAAAAGCATACGAAGAGGCATTCAAAGACTCATGGGCATACCAGGAGCTTTATGAAGTGAGAAACGTTCGTCCTTCATTTAGTGAGTTTGGTTTACTTGGAGGTTTGGTGCATTCTGGTCTTACAACCATGATTACCAAAGGCTCTGAGCCGTGGACTTTAAACCACCACCAATCGGATGCAGCAGCCACCGAGTTGGCCTCGAAATTCACTCCAATTGACTACCCAAAGCCAGACGGTAAGCTTACTTTCGATATACTTACTTCGGTTTCGCGCACAGGTACATACCATGATGAGGACGAACAATGTCATTTGGTAGTTGAAGATTACAGGAAGCACACCAATGAAAGTTATCCTAAATACAAAGGTGTCGAGCAGAAGTTTTGCCCTGCTGGAGTTTACGAGTACATTGAGGATGCTGCTGAGCCTACCGGTGAGAGGTTCCAGATCAACTCGCAGAATTGTATCCATTGCAAGACATGTGATATCAAAGTTCCCACACAAGATATCACTTGGACAGTACCAGAAGGTGGAGACGGGCCCAAGTATTATATGAGTTGAGTATTGGGTAGAAGCTATGCAGTAGGTTGAAATGCTGTCTAGGAGAGTTTGTAATTGATAATGAGTGCTACAATAGTTGAGAAATCAATATAGCACAATGGGGAAGCGATGTGGACAATATGAACAGATTAATAGGTGAGAAGCTGAAAAGGTGAAAAATTGGAACAATTCGATGAGATGGTCAGGGAGTTGATATCTTAGTTGGTGAAGTTGAACGCATCGAATTGCAGTGTTCCAGCAAAAGTACGTACTTCCGGTGCTAAATGTATATAATTATAGAATGAAAGCACATGTGAAGCAGTTCACCGTAGGCCAATATTCTGAATTCGATCCTCTAAACTACAGATAAGTCAGTCGTCACACGTTGCCGTATATATACATTAAGAACCAAAGAAGATAGAGAAAGAATTTTAGAAGGTGGTGGAAGAATACAGTATAAGAACAAGGAACAAAAACTTCTATCGGTCGAAAGTTGAAGAAAGACTTCTATCAGAGTGAAAAATGGGGTGGTTGTGGTGGGGTGCCTGTATTGTTTATTGTGTTGGTGAATGAAAGTGGTCAGTTGGTTTGCTGGTTTTTGAGTAGTTGGTTGGTAATTGTAGTGGGTGAGTCTAGTTGGCGAGTCCAAGGAAAGCAGTGTGTCTAAAGAGACAACAACCAGTCGAAATGGCTCCCTGAACGTCAGTGGGCCTATCTGTCAGGTTGAATTGTCTCCGGATGTGTCTTCCTGAAATCACCAATACTAAGTTGAATAGTACATCTAAAAAAACTTGTCCAAGTCAGACAAGCTGGTGTCTTCTGGAGCTCCTATGTCTTGCGATAAGAAGCCGGATCTAATCACATTCAACCACTTTCTGTTAGCTTTCGCTGCAGCAGAGCGTGGTGAGTTAGGACAGGTTCCTGGGTTCAGAATAGCTTTGAGAGCAGCAGCATGGAGCGCAGCAGCTGCAGCAGCAGCGTTTGGACTGTGCAGGCATGGAGCCCTCAGAGCTCTAGGAGCAGCAGCAGCCGCGGTTTTGATCTTCTTGTTAAGAGACAAGTACGACATGGACTTTGATCGTTTTCCATTCTTCTTGATCATGTCGATATAGAGATCACGAGTAGGCATGTCCGAGTCTTCGTCCGAATCCTCAAACACCTCCAAGTCGAAATCAGCCTCTTCGTTGTCTTCAGTGTCTTGGCCACCTGGGCCGGAACCGGAGTCAAGCGAACTACCAAAGACGCCAAAAGTGTCGTCATTTCTTCTCTCATCGTTTAAAGCAGCAGTTACTGGAGCAGACAGGTACGGAACGAACAAGTTAGACTTGTCCACTGGGGTGTCGAAAAAGGTGTGCTTGGTGATTCCCAAGTCGAACATAGTCTGTCTTCTTGGCTTTGCCATAACCTGTTTGCCTGCCTCGAATGGGTCGTCCAATGCCAACTTGTGGGCCTGTGGAAGCTGTGATACCTGAGGGGCAGTTCCTGATTTTGGCAGAGCTGAGATCTCCATTTGCAGGTCATCTTTTTGGCTACGGAGTTGTCCGCGGGAGTTGACGAGTTGTTGGTTGGAAGTCTGGGTGCTCAGGGAGGAAAGCAGTGCGTTTTGAGAGTTTTGCGAGTTCTGGTTGCTCTTTTGGATCTCCATCAACTTCTTAGCATGGACGTGGAAGTCCTCTGCAAGCAAACCCCTGTATACGTAGACCATTCTCTTTGGCAGGGCATCTGCCCAGTCTCTCAGTAAAGCGTACTTCAAGCTGTGGTCTCCCTTTTCCACACGTTTCACGTAGGCATTCAACTTTGCACTCACCAAGTTGGAGGTCTTAGTTGAGAGGTTTGCCATAGCTGGGTGCTGAGCAACAAGGACATCGCAAATCTGCTTGACAGTCATTCCAGCACCGGAGGGGTCTTTTTCGAATAAAATGACAAAGATGGCATAGAGAACGTCGTCTTCCAACAGCGCATCATCCTTCTGCTCCGGGCGAGGCTTCTCGCCCGTCACCGGAATGGTTGTTGAGATTCCTGTTGCGATGGGAGCCCTGGAAGGGTTTTTGGGCTTCTTTGGACCCTTGATAGGGTACGATGCGACCGAGGAGGTCGAGGACGTCTGTGAGACCGCATCGTTATTCATAAGCGAATCCGGCGAAATCGACCGCAGAGTTGGAGACAAGTCGCTCTCGTCGATGTCGTGAGGATTATCGAGCTCATTTTCTAGTTCGTTGTCGAGGCCGTCTTCTTCGTCGTCGTCTTCCTCTTGGATGTCACCTAACTCCAGGTCAAAGTTGGCAAAGTCCTCGTCCTCGTCTTCGTGACGAGAACCAACCTTGGTCTTCTTTGGTAAGGACACCGAGCCACCCAAGGTCTTCGGGTTGAAGCTGGGGCTGGCCGGGGCCGGAGTGGGGGTGATCATTCCCATGGAACGTGGAGCCAATGCCATATTTGAAACAAAAGTGGAGTGATGAGTTCGATAAACTGAAACAAGTGCTCCAGTAGAGTTTACAGGAACAACTGCGTTAAGGTAGCACTGGTTGTGATAGCACTGCTTAAGAGTGTTCTAAACTGCTCAGAGGTTGGATCTGCTGCTCGTGGTGGAATTCTGGAATCCCTCTAAAACGTATTAATATAAAGCTCATGGGACTGGCGGAAGTGGGTTCTCAACGTACATTCGAGATATACAAGTGAATGTATAGGTCTGGTGGGAGGTGTGTAAATCCTTTGGTACAAAAGTAGTACCGTATGTTAGTACCAGTAAGTAGTAAAGTCTGGCAAAGAGAAAGATAAAGAAAGATAAATGAAAAGATGAGATTGCGATAGTGTCTAGGATAAAAATTAAATTGGAGGAGGGGGTTGGTAGGAGATGAGATGGCCCATACAAAGCGGGCCAGATCGCGAGCTTCGGACTTATAGAGAAAGAGGTTCGAGGAGGAGCGAGCTCCAAGTGGCGAAGAGGCTTTCAGACGGTACTGGCCGGTGTAGCGGCGTTGTATGTGTTGCTGGAGGGCTGGCACTGGTTTGCCAAAGGGCTTTTGTATATGTTTGCGGTACGGATGTTTCAGTGAAAAGTCGTGTTAATTATCAACTCTAACGTTCTTCACGTGCACCTTGACTGTGTTTTATGTGCAGGTGGATCGAGTCAGATCCTCTTGCGGCTCGAGAGAAGTGCTGCTAGCAGGCAGCTAGAGCGGTGTTTGAGAAGCTCTAGCTGTAGATAATCGACGGCAGCAGCTGGTGTGCGTGGAACCAGGTCGATACAGCCAAAACTGAGGCGTCTGTGGTGTTTCTTGGTGTTTTCAGAGTAACAACGGTGGTTTAACGTGCACTCAATGTGAAAAATCTCCACGATTCCAAATATAGAAAGGATGCTGGATGGGTATCCGCGGTGGAATTGCGAGATCCGGTCTGGGCTCTCCTAAATCAGGCCATGGGTCCTGTTGTCTGATATCCGCACCTCTTGGCCCATTCGACAGGAGGGCCAGATCGACCAATAGGCTTGGAGCAGGCCCAAGCTGATAACACTGCGCTAGATGATCTGGTAGAAGCTTCTGGTTGCAGCGTAGCGTCGGCCTAAGCACTCGGTAGCTCCTGCCGAAGCAACCACCACCAATAAAGCTTATCTCCTATCATTCGCTCTCACGTTCCAGGCTCATCACCAGCTGGCAATTTCCACAATTGCGGAAATTCCCGTGCACGACCCCTATCTTTGGTTTGCAGGCCTTGCATTGGTTCCTGGGGATTGTTCATTGTCGTAGTTCTTGTAAAATTAGATCTGATTTACGAGAGGGTGGAAATTGGGTCGTGTGGTGCCAGAGCAAGCGCTGCTGTTGCGTGCTCGTATTGTGAGCGGTGTGAACGTGGTGCCAGTACTATTGTGGTTCTTGCTCTGGCACTTGTTCTTGCTGATGTCACCTATGGTTTGGTATTTCGAGTTTGTGGGGTTATTAATGTGTGGACGCTATTTTCCCGGTGGAAGTTACACTAATGGAAGCTCTATGCATGGAAGCATGTGAATCAACAAAACCGTTTTTCGATCTGCTTAGTCACGAATAGACAGCGAGAAGGTCGTAGGTGCTTCAGTAGTGCTGTGCTGAGACTGCACTAGCATTGGTTTACGAGATCGTGTGTAGCTACTGAAGTGAGCTCGAGCAAGTCTATTTGAATCTATTCTCTGGATCGTGCTTCTCTAGGGTGGACAACTCTGGTCTTGATTCGGAAATTCAGTGTCTGCCTCGTTCATGTAAGACAAATTATAATCAATCTAGATGCCGAAGTTACCAGAGTTTCATTCCTCTTTCACCCACAATAGTCAGCGTATTTGACTTTCTCAGGGTAAAATCTTATACGGCCACTCTAAGCTACGTTGAATAGGATTTTGCTATATAAGAATGACTATTTTAACTGTACAACTCTTCTCCAAGCCAGAGTACAACTCAAAGTTCATCTTCGAGTAACTCAGGATGCTCTCTGAGTACTTGCAACGATGCCAAGGTCCTCTCGTAGTCACTGTGCCAGTAATCATCCGCGTATACTTTAGCATCATCACTAGGTGGCATGAACCAATAGTTAAGTGCTACATGCACATTCAGCTCGTTCCCTCCAAACGAAGAAACTTCATGGAACCACCCCGCAGGCAAGTATAGCATCTCACCAGGTTCTATCCAGACAGTTAACTTGTTTAACTGCAAGAAGCCAGGGAAGTACTTCTCGGCAAAAGTGACCAAAACTTGCTGCGTATGCTCGTCAAACTCGTCAATATGAAGCAAGCTTGGTGGCACTGTTGAGAAGTTGGGTGGAGTAACAGAGCTTGCACCGTGTTCTGGGGCTGTGGTGGATTTTTCAGTACTTTGAAATGTTCTTCTCAACTCTGCCAACACCTCAGGATCTTCCCCCTGCTGCTGCTTCCATTGAAGAATTTCATCGATAATAGCTCCGTCCTCGCGGATGTGTTTCCAGTGAGGAGCTTTCTCATCAATAGTGTAGTCAATGATACCACTACTGAAGATTTTATAGATTGTGCCCACCGTGTACAACTTCTCAGCATCTGCTGGACTATAAAGCGTGAACCGTTTGCGTCCCTGTATCAATACATATAGGTTGTCAGCGTGATCATGGTGCAATCCAGAGGAAGTACCTCCACCAGGGATGTACTTCCCCAAACTATTCTTATCGTTTGGGTCCACAGAAAAGTCATCTGATGTCTGTGCAAGTCCCATCCAGAGGTTGATTTGCTGGGGAACAAGCATTGAGAAGTAACTTGGCATGGGCAAGATATCTGGGCGAGAAGCAAGGTTTGTCAAGGGTTTCTGGTATAGTTCCGAGATCCTGTGTTTTGCTTCTGACCGGGTGAGCTCCAAAGTAGAATTTACGATGGGGTCAGAGTGAGGATTGGACTCTTCATAGTCATCATGAAGGTTTTCCATGTCGAACGAGTCTGAGTCAGATGAGTTTTCCTCTGCGTCATCTGCATCATTTGCTGGCTTTATGGAATTAATACCAAGAGCATATTCTGGCTCTTCTTCCACTTCGTCCAGTTCGTCCAGGTCGAATGCTTCCTGATTTTGCTCACCCTCCTCTTCCTCTTTGAGTACTTCCTCTTTGAGTACACCCTCTTCCAGTTCTTCCTCTTCCAGTTCATCTTCCTCTTCTTCCACCTCCTGTTCTTCCTCAACTTCGTACTGCGTCGTCAAATAGTACCCTCCATCGCCCTTATTGAACTCCTCCAACAAATCACCCAAACTCATTCTGAGTCGGTCTTCTCCGGAACCAAACCCACCTCCATATTTTCGCTCCACCTGTAGCTCCCCAGGCCAATTTGTCGTTTTAACGAGATTCGCCGGTACAAAACGGTCCAAGACTATGCTGGCAGTCTTATCCAATTTGATTTCATTAGCCACGTCTCCAACAGTGAACTTCGCAGGCTTCCTCGGCTCAATGAACCTTTCATAAAACTGTTCCAGAGTCAATTGGCCGGACACCTCGGGAACTGTATCGCCAGCAGCGACTCTGTATTTGGGATAGTTCGTGCCGATGGCGTTCCTTCGCTTTCTGTCCATTGGCTAGTGTTGCTTTGAGTGTGAGATTGCGGTTGCTTTGCGTACGGTCTCGTGCTATAATGCGTATAGGATCGTGCTATGCTGCGTATAGAATCGTGCTATGAATTAGCGTTGCAGCAGCAGTCTTAACGTCCGTGCTTGTGCGATGAGCTGATCTCGCAGTACGGCGATTGGTGTGTAATGAAGGTTTTTGTTGCTGAAACGAGGCTTCAGACGTCAACTTGATTGTTTAGGACGTACGGCTCGGCTGTTGAGATCCTTGGTGAGATCCTTCTGGCTGTCTTTGGAGTGCTTGATAAAGAAGTGGAGAGCTTTTTGATATTTAGTGATCTGAAAAATTCCAAATCGAGCACTGAGATTTGGCTTTGCTACCGAAATGGTCGGCCTACTGACGGCATCCTTTTGATTTGGCCAGCACTTCTTACGTGTATCAGGACGTGTAGACTGCCGAGGCAGTAGTAGTAGTAGTCGAATTCGATGTGCTGAGCCGTTTTCGCCGTGACTTGAAGGTTATTCGTAGTGTAGTTGCTCAATATTTAGTGTGTGTTTATCACTAGAAAGAGTGCTCGAGCCCCTTCAAACAACCCCAAGCAGTGCTCTCTTGGTGGTAATGTCTTGTCTAAGAGCACCATATGAGTCAACTGACCCCCAGTGTCTTCGTCTTAGGCGTATTTCCTGGTGTTGGAGGCATTCTTCACAATTTGCACCCATAAGGAAGATGAAATATGTGGTGGATTTGCAAATGAGCTCAGGGTGGTCCTTCTGGGCCGTTTCACCGCCGTGGAGTCCACGGCAGGAAAGATTCTCGCTGCTTGAACGCCACGACATCGTCAGCAGTGCAGATTCCCGATTTGCAGCGAAGAGTGTCTCGTCCTTGATAACAACAACCTGGCTTAACCAGAGCATCCACACACAACTCACAACTCCGATTGAGTAACTAGCAATGCTCCCCGAAAGACGCGTTTTGCAGAGGCATGGATATCCGGCCCACAACACGTACACTTCCCTGGGGCCAAAGGGAGTGTTTAAGCGGAAGACTCGATGCACGGAGAGATAAAGCACCAAAGGGTAAGAAGAAAGGTTGACGCGTCCACACAATGCGTATGTCCGGCAGAAAGATGGGCATTGACGTGGAATGAGAAGATCAATGGAAGGAGCTGAAATACGAGCCTCCACTGGTTGCATTGCTGTGCCAGCGAAGGTACTTTCGAGCAGTTGGTTACTCTGTTGGAAAGTGGAAATTGGGTGAAATGGGACGAGCCAAGAGCACACTGCAAGTGGTCTGGAGATAGGATGGAGGTTATGAATAGGAGGCCAGAGGTGGTCCAAAGCAGCCGGAGCCAAGGCTATTGATCCACGGTCGAAGGACGGCTCCTGATCCAGAGGAACTACGGATAAAGACAACAACACGGTCGAACAAAGAGAAAGGAGCACCCACCTCGAGCTGTCAATCGAGGACCACCACACCAAACGGTGCACAAAGTGCACGCCTTGCTCATTGGCCTGCTCATTGGCGTCGTCGGCGTGGTTTTGTAGCCTGAAAGCCAAATAACCTTTGGCCAAAGGGCCCAGTTTGGGTTGGTATACTTGCAACTGGAACAGCCAACCCGTGCGGAGGAGCTGGTGCACACGGCAACAGCCTCCGCCGTGGCAGAATCGTGCTTGGTCGGATCTCGTCCGTGCTTGCAGAATCGCCAGGCCTCTGCACTTGCTGGAGTCGTTATGCTCAATTTGGCATCGCTGCAGAGCACTGCTGCCAGGTATGCTTTGGGCAAAATTCGGTATAACTCCATTCGAACTGCATTCGACGAAATGGCCAGATTGGAGGAGCCCTCTGGATCGCCCTAACAACCCTGGGCCCCAATTTCACTCTAAATGTTGCTGTTGGCGAAACCTCCCATACCTGACAAAGAGATACCACCAGAGCCATTATGCGGCAGCCATGAGAGCACTACAATAAGTAGACGGTGACATAATCCTTTGCGACAAGGCGAGAGTTTAAACAAGAGGACGAGACGGTGCTATGTTTCGAGACCATTGTTGCCAAGGGAGGACCATTGTGAACGGTGCACCAGAGAAGGCGATCCAGGCTTGCAGCTCCAGCTGTGGTCCCTGGTGTCCCACCACTTTGTTACCTCGTACACCGGGAGCACCGCGACGGTTGCTCGTAACTGGGGGTTCCGTATTGAGACAATTGCACTCTGGAGCAGCTCGATTTCGGTGTTTCTCTGGCCTTGGAGCTTTCGAGTGAAATTTGCAAATTGCACTTGGAAGCACCACCGCTCGAGGACTGCGTTGCACGTCGATGGTGCTTCCGTGACTACTCCGCGACTGCTTCGTGACTGCCTTTGCCACTTGCACCTTCGATTGTCACGGTCCTTTCTGTCAATGGGTCTTTTAGCACTGTTGGCAGTGATACCTGACTACACGAGTAAATTGTGCACGAATCTGGACATAAGGTTCGTGGAATGGCCCAGGCACAGACCCACCTCCATTCCGCTACATAGCCGTTATGTATGAGACTCAGCACATACGAGACATGCCCCAGGGAGCCGGTTGAACACTGGTGCTGCCTTCTGACAATAGCTCTTCTTCACCTCATACTTCCGGCAGTGCATAGCCACACTGCGCAGAGGGCTTTGCTGGGTCTGGAAACGGTCTCTTTTGTCGTGAGGTGGAGCTGCTGGGCAGACCTCGTCTGTATCGTTTTCAAGGTGCTCTCCACACAGCTGTCGTGGTGCCGCTGTTGCACCCACTGTCGTAGGAGGGACCTCGAGTGCCGTCCCAACTCGGCAGCCTGGCTCTCGAGCGACGGTTCACCACTTGTCGACGCCTTTAGGCTGGAATTCGAGCCGTGGTCCATCTTTTCAAGCTCTGGCACTTTTATTTCACTTTCTGGTAGCCAGAGCAGTTGATACTATATTGCACTTTAGTCGGAGCAGTTGATACTATGTTGCACTTAAGCCAGAGCAGTTGATACTATATTGCACTTTAGTCAGAACAGTTGATACTGTGTTGCACTTTAGTCAGAATAGTTGTATTATATTGCATTTAGCCAGATCAGTTGGTATTCTATTGCACTTTAGCCAGATCAGTTAGTAATATATTTCAATCTAGTCAGAGCAGTTGGTATCTACCTTCTGTGTCTTCTTCCTTCTCTTACAGTTCTTACTCTCGTTATTCTATTACAGGCTAAGTAAGCTAAACTATAGTAAACCGGTTACTAATATATGAGAGGATCTAAGATCATGAAGGAGTGCAAAAGATTAATGGTCTCCAGTGTTAGTCGAGTGGTTCCTGGTGATGAGTAGTTGTTGGGGGTTGGTTGGTGATGTGGCTATTGGCTGGCTGGACACTGCAATTCTGTATCGCTTCGCTCACTTCGCTCGCAGCTCCTCTTGGTAACTCGTGAGATGTCCTCGTATGACCGCTTCTTCGTCACCGTCACCACAGCACTGCCGGTGGCAGAAGTTGTGATTGCAAACTTCGCAGGAAATGGACTGGCAGTTATGGGGTTGTGGAAAATGGCATCGTTGGCACGCTTTGGCGACGTGCTGTTCGAAACAGGAGTCAATGGAAGCGACGTGGCAGCAAGACTTGGAGGCTTTGCAACCACCGGCGTTTCTGGGTCCAAGAGGGTCTCCAAGCTGTCGGTGGCACACTCCACAAGCGACTTGATCAACTGTGTGTACTTACCCTCTGGGGCAAAGTACTTAGTCTCCAAGGACTTTGGAGGGTTGGCCAAGATCTTGATCAAGTTCTTGAAGAAGCTCTTGTTGAACAAGAACTGGAAGCGGGTCACCGAAAGGATATCCTCTTCCACCAAGTCGTTGTAGAAGTTCAACAAGGAGATCAAGTTGACTGGGATCTTCAAGGTCAACACCGACACCAAGATCGAGATCAACGCGATCTGCGACAGGGTGTAGTCAAAGTATATGTTTGGGTAGAACTGGAAGAGCTCGCCAATGTATGTGGCAAGCAATTTGATGCGGTGCAGCGACTTCTTTATGAGTGCAGCCACGGTTGGGTTGTTGTTGTTGTGTATCACCACGTTGAGGAAGAGATCGACAAACTGGTCAAAGGTAGGGCTACCGACGATCCAGTCCAACGACTTCAAGATGTGCTTTTCCATTTCGATGAACAACTCCTTGTAGTAGCTGTCCATGCAGATCTTGCGCAAGTCGGCCAAGGTGGGTATCTTGAACTTGGAGTCGAGGTTCTTGCAACTGATCCAGAGTGCGGTCAAGCCTAGGAGCTGGTAGTGCTGCTTCTTGACGATCCTTGTGGAGCAGTAGCGGTCAATGAGGTTGACCGTCAATGGGAAGGTGGACTTGGACAAGTTCAACACCGAGATCACTCCCATGAGGAAGTCCAAGAGCTGAGGGCGCATGCTGAGTCTCATTTCCGGCTGCTGCTTGATTAGGGCGAGCAGTGGGAGTGTCTTGGCCTCCATGGCGAGCAAGTGGTGCAACATGTCTAGTTGGTACTCACAGACAGCGTTGCCGTGAGATCTGAACTCCATGGATTGCACGGAGAAGTTGGAGGCCTTCATCTGGGACCTGACGAGGCGAGTATGAAGGAATTGGTCTGGAGAGAGCATAATGGGGGGTGGAAGTGGTATAGTTTGGCTTGTTAATGAATAGGAAGTGAAATGTGGGATACTTTGAAGATTTGCAGCTTCTGTAATGAAAATGGGCCTGGTAGATCGTTTCTAGCACTAAATCTGACCTGTGGAATGCTGTGAATAATGATTCAACTGGATGGACTGAGCGTCGCTGGGTAGTTAGAATGGTGTGGTAGCTGGAGGGAACCTGGTATACGCTTGATCTTCACTCTATCAGTACAATACGATAGGAAGCGAGAGGTGAGAGAACAAGGACGTGGTGAAGTCAATGATGATGCTTTTGATGCTGCTGCGGTGATGTCTGTGATAGTGAACCAACTAACGACTATCCAACGTGGACCTAACGAACGATGACCAATGCAATCCAACGTCTATATAATTCAATATATAAAGCAATTGGTGATGAATAGAAAAAGCGCCTCGAGATGCTTATAACTTTTCAAATGGGAGGAATTGGCAGGCTCTTTTATAAAGCGAGGATATGCATGCGACATCGACAGTTGTGAGGTGTCGCAAATGTCGCGTCCTACTTGGAGGGTTGTGACACAACCTTTGGAAAAGCGGACCCAAAAATAAATAAGTCCAGAAAATAAATATGTCAGAAAATAAAGTGGGTGGGCTAAAAAAAAATATCAAATCAAATCAAAATGTATTAACAGGATGTCGCCGTGTGTCGTCCAGATGTCTGCTGAAAAATTGCACGTTACGAGTCAACCCCAATTCAGATTCGGTCTCTCTCTAGATTGTACGAACCGGGGCACCGCGAATGGCGAACCCTGGCAGCTAGAACAACGAGCGGTGGAAGCTACCATGTGTGATTTTGCACCCAAAGCCTCGAAAGAAGCCCTCTCTCCAAGCCGTAAGTGTCCTTGGAGCAGCCATTGTAGTGGAAACAGCCTTTGTTGGCTGCGCAAATATGGTGTTGTCAAGTGGCTTTTACTGTCTTTTGATAAGCTAGACAAGCCCCACCACATGAAACGAACGTTCACTAGACATAAACAGGTTCTGAAGTCGCTGGAACCTTCAGGAACTGGGCCCCGGGGAGCTGGAGCCAAGCTTCGAGGTAGCACTCAGCCTATCCCTGTGCCTTTCGCTCTCAGCACTACTCCACCTGGGCCGGCTGACACTTCTGCACACTTGGTAAAACTCACAAGCTCTTAAAACACTAACCACCTGATCTCGTACTTGACCTCCTCTATCGTTCTGCCGACAGAGAACAGCACGAGGATCCTGATTATCAACTTCGCAAGGAAGTGTGCTCTAGATATGGCTGTGTCTCGGATCAGTTTGGCTGCGAAATACCGGCTGCAACACTATCTGAAACGACTGAAACCAGTGAAACACCACTTCCACCAAGAGCATCTCACACGGCATGGGCAAACAAAGGTTACCCGTGGAACCACCCCGGTAGACTACGAGGAAGCCGTATCCGTTAGGCCAGTGGAAACGAGGTGGCATTGTTCATGCTCCGCTGGTTGTCTCAGAGTATACCGGCATTACTCGAATTGCATGGAATGTTGGTACGGATTTTTGAATGGGTGCAAAAGATCGAGGAAGTGTGAAGCAGCAGCCTCTAGCAGTCCAGACAGACAGGTGTTGGAGGCAAGGGGCAGTTTCATGATTGACGTACCGCAGGGGAACTTGCGACGGTGTCAGAGCCAGAAAGGAGCAGCTGGTTGCGAAGACACAGTTGCTGACGGGCCTGTTCTGGCCAGGTTTGGCCACGTACGTGTTGGAGGGCCAGACAGGTGGCCCCAGCGACCGCAGTGCCGTTTCTGGATGCTTCCAGCTTGCACAGCACGCTGGACAGAGCCAGTCTGGGTCAGATCATCCCCAGATCGACCCCAGATCCTCCCGAGTCTTAACTTCTCCAGATCAGGCAAAGATCGCCAGTATCGAGTCCAATCACACTTTGCACACCACGTATCCATGCACCGGGGCAATCAGCACGGTGTTCACGGTTACAGCGACGGTTCTGGCTCCAGTGAAAACTTTTCAGTCCCTCGAAGGAGTTCTGCCTGTCGTCTTACTCACCCTTTGCATGGAAACAGCCACTGTGTCTGGACCGGTCTACTACAGCAGTCAATAAGTCCGTTGACGTCGACGTTTCCAGCTTCTTTCATTGTATTTGAAGGGGTACGGATATAGAGGTGGAAGAATACTGTGGAAGAATACAAAGGTGGAGTTACAGCAGGCTTCCTTCTGTAAACCGTTCACGAGGTTCCCTGGGAGCATGCCACTGGTGGAACCGGCCACCCTACTAGCCCCAGCCAAGCCCGCTGGACCCAGCTCCGTCGAATCCAGACTGGAACTCCAGCCCTAATGGGCCACTCAAACCCTAACCAAGAGGCCAACCCTAGACACTAACCCTAACCAAGCACCTGCCCAACCTCGCACAATATCGCGTATTCTTGAACTCGAGCAGCAGCCAGCAGATCCGGATATCACTACCAGTGCAGGAATTGTGTCAGAGCCTGCCATGGCAACCACTGGAACAGAAGATTAGGTATAGGGGAAGGTTGGGAGAACACAGCCAACAGCTGGAGACAGGCGGTGTTGTGGTGGACAGCACGCTGGACGGAGCAGGTTTCCAGCCTTCCAGAGGCCACTGGAGCCAGCTGGGCCTGGCAGAAGTGCACCGTGCAATCTGAAGAGCACACCGAGCTAGAAGCTCGAAAAGAGCACCTACGGAAACCTCTTGAAAGCCACCTGGACGCAAGCTCATCTCACAGCCCTTGCGAGTCCCCTGGTTACCACCGTTATCTACCAAGAGTGCTCGAGGCTTTGTGCAATCGGGCGTACCATGCCATTTTCGGGTCCTGTTCGAATTTCACTCGGCCAGAACGTCTCGAATAAGCTTTAGAGTATGGTTGTCATCATATGGATCTTTAGACGGTGGAAGACGACCGATGTGTGGTTCCGTCACAGCACAGCTGTGCAGAGGTGTAAATTGGGGTGCTTTCGGCGTAGGAAGAGTGTTCCAGAGGCGGAAATGGAGTTTAGCCCTGGTTGTGCCACTTTGGTCTTCTCGGGCGACCTGATTCGTGAAGGAAGCCACTTACTGGAGGCCTCACGAAACCCTCCAGATGCCAGAGGGCCTAGCAGAGCCTTTTCGAGCCCTAAAGAATGCCCTTTGGATCCGAATGCCTTGTCTAATAGCCTAACGAACAACCCAAAAGCTAATTCTGACGGCTGGAAAGCTAATTCTGACGACAGGAAAGCCCTCTCAAAGTCGTCCTCGACAATAGAACCACAAATCTCGTCGGTCGACTCCATTGGCTATTGCTGGGCCTCCTTCCACCACTAATGCACCTACAGTGTCTACACTTTTAAGCTTTGGAAGTAGTAATTATGCATATTCCAGATTTTGGCAAGGCTCTCGTCCCGAGGCACCTCTTCTGTTCTTTGAGTCTTCTCTTAATGTTGCTCTTCGTGTGGTGTGCCATCTTCATGTGCTGATCCAGCTGCAAATTGTGATCCGCGTGACTTTGGGCACGCCGATTCTCTTCCTCTTCCGTCTCAAATCATCGAACATCTTCTCCAGTAACCACCAGTACCCCAGTAACTACCAGTACTCCACAACTACCAAAAGCTGGAGACACACAACCCACACCCGCTATGGAAATCGCTGCCCGCCACAAGAAAGAGCAGAAGGAGCTCCTTGGAAACATAACTGGCTTGAAGAAACAGGCCACCAAGAAGACCAAGCGAAGCGTATTGGAAAAGTGTGCAGAGTTGCAGCGACAGCTAGACGAAAGACATAAGCAGGAGATTCAGGAGCACCAGCAGTCCGACCTGTCCGAAAGCCAACCAGCGCCAGCTCAAGAAGAGATCACTCCAGAATTCCTCTTGGCTCAAATGAGCTTGGAGAATGAGAATGAAGCTGCAAGTTCGAGTCCGGCCAGTGTTGCAGCTCCAGCTCCACGTAGGAACAGGCAGAAAGAACGTCTAGCCAAGCGCAAGGCAAACATCGACCAGATCAAACTAGAGGCCTCGCTCGAAGCAGCTGACCAGGTGGACTACAGACAGATAGAAGTCGACTCCATGGCCGCAATCCTCGATATCCAGCACTTATACCTTCACGAAATCAAGCCAGATGGCCACTGTCTCTTTGCACTGATCCAAGACCAGCTCAAGCAGCGACACGACATTGAGGTTGGTGTTGCTGAGCTACGTGAGCAGGCTGCTGAGTACATTTCAGAAAATAGAGACGACTTCATTCCGTTTTTGTTTGATGAGACCACCTGTGAGATCAGAGATGTCGATGACTACGTTAAAGAGCTCGTCAGCACCTCCATGTGGGGTTCTGATATGGAGATACTAGCACTTGGCAGAGTGTACGACTGCTGTATTTCCGTGTATATTGCTGGAGCCTCTACTCTAGAGATAAATGCTGGAGGTGAGAAACCAGGGTTGAAGTTGGGATACTACAAGCATTCGTATGGTTTGGGAGAGCATTACAATTCATTGAGGCTGGTCGTCGAGGTTGAAGAGGAGGAGTCGAAGAGTAGTGGTGAGGAAGAGTAGACAGAATGGTATAAAAGGGACGATATAGAAATGAATATGGCATACATAATGGACAGAAGCGTACCAGCTCTTGCAACACAGAAGTATGTAGATGTGAGTACACAGAATAAGTAGAAACAGGATAGGTACCAGAATGTGCTACGGGCACCAGAATGTGCTAAGTACTATGTGCTAAGTACTCCAGAATATACAAAGTACTCCAGAATACACTAAAGAGTTTCTTCTGGAGACCAAGTATACCTACAATGGCACGGAACTACCCTTGTCTCACCAGCCCTGTCCAAAGGCTTGTATGAACCCAGAAGATATAGTGTATAAATTCTAATTTACATGTATTTGGCTGCGAAATGAGCAAAAGTTGCCGAAATGGACTAGTGAATGAACAGAAAGCGACGGAAGGCCAGTCAGGCTCCAGCACACGGGTCCCACCACCCACCACGCCCCATTTGGTGCACCCTAAGACCATATTCGCAGTAACTATAGCCATTGTAGCACTCTTTGTCTTGCGGCTCGCGAGATATGTCAATTCCCAGTTTCTAGCGGACTACATACCACTAGGTCACCCGCCAGACATAGCCCATGGAACCTACAAACACCTTAGACGAGAACCGGAGTCGGTTCCTTCCAGTACAACACAAGTTAGCCTGTAGAGCAAGAAACATGACGTCCTGATTCCATTACCAAAGGTCGCTAGGCATTCTGTAATTGCATGCCTCGAAAATGCCCAGTATCAGGTACGAGGGGAAAGTCCACCGATGGCACGTTCGTGCGCTATGGATTGTCCCTAGCCCGGTCTAGATGGCTAAGCGATGGAGTTCAGGCATACTTCCATCAGACGAGCTGAGGCTAGTGAATTTGGGGTGATCCAAGGCTGACCAGGGCCTGAGCTGAAGAATTCCAATTTGCAGCCATAGCCTGACGAAATGCGCTTCCGAGGCACGGACAAGCGATCCACGAGCCCAGCCCAGGCCCACACCAGCGACAAGCTCAAGACTGCAGCACCCTAGGCAGCCCGAAGGACGGTCCGACGACTCTCGGTGCGAGTGTGCCAGTTCCAGCACCCCAAAACGACCATTCTGTCGCTACTCAAGCGCAGGCTCAGGTCGACCGCCCCCAATTCCAGATGAAATTGGCCATACCACCCCCACACACTCGATCCACCCCCTTGAAAGCACCCAGCAGGCCGGCTAGCCCCGTCGTCGTCAATGCTCGACGACATCATTTTCTCCAAAACCAGCTCCATGTCGTCCACCCTCGTGTAAACGTACAAATAGGAAAGGTTCCTTATTGTCGATGCCACATTCTATTGTCCCTTTGAATCTCCAACATTCATCTCCAGGTCTTTGGGGCTCTTGCAGCTAAAAGCCTGTGGAATCCGTACTTCGAGATAACGGTTACGGTTGCTCGAGTAGCACAAGGCAACTCTAGGTTATGGAAGGGCACAAAGAGGCCCCATCCTTATTATAGATTTCACTGGCAGCAAGCCGGGTGTAGTTGCAGCTTTTGCCAGCTTGCAGAGGCATGAAAAGTTGTTCCTTCGGTGAAAAGTTGGCTGGTGGTGCCAGTGAAAAGTTGGCTGGTGGTGCCGGAGCAAAGCTGAAGACGACGGTGGGGTGCTCGGCCTGCCAAAAGGCTCCTGCCCCAGGCCAGGGCGGTGCAGTTTTCGCCAAACTTCCACCGGGGCAGCATGTCTTGCATTGTCGCTCTTTGAGCACTCTCTGGTAAGAACCAACAATCCTCTATCATTTCCAGCAACTTGTTTGTTCAGTTAAGGTTTCAACAGCCAAATAGAGTTCGTACAAAGAACTGAAGGATTCAGGCCCCTTTGTCCCTTGGATTACCTTCCAATATTTTCTCCTGCTAAGGTGGCTGTCCGTATGTGGATAAATTCGAGATGGGAGCAGAGCAGATGGTTCAAGACACAATTGAGCACCAGTGCAGCAGCCAACAGAACACGACTCAACGGCGAATGTCCGCCCGATGAGGCCCAGCAGCAGTCAGCAGTGTGCTACCAAAACGAGTGCAGCAGCTGCCTCTACGACCAGCAGCAGGCCAGACCTCGGGCTGGTTGCTAGTGACTGGCTCGTGTAACAACGTGAAAAGTCCTGCGGCGCTGTCAGAGCAGGCTCAGGGGTCGTTCACACTGGTTGATGAAACAGCTCCCTTTGTGCACACGGTGATTTGAAAGGAAGGAGGTGAATTTTCCAGTTTTGAGTTAATTTTCAACCCATTTGGTTCCTGATTCGGCATATTGACTGCGATGCGACGGAGTTGATAAAGGAGAGATAATATTGGCCAACTGGGTGAAATTAGGCCAAGATCTGAGCTTTTAGCGTAGGTTTACGCTTGAAAAGTTGCAAATTGGAGATAAGCCAGGCCGTCGAACGGTGGAAAATTGGGGTTCTTTGGGTGTGACTGGGCCAGCTGGAGCTCGAGCCGGCCGTCGGCACCTCCTCTCGGTGTCGGCAGAGAGAGAACGGGCATTTTGGCATTGGCCAATCATCCCCACTATTCATAAATTGGCCCCAGTTCTAAGCACTTTCGTCACCACCTAAACGACTCCTGTAATCAGACAACCAGCTTCAACCGACACGCTCTGTGCCGGACGGCAACGGAGTACACAGCAGTGGCACAAAGAAGGTGGTACAGCAACAACAGCCAGAAGGAGTAGAATTGGAGCATCACAGTTCCTACATTGTCTCTGGGGTTCAGCACGGAGACTATTGTAGAAGATCCAGGCTTCGTTTGGGCTCATTCAGCAGTAAAACTGCGGCCAATCAGACCGGGCAAAGGCATCGCCAAAGCTTAAAGCTCAAACACCAAAAGTGGGAGCACGAAACACCTAAACCTCCGCCAAGCACCCTAAAACATGCCCCAAACACCCCAAACAAGGCCAAACCTCTACCAATCCACCACCGCAAGACCCTGGCGCTCTTATCTCTACGGCATTCCTCGTAAGACACTACTCTACCAGTGTTCCACGGAATGTGGAGCCATACGCAGTCCAGCCTGGCAGCAGGTTCTTTGCATCTCGTAACACGAGCTCCTGGGATCGCCTCAGGATCCTGCGGATCCTGCGACATGAGCATCGCTTTGCACCGTCTCGGAGATCGCAGTGCATCCTTCACATGTGTTCTGGGCCAATTGTGGAGGCACCACGGAGTGGTTCCACACTGGACGTCGACGTGGTGGCTCTGGGTGGCCTTTTGGAGTGCTGGAGCCTTTTCTTCCACCAGGCACCTTCATACCACTCCTCCTAACACCTCCAAACCAGTCCGCACAAGCCCCATACAGCACACATACCGAACACTCCAGCTCAGCCATCAGCAAAGTCTAATGGTTCCTCTTCAGGAATATTACGTGCATTCCCTCACAAACCACCGGCACCTTCACAATCCAAACTGCCCCTTTAAGCTGGTGGCCCTTTAGCCAACCTCTCCCTAAATGCTCGAGCACCCTCTTGTACTGTATGGACCCATTAGTCTATTGTCAGAGCCCTTCTCCTATATCGTCATCTCCTGTATACGTCCGGCCAATCGAATCTTTCGCTTGAATCCTGAGGACCGCCTTGACACTGGTACATTTTACCCTCCGAGCTTCGAGCATTGTTGCTTAGGAGCATTGCAGCTGTGGCCGTTCCATGGTTGTCGTATTGCGGGAGGGTTAGCATGCTCTTTGAAGGAGCTATCATTGTATCGATGCCTACTGCTATCTACTGAGGTTAGGGTGGCGGACCAACTTTTCAGCGCGCTCCACTACTGCGGCTGGGGCGCACTCCGTTGATGCACTTTCTCACAGCTTTATCGAATTCCGGCCTCATTGTCTATTTACACTTTATCGTGAAATACACTTTTATGGTGACTGTTGGTTTAGAAGACCGGTTGCTCGTACATGGTATACGCGTGCTCGTCGTGCTTGTTGCGTCGTTGCAATGTCTCGACAATTTTCCAAGCCAAACTGGCCAAGTCGACAGTATTATCTTCGACGAACCAGCTATCTACGAAACGCACAGCTACAAGTGCTCCAGTATGCCTGCCTAAGATAACATTCTCTGGCTCGTATATCGTCTCGTCGTCTTAATCATCTGCCTCTACATAATACATGCATTTTTGCCCGTGCTGTGGTGCTCCCCATTGCCTCTATTGTGATGCAGCTAGGCCTAGTCTTAGTGAGTTCTAGATACCTCTTCATATTTTCTCCGTCTTAGAAGGAGTTGCCAGCTTTTGCAGCCGATAGATAGCGTTCCACCTTGCTAAACGTCCTGCCTTTCCCACGGCCCTATACATAAAGCACCACGGTGTTATTTCATCTGGACAATAGGTCTAGGGAATGCCATGGGGCTTCGACTTTGTATTGCAGAGCTTGCGTTTGTGTTCAAGCCGTGCTTGATGCAGGTTAAGATGCTGCTGCTGGCATCTGATAGGACTGGCGAGCTCGGCTTCCCGGGGACGGTCTACAGCTGGACGTACGAGTGCTCTCGATTTGCGAATGCACTGCAACTAGCCGAGTTTACTAAGACATGACTATGCCTCCTTGGACCTGGGCCTTGTCTTGATCCAGGCTCTGGTCTTTTGCCTCGATTTGGAACTCGAAGGGTTTCATGCTGCCGGATACCCTGAGTTGGGAATTGGTGCTTGGAAGCTTGCTCAACCTTCACTTCGTCTCTGCCTCATAACCTGCAAGTGTTCATTTATTATCCTAACCCCCCCTCCACTGACTCTAATGGCTGTGACGTAGTATGTGTATGTGTTCTAACCATCACAACGTGGAAGTGCTGGCACCGTCCCGATTTTGCGGTCTTCGGATCTCGAAATTGGGGGACCTATCTTGTGCATGCCCGTGAATTTGCACCCAAATTAAAAGTCAAAATCCAGTAGTCCGTCCAGTGTGCTAACTTGCTCGAATTCCTGCTGTGCGACGTAAAGGTGGGGCTGCTTAACTGAACGGCGTTGGTTCGAGCAAACCGGCCAGAATTCTTCCGTTTCAATTGCGCAATTGTTAACTTTTGCACCCAATTCGTACTGGAATGTTGATGCAACCTATTAGTCTTTTCGTCTCTGGAACCTCTGATTCCTGAAATTCCAGAAGCAACCTGTTTGACGAGATATCTTGCTCGTACTCGTTGCAAGCCGATCTTCTTCGTTGAACCACAGACAACTTTTGAGACAGCTTTGCATTCCTTCCTATCGAGAAGAGTGCCTGGCTGCATTCATGGAAGAATGACCACTTCAGCTGACATTCCTGTCAAGGAACTGGCTTAGAGACTGCAGCCGTGACTTCGCTTCGTATCGCTCTCGGGTTTTCATTGGTCTTTCTGATCAAATTAATCGAAACAATTCAAGAAAAACCACTCGAAAACAAGTTCTCCAGAATAATAGATGATCTCCAATCTCCAAACTTCGATCAACCCCAAGTTACATTGCACAGTGCCTGGATCCAACCTCACCACCGACCAACGGTTCCTTCAAAACAAAATACGACTGTCGAGAAAAAAAGCACGCGCCAGGAATCGAACCTGCAACCTCTGCTCCAATAAATTTTTCATTCGCTTTTCAAGAACTTTCATATTGCTAATCACTTACTTTCTATACGCTAATACTCTCTGCTTTAGAACAAAATGGGTTGGTTCTGGTCAGATAGTCAAACCAACAGCGGTGCCGCTGCCAAATGTCCTGTGGACCACTCCAAGCCAGCCGTGTGTCCCATCGATCACTCCAAATCAAGCATCGCTGTCTGCCCCGTTAAACCTTCGAATGACGATGCTGTGTTTAACCCCATGAACAACATGCCGCTCTCGATCTCGTCAGAGCGGGCCCCAGGCCAGAAAATTACCTTATCCACCGAGAGAACCATTTCTTCCATTCCTCGAGGTGAATCTGAGGATTTGGGCTCCTGGGAATACCCATCGCCTCAGCAGATGTTGAATGCCATGTTGAAGAAGGGCAAGGGAGAAGGCGTTGACGAGGAAGCAGTGACTTCCATGGTTGATGTGCACAACTTCCTCAACGAAGGTGCCTGGTACCAGATCTTGGAGTGGGAGGTCAAACACACCAAAGAAACAAAGGTAGAGCCTAGACTACTCAAGTTCACTGGTAGACCTCATGACTTGTCTCCTCGTGCCCAGATGTACTTGTGGTTGGGAAACCTCTTCCCAGAACGCTTCAACACTCAACCACCGTTCGATAGACATGACTGGACGGTCTTGAGGTCCAGGGGCAGAGACCAGGGATGGGATCAAGTCAGGTATGTCATAGACTACTATGGAGCACCAGACGATGAAGAAACAGGAATGCCTTCCTTTATGTTGGATACAAGACCAGCATTGGACAGCCCTCAAAGTGCTGTAGACAGATTCACTCACTGGTCGCAGCCACTTTGGAAGAAGGCCATGGGTGAAACCGAAGAGTAAGGATCGAAGTTCGTTTAGTTCTGTTTAGTTTGGTTAGTTTAGTTTAGTTATGTTTTGTTAATTTATATACAAGATTTCAGTAACTTAAGAGCCTGGCCTCAACTTATTTGAGCTAAAAGTGAAGGGTCAAACTTGTATTCACCTCCAACCAAGGACTTCAAAAGCTTAGGCACAGAAGCCCCCAATTGATCAACAGACTTGTGTGCAAGCTCATCGATCATGTATTGGACCTTCTCATTATTGCCTCTTCTTACAAAGTGGTTGAGCAAAAAGTAGTAGGTATAAGCATTTGGCTCGACCCTGGTACTACTCTGAGCCTTCATGTTCTCATAATAAGCAAGCGCTAATCCCTCGTTCTTTCTGAGCAATGAACTGATCATCATATTCCAGATTCTTGCATCATTCGATACCACAGCGATATACTTATTGAAAATGGCCTCTGCCATTGGAATCGATCCAAATTCCAATTCGCTCTTCAACATGGCAGTGTGCATCTGAGGAGAGTTCTTGTACTTGGCAGTGGCATGAGTGAATATCTGTCTTGCAGCTTCCAAATTAGAGCCATTTCTGCCCAAACCATCGATCAATGCTGCGTATGTTACATCGTTCAACTTGATGGCAGCAGAACTGGTTATGGTGGACAAGATTACTTGGACATTTGGAGTGAGACCCTTTTCTCTGTGGATCTTGAAGTAAACGTCGATAACCGTGGTGAAGGTAGCCACGTCTTCTGGAATATTATGGTCCTTCATGAATTTCAAGATTCCTTCCACCGACGCATAGTCTTGCTTCTTGACGTAAAAGTTTAAAAATGCGTTCATTGTTGAGGTTATAGGCACGAACTCGTTTGACTCCATGTACTCGTTAAGTTTGGCCTCTGCTTCGACAACTTTGTTGTTCAAAAGCATTCCAATTAAAATGTTGTTTTTGGTGTGAGAAATCACAGGGAGAGTTCCCTTGCCTTGAACAGTGTATTTGTTCAAGTATTCCTCCACTTTGTCAAACTGATCCAAGTTGGCGAAGCACGAAACAATAACCGAGATTGTCTTTGCGGTCAATGCTGTTCCACTGCTGACTATGGTCTCAACCGTTCTATCGATATTCTCCGAGATTTTCAATTTGTCGTTTTTGGAGATGTATGCTGGGTGGCCCATAGCTTTAAGGACACACTCCCAAGTGGCTATAGATGGCTTAGTGATACCGTTTTTCAACATATTCTGGAAAATCTTGAAAACCTCTTCCGGCTTGGAAGCTTCCAAGTATCCTCTCATGAATCTGACCATGGTATCTTCACTGATGGCGAGCTTTGTCTTTTCAGAGGTCTCGACAACTTCGTTGAACGTGTTGTTCAATGCGTTTGGATCTTTACGCTCAGTGGCTGTTTCAATTCTTCTGTAAATGACGTTACCATTTGGATCCAAGTTTGACGCTTCCAATTTGGATGCGATCTGATTAAACTTGCCGATTTGAGTAGCATACTTCTCACCAAGTGATAACTCTTTCAAGGTTTGGCCTACGTACTGGTAGAATGGCAATTGGTCTGTTTGCAACAATTTCAAAGCATCGGCATAGTCCACCTTTATGTCTTCATTAATGCATGAGTGAACAAAGGCAAAGTAAGCCAAGTTGTTCAAGGCATGTGGTTTCACGTTGAACTCAGAAATGGCGAACACAGGCATTCTGTTGACCCCATTGGTTTTCTCGTATTCAACAAACTTCACCCAGACTTTCAAAATGGAATGGTACAAGCTTGCATCCTGGGTCTTCAAAAGAGAACTGGCAACCAAGGCAAAGTGGTACTTATGGGCAACTCTTTGTTGAATCAAAATGTCCAAAATATCTTCTGGTGTTTTGGAACCTCCCCCTTCAATTGATTTGTACAAGATTTGACTGGCGACCTTCTGGAAGGCAAACTGTAAATCCAGATCTGCGATGTTCTCGGCCACTTGCACTTCCCTCAAGTATGACAATCCTTCCTCCAACATGTCGACCGACTCGTCAATTGAGACATTAGGGTCTTCGATAGAGTTATGGACTTGTCTGGATATGTCAAAAAGTTTCTGGTTCCTTGGTGGGTATCTCTTTGATTTCCTGGCTTGCTTAGAGTCGTTTGATGGTTTCACGCCTTTTTGGCTGTTTTTGAAGTTTTGACTTTCAGTTGGCTTGACATCCTGTTTCAATTCGAGCTTAGGCGTAGCTTCTACCGATTGAAAACGTGCTGCTAGAATTCTGCCCGGTACCTTGGACTTGGCTGCTCCTGCCAAAAGTCTCACTGATTGTCTCAAGGGGATCATTTTGAATAAAGAAGCGTATGGTTGAAAATTTTTCGTGAATTTGGTGATACTTTTAGTGAGGATTTGGTGGAGATTTGAAGACGATTTACAGACTAATTACACCCTTTAAAGAGATACCGGGAAAGTATAGAGAAGATACGTTGTGGCATAATCAGAGCACTATCAGTGGAACCAGAAGTTATAATTTCATCGTCTTCGTAGACATACCTCAATCAAACGTCCAATGTGGGAACCCACAATTCATGTCGAGTTTTGATATGAAATCTTGCTAGTGCTGAATCACTTACTAGGAAGCCAGACATTGCTCATTAGCTCCATATCTTTGCTGGTCTGAATGAAGAGAATTAACAACCCAATCAAGTCCTGTCAAGAACCCAATCAGTACTTGTTCAAGGTGAACTCAAATTAATGATATTCCATCATGATTTACTTTAATGGTCAGACTCTGGTTGGCTTTTCGGATCATTCTGATACCTACATTCTACATCTCAAATCAGTACAGGCATTGCTTGATCCCGTTAGGTTTAACGATAGTTCTCTAAAGCTATTCTAGTTAGTATTGTACTCAATCTGAATCAGAATTAAACTTTATTATCATTAACAAAAATCAACTGAGCTGGGTTTAATAGAGTCTTAGACTCGTTATCATCACTTTAGACTGTGTACATACGGTTTAATATTTGTTTGTAAAGGTGTTAAGTGATGAATTCAAAAAGTGAAAAAAACAGCGGGCATCGCGTTCTTTATAGTTTTTGATTTTCCAGATTATGTCAGCATAATAGCGAGCCCTAATAGATGCAACAGCTCAAGCTAGGAGGATCACTGCTTGAGTCTGATCCAATCTGGAGACATTAGTGGAGAAGAAATGAAGTGGTGGTAATAAGAGCTTGCTTCAGCCAATCCGAATTGTTTATTAAGACCTGTTTGTATTGGAACCTCAGCAGCTGGAGGCTGAACAGATGCAAGTCTATCAATCTGTAGGACCGTTCATAAACGGAGTAGGCAAACAATCAGACATCTTTCACTGTAAGTACTTTCCAGCATGAGCCACCTAATCTGTAGCTAGAAATGAACCTTCTGGCTACTTCAAAGTACCACACAGCAGCTTTTCCAGATCTTTCGCAGCCAAAAGATAAACTGGACATTTCGGAAGAAACACCTTACAATTCTCCTTTGAACCCTAAGATATTCAAGGAAAGTCCAAGGACAGTCCAAGGACTGTTTGGGGCTCTCCAATTGTTCTAGTCAATACTTTCCAATGTATTTTTCAGTTGGTTTTCTATACGTGCAAATTGTATCTCTAAAATGTTGAAAGATTGAAATATCTCTTGTTAACTATCTCAGAAGAACCTCAACTTACTCGACTCCTTCATATGAGACTTCAGATACTTACAATATTCCTTAGGAGCTCCAGCAATGAATCTTGCTTGCGAGATCTTCATCTCAGTCCCTTGCCACACTTTCCACTTGGTAGCGCACCATGCTTTATCCTAGTACTGTCTTTTTTTTAAACGATAATACAGCCTTACAAACTATTCATCGATGACACTGATAAGCTACCCCAGCACCAAGTACTCAACAGATGAGTCCACGGCTGCACCTGCAACCTCAAATATGTCTGCAAATTCTCCCAGCACCTCAAATCAGACAGAAGTGGTTGAACCACTCCAATTCTTCAACTACAATGAGTTCTTGGTAAAGGATTACGGACAAGTAAATGCTGCTCCATCCGACTCACACTCCAGCACTGACCACCCTTCATTGGTCATCAATCACTTTCCTAATCATTATGTATCGCAAGACCTGCTTCTTTATACATCCACTAGAATCGTGAGAATCCCGAGAATATACGACACCATACCGAACCTGGACTTGGTACCACAATTCTCGACATGTGTTCCTGGAAATGAACCAGCCGCATTGAAGAGCGAAGCTGAAGAAGGATTCGAAATTAGCGGAATATATGATAAGAACCTATTTGGCCTTTCTTCAATGACTCCATTGGTCCCGGATTTATTGACAGCACTGACATTTACCGATATTGTCAAGACGCTAAATCGAATGTTGTTGGAGGCACTAGACCCAAACAGTGCACTTCATGTAATGGAAGGTGTATTGGATATAATAACCATAGGCCTTTACTCCAATATTTACTGCAAGTATATCCAGCAAACATCTTCCAAGCGAAAGCTCCTTGAATTAGAGGACTATATAGAGAATGAGCTTAATCAGGGAATATTGAAGGATACGGACGTCGAAGTGATATCTTTGAGGAAATCTGGATATTTAACAGTATGTTGTTTTTTGAGTTTTAACTAGAAGTTTAGTACTAACATTGATAGCTTGATTTTCAAATTCCCAAGCCAAAATTGGAAGCATAACGAGACAAAGGAGGAATGAAGCAATGGAATTCATATCGGGATCCGACCGGGAGCATGGAAGCAAAGATGTTGAAGATTTTAGGATCAAGAAATTTAAAGGGCAAGACATATAAAAGTAGTTGACAAAGAGAGTATTCTGAATACTTCCTTGGAGGTTCTAGGGACTATTTGTCAATCGTCTCTAATCTCCAACACCTGGCGTCTTCAGATTCCGTAGAGATTCTTACAGACATTTTTCATTGGTACAAATCAAAGAAAAGGACTCCACTAGAGCTCTGTAAGCTCTGTAAGACTGTCAACAGGTTGACAGTACTTAAGACATTTGCACCCATTTAGGATTTTTTTGATATTCATCATATCTAATTGGAATATTTTGCAATTGCCAAATAAATAAAGAATGCAACATTACCCTTTTATAATGACTTTAATCAGTGATTATTTAGCACTGTAGAACAGCAGTAAGTTCATTCATCCTCGTACTCCTCAATCTTTCACGACACTCCAAGCTTTAAATGGCACATTGTAGGTAATTTATATGACGATCTCATCGCCAGAAGTCGCACTGAAATTCTATAGCCAAATGAATCTATGTTCAAATACTCTGCACAACTAATGGACGGTGTATTTGCAATTTACAAGCCCTCAGGGCCCTCTTCAGCCAAGTTCCTCGACGCTCTTCAGGACAAGTTGACCAAGTCACTGGTATTCCTGAAGGACCTACAGAAAGCCAAGGAGAAAATGAAGTTTGACTTAGGTACTAATAAGAAGATGTCGCAACAACGAATCGATAACAAGGTCAGGAAACTCAAGATAAAGATGGGTCACGGTGGTACTTTGGATCCATTGGCAAGTGGTGTCATGGTAGTAGGAATTGGAGCTGGAACGAAGAAGTTGCAGTACTATTTGACCGGTTGCGTTAAACAGTATCGAACCAAAGCCTTGCTTGGAATTTCAACAACCACCGGTGATTCTGAAGGTGACATCATTACCAAGAACAAAATCAACCACATAACAAAGGAAATGATCCTTGAGACAGCTGAAAAGTTCAGAGGTGACTTGAAGCAGACTCCACCTATATTTTCTGCTTTGAAATTGAATGGTCTTCCATTGTACGACTACGCCAGAAAAGGAATTCCATTACCAACGGTCATCAAATGTCGTGACATCAACATCTCCAGCTTGGTTGTGCATGAGGAGGATTCCTTAAGCACAGACCATGAGTTTGTCAAGGTAGAAAGTCAGTTAGACGAAGATGGTAATCCTAAAGAGCATGGGTTGAAAAACAACCCAACTTTGAACGATTCACCGTTGTACTTCTCATCCCAATACCTTGAGAAAGCTAATATTCCTCAAGCAGTGGTCAAACCTTTGCTCTTGGACGATGGAGAAGAGTTACCAGAGAAATTGCCTATGTTTCACATGACCACGGATGTTTCTTCTGGTACGTACATCAGAAGTTTGATAAGTGATTTTGGAAGAGCTATGGAATCATCAGCTTACATGGTAGAGTTAGAGAGATCGAGCCAGTCTCAGTGGAAGCTGGGCAAGAATGTGTTCAAGATGGATGATTTTGAGAGAGACGAGAAAGTTTGGGGTCCTGTTTTAAAAAAAGTTTTCGATACTCAGGGCGAAATCGATATTGATGAGGAATTCTTAAAGGCTACTGAAGCTGTTGCGGCTGAGAAGACGAATGAGATTGAGGCACCAGCCGACCAATCTGAGGAAGCTACAACTACAAAAGCAGAAGAACTTGATGATTCTTCACTTGTTAAAAATATCGATTCTGAAGAAGCCCCTCTTGACAAAAATGTTGATTCTGAAGAGACTTCGGTTTATAAAACAGAAGATGACAAAGTAACTCCAAAAAAGAGAGGTATTCAAGAGGTAGAAACTTAGTTATAGATCCACGGTGCCTGTTTATATTTGCAATTGAAGCTAGAATTTGCATGCATTCTTGTTCTTTATTCTGTATTAGTTGTAGCATTTCTGTTACATGTGTACCTGTACGACTATCATTTTGCTTAAGAAGGAACGAGTCCATGCGCCAGATTAGTTAGTTCCAAATGCTGCACATCATAAAGTATCATTTTGTATATTCGCTATTATCGATGTATAGTGACTGTTTCTGAAACTTGATTCAGAATCTCAAATAATAAGAACATTAGCTCCATACTGACCCTGCACTGTAGACCATACAACTAGCGAATAAGCTGGTACTTGAGCTGGTACTTGAGCAAAGACATTGTATAACTTTGGCTGCGAAAGTGGATACGGTTGCAGAATATAATATGCAGGTGGTTGTATACTTGAACAACCAGAAATATACTAGCAGAAGCGTTCAACTCCACCTTGCAGGGTCCTGACCTCTTGAATCAGCTGAAGACCTATCAAGCACAAGATAAGTAATACTTTCAATCATCTAGCGACTTTGAAAGTCCATTGAAAAACCTCTGTTTCAAGTTTCATATAGACTACCAGCTCTTTAAGGTATTACACCAAAAGTCTTCTGGCAACAATTTTCTTCTGATTTGCCTGTTGTCAACTGAAAGTCATCGATATTAGAGGTAAGTTAGTAGCAAAGGTGAAAGATGTTTGTCAAACTGACGAAAAGTGATATCCTAAGTATGTTCCACCAATGCCTTATATGGAATGCCAGGTGATTCCGAAAACACGTAAACATGTTTTAAAGTATTTCATACTGAATTGAGCTGTCTCATTAGCAACTTTTCAAGTTTCTGACTATGTATGTAGTGACTACTCTCTCCACCTTATTCCAGTTTGATATATATTGAACATTGACTCGAAAAACTAAATTGAAGTTCAGCAAATAGCCAAATGTACACTCCACGAAGGCTTCTCAGCACAACTCTAAGAAGACTTGATGTGTATGCAAGGACACTGGTTAACCCAGTGAACTACAAGCTCGTAGCCCCGAGCAATTTCCAAGCCAAATCTTTGATCTTATTGTCCACTCCAAACAACCTCAACCATGTCATTGAGCAAAGTATCGATGTACACGAGCAACAAGGAATACAGGTCTTGGTGGCTGGTGTCGACACTGTGCCACCAAATTCACAGCCAAACGGTGTTTCTGAGCTATGGAGCGATTCTAAATTTCAGATCATCGACTCTGTCCAATTAGATGAACGGGATGACTTGCACAATAAACCCAAAGAAAGCGATGGGGTCAACGTTGTCTCGGCGCGGAAGAACTGGAAGACTATCAAATCTAAGTTGAAATTGCAATTGAACTCCAAAGTCTCTGTTGACTTGAATCTTGCCAATACTGTGTTCACTACTGGCAATTTGGTGACTTTATTTTACTTTGAAAACGGTGACCCAAAACCCATAAATTCGGGCCAGACGTTGTGTGAATTGAAGGTTAGTTACCCTGAAGGCTCTATACTGACTGGAGGAGTTCTGATCATAGACAAACTAACACCCTTATATGAAGAAAAGTTCACTATCACTGATTGTATCGGAAACATGATCAAGTCCATAGATAACAAGTCTGCTTCTGGGTTCTTGCAAGATAGTGATAAGTTGATGTCAATTGCGTCCAAGGAGACTGGTGTCTACGCCAGAATATACCCCAAAGACACTGACAAGATTTTCAAGTACCAGATCATTGCTGGGGGAGGAGGCTGGGGAGCCAAGGCAAGTAGAATTGTGTTGTCACCGGAAGCAAAATTGGCGAAAGGAGACCGAATCGAGTTCTTCATGTTGACACCACACGATAAGCTTGTGAAACCAGTGGAAGACTTGCACCAATATGACAAGAAAATCATATTTGAAAGCAGTCATGAGAGTGACAGCTATGAGAGCGAAGCAAGTGAAGAGGTAATTTTGGAGAATATATTTGGATGCGGCTCTGAAGATGGGTTCCATTTGAATGGAGTGTACCATAGCTCGACTGGAGAGAGATTGATAATCGACAATGAGACTGTGAAAGACAGTGCTTAGTTGGTGAAGTAAGTGGCACTTTAGAGTAGTGCTCAAACTAAAGATGCTCCTCCAAGCAATTATGTCTGTCTCACTTCGCATCAGGTGTCTCAGGAATGCTTTATACCATGTAAATATCAGAAATGTCAGAGTATCCTTTTACCTCGAGATTTCATGCTCGACAGCATCAACTTAATGAACGCTTATCCTACCGAGATAATGAGACTGCTCTCTCCAAAACTAGAAAAATGGCAGACCGCAGAGTCGAACCTGGAACATTTGCAGGAGTCCACTCTGCCAAAAGAGAATTTCTCGCACTCATCGCCCAAAAAAAAGACCACGCGCACCGCCCCCTTTATTTGGTGGCGCACACCAAATGTCAAAATCAACATTCAAATTAACACGACTCTTCTTTAGACACTCTATCAACACATACTAAACCACCAGGATCAGCCCCCTAATACAGATCCAACCAGCTCCCTAATACTAGAACACAATGGATGAACACTTGATCGCTACGATTAACAAATTGCAGGATGCTTTGGCTCCGCTTGGTGGAGGATCGAGCTCCCCCATCGATTTGCCACAAATCACCGTCGTGGGCTCCCAGTCGTCTGGTAAGTCTTCGGTGTTGGAAAACATCGTCGGTAGAGACTTCTTGCCTAGAGGAACTGGTATTGTCACCAGAAGACCATTGGTGTTGCAATTGATTAACAGAAGAGCCCCAGAGAAGGCCACCAACAACGACTTGGTATCGCTCGACAATGATAATACTGAGAACAACTCGGAGGAATGGGGTGAGTTCTTGCATTTGCCAAACAAGAAGTTCTACGACTTTGAGGACATCCGTACTGAGATTGTCAGAGAAACCGACGCCAAGACAGGCAAGAACTTAGGTATCTCGCCAATTCCTATCAACTTGAGAATTTACTCTCCTCACGTCTTAACATTGACTTTGGTTGATTTACCTGGTTTGACCAAAGTTCCTGTAGGGGATCAACCAAAAGATATCGAAAAGCAAATTAGAGACATGATCTTAAAGTTCATCTCGAAGCCAAACGCAATCATCTTGTCCGTTAACGCTTCGAACACCGATTTGGCCAATTCCGACGGTTTGAAGTTGGCTAGAGAAGTCGATCCTGAGGGAACCAGAACCATCGGTGTCTTGACGAAAGTTGACTTGATGGATGAGGGTACCGATGTCATTGATATTCTTGCCGGTAGAGTTATTCCTTTGAGATTTGGTTACATTCCAGTCATTAATAGAGGTCAAAGAGATATCGAGAAAAAGAAGACCATCAGGGATGCTTTAGTAGACGAAAAGAATTTCTTTGAAAACCATCCTTCGTACAAAGCTAGACCACAGTATTGCGGAACTCCTTACTTGGCCAAGAAGTTGAACGGGATCTTGTTACTTCACATTAAAAGTACCTTACCAGACATCAAAATGAGAATTGAAAATTCGTTAAAGAAGTACCAAAACGACTTCAACATGTTAGGGCCTGAATTGGCCGAATCACCACCTTCGATTGCTTTGAACATGATCACACACTTCGCCAAGGATTATAACGGTATCTTGAACGGTGCTTCTAAGGAATTATCATCTCAAGAATTGAGTGGTGGTGCGCGTATTTCGTTCGTTTTCCACGAAATCTTCAAGAATGGTATTTATTCGTTAGATCCATTCGATCAGATTAGAGATGCTGACATCAGAACTATCATGCATAATACCTCTGGTTCTGCTCCTTCATTATTTGTTGGTACAGCTGCATTTGAAGTGTTGGTCAAGCAACAGATCACCAGAATGGAAGAACCATCCACAAGATGTATCAATTTGATTTTCGACGAATTGGTCAGAATCTTATCTCAAATCATCTCGCAACCTCAGTACTCGCGTTACCCAGCATTGAAGGAACAATTATCACAGTACTTCATTCAATTCTTAAGAGACGAATTGGTGCCAACCACAAAGTTTGTCACTGATATTATCCACGCAGAGGTGACTTATGTCAACACTGCTCATCCCGACTTATTAAAGGGCTCTCAAGCAATGGCGATCGTAGAAGACAAATTCCACCCTAAGCCACAAGTGGTAATCGATCCAAAGACAGGGAAACCAGTTGCACAACAAGCGCAACAGAACCAGCCAAACCAGCCACACAGCCCTAACCCAAGCAAGGAAGACGTGAATGGGTTCTTTGGAGGATTCTTCACTTCGAAAAACAAAAAGAGATTGCAAACAATGGAGGCGCCTCCAACCATCTTGAAGGCGACTGGTGCTATGTCAGAGAGAGAAACCATGGAAACTGAGGTAATTAAATTATTAATTGCCTCATACTATAGTATTGTGAAGAGAACCGTTGCAGATATCGTTCCAAAGGCCATAATGTTGAAGTTAATCAACAGATCCAAGGACGAAATCCAGAAAGAATTGTTAGAGAAGTTATACAACTCGCCCAACTTGGCTGAGATGGTCAAGGAGAACGATTCCACGGTGCAGAAGAGAAAGGAATGTATAAACATGATCAAGGTGTTGCAGAATGCTAACGAGATTGTTTCCAGTGTATAGTTGTTATTTATATCTAGTGTTAATATATTCTACAAAGTTGGATATGTTTTGTAGTAGGGTGTATCATGATATGACCACTTTGGCAGTATCATATGCTCGAAGTTGTGTTATGAGTTCGAGGCAGTGCGATCTTGTCCCAGTTGCTCAAAGCAGCATGACTCTGAATCTTGCGCCAATTCTCATAGTATAGTATGGCCTATCTATCATCTTCAGCCTTGCCATATCTATATGGCACACTATATTGGCCAATTATGTCCAAAATCCCTCCAAATACTCACCAGAGATTCACAATCCACGCAGCTACAAACATCCCCTACACTATACGCAAACGCTGCTAACAATTAGTCGAGATAACCCTCCTTTCAGGAGTGGTCCTCTCCAGAACGAGGGAATTTTGAATCATGACTTTTTTTGCACCACGAGAAAAATTTTCCCCCACTATAAATTTTTCATACTAGCAACTCTTCTTCCATCGATCTGCCAGCTAAAGATCAAGAAACGTGAGTAACCATTGCAAATCGCCACGAGAACACTCTTAGCTCATTAAGAAACCGCCACTGAGAACAACTCCCAGTGCAGTCCGTTCTACTTTACACAAACTACCTTCAGAGAGCTAGTCTTCACTTCACAGAAGAAGCCTCTGCCAGCCCTTGTTCGTCAACAGGTGTTTTAGACTGATCTAAACTCACCCACCGAACTGTCCTACTCGTCATATTAGTGTTTTTATGCCTAAGAAACCACCACGACGTTTTATCTTCATCAACAAACTTATCGAACCCGGATAATACCAAGTATTATTAGTCCCTTTTAAACAGAACCAATTCCTCGTGATTCGTTCTCCCTCAGTTTCCAAATCAACTGTTTCCAAGATTCCTTCGACTAGCTGACATAAATCACTGCCATTTCCAGTCCTACCATCTTCACAACTGCACAACTAGCACATCCACCCAACACATCTAAAAATTATAAAAAATCCCCATCTTTAATTAATCCTTGAAACGTTTCTTGTTACTTCTCTCTTCGTTCCGACTGTTATTAATTAAATTGACCAACCCTTTCATAAGAGTAAGTTTCAATCCACCTCAAAAAGAAAAATCTGACATTTGATTGCAAAAAAGCATACCAAACTCAGTTTAACGAACTAAAAATTAATCAAAATTCAAAAAAATATCTCAAAATGGTCGCCCCAGCTTATCAAGATGATAACTATGTCGATCTCGAATTGTCTGCCAACTTGGACTCCACGTTTGCCTTTGAAGGCCCAGAAAAATTGTTGGAGATCTGGTTCTGGAAATCCGAATCTGACTTGCCTGCTAATGCTTCCAACGAAGGCTTGAGAGCCATCCCGTTGGAAAAATGGGTTCAAGTTTTGGATTTAGTCAACTGCAAAATCTTGTCCATGAAGTCATCCAAGTTCATGGATGCGTATTTGTTGAGTGAAAGCTCATTATTTGTGTTTCCTCACAAGATGATCTTGAAAACCTGCGGAACCACGACAACCTTGGCCTGCATTGACAGAGTATTTGAAATTGTCAATGAGGAAGTTTTGAGAGTGGCTGGTCAGCTTAAGGCCGCCGCTGCTTCTCCAATCTTCTCGGCAAAGTCCATCTACAAGATGTTCTACTCAAGAAGATCTTTTATGTTCCCAGACAAACAAATCCATGTGCACAAAGACTGGAAGACGGAAGTCTCCTTGCTCAACCAGCATTTCTTAAACGGGAAGTCTTATGTAGTAGGAGACTACAACAGTGAGGACCACTGGTTCTTATTTATGGGAGGTCAGGAAACGCCATCTTCGCCATTGGGCAGTAACGGCAACTCTGATCAAACCTTTGAAATCTTGATGACTGAATTGGACCAGGAAAAGGCCCATAAATTTGTCACCTCAAGAAAGCCTGGTGTTGAGTCTTTGTTGCAAAACGGGATGGATGAAGCGGACTTGGGACATGTCATTGGAATCGAAACCATGAGCGAGACTCATTTGGATTCAATCTTTGACCCCGTTGTGAAGGAGCTGGGATACTTGCCATCGCCTTCCATGTCCGACAATCTGGACTACGAGGAAAGCAGCGACACTGAATTCAATTTCATTCACGATGCCTTTTCGTTTTCTCCATGTGGGTTCTCATCCAACTCTGTTTGTTCCAACCAAGGTGGATTCTACTACACGCTTCACATTACTCCTGAAGCTGGTTGGTCGTACGCCCTGTTTGAAACAAACTATCCGTTCAACCTGCAAGATGCGCAGGTGAACATCATCGACGTCTTAATGCGTGTTCTCAAGATCTTTGAGCCGCGCAAGTTCTCGATGACGTTGATCAATGAAGGCAACTTGAATCTGTCGAACTCACCTGATTTCGTGAGCTTGCAGAATTGTGACCGTATCTTGCAGAAGCAGTATGGATACTCCAAGCAAGAGCGGGTTTTGTATGACTTGAAGGATGAGTACAAATTGTTGTATTTGAACTTTGAAAAGAAGTGAACGCTCAAACTACACCTGTGGATCCGTTATAGTTGGTTTAAGACTCTGTCTTTTTTCTCTATTGGTGGTCGGACCGCATTGTGAATTGAGAGTTTGCTCCGTATGAATATATGAAATATGCAAAGACAATGTAGAATTGTAGACTCTCTCTACGATAAGCTGTATCCTCAAGAGGCTGCTCGTGTCGCAGCTGTCAATGCCATGAAACATGCTGCTACATGAAATTCAACAACGGTGTCTACATTTGGTTTGCAGCCTAATTGAAAGAAGCAGTGTTTGTGGAACCACCAATTAGCTCACGCCTCTACTTGCAAAGTCACACGAGGTAGCGTTGCGTACACAAGCCCAGGGTAAACATGGGCACATCCACGTCTCATCGGCATCACTGAGACGTTCCGAGATCACCCTGGTTTGTGAGAAGTTGACGTATTTGAGTCCGAATTGTTCCTGGATTGTCCTCGGTAGCAGCAGCAAGCCCAGGTTCAGCCCTAACCAGGCTCACATTGCCCTTGTCGCCTGGCAGCCACCCGTAGCACCCCTATCTGCCCCAGAAATGTCCCTCGTTGAAAAGAAACAAGGAAGGTTAATTTACGCACAAGCATCGTCAAATCAGATCGCAGCAATATAGGGAGACTGGAAGGTGCACGTTAGGCAAACCCGAGAGTCGTTGTTTGGGGCAGCAACAGCCGAAGCTCCACGAGACACATGTCAAGGGCAGCAGTCCGTGCAGAGAGAGAATGGGTTCTAGTCTACAAAAGGGAAAACATCATAAAATCACATCTCATACAATTAGTATCAATATTATAAGGTATATACAACAACACTAATTGTCTTCTGTAAATGAGCCAGTACACAAGTACACCAAGCTCTCTAGAAATAAACAAGAATGCTCGAGTTTTGCAAAACCACCAAGAAAGGGGTTTCAACAGAGTGCGCTTAAGCAAACTTCTTACCAAACATGATGACCTGCAATTGATCGTACATGGAGATAACACCGGCACCGGCAACACCTCTCAAGATGTTAGCACCACAACCCTTGAACAAGGATCTGACACCTTCGGCAGCGACAACCTTTCTGAAACAGTCAAAGGCACCGTCGTACTTGACGGCTTGACCAGAGGTCATCATCATTCTTCTTCTAACAGTGTCCAATGGGTAAGAGGCGGTAGAGGCACCGGTGGTGACAGTCCAACCCAACAAGAACGAGGCGAGGAAAGAACCTTCCAATGGACCAACAAGGACAACAGGCTTCAAGGAATCGTACAAACCAAAGTACAAACCTCTGTAGACAACAATTCCGATAACGGATGGACCGAAACCTCTGTACAAACCGGCAATACCGTCAGTAGCCAAGGTCTTCTTGTAGACATCGAACAAACCGTTGAATTGTCTGGTAGCACCCTCACCACCCTTGGTGGACTTGGCGTCGTTAGCCAATCTGGTTCTGGCGTAATCCAAAGAGTAGACGAAAGCCAAGGAGGTGGCACCAGCCAAACCACCAGAGGCCAAGTTACCACCGAACCACTTCCAGTAGTTAGCGTCCTTGTTGAAACCAAACATCTTCTTGAACTTGTCCTTGAAGGCAAAGTTCAAGGCTTGGGTTGGGAAGTATCTGATAACGTTAGCGGTGTTACCTCTCCAGAAAGCAACGACACCTTCTTCGGCAGCAGTTCTCTTGAAACATTCAACAATACCGTCGTACTTTCTGGCCAATCTACCTTGCTTGATCATCTCGTCCTGGTTTTGAATCAACAACTTGACTCTCTCGATTGGGGCAGCGGCGGTCTTGGAGACAGCGGCGGAGACACCACCCATCATGAAATCGATAAAGAATTGGTTATCCATTGTGTTTGAATATATATGTAACTGAGCTTAGAAGAAAAGGAGTAAACAAATTTAAAAATTCGGAGAACTTGTCGACTTTATATGGGAAATCCTGGACGTGCAAATTTTTTCACAACGGGAGTCGATTTACATCGTAAAAGTTACGTAGCACAGAAAGAATGGAGCGCTCTGATTTGCTGAGAGCGTTTCAGGCCAAGAGAGCCGTGGTGCAGTACTGGAGCCCGCCAGCGAGAGCCCTTAGTGGAGCAGCACACTGGCGGAGATTGGTGTACTTCCTGCTGCTGCCAGCTGGAGTGGAGCTGCTGCGGAACGACGGGTGCCAGGGGTCTCGTAGAGGAGCCCTGCGGAGCAGTGTGGGTGGTTGCTCGACCAGATCGTCCATTGGAACGAGCTCATCGCATGGCGAGGGCCGTTTGTGGTGGTTTTTCGGGTTTCTCGAGGTTCCGGTTTTGCAGGCTGCTGGTTAGAGCGACTCCTCGGTATACGTAGTCGTGGCTGTTATCTCACGACCGGTTTCCTGGGTTGTGTGTCTCTAATTGGTTGATCTTGCTTGATTCGGAAGAACTGCATATAAGCAGGCGGTTTCCAAAAAAAAGCCAGAGGCACCGTTACTTATTCAGAAGGCTGCTGGGGGTAAAGCTTAGTGTGACGAGTGTCCCGAAAGGGCAGCAGGGTGTTTGAGTCGAGAAAAACCCTTCTCCGAGGGTTCCGGGGCGATTTGGAGCCAGTAGCGTCGCAAGAGAGGTGACAAGGCCAGCTTGGGAGCAGCCCAGGCCTCAGAGGGCCATTTCGGAGACTGCCTCAAAAGGGCACCAACGGCACATGACACCTCAATGGCTGGCGCACGGAGAACGCGCACTTGACACGTTATCGTCTGTGTGGTTGGAGAGGTAATTTCTCTCGGAGAATGCTGCTGGAGTCAAAAGTTGAAATTGCCAAATGGTGAAGTTGCCAGAGGTGAAATTGATTAAATTTAGAAGTGGATCAAATGTAGAAGTAGACCAAATACTAGAAAAAGGCACCAATTCACTGGTAGACCTCTATTCAGAGCAAGCGGAGGTCCATTCTCAAGAGTAAACTTCTTTTCTTTTAGACTTCTCTTCTGACATCTCCTCTAGACGTCTTTACTTCTTTCTGAAACTCATTTCTACAGCTGTCCAACTCCAAGCAAGAGCAAGCATGTCCAATCCTCATCAAACCTCTCCAAACTTCACCAATCCTCGCCAATTCTCACCAAACTTCACAAATACTCACCAAACTTTACCAATCCTCTCCAATCCTCTCCAATCCTCTACTCTCTGTCCAAAATTTACTAATAATACATTGAATCTATAAAGAATCTATACCGCTTCTTTTAAACTCCCCTAAACTCCTCGTCCAAACTGGCTCGAGATACGCTTCACCTCCGACGACGCTCGTTTCGCGGCTTGCTGGTTCTCGTTGAACACTTGCATCGCTATGTCCTCCGTTCTTCCAACCTCGTTGCTGCGCGTACTCTCAACAGGATTGTAGCTGTCTATCACAGACTCGGAATACGTCGAAATCACCTTACTCTTCCTCATGAAAACATCAAGCACAGACTTCCTCTGTATTTTTGGTTCGAGCGGGAAAAGTTCATCCTGCGGAGCTCTCGTTTGCCGTTCTTCTTCTTCGGCTTGTTCTTCGAGAGGTTCAACCGCAGTGCTGTGTCCAAAGCTCCCGGTCCTATTCTCTAAATCACTTCCTGAACTCGAAGTAGATACGCCGACATTTTTGTAGTATTCTTCAGACGTGCCTGGTGGAGTACTCATACTCCTCTTCGCATAATCCTTTGTGTAGTCGCTCAACTTAATACGGTTAGGGTCGGTTGGATCGTAGTTATCAGGATAAGCATCGAAATCACCACGCAATTCGCATTCTCGAATAATGTCCACGTCATAAGGCCAGTACAATTTCTGTACAAAGTCAAAGAACAATCTAGGCAAGAGACTGAACAACACTCCAACTATCATACATGCCCAGAATGAGGTTGAACCAAACATTTGCTTACCAGCCCTGTAAAACTCTGCACTCGATAAGACACTCGTCCAGATGCCTGTCCAACCGAACAAAACCAAAATCGACAAGGAAACAATGATCGCAGACAACCAATCCCAACGGTATTGGTGCAAAAAGATGTAAACGTTACACGATATGCACGAGATACAGGCCACAACAATACCAATCCAGAATCTGTGGTCCTGAGGCAATCCATCGTCTCTCGAGAATCCCACACTGAACAATGCGTATGGGAAGTAGAAACTAATCACAGATTGGTAAATAGCATCCAACATGTAGAACCAAAACTTCTTCTGGGTCCATTCGCTTCTCAAAATACCCGTTCTGTAGACCTGAGGCACAAGCAAAGATGCTTTAGAACTGATATCCTGGTCGAAAACTCCCAAGAATATCACAGGCAACGAAGTAAACGCCAAATTGTAAAATGTCAAATATGTGAACTCAAACAAATAAGTACCATCATAATCGTTGAAGACACCGTACCAGAACAACGCAACAGTGAAAATTACGTTCTTGTAAAAGAAACTGGGGATCATTTCACTGAATCTCTTGTACGACCATCTTCCGTGAACAATCAACAACTTGGCCAAGTATCTAAATTGTCCAACGGCATAATCCGAAGACATGACAGCTTGACGTCCTTCTTCACCAGCAATACCGACTCCTACGTCGGCCGCCTGAATCATCGCAACATCGTTGGAACCATCACCAATGGCCAAAGTCATAACATCTAACGTTTCCTTTACCAATTTCACGACGGCAGCCTTTTGAGCTGGAGATACACGACAGCACAACACAGCCTTACATTGCTTGCATAACAACAAGAACTTACGCCTGGTATCCTTGTCTTCGAGAGCGATTTTCAAAGCATTACCATCTATGACAATACCGAAGTGTGGATTAGGAGGCTCGTGGTTACCCTTCGCTTCTTCCAACTCTTCTTCAGACCCTGTTTTGTTGAAGAAACGAGTCAAATAGTGACTTATCAAGTAGTCAATCAAGAGCGCTTCGGGCAAGTCACTGTAGTTAGTCACATTGTACTCCGAGATTTCATCAGGAGTTAAACTTGTCTTGATCAACAACAACTCCATATCATTCCCTAATAAGTTACAAGAAAAGCCAATGTTAATTGCTGTCTCAACCTTATCACCTGTCAATACCCATAACTTGATCCCTGCATCGGCCAAGACTTGAATGGCATCTGGAACACCATCTTGCAATCTATCTTCAATAGCAGTTCCACCCATAAGAATTAACTCACGTTCAATCGAATCAGCGACAGCTTCCATTTCGGCTTCTCTATCGTCCAACGACAGAGCAGCTATCTCGTGACGCTTATTCCACTCCACGTACTGTGACCAGGTCAATTCTCTGTGAGCAATACATAAAGTTCTCAAGCCTTCGGTAGCATACTGTTCCAAGTGCTTTGACGTGGTGTCCAACAATTTACGGTTGTTGAGTTGCTTGGATAGTCTTCCATAGATAATGGAGTCGGCACCTTTACAAATCAACAATGCTTTTGGCTCGTCACCAGGGTTCACTGGTGGGATCTTTATAATCGAAGTCATTCTTTTTCTCGTGGAATTAAACTCCAATGAATTCAACACCTGGTACTCCTTAGAGGTACCTTGAGCATTGACTATCACACCTTTCTTGGTAGTGGCTTTGAAATCGAAACCAACAGATCTGGCAGTTCCGACTAAGGCAGCTTCATCTGGTGACTGTGCTTTCAAGGCCAATTTCTCTGGGTTCTTTGTGTCAGTTTCAACCAAAACAGAATGGCATAACGCAAGTGCCAACATGAAGTGTTCGTTACATAATTTCTGGTGGTCTCCGGCGGATCCTTGCAAGTCATTAATAAAGTCAGAAGAAATGAAGGTTAATTCGTCATGGTACAATGTATCCTTCGACAATTTTTTCAACCCTTCAACCATCTTTATCTTATCCTCTGCAATGAAAGCACTTTCTATAGCAGCTTCTGCTTCCACATCTACTCCCTGTCTCTTTCTCAACCCGGCAAGAGCTTCAGTATATGCTCTACCGTACGAAACACCGTTGATAGTGCACTTCTTGAACTCCATCAAATTTTGAGTTAAAGTTCCTGTTTTGTCACTAAAGATGTATTCAATCTGTCCCAAGTCATCGGAAATACTCCAGGACTTTGGTGTGCAAGGGTAGTCCAATTTTTCATAGTACATGCCAATATCGGAATAGATGAAAAAGACCTGGGCTGTTTTGATGATCTCAATTGTGATGTAAAGTGAAATCGGAACCAATGATTGGTACAAAATAAGTGCAACAAAGAAATCAACCAAACCGTTCAAAGCAGGCGATCCGGCAATAGTTCCAAACTCAAAGTACTCTGCTGAGGTTCTTGTCCGTCGGTAATATATACCATTAACCAAACCGGAAGCGAAACAGATTATGAACAACAAAACGAAATTCAAGAAGATGTAGTAGTTCAACTCACGCGAAATTCTAGATTGTTTGGTAGGTGTGATACCAGCATTGAGCATGATCTTGGTATCATTACCTGTGAAAACGACCATTCCAACTACCCATTTGGTATTTCTCAAGGAGCATCCTCTCAAAAGGATATTGTTGATTGTAATTGCCTCTTGTTTTGCCTCGCTATTTGCGTCGGTGTACTTCAAATTTCCCTGGTAAGAGTATAAATTCGGGTGGGGACCTTCACTTTCTATCTCAAACTCGTGAGACATCAAGTCATCCGCCGTCCTGATTTTGTTTTCAACAGACCCGTACTTTAATGCTTGTCTCACTTTCAAGTTTGTCTCACCATCCAAGTTTTTAGTCTCTACGTAACAACAGTTGTCCTCGTCAGATGTGGCCAAAATTACCACGTCCGCTGGAAACTCCTCATTATTGTATATTCTCAAGATATCACCCACTTTGACGTCCTTCCAATACTTGCGGGCGTACTTAAGAGTCTTTGGGTGTTCTAGCTGTAGCGAAAGTCTTTGATTTCTACGCAGTTGGAATGATTTGCGGAGGTTCTCTTCGCGTTCTTCGTTCTGCATCATATCATCAGCAAAAGGATTTTTTGAAATCTCAGTTGAGTTTCTTGGAGTATTGTCTTCCATAAATGTACTTTCGAAAGACTTTCTAGCATTAGCAGTCAGTTCATCCTGATGATCTTCTCTAGCTTTTGCTGCTCTTGCCTCTCTTCCCTCTTTCGTTGCCATTGCCTGCACGGCATAAATGAACTTGAACAACTGCTTCGAGTTCCATTTCTTAAACCTTCTCCAGGTTGAAATTTCTTCATCGCTTGCGTTATAGTTGACGTAACTATAATCTGGGGATTCAAGATGCTGAGTTAAAATATGTGTAGCTTGGTTATTCACCTCCATGTCTGTGATGGTTCTTCTCGAGTCTTCCATTGCATCCTTGACAGCAGTGATGATACAAATGACAATCAACGGAACAGCAGACAACACCGGTGATGGGACACCGAATATGCCGAATGCACCTAAAATGATCATGGCCAAAAAGTACAAGTTGGCGATGTTGTGTAAGAACTGGTAGGAGATGTTTTTGGGAATGAAACTCAATGGAGTATACTTCGTTGTTCTTATTTTGTTACGCGGGTAGTCCGCTAGAGGCTTACCTTCGTCATTCAAGTATTCTGGAGGTAATTGTGAGTTGAAAGTGATGAGACGTTTTTGGTCCTTTCGATCCAGTGGATCCTTCTTTTTGTCATCGGTCGCGTTGATTTGATCCGTTGAGTCGTTGTGGTCCGAGGCATAGTCGTCAATGATATCCTCCGCCGTGTTTGGACGCCTTATTGAGTCGATTCTACTTGGTTTGTTATGCTTTTGTTTGATCTCTGGTTGCAATAATTTTTTTAAAGTCTTTGATCTGCTGACATTTTCCTTCTTGGGCCTTCCCAACTTGTTTCTTGTTGTTCCCCATCTGTGTCTTTTCATAACAGTTCCCTTTCTGTCTACAGTGTCATCGTGGAAATCGTATCCAGACTCATCCGGCTCGACCGGAGGTATTTGAAAAGTGTGCTGTATGAATGGGGAATGGGGTTTCTGGAGAGAGTACAAGTCATTCTCTGGAATGGACTGGTCAAGAAAGGGAGATTGTAGCTTCGTGTGGGCTATGTTTGAGTTGTACAGGTCGAGATTCTGCGAAGGCTGAGGATTTGGCGAAGGCGGATTCTGCTGATCTGAGGGTAACTTGAAGCGCAACGAAGTCATGCGTGAGGATGAAGGTGAGGGCACCGAAGAAGGAAGCAGCGAGTCCCGTAACTGGTGGTTTTGCAGAGGTTGCTGGACATGCAAAGGGTGCTGGTTTTGCAGGTTTTGAAGCGATTGCTGGTGCTCCCTTTGCTTGACAAACCTCTGGTCGAGATTCAAGTTCGGGGTCGGCATGGTAGGGCTCTTCATGCTGTCGTCGGAGTCGTTTGCATTTGGTTCGTATGAAAAATGGCTGTTGCGGTTTGAGTTGGAGAAATGCGACTGCTGCGGAGTGCTGTAACCACTGTGTGAGACGTCCATTCTCAACGCGTTGGCATTGATGCTGCCCTCGCTGACCACACGCATGTTGCCTAGGTTGGCGTAGGTGGGTGCGGAGGGTGTGTGTGAGGAGCTGGCAGAGGCAAAGGAAGTATTAGCAGACGCGTAATTGGGCATAGACGATACGTATGAGCTGGGACCACGGGACACGGCGGCGGGGCTCTGGGGCGCTGTGGAGGGTCGTGAGTCGCCGATCTGGTCGTTCGAGGAGTCCTCCGGGTCTTGGAAGGGGCTCTTGGGGTCTGATCTAGCCATGGTGATGAGGGAGCCTTGCCAGTAAGCGTAAAAGAATAAGTGGTGGAAAAAGACGAGTAAAATTTGAAAATGGATTCGATCCAAAGAGTAGGGCGGATTTAGCGAGAGGCAGTCCGCACAGAGCGGTCGCCCCCAAAAACCGGTGGTACTGGCAACAGGGTGCCCGCGCAAGGAGGAGGAAGAGACAGAGCCGCCACTGGCGGGAAGCTACGGAGCACCAGAGCTGGCGGTGGCTGGTGTGGTGCTTGGGGCCTGTTTCAGCGAAGAATTGCTCACGTGGAGCCTCTTCGTGATGATCACTAATGGACCAGCTCGAGTGCTGAGCTAATGGAGACGTCTACAAGGTCCACGTAAGCCAAAATGGCACAGGGAAGCTTCCTTCACATCCCTTCCGTAGATTCCACCGCGTGCAGGCCCAGAATTCCTTTGTATCAGAAGTGTGTCGTGGTAATGCCTGGCTTCGCCAGGCTGCGCTCGAGGTGAAAAGACGGCACTGCGAGCGAGCTGGCTGGCTGAAAGTTGGTGTGGGTGATCCCGCGCCGCCCTGCGAGCGTTCCAGCTCAACAGAGAGGCAAAAGTCTCGAGAATGGCTCTGGAATCGCTAGTTCGTATCAGCTCCATCGCCTGTGCCGATTTAAACTTTGTGGTTTTCGGATCGCGTCGAGGTATTTTTTTTTGGACTAATTCGAGATCCTCGTAAGGAGCGTCACGTGCCCCGCTGGCCAATCACAAGCGGCCCAGGGCCGATGAGCCACGGCACGGAGTGTAGGCGAGCCTGTTTGACGGGCTATTTGGCTCGTGGTGGTTGGTGCGCTCTGATGAGGACGTTATTAAGCAAAAAGGAGGAATGCTGGCGGAAGCGCGCTTTATCTCTTCTCTTTTTTGCATCCGTTGATTCGGAGCTCGTTGCGTGGTGCCTGTGGGTGTCTTTGAGACGATAGGCAAGACACGGCTTCCTCTAAGCGAATGTCGGTGATTCTGCGACTGGCCAATGGCTTGTTATGACGTAGGTGTTAGCTACAGCCAGAACTGTGTCGGGGGTTCGGTGCCTCTCGACTGGCAGTTTTGAAGATTGCAACCAAAGTCTCAATTTAGACCATTTCTGTAGATTTTGCAGCAATTTCGTACAATATCTACAGAAGTAGTTTATAATTATAATTGGAGTGTCAATTTGATGGTGTGGCTTAGTGTGAGATGACAAGGATGGTGTGAGGTTTTGTGTGGAAGAGAGCACGACAATTGTACTTGGAAACTGAAGATACTCAGCGATTACTGTGCTCAGTTCTGTACTCAGGCATACAGTATGTTTAATTATGGAAGAGTTCACCAACTACAAGGTTTGTTTTTGAATGAAGATGCTTGTAATCCGTAGTAAATCTACTTGCAACACTTCACGCATATACAGCATGTGCTATTCAATATTACTCCAACATTACTCTGACTACATCATAATGCTTTTGAAGGAAGGCTTGCAAACAACAAGAGGCATGTTTTTGGGCACTGTAGAACTGCTGATGTATGCCTTGAATACTGACTCAGTTTCTCACATGAGTAAAATGACAACTGTAGGTTCATTGCTGATATTCACACTAGTTATCTAGCTTTTCTGTACCTTTCCAATGTTCATATTTTTTGTATGTCTTTCTTGTATATCTTTCTTGTATGTCTTTCTTGTATTTCATATATAGCAGGTCAGACAATGAAAATATAGTAAACTCCTTATTGATGTGCTTGCAATCTAAAATCGAAGAGCATATTTCCAACTTCATCACCTCCAAACAGCCTGGCTGAGATTCGAGAGTCTCACTATCCGCACCAGCACCAGCACCAACAAACTAGAGATCTATTCTCTCCAGCCAGACAGCCAACAGGGCCGCCTGAAACGGCAGACGCCTTCAGACTTCAACATACACACAATGCTACAAATAACAACGGCCGTCAAAAAACCTCTTAGACATAAAACTCATGATACTCTGTAACTAAAACTAAACCTAAACCTCCGGCAAAAGAGCTCTAATACTCGCAAACCTCTCGATGCTCCTCTACTCAGGCTTACTAGCATATCTCACGGTCCACTCCCTGGCAACCTCAATGGCCCTCTGCTCATCCTTCTTCCAGTCTTCTGCAACATCGTTTGCTAACGGATCATCTGGATTGGGCGCCCCTAAAAGTGCCTGGATAGATAACAATATCGTCCGGATCTGCAAAGCTGGACTCCAGTTGTCCTTCAATACATCAAGACAGATTCTTCCCAACTTGTCAATGTTAGGATGGTATATTTTGGTCAAAAATCTCACTTTAGGAGCACACATGGGGTAATCGTCTGGCAAGTACAACTCGAGCTCGAACACTCCGTTGGCGTATGGTGATGAACTGGGCCCATCGATAGTAACGTGGAAGTATCTCAAGTTCTCCTCCAGAGGCTCGGCATTTATCCCTGGGACGGGATCGCTCACCAATCTCTCAGTTTCCTTAATGATTCGCTTTGGTAAAGAAGCCATGTTGGTGGTGTGGTTATCATTGGTTTTTCTAAGATCCATTTTGTTTTACATAGGGGTGCTTATGTAATAATGTGGCCAATATGAGTTATCGTCAGTATGGAGAGTCTTCACCAAAGTGAAGTTTAACCAGATCTAAAAGCTCTCCGAACCTCACGAGGAGTCTTTAGGATAAATATGCTCAAACTGATGGCCATAAACACCGAAATAAGGGTGTTGTTACGGCAAGTTTCCCTTCCTACAAGTGGAGAGCATTGTTTTAGGCTTACACTTCCGAATATCATCAGTTTCCAACATTATCGACCTTTTCAAAAATACATCGGCATCTCAGCATCATATGGAATAGTATAGCTTACTCTGTTTGCCAATTGAAAGAGTTGAAAGCAAAATACAAGAATCTTTAAGTAAGATTACTGTATATAACGTAGTTTTTAGAGGAGATATCTGAAACCAAATGATCTGAAAATTTTAGCTAACTTCTCTTCATCAATGACGAAATTGCCTCCAACTCCACCATTCTCCCAACGTCTTATCGTGGGAACACTAGCCATTCTTGCTGGTGCTTATGTTGTATATGACACCAGCAAGGATTTTGCATTCATCAAATTTGAGCCTCACAGCGACGAGGAGCTAGCCAGGAGACAAGAAGAGTTCAAGAAAGACGGTAAGAACAACTGGAAGATGCGTACTCTGGAGGTGAGGACATTGGATTACACTCCAGAAGCAAAGGAGAGATTGCGGAAGATCATTGAGGAGAAGGAAGGAGCCGCGAAGGAGTAATTGTGGTGGTTAAGAAAGTGAAAGTGTTAGAGAAAATAAGAGGTGCTGGAGATCTCTCTGAATGGAAAAAGATAGAAACCATTGAGTGTCAGATGACATAGAATGCTATAGACTTCGGATGTTGAACGACGTTGAAAGTTGTAAGAAAGTGAATGGTACGAGAAATTGAATAAAAAGGTGGTGAAAGACTCAAAGCATTGAAACTATCGGAAGCATGCAAACTTCGAAAGTTAGCATCGAAGTTTAAGAACGTGCAGGCTCAGAGGACTCTGAAGGGTAATGATTGTGAATGGTTGAAGTAAGAACGTCTTATGGAAAACCTTTGGAATTCAAATGACAGAAATCATTTGACGGTATCAAACATTCAACAGTCTATTCCACTTTGCGTAAGTGAAGTGGGTGATTGTAATGAATCTTGGGAAGTAAAGAAGGTCCAAGGTAGCAGGCGGTGAAATACTTCGATGGTCACTACCAACCCCGACTCATTTCCACATGAGCTGACCAGTGCATCTTCTATCGAATTCAGAACCTGCTCAATATTATACCTATGCGGTTTGACTTCAAGCTGTTCTCGAAAGGGTAGTTAATTTGCCACTTGGCAATGCCACTGAAGAATGAACTGAAGTACTTTTTAATGAACTGAAGAACTTTTTAATGAACTGAAGAACTTTTTAATGAACTGAAGAACATTTCTAAGGAATTGAAGTACAGCGAACGAATATTCACCTTAGTGCAGGGACAAACTACTAAAGGTCAGCGAAGCTTAGACTTTCATCTTGTAATTTTCAAATGTCCTTGAAGGCTGCTGGCATGCTCAACAGCATATTCCGGCTGTCGAATTGTCTTGGTGCTTACGAAACTGAATAACTTTCCAAGACCTTCATTTAACAGCACTTGCCAGCTAGTTTTCTAGATAATTCTTCGTGTTAGTGGTCCTTGTGCTGTCGTGTTAGTTGTCCTTGTGCTGTCGTGTTAGTCGTCACTGTGCTGTCGTGTTAGTCGTCCTTGTGCTGTCATGTTAGCCGTCACTGTGCTGTATCATTAGCCGTTGTTGTCCTGTCTAGCACGTTATGTTGTCATGTTTGCCGATATTTTGATGTTTCACTAGCCGATGCTTTGCTCTCTCAACGATGTTGTACTGCTCCGTCAACAACTTTCCCTCCACTCGAGTTCAGTGACGAAAGGCAGATTTTAGTTAGTATACGTAGACTCGATTTCAAAAACAATTTCCAGTATTTCTACAGTACATTCCCAGTACAATAGTCAATTTCGACGAAACAAAGAACTGGTACTTCACCGGACAACCTTTCGAAGGGTACCGAACCAGTTGATGGAAGTGCCGAGTCTAGACTATGGGTGAAGAAACACCAGTCTCATAACATCGGGCTTCACTTTCCAACGAACGGCTTTCCATATGGTAACCAACCACCAACTCTGTGTCATGGGGAAAGACTTCGACACTAGGTTGCAACAGTTTCTCCATGATCCCGTGGATTGTTGCCGAGTCTAGTTGCGGATCTCCACAATTCACGTCAGGCATCTGCCGGACCCCTCTGGCACATGCCATTATACAGAGGCCCCACTTGAGGGGTTCTGCCAAAAAAGAGTTGACGTTATACATGGTGTATTTTTTCGGTATGGCCTACTTCTACAGTAAGGCTTCGCAGAAGCACAGTATCGTCCAGTTTTGCGTCGTCGACCGGGTATACTTGTTGACCATGCCTGTCTTTGTACTGTAATTGTTCTGTGCTCGTCGTCCATGTTGGATTTTGCCCTATGTTTCAAGCGGCACAACCTAATGAACGGACCAAAACAGAAAGCTAGCACTTATTAGGCAGAATGTTACTAATTAGGACACGGTCTAGCATTTGCATTGTTGCTCATCCATGCAACCAATTTATGGTTTTGGGGTATCGCCTCGAAAGTGAGTGGAAAATAAGGTGGTGAAATTGTTAGTGAAGATGGATACGAACACCGACTTTGTTCAGCAAGCAAATATCGTGAAATTTGAGTTCTAGGCGTCGACCGTCAATTTGTCATACTTGCAAAGAGACCTAACTCGTTGTTGTGTGTTGTTCTGGGGTTACCCTAGATATCAATTGTTCAGTTTTGTCATCTTGTTCTTTGTTCTGAGGTTATTCCCTGGCCTCTTGGTTGGGTGTTTGACGTTTTAGGCTCAAGAAGCGATTCGGATTTGTGCCTGGAAGCAGTTTAGGACGATTTGGTGGAAGCAATTGAGCTGCTTTCCAAGCAGGGGGGCAGCGCACCGGACTTTCTTCTTTGTCCTGCTTGGCTCTAAAACAGGCTTCAGAAATTGTTGGATTCGAAGTCCATGGGGGCCTCCCATCTGTATGGTCAGTCACCACTTTGGCTGCTACACATTAGCACTGTTGCTCCAACCATCTCTTCCCAATGTCAAATCACCATCTGCAACGGCTACCCCACTCCGGAAGTACGGTGTAACAAACGCAGCTACGTAAAGCACATAACTCCTCCTGCTCCAAGGGATGGGATTTCGAGACCCAGTTGGTAAAAATTGGACTAATTGAGACCAGACAATAAGGATTGTTGCATCTGCTCGAGAGGCAGTTACGGGAGAAGCTCCGGAGAATGTGAGAATCGGAGACAGAGCTTCAGAGTCGGCCATGCTGGGCTTTGTAAGGGAGAGCCTGAGTGCTGCTACATAGCAGAACAGGAGGGCTTTACAAGTGAAACTTGGATGCGCTTCCAAGAATAACTTGTTGCTACATACCACTGGTGAAAAAGGAAGTGTTCAGCACGTATGGAGGTGAACAGCAGACAGGGTCTCTACGATTTCAGCGTCCCAAAATCTCAAAATCTCCGACCTATAGGGTGAACAGATAAAAAGCAGCTGCGAATGTCCAAGAAAATAGCCCCTAAGTTGGAACGAGCGCTCTTGTCCTGGCACCCCAGTGGACGGGTTTACGTTTTGTCCCTAAGTGTTAGGTTTGGTCACCAAAGTTGAAGGGTTGCTGAATGGAATGAGTGATGTTCCTCACGGGTCCTTCCTGTAAGTCACACTTCCTCCTCCACCCTCCGGAGTCCCACTAAACGTCTTCGACCGTACCCCACGTATTGTTATTATTCGGTACGAGCTAGGTCCGTCTTGGTCATTCCCCCTGGGAGGGGCACGTCGATCGGGGATGTGGAACACGAGTGAATTAGTCTAAGTTGCTAGCGAAATGGCAGCAAAGGCAGAGGCGCCGTTAGCTTCGAGCAGCCGCTAGCTGTTGACATCTGATGAGACCGAACAAACCCAAAAACACTGGAAATCCGCCCGATACTACTTTAAACTCCTTATGCTTAACTCTAAACCTTGTCTAGCTCCAACACCCTTTGAAAGTGTCGCATAACGTCATAAGTTCGCCAGTGTCTTTTTTAGCATCAAATCTAACAATATTCCTTCTATTTCCCCACATTTTCCATCATGCAGCACAAGACGCACCCTGGACACACTTCACGTGACCAGTTTAGTCGCTGCTGCATATGTGAAATTTTCCATTATTCTGACATTGTAACGGCGTTGCTGTGAGGGGATTGTATGTGAGCTTAAACGCTCGTGATACTAAAACGACCAAAGGGTCAACACCGCGAGACGGGCATAGAGTTGGAAAACGTCACTAATACGAATCCGGTCGACTCTCCGGCCTGAATTAGCGAAATTTCATTCTTTGTATGAAGATTAAAATCTACTAGGGTACCTGTTCGTCAATCCTTCGATCTTGCTGACTGTATTCTTTCGTTCACATTTCCTTGGTCGAGCTCGTCAAGGTAAGTACCATTTTCCCGTACGGAACGCATATTTCGACAAAGGACTGACGATTCTTGTCTCTTACAGCTGCGACCACTATTATCTACACTTACTGTACTCTCGACATCAGATCTCTTCAGGCTGGTGGTGGATATGTCATCCCCTCGTCGTTGATTTGCTTCCGTGGGATCCTAAAGGACTAATGGATCTACCAGTCGAAGAGCCTGGAGAATCACAAACCGTGGTGGGGCTCTTGAAATCCTCTCAGTACGGCACATCTTTGATGCGACCAAAAATTTGACCGATTGCCTCGGCTCGTATAGATTCCGCCTCGCATATCTCCACCCAGAGGGTTAGAGCAATGGGCACTCCCGGTGCTCTCACCTGTTGTCCTACTGCCCTAATCCTCTAGTTCTCTTGCTCTTGCATCTCTCGAAACAAGTCCATTTCCCACTGGCTGCTCACACACTGCTGAGTGACTTTTCCCAGCCGTCCTACAGCCTCAAATAACGCATCGAGCCTAAATGTGCGTTTAGTCTGTTCCACATTTCCACCCAAGACTTGTTACCCCATGCCTTGTGCCCGTTTAGTCAACCACATTATCACAATCTAATTAAGCAAGTGAGGCCTATTGCGGAACGAGGCGGTTTAAGAAACTTAAATCAGGCTTTAATGACTTGAATGGCCCCGCTAGGGCAAATTGCCGCATAATCTCCGTCGGTGAAGGCCTCCCTCCTTGTAAAGCATGTTACATTGAATTGCAAATTGGGCATTACAATACCACAGTCCAACCTTGTTTTATTTTGCATACGAGCAACACCTAACGGAATAGGAACAAAAGGTGGGGAGAACGAACAATTGCCTAATTAGGCTATCAATTAGTTCCTAGAGAGGAAATGTATGAGATGGGATGAGCTTAGAAGTGAATTTGAGTTGAGGTTTGAGATTCGAGTAGGGTGAGGACCTGGAAAGTTTCAACACTGGGTGAGAAGCAAGTTGACTCGAACAGTCGCAGAATGCCAGCAGTTTCGTCCAGTTCCAACCCTTTCCCATCCACCATCCACTCGTCTCATTTCTTCGAAAATCTCGTCAATCTTGGTGCCGTTAGGCTCTTCGGCATCTTTTACTTCCCGTGCCAACGATGGTGCCGTCGCAATTACCCCAAGTCTCCCCTCTACTGCCCCCATAGCATCGTTCCCCATCTACAAATTCTACCCTTCGGATACGAACACACGCCCCGAGTGGTACTTTAACATTGCGCATTAAAAATAAATCAACGTCCCAGAAAATTATTCGCTTTTGCACCTCTTTTTATTTGCAGCATAGCTAGCAAAATGTTATAGTGAGATACTTAGCGAAGCACTTGTTATTAGTGTTCTCTTTTTGGCCGGACCTATAGAGAATACAAAATTGAGAGATCCACAGGGGGAAGAGAGAAAAGGATAAATATCCACCGGTTCCCAGCTATTCCTATCTCTCACTTCCTTCTATCATACCTTTCTTCGTACCACAAATACCTTATACCCTACTTCTTATACAATGTCTCCACAAGTACTTCCACCTGCCAATGGCAAAAAATTATGGAGAGTCAAGAGACATGTGTCTCACTCCAGAAAAAGCTCCGACTCACAGTCGTCCCTTGAGTGCTTGAACAACTCACTCAAGATCTCCAATGCTGCTAAATTCACCATGAAGAGACCTCCTTTGAGAAGACCAAAGAACAAGCCGGGCCAGGCTAAGGACTTTGTCTTCGTGGACTTGTCTCCTGTTAAGAGTGAAGACTCCGATGTTCCATGCACGACCGCCGCTACAACCGAGACCACTCCAGTCGATCTTCCGCAATTGGACACTTCCTTCTCCGACGAAGAATCATTGTCCTCAAGTATCTTCGACAACTCGTTCCTGAACTACATCCAACAAGCCAGCCCAGAAAGCTCTGTCGGTTCTTCTCCTACAATGACATATGCACAGGATGCTTCTTATGATTGCGTGGGATTGGGAATAATGGGTCTTGACTGGGCTCAGCAGATCGATCAGGAACTCGCTGCTCCTTTAAGAAAGGCCCAGGACCCAGCACAGGCTGCTTTGAGCAAGCAATTGCTCGACTACCAAGAAGCTATGTTGCAACAACACCAACAGATCCAATACTTGCAACAGCAATTGCAACACGCACAACAGCCTGCCGCTGCGTTGGAGAGCTCTCCAAAGCTCCACAAGAGATCCAGATCCAAGTCGGAGCAATCTACGAAGAGAAGGGCCTCGGGCCAGTTCCAGTTCAAAACATATACCGGACCAAAAAACAAGGTGAAGAAGCCATCGACTCCAACAAGCCCTTCAGACAAGTCTGTCGGCTTGGAAGACTTCTTCATGCTCAACGAACAGTTGGCTGTTCCTTTGAACACCAACGATTTCATGGCACAACTCAACAACTACGCTCCAGACTACTCCACAGACTACAAGACTGATCTTGGGTGCAACATCGACCAAATCCTCACGCAGAAGCCGGAGGAGTTGTTCATGGGGTTTGTTGCCATTTGATTTTCCGTTTCCCACATATGCCAGTCGTTTCCCCGATGCCTTTTGCCCATGAAAGGATGCTGATACCCTTCGAACTGCCAAAAGCCTGTTAAAGCCTTTACCCTCTCTGCATTTTACCCCATATTCTATTTTCGGTTTTTTATTTCTTCTTGCGAGCTATTTTATACCCCTCAGCTGTTAGCTGAAAGTCTCTGGTTTGAGCACGGATGCTCGTTATTTATTTGTATACTAAGAACACTTCAGATTACGAAACTTAGAACACTTGTAGCTTGATAAAACCAGATTCAGTGGCGGTGTTCACTTGAAGTCGAAGAAAGGAGGAGGTCACTCCCAAAGTTTGGGGTAGGGAAGTGTGAGCGGAGCAACGTGCGGACCTCGTATAGCCATCCATGCGCATGGAGTGTTTATCTGTGAGATCTCAAGTGAAATTTCCGCAATAAGCCAAGCCTGATAGGAATATTTGCAGATTTGTGTCGATTTGGAACGAGGGGCAGGAGGGACAGTATACCTAGCTTACGAACGTATTGGGGGAAGCCACGACTAAAGGAGTGGATTTTTTTCAGCGGAGCTATTACTGGTTAATACAATGAGCTTGGCGGAGATAATCGTTAATAGTAACGGGCATCAAGGCAGTGAACAAGAGCACAGTCAGTTTTAGGTGAAGCTTAAAGAGTGTTTGAGGTCAATTGTTGAGTGGAATGGTGCGGAGCGAAAATAATAGCAGTGCAGGTGGTTGCTGTAGCCACCGAGAAAAAGACCAACAAAGCTTCACCTGTTGGTAGACTCAACCTCGACATTCTGAAATTAGTCAGTTCCATAAGTTTCATTATATCAGCAACTGCTTTCACAAAAGCGCTTTCTCAAATTACAGCATGAAATTGCTTACGACGTATTCAAGGCTGGATACATTCAGATCGCTACCTAATCTATTAAGCGTCTTACAGTATCACGGAATTGTGGAAGCCTTAGTTTGTGATTTCTCATATCAAATTGAGCTTAATTACAAGACTGTAAGAATTCCCTATTCAAGTACATTGAGCAGCCTTGCCACATGAATACGGATACGAGGCGACCCATGTAGCATATTTTGGACTGAGGCTTTACCAATAATTCGATTGTTGGTTAGAACCATTGAGCTTGTGGGGTTGGTCTAGAAATAGCACCTGAAAGCTCTAAGGAGATGCACCTGAAAAGTTCAGCGACTATGCTACTGGACATTGCAAGGTCCTTTCCAGGGACTCTTCATTCTGAACGAGTAAGCTTTGTGGACCAAGCACCTCAAACGCATGTGAAGAAAATTGTGCGTGAATACGTCATCCAACGGTTTTCACAAAACGGGTGCCAAAAAACATGGCTGTAAAAAGAGGCTTGATTTGAACTTTGTTAAGGGGATCTGGTACAAAGCTTCTTGGTAGCTTTGGCAGGAAGATAAGCCTACTATTATTTCAAGGTAAGGCTATATTGTAATATGATAGAGTAGGTGAAGAGACTGATGCAACCTGGAGCATCTTGGTTCCTGTTGCGTCACAGGCGAAATCAGTCGCCGTCCATTTCTGGTGTACCCCCTATGAAATGCATGATGGGAAAATATACTTAGCATGGTATCACCACCTACCGCAATAGGAACTTGCCTTGGAGCATGCTCCTTATGACACACTGTGTTTCCAACAGCTCCTTGAAACGCGATTCGAAAAGCAGCGTCTCTAGCAAATACCTAAAGTGTACACCTAGCAATTTGAGTTAGACATATACTTCACTCTGGACTTCCCTCTGTCTGTCCCAAAATTGTCTCCGTATTCTATTCTTCTGTCAATTTGTATGTGTCTCTATAAACTTTTGCTTAGTCAAACCACCTTCTGGAATATCCGTCTTCCATTTTAGATTTCTAAATTTGGACTAATCTGAAAAATATAAAGTTGAGCAATACTCGCCAAATTGCTTTGGCAACTAGAGTTCGGACTTCTGCCTGTTTCTGAAGTCGTCAAGTTGACAATTCATAATGTAGATGTAGGAGCGAAGGTCACTAATTTGAATAGCCAATTCCATTGTAGTGGGACTGCTATTGTCTTTCAAGGGTTTTCCAAAATTATTTCTGAAAGTGTAGACCTTCTTAACCACTTACGCGGAGTGCTCAATGCGTCATAGCCGAAAGTTCTCCCAACAAATCCATAGAAGAGGTACATTTACGAAACATGCATGTTGTGCTAAATGGATATTGGGCATGGCCGTGAACAGGAGCGCAGCAGAGATATCAATGATAGGAATAATGGACAATTGTCTTAGACTTTTGATAATTGAAGAGACTTGGGATGATCGTCCACTAAACTAAATCAGCATTATTTCCGAATGTATAACACAGTTCAATTTACTTGCTCAGTTCAATAAGGTGTATTTGTAAGTCTTCGCTAGTAGCGTAGGATCAGTTGTTCCAGAAAATTCCAAATATCGATTATAACAAACCTTTTCCCTAGTCGCAGTTAAGATTTTTCAAAAATCAGTAAACATAACTCACCCTATTCTCCAGTGAGTTGATGAGCTTTAGTTTGTGCGAGTTACTGCATTATCATAGTCATTTACAATTCCGAAAAATACCAAACGTTCATTGTAAATAACATTGCGATGATTTCCCATAAAAGAGTGCTATTTGCTGCGGTGTGGCCGCTGTTAGCGTCGAAATCATTCATAATCTTCAACTTTGGTATGCCAAAGCTGAGTGTCCTTCCTTTTTTTGTCTAGACGACGCATGGGGAGGTATGTGGGAGCAAATAAGAGTACAACACGAGTTCAACTTCAGCTGGAGATTAGTTTCTCTGCCTAATATTGTTTTAGGTCTATCTTACAGAAGAATGCTTCATAGACAGCATTCTATTCCAATGGTTTATTATTGTCATTTCGAAATGCTTGGTTTCAGTTTTGATAGCTTAGAATAGAGTCAATGGGCATTCAGCAATGCGCTATCTGCTACCGGATGCTGTTCAAAGTCTTATGTGACTGGTTTTAACTTTGAATCCCTTATATTTGCTGGGTTGCCATCTGTGGAAAGCTCAGTTGTTCTACTATCGGGCTCTCCTTCTTGAGAAAAACAAGACCATTTGACCACTTCGCCAATAATGAAACGGAACGACCACTATGTCGCTTGCAAGCACATTTCCACCAATTTGAACACATGACAAGTGGCTCGTGAGGGCAGATGCCTTTGCACTAAGGAACGGCTATGCAGACAAAAAAGAATAGCAGTAAAATTGCAGCCATTTAGATGACTTCTCACATTGAGACTGCTATGTTCGATAAGAGAAAAACCTGTCGCTTCTTGCCAATCACTCAATTATAGATGCGCAGCTTAGAAAAGTCTTGTGTTTGAAATGAATCTCAGGACGCTGGAAAGTGAACCTTTTGAAACAGTGACTTGTATCAAGGAGAATGTGTTTGCACAGTACATTAGCTCCATCAGATTTGGTACAAAACCTTTTCAGAGGAACCCAAGACTCGTTATCTTCCACTATGATGCCTCCTGTAGCTTTTGGAGGAGCCACCTAGAACCATTTCCACACTATCTAGTCAAAATGCAATCAAATTCACTGGCAAGCAATGTTGACCACAACATAGGCAAATTGGCCTATACAAGGATTGGTGCCAGAAATATCTCATTCAATACATGAGATCAACATCTTGCCGATTGCAGGAGCAAATGTCGAAAAATTGTCAAACTGCGTTTCTTAGATCGGTATACTGAAGATCGTGCCAGTAGTTCGTGATTGGCCCAGGGTTCGGTCGCAAATTTCTCCATTGGGTTGTCTTTTTCTTTCTTTTTTTGCAATCGGTTGCAATATATTGCACTTTGGATTCAAAAGCTGTCGCAAATTTTAGACAGTTTCTCATTTAAGAATATGGTCGCAAAAAACGGTTATGTAAGCTAGCGACGTTATAATTGACAAACTAGTTCACATAGTTGGAGGCCGGAATAACATGACATACCTATCGAGGTATTCACTTGTGTACTGTGCCTCAGAGCAATACCAAGCACTACACTAGGAGTTGCCAGCTTTCTTCTTCGAAAAGATACGTTCATATAGGGGGTTATTGGGGGTTGATGGGGGTTGTGAAGGATTGATCCAGCAAATCTAGATAAAGAAGGGGCCTAGCAACAATGTCGCTAACACCCTGAGTGGACCCTGATCACGTAGAACAACCGTGTCGCGACAGGACATGCTAGATGCCGAACCGAGAAAGGCAATTCTGAGTGCCATGTCGGACAAGTCCGTGGTATTCCCTAAGGTGGAGCTACGGCCACGCAACTCAAATTTGACCAAAGAAAACGGCAATTGTTCACCACCACAACAAACAACAAGCACCCAGGCAAAGTCGTTTCAGCTACAACAGTACAACCAAACTACTATATTAGAAGCAAGGGCGATCTAAACAGGCAGGAAAAGAAGTATCATAATACAATAAATTGGTACGAAAGGACTTTCTGAGTCAAGCCGAAGCAAGCCAAGAATGGTGTCGATGCGGCACTGGACGTGTTATCAGGGCCATAGTCTCGACCAGTAGAACCACGCCAGGTTTCCAGCAAATAAATACGGATTAAAACGGTGGAGGTGGAAGTGCAGGAGCTTGTAGGCTGGAATGCTGAAACTGGGAGTCAAAAACATACCGGCAAATTTTTCATAGCACACAAAAAAAGTGTGAAAGACGTTTGAGGGGGTAATAAGTGATTAGGGGGTTTGCAGTGGTGGTCAAGATGTTGTTGATGATGTTGGAATAGTCTGAAGAACATATTTTTGTTTTGGATAGCGAATCACTAGAGTCCTGGCTAGCAGGACTTATTTGAGTCTAATGATGTGGTAGTTTGAAAAGGGACTGAACGAACGAATAAGGTTTGGGATTCTGTTTGTTTTTAGCGTTTCCGGAGGAGAATATTCTTTTGGCCAATGTGTCTGGATGGGAACATTGAAGGAACGTGTTGGTGGAATGATAGCAGTGAACGGAGAAGCAACAATTGAACTAATCAAAAGAGTGGCATGACTTTAGGCACGGCACTTGAGTGCGTAGCAGTCATGTGTCTACTTTCATTGCTGGTTTGTTTTTAACAAGTGGATTGTTTGAGTGCTTCACACTTGCTCCGGCGTTCATAGATTACTGTGCCTAGCTCAAAGTTGAAATTCAAACAACCAGCAATCAGCTTCTTAGCTCGTTTCGAAGCGATATCAAATAGCGTTGCAACTCATCACCCTCACGATCAACCGTTCCATCCATTTCTTCCACCTTCCCATCAAGAACATCTCCCTCCTTCAATAACGATGCAACGACACTCCGAAGAATGTTCTTATTGACTCTTTCATGAATGTCCAGATGGGTTCTGTTGAATTCTATAACTTTATCAGTGTACGCCTCCTGTTTTCTTATCAAGGCTTCTGTCTCTTGAATAAGGCGGGCATTTTCATGTTCGAGCGACTGCTGGATCAGTAGACTCTCACGTAGTAATTTTTTGATAGCCTTGAAGGATGGATTGGCTCTTGCAGTTCGTTGAACGTGTAGCTCTATCTCTGATATTTTATCTATCGTATTTTGAATAGAGAAATGAAGCAGTGAGCTTCCGTGCATGTAGTTTGAAGAATCAATTACGTTTGCTTCAGCCTCTGCTGTAGCAGCCATGGCTGTCGCTATTGCATTGTCTTCATCTTCGTCTTGTATGGCAATCACCTCTTCTTGCGGGTATTGAATGCCGCTATTGTGGCCCACCCGGCCGGCCTTCATACTCTCACTTAGCTCTGACAATTTCAAAACGGCAGCCTCCAATTCGGCCGTGGAGCAGTCCAAGCGGATGTGTTGATCGATCAAGTGCTGGACGTGCTGCTCGTCGTCTTCATCATCGTCCAATGAATCAGTGCTTCGCACCTTATCGAAAATATTGGTGGTTATACCCTTCTTTCTTCTTTCATGTCGTGCACCAATGGCTTTCCTTGTGGCAGCAGCCAACTGGCGCTGCAAGGTTCTGATCGTTGGTGGTGAGATGGACTGATCTGAACTGGATTCAGCCTGCTTGTGGATCATGAACTTCTCTTGTATGTTTTCCCACTTCTTGTTCTGCGTTAGCAAACGGTTTCCAACGTACTTGAACGGCTGAACTTGCGTGATCAAGTAGAGGATAAGCTTGACATCGTGCGACGATAGCTTGGTTCTCTGCGAGGGATTGCTGTTGTGGTTGCTGTTGTGGTTGCTGGAGTTGCTGGAGTTGACGTTGTTGGTGTTGGGGGTGGATTGGGAGCTGCTAATAGAATTGTCTATACTTCCAGTCCCAGCTCCAATTGACGCGAAGTCTGCTGAGTTTGCGGCACCGTCAATTTGGATACTAGAACGTGCGGCTTGATCCCTCGAGGGTTCTTCCATTATGTATCGATTGTCCGTTGTGGACTATCAATAAGAGATCACGGCTGTGTGATCCTAGGCTCAATAACAATAATGTCGTTTTCAAAATATTGAAATTTTGGGTTAAGATTTGGTGAGATTTGCTTTTGCAGAATGCTTCAACAAAGATCTTTTGCTCTGAAATGGTGTTCCTGGTGGTGCTACAATGGCTGGTGTGTGTTGCCGAGACGCTTGTTTGTGGGAATCAAAGGTTCTTTGTTCGAGTGCGAATTTGCGGCTAGTGGTGGCTGGTTCGGGGCTCTTCAGGGTCCCTTTTCTTGTACTATAAAAACTCGTTCAAAGTGTTCAAAGTGGGTGAAATGTGGAATATCAAGCGAATTCCTTCCAAATTGTTCCAAAGTAAGTTTGATGACCGGTTTTGAAGTTTTGCTAAGTAGTTTGAAATGCTAGATTCTTCGATTCTTGGTGGGATTTTTGGCGGTCTTTAAGGGGGGGTTCCAATCTTCCACTTTACATAAATTCTGAAAACACTCCTAATTTTGGCTAAAACACCTAATTCCTTGGTTAATTGCGCTAAAGAAGCGTACTAAATAGGGTTGCAAAGGCCGGGGTCTGTTAAATAAACCGAGGTGTTGGTACTGGCTGGTCTGCGTGCTGTTTGCTTCAATATTCGCGGTTGTTTGGAGCTTTGTCGGTAGAAGCACTTTTAAATTTTGGTTTTATTTACGTTGTTTTATTTGGCTCTTTTACGCTGTTTATAAATGTGTTTTTCTGGCGGTAATTTTAGGGAGAGGTGTTGGCTGGCGGAGGGGTCGACTGGAATGAACTTGGTACTGGAGACATAGTGGAGTGGAGTGGGCAGCGGAACCGTGGCTGTGTGTTTCTGGTTGTTTCGTCGGAGTTGAGCAGTGTGTTGTGTTTTTTTTTTCACGATTAAATAGCGTACTTTGTCGTCCAGCGTGGTACTTGTACGCTGGAGCAGCAAAATATGGCCAACGAGTCCTCTTGGGTACTGAAAGGTATGACAACGGTGTACTTAGCCATAGCAGTGGCTGTTTAGTGGTCTTGATTGTCTTTGGAGTGTTTTGAGGAGACCCAGACTGGTGGAGCAGTCTCTGGCGAGGCTTGTTCGCTGAAAAGTTATATGTTGGCTCAGGTCTTTAGAAAACACCACCAGAATAACGCCGGAACTACTGCCACCGATTCAACAAAGACAACAACAGTTATATTTCTCGAGTTATTGAGTCGTCAGTGCCATTACGAAAGTGGCATCATAATTGAGCACCTGCAACAAGAAAGAATCTTCACAACAAATAAAGGAGTTGAAATCGAAACAAAAAGCACGAAATCTTACAGAACTAGATCATAGAAGAATGCAAGCTATGCTCTAGCTCACCGGGTGTCTTTCCTTCAAAGAATTCAGTGCAAAAACCTCACCACAGCCCCCCGTTATGACACTTCACCTTGCGGTGAACACACCCAGCATCTGGCAACCACCACATGTACCTTGAAAATGTCTTCGCCACCTCGTTGGCACCCATCGCTGCCTTCACGATACGGTAACACTACCAAAAGTCCTCCAAAACATCACCAAAACACGTCTAAGAACTGTCATTCATCTTTCCCAACCCTTAAATAGTGCTCCCTCCGATCCCCTAATTCATTTAATTCCTACAACCAGTGTTGAGAGAATTAGGGGGTGTTCTTTGAGCACTAAAAATAAGAAACCACTGAGAGCCGTCTGCACTCAACTCCCAGCAATTCGCAGCCAGTTTGAGCTACCTACGGACCATTCCACCATGGGGAGGGGGTGCCTACACCCACCAAAATTAAGGTTTGTGCTCTATGAGTGACACTTGACACCTGTTGATGATACCTTTCTTCGATATTACCTATGGGGTCTGACCAGGAATCCACCAAATCACGCTAGAGTTCATCTTTTCCATTGCGGCACTGGTAGGCAGAAATGCATGCCCTAAGCTAGCCTCCACTAAAACCAAGGAGAGCAGAGCTTGGAACCCGGCTGCAATTTCCGGCTGCTCAGTTCCACCACCAGTCGCATATTTACGATCTTCAACAACTCGATTTACGTCATTTATTTTATTTGATTAAAGTCGTTGTTATTCAGGGGCAGATCAAACTTTTCAATAGACGACATGGTACGTACGAGCGTTGTGCTCTGTTGAATCCGTCGAATGTTTTGATCGATCTAGATGTTTCGAGAAGAACTCGCAACTTCTGGCATCGTCTGTGCTGGAGCTTGCGATGGTTGCGCACTGCGGTCCTGGCTGGTGGGGCGCTATCCAGGCGTAGGTACCAGGGATTTGACAGGGTCCAATCCGGGCCCAAACCGACCAGTTCACTACACAAATTCACCTGGCATGGCCTCCGATGAGCACTGGGCTCTTCAAAAGAATCTACAGCTTCAAGACGTTAGTTCTGTGGAACTCAAACGACATCACCTGCTCGAGTATGATGGCCCAAGTTGCCAGTTAGATGTACTTTGAGCCCTATCGGAATGCGTCACTTGGCTTCCACGTATGCTTGTTTCTCAGACCTTCTTCATTCAAAGCTGACCTTCGTCGACCGCTACTAGTGGTTCTAGTAGGGCTTCATTTCTTTAAGAGCCAGCTTTCAAAATATGTATGTTTTTTTTGAAGCTTGCATGATTTTTGAAATTGAAGCTTGCCTGCGGTTTTTTTGAACATGGTTGGAAGGTTTTTCAAGCATTTCAGAGCCATTCAAAGCATTTGAGTCCCTTCTCAAGAGTGAGTGAAATGGCATGCTTTCGCCACTACGCTCTCCGAGAAACCACGCCTGATATTTGGGTATTGCCTCGGCTACAAGAGACGTTAACCACCGACTTGTCTAATTTCGGATAAGAAGATTCTACATCAATCAAACTTTGGCTTATATTCGTTGACAATCAGCTCATACTATTTTATCAAGACGAATCTGAGTGCATTCTTTGCCGTACCCTGTCGCTTGAGCGGTCGTGACCCCTGGTACTCTGTTGGGGGTGATCACCGTACACTTACCAGCGCTCGCTCAGCTCATTTTTGATTGAAAATGCATTTTGAGCGTTTACTTTGTCAAAAACTTCTTGATCATGCCAACAAGGGTGGGATGACGAACTGCTGCCAGGTCTTAGCATATTTTGCTTCTGAGAGTCGAATCGCTAAACTCAAAGGACTTCATCTCCCAAATGGAATTTTCGAAAATCGTTTTCCAAACAATGTCCAAACATGCACGGAAACCTGCCTCGAACAGCAGTTGACTGCTGCTGGTCTAGGTTCTTCCTTTTTTGCAGCCAGGGCTGATTTAAGCTTCTCTAAATTTGTACCTTTGTGTTAAGACTTCCTGCCAAGTTTGTATTGCCCTGCTCGGTTGCAGAGTATTTACTTCGAATCGAAATTCGAATCCGCTCGAAACAACCAAAACTCGTCCGAAGTTGTAATCCGCGGATTATTGTGTTCACCTTCTGATAATTAAATACAGCAGTTCTGGTTCTTTGTGCATATTGAGAGGCATTGTGGGTGCGCTCATGCCATAGCAGGCATGAATTTGCCTACATTGTATCAGAGGCAACTTAGCTAATACCAAAGTAAGCTAGCATTTCGCTGGAAGCTTAATAGGAATATTCTGCAGGAGCACAGTGGTGGTGATACTTTTTCGAACTACGGACTGGTAGGGTCATGCGCCACTCTGTTTTTGTCAACTTCATCCCACTACACGAGATTGCTGGAAGTTCTACTACAACTCAGTTTCGTGTAACATACGTTTGTCCCTTGTGCAATTCTTCCCGGGTTACTGAGATACAATTTAACTCTGAAAGAATCTGCTTTGAATTCAAGCACCTGTTGCACCTACTTCGCTTTGATTGAAGTCAGAAGTTCATTAATGTACTTTACATGCGATAATACAACTGGACTTTGGAAGATGGAAACCACCCTCTAAAGAACTACCTGTCTGGCAGAATGAAACTTGCTCTGGTGGATTGGAGAGGAGTTGGGCAATGTTTGCCTCGGAAGCGAAAACTTTTTCGAGAACAAAACAAATCACTCTACAGTGTCTTCAAAGTATCCTTAAGTATTATTCCATTGCTCGTGCTAAGTCTGGACATCATCGGCTTATCTGATATTAGTCGATGGAAATTACCAAACCAGAAACTTAACTACGGGCCTGCAAAGGTAGATAGAGGTAATCCTGCAACGTTGACATTGAATTATGAACCTAAACACTAACTCCACCACTTGAAAATCTTAGAGTGAACTTGCTCTGTCAAAGGCACACTCAGATTTCTGCTTCCTACACTTCAAACTTTCTTCTACTGGGGCCTTGGTATACTAGGCTTCGCTACTTTTCTGCTTGTTCTTAACAGGACTAAAAGGACCACCCTCCCCTCAAACGGCCTCAACAAAGCCACGGTCATCATGCGCTACTCAACTACGATACAAGCAATGAGGAAGGCAAGCTCTTTACGTACGGTTCGAGGTAGCTCTCAAGTTTATCCTCTATGCTGTAGTTTATTCTTCTACATCAATCCTGCGGCAAAACTGCTTGTGATGGTTCGAATATCGTCCTCGATACGACCCTCATCCTTATAACGACCTTCATACGCATCATTCAACTGGTTCAACTTGCTCACGAAGCTGGCGTTGAGAGAGTTAGCACCTGAATAGGTGTTGCCAGTAGCACCCAATGCCGGCCATTGGTGGTCAAGAGGTTTCGCTTCCGAAGATGTGACCGCGTACGATAAAACACTGGCAGAGTCGAAGTCAGTGGTTGAACCGTTGTACGTCGACGACGCCCCAAACGCACGCTTCTTCTCAGGAGCACCGGCTTTGGTATTGTATTGGGTCAAAATGACCATCGATAACTGTAAGTTCTCCAAGGGACCATCAACAAGACACCCTTTCTCTCTAAAGTGCACCAATAAATGGTTCCATAATCTGTTGCGGCACAAAGCCCTTGGGTTACCTAGCACTATTAAACCGTACTTTGCTCTCGTCAAAGCTACGTTCATTCTCCTTGGGTCGCTCAAAAAACCGATAATCTGAGCATCGTTTGCTCTCACACAACTCAATATGATGAAGTCCTTTTCACGTCCTTGGAATGCATCAACACTTGTGACCTCCACCTCCAAATACTCCTTCTTTTTGTCGATCATTGTGCAGTTCATCAGCATGTACTGCACAATATATGCTCGCTGGCCCTCGTAAGGCGTGATTACACCAATTTGGTCTGGGTTCACTCCGTCCCTGAATAACCTGGTAATGAGCTTTTCCACATTCATAGCCTCCACTCTATTTAAGAATGAATTTCCACTACCACTAATTTCTTCTCTACCGTAATTACCCCAGAACATCATTGGATTGTCCAGAACTGGCCATGGGAAAGTACTGTTCTCAATCAATCTCTGCTCGCTAGTGACACCGTTCTGCAAAGATCCTTCGTAGAACATGTTACTAGGGAATTCGGAGAGACATGGGTTCATTCTGTACTGTACCTCCAATCTAATTGGAACATGACCCAATACAATCAATCTTTCAAAGAGAGATTGCTTCAAGCCAGCATCACCAGCCTTTTTGTCTAAAATTACAGGGCCCAACTGCTGATGATCACCAACAAGAATGACCTGTTTCGCACCCTTAACGATTGGAATCAATATCTCCGGCTCGCTGGCCTGGGTGCTTTCGTCAATTAACACTGTTCTAAACGTCATGCTCGCTAGTCTCTTGTCACCAGCACCAACACATGTGCAACAAACCACGTCGCAATTATTTAATGTTTTGATTTCAGCAGCTCTGATGAGCTTGATAAAGGTACGCGAGTCTGCTTCCGATAATTCATCGAGTTCCGTCCTTAGTCTAATCAATTTCTTCAATTCACCCTTGGCAGACTTGTTTATCAAGTTGTGCAACGCCAAAGCGTCAACCGAACTTTCCACATCCTCTCGTGACTTGGCAGTCAAGCGGACCACTTTCAAGCCCAAGAGAGCTAACTTTGCAGCCAAATGATCAACGGCAACGTTTGAAGGAGCGCATACTAATATTTTCTTTTTTGTGATCTTGGAGAGGTGGTAGATGATAGTGGCAGAAGTGACTGTTTTCCCCGTACCTGGAGGTCCTTGGATCAAGGATAATGGTCTTAATAATACAGATCTCACTGCATTTGCCTGTGAAGCATTCAATTCACCCAATGCTGGGTGGGAAAACTTGGTTGGTAGTTTGATCGAGAATTCAACAGGCTGAACTTCATGACCCAATAACTTGTGATAAATGTAACCAGAGACGGATTCTTGTTGAAGTGCAAAAGTCTTCATAGCCTGTTGCATTCGATCGTACGAGGTACCCTTCCACACAAATTCTGCTGTGAAACCAGTTGTCAGGTGAGTTGGCGGAGCAGTCTTTGAGGTTATTAATTCTAGTGTGAATGCCTCACTATGTGCGTTTGGTAGTCTTACAATGTAACCGTAGCCTTCCCATGGTTCATCTGCACCGGCATAACGTAACATGATTTCATCACCCACAGCTACCTTTAACTGTTTGCTTTCAAATGTGGACAACTCAAAGGAAGCCAAATGCTTGTTATTGAGTCCAAGTCCCCATTTGACCAGAATGTGCTCTAATGCTTGAGATTCTTTCAAATTTTTATCGTATTCAGCCTCCAAGTTCACAAGAGGAGCAAAAGACTTTTGATAATCTATGGCATCGTTGTATCTCATCAAAATAGGCAACACTTCTTGTTCTTCACTCTTTGATTCGACATCATCGATAGTAGCATTTCTGTTGAGTCTCCACTGGGCCTCTAATTTTACTATTTGTTGGTGTGGAACTAACTTTGCATTGAGCAGCTCCTGCTCATCTGGAACCTCTGCAACCCATGGTAAGAATTGACGATTTTCGATGATTGACTGCCAGTGAGTGGTATCCCACGTCAAGTCCTTGGATTGCGCACACGGGAGTCTACACAAGATAACGACAACGGAGTCCTGCTTAGCACTGACAAATCCCAATATAAAAACGTTCTTGTTACCGCAGTTGTAGCATTCTAGGGTAGTGTCACCCAAATCGGAGTCCTCGTGGAGGGACACTTGATTGTGCCTCGACAACACCAAATGGGTGACAATATGCGATCCACTTGGATTTGTTGTAGAATTGCAAAACCACTTCTTGCAGATGTTACACTTCACGACCGAGTTTGAGGTGTGTATTCCACAGTAGGAGCAGGCATGTTCGGGTAGTGGATCGAATGGGTGACCGTGTTCTTCGTCACTGAGATCGTTCAACTCACTCAATGCTGCCACAGACGTTGATGCATTGGAGACAATGGTAGGATCGGCAGAATGAGGGACCAGTTCGTCGCCTGAAAGATCATTGGCCTCTGTGTCGGAAACGTCGATGGCTGAATCAGCTTCCTCCAACACAGCAGTAGGTGCCTGATTTTGGGGAAAATTGTCTTCAGATTGTTCGTAGTTTTGGAATAACAAGTTGCTCATTGTGAGAAGGGGTCAAATATGTGCTCTATATGTTCTGGTGCTTCTTGTATGCTTTGTAAGATCAGTTTTGATCTAAAATTTCACTTTTGGAGTTTCGGCTAGCGGTAGACTGGGCCTGTCGAATTCAGGTCTGAAAATTGGATGGATGATTCAGAAAGCGCGCTTCCGAGTTTACAGCGGTGTTTGAATCGTAAAGACTTAGCGGAGGAAGGTTTGCAAGCGCTCTGGTTCGTTTGAATTGAAGACTCAAATCGTGCACTCTCTGCCCAAATAGTGATGGCTAAAAAATGTTCAAGTGGAGCAGGTGACTTGCAGCACGCGACAGGCGACACGCGACCGCAGAAAAGCGACAAGCCGAGTCACGTGAACGGCTCTGGCGAAGAGAAACCCTCCTCCCCTTCAACTCCTGTCCACGCCTCATGAGCCAGTCCACAAACCTATACGAGGCAACAGCCGGCCTCCCATTGAAATTGGGCTAGGGATAGGGAAACAGCAGTGGCAATAGAGCCGAGCTGGGTTCTCAGCAAGGAACGAGCTCTACTGGGGCCCTACGAAGAGGGTAAAAAGCCCACCGTAAAGCTGCCACCAACGCCGTGCATGGCCCTCGCAGGGCTTCTCCGGGAACATCGCATGATCCTTCCACCTCTCAAATCATGAAAATACGAGCTCGACCAAAGTGGTATATTTTTGTTAGACGAAATTTATCGAGGACGTGTATCGGTTTCAAAATATATAAGAAACACGTAAATAGGTTGATTAGTCGAAAAGTCCAGCTCTTTATATAACAAGACGAACTTAAAGAGCGTTCTGTCCGATACCGCTACGAAACGCATCACGAACCGTTAACTTCGAGCCTTTTGAGTTTCTTATCCCTCGATACCATCGCTGAAACGAGAACGACACAAGACATCTTTGAAACCTAATTAAACAGGGTTCTGATCAGTTTTGAAACGTATCACCGACGAACACCAAACTCAACCAAGAGCACCTACTATCAACACTTAGTGCTGTGCAACAATACAGTTCAAGACTTCTATAATACAGTGCCGTGCATTGAAACATCCAAACTAGATACACCTGCCTGAACTGACACATTCGTGATCCCAGGCAACCATGAAACAATACTCACCTTTCCACAAAGCAATCTCAAGAGATAAGGGTATCTTCAACGGGAAGAACTTCTTGATATCCACCGACTCCATCAACTGGATACACCTGTACCTGATCTCGGTCACAGAACACGGGCAGTTATACTCCACGGACGAGTCAGAGAACGACTACCTTTTAATACAATCCTTGCAATCCTGCTACGTACAGATATACCCATCGATTCACAGTAATTTAAACAACAACCAACAGAGGTCAGGTCTGCGCATAAAGCTCTCCAAGAAAACGAGCAACAGCCTGGACAGCACCAGCTCGTCCAGCGACGACCCTCCTGTGATCTTCATCAAGACCTACGAAAACGAAAAATTGTACATCAAGGTCCCCTCCAAGACCAATTTCGGAAATTTACTAAGTTGTCTAATTGTATGGCAGGGGTTAAAGCCCCAGGGTCTTGTCAAGAAGTGGTACTCAGAAAACCAAGTAGAGTACTCAAATGCGTCCCTGGAGCCACACGAGTTACTTGTTTGCAGATTCAAGATATACGGCCCAATTCCAAATAAGTCCAAAAACTTGAACATTGTTCCAGGATTAAAGGCCCCAATGTACCACCCCAAAATTGATTTTCAGAATGAGAATAACTTTGACTACCTGCTGACAAGTAATGGAAACGCTGGTGGTCATGGGCAATCAGACATGAACAACAACATTAACGAAGGCTGGTTCTACACCATGGGTGTCTTGAAGTCAAATGGTATTCTTAATTTTATCACAGAAAACGATGGTACTTTGCTTTACTCGATAGACATGAAATCGATAATGTCTTCTGAGATTAGAGAGGTGCACCAGTCGATTTTCGACAGTTCAAACGTATTGTTTGTTGGTCAATTGAAGGAGTTGCGTTTTAATAATGTAATCAAAACGACAAGTACATTGACAATAGATCAGTACATGACTTCGTTTTTGATGAGAGACGGTAAATTGGTGCCTAACAATCAAAGAATCTTAATTGAGTTCCCCTTACATATTGATCTTGAGGATTGGTTTGTAGGATTGAACTACTTTGCCAAGCGTGAGTACATTGGGTCGTACCTGTCTTCACTGAAACTCACGAGCGAAATCAAGCTAAGCAATACGGGGCCTTACGGAGTTGTTCCCGCTCCCAATCCAAACACAACGATCGCTTCTGCCAATTCTGGCGCCTCAAATACTTCTGCAAATTCGATTCAACCGAATGCTAGTCACTCTCCTAAATTGGGCTCGCTCCCGTTGACACCATCATTATCTGACTTTCAGCGCGAGAGCTTCCGTGTGTCTAAGAAGGTTTTCATAGACATTATTGAGGCAAAGTTTGACAATATTCCTGGAAATACCTCTCAGGGTAAGATATATGCAGAGGTAAGAATGTGGGGATTACCTTGGTCACGTACTGCCATTGTACCACACACGTCAAATCCATTCTGGAAGGAAGAATTTGCTACAGATTTACCCATACTGACACAAATGGTTCACATTTTGATCAAGAAATGCTCCTTTAATGACACTTCATATCTGGCTGGTGATAAATTGATCGGAACTGTATTTGTTACGCCAGATATATTAACAAAGCTGGTGCAAACCAGCTCTACGATAATGCTGGGGTCTGGTTCTGGTAACTTGATCAATGTTAATGGAATGCACAATCCAAATAACGCCTCGATTTCTACAATACAGGGTCCTGCTGCAGCTGCTGCCGCACCTAGTTTGGGCTTCAGCAACAGCAACAACGATATTGTGCGACTTTCGATATATGATTCTTCCAATCTTCCCATTGGTAAGTTATTACTCAATGTGAGATTGAAGGAGTACCATATTCTTGCGCCCAACAACTTCAAAACTTTGGAGAAGATGTTGATGAATGCGCCAATGAAGGATTTGATCAAATTCTGTAACGAGAATGTACCTACATCAGATTTTGAGTATGTGAGTTTAATTATGTTGGACATTTTCCAAAGCTTGGGAATTGAAGACCAATGGTTCAAATCCCTCATGGAAGAAGAGTTGATAAATGTTGACAAAATGACTCGCAAGAATTATGTCAATAATAAGAGAAACAGTGAACAGATTATTCCAACGGTCAATACTACCTCCTCACTGAATAATGTTTTCAATACTTTATTTAGAGGTTCGTCTATTTTCTCCAAGTCATTGGAGAAGTATAACCTCAGAATTGGACAAGAGTACTTGGAAAAGGTGTTTGGAGATTTCTTTGCTAAAATTACTAGAGAACGTAAGAATTGTGAAGTTGATCCCCGTTATGTGAGTCAACAAGAGCGAGCAATAAGTAAAGGAAAATGTTGGGACGACGTTGGCGATGGCGCAGATGGAGACGATGACGACGACGACGAAGAGGACACCGACAGCGATGAATATGATTCCGATGCTGAAAGAGACCGTGAAGCTCGCGTCAAAGCAATGGTGGAACAAAACTTTACTAATTTGTACAGTTATGCCGAAGAAATTTGGCACAAGATATATATCACCTCGAACGATTTACCACAGCAAATCAAGTTACAGTTGAAGAATTTCAGGAACAAGGTTGAGTTGGCTTGTGACCCTGAGGATAAGACAACAGCATTAAACTGTTTAAGTGCTTTTATCTTCTTGAGATTCTTCTGCCCTGCAATCTTGAACCCCAAGTTGTTTTACTTGACTAAGAACCACCAGACAGGGTTTACTCAAAGAACTTTAACGTTGATAGCCAAGGTTTTGTTGAATTTGGCAAACCGACTGGAATTTTCTCCTCACAAAGAACCTCACTTGATTAAGATGAATTTGTTCTTGAACAAACATCAACATGAGATTTACGAGTACTTTGACAAGATAACTGGACGAAAGAATGATTTCAACGAAAAGATTTTGGACTTGAGTCATGAGGTGAAGAGATTTGACTTGGGATTGAGTGGAGATTCTACTTCGAGTGAGTTACCAACCACTCCATACTTGATCGATAAATACTTGAGATTGACAGAGTTGATCCATCTTTTGGACTATAGTAAGGTGAGAACCGTAATGAGCCCTAGTCCGGCAGCCGTGAGCCCCATGAACGAAGCGGGGATGTTGACATCTAATTCCTCAATAATCACGACGTCGTCACTCAATGGAGCACAAACCATCGTGCCTCAGCTGCAACGCCAGCTGCAGCTTCCTCTGCAAGCTCAACTGCAACACATATCGATATCATCGACTTCTTCGATGGGACAGACACAGTTGTTACCACTGTATCTCTTAGAGCAGCAATTGTTGGGGGCCGACGTGAACAATTTTGATATCCGTATCAATGACGAGCGAAACGTGTACCAGATTGGATCACTTGAATTTGAGAAGTCTGAGTTCCTCGACTTGGCTGGAGACAACGAGACTGAGGGGTTCCTCAAGTCGTTGTGCAGAAGCAATGAGAATATATTTTCATTCATCACGTCGAATATCACGTTGAAGGACTTGCAGAAGCAAAGTATGAAGTTGATGACCAAGATCCAAGAATTGGAAGGGTACCTTGAGAACTGTGAGTTTCCTAATAACTATCTCAATGTAAACCACTACCATGCGAACAGTATCAACAACCACAAGCAGTATCAGAATGGTGGACCAACGGGCCAGCACAGCAATGCTTCTACCGCGAGCACCAACAACAGTAATGTCACGGGCAGTACTGGGGGCAACAGCAGTGATAAGGTGTGCGTACTTTGGGAGGGATTCACGACGGACATCTTGAACCGATCGTACTTAGACGCAGCCCGGAATTGTCTTGTGTTGTTGGACAAGGACATCGTTCCTAGCAGTGGATACAAGAAGTTGACTGACCACCATGCGTTGAACAGTTTAAAGTTGAAGTTTGTTGTTGATCAGCACAGCGACTTTGGGAACGGCTTTGCAGCCGGAGGAAATCAAGGCGGAAGCAGCATCCAGGGCAGCAACAGCAGTGCAGTTGCGTCCAACGGGTCCATGTCGCTGTCGTTCAGCAACAGCAGTTTGGGAAGTGTGATGAAGACGCAGACAAAGAACCCATTCAAGAAGTGGTTGAGAAAGTCGTGATATTAGGGTAGTTTGTATATTAAGAATTAGTAGAGTATTATTTGATGTAGAGTGCAGAGAAGATATTTGGAAGAAGGGCAGAGACAGCTGAGCAGAGTAGAGGGCAGTGAAGAGGGCCGTGTAAAGTACAAGGCAAAGTAATAGGCAAAGTAATAGGCACAGCAGAATGGTAGAGAGTCCTCTAGAGAGAGCTGAGCAGACCAGAGACACCACTAAAGACAGAAAATAGACACTAATATGCCACTAAACTGCCACCGCAGACAGACACAGCATTGCACTACCGCACCACACAAACACAGCTGTAGAGCGGTAGAATGAGTGTCATTTGGCCATTTAAGATTACCGCAGCCAGAGACAAACACTGCGATGGAACCAACAGACAAAGTGCAATTGACACCCAAAAACGCCTCCAGCCTGGTCCTACAAAGCCACCACCTGCTACAACGTGCGCACACTCCGAAGGAGGCTGAGTGCACTGCAAACAACCCCAAAGCAGTAGTTTCTAAGCCGGTTGGTGAAGCTCAGCGAAGTGGTGTTTCCCCAGATTCAGCGAGCACCTGCACATAGCGGGTTTTTCACTCGGATTCGAGACCTCTTCCTGACCGCAGTTAAGGTTCAGAATGCCCTCCTATTCGAGCACACGCACTCGAATATGGCCCTGGTGGCACCGCGTGACATTGCTGGGCTCAAGCGGGTCCTTTCAAGAGAATTTGGGCCGCTGGGGCCCGAGTTTGGGCGGATCCAGCGTAGGAGGGCCCGCCGGCTCCCAAATTTCACACGAGGCACCGCAGCTCGCTTCGCGTGCCAGTCCCCTCCCCAGCACGCTTGCTCGCTAGCTTTTTGCCTACACCGGACGTGGCTTACTGCCACCGCAATCGTTCACTACCAACAATTTGTGCACAGCTCTGGCACCCGTGCCGCACTACTCAGCGCTGCCCAAAACAGTGCCAGAAAAAATTTGGTGTATTTCGTCAGTGTGTTGTCTTAAACACCAAAAGAAACACTTATCTCTTCGACAGTACAAATAGCTCGTTAGAAGTGATAAAAAGGAGAAAACAACGTCACCACTAGAGCCATGTCTGTTGAACCATCCCAATCTGCCGTGCCAGGCACTGTTAGCGAGAAGATTTCGCCTGTTGCGTCGAGCTCCACCGAGAAGGTTTCCCCTGGAACCGAGCAGACCTCTGTCAAGTCTGTTGTTGTTGGAGATTCCGGGTCCGCGGGCGTATCGTTGAAGGAATTATCCATCAAGGACGCTCCTTCCGTGAAGGGGTCGGTCGCTGCTTCTGCCAGAGAGTCCGTTGTGCCTTCCACCAAGGGATCCGCCGCTCCTTCGGTCAAGGAGTCCGCTGGCTCCAAGGCCTCCGCCAGTGAGATCTTGGCCTCCTACCCCCAGGTGGGTGCTCCTACGCAGCAAACGGGCTACACCTCCAACCTCACCGACGAGCAGAAGGCCATCAGGGACGAGTTCCTCGCTGCTTTGACCGCCATGGGGTACACCGAAAGATTAGAAGAACCATCCTTGTTGAGATTCCTTAGAGCCCGTAAGTTCGACGTGGCCGAAGCCATCAAGATGTTTGTCAAGTGTGAGAAGTGGAGAGAGGAGTTCGGCACCAACACCATCTTTGAGGACTTCAAGTACGACGAAAAGCCGTTGATCGCAAAGATGTACCCACAATACTACCACAAGACCGACATCGAGGGCAGACCGGTCTATTTCGAGGAATTGGGCAAGGTCAACTTGTACGAGATGTTGAAGATCACCACACAAGAAAGAATGTTGAAGAACTTGGCCTGGGAGTACGAGTCCTTCACCCACTACAGATTGCCTGCCTGTTCCAGACAAGCCGGACACCTTGTCGAGACCTCGTGCACTGTGTTAGACTTGAAGGGAATCTCGATCTCTTCCGCGTCCCAGGTCTTGGGCTATGTCAGAGAAGCCTCGGCAATCGGCCAAAACTACTATCCTGAAAGAATGGGCAAATTCTACTGTATCAACTCGCCATTCGGGTTCTCCACCGCCTTCAGGTTGTTCAAGCCATTCTTGGACCCAGTCACCGTTTCCAAAATCCACATCTTAGGATACAGCTACCAGAAAGAATTGTTGAAGCAGATCCCAAGCGAAAACTTGCCAACCAAGTTTGGTGGTACCTCCGAATGCACCGAGGACGAGTTGTACTTGAACGATTCCGGTCCATGGAGAGATCCACAGTACATTGGACCAGAGGGTGAGGCTCCAAGACTTTTCAGCACTGTTTAGAGCATGGGCCTTGCAGCACTGTTTAGAAGGATCATTATATAATATCATACCATTTCGTGTTTTCTTCGCTGGAGTTGGAGATGCAAATTCAAATAATACTAAGCTTTCAAGACTACTCCTTCAAGGTGTGTTTTCAGACCAGATCCTCGAAAATGCACTACGTAGTTCCCGCAAATGTACCCCTGTAGAGTTCAGATCGTCTTCCAATTCAGTTGCCAGATCACCTTCCACTTCCAGACTGCGGAGGAGGGGTTCCTAGATCTTCACGTGTATAACCCCGAACCAACCCTCATCTCTTCTCATAAGCCTGCCAATTTGCACCCAGTAGAGGCAGGTCCTTCCCCGTGGCTGAAAACAAGTGGCTGGTACCGTGACACAGCCCCCTGGCTACAGCCCTTTGCATAGTGAGACTCGGTATGACTCCTGAAACCGTCCCCATTGGACCAGATCAACCGTGCTCTGCTCGGCTCCAACTAGCAACGAAAATTACATAGCGAATCTCACCCACAAAAATATACGAGCAATTTTACATAGACATCTTCAGCCACGCAATGATGTTCTTTTCACAAGTGGTGGTGTTCTTCTCCTTAGCAGTGCTAGCTCTAGCCGAGACCCGTGTGTTCCACTTCAATGTGACGTACGTTTTGGCGAATCCAGACGGTACGTTTGAGCGTCGAATGATCGGAATCAACAACCAGTGGCCCATTCCAACGATCCAGATCAAGAAGAATGATAGGGTTCAGATCCACTTGACGAACCAGTTGGGTGACCGAAACACCTCTTTGCATTTCCACGGGTTGTTCCAGAAGGGCCAGAACGCGATGGACGGGCCAGAAATGGTCACACAGTGCCCAGTTCCTCCAGGGCAGACCTTCGTCTATGATTTTACTGTGGACGACCAGGCTGGTACCTTCTGGTACCATTCACACAGCGGATCGCAGTACGCAGACGGTTTACGTGGGTTATTTATAGTCGAAGACGATACGGAACTTCCCTTCAAGTACGATGAAGAGGTGTTGCTCTCTGTTGCTGATTATTACCATTTGGAGAGTCCACAGATCATGTCCAGCTTCTTGAGCAGGTACAATCCTACGGGAGCTGAGCCAATACCTCAGAACTCACTTTTCAATGATACAAGAAACGTTACTTGGAACGTGTTGCCAGACACCACGTACTTGTTGAGAATAGCAAACATGGGTATGTTTGTTTCCCAAAGTTTGTACATCGAAGACCACACGTTTACCATAGTTGAGATCGACGGAATTCTTGTTGAGCCTGTTGAGGTAGACTCCTTGTACATTTCAGTGGCTCAACGATACTCCGTGTTGGTCACTACCAAGAAGTCTACTAAAGACAACTTTAGATTTGTCAACGTCATCGACCAAGAAATGTTGGATTTATTGCCAGAAGATTTGCAAGTCATCTCAACAAACTGGGTTGTCTACAACAAGGATGCAGAACTTCCTAAGGCTTTGCCAAATGGTGGCAAGTCTTTCAAGAAGTTGATATCTAGCTTGAGTCCAGTTGACGATTTCAAGTTGACTCCATTAGACAGGGTCGCATTGTTCCCAGATGCTGACTTCCAGATAAATCTCGACTTCACCATGGAACAGTTGGGAGATGGTGTGACATATGCCTTCTTCAATAACCTCACATACGTTGCTCCTAAGGTGCCCACCTTAATGTCTGTGCTTTCGAGTGGAGAGTTTGGAACGATGCAAAACATCTACGGCTCAAACACCAATTCTTTTGTGCTCCAACCAAATGAGGTTGTCGAAATTGTCTTGAACAATAAAGATCCGGGCAAGCACCCCTTCCATTTGCACGGCCACACCTTCCAACTTATCTCCAGGTCAGCCGAAGGTGATGACGATGACAACCCAATTATTTATGATCCCGAAAACGAAGAACACACAAACTTCCCAGACTACCCCATGATGCGTGATACTGTTCAAGTGCTTCCAAATGGGTTCATTGTGTTAAGATTTAAAGCTGACAATCCCGGTGTTTGGTTTTTCCATTGTCATGTGGATTGGCACTTGGAGCAGGGATTGGCCATCACTCTTGTGGAGTCACCTCTTGAAATTCAGTCTGCACAAAAACTATCGGGCAACCACTTGGATGCATGTAAGGCTGGGGGTGTAGGGTTTGAAGGCAATGCTGCTGGACGCTTGGGCGATTCTAAAGCAGCATGGCTCGACTTGAAAGGTGAGAATACTCAGCTTCCACCATTGCCTCCCGGTTTCACATCTAGAGGTTACATTGCATTGATCCTTTGTACTTTGGCAGCATTATATGGTATACGCTCCATTTACAAGTATGGAATGGAGGACGTCAATGCTGAGGATGCGGAAGCTATGATTGCAAAGTTGCATAAGATCTTGGAAGACAACGGCGAGAGAATCGAAGTTCGCTAAAGATTACGAGCATGTTGCAAGTAGAGCTCCCAAAGGGAGTTATTTTGCAACCAGGTTAAAGAAAATATAGCATTAGTTTAAATATACAAAGAAACAACTTCGAGAATTTCAATGCAGAAAGAGCATTATTCAGTATGAAAAGGCGTATTGTTGAACACATATTGATCCAACACAAGAAGTTCTTTGCCCCGAGCGCAGACATGCGAATTACCTGTATCTTTCACTGTTATGCTCATAACCTGTTGACGGTATAGCTGCTGTAACTCAATGATATCATCCGAGGTTCCAATCCTGCCCGCAGACCTTTAGTTGCAAAACCTTAACTGGCTCTCTTAAAACTAAAATAGCATTGAACTTTGCTCCTCCACTGGCATTTTGACATTACAAAGCACATACCAAGCATTGCACGCAATTGAGAACTATGATCACTTGCAACATTGTTCTTTACACCGAATACGGTGATCCAAACGAAGTATTAGAGAGTCGCCTGTACCAAATCGATGAAATTTATTGCAACAAGACGAAATAATTGTCAGGACTTTGGGTTCTCCAATAAACCCATCTGATCTCATCCAGATTCGGGGAATTTATCCCTCCAAACCAGTTCCTGCCTTGGAGTATGGGACTGACAAACCAGCTTCTGTTTGTGGAATAGAAGGTCTATTCGAAGTCTTACACTCCAACTTTGACGGCTTGAAAGTTGGAGATTGGGTAATTCCAAAGCACTACAACTTTGGTATTTGAAGAACACATGCATTGGCAAGTGGTGTAAAGTTCACCAAAGTCCCAAACCCATCACAGTCCATTGGTGTAGGCAGAAAGCCACACGGCTTGACCGTGAATCAGCTTGCCACAATTTCTGTGAACCCATTGAAATCTTACTTGATGTTGACACATTACGTCATATTGAGTCCTGGTAAGGATTGGTTTATTCAAAACACTAGTAATTCTGCCGTTGGCCAGTACGCTCTGCAAATCGGAAAGATCTTAGGAATCCACTAGCTCAGTGTTGTTAGAGACCGTAACAACTTGGAGGAATTAGTTTGGCAATTGAAAGGGAAGGGTGCCACCAAGGTAATCACCGAAGAGCAGAACTCGAGTCTTGAGTTCGATGCTCAGATCAAGTCTTGGGTCAAGGAAACTTGAGGTGAAACTAAGTTAGGCCTCAATGCCGTTGGAGGCCCAAACTCCACAGCTGTAGTTCATAAGTTGGCTAACAACGGGTTGATGTTGACCTACGGAGGAATGTCCTTCCAGCCGGTAATTGTGCCTACATCGTTGCATAACTTCAAGAACATCACCAGTGCCGGATTCTGGGTCACTCCATTGCTTGAGAACGACCAGGAATTGAGAAAGAAGGCACTTGACCAAGTGATCGACAGGTACGAAACAGAAAAGCTAGAAGTTTGCACCTTTCATTGAGATTAAGTACTCCGGAGATATCGCAAGTGTCTACAAGGCAGGTATTGCGAATTCCAAGAGTGGTAAGCAGTTGGTGATCTATTATTAGGCAACTCCGATGACATTTAGCTAACAAGTATAGCAAATCTAAGCTTCTCCGTATACTTTTCAATGTAGTTCATATCATATTGATCTGTAGAAACACTGAGAGCTTGTCTTTCGTGCAAGACTATGTAGAATAGTACCTCATGAGCTAGACGGAGTTCACAGGAAGTACACGGAGCTCCAGTATAGTATGGGGACACACTTGCCGTGTTCTGCTCCAGCCTGACGAAGAGGAGCAGTATCTGATAGTCTTGAAGGGCACTTTTTTCGTGCAGTGCTCAAAAAGCCATACAAAAAGATTAGGAACGACTGATAACCAACATCACTCCAACCAACCACAACCATGTCTCTGTTATTCGAATGGGCCTTCGGGAAAAAGCTTACTGCTCAAGACAGACTCCGCAGGAATCAGCGTGCTTTGGAAAAGACGCAACGAGAGTTAACGAGAGAAGTTGGCAAGTTGCAACAGCAGGAGAAGAAGTTACTCAGTGAAATCAAGAAGAACGCCAAGCTGGGCCAAATGGCACTGGCAAAGGTACAGGCGAAGGATTTGATCAGGACGAAGGGATACATAACCAAATTCAACTCGATGAAGACCCAATTACAAGCCATTTCACTTAGGATACAATCTGTGCGGTCCAACCAGCAAATGGCCACCTCCATGAGGGATGCTACCCGTGTGTTATCTGGAATGAACCGGACGCTTAACTTACCGCAGTTGTCGAGAATCGCACAAGAGTTTGCTAAGGAGAACGATATGATGGACCAGAAGCAAGAGTTTATGGATGATGCTATTGACGATGCGATGGCAATGGACGAAGACGAATTGGGAGAAGATGAACAAGTTGACGAGATCTTGAACCAAGTTTTGGATGAAATTGAAGTTAACTTGAACACTACTTTGAAGGACACTCCAAATGCCATAAATGTGCCTGTTGAAGAGCAGACTGGAAGGGTTGCCCAAGCTGTCGGAGCGGCGCACAGTCTGGGACCTGGTGGCCCAGCTTCTGCCGACGAAGACAACTTACAGGCGAGATTAGATAGCTTGAAGAAGACCTGATATGGCAGTTTGAACTTGACTTCGATTATGCTCTCTGGTTTGATAACCTGGAACACTGTTCATTAAAGACTGTTCATTACAGAAGGCCAAATTGAGAAAATACAACACCATTTTAGACTGAAAGACCATTTTCATGTTGGCTGGCTTAAAGTCTGTGCGGATGTGTCGACTTCCCAAGAAGCTTGAAGCGAGAGGGTGAAGGATTTAGAAGCTCCAAATGGTATGTACCCCAGACTGGAGTGTAATACTTCGCAGATTGAGTGTTCCACAAATGTCTCAGAAATTCCAGAGTTCAATCAATGTGTCCCCTCCAGCACCTCGAGCTCGATATAGAAATAACAAATTAAGAAGGTGTTCAAATAAACTGCCAAGTGCTTGGCACTGCAACCACTGTTTTGCTCCACATATACTCTCCACACTAATTACAATAAAATTCCTAAGTTCTTAAATTCTAACGTCCCTTACACAGTCTATATGAACTTCTTTTCCTCCAAGTAGTCAATTATCTTCTGGGCAGATTCCTCGATGGAAACACCATGGTAGTTTTGCAAGTGGATTTCTGGAGCTTCTGGAGCTTCGTAAGGTGCACTGATACCAGTGAATTCCTTGATCAAACCTTCTCTAGCCTTCTTGTACAAACCCTTAGGGTCTCTCTCTTCAGCAACCTCAATAGGAACATCGACGTAAACTTCAACGAATGGCAAGTTGTCCTTTTCGTGCAATTCACGGGCCAACTGACGGTCTTGCTTGTAAGGACTAATGAAACTAGTCAAAGTGACAGTACAGGAATCAGTGAATAACTTAGCAACCTCTGAGATTCTTCTAATGTTTTCATTTCTGTCGTGCTCACTGAAACCCAAGTCCTTGTTAAGGCCGAATCTGACGTTGTCACCATCTAATCTATAAGCGTTCAATCCTTTGGCCAACAAGCTCTGCTCCAAAGCACATGCAATCGTAGATTTACCACTGGCAGACAATCCAGTCAACCAGACGGTCACACCTCTTTGCTTTCTTAATTGCAGACGCTCTTCATGCGTCAAGTTCTCGTGCCAGGTGATATTAGTAGCCATTTCGGATGAGCTTAGGTATACCTTCTTCTAAATCTTTTTGCTTATCATCGAAGGGATTAATATAGGCCAATTGAAAAATTCCAGCATAAGCATGGGGTACATCATAGCACGTGCCTGGTGATCAGATCAAGTGTTATGTAATCACGCGACGTTAGAGTTCGATGTCGCATTGAGCGACATTGTAGACTTTCGAGCATTGAATTTTTTTCGATGTTGGATCTTCAAAATTTTAACGAAACCATAGGCCTCCAAGTAACTGATTCAAGATGTACTATGAATTGTTCGCTATTGCGCGTATAACAGACCCAAATCACACCAGTAAGGAGGCGGTAAAAATTGCTTCAACCATAGGTAAAATGATCCTTAATAACAGAGGTGTGATTCGTGATATAACTAGCATGGGACCAAGAGCGTTACCAAAGATTATGACGAAGGAACAAGAGAAATACTTTAATGGATTTCACTTTCTTATGGGATTCGATGTTTCCGCCAATGTCCAAGCCCACTTATTGAGAACCTTAAGAAATGACCCCAGAATTTTGAGAGCCAATATCCTTAAGCACGATATGACCAAGAAGTTGAATATTGGTACTTCTTACGAGCAGGCGACGAATGGGTCACAGAGTTTATAAAGTTAAGTCTGGATTGGAGAGCCTTTAAGGGCTAGTTTTGTAAGGGTAAATTGGATGGAGTTGAAGGTGAGAACAGAGATTGATAATTGAGCTGCGAACTGGGATAACTGTCTTGGGGAGACTTGATAATGAAAAGTTAAAAGTTGCGATGTGAAACTTGAGCTCCAATGATAAGTTTAAACACATTTGTGGAGCTCACAAAGAAAGGCCATTTAACAGCTTGATGCCATTGTGATTAATATTCATTCTCCAACAATATCAGGACGCGGAAACTCTGTTTCAGGTCTCGTGGACCTTTTGCATATGTATAATACAATTGTATATAGAATAAACATTAAGTTTAAGGAGTTTGAAGTATGCACAACGCGAATATGAAGAAACATAATGAGTCGAACTATTCTTGAACAGCTAACTTTGTTAGCCGAAAAGTTTCAGGAACTCTTTTGGCGCAGATTTTGCAGCAATACTTATATATGGAAAGACAGTTAGACTCAAGCGGAAGCTCGAGTCGATTCCATGCGCAAAATATAGACAGAAACTGTCGGAATCCAACCTTTTTTAGTCACGTCACGAATGACAGCCTTTTCCCTGTCACTTTGGACTAAGATATAACTGGTGATCTTGCAAGGATAGCAAAGGTTTTGAGTTGACGAAAGAGAGATTCAATTACACCGATCCGCAAGGGTGTATAGCTCATGACCGGGGGTATGTGGTTCTGGTAGTCATGGTCATTAACGCACCACCCGAAGAAGCCCGCTAATGGTGTAAAGGACGGTGAAAGGCTTCGTCAATTATATTTGATCTGGATTGTTGCATGCTCATAACCTGGTGATCTGCGATGGTTAGACTTCAGACAGGAATAACCATTAGCATAGGAGAAGACAAAGAGTGCTCCAAAGCGAGCCAATTACAAACTTGGCAGAGTGGAAAGTGCGAAGAATCGATGCAAGAGACCTGGAAAGTATTTGAAATGACATCATTCAATCGAATAATGAAGTAGCAGCACCCAATTGACTCCAAACAATTGTACTTGAGGCCGATTTCATGCCCATTTCATGCCAACTTCAGGTGCCATTTCGTCCCAACAACTTGATAAACACCAAGAATAAACAAGACGTGCGTCCCTGCTCGTTCCTCGAGTCATCTGTCCCGGAGTCCAAAAACACGGCCTGAGATTACAAAAAAATCGATGTTATTGCAAACACTGCCATCGCAGATCCGATGCTCCAAAACAAGTCTCCTGACTGCACCACGTAGTCCCCTGGATAACCACTACACGCTGCTGGGTATAAGGAAGAGCGTGGTAACCCAGTGAACACCAGTGCTCCCAAACAAGACGACTTGAAAATAGTGGTCTTTGTATATCCGGAATCTTTGTGAGCAGCCATCACCCAAATTGGAAATAGATCAATAAACATAACATTGTACCATAATCCCAAAAATCAGATTTGAACTGTCTGGAGATAGAGCTTCTCGAGTGGCATCGGCCTAGTAAACCATAGGCGAACTTGCACGTTTTGACTTTTTAGTTGAGCAATTTGTGATTTGTGTAGTCTTTCATTGAATTCGAATCTGTGGCACACCAAAAGACTTCGTTAAGAGCTTCGGAAATATCTTGAGAATATAACGAAGGTGTTTCTCTCGTCGTCCAGCCCCCCTTTAACATACGTTTTCCACCAATAGACGTCTGTAACACTCATTTGTGTTCCTCCGCTACCACCACCAACCACTGCTACCGTCGCCAAGTGGTCTGTAAGATCATACGTCAAAAAAAAACATACAACAATTTCCAGAGCTTTGGCAATGGACGATTATAAAGAGAATGACGGTACAAGCTTAGTGACCCAATCGATATATCCACTTCCTGCAAGCGCAGTCGCTCGTCCATTATCTAATAAAACGTCGTTGAATTCGTTGAACGACTCCAACAAAACTATGACTTCGAAGGAATCATTGTCTCCTACAAGAAGGAAAAGGGGGTCAACAACTCCAGCTCTTGCCAAACATGAACAACTCAGCGAGTCCTTAACAGCACTAGAGGCCGACTACTCGAGGTTGGAGAGACAGTACACAGATATTTTGTTGAAGAACAGTACGTTGGCTGGAGAGTGCCAGCAGTTGCAGATAGAATTGCAAAACAAAGACACAGTAATAACCGATCAGAAAGACAAGTTGCTCAATTATGAGGCCTACATCAAAACAACAAACGAAGATTACAACAGGAATAAAGAATTACTAGGCAAAGAGGTTTACTTCTACAAGGAGTTGATCACCGACTTGCAGCTCAAGGTGAAGAAGTTGAAGAGCGAAGTAAGCACCTTGAAAAAGGAGAACACTGCCTCGTCTCCACAAAGAACAACCCCGGAACCACCACATGAAGACCTCAAACACATATTGGAGATCTCCGAAAAGTTCAACAGACTTTTGATCGACTTCAAAGTGTTGCAGAGCAATTTCGAGTTGGAACGTAACTCAAGATTGGTGCTTATCGATCAGATTGAGTTGCTAACCAAAGAAAATGAGATTCTTTCGAATCAGACATCCAGTAAGAACTCTCTCCACCAAGAGCTTGACATTGATGACGATGTGGCAGACGGATCTGAGATTGACTCCAGTGTTATACACAATTTAAATATACATACCATGAATGATTTGACTGATGAAGATGAACCAGACAGCATGTTGAGTTATCTCGCGGACGATCTCAACGCATCATCTCCTGTCAAGTTTGAACAGAACGACCTTGAAGAAGAGCCAAACAAGTATGACTATTCTGAAGAGATGATGGATAACACATTCCAATTCCCAGGTCCAAATAGGAACAAAGGATTCCCATCTCCAGACCCCGAGTCAGTCAAACTGAAAAGAAAATCATTGCCATCCAAGTTGCGTACATCACCAAAGTTTGAAAGTACAGAAGAGTTTGTGCTATCGCCTTTGAAGCTTGCTGCCCACAGCAGTTCATTTTTCGACTCTGACCAAAAGTACCCTGAGTCCGTGAGTCGTTATTCTGCAAACAAGCCCACACACTCACGTTACAACAGTCACGACTTGTTTCCGATCAAGGTCGAGTTTGAAGGGCAGCACGATAAGCAAGTTTTCGAGAAAATCGACGAGACTCCAGGTCTGGACAAAGTCAGGTCAGGATACAACGGGTCTGCAAGGTCAAGCATCCGAAATAGTGCGTTTATGGCGCTCAGCGGAGGCATTGACGGAGAGACCCCTGATTCGAAGCGGAACTCGTTAACCACGAATTCCTCATCCAAACGATCAAGTTTGATGATGGACTTGCCACCTCTTGATATCAGCAAAGAGGAGATCATGAAGTTGAGGTTTGAGTTGCAGTCACTCAAGTTGCATAATGAGAAGTTGTTGTCATACATTGGGTTTGAATTCCAGAAGCAGAAGAAGAGCATAAAGAAACTTTCGAACAAGCAGAGCGTGCGGACACTTCGTGCCCTAAGCCATGTGAGTAAGCAAATCGAATACTCGGATGCAAAGTTGATTGAGAAGTCGAAGGAGATGTTGATTCACAAGAAACGAGTATTGAGGTCAGTGTCGATAAACCCCATTCTCTCCAAAAACTACAGCGCCACTCCGTTCAACCGGTCTGCATCTATTGGAATATTAAACACGAATAGCCCCGTGTTTGAGAGTGAACTTGACAACGACGAGGATGACTACGGGTTCCTCAAGCAGAACGATACCTTCACCAAGCGGATATTTTCGAACGGGCTCCAAGCGTATTTGAACTGTGACGAGTTGGACATTGATGGAATCGACGAAGACTCTGCTGAGTCGGATAGTATCAAGAAATATAAATCGCAGACATTTTCTAGGAAGATGGAGTTTGTTTCTAGTGAGAGTGAAGAGGAAGAAGAAAACGCAAGTGAGGAAATTATAGAGATCAACAAGCGTAGCAGCGAGCCTGAATGTGACGAAGGATCGTCTTCGGAGGAAGAGCTTGGAATGCTCAAGCAGATCAAGTTCTTGATTTTGGGTGCTGGGGCCATGAAGCACACGCACAAGAAGAAGAAGAAGGAGCCTGAGTTGGTCGATGATGGGTTGAAGTTGAAATTCTTGACGATTTCAATTGGTATCATCATCATTGGGTTGAAGTTGTCGCACCAAAGCCACCAGCACCCAGTCTAGGGCACTCCAAACGTTGTGTCTTCCAAATAATGCCGTCCTCCAAATAATGCTGTTACGCTTCTTTTAATGATTGTTCACCACTTTACGTTGTTTTCCTATTCGAGCACCCCCGGTTGCTCAGCACTGCCTTGCTTATGACCTTTAATTTTCTAATATTACCCAGATAATGCAGTTTCTTCATGTCCCATGATATCGCGTCAAAGCGAAGATGAGGACGTTGAGGCTCCGTCGACTTCAGTTCTACCACCATACATATGGCTTTAATGTACATACAAGAGTATTCCGAGCACTGTAGAGACGCGTGGGCTTTGTTACGACCCGATTGCAGCTGAATCACGAGCGCTGAAGTTGCTCACTGATTATCATTGGAGTATTATACCCAGTATGGGCATAGTGTAATCAGCGAGTATTTTTGAGCACCCAAACGCCAGTTCCTGTCGTGTGTGGGATCTGTGCATGCTCCTTGCACCGTGTACGTCTACTTGAGAGGGTTTCAGCTGCTGCTGCTGCTGGCTGAGTTTCAAGAACAAGCTGAAACACCACCAACCACCACAAGACCCCACCAATTGCAGCCCCAGATGCCCTCTGTTTCCACGGCCACCCCCACCTCTGGGCTGCCACCACAAGGACCCCAAACCCCCTTTGTCTCGCGAACTGCGGTACCTGATCCTCGTCTGTGCGCATCCCTCAACCGTTCCAAAGTGCAACAGCCTTCGCTTGCATTTTGCGTACAGCAAAACTGCTCACTTTGACAAAAAATGGTTCCACTTTACACCTCCTCCACGCCCGAAAATGCGAACATTAAATGACATTCAAAAGTCTTACGATAAAAGCCGTTTAAACGTACTTCTTGAAATAGCACAGTGATGACTCTGGTTAGCTGACTGGGGTATCTGTTCGTCTTTGTATATAAGTCACTGAGTTGGCTCGACGAAGCTGGATAAGATTGGAATTTTTTTTTTTGAAAGTCTCACTAAATTCGCAGCCAATAACAGAAATGGCTTTAAGAAACTATTTATACGCAAAACATATTGTTGATGAGGAAACAACAGCAAGGATCAACATGGTGGATCCAAGTAGCAGTACAGACAGCGCTCACCGGATGAGAAAGGCACACAGAAGGGCGGCAAAAGTGGTGCACCGGACGAACCCCGAGAAGAAGAAGCAGGACGAAGAGTGTAATAGTGGTAGAGAGCTAGTACTAGAGGACGGCAGCAAGCAGTGCCGCAACTGTCCAGATTGCCCTAAGAAACTACAAAATGAGTCGTCGACTCCCAAGACAACGCCGGAGTTCTTCGACGCTCAGTCTGACTTCGAATTCGCCAAAGTGGCCGTAGAAGTGCAAGACTCGAAGCCAAAAGAGTTGGAGTCCGAGTTCGCTCATTTGAACTTGAATCAGCAAAACGAAATAGATTTTACAAATGCTTATTGAAGGTAGATTCAGCGAAGCAGAAAAGAGGTACAGTGGGCATAGTAGCATAGATATGGCCGTGGATGGGTTGAATAGTGGGGGCAATTGCAGTTTGGAGACAATTGCGTTAATGTGGGCCAGTCCAAAGTGACGGATCTTTCAACCTTCCTTTCGCTAGCCACTTAGCCTCAATAACCAAGACCCTCGAGTTGGGGTCTGATAATGACGAGAAAATGGGTTTCAGTTCTTTTAGTTTACTTAGCATTTATGTATGGTGAACATACGTGTTTTATGACTTAGCTGTAGGGCCCGTTTGTGTGTGTGTTTGAGGTTGAGACCGTATAGCTGGTGTACACCATTGGTCGGCCTTGGTCGAGATCCATCCATTCCTGAATTATGCGGAATGCGAGGAAGATCGAAACAGCCCATTCCTCGATGGACTGTGCCTTGTTGTGCCACCTTTCGTTACTGTGCTTCGGATAGAGTTTGTAAGCACGTAATCCGCTAGATTAAATCTTGAAATAAGGTTCTAGTCCTTTTGGGCCTGTTTTTACGTTGATTACTGTGATGTAGCTGTTGGAATTGATAGCCGTATGTCAACAGCTCTCATTTCTACTCATACATCTAAAACTCTTTCAAAGGTACGAACAGTTATATTTAAAAATACCTAATGGTATGGAATTGACTAGTCCACTCTGATCGTGAAAAGAAGCTGTTCCTCTCATTGAAATCGAAATACTTGCAGCTCTCTGACTCTTCTAGACTGAAAGAGATCTCCAGATCTCTCAAATCAATTCCCCCCAGTTATTTTGATAAAACTCCAGGCCTAGTTCTCTAATCTGTGCTGAACTAAAGTTAACAAAGCGTACAAGAAGTTCAAATATGGAATGTCCTTCTTCACCAAGTCGTCACTTCCGACCAATCCAGTGTAGATCTTGATAATATTTCCCAAAATAACCTCCAACTCAATCATTCTGCCGTTTCGGGAATCAACCAACATGGAGGGTTGATAGTTGGTACCCGCATCATAGTCCTCAGTGGCCTGGATCATTTCACGAACGTGCTCTTGGTCCAAGAACTTATCGTACGAAGCATCACCCTCGTGTATCTTGGCCAAGTCCTTATTGGCCACAAACTTAACCTCGTCCATCAATGGCTTGATCACACGGTCTATGATGTGTTTGGTGTCCTTCAAGTCATACACTCTGCCAACATCCATATCCGTCAAGCAACAGACGGTATTGTAACTGGCATTATACAACAATTTTCTCCATCTAGTGAATCTCACGTTGGTGTCCACACTCACCTCGTTGATATCATTGGTGTACAATTCAACAAACTTCTTCAAGTTAGCATGTCCAACGACGTTTGTCTTCTCATTGTTAAAGTCAAATAATCCAAAGGATAACTTATCGGATCCATATTGGGTAACGAAAGCCTTGTCGTTCACAGAACTGATATAGGTAACACCACTGATGAAGTTGGCCACAGGGAAGAATTCTTTCCAGTACTTCTCTATTTCGATCCCATTTTGCATCAAGACAAAACTGGTTCCCCTGTTGGGCTTCACAAGGGTATCCTTGTACTTCACAACGTCGTCCCAGATGTTGCCAGAATCTTGCGGGATAACCTTCGTAGAAATGATAATGTAGTCGAATGCCAGCTTCAATTCCAGCAACGACTTGACGACGTTGTGTGGTTTGAATCCTTTAATGGCATTGTCAGCCTCATTAGCATCGCCGTTTTCTCTTCTTCCACCATAGTCAATGGAAGAAATGGTGTACCCTTTAGTGGTGACTGCATCGTAGTCTGATCTGATAACGGCCGTGATTTCAACCTCCGGGTTCAAGGAGAGGACGTAACTGGCAACAACGCCAACGCCGCCCATTCCAATGCTAAGTATCTTTGTCATATTGCTCTCGGGATTATCTAATTGAATAAGAATCGCTGCTGGTGAACGATTTGTGGAGAGTTGGAACTTTTCAAGATATCGCATCAAAACTACCACATTTGGCCTATAGCGGAAAGGATCACGGGTCGTTTCAGAAACGCACCAAAGCCGTTTGAGTCCCTTTTAGCGGCTTGTTTCGTAAATAAGACCCGTCTCCTGAAACAACCGTAGAGAGCTCGACGAACACCGTTTCTACATGCTCACAAGTATTTGTACACGTTGATGGGCTATATATTTCACAGTAGGTATCGCATAGTATATATGAAAGTGCGATGGTGCAAGAAGAATTTAAATAGTAATAAATATAAAGGAAGTAAAATGAATCATATAGTATTTTGATCAAAGGGGCGAGCTTATCCGTCCATTTTATATCTCTTGTTTGGATTGCTCAAGCTGGTGAGTCCGGAGACACCGAGATTATCTGCACCAGTGCTTGGGCTATCTCTAGTGCCTGCCCCCGTTGAAAGGCCTCCTAAAATGCCGTTTCCTCTTGGTGTTCTTCCACCTAGTAATGCAACCCCCGATCCTAGACCTTGTTCGTGGTCAATGCTTTGTTGGAGGTGTTGCTGGTGTAGAGGGGTGTGCAACCCGGATGGAGATAGCCCAGACCTTCTATCTTGTAGGACGGCGGATCTTATGAAGAAATCATCGATGGAAGACAACGGAGTTTGAGGCAGAGGCTTGTGGTTTTGATGTAATTGACGTTTTTGTTGTTGCGGTTGTCTGTGTTGTTGATGCGAGTGGCTCTGATGTAGGTGCTGCTGCTGTTGCTGCTGTTGTTGCTGCTGCTGAGGTTGTTGTTGTTGCTGAGGTTGCTGATGCTGATGGTTCTGCTGCAGTTGCTGTTGTGTGTGTTGTTGTGTATGTTGTTGCTGCTGCTGCTGTTGTTGTTGTTGTTGTTGTTGAAGTTGCAGCTGTTGTTGTCTAGTCAAACTTACCAGTTGTTGGTTCGACGCATTCTGTTGTTGGTACTTCTGTTGCAGATATTGGTTCTGGTTCTGGTTCTGGTTCTGGTTCACACTTTGATTTTGCAGATTCTGGCTTTGCAGATGCTGCTGTTGAATCGAATTCTGTTGGTGCACCCTTGGTTGGAGTAAATCTCCATTCATGGCATCATGAATAGGATTACCCAATTTCTTCGACCTCGTATTGATGATCATTTCATTGAAGAATGACGTCTTGAAGTCTTGGAATACCTTCATCGTCTGAGGATACTCATACTGGTGAGTGTGGAAGAAGCGATCTGCGAAGACATAAATGAATCTCTCTATATCAGAAGCATTTAGAGCCAGAGTAGGCTCGATCATTGGAGTGCCTGATACAGAAGGACCGGGAGTTACTGAACCAGCAGGATCCGCGATAGAAGCGGCATTTGAATCGGCAGCCATTCCAGAACCTCCAGTCTCTGAACCTACGCTACCGTCGTGACGAGGACTCTGAGGGAGTGGAGTTCTGTGAGGAGAAACTCTCTCTAATTGTTGAGTGGGCGTGACACGCCCAGGGGTGTTAATAGAGAGGTTTGGTGCTGTGATTGGTGCCAAAGAATGTAAGTTACTAGTTTGGGTTGACTGGTTATTTTTCTGGTTGCCCATGGCCATCGCGTTGGATCTAGACAACCTCTGTTGTTCGAGTTTATGTTTCTCATACTGCGCCCTTGCCTGTTGCTGGTCAAAGTTCGAGTCATTTTTGAAGTACTGGGTCTGTGGGTGAGATCTGTGGTTGTGCTTGGGTTGGTGTTGCTTGTGAGCCGGCGCACTTAACGGAGTTAATTGTTGCTGAGTGTTTGAGGTCAGCTGGCCATGTTGTTGGTTGTGTTGGTTTTGCTGTTGCTGCAATTGCTGCTGTTGCATCTGCTGGTAAACCAAATTAGAAATGCTTGGAGTGTTTGAGTTGAAATTAAGGCCCTGTTCCGGGCGGAATTGGTTGCCTGTGGCATTGGAGATTTCAGTGGAGGAGGTTGTGTGTTTTGAGACGAGCAGGTTGGTCATCAAGTCGTAAGTGTTTGAAATGTTTGATGAGTTTGTAGAGTTGCTGAAGTCGTCGGAGGCCGAGTTGTCTGTACTTCTGTCGCTTTCAAAAGTAGCACCGGTGCTGGCGACCTCGGTGGTGCCGTAGGAGTAGTCCTGCGACCTTTGCGGTGGTAATTGAATCGGCTGTAAGTGTCTCCGAGACGAAGTCTGTTGAAGATGTTGCAAAGGAGGTATATGATGGAACCCCGGTCCAGACAGAGCATGTGAATTTGTGGTGGCTCCACCTCGCTGGTCCGGAGAAGACGTGGTAGAGGTAGGTGAGTTTGCTGAGGCTGGCGAAAGCTTGTTGTGGTTAGCCAGTTTGCTTGCTGGTGGAGGCGACTTTGAGTGAGGCAGAGCCGACGTGTTTTTGATAATGGACGGGTTGATTCCAGAGACGTTTGATTGCGCGTTGGCAGATGCGCCTGTGGCACCACTCATGTTGGTCTTGTTCAACCCGTGTCTCTTCTTGAACTGGGACAACCAGCCGTGACTGAAGCCTACCAACCGCTTGGGGTCGTCGACTCCGAATTGATGTGCAAAGATCGACCAGTGTTCCCGGAGAAACGGTTCATTGATGGGCTCGTCGTTTTCCAAGCGTTGCTTGACAAGGGTGTCCATGGCATGGTTTATTTTCTCGTACTTGAACTTGACCTTTCTCCTGCTGTGCTTTGAAAAGGATGTCTCTGCCTGGCGCAAGCGTTCCCGTAACTCCTCCTCGTTCTTGAGCCACTCACTGAATGAAGACGTGGAAATCGAGATTTCGTTTTTGTAGGTGTCCACTGTTTCCAGCTGCGGTCTGTTGGACTGGTGGTAGAAGTCTAGAATCAGCACCTTCTGCTCGAGCGTGGCTCTAGGTAGTTTCCCCGGTGCCATCCTGGTGGTGTAGAGAGGTGTGGGTGTCGTATGGGCTCTAGCTGGTGTCAACCGTTGGAGGCTGTTGAATACGAGTTTTTTTCAGAAAAAGCTTTCACTTGTACTGGAGTGAACTTGCAGCTTCCTTCTATCAAGCCATATATGAGCCGACCAACCTAATCGAATCCGTGAACGAGCTCCTTGAAGTAGTTCGGAATCCAGTGTTGAAATTGTTAGTTAAAAAAAATCCTCTTGTCATAGCAATTTTTTTTGTGCCTGTGGATTTGCACATTAGGGCACGATTTTACATAATGCTTGCACAGGGATAAGGTTCAGCTGGAGGTGGTGACGATAACAGAGCGGTAGTGAGAGCAGACAGAGCGGGGCATTGGCAACGTCCTGGAAACTCCGAGCAAGGTACGACGTTTAAGGTTTGCTGGTGGCAGAGATATCGAGCAGCTAGAGGTCGATCTGGGCGAAATAGATAGTGCAAATTGGCCCTAAATGATGGTATGACAAAAACTACGTTAAGGAGAATGCGGACCAGGGCATTCTGTGGAGGCAGCAAGGATTAGCGAGCCGTGGACACTGAGGCAGCCGTTTTGTCTGGGCCGCAAGACCCCATTTGACGGTTCTAGAGTCGCAGAGCAGGCAGAGGAAGCAGAGTGAAAAGTTTGGAGTGTGTTAGGCTTTGCACAAAGTGCATATGTGGAGATAGTGAGGAATTCGAGCAAATTGTCAGCCAGAAGCTGTTGTCGTGATAGGGGGGGAGGAAAGACACACCTCCGTCTACACAGTGCATTTCTGGAGTCCCCGGGGAGGAGCCAGAGTAATAACCAAATCTGTGTATTTCTTTACAAATATGTTTTCGAAGAGTCGAAGAGTCGGAAACTAGTGGGAACCAGCAGATCTGCTAACCTTCTCAAAGACGGTTTCGTAGGCAACTTCAGAAAAGTCGGTTCCTTGGATGTCGGAAGAGATACCATTGAGTGCTCTCTTCAAGGCGTCCTTGGACGAAGCGTACACCATCTTGGCTCTGATAGGGGCAGTGTCTGGGGACCAGGTGTAGAAGACCAACTTGGATCTCTTTCCTTCACCTCCACCAATTTCGTACTCAAAGTCATAAACAGCGTATTTACATTCGTCTTCTGGTAACTTCTCCAAGAAAGCATCGTAGTCGGTGTTGGTGGATGTCTCTTCGACAACGATTTCGGTCTTCTTGTCGTTCAACTTGAAGATGATAAACTTGTACTTCTTGCCCAACTTCAATTCGTTGAAGGCAGTTAAGGATTCGTCAGCGACAGCAACACTAGAGATGTTAGTATTATGAAAGCATATGGCGCTGGAGTCCGATTGATCCGTTGCTGTACATACCCTGATCTAGACTGTGGTTTTTAGTTAGTATTTAGAGCAAAGTGGCGTGGTGAGGCCTTGCACCGCGCAAAACAAGGAGTAGACAAGCTACATCACTCGGTAATACGACACATCAATCGGCACACTAGTTGATTGTCGCGGTTTCTGCCCGTCAGACATTCTTGGACATACCATTGTGAGTTTATAAGTAGTAAGTGATTGCTAAAGAAAAAGGTTGTGAATGATTATCTGTTCAGTTTTTTGGTGGTTCGTTTGTGTCGTGGACGAGGAAGTGTTGATGTCACGTGCCACGGTAAGCCGTCTGAATCTGGAATGGTTGGTAGAGGCGAAGCTCACCGAGGAAGAAGCATCAAAAGGGGTTAATAGGAGATCAAAGGAGTTGATAGAAGAGCACGCGGTCATTCAGCGTGCTTGGAGGTGGGAACTGGAAAGAATCTGCCATTTTCTAGAGACTCAGCAGAATTCTGTCATTGTTCGCTTTGTCCATGGCAAGTTCCAATCATTTCGGTAAAATTGGGCCCATGTCTCTTTAAAATGGCCAATTCTACGTGTATGATAGTTTCCCGTGTATTGGAGAGGTTTTAAGTGCTAACGGTGTACCAAACGTGTGGAAATAGGATTTTATAGCGTTGTGTACTTTGGAATTGATGTTGTTTTAAGTTGTATTTATAGAAAAATTCGCTAAAAGTGGTTGAAATACACAGCTGGAAGAAGAAGGAAGTTGGCTTGTCTTTCTGGAACAGAAAAGGATTGTGTTATACAAGTAGTTCAACAGAGAAGGGGTTATCAGAGGAGCAGATTAGTAGAGAATAGGATCATTTGAACGGTGTCCGTCTTGAATGAAGGCCCGAGCATTTGGAATTTTTCAGTTACGTCATAGTGATATTCATTTGTACAGATTCCACCCCTATGATAGAACCAAGCCGAAGATGACAAATATCAAGATTTAAAGTATCAACGTGTTGCTCAGTGCGTCGACAGAGAAGCCTGGGATGTCCAGTCTAAGGTGTAGTCATTCTACTTCTGGATTCAGTCCAGTGTTTTGACTCAAAATCTCTTTGTCACTTTTTGCACCCAAATGTAGGCACACTATCAAGGTTGCAATACTTTAGTGCAAAGTGGCGATCAACAGTCTTAGGAATCTTGTAGAAAACAAGAAGGGTCAAAATAACAACCAAGCTATAGTATCAACCAACCAAACCACCCCCTTCCAAGTCACCCCGTTCAATGCCACAAGGACTCAAATCAGACCCACGAGGTCACATACACCGTCCTACATCCTTAAACGATCAACGCTTATTATCATATATCATTCAAAACCAGTATGAACTATACACCAATACCCTTACAAAAATGAATGGTTCAATCTCAACATCAAGTTCATGTTGTCATCATGTCCATCGCTCAAGTAGGTGAGCCTTCCGTCATCAACAATGGCAGTGTAAGCACTGTTTCTCCTTCCAGTGGAGTGGCTCACCACGTAGTTCTCCCCCAACTCCTGAGACAAGGCAGCATCTGGATCGGTGGCAAAAACAACAAAGCCGTCGTCTTGAACACCCGAGCGAACAAGTGAACTGTAGTTGTGTGTGGGTTCGTTAGTGCTCAAGAGCACGATCTTGTCAACACCCTTGCTCCTGATATCGTCCAAGCGCTGGAAAAATGGTGGGAGCTCGTCGTTGCTGCCGATCGAGCTGAAGATCACCCTCTTGTTGGGCAACTCCTTGTTCAAGTCCAAGTCAATAGGCTGCTGACTTGCGTCGGTGTACTTCAACATCACGGTGGTAGGAAAACTGTCGTCAAAAAGGGAAGAGGTCATTGTATGTGTTGTTAGGGAAAGAAGAGATGAAGTCAAACGAGGATCGGTGACGGTATTTATACTGTTCTTCCGGAGGGCTGCAAAATGACCACAAGCTGCAAAAGGAGCCCCTAAGAAAAACTGGAGGATGAAGTCCGAGATCTACAAACGTGGTCGCTCTTATCGCCTAATTGGTCTTGCACAATACGGCCAATGGAGTCGCCTGCTGGCGAACACGGAGCTGGAGAACAACCACGGCACAACAATGCCCCCTCCAAGCACCCTGGGGAGTCAAAACAGCTGTGCGGAGTCGCCTCTTGGCCATTGTGGTGGACGTATTGTAGGCCTTCGGAGTGGAGCCCTCCTAGTCATTGTTGACTCAAACTGGCTATCACACCCACGACAGAACAGGGGATCTGTAGTGTGATTGTGCGGAAGAGTTACCAATCCTCAGGACCAGCAGGGGTTCGCTCCGCCCTGTTATTGGTGGTAGCATTGGGTCCAGTGCTCCACGAATGGATGTGGTCCGAGACCAGAACCAGAGCTGCGCAGATTAGCCCACCACGCTTGAATTGGAAAGATAAGAACTGGGAGGTCTCGTGCTGAGTGTGCTAGCTTGTTTCATGCTCTTGGATACAGGTTCGTGGTAGCAACTTGAGCAGAATGGTGGAAAGACGGCAACTTCTCCTCGAGCTCAAAGATCTGTCTTGAACACACTGGTGGTTTTAATTTGTACATCAAACACAAGACGATACGATGGCCGAGTGGTTAAGGCGGTGGATGCAGGTTCCACTGGGCTTTGCCCGCGCAGGTTCGAACCCTGCTCGTGTCGATATTTTTTTGAGGGTCATCTGGAGACTTTGCCCTGACTAGACTAACACACTTGGAACCACTGGAATTGACAGTTTTTTTAAGTAGCAAGACTCCCTGCAAACTCTCCACAAGCCTCAGCTATTACATACTGAGGTCGTTCTTCGTACGGTTCTAGACCAGGGATCCATTTGATCTACGGTGCTATCTCCAGCTGATGGAGTAAAAAAATCTAAGGCAAAAAAACTAGTGACGATCTCCAGTACAAAGCACGATGTCAACGACGACCTTGTATGAGATCCTAGAAGTGGAATCCTCGGCATCCGGGTCAGAGATCAAGAGAGCGTACCGGAAACTCGCTCTCCGCTACCACCCCGATAAAGTATCAGAAGAGGACCGAGAGTACTCTGAAACGAAGTTCAAAGAGATCTCACACGCATATGAAACATTGGCAGACGAGAAGAAAAGAGAGGAGTACGATCTCTACGGGTCCACAGATCAACAGCAGAACGGTGGCTATGACCAGTACGACTTTGGTGGCACTCCGTTTGACAATTTCTACGGTGGCACCACCAACGAGTACGGTGCCGATGATTTCTTCAACTTCTTCATGAATGGTAATGCCAATGGTAACACACAGAGAAGCAAGCAGAGAGAGCGCACAGCAGACGCAGATCTAGAGGTGGAAGTCACCCTAGAAGACTTGTACAAGGGCAAAGTCATCAGAACAACCTCCACAAGGAACGTTATATGCTCTCGCTGTAAAGGTACTGGGTGCAAGAAAAACTGTGTGCTCAAAAAGTGTGTCACCTGTGACGGTGAGGGACATATCACCAAGATCCAGAGAGTCGCTCCAGGGTTTATCAACCGTCAACAGGTTGAATGTACAAAATGCGAAGGTACGGGCAAGATTTCACGGCCTAAGGACCACTGCAAGAAGTGTCTTGGTACCAAAGTAATGGAAGAAACAAAGATTCTTGAGTTTGAGATCGCTCGAGGGTCAAAGTCAGGTGAAACGATAGTGCTTGAAAAGGAATCGGACGAATACCCAGGGAAGGACACTGGCGACATTAGATTGACCTTCCACTGCAAGGAACACGCAACATTCACCAGAAACGGAGATGACTTGTTTGCCAAATACAAGATCCCACTCGTAGACTCGCTCTGTGGGTTCTCCAAGGTGTTACTCAAGCATTTGGATGGAAGGGGAATCAAAATAGCGACGAAACGGGGCCAAGTCATCAGACCGGGCTACTTCATACTAATCAAAAATGAAGGTATGCCCATCAAAGAACCACTGAAATCGAGCTGGTTCGGTCCTTCTTCCAATTTGAGAAAGGGTGACATGTACATTGAGATCGAGATCGAATTTCCTCAGGACAACTGGTACTTGGAAAAGAACGATCTTCTCAAAATGAAGAATTTATTACCATCAGACTTGCAGAGTAAGAATGACATCAGAGCACAAACCATCGATAGCGACTCGTTACCTGAGGAGAACATCGAGGTTATGACAGACTTCACCCTTATAAAAGACCCTCCAAAGGCCTGAGCATTCAAAGCGAACTCCAACATGATCATAACGAAATAGAGCACATGTAAATACAAAAAAAGATATAAATATATATTGGCCATTTCTTAGCAAATGGCAAAGGAATATTAATTGAACTCAATATAAAATACAAGAACTGAAGGTAATGTTAACTATGGTGACTGAGGCGATGTTAACTGAAGGAAATGCTGCGCCTAATCCAATAAATCGTTCAACTCATCTATAGTTAAACCAAGATCTGCGGTATCATGAGCATTTTCATTTTCATTTACAATCTCGTTTCCGAAGTCGAGCTCAAATGGTTCCAAGTTCGTCACCGATTTTAATCCAGCTTCCATTGTCATTACTGGTTTGGCCGAAAGCTCGGCAGGTCTCGTTCTATTGGAGCTTGTGAAAAACCCAAGGTCCTCATTGTTCAATGAGTCCATGCTGAAAGGAGTGTAGGGTAATGGAATAGCCTTCTCTGGCATGGTTTCAACCTCCGCATCAAATGCAGGCTCCTTGTTTTTGAAGAATGTGAAGGCATCCAATCTCCTCTTCTTGGTCAACCTCTTGACGGGATCGACATTGTTATAATGGATATCATGATTGATCAAATTCAACGAGTTCAATTGATCTGTGGATGGTGTAATAGTCTCTTGTAACGACTGCGATAATCTTGGAAGTGGCAGAATGTTTGGCTTTTCCAAAGAATCGGTAAGCACATTTGAAAGATCAAGAAGAGCTTTAGACCTATTGGCTTGGTCAGAACTAAGCTTAACTTCCTTTAATTTTGAATGATCCTGTTGTTCTTCGGATAAGAACTTTTCAAGAGGTGGCACATTGACTATAGAAGCGTCAGAGTCCATTTGCTTGTTGTGGGTAAAACCCAAAGATGAGTTAGCTCTGCCAAAGGAAGGCACTTTTGGACCCAATGGCTTTCTTCTGAAGGTGTTTTTGACTACGTTCAGTGTGAGACTAGTCTGTGACCTGTTGAGCGTCATGTTCTGGTCCTTTCCGCCCAATGGGACTCTCATTATCTTTCTTCTACCCTCATTTGCAAGGTTCTTGTCGCTCTTTTGCTGGAGTATGCCCAGAGCTTTGAAATTTTCTGCTTCAAGCGCCCTCTTGGGGTTGATCGTCTTTAGAGCGTTCTCTTTATCTATGAAGAGCGGGTTGCTCATTGCTATGTGTGTGTAGTTGGCGTGTAGAAGGAGGTTTGTTTACATATTTAATTGTTTTGTAATTCGCTGCTTTTCGTTGCTGCGAATTGGAATTTCGCTGACTCTTAGCGTGCACTTTCAACTCCCTACATATTATGATTTTGACTCTTAGCATGTCATTATATGGAAATATCAGCCACTATCAAAATCCACACTATTAAGAAAATCGCATAACTAACAAACCCAGCTAAAACAGTCAGAATTCGCTCTGTACACCAGAAATGACGTTCATTACACAGTTAGTGACAGTCAAAAACGAACTGCTCGTTCTGGGGTCGACGTGGATCTACCTCTTCGACTGGGCCTTGTCTCTAGTGTTGAGCATAGCCTTCATTTTCTACTTCAACAGGTTGGTAGGGGCCGTGCTAACGTGGTTCTTCCGATGGCTTCTTTGGAAGCTGGATAAGGTCAGCATTCACATCGAGTCATTCAAACTCAGTATATTGGGTGGACGAATCCTCATGAAGAACGTCACCATTGTCAATAAAGACTATTCTGTGTCTGTGCTTAATGCCAATCTAGAATGGCGATACTGGCTCTTCAGCTTGCCACGGCTATCAGCCTTCTACTACGACAAAGGTGCGACCGGTGAAGATGAGTTGGACGTTAAGGGAATGCATAACGAAAACCACATACCGAAGGTGGTGCTAGAATTGAATGGTTTCGAGATCTTCATGTACAACAGAACCATGGCTTTCGACCAAATAATGGACTTGCTTAACAATTTCAGCAAGGATGACGAGTCTGGCGCCGACGTAAGTCTTGACGAGAAGGACAGCCAGTCGAATTCCACTCCATATCTGTCTGAGATGGGGTCTAATGAGTTCAACGAGCCCACTTTGAGGTTCAGAAACGGAAAGTCGGATACCTTTGTTTCGTCGGCACTGGTGGCTTCAAAACACAACGAAGTGCCTGAATACATCCAGCAAAGTCGAATCAAGTACCTTCTTACTTTGCTACCCTTGAAATTGCGTATAAAGACGGGAGCAATTGTCATGGGAAATGCCTCAACTCCTTCGATTGTGGTGGCTTCGTATAAGACAGCCAGTGGGTTCATCGACATATCCAAGTCGCCCTGTGAGTTGGACCACTACAGATTCGTGCAAGATCTTACCTTTGATACCTTTCAAGTGTCCATGAAACCGAATATCGAGTACGACAGCAACAAGTTCTTGACACATTCTGCTGATTACGAAGCAGTTATTGCTCGCGACCACGAGCAGCATAATTCTACAAAGAGATACAAGAACTGGTTTAAATTCCAAGCCACAACAGATAAGATTCTTCGAGCATATCAGAAAGTACAGCAAAAGCTCAGAAGACGAAAGAATGCTCCCATGGATACAGACATCTACAAGGAGAAGTGGAGAGGGTTGAGACGGTATATTGGAGACCAGCTGGATGACCCAAACTTCTTGGATTTGATAATCACTGATGAGCAATATGCAAAATACAGCTTGATCTTGGACTCTGGCTCCACCAGAATAGTATACTACTTCGACAAGACAGGGAAAATACCACTCAAATCAAGGTCCACTCTCGAAAAACCACCAGCATATCCTCCACCTGTACATGGTGTAGAGGTTCACCTTTCACTAGCAACAATTCATTACGGTCCATGGGCAGACAAGCAAAGAGTACCCCTTCAAAATGCATTTTTCCCAAGTCTCTCGAGGGACTCAGTGCCTACGGTCGTAAAGGACATTCCAGGAAGCCAAAGACAGTACGCTGGTTTCCAAGTGACCACACATGTCAAGGATGAGGTCATCTTGAGAATTCCAACAAGAGAGCCTTCCAAGAACAAGGATTTGTTAAAGCAGATGAACAACCCTCACCCAAATCATATGCCGCGCACCCAGCCCGAGGAGCCTGTTCCAGACGCAGATGACAGTAGCACGAGTTCAACGCACAAGCTTTCTCGACCATTTGGATGGTTGGAGATTAAGCTAGGCCCAACCTCAACAATCTCCTTTTTCACGTCATACATTGCCAAACCTAAAATAGGCTGGAGCAATACATTAACTGCTGCATTTGTCAAGCCCGAAGTTAGAACTTCGGTCAACCACGACATCTTGTTCATAGCAGACTCGCATACCATCGACGCAGACATAGGTTACCCATTAACCTGGAATGGGAAGTGTGAATGGCTTTTCACGCAAAAGAGTGACAACGCCAGGGTCTTTTTCCTCAGAGAGCACACCTTGCTCTTTTCTGATATCTTCACAGACTTTGGATCTGGCGAACCAACCCCCTACGAATTCTTCAGACCGTTCATTTACTCCATCGACTGGGAACTCATGAACTACAAGCTCTACTTGAATGTTAACGACGCCAATATCATCAGTAATCCATTGGACTTCAACGTGAACAAATTCATTTCATTTCAAGGAGATTCACTCAAGTTAAATTTGGAAATTCCTCTTTTTGGCGACTTTGCTAAAACAACCACCATTAGCTACAATATGGAGACCTCGTTCTTCAATTTGGTACTTGACACACCTCCTTGGCATACGCTGCACGCTTTCGCAAAGGATTCAAAGGTGGTTGGAAGAAGTAACACCTTCACGATCACTGGTTCATACACTTTCTTCACCAACGTTGAAATCCAAACATCAAACTACATCGAAATCAGGTGTTTGGGAGAATACGTTACGCTCAAGTTCTACGGTCCGCTCATCAAGTACTTGTTCCTTATCAGAGAGAACTACTTTGGAGACCATATCCACTTCAAGACATTCGAAGAGTACACTTGCGAACAGCTGTACATGCAAGAAACTGGAGGAAGTGATACGGCTAGCACATTAGGCAGTGAGCCGGATGTAGACTACTATAAGATACTCAAAACAGAAAATGACGTGGATGTCTTATTCTCATTTCTGGTCAGACATGGTCTCATTATCTTACCATGTAACCTCTTTGACAGCAAGTCGCATATTGGTCTCACGTTCAACTCGCTTGACACAGATATCAGGTTCACCAACTACTACATGGATTTACAGGCCGATCTCAGTCATATCACGGGAATACTTGTCCAGGATAACAAGCTTGACGAAATGGACTCTATTTACAACATCCCTGCTTACAAAGAGATGTTCTTTGGCGGTGGTGCTAAAGACTTGACAATAGACGGTTTGAGTATTCATGCTCATAGAATGTTTGGGCTCCCTCCAGAAGAGTTGACATACTTCTGTAAGTGGGACTTGGAGGCTGGCGATATCGCTATTGACTGTAAGCCTATCTTCCTTTCATCGTTGGTGACCTCGATCAGAAATATTGCATTTGGATTTGGTGATGTTGAGAATGGTCTACATCTTGAAGTTCCTATTGTTTTTGATGCGCTCAACTTCTCATTCAAATGCTGTAGTATTATCATCAAAGTTCACTTAGAAACACCGAAGAACACTTTGTTTTTGATAGACTTGGGACGGATCTTGTTATCGTACAACGATATTGCCAATGATAGGTATTCGGACAGAGCCACGTTCTCACTTCCTGATATCACCGTTAAGATATTGCAGGAGGATAGGATATTGGCGTTTGTTCACACTTCGTTGGTGTTCAACAACATATGCCAGAAGAAAAACATGTTGGAACACAGAAGACAACAACAACGTCATATAAAGGTAAGCGATGCCCCGTACCACAGGTCACCATTCTTGCTCTTCTCTGAGAATAGAGATGAGTCGTACTACGAGGGTTATGGCTGTTTCTTGAGTCCATTAACACTCCCAGACGCTAATCCGCCACTAACTCACAGGTACGGCAAAGTATTGAATGACGACTATTGGGATTCAACTTCGGAAGAGAGCCAGTCGACTTTTGGAGAAGATAACGTTCACAGGGCCACTTTTGCCGCGTACGAAAACGACGACTTCTGTCCTTCCTATCCAGTTGACCCTAAATACGAGTACGACAGCTGTATACTTGAGTTAGGTAACACACAAATCATCGCTTCTCCCAGAGCTTTGGAAGCAGTTGCCAGCTTGATGATCGAGTCTAAGGACTTTTCTTTAGATGTTCTCATGGACTATTTGCACCTTGAATTGATCGTCAGATTGAAAGAGTGTGTGGAGAAGCTCTACAATGTCCGAAACTTGAGACTAGTCTGCCATGAACTTACCGTCAGGTTGGGCACATTTGAACCAGCCAACAATGTTGATATTTTGCTGGTATATGCTAAGCTTCCACATATCTGTTTGACGTTGAGCGACTCCTCTGTAGCCTTTTCGATGAAACAAGAGAGAATAGGCCAGAAGAATGACATTGATGTGACTACTGAAATCAAGGCCGCATTGCACTTAAAGGAAATAAAGGTGCAATTCCAGGCATCCAACGAAACACCCGCAAATGCGCTCACGATCGCGGACTTTGAGTTCTGGGTGTCTATACCTCAAGATGAAGAGGCTATTATTTCATCAACTGTTCATGAGATCGACTTTGACATACACACAGATAGCCTTGATGACTCGGTTCATTTCCTTACGACCATGATCGATCTGGCGGAACCAGGTATCCTAAAGTTCAAGAAGTTGTCACAAAAGTCAACAGAACTAGCATTTGCAGAATTGGTCTATAAGCTAGTCACTGCTTCGCTGGAACATTCGATCGACCATGACCCTGAGGTATTGACCAAACCGGCGAATCTCTTGAGATCGAAGACGGAACATGTTCGTTTCTTTGATACTTGGAAAATGATAACAAGACTAAGACATGTGCTAGACCACATGCCGCAGTCTTGGTTGGATGAACAGAACGCGCGATTCCAAGCCTCAGAATGGCAGTTCACACGTAGAGCTTACACTGAGGTTACGGATATCTTTGCACGTTGGAGAAGCTGGGAAGCAAATACCGAGCAAAGAAAGATATTCTACAACTTTGTCTTCTCGTCGATTGTCACGCAAGATGAAGAGAAGGAGAAGGACATCAAGTGTCGTGTTGACCTTACGGAACTTCTGATTAAGATTTCAGACCCCACCGCAGAGTACGATTACTTGAACTTACAAAGTTATCGACTCAGTGTCGCAGTGTCGAACCTGCTTTCTCTAGTTGGTATTCCTCGTGGAATGACCTCCCCAGAGTCCTCTTTGAACTTGGTCATAGTTTCCAACTTGGCATCGTACAAGTGTAAAGTATCAGTTGTGACGATGAATTTTGTTAGCAAATTGCTTCAGAAGGTGGATGCCATGACTCCTGGATACCGTCCAACTTCAAAAGAAGTTTCAAAGGAGCCTCCAAAAGTTGGTAAGACGAAGAATTACAGATTTTCTGTGGTTTCCAATGTCATCAGCTTTCAGCAAATACTCTTTTTGCCAACTTGTTACTTTGAGCTAAGTGCCTTAGAGACTTTGACAACCTTTGAGGGATCCTTATTCAAAGATTTACTTCCATTCACACTCGCCAACAGGTCTAGTGCGTATGACTTTTCAATTTGGGCCAAAGATCAGAGGCAAGTGCATGCTGTAATGTCCGACTTGCACCTTGTCGTTGCCAATGGTGACGATTTCAAGACTGGATCCAAGATTGCAGATCTAACTTTAGGAAAACTATCTTTTAAAGTCTTGGATAAGGATGACAACATCATCAGCAATATAAAGGACTTTGTATCCACCGATATTGAATATTTGAAGTCACTTATAGGCCAAGAAAACAAACCAGAAGTTGTATTGACTAGTTCGCAGAGTGTTCGTTCATCAAAGGAGTCTGCAATATCGTTGGACACCCTCTTTGAGTTTTCAATATCGATTCGAGTTAGGGAGTTTTTGTGGGTATTGGAGTTGTTGCACCCATTGAAGTTGCATGGTGCGATGTACGACAGTCAGCTCTCGGTGGAGAATGTAGGTGGAACCATTTTGCTTGAATCATTGATCCAAAAGATCGACTTCAATGCGAATATCAGAAAACTGGTGTTGATGGAAATACAGTACTCACAATTAAACTCAAACTTGAAGTTTGCCCCATCCTATGATTTATACTTGTTATCAGGTACTATTGGGGTTGGATATGCCAAATTGTTCTCTCCACTGTTGGTGCCTGCCGTGGAGAGTGTTGCGCTCAATAAGATCAACTTGGAACAAAAGCTAGATAGGTGGGAAGAGTTGTCTAATCTATTTGATACACCAGGAGAGCACTCACCAACTGCTGATGTTGAGAGTACTCTTGGCGTTATGGACAAGTTGGCGTTCAAAGGTAAAATAACGATCGATTACGTCGGTTTATCGACTTTTGTGGAGAAGACAAAGTACTCGTTTGAGGTGGAGAACACTTCGTTCGGTATGTACAATGTTGCCAGTGCAGCTCAAGCTGACACAGGGGCAATTCACCAGATTGTTCCGGCTTATGGTGATTTGTCCATTCCAACAGCCCGTTTGTACGTGGTGGACAGAAGTATTCCAGTCGGATTGTCGACCATAGTTGACGTGAACTTATCTGTCAAGATATTGCACAGCAATGGTGGGTTAGAACCCCTTCAATCGTTGCAAGTCGAGTCACAGTTCTGTCGTGTTTGTTTAAGTCCTCAAGTTTTGTTCAAACTCGTGAACTTATTGGATGTGGCAAGACACTCGTTGTCCAGGATCCCACTTTCGAAAAAGAGCAAAGACGTTGATGCTCTTTCAAAGCCTGCTACTCTTGAATTGAAACCGAAAAAGCTGTCTGCTTCGTTTTTGAACAAGTTCTCTTCAGCTCACTTGTTAGCATATAACTTCTGCTGTGGCTGGATCTTCGAAGAGAGTTCCAAAGACTACCCTGGTGTCATCATTGGTGCGGAGAGATTCTTTGCAATCGCTGAAGAGACGATGGGTAAGTTCACCCTTATGGAGGCGTACTTGTGTGTTGCTAATGGATCGCGGTCCTCCAATTTCTACAGCATGCAATCGGAAAGGAGCAACTGCAACAGGGCATTTTTGCCAAGAATGCAGCTCATCTACACCACAGAGAAGAAGGAGGACTCCAAGAGTATGTCTATTATAATCAAAGGAGACGAATTGGACGTGCAATTCTTGTCGACATCTGTTGTTATAATTGAAAATGTGTCCAAGTCTGGGCTGTCTGTGCAAAAATTCTTCAACACGAGAGCTGCTAAGAATGCTGCAATACACGTGGAAGATATCATTGATATCGGCACACCTAAGCAAGACGAACCGAAGAAGGATTTCAAGTTAGTCTTCGATTCGATTGAGCTAAGAGCCAGCTTTGCAGGTTCAACAGTGGAGTTCTCCAAATTGAACGATGACAATGCGACAACACCTCCAAAGCTTTTATTGCACTCACCAGCAGTCAGCATAGCGGCCAAGTACAAACACCAAAAGATGAGTTTGAAGAAGCACGTAGTTGAGGCTGAGGTTTTGACGAGTTCTTCAGATAACGTTCTCCTTTCAACTTGTGTACCTGTTATTGCCGACTTCGCGGAAGGTATAAAGCGAATGCTACACCTGAACGAAGTCAACGGAGGAATCAATGCCGTAAACACCAATTCAAGCACCACAAGCGACACTCCAGAGCACTCCAAGGGCGCAGACTTCGATAACCTACTCAAAGATTTTGATATCCACTTTGGTCTCAGAATCGAGAAGCAGGCGTTGACGTTGAGCTGTGCTCCAATGGCGAAGGTAGCTGCTATTGTCGGGATGGATGGTATCTACGTTCAAGTCAACACTGGGACGAAGGATGTCCCAAGCATAGTATTGACTGCGCTATTCGACAGCATCTCCGCATCCTTGCAGCATGTCTACTCAAGAGACGTGAGTGGCTCGATTTCAATTCGAAAGACTATTTTGACAAGCTCGTTCGAGTTTGGCGAAGTGCCTACAGTGTTGTCTTCGGGATCTGTTTTGGACGTGGTTGGATACATTAACGTGAAGCAGTACCAGGACTTGGACTTATTCAAGGACATCTGGTTTCCTAAGCAGTACGCTGAGCTTTACTCGAGCTTTTTGACTAAGAGAGACCTGGTCGTAGACATTGCTCATAAGTCTGAGTTGGCATCGAATAAGAACATTTCTGCCAGGTTCAAAGAAGTGTCGACCAGCTATGCTCTTCCGTGGGTTGTGACGGTCATAGTGAGCAACATCAAGTTGGAAGTCGATTTTGGCCAGTCTTTGGGTAATTTCAAATTGCACTTGGGCAAACTTTGGGCAGTTTCAAAGAAATCCACCGATTGGGCACAGGATTTGAAAATAGGATTCGACAGCATCTGCCTTACATCAGAAGGAAGATTGGGAGGATCTCTTGATGTGAAGAACGCCAATTTGCATACTGCAATTGGTTGGAAGTTGGACACTGGAGAAACTTTGGACGTCCCATTAATTTTGATTTCTGCTGGTGTCGAAACTCTTCAAGCTAAGGCTTCGTTTGATTTCCACGTCTTTGCCATTGCTCATATTGAAGGATTGTCTATAGATGTGTTCAACCAGAAGTCTGAAATAACCGTATCCAAAGACCATTTGTTCGTCACAGCAAACCTTGAGACTGCTGAGATCTACGTGACTTCCTTAACGGCCTCGAATTGTTTTGACATCTGGAACACCATTTCCAGAATGATCCAAGACAACAAGCGTTCGTATAAGGAGACACTTCGTGACTCTAGTAAAGATAAGGGAAGCGCTAGAAGAAGTGGAAGCAGCGCAGACCGATCGCAAACTGCCTCAACTCAGATTTTGGAGACTGTTAAGAAACTTGAAGCCAAGATTCAGGTAATTTCTGGCAGGTTGATATTGCACGTTTATCCATCCTCTTTCGATGATTCCAAGGTGTTGGTTGTACAGTTGGACGAGTCCAAGGCTTATTTCCAGCAGAATGAATTCCCCAGTGGGATTTCAAATGACTTAGAGATCCAATTCAACGACTTGAAAGTGTCTTTGTCGGCCACATCTTCGGTTCTGGAAGACTTCATTGCGCAGTGCTCTGTCAATGACTTCCTTGACTATGCCAGAAAGGCGCGCGGTGGTACTATATTTGTATTCCCTTCGTTCAAGATCAGTATGAGAACTTTCCAGAATTACGAGGACAATCTCATTGAATACCTTTATCAGTCATCATTTGGTGGAACTGTTGATGTTCGTTGGAATCTTGGATCTGTTAACTTCATTAGAGAGATGTTCGCTATTCACAAGAAGGCATTGCTGTCACGTACCGAGTATAAGTCTTCGACAGACAGAGTACTTTTAAGAGAAGACATATTCAAAAAGTCTGAGACAAGGAATATTTCACGGACAACTATCGAAGAAGAAGATCCTAACGGAATAATTGACCAAGTGTTGAGTGAAACGATTGTGAAAGTAGCAGACGAGTCCAAGTACAAATATTCGCCGTTGGCACCACCGATCATTGAAGCACCGCAATTGAAGGAGTTAGGAAATGCTACTCCTCCCTTGGAGTGGTTTGGATTGCATAGAAATAAGTTCCCAAATGTGACCCATGAGGTTGGAATAGTCAGTTTACAGAAGTTGATGCACCAAGTGGAACTGCAGTATTCTAAGCTTTTGGGTAAGGCATGAGTTGGTTCAGTTTATCAAAATAAGTGTGTTTAGTAATTGCACTTACCTTAATTTACCACTCTGATCACATATCTCTATGTACGTAATGTGGCTTCATTTAATCTACTTTAATAGATTAATTTCGGCTCTATCATACAGTATTATGAAATTTTCAACTATTATATTGTTCTATAGGTATTTACAAGAAGATTTGACGTCCAACGCAACAACGTTCAATCAAGGGCAGCATGATACGATATTCCAGCAAGAATTCGATGCATGGGGAATATACATTCGAAGTTCAACTTCGAAATAACCTGAAGCTCGGAGCAAAGAGAGCCCTTTAGTTTCAAATGAGCATATTAGAGATTTTGGGTCAGTGCCAGTTGGAATTTTCACCAACTAAGAGCGATTAACTGGATATGGTGCCCCTAGTGAGTCAAGTACCATCTACCCTTTGCCTTTCTTCTGGACAAGATCTTTCTACCGTTGACGGATCTCAATCTGGCCAAGAATCCGAATGTTCTTTTTCTCTTCAATGTGGAAGGCTGGTAGGTGTTACCTCTGGATTTGAATCTTCTCTGTACGAGTCCAAACAAGTTGGAGAATATGTTTGAGTTGGCCGTAGGCATACTGCGAAGCTCTGTGTTGGAAACAAAGTTTGTGCTGAGCTTTGCTGGGAATCCTCTTGTTGGCTGTGACATAATGGAGAAGTTGCGCGAGCCGCTATTCAAAATGCCAGCAGTGCTGTTTCTTATCACGGACGTAAACGAGAACATAGTGGTGGTTACTAACAGTGTTGGTTATGCTTCGAATCGATTTCAAAAAACCTTGAAAATTCCAAAAAAAAGACTACGGCAAAGCTTACATAATAATAGGTCAAGCGTAGAGCTCATCTTGAGCTTCAAGCATCAACAAAAATTTCAGTACCAGAAGACCACCATACGCTAACAAGAATGTCCACCGCAACACGTCCTAGAAGAGCGAACCCATCTGCTGTAAACACACCTACTGAAATTCATGTTCTTTCTTCCACCACAATCAGCAGAGAAGATGCAGAGACCATACTAAGTGAGTTCATCAGTACCAGCGAGGCCATTGCCAGCACGTTTCCAGCCTCCGAAGTGTTGAATGGAAACTCCGAGTACAATCTGACTGGATTGTCGAACTCTGGTGGGAACAACGTTATTCTTGGGCAATTGAAGAGAGTCCAAAGAGACTTGAGAGGGTTACCACCACTTTCTGCAGAGATGAGCTCTGTGATGGGCAGTACTGAGACTCTGAGTAACAAGAGAATCAAGTTTGATGAAGAAGGTGAAGTTGAAGAGCCAAAGAACAAGAAGATAAAGTTTGACGACGATGATGATGTCGAAGCCGAAGTGGAAGCTGGAGATGAAAACGAAGAAGTGGATCTGGAAGAAGAAGAAGACGAGGAAGACGAGGAAGACGAAGAAGAAAAAGAAGAGTAGATCATTCGAAGAATTAACGAAAACGGGCCTCTTCTCGAAAAGAAGCACGATCTGGAGAAGCTAGTACCAGCAATAGAGAGGAGCAACGGGTCCATGTTACTAGTGATGAGGTCACGTGATTATCTATAATAAACACAACACGAAGTCAACGTGTTCAATTTGAGAGATATTAGACTGATTCTAGCTATACTTTCTCTGTGAGTGTTGGGCGTACGTGGTGGCTTCTTCAGATATCCGTTCACTACTCGGTTTCGCTAAATCGAGTTGCTTCCATTCAAATTGCTGTATATAGACAACATCACTAGCCTAAGAATCTGCCATAATAATCTAACTGATATATGAAAACTATCAAGAACTTAGAGATGTGAAGACACCACCCCTCCAGTATCAAGTAAGACCACATCCACCACCAAATGAAACTCTGCTAGCAGAGTGATTTGCGTTGCAGCTCACGTGAGAATCTGCAATTTATCAACTCCATAATAAATCAACCAATTCGGACTCAAAAAAGCTCTTTCAAGCAACGGCTTACTCAGAATGTCTGTCCAAACAAATTGGTTTCTTCAGATCGTCTATAAGTGTTCGAAATTACTCATCTGAGTGGGCATCTATTGCTACCCCAACATAACCTGCATATAAACATACACTTTTTATTGATAATAAGCTTCAAATCTAAACTCTTAATCACTAAATAGCGTCCATTCACCTTCCAAAACAGCTAAACGCTCCGTAAAAACATACAATGATGGCCATACAGCACCACATTATACTTATCTTCCTAAAACCTACTGATTTGGTCTCATTGTCGGAAAGTCGCCAAAATCATCAAAGTCACGGCTCCAAAAAGTCGTGCAACGCGTTTTTTTTGGATCTTTCTGCTTTGTTTATAGCTCTGATTCTTTGTTTATATTCCAAACACTTCTTCTACATAATATAGCTCTGTTGAATCTTCAATGGGTCCGAAACGAAAGAGGGCAACAAGACGCGTGCCGTCTTCTGACACTGAAGACGCTAGCCGCAATAGTATTTCCAATGTGCTGCAACACGATTTGTCGCAAGATTTCATCAACAACAGTGATTACATGTCATCGGATAAGGAATACTCTTCTGTTGACGTCAGTGCAAGAACCACAAGCTTCACGAACAAGGATGACGACACGAACCCATTTCTTGAAGATACAGGCCCTGTGGGGCCCAAAGGGCTACTGATACCGCAGGTTAAAGGTGGTGATCCAGCAGATGATCCATCTGCGGACGAAGACACCTTCACCGAGGACCACGTGAAACCTGTGGAAATGGTCACTCAAATGGACGATGATGGAGACGTGTTTGAAGACGCGTCTTCGATACCAAATGAACGCTTTGTTGAGCCAACAGCTGAGGATCTGCAAGCACTCAAGGAGGACCAACAGCAAGACACTCCAATGACCGTACCGCAAGTAGACGCGACAGATGAATCGTCACAACTACACTCAGATAATGAAGCCTCAGATGTTGTACCCACGATCAAACAGCAGACTCCAGAATTCGTTCCGGAACTCGCTCCACCATTGTCCGCAGGCAGCACCACAAGCTCTTTCCAGAAGACCACACTAAGCTACTCTCAACAACAATCGGACGTGTTTCTACAATCTCCAGCCAAAAGGCGAGAACTACAGACTCCAGTCAAAGCAAATGAACCCCGGTTGGTCATCAACAAACTCGAACTCACAAACTTCAAATCATATGCTGGCAAACAAGTAATTGGTCCCTTCAACGCATCGTTTTCTGCTGTCGTTGGTCCCAACGGTAGTGGTAAATCCAATGTAATCGATTCAATGTTGTTCGTGTTTGGCTTCAGAGCACTGAAAATGAGACAAGGTAAATTGTCAGAGTTGATTCACAATTCGTCAGGTGGTGAAAAGTTGGGCTTTTGCCAGGTGGACATACACTTCCAGCACGTCTTGGATGATCCGGTGGATGGCAAGTTGGCACGCGTAATTCCCAACTCGGATTTGGTAATCTCAAGGAAAGCTTTGAGGAACAACCAATCTCTGTACTACGTTAACGGTAAAGCCTCAAGCTATACAGAGGTGACGTCATTCTTAAAGGACAAGGGCATTGATTTGGACCACAAGCGATTCTTGATCCTTCAAGGTGAAGTTGAGTCCATCGCACAAATGAAAGCCAAAGCGGAGCGTGATAATGATGATGGTTTGCTAGAATATCTAGAAGACATCATTGGCACTACAAAGTACAAACAATTGATAGAAGATAATCTAGAGAAGGTTAACCAATTGAATGAGATCTGCTTGGAAAAAGAGAACAGATTCGAATTGGTTGAGAAAGACAAGGATTCGCTTAATGAAAAGAAGAACGATGCCTTGAAGTTTCTTTCGGTGGAGAAGAAGTTGATAAACAAAAAATCAATGCAATACCAAGCTAGTATTCACGAGAATAAAAAGATTCAACAGGAGCACGAAGGTATTATGACAACATTGACGGAGAAACTTGAAAAGGAGCAGGAATTAAATTCGGAGCTTATGAAAGGAATGCAAGAATTCACCCAGCAGCAAGATTTGACAAAGCAGAACATCGCAAAAATCAACAATGAGATCTCATCCTACACCAAGAAGCAAAAGGAAACCAACAAGTTCATTGTCTCATTGGAAGAAAAGAACAAGAACTTGAACACCAAAATCAAGAAAATCAACAAGGCCAAGGATCTGCTGGAACACTCATTGACGTCTTCAACGCAAAAATTAAAGTCTTCAAATGATGCTGAGGAACAGGACAAGCTTAAATTGGAAGAAGAAGATCAAAACTTAGACCTCGAGAAGAAAAAGCTCGATGATATCAGAAAGAAATTGACTACAAAGACTTCACAATTCACCAAACAGATAGAATCATTGCAGACCGAACTTCAGCCTTGGAATGATAAAATCAAAGAAAAGGAAACGCTGCTCCAGTTGGCGAAATCCGCCTTGGAAATGCTTGTCTCGCAAAATGAAAGTATTGGGAAGCAGATACACGAAACCAAGAAGCGTATCCGGAATATCAAAACGGTGGGTCAAGAGAAGGAGTCTGAATTTCACGATGCAGAGGAAGAACTTTCCAAGATCACAGGTAAAATTGCAGTCGACGAGGAGCAATGTGCTTTAGAAAGAAAAGAGTTGGAGAGGATGCGAGTCCAGCTTGCCAACACCAGGCAACGTACTCAGGACTCTGTCAATTCTCTCTCCAACTTTCAGAACAAAAATAAAGTATTGTCTAGTTTGTTGAGATTGGCCAAGTCTGGACGTATTGACGGGTTTCACGGCAGGCTTGGAGACTTGGGTGTGATTGACGACGTTTATGATATTGCAATTTCAACTGCTTGCCCTGGTTTAGACTCCATGGTTGTGGATACAGTAGAGACTGCGCAGGCCTGTGTTGACTATTTGAAGAAAAACAAACTAGGATATGCTAGTTTCATATGTTTGGACAAGTTGAGAAGATTCAATTTGGATCCTATACAAACACCTGGCAATCCAGCTATTGTTAAAAGATTATTCGATCTTATCAGGCCAACCAATGCCAAGTTCGCTCCCGCTTTTTACAGTAAGTTATACAACACTTTGGTAGCCCCGGACTTGAAGGAGGCCAAGAGGGTTGCCTATGGTGCCAAGCGGTGGAAAGTGGTCACTTTGGACGGTAAAGTTGTTGATACTTCTGGTGCCATGTCCGGGGGAGGTAACTACTTTGCTAAAGGTGGAATGAGATTATCCAATTCTACGAACGAAAACGCCATGGATATCAGTCCTGAAGACGTAGATCTTTTAAGAGAAGATTTGAAGAAATTAGAGAGCCAATTTGAAAGCGCAGAACACCAATTCAGGCAAAAAGAAGATAACTTGAAGCGCTGTCAGAATAGAAAGCCTGAGTTAGAGTTTGCTATTTCCAGATTAAGGCTTGATATAGAATCTCTCAGCTCCGAGAAGAAGGAACTTCTGTCTGTTTACAGATCTCTTATGGCTGAAAGTGAGGAAACCAGCGCTAGCAATCGATTCGAAGAACAGATTGCCGAGAAGAAGTCGGAAATAACTCTGTTAGAAGAAGAGAAAGCCAACATAAAGTCTCAGATGATCGACCTTGAGGAGCAGATATCTGGCTTGGAAAAGCAGATTATGGATGCTGGGGGTATTGAGTTGAAGATGCAGAACTCCAAGGTTGATTCGATCAAGCAGAACATGGAAATCATCAACCAGAGAGCCGCAGATAATAGAATGGCCATCAGAAAACTTGAAAATGAGGTCAAGCGGCACACCAAAGTAATAGAGCAATCCAGCAAGGAATTGCAGTCCGCAACAGACGAGTTGCAGCTTATTCAACTAGACCAAAAGCAAAGAGTTCAAGACATAGAGGAGCTCAACGCCCAGGTCACCCAATTAGAAGACCAAAAGAATGATTTGGAGAGCGAGTTAGAAAACCTTCGGGTGGAGTTGGAAGAGAAGAACGAGCAGGTGAACAAGTTCAAATTGTTTCAAATCGAGATCGAGAACAAGATGGAGAAACACAATGCTTACATTAAGAGAGCAAAGAAGAATATTCACGAAAGCACTGAGTCGCTCCAAGGTCTTGTTATTCGCGATGCCAAACCGTACATTGACTGGATGGAAGAGGAAGAACAGGGTCAGTACGACAGCGGAGAGTTTGAGGAGTTGGATGAGGATAAGTTGGAGGATGTTGACTTGGAAGACATCAACTCAGAAATTCAGTCCCTTGAAAACGTGTTGAACAACATTAAGGTGGACATCGAAGTGTTGAAGGAGTATGGTATCAAGAAGATTGAGTTTGAATCGAGGCGCAAAGACTTGAACTCTGCTGTGGAGGAACGAGATGAGATCAAAAACTACTGCGAAGACTTGAAGCGTAAGAGGTTGGACGAGTTCATGGAGGGCTTCAATACCATATCCATGACGTTGAAAGAGATGTACCGAATGATCACCATGGGAGGTAATGCCGAGTTGGAGTTGGTGGACAGTTTGGACCCCTTCTCAGAAGGTATCCTCTTCAGTGTGATGCCTCCCAAGAAATCATGGAAGAATATCTCGAACTTGTCCGGTGGTGAGAAGACGTTGAGTTCTTTGGCCTTGGTGTTTGCCTTGCACCAGTACAAACCTACTCCGTTGTATGTGATGGACGAGATTGACGCTGCTCTTGACTTCAGAAATGTTTCGATCGTGGCCAACTACATCAAGGAACGTACCAAGAACGCACAGTTCATTGTGATTTCGTTGCGTAACAACATGTTCGAGTTGGCGCAGCAATTGGTGGGGATTTATAAGGTCAACAACAAGACTAAGAGTATCTCCTTGCAGAATAAAGATTTCTTGGGTAACGACGAATGATTTTGTATATTACATGTGTATATTAAAGTATTATTAAATATTTAGAAAACCTATATCCTGGAGAGCTCCTCTCTAGATTTCTTCCACACTGGTTCTATTGCCGTGGCAAAGCTGGTTTCGCCTCTTCTTCTCAAGACAAAGTTCTTGTCGAACCAGTCTATCATATCGACTAGGCAGTTTGTCTCATTCATTTCCTTGATGTTTTTACGGGGGATCACCTTCTCTAGCATTTGAGACAAGTGGTGCTGTGTAATTCTAAAGGGAAGCCCGTAGGCAGAAGCGTAGTCCCAGAATAGCTCGACCGCGGACCATGGAGTCTTTTTGAATCCAGCAAAGAGGGCTGGGTTCACCAAGACCCCTCTGACTGCCATCACACCGTCGACACCAGTGTACTCAGCAATTTTATGAGCATCCTCCAACGAAAAGCAGTCTCCGTTTGCGACGACCGGAACGCTAACAGCATCCTTGACAGCCTTGATAGCGTCGTAGTCTGCCGGCTGCGATGATCTTGTGTTTTTAGTTCTACCGTGAACCGTAATGAAATCAACTCCACTTGCTTCCACTTTCTTGACGAATTCGATAGTCTCCTCGATCTTGCTGTGTATTCTGATCTTCGTCTCGATGCAGACGCGGTCACCGTACGTCTCTTTAACAGCTCTCACCATCGATGAGACCAAATCAGGTTCAGACATGAGTGCTGCACCGATACCTTCCCTGACCTGGTCTTTTATAGGACAGCCGCAGTTGATACCGATGCCGTCCACGTACGGGTGGATCATCTCCACAAACTTCATCAAGTCTTCGACGTTGTTGCATCCAACCTGGACTATCACGGGCCTGTCTCTGTCATTTGTAGTGAAGTCAGATACACGTGCTATGTTGTTTCTGACAAACTCACGAGCCAAAATCATCGGAGTGTAGACTATATCGGCGTTGTACTGGCGTACCAACTCCCTGAAGGGTAGCTTGGAGTACCTGACCATGGGGCCAACTATGAAAGCAGGTCTTCCATGTTCTTTCTTCATTGTCTTGAGGATATTCAAAGGATTGTCCTTGGGGTCTCTCTTCGCTATCATACGGTGCTCCTCAAAGGTGAGTTCACTCAACTTGTCTTCCAACTGCGAAATCATCGTGCTTATGGGTTCTTCCATCGTGTTTGACAGCGATACCAGGTCCTTATATATAGCGAAGATAACAAGCCAAAAGAAAATCGATGCTACTGAAATATCAGGGATAAGTTTGCCCAATGCGGAATAAATACGCCAGACACATATCCTCAAACTGGATCCAACATACATTTGAAACTACTAGAATTTGCCGTAAACACCCCTGGAACTTGTTAAATAATACACTGATAAACTGAAAAATATATACGTTAAAAGACCCCAAGCAAACTTCAGCATAACCTGTGAAGATGATGGAGCCACGGTCATGGTCGCATAAAGTGGACGTAAGCAGGTGGGAGAATGATTCCCAAATTAGATCTTTATACAGTTGTTTTGCTTACTCCTCCTCAGAACTTTCCGACGAAAGCTCATCCTCAGATGACTCCTGGTTGTTCCCAAGATTCATGAATCCATTTCCAGAGGAACCAAGTCCAGCGGCCATCGATTCGTCTTCGCCAAATAACGCCAATTGACTCTTCAAGTGAGCCAATTCTTCTTCAGCGTTGCTCATCACCTTATAACCCAGCTTCTTAGAGTGCTTTCCTGGGGGCTTCTTGCCAAACAAGAAAGAGTGCAACTTCAAAACGGTACGATCTTCCAATTGGTCCATATCCAACTCAACCTCGTCCTCGTTGCTGATCTCGACATCGTCCTTGATGATCTTGATCAATGCCTGCAACTTGCGGTCAGACAAGCTTGGCACCATTTCACTCACTTGCTTCTTCATTTCATACGTTACTGCAGGAGCAGCAGGAACTGGAGGAGGAACAGGAATAGTTGGCCCGCTGTGCGAGTTCTTGTGTTCTCTGTGTGCATTCTTGCCCCTACCCTTGGATCTTCTCGCCTGCTTCTGCTTCCTCTTCAACTTCTTAGCAACCTGTTGTTCACGCAACTTCTTTAAGTGTTCAACCTTCAACTCGTCCAATTCCTTTTTCATCCTGATTAACTGGTTTTCCAAAAATTGGATTGCAGGAATTTCCGAAAGCATGGCTTCGCTGATTTCTGCTTCATCATCGTCATCAACGTCTTCATCACTCGAATCAAAGTCAGAATTATTTGGAGTTGGTTCAGGAACTGGTTTGTCTGCCCACTTTTTGTCGAACACGGCCTCCAAGCGGTGGCCCATCATGTTCACATCCGTACCTTCTGGATTGAAAAGATAACAGTTTTTGAAAACAAGACGCACTTCACGCTCAAACTGGTCGCCATTTTCGTAGCGATTGTTGGCCAACTTAGTTTGAATGGTGCCCAAATCCATTGGTTCCTTGACAATCTCACCGTAGTTTGGTATGTTCAAGGCCACTGGATCGACTGGGGCCAAGAATGGAAAGTTGTAGCTCGCATGTTTTTTCGAGAGGAGCTCCTTAATGGTTTGGTTACAGTATCTCAATTCTGCCACAACCTTCTTCTTCTTTGGTCTTACATCGTAAGGCAATTCCTTAGACTTAGGAGGTTGTATGGTTCTCTTTGGTCTGTGAGCTGCCACCGAGTCACTGCGCTTCTTCAACAAGTCATTTGCATCTGCTCTTCTCTTAGAATCAGCTGCTACCGCAGCAGCATCCGGGTCTGCGCCACTAGGAGAACCAGTGGCTAGTATCTTTGGAGGAAAGTTGAGCATGTGTTTCTCGAAATGTGCCTGTATGTTGTCAGCCATTCTCGAAATGCTAGCGTTCTCTCCGTTGAATTTTTTACAGTTGAAGACCATCAAGTTGAAATCCTCGACAATCTGAGCTGAGTCCTCGTAGGCATTAAGAGTGATCTTGCGCTCGATTGTCGCCAAGTCCATAGGTCTTGGGATGTAGTTGTAGTACAACGGGATATTTAGTTTGACAATATCAACAGGATGTAAGAAAGGGCCAGCATCTCTCAATCTCTTTATTGCTTTTATGGTGTTTAGGGCGAACTTGGCCTGGTGTGGAGGTAACGGGTTCTTCGGAAGGTTATTCACATCCGGTTCGTCTGCTGGTTTTGGGGCTGGTTCTGTGTTAGGAGGTATGACTTGCTTAGGGAGGTGGTTGTTGGCGGCCTCGCCTGTGACTGTGTTTGGAGAGAGGCTGCCGAGCTCGCGTTGCACAAGCTGGTCATCCTTTTGGTCTGCATCGAATGACGTGTCCAACTTTATCTTTTTCGATTCGCCTTCGTCGTCGTCATCCAACTTGTGCTTCTCGGGGCTTGGAGATGGGTTAGGGGGCGAGAGCGGTTTCTCTGGTTCCACGCCTTTCAACGCGTGCTGCTTGTGCTGCGACAGATCTAAGTTTGGAAGAGTGTGGTGGTCGTCGTCCGACCTATTGAAGAAGATCTCTGGAGGAGTATTAGTTGCTGCCAAGTCAGACATATTTAAAGCCAGTAATGGGTGTCGTACTTTTGTGGAGTTTTTTTTCTGCTGATTTATAAGCCACTTTGCGAAATTTTGAGAACAGAAAAAAACGAGGGATCCGCTCCCTTAAATAGTGGACGTGTCGTGCTGGCTACAGAAAAGAGAGTCACGAGTTCTGAGCGACTGCACACAGAGAAGTTACGTACGAAGCGAAAAGGAGTGGCAAAGATGGGAGGGTTCAGCTGGCGAGACGCCAGGGGCATGCTGAGAGTGCTACGGAGCAGATGGGAGAGCGACACGCAGCAGTGGCTATCCAGAGGTACCAATATCGTGTTGTTGCGGAGTCTGTAGCCCCCAAACTGGAGGCGTAGTAGGAGCAAAGCTTCAAACAGGGGGAGCTCTCACCAGCACTGCTCAAACACGTTTTGAACGCCAGCAAAGACGGCCAGGACGCGTTTGAACAGGCTGCCTGGGACCAGGGGAAGCACGTCAAGCGCAGCGACTCGTTCCAACGCGACCCAGCTGTGTTGGAGGTGGAGCAGTAGGGCCAGTTCTGGTCAAGGACGTGTTTCTTTTTTTGGGCTGGACAGCCTCCTATTCAGCGCAGACTTGAATTGGTCCAGCTGGTACCCCATTTGCAGCTCCTGGCTGGACACAACGGAGCGGCGGTTCAACAACCACCAGAATGTGAGCGGTAGTCAGCATGAACAGCTTGGTACGTAAAAAGGACACCTCATCGAGAATTTTTTTTAGTTTGCTCTGGCTTTGAGCATTTGAGGAAACTTTTCACAAAGGCCCGGACCGCAATATAGGGGCCATTGTTTGGAAGTATTAGAGATAGGAGGTCTCTCCAGAGCCAGAAGGGAGAGGCGGGTGGTTCTGGCAGCAGGGGGTGGTGGTGTGGCTACTTTTAGTGGCAGTACGTAGTCGCTGTTTATTTTGGTTTACGTGTTTGTGTGTTGTGGTAGAGAAGTGATAAGCGGAGTGTTCAGATTAGAGTTGGTTGACAAGATGAGAAGAGATGGGGGATGTGAATTGAGCTCATCTCGGCTTATTTTTCACTCCACTGGGAAGAGCTGGAGCTACTAGAATGTCAAATGAGTTCATTTAGGGTTTACGGGGATTAGACAGCACAGATTGAAATTGGACAATTCGTGGGTTGGAGACGTAGTACTGGAGTTTGATACTTGGTGAGTTGGAGACTTAGTACTGAAATTGGATGTTAGTACTGAAATTTGATACTCAGTACTGGTGTTGGGTACTCAACACTGGAGCTTTTCCCTGAAACTGGTATTTGGTACTTTGTTCTGATATTTTATTTAACATTGAAATTTGATACTGAATACTGGCATTTAATACTTAATACTGATATTTGGTACTCTATACAGAATCTGGATGCGTGGTACTAAGAATTGACACTTGATTCCGGTATGTGAACTTGGTGGTGGGATTGACACTTTTGTCTTCCATTGCGTCACTGTTGACACTTAATTATGGTACTGATTGGTACTGGATTGACTGGTTCTGGCATCTGAAACCCAATACTGGTAATTGAAATATTGCACAGTAGCTGTCTAATGTACTAAATACTGCGTAATGGTAGTCTTCAATTGGAACTACCATACTTCCAGTGCCATTCTTAGCTACTTCTCATTAGAAAGTTGAAACATAATCAAGCCTATTCTGGCTCCATCTTCGAAATCTTAAATGCTAAGTTCATGGTTTCTCTCCAATCATCTATCACTCCATCTACAGCTAGACTTGACTGATACTTAATACAGGTATTTACTACTTAATACAGGGAAATACTACACAACAAAGATGGCCCAAATGGACCCAAGCCTTGTCCCAACTCCTCACAAATGAACCGACAACAAGTCGTTGGCTGAAAACCCCTTATTGCACGAAGGACACCTTCTCAACCTAGCTGCTAATCTCTCCTGCGTGCAATTGTGGCAAAACACATGCCCACACACGGTGATAGCAGTGTCCTTCCAGTTCTTAGCGCACACAGAACACTTGGCAATGGAACGCAACGCCTCCAATTGCTGCTCGTCTTCCTGCAAAATCGAAGAAGTGTTGTTGGTCTTGTACTTCTTCAATAACCCTTCCGTGCTCTTCAAGTTCTTCTCCAATTTGTTGATTGTTATTCTCTGAGCGTTCAGCTCGGTCTCTAACTTCAAAACTTCATTGGACTTGCTTTCGATTATCGAGATGGACTTCTTCAACTCGGAGTCTACTATGTCGGACTTGCTCTTGAGGCTCTTGATGGAATCTTGTAATTGGGCAACTTCAACAACTGAGTTCTCCTTGATTGCCTTGTAATCGTTGATCGAATTCGTCAAGATCTCAATTTTGCTCAAGTAGTTCTTCTCCAAGTCATTCAAGCTCTTGATGAGCTCCTGCGACTTGTTAATCTGGACTTTCAACAACTTATTTTCATTCTGAATGGAATCCTTTAATCTCATTGAGGCAAAGTACTTCTGGTCAGCCTTGTTCTTTTCAATAGTTAGTTTTTTGATCATGTTCTCTTGGTCCACTCCATTATTCAACTTCTTTAAAGTGATCGCTCTCGTCTCTTTAAACGCCTCTTCAATCTCTTTGATTTCAGCACTCAATAAGTCAAGTTTTGAAATCAACTCTTCGCGAGTCAACTCACTCACTGCGGGCTCGCCGCTTTCCTTTCTCGTTTCCACCATTTGTTCGATTCTATCGTTTAAAACCTTGTTGAGCTTGCACAATTCATCGTTGGTCTTTTGGTTCTCGAGCTGGCTCTTTAAAATGGTATTTTTTGCCATGAACTCATCCCTCAAGGTTCGAATACGAATCAAATCGGTTTCGCTCTTATGTAATTGTTCTTTCACGTTCAGGTTCTCGTCTTGTAGTTCTTGCAGAAGGAGCGCTTGCAAGTTATTCTGTTTTTCTTCAAAGGACTTGAATTTCACAGTATTTGCTTCGTTGACTTTCGTCAACTTGACTATTTGGTCTTGCAAGCTACGGTTGTTCTTGAGGATCTTGTTGTAGTAAATGTTGTCCTCCAAGTCAGACTCCTTCAAGTCGTGCAACCTATTACTTAACAGTAACTCATTATGCTGTGATTTAACATACTTTTCGTTGATCTCCTTGATTTGTTCCTGCAATAACTGGTTTGTGGATCTGAGTTCGTCTAACTCACCCTGTAACTTCTCCAAGTGATCGTTGTCTTCGTTTTCCTTTGGTTCCACCTTGACATGGCCATTCTTTTCTGGCTCTGTAGTGTGACCATTAGAAACCACTGGAGGCAAAGCTTCCACTTTTTCTTCGACCTTTTCTTTGGTCAAGCTGTCGTCGACTCTTTTCAACGTTTTGGAGTTGCTTCTTTCCTTGTCCTTAATGAAGGTATAAATTTCGTTTTGCAAGGATTCAACTTTCAGCTCCAAATGTTGTTTGCTTCTTTCCAAGGTTTCGTTATTTGCCTTTATTGACATCAATTCCGAGTTCAAAAGTTCTAGTTTGTTGATCAACTCTTTCGTTTCGACCGACGACGAAGTCTTTAAATTCTCTATCAAAGGCGTCAAGATTCGCAACAAGTGTGCTCTCCTTTTTTCGAGCACGTCCTGCACTTCTTCTTTCTTCAGAGGGATTCTGATTAGTAAATTTTGATTGATTTCCGACGTGGGTACCTCGGAATCGAACAAATTGATAATCTGCTCGTACCAAGAATCCAAGACATTTATCTTGGCCTCGTTCTCGCTATACTTTCTCTTGAACTGGTTCAACTCAGAGTTCAACAGAATGGACTTCTGCTTGTACACCACCATTTGTCTCCAAATGGCTTCTTTCTGGAAGAACACCACATCGCTCTGGGTCAAAGGGCCGGACTCGCTGAGCTCATGCATCGGCTTGGTCCTTTTGGCATCCTGTGGACTCGAGTCTATCGACCTCTTCCTTTCGTTGAGGGTGGAAGACATCTTGAAGGAGGACCGCCGCTTGTAAATTTCACGAAGCTAGCAGGCTAGAATCAAACTATAGGCAAAGAAAATACTCTAAGTAAAACCAACGGGAAATAGCAGATGTTCCCGGATGTTATCTATAGTTACAGATAGTCTCCTTGTTCTGTCGTTCTTAATACAGCACAGCACCAGTTGTATTAGAAAAAATTGTTTTGTTATTTGGCAAGTTTTTGGAGTTCGTATTTTTTTGGCTAGCTCGCACGACCCTTAGCGGAGGCCATTAGAGTCTGCCCAAGGGTGTCCAGCACCACCAACAAGGTGGCAGCAGCTGAGAGGAACAGATACAACTGACCCCCTAGAAAGCAGCACGTGCGCTTCCTGAAGTAAAATGTAGTGCGTTTTTAGGCAATTTAGCTGCTCTCACCAACAGCAAAGCCGTCCTAAAGGCTAGGCATAATTCGGCTCAGATGGGGGGACTCTGCTTGCGTTTTTTTTGCTGTGAACTCGAGCAAACTGTTCTCTTACTCTGGGGTGACACAGGAGCGTGTTTCAGGGTGTTTTACGTCGTCATGTGCCTTCCTTATGATCGCTGGTTCGGGCTGGATGTGCTTAGGTGAAAGAGATTGTCAAGTAATTTTTGGCGAATTACAAGAGAACGGGCACACGTGACCTGCGTGGAAGGCCTCGAATATTTCAGCTAGTGCTAGCAAACCGTATTCAAGCCGCAAGCGAACCAGATGAGATTGCTCTATTCGTTACTCCACATAGTGGCGATATTATCATTGATCCGCCCCGGTGTGTCCGTGAAGGAATACCTATTCAAAAACTGTGAAAACTCCGGATTCTGCAATAGAAACCAGTTCTTCGCCAACTCTGTCAAACAAGCTGGCGATACCTACCAACCCAAGTATGCCATTGATCCGCTTGAAGTCTCGTTGCGCGAGCACAATGACGATTTCATTCTCACTGGCGAAATCTCAAAGACCTTGCCAAATGCTGCAGTGGTGTCACTTCCATTTCAAATATCGTTGATTGAAGGTAACAACTTACGTGTGACAATAGATGAGACTCGCAGGTTTGACAACGACGAGTTAAAACACCAATTGAACAGCACCTTGTTGACCCACAGAAGATATAATGAGACGTCTAATTGGGCGTTCAAAAGTGCAGACTTGCCGTACGTTTCAAAAAGTAGTGTTGAGTTTACCAAGAATCATGATAGCATTCATGTGAAGTATGGATCGGACTTGGAGTACGAATTGGAATTGCAGTTTTCTCCAATAAAATTGACTGTTTCGTACCTCTCTGAAGTTCAGGTAGTGGTCAATGGTCAGAACTTCTTGAACGTTGAACACAGGAGACCAGAGTCCGCTAACGAGGAACATTTGCACGTTGAGGAATCTGAATTCGATATGTTTCAGGATAGCTTCCAGGACTCCTCGAGTGACACGTTGCCATTTGGTCCTGAGTCAATAGGCCTTGACTTCACCTTTGAAGACTTCAACCACTTGTACGGGATCCCTGAGCACGCGGATTCTCTTACTTTGAAAGACACCACGGGCACCAACTGGCCGTACCGGTTGTACAATGTGGATATCTTCGAGTACGATACGGATTCTAGAATGCCCATGTACGGGTCGATTCCTTTCTTATTGGCTGTGAAACCGCTAGTTTCGGTCGGTCTCTTCTGGATCAACAGTGCAGACACCTTCGTCAACATAGAAAAGAATGCCAAGAGCTCTTCGTCCCACTGGATCTCGGAAAATGGAGTCTTGGACTTTATGATTATAATCGACAAGACCCCTGACTTGGTCAACAAGCATTACGGGAACATTACTGGATATGCGAGCTTGCCACAGATGTTTGCATTGGGTTACCACCAATCCAGATGGAACTACAATGATGTCAAGGACGTGTTGGAAATCAACTCTTTGATGGATAAACACCATTTTCCTTACGATACTATATGGTTAGATATAGAGTACACGGAGTCGAAGAAATACTTCACTTGGCTGCCTGAGTACTTTCCAGACCCAGAATTGATGTTGCAAGAGTTGGACCGCACCAAACGAAACTTGGTGGTCATTGTCGATCCACATTTCAAGACCGGGTACAATGTCAGTGATTTGTTTGTAGAGAAGAAAATCACGATTAACAACCCAGCCAACGAAACATACTATGGTCACTGCTGGCCGGGTGAATCGGTGTGGATTGATACTATGAATCCAAACTCACAGAAGTACTGGGACGACTTATTCCAATGGGGTAATAAGAACTACTTTATGGGTAAGAAGTCTACGAACATTCACCTCTGGAATGATATGAACGAGCCGTCAGTTTTCAATGGGCCTGAGACAACATCTCCAAGAGACAACATCCACTATGGAGGATGGGAACACCGCTCTATTCACAACGTGTTTGGAATGAGCTACCATGAAGCGACTTACAACTCACTTATGAAGAGGCAGTCTCATTCCAATAGACAGCGACCATTTGTGCTTACTCGGTCGTATTTTGCAGGTTCCCAGCGTACAAGCGCAATGTGGACAGGTGACAACATGTCCAAGTGGAGTCATTTGAAGGCATCGATTCCTATGGTGTTGACATCCAACATTGCTGGTATGCCGTTTGCAGGAGCCGATGTTGGTGGGTTCTTTGGAAATCCGTCCAAGGAGTTACTCACCAGATGGTTCCAAACGGGTATTTGGTATCCATTTTTCAGAGCGCATGCCCATATTGATTCGATGAGAAGAGAGCCATGGGTTGCCGGAGAGCCGTACACTTCCATCATGAGGGATGCCGTACAACTAAGGTACTCGTTGTTGCCAGTGATGTACACCAGCTTCAGGGAGGCATCCGTGAGTGGAGTGCCGATCCTCAAGCCTGTGTTCTACGACAACTTGGACAACTTGGAAAGTTACGAGATCGAAGATGAGTTCTTTTTGGGGAATTCTGGCTTGTTGGTCAAGCCAGTGACCGACGACGGGGCGACCAGCATTGAGATCTACGTACCAAGCACACATGTTTACTACGACTTGACTAATGGCGAGTATACAGGCAAATTCGTCCAGGTGTCGTCTCCACAGTACATTTCGCAGTCTGTGGGGCTTGCGGACATTCCGATGTACTTGAGAGGAGGATCGATAATTGGCCGCAAGGAGCGATACAGAAGGCTGACCAAGTTGATGTATAACGACCCGTACACGTTGATTATAGCCATGGATGCAAACGGAGGGGCCCGCGGGAACCTTTACGTCGATGATGGGGAGTCGTTTGGCTACACAAATGGCGAATACTTGGAGATTGACTTTGTGCTAGTGGATGGGGCCGAATTACTGGCCACCGTCAAGTGCAAAAACGTCGGATTCCAGCAGAGTCTCGATCGCGTTATGATCGAGAAGATTGTGTTATTGTCCAGCAATTTGGCAACTGGAGGTGTTGTCGACGTTGTGGTCGAGCAGGACGGGAAAAGGTTAGAGTACCAGCGTTCGGTGGAGCAGTGGACGAACAAAATGGTGATTACGAAGCCCAATTTGCGACTCAATTCCGATTGGAGCATCAGCTTGGAGCAGCGAGCCGGCACCAGGCAGGTGGTGAACCAGGAGCATGGCATATACGACTTCCAGAGCTACTTTGGAGTGTGTTACGTGCAAAATTTCACCATTTTAAAGGAACACTATGCGTGCAGAGCATTTATCTGAAAAGCTAATTCACCGTTTAGTGATAGCCTTTCATGTCCCATTCTGCCCCGAATTGTCCGATAGAGTTAAGACGTAGTATCGTCGCGTTGGACAAAAAAAAGGTGGTCTAGAACCTCCTGTTGGCAAAGCTGCGTTGAGCATTAGCCAGAGTGTTAAATCATATGGACCACGAGCAAGGGGCCACCTGGAACTCTAAACTTTTCACGAGTGTGAAAAGCCTGCCGGCACGGGCAGCGTGCAGCCAGCGACGGTGTTTTATGGAAGGTTCGAGCATTCGCCAGAGGCCTCTCTGGGTTTCATGTAGCTGGAGGACATTCCTCAAGGAGCCTACAAAGAGACAGCAAAAAGGACAAAAATGTAGGCTGTTGAAACGGTCAAAACGTATCATCAGCACCCGGTGCATCTGTAGGCTTGGCTTCTCTGTACGGTATCCCCCAACACTAAAGTTTACGTTTCTTCGCTAAAACAGTAAAAGCCTTTAAATTGAGTTAGCACCAGGATTTCCTGCGTAGGCCAATTATTCAAAATCACACAGAGAACAACAAAAATTAAACACCACTAGCGAAGTGTAGTGAAGCTGTAGGGAACCCGGAAACGTCCAGCAACTCACCGAAGTCATACAGCGTTGCAGCCCCCAGCAGAAGAAGCCAGATGTCCAACAGAATTAAAAGGGAAGGGTCCGTTGGCGGCAACAGCCAGAACCATCTAGCGAGTCCCTCGAACCTTAATATCAGTGCCCCAATGCCAGGTTCCTCAGTGTTAAGCACGGCCAGCTCCAACCTCAGTGGCTCCAACGACTTTGTGAAAAAGCTTTTCCAGATGCTACAGGAAGACGACTACAAGGACGTGGTTCGGTGGACCCATTCGGGCGACTCGTTTGTGGTGTTGAACACTAACGAGTTCACCAAAGACGTTTTGCCACGTCATTTCAAGCACAGTAACTTTGCCAGTTTCGTTCGGCAATTGAACAAGTACGACTTCCACAAGGTCAAGATCTCCAACGAGGAAAAGGTCAGCTACCCCTACGGAGACGACGCCTGGGAGTTCAAGCACCCAGACTTCAAAATGAACGACCGTGAGTCCTTGGAGAACATCAAGAGGAAGGGTCCCAGCAACAAGAAGAACACCACGGGCTCCCCTTCCCTCGTCGGTAACCCGGGGAACACCGCAGACACCCAGATGATCAATGCTGCGGCAAACAACCTGTTCATCACCTGCAACCATAATTACAACCAAATCAACACCTCGCAGGTGTATTTGAAGGACCAGGTGGACCGCTTGAAACACGATAACAAGTCCTTGTACCAGCAGATCAACATCTTGGAGACAAAATACAAGACCTTGATCGACAATATAGTCAGCATAAACACTTTCAACGAAAGATGCCACGATTCAATTGGCGTTTTGTTGAACTGTCTAATGCAGGCAGGTATCAAGTTGCCTCCATTGGACTTCCCAAACCCTTCCTTGATGAGTTTGCAAGCTCCTCCTGGTCGTGCTCATGGACGACAGCCCCACCAACAAGTCTCCATTCAACAACAGGGTGTTATCGCGCCAAACGGAGGTCCTACGTACCTTCATGTGAGGCCTACTCCTCCGTCAAACGACTCACTTTCTTCTACTGCCCCATCTCCATTGATTAACACTGGATTGTCCCCTGGAGGTGCTGCGGCCCAATCTCAAACTTCGGTTCCGACCGTTGGCCAACACCTGCCACTTATAATACCGTTGCCTGCTCCTGATATTACAGCACCCATTATCAACGCCGCCGGCAAGGGCAGTATGGCCGAGGCAGCTATGTCTGCTTCCAACTCGCGCCATCCTAGCGTCAGTCACGCGAACAACGGCACTACCACAACTACAAACACCGCCACGGGCGCTACTACAACAACTATACCGAACCCCAAGTTCCACGTCTTGCTTGTCGAGGATGACAATGTTTGTATTCAGCTATGTCGCAAGTTTCTTGTCAAGTATGGCTGTGAAGTAACAGTGGTGACCGATGGACTCAATGCCATCTCAACTGTTGAGCACACCAAATATGACTTGGTGTTGATGGACATAGTCATGCCAAACTTGGACGGTGCAACAGCCACAAGTGTTATCAGGTCGTTTGACACCAAAACTCCAATCATTGCCATGACGGGGAACATTGAGGATAACGATTTGGTGAATTATTTGCAGAATGGAATGCTGGATATTTTGGCAAAGCCATTCACAAAGGATGATTTGTACAGTATATTGAGCAAGCATTTGCTCAACAATGAGAGTGAGGGAACCTCGGGAGATCTGCAGGCTACGCGACGGGTACTGGTTGGACCTCCAGTCCCTGTCGCCATATCGTCGAGCGCACCTATTATTATTACTGAAGATGAGCAATTGCTTAAGAAACAGAGATTGAAATAATAATAATACAAGATTCTTATTGAAGAAGTGGTTGGAAAGCAAAGGGACCATTTCCTGTCGAGAGGTTTGACAAGAGTTTAGCAAATAAGGTGTGATACTGTTTGAAGAAGAAGAAACCTTCATAAACATATTACTTCAGCAAAAAAAATGCCTACAGCTAGGTCTGACTTAGCTAAGATTCTAGCTGTTAGCTGAGATTCAAGCTGTTTAGCTTAAATCGTGTAAATTAGGTTTTGTATAACTATGAAGATTTAGGAGAAGTTCTCTGTACTGTCTATTGTAATTAAACTTGTATATGGAAATACACTCTTGAAGAGCCATCAACTGACGGATGTAATTGCAGTTAGTAGTCGTTAAATGAAGAGTGGCAGAACACTATGAAACTACCAAAGCAAATAGGTTCCGAACAGCTCAAATGCCATTCTTCTATTGTTCTGACTCTTCTAGAAGTGAGCCTAAGAAGGCAGTAAAGGTGTCACTGTAACCAGCTTCACGACATGGAATGCCAAATCTGAAAAGGAGTTTCCCCATTCATCTCCTTTATTGAAATTAGTCTGAAATCGTACAATCAGAACACCATCGAAGTATGAGTTTGAGTAGTCGTAAGTGATTGGAGGAGGAACGAACTGCTTTCTTCTACTTCGCTTCTTGACAACCTGGAACCCTAAATTGTCTTTTTGTGAAGCCGTATCAGCCAAATTTACCAACAAACTCAACTGCTTGTACTTTTCAAGTAGCTTGAGCTTGGTGAAGCGGTCTGTGTGGACTACCAAGTCGTTGCTGAGCAAGTACAAAGGTTTATGGTGAACAAAGAGGTACTCTGTCAAATCCAACGGCGCGTGTGGCAAGAAGTAGAGGGTCTTGTCGCCAGGAGTTGCCTTGAATGATATTTCGTATTTGAACTCATGTGCAAGAAACTGGTCAAACTTGGTGAATATGGGGTCAAAGAGGGCAACTTTAGCGATGCTCAATTCCTCAGCCAACTCCACCAAGTAAGCAAACTGATATAATGCGTTTTTGCTTTCGCTTGGGGAGCCAAGAGCGTAGCAGTTGATGTAGGTGAAGTCATACTGTGCGAGGGCATCTATAGTCTCTTTCCAGAATCGAGAAGATCGTATTATGGTACGGTATTGCTCGAGATTTTTCGAGAGCTTGACATAGTCTGGATCTTCTAATGTTCCTGTGAAGTCCTGCTGCGGTAGCGCATCGTAGTCCGAGTCTGTGGGGGGTATGAACTCAGACATGTATTGGTGGAAGTGAATTCTGATCTTTACTACTGAAAAGTTATACTGATATTGGTGATGTTGTATGCAGGTCGCCTGGGGGTAGCTGATGGAGCCCACTCAGATCCAGTTAAAGAGAGAAGTATGAGAAAACTAAAGAGACAGAACTCTTTATAATGGTTGTATTAGTGGGTGGGTGCCTTTTCACGGGCCAAGCTTATGATTTGGGAGAGTTATAGTGTTTCTCCTAGATCTGAAAATTCTGCATATAATCTGGCCACCCAGTCCAACTGGAGCTGAAGCAGAACTCACTTGAAGCTGGTTTTGGATGTCAAAAGTGACTACTATCAGACGTAGAGTAGCAATGGGAGAGTTCAGAGCTTCCAAGAGGGAATTGACTTCAATAAAGAGAAATTGCAGAGAAAGTAGAGATATTTACGCCAGTTCTGGTGAAAAGTCACTTCAAACAGCCCAGAGTGCCTCCAATTGCGCTAGAATGCTCCAGTTTTCAGTACCGCGCAACACCCGACCTGTCTTCGAGCATGCCCCGGCCGTTTCAAGCATCTTCGGTATCGCAGAGCCATTTCACCATTTACACCATTTCCGTGTCTCACAACCTCACCACCAGCCAGTTTCACCACTACAGCTCACAGCACCAAGTCTGCTGACACCTGTCAGCACACTCCTGTCACGTTTGCCGGCACTCCCACCGGTGCTGCTCTCGTACCTCGTCTTCTGTGCCGTGGACCAGCCAACCAAATTGACTCTGTTAGATAGGCTGCTTACTTAAGGTGCTCATCCCGCGGAGCAGAAAAAATTCGCAAATTCGCTGATTTTTGGGCAGAGTATAAATTCTCCACGAAATCGCTTCGAATTCACGGCCCTTCGATTTGTACTTTTTGATACAGAATGCTATAGACTCTGATTGTTGTTTCATTACATACACATTTTAAATCCCCTGGAGAACTTTTGAAAGAGTCGTCCAGCGTTTTAGTCTTTCCCTAGCCATTTTCCTAGTCCACCAAGGTGCTACAGCCGTTGGTGTCATTGAACGTTCCGCCTGCCACATTGCCTCGATCAAAAGACATGCGTAAGTGCAAAGTATTTGTTGGCTCGTCCCACCCAGAGTTGGGCAAGTTGGTGTGCGAGAGATTGGGCATCCAGCCAGCTCCGTGCACACTCAAGAAGTTCTCGAATGGAGAGACCTCCGTCCAGATTGGCGTGTCCATCAGAGACGAAGACGTGTACATCATCCAGTCTGGTTCCCCCGAGATCAACGACCACATCATGGAGTTGTTGATCTTGATTTCCGCGTGCCGTGGAGGCTCTGCGTCCAAGATCACCGCCGTGATTCCACAGTTCCCATACTCCAAGCAGTCCAAGATGAAGAAACACAGAGGTGCAATCACCGCCAGAATGTTGGCCAACTTGTTGGTGATGGCTGGTGCCGATCACGTTGTCTCCATGGATTTGCACGCTTCACAGATGCAAGGTTTCTTCACCAAGCCGGTCGATAACTTGTTTGGTGCTCCTACCTTGGCCAGATGGATCAGACACAACATTCCCGACTGGGAGAACTCGGTGGTTGTTTCCAAGAACCCGGGTGGTACCAAGAGAGTCACCGCTTTGGCAGACTCCTTGAAGATCAACTTTGCCATGATCCACACTGACAGACGTCGTACTCAGGACAACTACGCCAAGAAAAAGGCCTTGAAGAAGTCTGTCAAGAACGATGACGACGACGAGGAGGACAACATTGTCTCTGAGATCCAGACAGCCAGGGTGGTCCAGGGCCACGTGGTTGACGATGACTACCGCAATGGAAACGTCACAGCCACAGGTGCTGCTGGAGCCGCGACTCCTGCCGCCCCATCGCAGAACGACCCTTCCGCATTGGGTGATAGCGATGTGCTAGGCGGGTCCTACGATGCCACAAACTCAGACGACGAAGACGAACCAACCAGTATCAACCAAGAGAAGTTGATCACCTTGGTTGGAGACGTGAAAAATAAGGTTGCCATCATCTTGGATGATATGATAGATAAGCCTAGTTCGTTCATTGCTGCTGCCGAGCACTTGCGTTTGAACTGTGGTGCCAAAGCTGTGTATGTTGTTGGTACACACGGTATTTTCAGTGACAAGTGCTTGGAGTCTTTGAGCGAGAGTAAGTGCATCGACAAGATTGTTGTGACCAACACATACCCTATCAAAAAGGAGAGTATTGAGTTGCACAAGGAGAAGTTGGTTGTGATTGATGTGTCGCCGATCTTTGCCGAGTGCATCAGGCGTGATCACTTCGGTGAGTCTATCTCTGTTTTGTTTGACTCTTTGGCTGCCATAGAGTAAGAAAGTGACAATAATACGAACGGAATTTGACAGAAATAAGAAGGAAATTTACAAAGGAAGAGGAAGAAGGGAGTTTGAGACGGATTCTGAAGACCTGTTGGATTGAGAACGAGCGATGTGAAGGTGATGGGTTTTGAGGTGGTTTTCATTTAAATCTGAGGTATTCTGATATCTTTGAAATTGAAGTACTTCAAGTACAGCACCTATACATTTCGATCACTACAATCAAACACTTTACAACTTTGATACGCATTTCAAGGTCTGTGACTGTGTTGCAAACACAGGGTCTTCAAATCACCTCTTACTTTCCAATTGCTTCTCTGTAGGCTCTCTCACCCAGCGATGCAGCCCCTGGGCTGCAGGACGCAGTTTCCTTGATTCGTCAAGAACAGAAGCTGTGGACTAACGGAGCGTTGGTATATTGAAATCTTCACTGTTGGTGTTTGCTGATCCTACGCTGTTCTCAGTTTTCAGCACTCACCAATAGTAAAGAGACATTCTTTGTAGAAGACCCACTAAATGACTCCTACGTCATATGTGATTACGTTGCAATGAGCCAATAAGGTTTAGACATTATCACATTCCACTGCCCCTGTTTCAAATCGTACCTTGAGTCAGAGGATTCAATATACAATACAGATTAGGGACAATAAACGTGGCGAAGGTGACTATCCAATCTCCCCAGAAATTAGGAGTCTCCATAGTTTTCAATTTGGGGCATACTGACAAGAACTCCAAATTGGGCTACGGAAAGCACCCTAAATTGGCATCTGAAGGACACGTTCTGGCACCGGCTCGACTATAACTATACGAAATACCCCCTATATCATCTCATCGACGAAGCACCGTCAAACTCAGGCACAAGACCTCGACGAAGCCTCGCACTAATAAAACCCCCTAAAGTGCGAAAACCCCCTTAAGCTCCTCCACGTTCTTCGCCGCGCTACCAAACAGCCCCGCGGAGTCAATTTACTTGCTGCTCTTCGGATCTACGCCCATTTGGTCGAGCACTGAATTTCACCTTAATTCTTTATCTCTCCATTATTTGACTTCAACTATGGACCAGATCAAAGTGAACGGTGTAGACATAAAAACAGCCAAGATCATCCAGGACACCATAAACCAGCCCATGTCGCCATTGTCGCTAAGTCATCCCAAAATGAGCTTGAACGACTTGAAAAACTTACCCCAGCTAGTGCAACAGCCGCTTCCATCGCCAGCCACGGAGCGTGCGATTGCGTCTATTGCCCCCATGCTAGAGAGCTTCACCCCGAAGACGTCTGCTCAGGACTGTCAGAGCACGTTGACCGAGGAACCCTTGGACCTGGAGGCAGCAAACGGTGCTGCGTTGGCTGGAACTCTGGGGGTCTCTTCGCTCTTTGCTTCTGCCTCACCTGCCTCCACCGGGGGCACCACCTACTCGGTTTCCAGCTCTGGAAGCCCAGACAAACTCACAGAAGATAACTTGAAGAGCACGGCATCCAACTCCGACCACAGGCTCAAAAAGACAATCTCCAACTCCTCCTCCACCTCGAGGAAATCGGTCTCGGTCTCGAAAGAACTGCAGGGTCCAAAGTTGCCGTACATCGGCAAGATCGGTGTATGTGCTATGGATGTCAAGGTCATGTCCAAGCCTTGCCGTAGAATCTTGAACAAGTTGATCGAGAATGGCGAGTTTGAAACTATCATCTTTGGTGATAAGGTCATCTTGGACGAAGCAATTGAAAATTGGCCCACTTGCGACTTTTTGATCAGTTTCTTCTCCTCCGGTTTCCCCTTAGACAAGGCCATCTCATATGTCAACTACCGTAAGCCTTATATCTTGAATGATTTGGTTTTGCAAAAGGCCCTTTGGGATAGACGTCTTGTCTTGGCCATATTGAATCACGCAAATGTTCCTACCCCAACTAGACTAGAGATCTCAAGAGACGGTGGTCCTCAGTTGGACGTGTTGCTCCAAGAAAAGTTGAAAGAGGTTGGCTTCACAAACGAAACCTTGGAGAAGTTGGGCAACCAATGTGAACCAGATTGGGAAATGATCAATGAAGATACTCTCAAAGTTGGAGACCAGATCTTGGAAAAGCCCTATGTTGAAAAGCCAGTCGATGGTGAGGATCATAACGTTTACATTTACTACCCTAAATCTGCTGGAGGTGGTGGCAGAAGATTGTTCAGGAAAATTGGTAACAAATCCTCCGAATTCGATCCAGAACTAACTTCACCTAGAACTGATGGTTCCTTTGTCTACGAAAAGTTCATGGACACTGATAACTTCGAAGACGTCAAGGCTTACACTGTGGGTCCTAATTTCTGCCACGCAGAAACCAGAAAGTCCCCAGTGGTCGACGGAATTGTAAGAAGAAACACACACGGCAAGGAAATTAGATTTATCACGGAGTTATCCGATGTTGAGACCGTCATGGCTGCTAATGTGTGCAAAATATTCAAGCAAACCATCTGCGGTTTTGATTTGTTACGTGTCAATGGTAAACTGTACGTTATTGACGTTAACGGTTTCTCTTTTGTCAAGGATAATATTGAGTATTACAACCGGAGTGCTAGCATCTTGAGAAACTTGTTCATCGAAGCTAAGAAGTCGAGAGATTTACTCAAGGACAGAACCCCTCACCATACAAAATTGCTTAATCAAAGCCAGTTTGAAGAAAAGGAACAGAAATGGGTCTTCAAGGGTATGGTCTCTGTTATCAGACATGCAGACCGTACTCCAAAGCAGAAGTTCAAGTACTCCTTCAGATCACCTTTATTTATTTCTCTTTTGAAAGGCCATAAAGAAGAGGTCATCATCAGAGCAGTTCCAGATTTGCAAGTTGTTTTGGAAACAGTCAAAGTTGCAGAACTGAAAGAGTTGGAAGACTTGAAGAAATTGAATCAATTAAGAGGCGCTCTTGAGAAAAAGATGAATTTCCCAGGAACTAAGATTCAGTTGAAGCCCTCGCTCAACAAAGAAAACCCAGACGTGGTTGAGAAGGTTCAGTTGATCTTGAAGTGGGGTGGCGAACCTACTCACTCCGCTAAACACCAGGCTAGTGATTTTGGAGAGCAAATGAGACAAAACATCAAATTGTTGAACAGAGATGCCTTGAAAGACTTGAAGGTTTTCACTTCTTCCGAGAGAAGAGTTATCGCAAGTGCACACATATCGACCATGGCATTACTTGGATTGGACAAGGATCACGAGACATTACCTGATGACTTTCTTATTATCAGAAAAGATTTGTTAGATGATTCTAATGCAGCTAAAGATTTGATGGACAAAGTGAAGAAGAAGTTGAAGCCTTTGCTTAGACAAGGAGCTGAGGCTCCTCCACAGTTCACTTGGCCTCCTAAAATGCCTCAGCCGTTTGTTGTGATCAAGCGTGTTTGTGAATTGATGAATTTCCACAGAGTTATTATGGAGTACAATTTCGAATACAAGAATGTGCAAGAATTTCAACCAAACTGGTGTTGTGGTGAAGATCCGTTCTTGTTCCGCGAAAGATGGAACAAGCTCTTCCAAGAATTTATCAGTGCTGAAAAGACCCACCCATCGAAGATCTCAGAGCTCTACGATACTATGAAGTATGATGCCTTGCACAATAGGCACTTCTTGGAGAAGGTGTTTTCTTTTGAACCCACCGATGAAATCTTGATGAGCAAGTTGAATGAAGAGTGCGGTAAAACTGTCAACTCTTCGGGTATCGTTAGTGAATACCCCATCAACATCTTGGCCATGAATAACTTCAAGATACCTGATGGCTCTTCCAACAACTCGCACTCCAATTCCAGCAACAGTTTGGCCAATATTTCTGCTTCTAGCACGCCAGTTTCTGCTGGTTCTCTAGGTTGGGTTCTCAAAGCCGCAACTCAAAGTGATGGGAAGTCTGATCTGAACACGGATGCGTCCAAATCTTCGAAATCAAAGACAAGCGATAATCCGTTTGATCACCCGACGTTTGCAAGACTCCGTGAATTGTACCGTTTGTCCAAGGTTTTGTTTGACTTCATCTGTCCTCAAGAGTACGGTATCAAAGATGAAGAGAAGTTGGATATTGGTTTATTGACCTCGTTACCACTTGCTAAGCAAATCTTATCCGACATTCAAGACATGAAGAAGCATGATTCAGCCGCAGTGGTCAACTACTTCACGAAGGAGTCACATATTTACACTTTGCTTAACGTTATCTACGGAGCTCAATTGCCTATGAAGATCGCGAGAAATGCTTTGCCAGAATTGGACTACTTGTCCAACATTGTCTTTGAACTTTATGAAGCCGGTGATCCAAGTAGCGAAGGTGGAAAGAAGCACGCTATTAGGTTGTCTTTGTCTCCTGGTTGTCATACTCAAGATCCATTAGATGTGCAGTTGGATGACGATCATTACATCGGCTACATTCCACGTCTCAGCTTGACTAGGCATTTGGATATCGACTTAGTAACTCAAAGATTGAAATCTAGGTTCACCAGAGTTTCATTGCCAAAGAAGTTTACTCCTGTAAACATATCAAGTCCTTTAACCTCAGGAATATAAAGGGTTTGTTGTATCTATTACGTATTATTATAAATTTTAACCATTACCAATAGTAGCATTTCATATCAGAAATGTATTTATTCAAAGATTTTGATGTTCTTTTATTGAAAGGTATGCTGTGAAACAGTAGTACCACGTACGGTCTCACCCCTATCACTATAAAAGAAGTCTATATACATATAAATAAGATAAGACAAAAAAAATCAACATAATAAAAGCTTGGAAAAGCAAATCCCAATTGTTAAAAAGTATTATAATGGAAAATTAGTAGAAAGAAGAACCAGAGGCCGATTTTAAGCCTTTTCGTAAGACTCCCAATTGTCAATAATAGCCTTGATCTTTTCAGACTTAGTCAATTCGTACACATCTTGGAAGTATTCCTTAGTGATTTCAAATGGCTTTGCAGTCAAGTTTGGAATGTATCTTCCAATCAAGTCCTTTGGCTTGACGGAGGATTGTGGAATCTTCTTGCACAAGAATCTTTGGAAAGGTCTTACACCAGAACTCAAGTAACGAGAGTGGAATGGAACCGAGATACCCTTCAATGGGATAACAGCGAATCCTCTTTCCAATTCAATTGGTTGTGGCTTGGCTAATGATCTAGCCGACACTTCGTCGATGATTTCCTTCAAGTGAACCTTGACCTCGTCCAACGACAAAGTTTCTTGTAACTTAACAATGTCAATCTTGTTAATCTTTATGACATTTAAGACGTTGGTCAAAGTGTCCAATCCTCTCAAATCACCAGCTGTAACATATTGTTGGTTTTCGACGTTGTAGTTGACAATTTGACACAACCATTTGGTTTGTACCTCTACTTCGTCAACGACAAATCTTAAAGCAGCATCGTTGAATGTTGGACTGACTCTGCTTGGGTTAACAGCACACATACCGTAATTCGATCTACCTTGTTCATCTCTAGGAACAGCAACTTGCATAGTCATACCTCTGTAGAAGACAACATCCACCAATGATTCGATTGGCATAACATTGGCCAACGAAGACAAAGCGGAGTACTCACCCAATGAATGACCAGCAAACATGATTTCTGAAGGAACCAACCCCTTAGATTTGATATCTTCATAAGCGGCCTTTTCCATCAAAGTCAAAGCTGGTTGAGTAAACTGAGTGGAGGATAACAAACCAGTTGGAGAAAGGAAAGTGTAAGAAGTAGTAGTATGGTCGATTTCCTTGAAAATCTTCTCAGACTTGATATCACCATCCTCGCCAATAGTTTCGAACATCATACCGACATAGTTGTCTCTAATTTTTCTACCCTTGGCACCACCGAAGTGAACTGTCAATTCGTTTGGATTGTTTTGAACAATGTCGAGAATCGAGAAACCGTAGTTTTCAAGGAAGTGACTGTCAGCTCTGTCCCAAACTTGTCTAGCAACCTCAGAAGAGTTGTACAAGTCCATACCCATACCTTGTTCTTGAGAACCTTGACCAGTGAAAACGTAAGTAGTAATTGGTTGGTCAATTTCGGCCTCACCAACAAGGACGGTGATGTCTGATTCAACGTTTTTGGTTTCAATCTTAATGATCTTACGACCGTTAATCATACCAATGTGTTGTAAAGTGGTTTGCAAAGTGTCGTTTGGCAAAACCATACCAACAAAGCTACACTTGAAAGCTCTAACTCTTGTGGCAACATTGTTGGCAGCCCATTCTTCAACCAACGATCTAATCGAAGCAGAAGAGTACATACCGTGAGTGATGGTACCTGGCAACTTAGCGTAAGCAGCAAATACTCTGGACACGTGGATAGGGTTGTAATCACCAGAAACTCTGGCATATGGTTCGTTGGTACCTGGAGCCTTGGAAGTCAATTCCTCTCCGGAGGAGATAGGAATAGAGTTCTCGAACTTAACAGGTTCTTCGATAGTAGCACCGTTTCTGGTCAAGTAGTCAGTGACTGGGTTACCGTATGATCTACCAGCTTCGTAATCAACTGAACCAATTTGGATAACCTCCTTGGTTGGCAACTCCAAGTAAACTTGACCAACAGTCTTAATAGACGAGTAAACGTCTGCGGACTTGAAGTAGTAGGTAGATTCACATCTGAATGTGAGTTCCTTGTCCAACAATTCAATGTCCTTTTCCAAGTGGAACCATTCCTTAGATCTCAAAATAGCCAAGTCCTTAGGGGTCTTGAATGCAACTTGAACTGGGGTTTCGGTAACCTTTTGGAAAGTGTTCTCGTAATCGCTGTATTCACCACGGTACAAGAATTGGGAAGTAATCTCCATAACTGATTCGTTTTCTCTGTAGAGAGTACCAGTAACTTCGACTAACTTACCAGAGGCTTGGTTAACAACAGCCTTGATCTCAGCCTTGGTGTTGACAACGTCACCCTTCTTCAATGGAGAAGCACCTGGAATCATCTTGTAACCGTTAGACAAGTGAACCAATTTCAATAAGTCACCATCAACAGTCTTAGGGAAAACACTCTTGATGATAGATTCCCAACCAACAACGATGGCGAAATCCATAGGAGCTAAGGTGTCTCTTCCTGGTCTGGAAACAAAGGCTTCACATTTGTTACCAATGGCGTGAGTGAAGTCGTAGATGTCCTGACCAGTGATGGTGAAGTTGTCACCAACAAGAGGTTGGTGAACGTTAATGTTCAAGTCAAATTCGGAGCTAGTACCGAACCACAACTTCCAGTAGAATTCCTTGATTCTGTCGTTTCTGTCACCCATAACTTCCAAAATTGGAGCAAACCCATCTTCTGGGTTGTACTTGTACAAGAATGGCAAGGCAACAGGCTTGGAATCGGCCGATCTGTGTTCAATCAAAGAACATTGAATAGTGCTAGCGTCAATCAACTTGATCTCGACAACTGGCTTCAACTCACCCTTGACGTGGTCTTTAACAGTCAACTTAATCTTACTAGAGTCGTTGTAGTCCTGAATTTCGACAACAATGTTAGTAGCTGGAGCTAAGATGTCATGGACTGGGTTAGCAACTTGCTTGGAACCTTGCACAATTTTGCTTGTGGAGATGAAAGCTTGCAACCAGTTGGACTTTGATCCGGCCAAGAATTGCAACCATTCAGCTGCGTCTGGAAGAGAAGAAGTGGATGATCCAATTTCATAGATAACCTTGTTACCAACAACAGACTTCTTAACGCCTTCGATTGTCTCGGCAAATTCGACAGGCGACTTACCACCAAAGTATTCAACGGTTGGGATCTTAGATTTGTCACCACCGTAGACATCCTTGATCAATTTGGCAATGTGACCCTCATGGATGGAGTCCAAAATCTCACCAATTGGTTCATCAACCTTGCTTGTGAACTGAGCAGCGACAGGACCGTGCAAGATACAAGTTCTTTGCACATCTTCGTCGACGACAGCCTCCAAGTCTTCTGATTGCCAGAGAGAATCCTTCTTGAAGAAGAATTCGAATCTTTCATCCAAAACAGGGACAAATGGAGCTGGCTTTTGAGCTGGTCTAGAGCAGCAAATCAAGAAGTAGTCACAATCTTCTTCAGAAATCAATTGCTCCTTAGCCAATGGGAAATGGTCAAAGAATTTAGCAATGAATTGTTCTGGGTTCTTAGTGAACTGGTTGAAGTTTTGGATCAAAGAAACAGAATCGGCTTGTGTGGTGAATCTTTCTTCGAATCTTCTCAAAATGTCACCAAAGAAGTTTCTCAAGGAGACGTCAATCCATCTTTCGGACTTCTTGACGTACATCAATTCAATCATTCTAGCGGCAACTTCTTGGTAAGTCATATCTTCCAAGTCACAGACACCAGAAGCGTTCTTACCGAACCAAGGCTTTTGGAAATCCTTGTTCAATCTTGATAAGATGTAATCCTTCTTCTTCAATAAGGCTTCGACAATCTTACCCTTTGGCAAGTTGAAGATGGTGTCATCCATTTCTTTCCAGAACAACACACCTCTGGTGGCGATCTTGTGGATTGGTTCACCCATTTCGGATCTTACAGTGATGATTCCACCAGTTGCCTTCTTGTAAGTGTTTTCCCACTTGTCATCGGTAACACCTGGGCAAGAAGCAATCAACTTCTTGGCAGCAGGAGAAGTGTGAGCTTCCTTAGAAGTCATCACTCTGGAACCGAAGAGGGCACCATCGAATGGCATTGGTGGGTAGTCGAACTTGGTAGCCCAAGAACCGGTCAAGTATGGGTAGGTGTCTTCAGCAGAACCAAACCCGGAACCAGCGACCAAAATAATGTTGGAGCATCTTCTGATCTTGGCGTACATCTGCAAGATAGGTTGGTGGATATCCTCGAAAGAGTGGTGACCACCACCTCTACCACCAGTCCATTGCAAGACAATTGGGAAAGTTGGGTGGGCCTTGGCAATAGCAATTACCAGGGCAATAGCATCGATGGAACCAGGCTTCAAGTCCAAGTGAGTCAAACCCAAGGTTTCAATGTACTCAGTGGCGACTTCAATAGATGGGACACCGGCACCAATAGCCAAGGATTGGATTGGGTAACCTCTTTCTCTCAATTCCTTGATCAAAGGAATACCCCATTGCAACATGAATGGGTTCACGTAGAGCAAGTTAAGACCGAAGGAGTAACCTGGCTTGATGTTTCTAATAATCTCGTCGATGGCGGCTTGAATACCGACCGAACTGAAGTAACCACCACCGGCCAATTCGATGTGGTATCCAGCGTTCACGGCAGCAGCGACGATCTCTGGGTTGACGGTGGTTGGAGTCATACCAGGAACCATCAATGGAGGTCTACCCAACAACTTGGAGAACTTAGTATCGACGAAGATCTTACCAGCGGCGTTCTTAGCCAACTTTGGTCTGAACTCGTTCAACCAGTTAGGGGCCCATTTGATGAGTTTGTTAGCGGAAGAGCTGAAGATTTCGTGCTTGAAACCATATTCGTCATCAATGGCTAACAGGTCAAGAGTACCTGCAATAATGATTCTGGAACCAGTACCATCCTTGTTTCTGTGGGTCAATACACCGACGCCAGAAACACCACCTGGACCAAAGTCCAAGATGTGAGTGGAGTTGAACTTGGTAGCATCTTCCCAGTTGACGGTCAATTGAGTGATCAACTTGATGACTCTAGCCACCAAGGAGTAACCGTTGGTAGCATTGTCGTAGTCTTGGAAGTTTTCACCGTTGTAAGTGTCGTACACAGGCAATTTGATATCCTTGATGGCGAAATCGACGCCAGCATTAGCCACGTCCTCCATGATGTGCTTGAAGGAATCATTTAAGAGGTACGAGTGGAAAGGAGCAAAGATAGGCAAGAATCTGTTTGAGAACTTCAACTTTCTTTGGGAGAAAGGCACACGGGCTTGGTCCAAACCATTTGGAGCCTTGTTATTTCTCAAGGTTAAGTTCAAACCGTAGAGAGACTCTGGAGGACCCGAAACCACCACGTTTCTGGCACCATTGACGAGGGAAATAGCGATTTGTCTATCTTCTGGTAAATGCTTGTTTGTCTCAGCAATGAAGGAGTCCACCTGGTCTAAGGAGAGATCTCTGATAGACAACATTGGGGAAGGTCTGCCTTCACCGTTCTCAAGGGAGTCTTGCAACATTGTTGGTGGTAAGGAGGTTCTTGGGTAAGCCAAGAGGGCACGGGAACCGATGAAGAACATCAAGGAGACGGCCTTCAAGGAGTTTTCCAAGAAGGACTCCCAGGAGTCGGAGGAGGCGATTGCCAAGGAGGTGACAATTCCTTGGGAGTGGCCTGTGGTACCGGCCAAGTAGGATCTGAATTCACCCGGGGTCAATCCGAGAACCTTGCAAGTAATTGTGTAGTGAGCCAATTGAATGACACAGATCAAAGGGCAGGAGACCGGCACGGACAACAAGTAGTCCTGGTCTGGAGTCAAGTCTGGGTTTTCCAACCAGTTCAAGACGTCCAAGCCTTGGGTGTAGATCTTGTCGATGGAGGAGTCGTAGTTGGACTGGACCAATTGGGTCAATTTTGCAGCAATAGGGGCGAGCAAGTCCTTGTAGATGAAGCCCTTGTACAACTTGTACAATTCTTTTAACTCGTCAAAGTAGTCGTCCGAGTTACCCTGGCCACCAAACACGGCAGCCAACTTAGCATCCTTGGTGGAGTGTGTCAACAAGTTGGACTCGATTTTTTCAATTTTGTAGTTTGAGTTGACGATGGCGGAGTAGTAATTTTTCACGATGTTGTCCTTGACCTTTTCTGCGGTTGTTGGGTATTGTTCGCTGTCGTTGTTCAAGAGCGAGACAGCGAAGGAGTGGACGTCCAAGGAGTGGAGGAAGGTGGAGTTGAAGTCCTGCAAGGACAACTTCAAGACGGAGTCGAATTGGCCCGGTTGGTTCGGGTTGACAAGCGACGCGACAAAGCCCAAAAACTTTCCGGACAACTCAGCAGGCGACGAAGGCTCGTTGTCGTCGGCGTAGTTCTCTGTTGGTTCTGGCAAGGTCTTGTTGAACTGGTCCCTCAATTGTGAATACTTGAAGAACAAGTCGATGGGGACCAACGCAGTGTGCTCGATGGAGCCGTGCAGAAGCGAGAACGGACGGTGCGACGATGTGTTGGACATTATTATAGGTATAGTAGTTATCGGAAAGGGTGCTGGGGTTGGTGGAAAAGAGGTAAATATAGTCGATCCCAGTTACTGTGGTACTGATAAAAAGGAGAACTGTTTACTTAGTTGGAACCACGGAAAGAGCAGCTCAATTGTGATATATATATAGATAAAAAGAAAATGATGTGTCGTAGGAATTTTGGGTGTTTTATCAAAAATGTTGTATATGCCTCCAAGGTTTGTGGTGTCATGTGGAGCTTCCAAAGAGCAGGGCCATATGATTTGATGGGCTGCGCTTTTGTGTCGCGAAGTGCTGAAAAATTGTTGCTTCCGGAAGCCGACGAATGTTGGGCTGGAGGTGCTGGGTGTGATTGCGGCGTGCTGGGGGAGGCCCGAGTGGCGGCTGTGTTGGCTGGAGGGTGCCGGTGGTGTTTTTAGGTGGTGGTTGTTGGAGCTGGTGGAGCTGGCGAGGTTGGATTTTGGTGGTGAAAAATGTTGGTTGATCTGAAGAAGTGTTGGACGAGTTACGTAAGCGCTTGGTCAGCACTAAAAACCTTAATCACAATAGGCCGGAGATTGCGACGATCGCTCTGGTAGGGAGAAGGGTCCCGGAGGCCAAGCAGAGGAAGGGTGCGATGTTGGTGATAGTCGGTAGAGGGGGCGTGCATTGTTGGAGTGAGTTTCTGGAGGCGTTGTAGACGAAATTTGGGTGCTGGAGGCGAAATTTGGGTGCTGTAGGTAGAGATTTGGGTGTGTGCTAGTGCTAGTGCTAGTGGCAGAAGTATGAGAGCTTTGTTGGTTTACGAGCTTTCACATAGAAGACAGAAGACTCTACAAATGTGTTGAGACCGCAGCTCGTGCGCATGATAGGACATGTACGGAACAAGTGCTGGCAAAGGGGTGCGTTCTGTTGAGCACACCCTTTAGGTTCACACGGTTCGAAGTGGTTGCGATCCAGCCGTGGTCCTGCACCGATACGCTCCAGTTCCAGCTCTGGCGACTCACACAGCTCACAACTTCGACCGCTCACAACTTCCACAGCGTACAGCTCCGGATGGCTGCAGCTCTTCCTCTCTTGTCACTTCCTCTACAATAGGCCCAGTGCCTGGCCATGGGTAAATTGTGTTCTTTTTGCAGCTATTCTTGTTGCACGGTGTACTATTTTATCTTCCTATAGCAGCAGCCACATATAAACACGTGTGTCAGCAGTAGACCCTGACGCAGTGCTTGAGTTCACCAGCACTAGTATGGTGCACCTGGACCTCTCTCTAATTCCTGCGGCTCACTTTCTCGTGGTCCACAGCTTACTTACTTCCCAGGTGGCAAGGCCAAACGGTTCACCTGCTTCGGGAACTCACGTACCAATATCTGGCACTCAACTTCCTTGCACAAGTCCCTCTGCTTGAAATATGGAACCTTCTGCAACAACTCCAACCCACTCGACCGCTCCAACGCCTCCACAGGAACCTGGAACGACGTCAACGGCGTGCCATTGTCAATCACAGCGTTGGGCATGACAAATGCCCCAACACTAATCGGCTCGTTCGCATTGTTACTCTCTCCAACAACCAACTTGAAGAAATGCGTTGGAACCGCAATGTTGGGTGGCGACCCAATCACCTCATAGCTCACTCGGTACTTGCCGTCCTCACACAACTTTGGCAAGTACAACGGCCCCGTCATGATCCGCACGTTGTCGTACTTCTTCGTCAATCGACGCGTAAAGTCCTCGAAATGCGCCCAGTAGTCTCGGTTGAACCCATCGCCAACCTGCGGTGACATGTTGGTCAAGTAGAACGTCTCGTCCATCGCATTCTGCGAGAACTTGGCGTCTGCGGCAGGTGCCTGGTGCCCACGGTCGTACCCACTCCTGAAATAGTCCCTCAATTTGGCACGGAACTTGGCGGGCACAGACTCGTCTTCCTTGAACACAGACTTCTTACGGTCAATGCCTGGCACAGACTTGATCAGGTCTTGCGTGATGTGCTCCACGACCCAGTACGGGTTGCGTGTGGCTCGGTCAAAGCAACTGACAAACTCACTGCGGCTCTGCAAGTCGTGAATTGGGCCAGGGAACCCGTACTTGAAGAGTCCTTGTGGAGAGATGTCTCCAGTGGAAGCAGGCACGTTGCTGCTTGGGACTCGTGCTGGAAGCTTCTCAGGGGCTGCAGCTGGCGCACTCGGCGTGCTGGACTTCCCCCAGAAGAACGCAAGTGCCACTGTTCCCAATCCGACCGTGCTGTATGCTGCTTTGGACATTTGGATGTTGTATACGTTTGATGAAGTGATGCGATTTGACTTTTTTCGAACCAAAACTAGAGATGAGCTCGTGGAACTTTTGGACCTGGTACTGCTTCTACCTCTGGAGCCTACTCCAAGTTCCTCGGTACACCCTTGTCAGTACTACTAGTGGCTGTTCTACGTCAAGAAAACACAACTACATTTAGAGCAGTCGGAGCACCTGGAGCATCTGCTTGGCTGGTCTCTCTGATTTGGCTGGTTTTCGCAGCCAATGTTATGGAGAATGTGAATTGCCTTTTACTGGCTGCAACACTGAGGCTAGAGCAGCCAATAGAAGCAGCTGCAAAGGTCCAGTGTGGGGTCCCTCGAAGAGCACTACTGTGAACTAGGTCGCTTTAGCCCCGTACGAATTCGCTGCTTCCCCGGTTTTCGTAATTCGACTTTTCGAAATCCGTTCGTTTTCGATTCGATTCGATCTGATCTCGAATCGCTGGAAACGTAACCACCTTCTCAACCCTTATCGGGTGCTAATTGAATAAGCTTCTTCCACCAACAGGTCTGGCAATTTTGTTGGGAGATCAAGCTGGTTTTGTGGCTGGCTAGAATGTGGTATTGCATGTAGGTGTGCGGCACGTGTGTGTCACCTGACCTCAGTTGCAGCCAATGCTCAAAAGAGGCTGTACATGTGTTAGAGGAACTGAGGGCCTCTTTGCAAGTGGTGTGTGCTTTAGAAAGTGTACGAGCAGCGATTGGAACTTTGCCTGGAAGGTGCTGTATATGAATGACCTTAAAACACTACCTGAACTATAAGAAACCCTTTATCACTTCCAGAGCTACAGACTCAGCTTATGCTAACTCTCTGCAACCCCAGTTTCCTCTTCCTTGTCTACTATCTCTTTATTTCATTACCGTTATTATATTAATTCTATTAAGTTCTATTAATTCCTATTTCCTTTCCTCACAACTTGGCCTGGGCTAACAGTGCCTGCTTGTCCTCAAGATCAAAAACAACGTAGGCTTGAGTCAAAAAGTTCTCGCCCAAGATGGATGGACCATCTTCGCTGCTATACACCTTGAGGTAGCACTGGTTGTGTGCTATGGACCCGTCTGCGTACTTCAATTGACCCAAAAGCGAACTGTAAGAAACGTTGATCCTAGCATTGTTGTCAAATTGGTAGGCGAAGTCTCCGACGGCAGCATCACACTCTAACACATATGCGTTGATATCCTTATTATACTGTGCGTTCAAGAAGTCGGCCATCTGTTCAATAACCCCCGTAGGCAAGAATGACATGTTCGATCCCGAATCCAACACTACTGAAGTCCCCACTTCAATGAGATGACCAGCATCCATTGTGATAGTGTTCAAGTCTATGCTGAATCTGACGTCAGACACAAATGGTACGGCGATCAAGTCTCCCACGTACTTAGTGTGGTCGATTCCACCGAAGATTATGGTACCACTGTCAGGACCCGTTGGGAACAACGAGTAGTAGATCTTGTCGATCAAGCCCTGTGCCTTCAAGGCCGCAGGGAAGTTGACATATTTGTTTGCAGTGCTTTCCAACACCGGGTACCCAAGACCCAAAACACCACGGCTCAAAGACGTGCTGTGGCCTACACCAAACTGAAGGTCTTTAAGTGTATTTCCTCCGACACTCACATCGTCGCTCATATAGTCTCCGCGAGTGGTTGAGGCATCTCCGTACGAAGTGAAGAATTTCTCGTCCAAGTCCTTCGAGCTCGCCGAACTGAACAGGTTGTACGTACCATGCTCGAAGCACGACTCAGTGTGGTCGTTCTTGTCGGAGACTTCACATGCTCCAAACTCGCTCACCACCCACAAGTCTGCGCTGCCGGTGTCTAGGTCCACCACCACAGGCTGTTTGTTCGACCCCAACTGTAGCTGGAGAGTGTAGTGCGAGTCGTAGTTCTGTAATTGTACCGTCAAGGATCTTTCGCCCGAGACTTGCTCCGTTAGCACTCTGTTCACGTTGTAGTCCATCCGTAAACCCTGCTGGACAACTGCAGCCATTGCAACCCCCAGAAATAGGGCTACCCTTTTTAGCAGAACCATGTTTGAGATGTCAAAACATTCTCAACGCGTTGCAGATCTAATTTGCTTTATATAACTGCCTTCGAGCAGCTTAGCACTCTCGTCTACCTTCGCTAGACCGCTCACCGCAGCTTATGTGCTCGGAGCCTATGTACAGCGCCTGATGCCCAAATGGGAGTCTGGCCTTCCCGAATAGTAAACACATTGCGCGACGAGGCCTAGTTTGTGCCACTTACGGCCCAAACAGGCGTGCCGGGCGCCATCACCGAAGCATTTCTGTCAACGGGTATTTAAAAATATGCACACGAGAAACTTTTCATCAACAAAGAGCAGACGGTTCAACAATGGGTTTGTGCGACTATCGCCTTAATAGAGTTGACGAGCTGATGCTGAGCCGGGTATTTGCATTGCACATGCCAAAAAGAGCGGTGTCTGGAGCTTTTTGGTGCGTATGTGAGCAATCTTGGAGCTAGGAATGCCAGAGAATGTGGTGTGGTGGAGGAGCACCAGTGACCTAAGCTCTTACTTGCTGTAAGTGCGACGGTGCAAGCGGGCAGTGAGACGGTGCAAGACTGGCAGTGCGACTGTACAAGCTGGCGCCAGCTGGAACCCTGGCACTGGCAGTGAGCCACGTCTTCGCTGATTCACAACAAACAACAATTAAGGTTTAGCTAGAAATATTTTACAGGCTTATTTTATATCATCTGAATACGTGTAGATTATAATTCCTATAGTGGGCATTAGGTGGACGATGCTGAAGAATGGGAGTCTCAGGCGGAGTCACAGTCGTTTCCAGTTGCTGTGAACTGGTAGCGTCATAAGCCTAGTCTCGCTAGTATGAATTAGATCACGTTTTGCACCTGGTCTAGCCAACTAAATCTCTGTGTTCTATTAACAAGTGGCACTGCATTGTTTTCCCCCCGGCTATCTTCTGCTACCGAGCGAGCTCCAGGACTGCTGCTAGACATGTTTCTTGGACTTCTATTAAACACGCTTCTTGGACGTAAAGCCTCTTCTACTAATCATGCTTCACCTTCTTTCTCTCCTTAATGAAATCAAGCACTAACTTGATGCTGCCCAAACCAACAATTGACCCTACAGGTCCCAACAAGGGCAAAAACACAGCCAACTTATGCTCGCTCGGGAAATACGCCTGTTGCACCATCTGCTTCTCGAAAAAGGCCTTGTCTGAGTACTGGAGGGCACGCGACGACTGCTCCATGGATAATGTGTAGTTTTGTTGAGTATCAACGTATGCGATCGACTTTTGAATGGCCCCCAAGGTCTGGAACACGTAATTCTTGGTGGAGTCTGGGATGGTGATTTCGTTTAACGACTTGGCCAACTTGATCAACGAAAGCAAGTTGCGCAACGACTGCTTGATGTTCTGCACAATCGTCAATCGGGATAACTTGTCTATTCTGATCAGTGGAGACTTCGAGTAATTTGGCACTCCAAGAAGTTGGAACAACTGAGACGTGAATATTTCCATGACGTGGTATAGCTCAACCTCAGATATCTTGCACGTCAATCCTGGCAACAAAGGCAAGTCCTTGTTGAAGATATAGACACCTCCCCACTGCGGAATCAAGAACGAGTTCGTCAAGGAATTCTTGATTTTCATAGGAATGTTCTTGTAATTCGATTCAGGGAAGTACACCAAGAAGTTGATGGTGGGACTCATGTCGTGTGTGATAAGGTTCCAGTCACCAAAGTTAATGAAGGTAGACAAGTCTGCTTTCTCGATCAAGTATGCCCTTGTTTCTTCGTCGTATTTTACATCGTTCGCCAACTTACTGTAGTACTGGATCTGTGTGCTGACTGTGAAGTTGGCGAAATGGTTGATTTTTTGGAAAATCCCGTTGAAAAGCTCCACCGACTTGGCAATGTCCCACTCAATGGTCTTCCCATCCTCGACAAACAACGAGAACACGATATTATAGTGAGGTGAGTAAGGTAAGACCAAGTCCTTGTTGGAACCCTTCTCCACAGCAGACGGATTCACCAATGCTTTCATCTCTGCAATTTCATCTGGGAACACCTCCTCGAGCAAAATACGCGTTAAGAAACCGTCCACATCCTTCTGCTTCACTACGTTCTTGGTCAAGGTCAACTTGATTTCCTTGCTGAACGGTGAAATGAAGAAAGATTCGGTTACTTCTTCATCGCCTTCGTTTTCTGTGTCTTCCTTGAATTCAAAACGGACAACGTAGTCTTGTTCTGGATCAATCACACGGTCGGTCAATCTGATCAATTGAATGGACCAAAAGTTGTGCAATTCGGGGCTCAACTTGGAATCAACCAACTTCTGTGCGGTAGGTACAAAATGGTCCAACGCGTTGGGTATGTCCAAATACACTGGAACCTTGAAATGGATGTCTTTTATAAAGCTTTGGGCCAACTTTTCAACTTCTTCTATGGGCAAATCAGCTCTGTGGATCGAGGTGGTCAATACAAACAACGGGTAGCCCAACAAGGTCACCGTAAGAAGCGTGACAACAATGATCCACTTCCGGATTCGCGTGACTATCGGAATCTCTCGAGAAGCCGGTGCTTTGACATCTTTCTTCGTCATGAGGTGTGTTTGGGGGTTGGAGGTGGTTTCTGCTTATGTAGTGAATTTTTGATGCGCTGTTTCGCAGTTCAGTGTCTATTTGTATGTCGTAAAATTGAAAAGTTCTAGACCGAGATCAAGCGTTCTTTGGTATAGACAATGTTCAAGAAGGACCCACAACCAAAGGCTTCTGCCAATATCAAGTCGTCGGAGAGAAGGAAGCTCCTTCAGACGATCTGCTCCAACTATGGTTTGAGCCAGACGGACCTTGAAAAGGACGTTTTGACCAAGATCTTGCCCATCGAGACAAAGCTAGCGACTTTCAAGAGCATCCAGGGTTACTCTGGCTCTATCTACTCGGATGAAAACGAAACACCGACTTGGTTCAAGAGTAGGGACTCCCAGGTGTACCCGACACTATTCACGGTGTGGAAGTGTCCATTCTTGTTGCCATTGGTCAAGACTCATCCTCATGTTATCTCCATTGTCAGTGGAGGGGCCAACTTGATGTTGCCAGGTACCATACCGCCTTTCGACCAACGGACTAAAAAGGGTGCCGTGGTGGGTATTGTGGACAGTGATCATCCGACTGTGGTGAAGGCAATTGGCATTTGTAAGCTTGACCTTACTGGTTACGACAGGGTAATAGGAACCACTGGTGTTGCTGTGGAAGTGCTTCATAATATCGACGACGAGTTGTACAAGTTAAACAAGTATGTCGATATAGCCATTCCTGAGGAGCTAGATGTGTCAGTTCCACGTGTTCTGCCTGAAGTGGATGTGGAAGTAGCAGCAGATGAACAGGATGCTCACGAAGCAACTCCTGACGTGGATGTTGAAGAAACTCGAGGTACAGCAAGCGACTCGAATGACATCGAACCCAGCTCTGAGTCCACCTCCTCGCATTTGGATGAGCTCGCCGAAACAGTGTCGTCCTTGACATTAGAAGAAATAGACAACTTCTTTGTCAGATCGCTCATTCAAACGATCAAACTCGAGACTATCGATTTACCAATAATATCGTCAACTTTCATGTCGTCATATATCTACAAGAACCTACCGGTATTGAGCCCCACATACTGCAATGTGAAGAAGACTTCCTGGAAGAAGACTGCCAAGTTCCTCAAAGCAATGGATAAGCAAAGCTTCCTTCAGACAAAGGGCAAAGATGACGATCTTTCAGTCATTAAGTTGATGGATAAGAAAACCCCCGTCATCGAGAACTTTGTACCGCACAAAACGATGGGCTCGCTCTCCTCGGGGCCCAAGGAAGCTACCAAGTCAAAGAAAGCAAACGAAATGACAATCAATATATTGTACAAGCCCACCAGCAAATCAAGAATGTTCTTCAACCGGTTGGACGCAAAGCACGATGCCCTTTATTCGAACCAAGAACTCAGAAAACTATTCGACCAGTACATCAAGGTGGCCGATTTGATCAATGTCAACAATCCGAAGACAATCAAGATCAATGATGAACTAAAGGCTGTTGCAGGAATAGGTCCTGAAGCAACACATAGGGATATTGTCTACAAAGCATTCTTGAAGAACTTCTCTCCGTACTTCCAAGTCATCAAGCCAGGTGAAACAACAGGAGACATATACAAGGGGGAGCCACCAAAGATCAACATTATTACCGAAATGAAAATTGGTAGAAAGATTGTTACCCGAGTTTTGAACTTTGAAGCGTACCATATCAAACCCCACTTATTGTCTGATGAACTAAAGGTGAAATGCTCTGGATCTACCACAATTGGTCCATGCGTGCAGAACCCTAAGATCACAGAAGTTGCGGTCCAGGGTCCGCATGGGAAGCTTATTGTCGAGTTGTTTAGGTCAAAAGGTGTACCGCAGTCGTACATTGAGTTTGAAGATAAGGTGAAGAAGAAGTCGAAAAAGAAGCAGTGATCAAAGCCTCTTCTTTAGTTGAGTACAAGTTGTCTAACTAAAGAGTGACCACGCTGAAGACGTTTATGTTCGGAGTACGACTTTTGAATGAGTTTATTGATTAATTACAATTTACTAGATGTGACCTTCCTGCTGGCCAATGCCTCTACTACTTCCTCCATCTCATCTTTGTAGTCGTGAGTCTCTTGGTCTAGTCTCTTGGCGTTCACGTAGTAACACTCTGGAATTCCACCAACTTCTCTGATTGGTTTTCCGGTCAAAATACTCTCTGCAAGAGACTTAGCACTCAAATAGACTCTAGGCATGCCGTGTCCATCGAACCCAGCAATGATGTACGAGTTCTTCAAGTTCAAGAAGTCTAATTCGCCAACATAAGGGAACTTATCCTTAGTGTATCCGATAATACCACACCAAGTGTAAACGTTTTTTGCATCAAAATCCTTCCAAGTGGAGAAAGTCTTCTTCATAAAGCCTTGAAGATGGTCGTAGACAGGCTGTGGTACGTACGAGTCATCAACATTGTCATAGAGCTCCGAGTAATCACCATCGGGCTTGATCAGCAAGTCCGATCTACCACCAACGACAACTCCTCCGTCAGCACGGTTAATCAAGTAGTTACTGTTTATCGAAGCACTGGAGAATATACCGTAAGTGTTTGGAAGCTGTGGAATGGCCTTAGTCTCGGAGTGTGCTGGTCTAATGTAGGTGGTGGATTCCTTAGCTGGAATAATAGCGTCCTTGAACGGGTGCAAGATAGACTTGGTATAAGCATTAGTACAGTAAACCACCTTCTTAGCAATGGTCACTCCATGGGGAGTTTGGACAATGTAGTCGCCGGTTTCTGAATCGCGTGAGACGTTTGTAACCGGAGTGTTAGCATAGAGCTTTAAACCTTTATCAACACACTTCTTCAATATGCTAATCATTAGCTTCCAAGGCCACACATGTCCCGCTGGATAGGAGAAGCAAACTTTTGCACCAACCACCTTGGTCAAGATCTCTGCATCTTTCCCAGAAACCACTTGGATGCTCAGTTTGACCTCGTCCTTGACGTATGGATTGGCCAACAACTTCTTGTATGATGCGATATCTGCATCTGCCTTAGCATGATCCATGTAGACGTCGCAAGCTCTTGTCAAAACGAAGTCACAAGCAATGTCTTCCTCCTCTATCAACAGCTTAAGAGCGTAGATATGTTGCACTTCTGAGTTGACTACCTGGGCTGCAACGTACTGACCGTGGTCCTTTTCATAGTCTGAGTACAATCTGTGGTAATAAGGCTTGATATGACCACCGTTTCTGCCTGTAGCACCTGAGCATAAGGTTCTAGCCTCGAGCACCGTGACGTCTAGTCCTGGACTGTTCTTGAGCAAGTTGTACACTACAGCAGTACCAGCGTAGCCTGATCCAATGACCAAGATATCTGTTCTTTTGGGGACCTGTGGAGACGACTGGAAGGACGAAAATGGGTCTGAGTCTTCCAAGCTGAGCCAGAACGGCTTTGTAGCATTTGGAACCGGTAAGAAAGCTGCAGCCGGTTGTGTCATAGCGATTTCTGGGGCTGGAGCGAGTTCTTAAGCTTTTCGTGGAGAAAGACAACGATATTTCAGTTTTGAACTCAGCTGATAGTGTATATTGTGATATATTTTGACCAGAGATAAGATCTCCAGTAGCCAATGAAAGGAAGGCAACTCTTTAAAAGCTCAGAGTCTTGAAGAGGCCCTTGTGAGGTGAAACAAGCTGTTTAGGTTGTCTGGTTAAGAGAATGTAGCATTCAGGCGAATTCTAGAAACAGAGAAAGATCTACAAAAGACAAGACGTATTAGCAGTGTTTGTAGGTGAAAAACAGCGAATACCCCTTCTGGATGTAGAACGGAAGGTATTGCAACGTTGGAAGAAGTGAAGGTGAATTAGGAGAGACTACAGGTGGCAGTTCTGGTCCTTTTGGAGAGCAGATCTAAAGATCGTAACAGTATAATACAAATGTACATTAGACAAGAATCTATGTAGTATAACCATATAATATATAAACCATGATGTGAAGTCAAAACTCTATTACTTTACAATAAATAATGCAGGTGAAAGTGAACTGGGAGTGCCCATATAATACAATGAATAGAAGCAATGTGGAATTGCTGAGGTGTGGTCGTGAATGTGTGACTGCGTGTTGTTGTGGTGAGCATAGCTGACTGTGTGATGTCGGGGTGTGATCAGAAGGCAGTTCAGGAGTAAGAGTGGAGGATGATCAGAAGGTTCCTCAAGGAGTGGAAGTGGAAGATGATCAAGAGGTTGTCCAATGAGTTAAACTGGAGATTGACTAGAAGGCTGTTGGTCCTCAAGACAGTGGAACATTCTCTGCAAGAGCTTGTACTTTATCAGACTGCCTGAACTTGACCAGCAAGACTGGTTTAATCAGTTAGACTAGCTTTACGTGCTCTGCAAAAAGTTGCTCTGCAAAATATGCTCATATGACAATCTCAATGATATCTTGGAAAGGACCAGAGGTGACAAAGGCAGACTTCGTCTGCGGATTCACGTTCAACTTCTGCGCGGGAATGCTTCCGGGGTATATGTGAGCATTCTTGCACTGGCTGATGTTGAGGTAACTCAAGGGTGAACACCCACTGAGTACAGCATCGACTCCAGCACGCGTCACTCGGATGCAGCCCCTCAAGATCAACTTCTCCAAAGACTTCAAGTGCAACGAAATGGCAACTAGGGACGAATCGCTCACGGCAGAGCCGCAGAACGACAAGTCCAACTCTCTGATGTTGGGACAACCAAGACAAAGCATCTCGATTGCAACGTCAGAAAGAGCACAGCAAAAGTTCAAGTCCAAGATCTCCAAGTTGGGGGCAGCATTGGCAAGTGCGATGATAGCCTTGTCAGTCAAGAAGGTGCAATCCTTCAAGGATAACTTCTTTAAGTTGGGGAAAGACCTGTAGGACCAGTACTGGAACCCCTTGTCTGTGATGGTGGTGCACCTGGTCAAGTCCAAGCTCTCGATTCTGTGGCTGGCATGGTTGGCAATGTGGAACATGAAGTTATCGGACAAGTGCTTGCAGTAGCCCACGTTCAAGATGCGCAAGTTCTTGCACCCAATCTGCTCCATGTCAAAGTCCAAATCGTCCTCTTGCGAGCTCATGGGCATGTTGTCAGCCTTCCCGTTGGGAGGACCCCAGCCAATGAGCCGTTCCATCACGTTGTCTCTAACTTTCCGGCAGTTAGATAAGTCAATCTCTTCTAGATACTGACCAACGCTGGGAACGGTCAAGTCCATGATTGCCATGGCACTAACCTCCCAAATGGACTTCATTTTAAGCGTCTTGATCTTCCCAGAGATTCCGATCTCGTTGACCATGTAGGTGAACCCTTCGTCTGTGATGTGGAAGCAGTTGGACAAGTCGATCACCTGGGGTCTGGATCCAACAAAGTTGGTGATGTTGATCATGGCCTTGTCGTCGATGGAATTACTCCAGGGTGTAAGACGCAACGTCTTGAACAAGTTGGGGGCAGCGTATAACAACTGTCTCCATCTCTTGCTCATGACACGCAACTTCATCAACTCTGGCAAAGTCAAGAACTCGAACACCTTGACCAAAAGACGGTCTGGAAGCGGGCCGTTGTTGCTCAATATGGACGATCTTCTTCTGCTTCTGCCAGAAACACTCGCCAATCTGATACGCTTGTTGTGGGGGAGGTATTGGAACACAGACGAGCGTCCGCTTCCTGTTCCACCAGACACGCTTCCTTGCAAAGTCTGGAAGTTGTTCAACGAAGGTGGAACAGGGTTAGAGGGTGGCAAGTTCAAGTTGACGGGGTATTCAAAGTCGTCGAACTTGGCTTGGGACTGTCTGCGTCTCTTGTTCTGGTTGTCTGAGGCTGTATCTGAGTCTGGAGATGCACCCAGCTCAGTTGCTGGAGAAATGGAGCGAGAATTCTGGGGTCTAGATGAGAACTGGGACGATGCGGTGGCTGCGGAGGCCACAGACGTCAATCTGCTTTGAAAGAAGTCCCAGTCTGGTGAAAACAAGGGTGTTGAGTCCAACCTTTGTGACTGCGGGTGCACCAACAACGTTTCCCTCTCTGGAGTAGCAGTTTGTGCTGGAGATAAAACGGTGAGCGATGAGCTCTCGGCAGGCTTGGTACTGTTTAAGGACTCAGCTAACGGAGGCATTTCCTTAGGTTCACAGCACCCAGCATTGGCATTGATCAAGTAGTTTATCGACAAACGGGTCTTCTCCAACAGCACCTTGCGGATCAGACTGTTGATCATGTTTCGCTCGTTAGCAGTGCGTCTCATATCCTCTGCGATGAACGGAAACTTGTCGCACAACAGTTTCAACCTGTCGCTCTTGACCACCATCAACTCCACGGACGAGATGGTCCTGATGCTGGCACTTCTGCGAGGAACGTTCTCACCATCGGTCAACGAGTTGAGAAAGGACATTTCGCCAAAGTACGAGCCTGAGTTGAGTCTGCCCAAGATGTTCTCCAACTCGCGCGACGAGTTGGGGTCTTCCAACAAGTCGATCACCTCCACCTCTCCGTTGATGATGAGGTAGATGTCTGAGTTGACGTCGCCCTTGTGGAACACGTACTGGTAGGCACTCAAGTTGAGTGGTTCTACCTCGAGGGCCACCTGGTGGATGAGGTGCGCGGGCAAGTTGTGGAACATGGGGATGTTCATGATGAACTCCTGGATCGACACGGAGGCGTCCACGTTGTCTGACTTGCGTAGTGACGACAACGGAGATGGTGAGTGTGTCATAGGAGGGATGGAAGGGCCTGGGTGGAACGAGTGGCTGTTTGCCAAAGCACTCGCATGGATCCCGCTCTGAATGAGCGAAGAGCCCACTGGCGAGTCTTCCACCGAGGCAGAGATGCTGGTGGTGGTTGCTGTGGAGCTGGTGCCCTTCTGGTGCAGTCCCACGTCGTTGTTGGTGATGTTGGAGATCAAGTTGGGCAAGTCGTACTTCTTCTTCTTGTCGAGCATGGCCAAGCGCTCCTGGGCCTCGTCACGGATCCTGCGCTCGATCAACGGGTAATTCTTAAGCACCAAGTTCAACGTGCTGGCGGTGAGGACACCCACCAACACCCTTGTGCGTGCCACGACGGTGGCCGTGCGCGGACGGTTGAAAAGGATGCCGATTTCGCCAAAGAAGCTGCCCGGAGCCAACTCGGCGTAGATCGACTCTCCGTCGGTGGAGGTCACCGTGACGGTGCCCTTCATGATCCAGTACATCGACTTAGACGGATCGCCCTTCTTGATGATGTACTCCTGGGGGTGGTATTGCATTAGGGTGAGTTTGGAGGCCACCTTGGAGTGGAACGACTTGGGGGCCTTGTTGAAGAGAGGGAACGTCGCCAACCGGTTCAAGAACTCCGGGGGCACATTGAACGTGTCTGGCAGGTCGTTTTCGTCGAGTGCCGAGTCCTCGTCGAGCGTGTGCTCGTGTGAGTGGGCTGTTGCGGAGTCTGGCAGCGGAGAGGGAGACCGTGAAGGCTGTTCGGTGATGTTGTGGGCATCTCCGAGCCACTTTGGCCCCTGTGAGGAGTCTGCGGTGTGTTCCAGCACACGTTCGCCGCTGGGGCGCTTCGTTTCGAGTTGCTGGTGTCGTATGGTGTCAGTTGGGGCTTCCTGGACTTGAGCTAGAGGGGACGGTTGCGACTCACGAAGCTGCTGTTTGGGCTGTTTTGTCGCTGAGAGTGCCGCTGGCGGAGCCGGCGAGGGCTGCACGGAGAGCGGCGACGGGTTGTATTCTAGTTTCGACTTCATTCTAGGGTGGTGTCATTAAGGAAGCTGGTGGTGGTGGTGGTGGTGAGTGTTTTTTGAGTTTGAATTTTGAAAAAGGCGCAAAAATCGGCGTGCGGAGGCTGGCGTAAATCAGGGACGCTGGCGTAAATTGGGAACCGAGTGCTATGCTTGACTAATTTCAGCTGGCTCCGTTTGGGCTGGCATCACTGTTATTATATACTCTAAGACATAAGAGGGCCCGCATGGGATATTTTCTAGGTGGATGTTCTATACATTCTTCTGTAAGCATTTAGAGTTAAATAATGACGGTGGAGCATGCAGCTTAGCTGCAGTACCACGAAGAGAAATGATGATGATGTGCTCTCCAAAGCAGATGAAATTAGCAAAGTGAATCGAGTAAATATAGAAACAGGACCATTTGATGTTTGTCCCACGAGAGATGCAGCTGGCTGAGGATCTGGGCCGAGGAGCAGGGCCATTTGCAAGTGTTCTGTCGACTGGCAGAAGGAAGACGGCCGCAAGGGAATAAAGCCGGTTGGATGTCTTGGCCTGGTGGTGGGCTTGGGAAGGGCTTTGCCGAAGGTGATGACCGCGGAGTGCTCCGAGCAGCCACGCAGGAGTAACAGAGAAGGGACCGGCAGGCACAGCACAGTCAGCCCTTCCGTACACTGTTTTGGTCTGTCACTTGCGATGTCCTTTCCTAAGTCGTTTCTTATTTGCTGAGTCTTCTTCTGTCTTCTTGCGTCTTCCTATTGTCATTTCATGACCATCGTCCGATCTTCTGTCATGTCCAGCTGCCTGTTGTCTTGTCTTGTTGTCATTTCTTCTCTTTGTTTTCCTTCTGCTTGTCCTCTGTGGCCATTATTCCGAAGCCAGATTGCACAAACAATCGCGCACACATACGAAGAGTTGATGGGGCGAGTGTACCCAGTTCTTGGAACCTTCTTTCCGTAACAAAATCGTGATTAAACAAAGGAACACGCAAGGGAGTCATCTGTGGGCTCCGTCAGCCAATGACACGCGAGCTGCGCTCCATGCCACGTATAGGGGCTATCGCAACGCAACGTCTATGCAGAAGCGCAATGGGGCTCGAGCACGGGAATGCAGCAATCTGGCCTCAAAGCATTGAAACTGGGCAGCCTTCAGCTTTGCTGTAATAAGTGCTAATTTGGGGCCAAACACCACACAAGAGCTGGATGAGATGATTTTGGGTGCGGACATGGCGAGATATCGTCCCCGCGAACCTTCTCGTGCTTGTTACATTGGGCACAAGCGTGGTTTGTGCAACGGAGTGGCGATGTTACAAAACGTAACGAAGGTACGCCGGATAAAGTGGTGACAGGAGTGCAACGAGCACCTGACAATAATCAGCAGTTATTCAGAGGCCATTTCCTGGGGAAGCCGGACGCCAGCCGGGCGGAACCTCGACGTCATTTCTCCAGGTAGCGCTGGCTTTGGCTGGTGAACCAAGAGAAGCGGTGTAGAGGATGTAGAGAGCTGTGTGTGAGAAGTGGGGAGCGGAGTGTCGTTGGAAAGTCGTCTGAGATGCTTGAATGTCGTCTAACTGCTCTATCAAACGGCCCTTCTCGTCTCGTGCCCCTTTCACACACACATTCTGGCCTATAGCTGGGGCTACGGCTTCAAATACCAAAGAGTGTGCTACTTCACAATGGGAGTGCTCTGTAGAAAATATCGAACTGAATGCCAGAGTCAACAGGACTGTACAATGGCCTTTTCTACAACGCCGCAGCATACTCCAGTGGAGAATGGTCAACAAGTAGCACGTTGGAATTGGACGAAGCTCAATTGGTGTTTCGGAGGTACTTCCAGCTTTGGATGTGCTGGTCCCTTCAGCTCGGTTCTTTCAGCTTGCTTCTTTTTGCGTGGTTCTTCCAGCATTGGTCCTGTCAGCTCATCTTCAAGGCTAAAGCTTCCAGTTGAGCAACTCCCTCCTTGCCTCCACTTTGCTGTGCACCCAATGCTTCTGACTCTCGTCCCAGAGCTTTCTTCAACATAGCCTTCAATGGCTCAGACCTGTTCCGGCTTGCTTTAAAATATCTCAGTCCTGTATGCGTGGTGATGGTGCTACCAGAGCTCGTATGGGTCCACTCTTCTCGGTCTATTCACCTCCATTGCTCCACAGAACCTGCTTGCCACCCCATTCCCAGATCACAAGGCTCGTCTACGCGAAACAGCTAGCTGCTTTATTGTCAACAGAGCCAAACTGGCAATTATCGGACTCTTGGGCTCGGACCATCGCATCGTCTTCCATTTTTGCACATGCTCAGCGATTTTGGGTGCAAAAACGGAGATAGCTCGTCCACGTCCCCTGAGCATATCACACGTTCCCTTAACGTGCCACTGAATGCTTTATCTGTACCTCGAGTACGGGCATCTGGTCATATTATTCAATGGAGCCGATTTTTCAGAAAATGCCCCATAGTTCTCGAAATGGCTCAGTTCTCATCCACTTTTTGCAATTTCGCCAAGTTTCTAACTCTGACTCCCGAATAGGCCACTACCGGTCCGCCGCTTTGCCGCAACCAGCCTGCCATCTTTTTCACAGGATCCATACTCTGGCTGGTGATGTCTGCTGAGGAGTGTGCTGAGGATGTCTGTGATACCGATCACCTGATCGTGCCTCACACGACTTTTCATGGTGAAAAAAAATTTAATTTCATGGTGGAACCAACTACTCCAATACGCTATACCAGAGATGTTGGGTAGGATATTCATACAAAACACGTCGCGAGCTGCTCTCGCGACACCTGCACGCACGGGGGCCTCGTCCCTGTGTGTTCGCCAATTCTCCTCGTCGTCCCCAGCATTCGCTAAACAGCAAAACAAGTCCCTGCAAAAGGATACCAAGCGCAAGTTGAAGAAAGAACAGTACGTCAAAAACAAGAACAAGGAGTCGCCAGAATTGCATCCCCTTTACATGGAAGTTCCACTCGCCATGAAGTACATAAGAGCTGCCGAAGTTGGGCAGCCCGCCCGCAAAACTACAGTGTCCATATTGATGACAGTGTTGCCAGACAAAGGATCCAAGCCATTGCAAGGTTCGATCTACTTACCAAAGCCAATCAAAGACAACCGTGTGATAGTGTTCACCTCACAGCCAGAGATTGCATCATTAGCAAAGGACTTGGGTGCCACTGCTGCGGGTGGTTTGGACTTGATCTCAGACATCCAGGCTGGTACCATTAAGCTCGACGATATAACCCACGCATTCGCAACCCCAGAGTTCGTCAAGGACTTGAAGCCACTCGCGAGAAACCTTGGTCCTCGAGGTATAATGCCTACCCCAAAGAAGGGCACTGTGTCGGAAGACATCAAGACCTTGATGGAATCCTCCGTCGGTGCGTTGCCTTTCAAGCAAAAGGACCAGCACTTGTCTTTGCCAATCGGAAGATGCGACTTTAGCGATTCTGAAATCATCGAGAACTTAAAGGCTGCCTCCAAAGCCATCTACGAGTCCCAACCCCCAGGAACAAGGAAACCCAACTTGATTGGCCAGACCTGCTTGAGCTCCACCATCGGGCCATCTCTTGTAATTAACTTCAAAAACGTCTAGAGTCTGTAAATAGAAGAATCCTCTGTATGTGATGTAATATCTGTAGTAGCTGATCTGGGTCCCGTGATTTTTCACACCGCGATCTAAAATGGCAGCTGTGAAATCAACCAACTCCAACACTATCGATGAACACTCTATCCGTTGTGTCTACCAATCGGTTCATGGGTCTAGCCGACGGCAACATCCTTGGCTGGTGCCCCGCGCTCAATCTACTAACGGTTTCAATGAACAAAACCTCCATCTGGGTGTACAGATTGAACGGTGAGCGAATCTACTCGCTCAACAATAAATCCCAGATCACCTCCATCAGCTTCATGGATAGCGGTGCATTCTTCTGTTTGGCGGGCTTGGACGGGTTGATAAAGGTCTACGACTCCAACAACGGCGCGCTACTCAAGGTGCTAACCAAAAACTTCGACAAGATCAAGTTGATCAAGTTCAACCACCACAACTACGTGAGCACGCTCAAGAGCAAGTTCCACGGCATCTTCCAGATCGACACACTCTCAAAACTACCGAAGTTGAGCGTGGACAATACGACTGACGATTTGGCAGTTGCCACAGCCGCGCTAGACCTCCCTAGAAACAACGATATCAACGAATTGAACAACTCCGACAGCTTGAACTTCTTAATAATCGTGGACGATTCAAACAATGTGGCCATTAACTTCAACAACTTGCTAACCATTGACGGTATTGCGCTACCTATTCGGGATCTGCATTATATAGACTACTTTGACAACAATAACAACTTGTTCAACCAGATGTTCTTGGTCAAGGGTTCCGAAAGGTACGAATTGATGCGCATGAAGTTCAACATCCAATCGCAGAACTACGAGTACTTGACAGACATAATACTAAAGTTCTGCAAAATCACAGCCATTTTGAACTACGTAAGTGATCAGTTGGCCTTGTTGAAGTTGGGAGTGGTCCCCTTTTTTGCGTTGTACGACAGGCACATGTCCAACCTAGCAGAAGCACTCTCGGGTGATCTGAATTACTCTCAGGAACAATTGTGTGCCTGCTTTTACGACTTAATATTAACAAATTTGATCCCTGAGAAGTTGAAGGATTTCTGGCTCAATCAGTTTGGCGAAAGAAGCTACAAGAAGTTGCTCAGATCGGGGAACTCAGCTTACGATACGATAAGAAATCTAATCTTCACCAAGGTGATTTCCTCTGTCGAAAGATTGTTAATCATCTTAAGTGATTTGAGAGGTTTGTGTCTATGGTTCACTGACAGCGACAACGAACTCAATTTCTTGAGTTTGGCGGGCCTAGACAACATAATATCCATTTCCAAGGGTTTCCTCAAATCTCTATACACCCTCATTTGGGACGCAAACCAAGAGCAGAAATTATTCGTCCAGTTCTTGAACTGGATCAAGTTTGAGATCATTGACAAGTTGTCCAAAGAGGACGATATCAATTCCTACTTAACAGGTCCCCAACAAAGTTTCAAGCATTCAGATTTGTTCAAATACGTTAATTGTTTCATAAAGAGTAAAGTTCTCCGGTATTTCGAATTGGACCTTTCTGAAAATACGATTTTCATCCAAAATGACAAGCCAGAAATCGACTTGTGCAGCATCAGCGGTGATTTGAATACTTTATTCTCTGAGAAATTCCTTACGCCGTTCAAGCAATTCACAAAGAACTCCTTGGAATTTGAAATATTGGATGTGCAGTTGGGCCTATTCAATGATATCAAATTCAAATACCTACAAGAAAATGCATGCGTGATTATAAGTTGGAATCATGGAGTATTGTCATTGTTCAAGCTTAAATTAGATACTCCAAATGAAAAGCTCATCAATTTAAAGATACAATTCCCCTCTGGAATCGAAATTATCTACGAATTTAAAGATTCCCATGAATTGATTGTCTTGATGAAATCAAACGACAAATTTCAGCTAGAAAGTTTTAATTTCCTCAACTTGTTTGGCGATCACGACACACTCCTTGAGTACGATGGAGTTCACAAAACAGGAGTATTAACACAAGATGAAATCAACTTAAAAGACCCGAAATATATGACTGTCAATACCAGACCCAACTACGAGAGTCATATCGTGGCAAAATCAAGCGGCGCCGACAGAAAGTCCTTTGGGTGCTTGTTGGACGCCAACAGGCAGAACTACGTTATTTTCAGTTTATAGTGCATCGGTTTACTCTCTTATAGAAGATATTACTTGTTGATATCCAGTATCAATCATGGATTCACTGTTCTCATAAAAGTTTTGCACCCAACACATTTGGTACTTCTGCAGTAATTCATCGTAGTAGTATTGCTTTAGGATGTACTCTCGAATGATTTTTCGTATATTATTGTCGTTTGGAATCAACTTCTTTGACCTGAGATAGTCCCTGACTACGGGGTTCAAGTTCTCCGTGTTGTGTTTGCCAATCATGAACTTGAAATATTTTGGGTTGATGGCAAGTGGATCTGAATCAGAGGCAGATTTTGACGGCTTGTGGATAGCAAATTCCACTAGCTGTTCCAACGTGTCTTTCCTGATAGGTTTTAGTTTCCGAAACAAGGATTTGGTGCTTGATACCTTCTCTTGCAATAATGAGTCTCGTTTCAATGGGTGAATGGGCAAAGCAAATCTAGTTGTTGGGTACAAGACCTCAATGGGCTGCACTTTAATGCGGTTCAGCAACTTTGACTGGTTTGTGCATAGGAATTTGTACAATGTGTGAACGTTCTTGAACAAGAGCTCATCTTGCAGAGGAGAGTGCTCCGCTGACAGTTGTGCAGTGGAGTATTTTCTCAAAAGTGGCAACTCAACAGAGCTCTTCAAGCCAAAGTGTTTAACCATGGACACAAGTTCACCTTTCTCTTCCTTTAGTGCAGCTTCATACCGTTTTATCACTCCAGATAGCTTCTTATCGTCCTTAGTCACTTCATACACTAAGTGCACCTGGGGCCAGTACGGTCTAAGGGCCTGAAAGTCTATGGTATCAAACCTTGCTAGCCACTCTTGCGAAGGCTGTCTCTTGTCTTTGAAGAACTTGTCTAGCAAGTCTGGTATTAGCTCATGTTTCTCACGTATAAGTATATCATCGAACAAGCGGATCAAAGTGTGATATTTCTTCGACTTTCCCAGCAAATCAGTTCGGAATTGTTCCTTAGTCGTTCTGGCGATATGTCCGAGCATGCTCTTGCTGAACGGTAGCCTGTTTATTCTCTTGCATAGTGCTTTGTAAGGCAACGACATAGTCATCAATTGTCAATTGGTTCTGCTTAGAGAGCACTTTTGTTCGATGAGGGACACGACAAACGCGATCTGAAAGACACATATCAAAAAGTGAAAAAAAGCGATTTCATCACAACTATCTAAAGCATCTGGAGTCAATTGTGTTGGTCTTTTATACGTCTTGCTGCTTCGTCATACAAACGTGGAATCTGCTGGTGTAAACTTCATTCAAAATGGCTTTAGCAGAAACTTTTTTGAGAAAATTCCATAAGCTAGGCATATTGCCTCAGTTGATCAAGCTATTACCTCGGATTTCGTTCTTCCTTGCAATCTCCAGTATATTATGGTTGTTTGTCTTGCCTATGGAAGGCAACTACAGAAACACGTACATCTCTGAGAATGCGTTGATGCCGTCGCAGGTGATGTCGTACTTCAGGGAGAGTGAATGGAACATTGTCAGAGGGTATAGGGAAGAGGTTACCAAGTTCGAAAACGAGCCGATTGTCTTCAAGAACGCTGAAATAGAAAAATGGTTGAAGAAGTTTGGGTTCGGTACTTCGTATCACCAAAACAATGTGTATAACGATACCCTTTACGCAATAATGCATGCCCCTAGAGGAGACGACACTGAGGCAATGGTTTTGACCGTTCCCTGGATCACCTCGGACAACGAGTACAACGAAGGAGGTATTGCGATTTCGATCGCCTTGGCCAGGTACTTCAGCAAGGCTTCGATCTGGTCGAAAAACATTATATTGGTGTTCCCGGAGAATGGCCAATACCCATTAAGATCTTGGGTTGAGGCATACCACACCTCCTTGGAAAACACCGCAGGGTCAATCGAGGCAGCCATTGTAATGGAGTATGGGAAGAATGGAGATCATTTCGATTACTATGAATTATCCTATGAAGGCTTGAATGGACAACTTCCAAACTTGGACTTGTTGAACACCGCCAATTTGATTGCGTATCATGAAAACATCCAATGCTCCATTCAGAATACCCCACACGACGAATTGAACAAATACACCTACGGCACCAGATTGAGAACCTTGTTCAGAGGTATCTTGAACTTGACACTTTCCGGTTTAAAGCCAAACACACCCGGATGTGAAGCCTTTTCGGGGTGGCAGATCCAAGCCATTACGATCAAGGCCAAGGGTACTACAGGTCCCAACGATGTGACCCAGTTCGGGAGAGTTGTTGACTCTACATTCAGATCCGTCAACAACTTGTTGGAGAAATTCCATCAATCGTTCTTCTTTTATTTAATGTTGTCACCTAAGCATTTCGTATCCATTGGAACTTACTTGCCATCAGCAATTTTGAACGGACTGGGATTTATCTTGAGTGCTTTGGGATGCTTGTTGAATAGTAACATTGAGATCATTGATGTGTTGACCAGCTTCAACAAGATTTTGACTATTTTCACAGGAGTCGAGGTATTTTGCTATGCCTTGTGCGTAGTGTTACCATACTTGACTATCCACAGTCCGGACAAAGACCTTACTGCATTCCAAATCTTGAACACATTCATAATTTCGAATTTCGTAATGGCGATTGTTCCATTCTTAAACATTAAATTGAAGTTCAAGTTCAGCAAGGTTGTTACTTTTGGATTGATCGCGTTTTCTTTGTTTTTCATCTCGATGTTGATCACTACGTTACTCATTGTTCACTTTTCTTTGGCCTTGGTCATTGGGCTCTTATCTTTGCCATTGACTTTCATCCAACCGTTGATGGCAATCGATTACAACGAGAGAGTTCAAAAGGTTATAGATGAAGGTAATGCTAAGAAGGGTGGTTCAAAGCAGAAAACAGAAGGGGAAGCGATTTTGGAGAAGAAGCAGGATCCCTTGACTAAATTGGTTAGCTTCATTAATGACCATAAAACCAGAATCAAAATCAGTTTGAGTTTGATAGTGTCGAATCCATTTTTCATCATGTTCATTCTTGGGTCGTTCTTGAACCTCGAATTGGGAGCCACTCTGTTGATTAAGGGATTATTAACGTCTTGGGACGAGTTGCAGTGCTGGACGTGGCATATTGTGGTGCTTGGATGGTTCCCAGCGTGGATATGTATCAGTCTCAGCAATATTTTCGGAGACTTTGAGATCGACTACTCCAAGTTGAAGCTCAAGAAGAGTGGAAGGGAGAAGCAGGTGAAAAAAGCTGTGCAAGAATGAAGTAGGTAAAAAGAGAAGTACACGAATGAAATAGTCGCCTGTGCACGAACGGCTGAGAAAAGGCAAGCAGCCCAGAAACGTAGCGTATATGCTGAACTTGGTGTGGAACTACCCTGAATCTACACTGAAATTCGCTGAAACCACTATAGTCAGTCAGACCCCCTTTGCATTTCCCCCAAACTGGCTGAAAAATCTGTCAAGCGTAAAACACCCTCGTAGCGTCTGCAAAGAACTCGCTAATATGTCGCAAGTCCCGCAAGGCTCGCTAAAGACGTGTCTCTACTCTTGCTACTCTCTCTCAAAATACACTGAAATATACGCCGATCATATATGTTTCACTATATGCACCCCCGCATTCCACAACTTTGCGCGTCTCTTACGTAAACAAAGTTTTGACGAGTTTCCAAAATCCTGTGGAACACGACACAACAAACAACAACAGAAGGCTTTCCACGCGATAGCCCACGTCTCCAGCAGCTTAAACCAGGAACGAGATAGTAGCACGCAAAAAAGGACAGTGCCGAAAGCGTCATTTTTGTCCTATTTTACCGATTTACAGTGGTTTTGCAAAGTTAACGAATTTTGGCCAGAGCGAGTTTTTTTCAGAGGTGTTTTGAAGTGATATACGTATATTTCAAATCAGATCAAAGTCCACGAAGAACCAGCCAGACATGTCAGGAGGATACAGCTATTCAGCAGACAACAACACGTCGTCCGCCGCCTTGCGCAAGCGTAAGACCTTGAAGAAGTCCATCAACTTCTCCATCATGATTATTGGAGAAAGTGGATCAGGTCGTTCCACGTTGATAAACACACTCTGTGGTGGTAATGCCATCATCCCCACGTCGCTGACCGTGAACCAGGACCCGTTCACCAAGAAATTGACCTTGAGGCACGAGAACGTTGAATTAGAGGACAACGAGGGCCACAAGATCTCGCTCAACATCATCGACACTCCCAACTTTGCCAACCTGATCAACTGCGACGAAGACTTCAAGATCATTGTTGATTTTATAAGACACCAGTACGACGAGGTATTGTTGGAGGAGTCGCGTGTCAAGCGTAACCCCCGCTTCAAGGATGGACGTATCCACGTTTTAATCTACATGATTTACCCTACCGGACACGGTTTGTCTGAGATCGACGTCAAGTTTATGTTACACGTGAACAACTTGGTCAACATAATCCCTGTCATCGCAAAGGCAGACAGCTTGACACCAAAGGAGTTGGTGTTGAACAAGCAATTGATTTTGGAGGACTTGAACAATTACGGTATCAACTACTACAAATTTAACGAATACGAATACGAGCAAGACTACATTGACGACGAGATCGTCGAGTATAACAAGTACTTGAACTCCTTGGTTCCATTTGCAATCATTGGTGCCAATGAGTACCAGGAGAACCCTAGTCCTGACGACGACGACTTGTTGAAGTTGAGAATCTTGAACCCAATAAATACCAAACCAATCAACATTGAAAACACAGACATCAATGACTTCACTGTTTTCAAGAACATCTTGTTGATCACCCACTTGAACGAGTTCAAGGAATTGACCCACGACTTGATTTACGAAAACTACAGAACAGAGGCTCTCTCTGGTAAGCAATTCCAATACGTCAACGGTAAAGATACCAATGGTGACCACGGTTCAGAGTACAACGGCAAGGACCTGCCTGGCACCGAAGTTGGAAATGGACACACTCCGGAAGAATCAAACTATTTGATGAAGGAAGAACAAATCAAACTCGAAGAAGAAAGACTAAGAAAATTCGAGGAAAGAGTCCATCAAGATTTGATCACCAAGAGAAAGGAGTTGTTAGAAAGAGAGAACGAATTGAAAGAAATTGAAAAGAGATTACTCGCGGAAGGTTTGAAATTGAACGAGGCCAACGAGATCGTCAAGATCGCCGACGACGAATAATCTTGTCTCCTTCTCTCTCTACTTGAACAATCCTCCTACAATATATACTTCTTTTCCCCCTCCAAAAAGTCGATTGAAATGGTGCGCATGCTCTTCGGTATTGTTAGCTCGTGTTTGGAACTCTTTGATGCCTTTGTTTAACTGAGTTCGGACTCCTCAATATCTTAATTGATCTGTTTGCAAACAATTCAATATCTTTTTTGGCATCGCCGTCTTGGAACTCATGGTGTGTTCTAAACCTAGCTCTCTCCTTATTTGATTTTGTACTTACAATCTTTTAATTTCTTCCTTTTTTAACATATATATACCAAACTAAATCAAGCAGAAATCTTGTACTTTTCCACAATCTCGTCAAACTTGGAGTTTCTGCTCTTCAAGTCTACCAAGTAAGGATGTTGGTCGTCAATTACTTCTAATTCTTTGAGCAACTCTTCAACATTAGCTCCATTGTTAACAACATAGTCGAAACTGATCTTGTTCACAATCAAGTCTGCTGATGGGACCTTCAAATCCAAGGCATCGATCTGATCTAATATCTGTTGTGCTTCAGGGTTGTGCTGCAACTTGAATGTCAACACAAACAACACATGCAACACTTGGAACTTTCCCTGGGTGTCTTCGTCATTAGTGAAGTTTTTTGTTAATAATTCATCGTAGAAGTAGTATGAGTTGTTGATATTGTCTGATTCACCTTTAATGGAATTTAACCACGATTCAACTACGTTGTAGATGGTGTTGTCTCTAATGGATTCTGGGAAATCGTCAAAGGTTGCGAACAACTTGTTGGCAGCCGTGAAGTTCCCCTTGACCAAATGCAATTGAATCAAAACCAAGTATGGCTCCAACTCATGGTATTTCTGGAATGTGTTCAACTTGGCGATGTAGCTGCTCAAGAAGTTGATAGCCTGGTCAACATCATTCTCGAACTTAACTAGGTAGAAAGTGGTCAAGACGGCTTGCAATTCAAAGGTTGCAACCTTGACGTCTTGGAAATACGTGGAATCGTCAGTGCCGAACGACTTCAAATCGTTCCATGCGCTCAACAAGTGGAAGAGTTCATCATTCTCAGGGAACCTGGTCTTTCCGCTGTCAATCAACGAAGAAGCGTCTTTACCCAAGGCAATTGCAGATCTAACCTGGAACTCCAATACTTTCAACTGGAACTCTTCTGCAAACTGGTCCAAGCTATACTCTTCTACCTTGGTATGCTGGTTTGTATAGAATTGCTCTCGGATGTTGTAAAGCTCATTGGATTCACGGAAGTCGTCCATTGTATGTGTGTGTGTATAACTATAGCTGTTTAAGTGTTGATTTTGAACTTTCCACTTTTTAATTGCGGACGTGTTTTCTACAAAAGCACGTGACTGAATTTGTTACTTTACTATATACAACAGAAGGGAGGCAGTTTTACTTCTTACTTTGTCTGAGAGTCTCCCAAACGGATGCTGGCTTCTTGATCTCGTCTTGATCACCTGTGCTTTCAATATCCGGCACAAATTCGTTATCATTTGTGTCGTTGTAGAATAAGTTGTCTGCCTCTTCCGAAGATTTTGGCTCTGGAGGAGCAAACCCATTCTCACGACGGATCTTGTCCCATTGGCTTTGGGGTTCTGCCGGTAAGAGCTTACCCTGTTCTGATCTGGGTGGGTGGTAAGCGACCTCGTGTAAAGTTTTGCTAGTTACCGATCTTGGGTCCTTCAATATGTAGCTTGGATCGACAGAAGTCTTCTTGAAGTAAAGGAAGAATACCCCAGCCTGGTGGTAGTCCATGGCTTTCCACACCTCCAATTGTCTCTCATTGACACCTGAGTCCTCCAATTCCTGGATCTTCTTGGCAAATTGGCTCTTACCGACCTGTTGGTTGACCGCAAGCATGGTGGCAAGACTTAGCAAGAAAGATATCACCGGCCTGTATAACATTGGCCTTCTTAAGTTGTTGCGCGGACCAGGAACAAGCGGTGGTCTGACGTTCATCACCTTTGCATAGAGTGTTGGGACGAACATCATAAGCGTAGATGCACCCAACCCAGCTATCGTGGAGGTCCTAACTCTGGTCATTAGGTCATTTGCAACATCGGTACGGTCGTCTTGGCTCAACCTCTGATCTGCTTCATAGAATTTGACCGTAGCTTGGAATTGCGAAGGGGTTAGTTTTTCAAGCAACGGATTGTCAATTGGAGTATCCGGGCGTTGGCTGCTTTCTTCTGTGGACATCTCGGTTTGGAGTCAAAAGTAGGAGATAAGCTGGATATTGCAGTATTAAATAGAGGTTGCTGATTTGTTCTATAATTGAGAGAAATGTGCGCCTACCAAAAAATGTACGTATACCCTATATTTCTATGTACGACTCCAACTAACTAAACAAGTAAAACTATACCAAGATGTTGTCTCTTCTCTTTTCATCTCTCAATGTGATCATTTGCTTGACGACATCGTCGAACTTAACCATGACGTTCTTACCTTGGTCTTCAGCAATGTCTCTGTTTCTCACATTGACACTGTCGGTGTTTTCCTCTTCTTCTCCAACAATGAAAATGAAATTGTACTTGAACATCTGGCCAGTTCTCACCTTCTTTGGCAAGGTGTTTCCTGAGACATCGACATCAGCATAGAAGAAGTTTTCGTCGTTCAATCTCTTTTGAAGCTTTTGAGCGTAGTCATAGTACTTTGGTCCAACAGGAACAATCAACACTTGTCTTGGCGACAACCAGAATGGCCACTTACCCTTGAAGTGCTCGGTTAAGATGGCAGTCATTCTTTCAACAGATCCCAAGATAGCTCTGTGGATCATTACTGGTCTAGTGATGGCAGCACCCTTTTCGTTGTTTTCGCCCTTGTATTCTAACTCGAAACGGTTTGGCAATTGGAAATCTAATTGAATGGTGGCACATTGGAACCATCTGTTCAAGGCATCACTGATCTTGATATCAATTTTTGGACCGTAGAATGCACCGTCAGCAGGGTTCAACTCCCAGTTACCCTTGCCCATGAAGTCATTTAAAGCATTTTCTAACTTGGCCTCGGCAGCATTCCAGGTTTCCAACTCACCAACATACTTTTCTGGTCTGGTGGATAATTCCATCTTGAATTCAAATCCAAATACACCATAAATCTTCTGCAAGAAGTCAAACACTCCAGCAATTTCAGTACCAATTTGTTCAGTGGTACAGAAAATGTGGGCATCATCTTGTTGGAAACGACGAACTCTAGTCAATCCAGACAATGCACCCGAGAACTCGTTTCTGTGAATCACACCGAAATCGGCAACACGCCAAGGCAATTCACGGTACGATCTCTCACGAGACTTGAAAAGCAAACAATGTCCTGGACAGTTCATTGGTTTAAGACCGTAGGTCTCCTTTTCAACATCGAACGAAAACATGTTCTCCTTGTAGTTACCCCAGTGACCAGAGGTCTCCCATAACTTGGAATTGTACATGTTAGGAGTAATGACCTCATCGTAACCTCTAAGTCTGTATTCCTTTCTCATCATCTCACACAAAGTGTTGTAAATTCTGGTACCATGTGGCAACCAAAAGGCAGAACCTGGAGACAACTCGTTGAAAATAAACAACTCTTGTTCTTTACCGATCTTTCTGTGATCTCTCTCGGCAGCTTCAGCCAAAAACTTCAAGTGTTCGGTCATCAACTTCTTATCTGGGAAAGAAATACCATAAACTCTTTGTAACGAGTCGTTTGCGGAGTCACCCAAAAAGTAGGAAGCTGAGTTCTTTAATATCTTGAAAGCCTTGATTCTACCAGTGTGTGGGATATGTGGACCGGTACAAAGATCTATTAAGGTACCACATCTGTAAACGGTAGTAGAGGTTCCATCTGGAACCTTGTCAGAAATGAACTGGACCTTGTACTTGTTGTAGTGGAACATCTTCAACAAGTCCTCCTTGGTCATTTCCAATCTTTCAAATGTCTGCTTTTCCTTGATGACCTTGGTAGCAACTTGCTCCAAGGTACCGAAGTCAGCAGAAGTGACGGCAGTCTCTCCATTGTTAATAGACATGTCGTAGAAGAATCCACTGTCAGTTGGTGGACCGTATGATAAGTGACAACCGTAATGGCATTCACAAGACTCACCAAAGACGTGAGCAGAAGAGTGCCAGAAGACAGCCTTACCCTCTGGGTGTTCAAAGTCTAAGAATTCTAATTGGGCATCCTCTTCGAGTGGTCTTGGTAAGTCCCATAATTCACCGTTGATCTTGGAGATCACTTGTTTGTCAGCAAATTGCTTACTGATGGCAACGGCGATGTCCCATGGAGAGGTTTCAAATGCAACACCTTCCTTTACGGTACCATCTTTCAAGGTAATCTTGATGGGTTTGCGTTCTTTGTTCTTGATTTCCTCATCATGCTTGGCTTTCAATTCGTCAAACATCTTGATACGCTCAGCAATAAATTCTGGTTGAGGGTCCAAGTACAACGGATTTGAGGATTGAGAAGCGTTGGCCTTCTTCTCCTTCTTTGGTTTAGCCTTACCATCTTGCTTTGGCTTTGACTTTTGTTCAGATTTTTCTTCAGACTTAGCTTCTTGGACAGGCTTAGACTCGTCCTTGACGGACAAATCCTTGACCTTCTCTTGAACAGAATCAACAGCAGACATGTTTGGTGAGTAGAATGTGACAACAAAACAAAACGAGGTGGTGCTTTCGAAATATGAGTAACACGAAAGAAAAAAAATTTCACTCATTGAGGATTATGACTAAGCAAGCGACAACTAACGTCGCTTCGAGATAAAGGGCAAGATGCTACAGAGAAAGACAAGAACAGTGGTCAGATTCTAGTGCTGCTTTGCATATGAGTAAATGAACTAGAAGTCCGAAGTTGTCAAGGAACTTGAAATAGAGGAATATCGAGAAAGTTGAAGAATTCTGTTCTTTCAATTGCTGCAAATTTGAAGAAAATTCAACGAATAATTGAAGAAAAGATAGAGTTTAATTGAAAGTTGGAGATTATCATTAGCTAAAGTATAGAAAATATAACGAACGGAGCAGTATGATGCCAGTAGTCAGAAGAGATCAAGCTGCGTTTTGTGGAGGTGGTTGGACCAGCTTGAGGACAGTTCTACTACCTATAATCAAAGTGCTTCGATTCGTTTCTACGTAATCTGCAGCTTTGGCTATGTTTCTAACATTGGCTGTCGATAGTGACTCACTAGCACCTGCTACCTTGCTTAAATTCGTGAAGGTCCACTCTAGAAGCTTTAAAGATCTAGGGTCGGGGCGTAATCACGTGACCCCAAATTTCCACCACGATTATAGACGATCCAACTGCTAACAACTATCCACATCTACCCAAGCACTAATGCTATCACCACCAGCTTCTGCGTCTACCGAAATACCGTCAAGCAAAAAAGGGGAGAGTCCCAAAGTGCTAGTATGGTCCCAGATAGAAGAATTGAATCAATTACTACGTGAAAATGAAGACTTAATACAGTCTAGAGTATCAAGTTTGGACATTATCAGCAACAACTTCAACAAGCTAAGCACGGGAAGCTCTCAAAGCACACTACAATCAATAAAGTACAAGCTAGGAGACCTTCTTGGGCACTTGGAGCATAGATTGGCACAGCCAGTTCCTCAAGTTGAATCGCCCCAACAAAAGGAAGTTGCTGAAGAGCAGCCCGTCAGAGTTGAAACACCAGCAAGCCAAAACGACTTCAAAAGTCAAGAACAACGCCAAGAATACCCACAAGAGCACGGACAGGAGCGCAGACTGGAAAGAAGGCTGGAACGTAGACTGCAACGGAGACTGCAACGGCAGCATGATGATCAACAAGAGCGCCAGCAGGACCACAATAGATCATTCAATCATAGCTACCATGAAAAGGAAATGTACACTCCGAATCGCTCAATGCAAGACCCAGATGCCAGCATGTTGATGAACGAAACACTCAACAGTAGCCAGATCTTGGACGAATTCTCCAATGAAAGAGACAAGAGCTTGACTGAAGCGTACGCTTCTCTTACAATAGAACAGGGGTCAGCCGCAGCTCCTTTGGAGACTTTGGACACACTACTGAACTACCTATACTCGATCTCAAACATAATGAAGCCTCATTTGAGGACAGCGTTTTCTGATATAATCTCATCCACAGGAGATCTAGTGAGCGACACCCCGTTGAACGGAATGAACGTGAACAATTTAAACGAGATGATATCGCTGATTGAAGTCACCATCGGTGCATTCACTGACTGAGAGAGACACTTTTTCAAACATTTTGTCTATTACCGTTATTCATCTATATACAAGCCAAAAGATTTAAGCAGAACTTTGGATTAGAAGGTTGTTGTAGCAAGTTCGCTAGAAGGTCTTTGGTGCCAACGAGACGATCTTGTTATACTGTAAATCTCTCAACTCTTTAGCAACAACTGAAGAAACTCTAGTTCCCAATGGGTCACCGTTCTTGTTTACTAGCACACAAGCATTGTCGTCGAATCTGATGATGGAACCGTCTGGTCTTCTAAACGGAGCCTTTGTTCTGACCACTATGGCTCTGCAAATGTCTCTTCTCTTGACTTTGGACGATTGAGCGTTTTCGAAATCCAAGGCTCTGGCTTTCTTCACCACAACGGTTATTTCGTCACCGACTTTGGCAAAGTTTCTAGGTCCGTGACGTAACACCTTGATACATTCCACGATCTGGGCACCAGAGTTGTCGATCACGTTCAACAACGACTTCAAGTAAATCATCTTTGCGTGGTGGAGATACTTTTAGCTGAAATATTTTTTTTTTCCAGCTACTGATAATAGTGCTAAATACAAAGGTCGTGCCAACTTCCTAACTCTTGCAGGCCTTACCAAAGTATGGGGAGATGGTTGGTACGAAGTATACGAAGAGTACATACTATCAGTGAGTGGAACGAGTCCGGTGTCATCATGGACCGCAAGAGCCGGTTTCAGGCCAGACACGTTCCACTCTCTGACCCAAAGGATATCCCATCGATTCTACAGCAGTTTTTAGCACAGCATAAGAGCATTGCAAAGAATGCCAGCCACCCTCATATGATAGCCTGGAGAACTGGAACTGTTAGTGAACAGCCTGCAGTCAGCAGCAAGCCTAGCAAGAAAACAAAAGCCGAAGCAGAACCAGCCAGAGTTGTCTACACCAACGTTCAGCAGGGGTTTAATGATAACGGAGAAAGAGGAGCAGGCTCGAAGATGTTGGAACAGGTATTGGTGCAGAATAATAAGATGAATGTGCTACTAATTGCAACTAGGTGGTACGGGGGATCACCTTTGGGCAGCCTGAGGTTTAGACATATCACGCAAGCATGTTTTGAGTGTTTAAAGAAAGGGTAAGTGTGGAGAATTGGTTATCATAAACTATGGGGTAGTGAAAAATCTATGGAGTTGTATGAGAGATGACTACTGTAGTATATCTTCCAGAATTGTGGTAACTCAATTTTAGATAAGCCCAGCGTATTGTGCAGTGAGTTTACTTTACATATTATTGACTCTCTGAAGAACTTGATGATCCAATAATATGAGCTGAAAATCAGCCGAATTAATCTTGAAGATTCAGTATACTCTGGTACGATTCCACAGCTAGACGTAAAATGAGTAAGTACCGCAAGGCAATTGATGTTGTCTCGTTTGCACTCTTATCTCATGGGTTCTACGACACCATGAACTTGCCATTGCCAGCTCATTTGGCGAAAGGAGGGAACTTCCAATTCTTCACCAACATCACCTTGTTCACCACTCTTTTATTCATAGTGTTGAAGTGGACTCTTGGATTGAACAGGGTAAAGTCGTTATACTATACAATCTGGGGGCTTGAGTTGTCGGTCAGTGTGACGTATTGGTCATTGATCTTCCTATTCCCACATTTGCTTAATACAGATTCGTTTGATGTGTCTCTTGTATTGGACTTGGAAATCCATCTTTTGCCATACGTCTACTTGTGCACATTGGCAAAGTGCGTTCCGCGAGTCTCGTTCAAGAGAGCTCTTGTTTGTTCTCTTGCGTTTGTCTACACTTACTGGACACTTATAGAGTGGTTCGTCTTTGCTAACAGCGGTGACGGAGTGACATCATACCCGTACCCGTTCTTGAAAGGGATCTCGCTACTTGGCAGAGCTATGTGGTTTCTACGCATGGTTGTGATTTCAATGGTTAACTATGTATCTACATCGATTTTGTTCTAATAGCTAAAGCCTAAAGCTTCTTTTTCACCTCAAGGTCCTCCTTGATGTCCACAAACAAATCGTACAACCTTCTCAACAACAAAAACTGTATGAACGCAACACCTCCAACCATTCCGAACACAATTATACGGTCAGTCTCTGTAGGGACATTCAAGAACGCATAGGGATACTTGGCACCGGACTCCACGTCGATCAACCTCTTCAACAAGACCCAGTAGCACATGGTCAAGAACGAGCAGATCCCAAAGGCCGAGTAGATGCTCATGGCCCAGTTTGGCATGAAGAAGATGTAGTCAATCAACAAGGACACCACCGGCATCAAGTGGATGGACAAGTCGACGGAAATGGGGATCAACTTGGTCTTCATGTCGTTCAAGAGTAGGTGGAGGAAAAAGAGACGGAGCGGCCAGTAGATCACCGCCACAACGCTTTCAAGGGCAAGCCCAACCGGGTGCATCAAGTTCTTGATATGATACAAGCGTTGGGACCTCGTTAAGTGTGCTGCAAAGCCCAAGGCGAACACAAAGAGGGAATAGACTAGGGACAAGTTGGTTAGAAACTGCCACGGTCCTGCTCCAGCTAGGGCTGGGGGTAACTCCACAACTATTACACTGTAGTACACTCCGTATAAACCGATAACGATCGACACGGCGTTGATGACAAGCATCGTCTGGCTTCCAGCTATTCTTTTGGCCATCTTAGTGAGAGACTTAACTTAGTTGAAGAAGAAGAGAACGATAAGTGATTGGAAAAAAATCTGCTTTTTAAGTTGCTCCTGGATCGAACTGCGCTGCTCAAAACTAATTTCTTTTTGGGATGAGCTTGATAAGCCATATCGCCTCGAGTGACCACTAACTGCAAATGGACATGGTCCGGAGGTGTTCGGCAGTGTGAAAGTTGAAGGTTTTCGCCAGGTTAGTGGTGGAACAATTTTGAGAAACCCCGTGACTTGGACGTGGACCGAGACCTCGATCTTGACTCGGACTCGGTAGGCAGGCTCTTGGTGCCGTCGGACTTGCCAGGACCCTGTCGTCCTCTGGACTCGGTTGCAACCGAAGCGTTTGCCAAGGAGGCTATGTTCGTGTAGGAGCTTGTGCGTGAGGTTGACGGACTCAATAGCTTCATCGAGAACCGGTGGTGCGGCAGAGGCTGTCTGTTCGAAGCCGTTTGTGGGTCCTTGTGGTGGTCCACGGCCTTGACCAAGTTCTCAAAGTAGGTTTCGGAGTCTATTGGGTGGTCCAAGTATTCGTTGTATTTGTAGGTTGGCTTCACCACGATCACGGGGACCAACGCACACTCCAAGAAGTGCTTTGAGAAGGAGGATTTGGACAAAAACGACGACGACGACGGCGAAGACTCGCTGTGGTGTGTTCCTATTATCATCATCTGCGGGTTGAACTCGTTGATTGCGTTTTTCAAAAGCTTCTGCGGCTTTCCTATCACGATTTCGTACACGAACTGGACCTTCTTGTTATGCTTGTTCAACTGCTCAATCTTCTCGAGCGACTTCTTGGCCTTGGCCTTGTCAATTTTGTCGTTCAACTTCTCGTCCAACACTTGTAAGATGATCACGGTGTCTCCGTGGACAAGCATTTCGTCAAATAGCCATTCGATTGCCTTGAGCGATTCGGTGTCGTCGTTGTAGCCAGCCAAGAACGTCTTGTTGTTTCTCCTGAACTTGAACTGTGGGTGCTTCACCTTGAAGGTAAGAGACCTGCGGTGGTCATCTGTAGAAGTGTCGAACGATATGCCCCTCTCGAACAGCTGTGGCCGATAGTTGGCTGGCTTCTGCGTCGCGCTGCTGACTGGACTCAACAACGGGCCCAACCTGGCCTGGAAGTAGTCGTGGGTGACTCCATGGAGACCACCAATGCTGGGGCTGTTCAATCCTCCAGTCACATTGGGCGACATCAGGGGGGTCACGCTGATGGAGCTCTGCGGAGAGAGGATCGAGTCTGAATCGTAGTCATCGTAGTAGAGACGGCCCAACAAATCCGAGGAATTGTTCTCCAACTTGTATAGATCAACCGTTTCATTGCTGGTGTGGTAAAGCAACGCGTTTAGACGGGTGTTCTCCTTCGTTTCAGGGTCCGTGATATCAACAATCTTGCTTCTCCTTATCGGTTCTTCCTTGATTTTGACAGGGGTCTCTTCGGCTGTTTCTGCAGCGATTTCAGGGCCGGGTACGTTGATAACAACCTTGGTCTTCTTAGCATCCGTTTTAGCGGACCCGCTTCCAAAAAGATGCACCATATCGTGTGTGGATCGAGCTTGAGTGTGGCAAACCGTTGAAGCTTGTGCTGGTACGGCTCAGGACTTGGCCGTCGTTTTTTTCCTGTTGACGTGGTGGTGGCTACTACTGGCGATTTTTTGTGCAACACTGAGTGAAATTGGCAGCTGAACCAGGTCGTCCCGGCTGAGCCAGCTTGAGCGAAGAGCAGCCTATCAGCTTCGTGTAGCGATCTTTTCGAATTTGCGGGACTTTTGTGAGGTACTTCCACTTTCAGCTGATCGTCTACGGTTAATATTGGTGGTGTTTGCTCACCATTGGAAGACCCCGTCTATTCTCTAAGTTGTCCTATTTACAAGCTATGTCTACTCAAAGTACCTCCCGTTGTCCACGCCCGAGTTCTTCTCGACTATTCCCCAGATTCTGTCCATTTTGAGCCCCCCGATGTTGTCCACCACGTTGTACAGACTCTTGTTGTCCTGCCAGGTCGAAGATGCCCCAAGAATTGGCGTAGGCTTCAGCAACTTCAAGCTGTCGTTGTCGGATATCTGCAACAATAGGTTGTAGGTCTTGGACCCGGTGAAGTTCAACTTTTCTATTATCAATTGTTCGTTGTTGGTCAAGTTTTCTAGCGTCTGGGGCTTGTCCTTATCGTATAGTCTGAATATTCTAGTCACGTAGTCCTTCGTCTTGAGCTGGATCACCACGGCTGGTGTCGAGCACCCAATTAGGGTCATGAGTGCATACACATCGTCGAACTGGGGCGACTCGTAGAATAGTTTGGCACCGTAAAGACCAATGACGGAGAAACTGAGGGTGAGCCTCTTGAGAAGACCCACGTACTTGGCTCCAGGCGACTCGTACAACGGATTGTACAGCAACCTGAAGTTGGCAGGCAATGCCGTGGCCCTCGGCAACCATGAGATCTGGCGGACGTGCACTACGTCGTTGTATAGCGTAGGCGACCACGGGTTGTTTTCTGTGATGATCTCATTCGTATCCACGGTGGAGTCTGTCGTCTTGAAACTGCCCTGGTGCTGCATCCGGGCAACGGAACCTGCCGTGAAGAATCTGCGGTGAACACCGGCTATCGCAGGAACCAAACGTCTTTGAAACATGTCGTACCTCACACACAACCAGAAGCTAATGGAGAGAGCTTGCCATTAAGGGGAGCTGAATTCGAGTGGAAAGAAGGAAAAAGTTTCGAATCGAACGTCACGTGACACTTCCAAAAAAAAAAGTACGCCAATCCATCATCAAAATCGCTACAAACAACATTCCCTGTTTTTCCTTATAATCAAGCCTTGATACGCCTAATACCAACACCGTTGAATATATCAAGATGGATTCCGATGCTACCAACAGGTTTGTGCCAGAATACCGCCGTACCAACTTCAAAAATAAGAGTCGCTTCCAAAGTGATGAATTGAGAAGGAGAAGAGAGAACCACCAGGTTGATCTCAGAAAGCAAAAGAGAGAGGAAGTGCTCAGCAAGAGAAGGAACTACGCGAACAACGCCAATGATTCCGAAGACGAGGACGGTGTTGACGGCGACGACGACGAGCTCAACCAGAACTCTGGTGCCAACGACGAGTCTCAGTTCTACAGCAAGTTGCAGCAGGACTTGCCTAAAATGCTCGAGATGATCAGACAGCCTGATTTCGACAGCCAGTTGGCTGCGACCGTCAAGTTCCGTCAAATCTTGTCTCGTGAACACAACCCACCTATTGATATGGTGATTCAGTCTGGTGTGATCCCTACGTTGGTGGACTTTATGGAGTCCACACACCCTGAAATGTTACAATTGGAGGCAGCTTGGGCTTTGACAAACATTGCGTCTGGAAACTCTGAGCAGACCCGCGTTGTTGTTGACGCTCGTGCCGTTCCACTCTTTGTCGAGTTGCTCTATTCGCAGTCACTCGAGGTTAAGGAACAGGCCATCTGGGCCTTGGGTAACGTTGCTGGTGACTCTTCTGAGTACAGAGACTATGTTTTAGGATGCAATGCCATCGAGCCAGTGTTGTCCCTTTTCAACAGCACCAAGATGTCGTTGATACGTACTGCCACTTGGACGTTGTCGAACTTGTGCAGAGGAAAGAGCCCTCAACCAGACTGGAACACCGTGCAGCAAGCCATCCCTACATTGGCCAAGTTGATCTACTCCATTGATCCTGAAACTTTGGTGGACGCATGCTGGGCTGTATCTTACTTGTCTGATGGCACAACTGAGGCCATCCAGGCCGTTGTTGACGCGCGTATCCCACACCGTTTGGTTGAGTTGTTGGGACACGAGTCGACATTGGTTCAAACACCAGCTTTAAGAGCTATTGGTAACATTGTCACCGGTAACGACTTACAGACACAGATTGTGATAAATGCGGGAGTTTTGTCAGCGTTAGCACCATTGCTCAACTCTGCCAAGGAGACCATTCGTAAGGAGGCCTGTTGGACTATTTCGAACATCACTGCCGGTAACACTGATCAAATCCAGGCTGTGATTGACGCCAACTTGGTGCCTCAAATCATCAAATTGTTAAGTTCCGGAGACTACAAGACTAGAAAGGAGGCGTGTTGGGCCATTTCGAATGCTTCCACAGGAGGGCTTTCGCGTCCGGATCAGATTCGTTACTTGGTGAGCCAAGGCTGTATAAAGCCGTTGTGCGACTTGTTGGCAGTTGCCGACACCAAGATCATCGAAGTGACCTTAGACTCGCTTGAGAACGTGTTGAAGACCGGAGACATCGACAAGGACGCCAACGGGTCGTCGATCAACCAGAACGCGTTGTTCATTGAAGAGGCTGGTGGAATGGAGAAGATCTTTGAGTGTCAATCGAACCAGAACGAGAAGATTTACCACAAGGCGTACAACATCATTGAGAAATACTTTAGTGAAGAGGACGATCAGGTTGATGTTTCTGGCTTGGCGCCACAAGCGTACGGCGATGCGTATGGGTTTGGAGTCGATGCCAACCAACAACAGCAGAACTTCCAGTTCTAGGAAGCCTCGTGCACGTCTCTCATTTCTCTCATTTATTCTATTATGGTACCATAATGTTCATTGGGTTTTTAGATACCCTCATTTTATATCACATCCCACGTCCTGACTAATGTTCACATTCTCTTCTTGCTATCTGATACATATATATTTCTCTGCATCTCTATTAATAAACGATCTCTATTAAGGAGTGTAGGTGTTAAGAGGGACAATTTGCAGAATTTAAAGCGGTGTTTGTTAATGTTTGTAGTGTTAAAGCACGAACGGTAAAGCTATAGTAAATGAAATACAGTGTTAATGAAGTGTAGTCTTAAATGAAGTGTAGTCTTAAATGAAGGGAAGTGCTAAATGAAGTGTAGTCTTAAAGGAAATGTAGTGTAAATAAAGTGTAGTCTTAAATGAAGTGCAGTGTTAAATGAAGTGTAGTGTTAAATGAAGTGTAGTGTTAAATGAAGTGTAGTGTTAAATAAAGTGTAGTGTAAATGAAATGTAGTGTAAGATGTTATAGAGCTAGAAGTTAGTGCTAGAAGTTAGTGCTGGAAGTTGTGTAGTGTTATAAGTTATATATTGTCAGAAGTTATATAGTGTTAGAAGTTAAACAGTGTTGGAAGTTATACAGTGTTGGAAGTTACATAGTGTTAGAAGTTATATAGCGTAAATGAAGTGTAGTGTAAATGAAGAATAGTGTTAAAGAGTTTAGTGTTAAAAGACCAAGCGACAAAAGAGCATAGTGTTAAAAGAGCACACTATTTAAACAGTATATGGTTAACTCTGCTTAGGAGTGCCATGTGACATGGTAGATGTAAGGTTGTACAATGTTCAACCTCTTACTAGTTACTCAGGCTGACTCTCACAGTACCAGAAGTCTCCAGTGTTTCTCACGCATTAGATAATATGTACTATTGAATTGAAACTTGGATAGTCAGCACACACCTTATACAGTGTTCAATAATAAGCACACAGCTATACAGTCAAACCGTACCGTACCGCACAGCTCCTCCGCAATAGTGACAACTCCACAGTAAACGTCTCTGGATACAGCCACTCTTCGCCGAAGCTATCGTCACCAGCACCGTTTATTTAGCGCACTGGTTATCTGGACCTGGCGATTTCGCCCGAATAAATTGCACTCAAATTGCACCCAAATATGCTATCGCTGCTCGAAGAAGACTCCACCGTCACTGCACCACAATCCCAGTAAGCATCGCTCGCACCTGCTCGAAGCTGCGCGCAGCCCGAGTGCTAGCCGAGTTACCCACCTCCGAGACTTTTCCAGAGTCACAATCGAGGCCTCCTCCAATTTGGAAGTAGGCTCAACTACGTAATTGAAATTCGACGATTGGTGCGAATTGCGAATAGCTTATCTGGAGGCCCAATAAGTCCACCGCCAGCAGCACCGTTCGGACCGCAGAAAGCAGCTGCACATGCTGAGCTCCAGCACCACGGGCACAGTCCAGCAGAACCAACCACCGCCAACCACCGCCGTCCAGCACCAGCCAGAAACGACGTCTGGTGAGCGTAGCCGTCGCTTCCAGGCTTCCAATACGGAACAATTTGGACCTATTGAGGTATTTACAAAATAGAGAGCACTAGGCCCGAGCCGCAGTAGTGAGGTTAATCGCTCATGGGTATAACTTTTCTTTTTTTTTATTTCCGGACCCAAGAAAATTTTCAAAACAAAGCTCCTGAACCAGTGAGAGCAAGGTAAAACCATATATTATAATTTGAGTAACCACTTTCTCTTTCAATTCCAGCAGCAAAATGAAGTTCAGTACCGCCGTCGTTGGGTTGATTTCCGCCTCCATGGTCGCCTCGTCGTCGAGCGTCGATGCCACCAGAGAAATTGTCACTGTGACCGTCACTGGAACCACGCAGACTCACAAATGGGGCAGGTTCGACAGAACCAAGCATGCCTCGAAGTCGTCCTCCACCGGTACCCACAGAGCTGGCAGATTCGACAAGACCAAGCACTCCACCAAGTCGACCTCCTCCGGCACCCACAGAGCTGGCAGATTCGACAGAACCAAGCACGCTACCACTTCCACCTCCTCCGGTACCCACAGAGCCGGAAGATTCGACAGAACCAAGCACGCCACCACTTCCACATCCTCCGGTACCCACAGAGCCGGTAGATTCGACAAGACCAAGCACTCCACCAAGTCCACCTCTTCTGGTACCCACAGAGCCGGCAGATTCGACAGAACCAAGGGCCCACTCACCACCACCGTTTTCGTCGAGCCAACTGGAAGCAAATTGGTTGCCAGAGCCGTCGCCAACGCCTCCAACGGATCTAACTCCTCCAACACCACCACCTCCTCGAGCAACAACGCTGTCGTCAACAACTCCTTCAACTTGGGAGTTGTCGGTGTTCTTGCAGCTGCCCTTGCCTTGGTTGTTTAAGGGAGCAGTAATCAACTTTTCATTAAAACTGTCTTGACAGACGTCACCCATACCTTACATTCTTGCCTTATATTTTTTTTTGTTGCAGCTCCCTTACGGTACATGGGACTTTGGTCCTTGCGGCCATGCTTTCCTTGGTGAAAGTTCCATCATACTTAGTATGGTTTTTTTTATCATTCCACCCAGACGTCGATGTGTCCATCCAGCCATCATATGTAGTGCATATTGATAAAGGACTGGACCTCACAGAGGGCATAAGAGACAGCAGGACTCTTTTATTTGTTAGTACCACGTTTAATAAATTAATTCATTAAAGAAGTCAATTGGCTCAGTAGAGAAGACGAGCCTTTGAACTGGAGTAAAAGAAGACCCCATTGAGCAGCTTAATTACTATGAGCAGGTGCAATTGACCATACCTGAAGTTGCATCCGCGTACGACTACAATAATACTGAAACTTGCAACACAGACCTCCATATTCATTTCAGTCCAGCTCATTTGCAACATCTACTTCTCTAAAACATGCCTATCGTGTATTTACATACAATTCTACTCGCGATGCTCTCCACGGCAATACTCGACTACCTAGAATTGAACTCTCAATCTTTCGAGTTCACTCACCAACGTCCTCTTCAACTCTTCAAGCTCTTGCAATTTAATCTCAATCGGAGACATTTCCTTCGAGGATTCAGACTTGATCTTGATTATCTCCTCCGCCAGAGTTAGAGAATCAATGTTGTCTGTCCTCACCATGCTCGTGATCAATTCATATGCAATCTGCGCTCCGTTGGTGGCAGTTATCTCAGCATGGTCAAAGGCAGGCGAAACCTCTACAACATCAGCTCCGATGACAGATAAACTATCAATCTTCCTCAAAACATAGAGCAACTCTCGTGGCAATAATCCACCTGGTTCTTGAGTACCGGTTCCACTTGTGAATGCTGGATCTAACACATCTACATCCACAGATATGTAAGTAGGAGTATTTTGAGGCACACGCTTCAAGATCTGCTCAACAACGTATGGAGCACCCTTGAGCCATATATCATCGGCATCGATCCGTAAGAAATTCTGGTCATCATCGTCTCTATAATCGTCAAGACCAGATATTTTAGTTCTAAGACCAACGTGAACATTGTCCTTGGTAAGAAGTCCCTCCTGGTGGGCCTTCCAAAGCATGGAACCATGGTTAATTTCCAGCTGGTTCGAGTGCCAGAACGAAGGGTACTTGTCTGGGGCCCAAGTATCCAAGTGAGCATCAAAGTGAATCAAATTCACCGGTCCGTAAATGGCATTCAATGCTCTCAAGTGTGGTAAGATCACACTGTGGTCTCCACCAAGCGCAACAAAGCGAGGTGGTTTTGACTTGCTGCTCTTTCTTGTGAGTAACTCTTCAAAAGCCTTTGTCATTTGTATGAATGCCAACGAGTTATCCATTGGTGTCACTGGGATATCTCCACAGTCGATAACCTTGGCCCAACTCGTGTAAGGATTCAAGTTGGCACGTTGGTTGTAGCCCCTCAATGGAGTCTGTCTCTGAGATGCTGTTCTAATTGACCGTGGTCCAAATCGAGCTCCTGGTCGATAACTAGTAGCAGTGTCGAATGGTACTCCAACGACTGCAATATCGAATTCTTCCTCTGGACTGAGCAAGCATTCGTGGTGTTCCAAGTGGGCAAACGTGTTGATACCTTGGAATGGCCAGTACAGACCCCACATTTCTTGTAAGGATGGCTCTTCAGAGCCTGAATAGAGCATAGCAGATGGGTCTTGGGGGTCAGACCAAAGCTGCGACGCCAGAAGCCCGCACAACAGAAGTGCTACGAGAATAACAGTACTTCTCATCTTTACACACTGAGCGGAATTGGTTGAAGTTGCGGAATAAGCTCAGCTGTTATGCGAACCAAGATGTTTTAGTATAGCGAGCTGAATGCATTCCAAAGAGGCAATTGAATGCGAAGATAAGCGCATCTTTGAAATGTTAGCGGCCGGCCAGAACAACGGCACGCGACGGGCCTGTTCCTGCTTCTGTGTTTCGCTATCCGCTAAGAACAGGGCTTGACTGGAGAAGTTACAATGTACGCCCAGGACGACTTAGATAAGCATTGAGAACATGGCCAAGCGCAGAAGTTTCGAGCTGGTTGCAGAATTCGGTAGCGCGGTGTAAACTGTAAACTGCAAACGGGGTCCACCTGGTAGCGCCGCAGTCCTGAAAAAGATGAAATTTGACAGACTTGGCTCCACTCCAAGCCCAACCCGCTCTCCAAACATGGCAATTGACCTTTTCAAGCATCCAATTGATAACTGTGAACCCCCGGCTGTGTTCAACCGCAGCAGCCACGCTCAAATTCCACAGGGGTGTCGGTATCGAATGGGAGACCCGCCTATCCAAACCAATAACTTTTCCAATAACTTGACATTGGAAAACCAAAGCTTCCCTGTCTGGACTTTGCCATACTCGCTTTGGTTTGCTAAAGATCCAGGGCAGGACGTGGGATTTGCATTCAATCACACCGAAGCTAACCAACAAGTGTTTGGACCCGACCCAGGTGCTAATCCTGTTCAGTTCTACTTCAATCCACCTAGAATTAAGTCGTTCGTAATATCTGGTGAATCGTTCAATGACAATGTTCAATTGACTCTTGGAAAGCATGAGAAGCTTTCGGTTGAGGCTACAATGGCTCTCAATGATAATCAGAGCGTGACCATGCCTTTGGCCCACGGTATGGGATTTGTCACCGCAGTTTATAGGAACATCAAACCGGTTATTGCGTCCCAAGTTGGTTTTCAAGAGTTTAGAAAAATTGGCACGATTAACGGCATTACGATGTATCAGGTCAAGTTATTCAATCAGGTAACTTGGTCTTTATATCTGTTCGGGTCTGATGTTGAGTTACTGTTGAGAGATCCAAATCATATAGTTGCCAACAAAGATGCAAACGTCACATTGCAATTTGCTAAAGGTGTTTCGCAGTTTTATGACAACTCAGCTGGAACATACCCTGTATCAGTCAGCTTGGAGGGATCTGCTAACAACGACTCGGCCACCTACAAATTCAAATACAACATGCAAGGTAACTCCAAATGCGGAGCTGGACTAGTCTGGTGCTTGCCACACCACCAAGAAGTGCTTTCGTCTGAAATAAAATGTAAGGAAATTGACTTTATTTTGGACTCGACTACAAAAGGTCAAATGAAGGGTTACGTGACCAATGAATTGGTCATGGAAGAACGCGATTTGCCGGTGCATATAGATTGGACTCCTTGGGCTTCATTCTCAGACCATGTCCCAAACTATTCTGACTCAGTGAAGGCATTAATCAAAAGAGCAGCACAAGAAGATATTAAGCAAGATGTCTTTGGTATGGCAAACGTGGACTCAATGTACACGTCTGGAAAGATCGTAGACAAGTTTGCGTACATTGCTTATGTCTGTCGCTTCATATTGAACGATGATGAATTAACCAATAACATCGTCCCTAGGGTTAAAGAGGCGATCGAAATATTCGCCCAAAATAAGCAGAAGTTTCCCTTGGTGTATGATACTACCTGGAAGGGTTTGATATCTTCTGCAGAACCAGGAGCTGACTTTGGTAACTCTAACTACAACGATCATCACTTCCATTTTGGTTACCATATTCATGCTATTGCGCTCATTGCCAAGATTGACCCCAGTTGGCTCCATCAGAATAACAACTTGGTACTTAACTTTGCAAACACGATGTTGAGGGATGTATCCAGCCCACAGAAAGATGCCTTCTTTCCCCAATCTAGGTCTTTTGATTGGTTCCATGGCCATTCATTTGCACACGGCATTTTCGCCTCTGGTGACGGTAAAGATGAAGAGTCTTCATCCGAAGACTATCATTTTGCGTATGGAATGAAACTTTACGCTAAAGTTGTCGGCGATGAAGCCATGGAACAGCGTGCAAATCTTATGTTGGCTATTATGAGACGCTCAATGAACATGTATATGTTGTATTCAGATGACAACAAGATTCAGCCACCAAATTTCATTAAGAACAAGGTCGCAGGGATTAGTTTTGAGAATAAAATCGACTTTGCAACTTATTTTGGAAGAGGCACTATTGGAGACGAGTGGATTCATGGTATTCACATGTTACCCATAACACCCATATCTTCATATATTAGAAAGCCAACGTTTGTTCGAGAAGAATGGGATCAGAAGTTGGGCAGAATAGTGGATCAAATTCCAGACGGATGGAAGGGAATTTTAATGCTAAACCTTGCCCTCTTTGATCCGGCCGCTTCCTGGAAATGGTTTTCCAGAGATGACTGGGAGGATAGGCTCATAGACAATGGTATGTCGAGGACATGGTCGCTCGCATATATCGCAGGTATTGGGGGAGCGCATTGAATTGGAGACAATGGAAACAGAAGTTCGAGACATTTGGAGAATATGAAGATCCATGCTGCTCGTCAGCTTTTGATGTCGCCGTTAAATCCTAATAATTTGAAGATAGCTTGAAGTAATGAGCAGGTTATATGGGGGTGATTCCTATCCTAAGGCAACAACACATCTAGCGCAACTGATTACCATAAATGGCGAAATACATTTAAAAGAATTCTTTACCTTTCTGTTTTACGGTATGAAAGTAGGTGTAAGTTTTCTAAGCGTTATGTATTTGCCTGGTGTATTCCCAAAGCTTTGGAGATATTTTTGACAGCTGAAACAATAGAACTACAAATAAGATTAGCCGCATTGAATACCCGCAAGTGAATGAGGAGCCGCACTAGGAGACAATCAACCCAGTTCAAACTTAACCCACAAAGCATAGGGCCTTATTAATTCAACATTACCGTTCCGCTTGGTCGTCACACATATACAATTAAATGGCTGCAATTTTAACGTGTTTGCCTACGTTAACACTTCCATTGTGGTGATTTGAAGTACCTCAAGTTTCAGAAAGCAAGCAATTGAATAGGGTAAGTAAAAACATTGCCCTGGGGAAACAAAGTTTTTCAAGTAGACTTTGGGAAAGTCATTTTCAGTTTGGGACACACCAAGTTTACTGGGACTTATGCCAGAAAGCTCACAATAATGGAATTTAATGGAACTCACCATACGGTCAATCAATTCTGAACATAGGAATTCGTTTGTCTTTCCTAATTTTAGGAAGATTATGCTGAATTGTTTTGAGGTATTACAGGCAAGTCCCAATTGTGTGCTACAAGATTGAACAATTCCGTCCTGGTAGCAAGCGGTTTCTAGAATTGCACCCAATCACGCAAGCACGGATTGTATTGTGAATATAGGCTTCTTGTTAGTCTAGACCACAGTTGTGGATTCAATGAAATTGTCTCTGGGTGGAGAGTGCAGTTTAGGGTATTGTTTCGTATAATGTCTTTGTTGAAAATTGTATTGTTGAATGAACCATAGCCAGAGAAAGTGGCTTGCACTGATTCCTAGTTAGGTTCAGGATATATCTAGCAAGAGGGAATTCTGATTTGAGAATGGTATAAATTGAGGTGATTTTCTTGATATATCGTTCGACTAGAAACATTACTATTTCACACAACTACGATGAATTACAAAAGTCTCTGTCTTCTTGCATTCTGCTTATTTGGCTTCTCAAATGCAGCTGCTGTTCCTGCTAATATCCAGCAGAAGCGTGATTTTGACTTTTCAACATCCAAAGGAATTAGTGGAGAACTTGGGCCACTTTACGGAGCTGCTTCCAAAGGATTCGATTTTGATGTAACAGACGATAGTGCCAGTGCATCTGGGTACAAGAAGATTGAAGGTGGAATTGCTGGCATTGTTGATGCTGCAGCTGGCATTGCAGGTGTCATTTCCGTTAGCCACTAAATGCCGAACTCTGATCACACACTCTAATATGCACTAGTATAAACCTATATGAATAAATTATGCCCCGATCGTAATGGACGTAGCACACTGCACAGCCTTGTATTCTGTTGAGGTGATTCGACACCTGTTAAGATGCCAATATCAGCCAATTGGCTTCTGAGGCCAATTCGTTTACAGATTTAAATGGAGCTGCTCTAACTTGAGACTTGAAGTAGAATAATCAATTCAGTATATCAATCTATGAAATTTTTACATAAACAAAGCTGCTGCAATAGCGGCGAAGGTTCCAGCACCAGACGCAATTTTTGCGGCATCGTTCTTTGTAGTGATACTGCTGCTAGAAGAAGAAACAGCAGTAGTGCTGCTTGACTTTCCAGAGACAGCTGTGGTTTTGCTTGGGTTGTCCGTCGAGACAGCAGTAGTTTTGCCCTGATTGTCTGACGAGATTGCAGTCGTCTTACCCTGGTTGTCGGTTGAAACAGCGGTCGTCTTACCCTGGTTGTCGGTTGAAACCGCTGTTGTCTTACCTGGGTTATCAGTGGAAACCGCAGTCGTCTTACCCTCGTTGTCGGTTGAAACGGCAGTTGTCTCACCTGGGTTAACAGTGGAAACGGCAGTAGTCTTTCCCTCGCTGTCAGTCGAGATGTCAGTCGAGATGTCAGTCGCCTTGTTGCTGTCACCATTGGAGTCGATGACTGTTGACGAAGATGTTGTACTAGTATCGGAAGAAGTAGTCGATGAAGAAGTTGTCGAGGAACTTGTGGAAGAACTAGTGGACGAACTCGATGATGAGCTGGAAGATGAACTTGATGAGGACCCGGATGACGAAACATAGGTTACTTCGAAGTCAATGGCCGAACAAACTCCGCCTGAGGAATCATCTGCGTAGATAACAAACCCTTTTTCTGAGTATGGACAACCCCAGAATTGTACACCGTTGTCCCAGTACAATCTGCCATCTTCGATTGTGAAACCGTTGGAGGCAGCCTTGTTAGTCTTCTCAAAGGTCAAACTATTTCTCTGAACGTAGACGTATCCTGGGTTAGCATCGCTTGGAACAGGTCCTCCTTCCAAGTTGGTTCCCAGTAACCTGAAAGTAATAGGGACTCCGTTTCCAATGGTGAGGTAGCCTTCATTGTATGTAATTGCATCGAAAATGTAGGATGAGTTACGAGTGTGGGCCTTCAAAGTGAACCATTCGTCTGCTGCAACGGCTCCAGCAGAAAGAGCAGCCAAGGTAATGAGCTTCAATAACATTTTAATAGTGATAATAGTATTGGAAAAGAGCACCACGAAGAGCCGAATGCATCCTTATATACGTTCTTCCTTGGTAAAGCTATACGCCACAACCAGATGCACAAATTCAGGCATTGTCCACATGCCAGGCGAGTGAAATTTCAGTCATTCCAGCTCGTATCCCTCTCGGCTCTACCGTCGTGGTATATCTGGAGTTCTTGGCGTTGTCTCATTCATATTTATTGCAGCACAATAGCTCAGGACCATTTATAGCACTAGAATATCCTTTGCAGCAAAGTTAAAAGTTCACACAGTTATGAGACCAATTTACGAGCGCAGCCTCACATACGGCATTCTCGAAGTAGTTAGGGTCTCTGGGGCTGTTGGTCAGATTCAAATCTCCAATCCTATGCTGCAAATGGTTCTCAGGAGACTTGAGATTGCTATGAAGGCAGTAGCAGGTCAGAGGAACAGCGGGACTTGTGACCTTTCTTTGGTATTTTCATGACAGTAGTATTTGTGTAATGGGCATTCGTTAATTTCATATCGATATACAATTCTTGGCGCATGGAAGATGGGCGATTTTCATATCAGTGATTCTGAGTTGAAATGCGAAGAATGATGGTGTTGGAAGCATGATAGGATGTTTTTAAAAGAGTAGTCTTTATCTTGTGGCGAAATGAGTGATCAGACTAATTGCTTGGACTGTAATACCTTGATTGTAAGGTATGAAGAGAGAGAATCGTTCTTCTTCTGGAGCGAACTTTAGTCTGGACAATCTAGATTGAAAAGATCAAGGTCGAAACTGCGGGGTAAGCAAACAGTATGCGAGCTCATGTCTATTTCTGGCGTGTACATGGATGAACGTGCAGATTTACATGAAAGGCGGTGCCCTAGTTCGTATTGTGCTTGCTGGAAATTAGAGTATCAAACCTGGAAGAACCATTAGTAGATACGTTTGCGTTAGAGGCCGAATCGGGCACTTTGTCCGACTCCAGGATTATGCCCTTTAGTCGTGAAAGATTAGAGTTTGATCAAGTGCCAGAAATCACGGTGATTGCCGGATTTTCAAGCAAACAGTAGGAAAATTCGTTCTCCTCCATACGAGGGAAAGTGATACCTTTGGTAAATGAACTATGCGCTCCCACTTGAGTACGTAGAAGGGTCCTGCTTTGAATATGCATTTGGGTGCAATATTTAACGAACATACCCACCAGGTTGGGACCTTCTAAGTTGAGACTTGCTGAAAGGTAAGATGCGACAAGTGACTTGCTGAAGAAGGCAAAGGGATTGCTAGAGCCAATCATAGCTCAGACGTATGGTACCTCATGTTCGGCATTGCCCTTTGACGAAATGAAAGCAGGACCCGCTAAACCACACATTTTTAGTTCGATGCAGTGCTTCTTCTTTTGACAAACCTTAAACCTTTTCAAATGGCATTCAGAGGCGGCCTGGAGAAAGCCATTCTGTGCCACTATTCCCAACACTCAAAACGAAAACGTTAAACGTTTAGGCTGCAAACTAGGTTGGGAATGGTTCGCGTAGTCGCACATGCACGAGTACAACAATTGCAACAACGACTAAGCAGATGTCACTGAGCTGCAACTCAGGTCGTTTCAAGGCATCGTGAATCACCCAGGACGCGAGTTCACACTCGATATTATTATCAGCTCGCACACTCAGACGGTAGACCTGAGGCATTGTCTTTGGCACACCTATTTCATTTTAGATAGAGTTTGATAATCAGAACTTTCTTCGACCTAAGACTTTAAAATTAGATAAACATAGCACACTATATTCGAAGACCTCAATATACCACCACTGTTGGTCTGCTTAGCTCGCTGCCCTTCTCGTTAACCACGCCAAGGGTCGAGCTTCTTGTTTGGGATGTCTTCTAAGCAAATCGAAGTGTCACTATCGATGAGCCCGTAGACCCTTACCGCAATACACGATTAGATTTACGACTCAGGCTATTACTCAGCCGTCTCTCCGCATCGAGAAGTATAAAAGGACGAGAAGTTACTGTTGGAGTCTTTGTCATGCGGCATAGCAATGAGTGAAAAGGTGTTTAACGATGGCTGTGAACTAAGCGGCAACGAAGCAGCTCCGGCTTCCGTGGATCCTGTTTGGTCCATTCTTCCTTCGTACTATATGTACTCAAATACCATCAATACTGGGATCAATGATACAGTCGCCGATCCCCCAAAGTATAAGGTGCCAGGCTCACTCAACAGCAATTCGTCTACAGTTTCAGACGGAGCACTGACAGCTAGTCATATATCGAGCTTTGGTGATGTTACTGCAGTATCATCCCATTCGACTTCAAATTCGAGATCCTCTATTGAGTACGAAGAGTTTGACTCTCGAATCAAGGACAACATCCTAGATAACATGCACAAGTTGAAGAATTTGACATTGTCTTCAAACAAGAGTGCCAACGCCATTGATATCTCTCTCGTTTTCACCAAGGACACAGGAGTTGCCAGCGTTCCTCCCACCATTATCGACCCCACAAACAGCGAGTTTCGCCAGGGGGACTACATCAATGGGTATGTACTCATTAAGAACAACGGTCCAGTCACTATAAACTTCGATACGTTTTATGTCGTATTGGAAGGAGAGTTCAGAGTGGAAGAAAATATGAATTCGATGCATCCTTCGGTTACACTGAAGACATTTTTGCAGATGGTAGACTTCAATGCAAGTTACAATGACGTGGAGATCAACAGACTCGTTAGCTGCGAAGGAAGCAGGTGCAACACAATAGTTATTGACAACTACATTTACTCCTACGATCCTTTCGATAAGAGCGTCATGTGCTTGGGAAATCGTAAGCTCCTCCCAAACATTCTTTACAAGAAGTTCTTCACTTTCAAAATCCCTGGCAAATTGCTCGACTCGCCCAGCTACGATAATGGCTTATCAGCACATGTGGCTTTACCACCATCATTTGGAGATTGCCGTACTTTGGCTAGAGACTTTTCTACGATTACGTCTTCGGTAAAGTATGGCGTTTCAGCTCGGATTATTGGTAAACACTCAAAGTATAATCCGAAAGTGACCAGTGCTAGCGAGTTCGTCATATTAAAGGGAACTGAGATGAGCTTTCGCGTGGTTCCATATACATCCTCTGCTCCTGACTTCAGGCAAGCCAAGGCAGAGTACGACGAATTCTTTAGATCTCTCAATGAGCAATTGACCAACGGAAGCAAGTTGCTATTTCCTGAAAAATTCCCCAAAGAGCAGACTGAAAGCACAGACACTGTGGCTAAAATAGAAAAGTGGAACATACAGCAAAAATCCAAAGTAGAACAGATTCCAGCGTATGATTTCTACATTCCACTTTACAAGAAGCATTCATTCCTGAAGATCTCACTTTCCAACTTCCTCCAAGTGAAAACTCCTAAGCAGAGGTACTCAATCGCCTATATTGCGCCAGAAAAGTATCGTGGGGCTCAAGAGACTGATGCACCCTCTTGGAAATTAGACGTCCCGTTCGAAGTTTCGATAAACGGCGGAAACAAAGATAAGTCAGTTGATATCAGAAGCATAACTTCGGAATTGGTAGTGCTAACTTTGGAATCAGAAAAATACGCATTTCCTATGGAGTTGCACCATGACGTCCTTTTCAACAAGTTCAAGTCTGCAGGCAGACCGGAGGACTTGTTGGTCGATAGCGATAGTTTGGAAAACAATTTGATTTCGCATCTGAAGGAATTGTACTTAAAGATGGAAAGTCAGTTGAAGACAGCAACGGCTACCGGAGTTGATTGGAAAATTGAGAAAAAGCTAGCTCTCGGTATAAAGGCACTTGCCAAGATGCGGGTAAAGGCAATAAATTTGGAGATCCCAGATTCACGAGTGAGCGTGGACATGAAAAACATTCAATGGAGCACGCAGGCAGATGGAAGACTTGTGAAACGCTTCAATCTTGAAATGGATTTGGCAAGCGCAAAGTTGAAGTCAACAAGCAGAAACGATTGTCGCAAGACCCCTGCGTATTCCAGATTTACTCTAGTGCCCAATTTCCAAAGTTGCCATCTCTGCAGAATGTACTATGTGAGGGTTATTTTGGGATTGAGCAACGGCCAGAATGCTTATGTCAAGCTTCCAGTGAACGTTGAAAACATCGCAAGATGAATAGTAGATAGCCAGTCTGCTTTACCGGACTATACGTAATAGTATCTTTGAAATTGCCTTTCTGCTTCCATTCTGGATACACTCTTTGCAGTCTGAAGGTCTCCTGGTTTACTCAAAACCTAGTAAGTGGACTAGTAGTGCGAATGTCTGGCATTCAATTAACTCTGTTGACGGTTCTCGTTCTGAACTGTGGTGCAATTGTTGCACTCGTACCCCATCTAAAAAGAGTAAAGAGTTGACTCAAAGGCACATTTACGTCATTGCGAGCGTTATATGGAAGATGATAGAAGGTTGGAAGGTGGTAGATCTTTGAAGAGCTCGGTGATAGTATGTGGAGGTGCATCTTAAGAGACGCAAAACCTTAAACGGTTGCACAACCACCGAGCCTGATTTGTAATACTAGCCAAAGTCAATAGGATGATAGCTGGAGAAAACCACCAAAAGGTAATATAAAGCCAATTGTTCGCCAATGGCTGTTGTCTGATGAGTATATTAACGGTCATACAACTAGTAACAGTGCTACGATGTCAAACTACGATGCCCCCTCGTTGAGCCTTAGCGAAATTCGCCAATCCTTACATGGAATGTTCCCTGCTAAGCCAAAGTATACCGAGAAAGACTATCCTTCTTTGGACGGAAAAGTGGTTTTGATTACCGGTGGCAGTCATGGTGTGGGTTATGAAACGGCCAAGTCACTAGCCGCACTGACCAATGCAAAGATTTACATATTTGCTAGAAATGAAGCAAAGACGTTGGAGGCTATTGAAAGAATCCAGGTTGAAGTTTCGCAAGAGTACGGGAAATCACTGATTAACAAGATTGAGTTCGTCCAGGTTGATCTTGCAGACTTGACCACTATTAAACCAGCAGTTGAGAAGTTCTTGTCGATGGAGACAAGATTGGACATCATATTCCTCAACGCTGGTTTGGCATACCCTCCTTGGGGTAGTAGAACTCCACAGGGGTACCTGTTGCAATTGGGGACGAATGTTCTTGGACATCATTTGCTCCAGAAGTTGCTTGATCCAATCTTCATTAAGACTGCCAAAACTAACAAGCCAAACGAATCGAGACTTGTTTGGGTTTCCTCTAGTGCTCACTTTACGGCACCGCGCGGAGGGTTTGATTTTGATTCTCCAAACTTGGATGGCGAGCCTAGGGACCAGCTTGCATATGCACAGAGTAAGGCTCTCAATGCTATCCAAGCTAGATATTGGCCCAAGGTTCACCAAGACAATGGTATAGTCAGTGTTTCACTATGCCCTGGGTTCTATGATACTGGTTTCAGTAAACAAGTTGATTTCGTTAAGAGATTTCTTATTTATCTCATTGCAAAACCGGTTAGATTTTCAGCATACACTTTGTTGTATTGTGGATTGTCTCCTGAAGTAACCACCGCTAACAATGGTGCTCACTATCTTGCGTATGGTGAACTTGGAGCTCTTAGAAAGGATCTTGAGGATGATGAGAATAATGCTAAGATTTGGAAGTATTTGGACGACCAAGTTGCTCCGTTTATTTAGAGATAATGTTGTAAAAGAATGCAAATACCGAGTATTCAAAATGTAGCACTTTGCAATGTCAGAACTTAGAGAATTTAGACGAACCACCCTGTAAAGCGGTTACGTCAGCTGGGACTTTTTGAGTGGTAGAGACAAATCAGGATGAGTATGCAATTCAAAATCCGGGGAAGCTATTCCTCGAAGTACGCACCTTGGATTCTGCGAGAACAGGTCCATCCATACAGCTAGTGAAAACTAGAAGACTCGTAGAGTGAAGATGCTCTGATGGTAAATGGCAATAATGAAATATCACAGTCGCCTTTGAGACATTTCCGAAATCAAAAGTGATACATCTATCCACTGGAAAGTTAAATTTCGTACATTTTCAAGGAAATTGATGAAATTTGGGAAAACACTGAAATATTTTCCTTTGAACAAGTAAAATCGAAATAATAGCTCTACAAAGCTGAAGAGAGCAAGACAGTTACAGAACTTATATGATAACATGAGTCTTTGAGCGTTCCCTAGTTTCCTTGCTATTTCTTGCGGTTTCGGAATTCCTCCCAAAGTTAGGATATGGCCGAATTATAGACTCAAATAATGGAAGGTAACACACTAGAGCGAAGATACCGCCTTTGCAATTGGTTGAAATCTCAAGAACTAAGCACCTAGCACGGAATTGAACTAGCCAAGACTTGAATCACCGACTGAGCCTGAATCTTAACGTCGATACGCAAGCTCATTGCTCGTGCCCCCCCAAGCTGATCTATGTTGGTTCCAAGTCTTGGCTCTCTCCATACCTCCATGAGTGTCCATTACTTTCTCATGAAGCTGGGCATGAGTAGTTGAACACGTGCTACTTCTCTAAGCCCTTTACCCTCATACTGTTCGTTTGTGAATGCCTGGTTGGTGGATTGCACAGCTGAAAGATTCCTATTTTTTCGAGCCCACACGACTGGCTATTCGCTAATATTCCAATTTGCATTGATACTTGATAATAATTGGCAGCTTTTGCTTCACCCACACACGAGGACGATGATATGGAGCGTAGAGTACTCGCTACTGAACGCGGGGCTTCCAAGTGACAGTATTTCAGCTCCACTTTAGTTGCTTGCGAATTGACATTCCACAACTTGAATGCAGCTAAGTTATCAGCTCAAAGTCAAATAGTATGACAGCAGAGCATTTTGAAAGACAAAATGTGCTTTGGAGCTTCAGGAAGCATAAGACCGTGCCAAAATTGCCGTCTATTGTATGAATATTGCTTCCTACGAACATGATAACTCATTTTTTGTTGGCTCGACCGTGTTCGGGCCCAGTTAACTTCTAATTGGTGATCCTTGTGCTTCCAGGATATGCCAAGAACTTCTCCAGCTCAACTTTGAACCAACTACTCAGACTATAAAAGCCCTTATATCAGTAAGAATTTTCAGCAGGCCAGCATGCTTCCATAATTGAAAACTTAGAGAACTCATCTCTTCTGCGGATTCTACTGAATAGCGATACCGAAGCGGAATTAGCTAGGTGTTGCGCATTTTCATGGAGGCTTACTTTGTGCATAGAGTTTTGAAGGCACTGAACCTTTGCGTATGCGTTGTCACACATATTATGCCCTCTTTTGAATGGAGAGTATGGGTCTGAATGGCTGTTCTGACTTCCTGATTTAAAGTACGAGTAAAAAACACTTTGGTTTCCTGATATAGGAGTTCTTAGTGCCTTTACATTATATGAATGTCGGAGACGTCACTCTGCTGCTGCTGAATTAGCAGTAGCAGAGAACTGAAGCTTCGGATCATGATTCACGCAGTGGTATCACGAACTTGCTGGATCCTTATTGCAAGGTCGGGGTACCTGTGGAAGAACAGTAACTACCTAAGCTGGACGATCTGATCTCAAGAGCATGATTAATTGAGTGCACATCTCCTGGCAATACTCCTCCTATGTTGAGTGGTTCGCTTTCTTAGTGTGTGTGAAGCGCACTTGAGTGGATTTGCCGAAATTGCCTGAAATTAGTAGACAGCTGTTGGGACGATCGACAAAATCATGCTTGCCTAATAAGTTACCACTTCATTTCTGTGTCAGCTGGTATCACAACTTTACTTCGATTGCTAATGTAAAAAAGCACGTCATGCTTTGTAATTACATCGCATTTGGGTCCGCAGGTGTTGTTTCTGCCTCAGATTTGCTGTTACATCTGTTACATCAAATTGCGCTGCACCGGTTTTCATCCGATATCACCGGTTTTTCAAATGCAGCACCTTATACCACTCAAGTGTCACAATTGTACTTGTTTGAAGGGCTGCGCCTGGGAATGTTCCTCCAAGTTATAATTCAATGGCAGATATTGTTGCTTCTGCACAATCTGTAGTGGAAATTGCTCATCTCAATATCTACCAGTAGGAATCATAGTCTGACTGGACTATAAAAGATGTGAGCACTGCGAGCTTGCAAGATGAGAGCAACTGCAGAATGTTGATGCTTTTGCACATAACATGTCAGGAAAGAGCTGGATAGACTCAAAGTACTTGTTTTGACTTTCAAGGTTGAGCTTTTGATATGTCGCCAAAGTTCAATTCTGCGAATGAGTTGTTGGATCAACAGGAGCAACCCGAGGGTCGATGTTCAACTGTTTCTGTTATCATTACTTCAGCATCTATTGTACTCTTCAAAGGCATTAAATGGGCGATATTGATCTCCTTCGTTATAGCTTCAAAACGTAAGTTTTCATCGAAGTTCTAGTAAGTAACTTTCTGGGCATCTTGGCTCTTTTCAAATGATGTTATAGGATAATTATTGAGATCAACTTCACAGTGCTTGACCTTTGCTAAACTAGCAAAGTTTGGGTTCACAAGCTTGTCATAAAGTACCTGATGAATTTAACTGGCTAGAATATGTCGACCATAACTTGACCAATGAGCTGAATTAAAAAAGACGGAAAGTCTGCAAAAATATGCCCAGTTTTGCTATTAAGTTTCATACAACTCCCCAGGCCTGACGAGACCTTCTGCGAATAACATTACTACTCCAAAGATTGCCTGCTAGGTCTCGGTGTGGATAATCTCTACGTGGATTATTATTCGTTGTGGTTCGTGGAAACGAGGTCCCTTCTCAATGGGATTAAATTTGGCTCAAAGTGTACATTTCATACTTGTTGAGAACTCACTCTGTTATGCATGTCTCTGGGGTAGTGGCCTCATTGAGCATTTTTATGGGCAAAGAAACCAGTCCTTACGCTCCCAGTCCTTAGCTTGCAAATGATTATGAAATGAAAGACTGAGTTCTCTTCTGGTTCTACACCTAAAAGGGGCCCCCGAAACTAGTAGCTGGTTTGACAAGAATGTCCGGTAATTTATTATGACTTAAATCCGGCAACGTTTGCGTCTTTCCGTCTAGATGATAAAACGGAGTTGAGTAGCCTAACTCCTAGGGTCAACTTCCTTTGGCGTTAGCTCAAGCAATTTTGCTGAGTACAGAGTTGACTTCCTGAAGCACGTAAAATCGTGTGAATTTACAGAAAGGTGCCAAAACAAACAGGTTGATACGAGATCCTTTAGGAGAGCTTCCCCATGAAGCAGTTCAAGATCTTACAGAATTCAGCAAATTTTAAAGCATATGCAATTACAAAAGGATAAAAGGCTCTCAGGAAAGGCATGAAGTGAGATATTAAGGTAAATAAGATCATCTTGCTGCAATAACTTGCACCCAGACTAGAAATTAGAAAGGCGAGTGGTGAATTGAAGTTTTATTTCTATCACAATTCCCAATCTAAATCAACACTTTGACAATTGCTTCATAAGTACAACGATTCAAAGCCCTTTCAAGCAACTCGAGTGAAATATGTTCCCTGAAATTGACTCTTTTTGCATCGGCTGATGCGAGTAGTAGCATTCTCAAATAATGATTCTACAACCCCGAGACGGCATCTGATTATTCAGATGCCCCCAACTGCACCTCCTCTTAAAATAGCCTCCAGCTCACCTTGAGACTGGTATTTGAAGTTTGTGTCATGATTTAAGTTTCTGACAATGTTGAAATAATGTTCACAAGTTAGCACAAACGATGAGACATAGTTATGAGAATGAATGTGTGGTGGGGGAAGCTTTCGCTAATTTTGAGTGAATGAAAACTGTCAAGACAATTACTCAGCACTTCTCCTCGCAGTTCGCTATGGAGTTATAAGAATTCGTACTGGGAAAGGCCTTTATGCACATTTCATACTTCATTGAACTGAGCGCAATTTATAAAAGAAGTCGACACCGAATGAACGCAAATATTTATATGTGGCGAACTGGTTTTGCGGATTCTATGAAAGCGGGCCTGACGGCATGAACATCGTTTCCTGGACCGTATCTACGGGTTATTGGACATGCTAACGCACACCACTTGCTTTCTATTACTCCGGTCATGCGAGTGACATTATTGGGCAATTTCCTCCTTTGAGTGGCGCTCTTCATGACGTGCGTCGCCCATTCCTGGACGTCGCCGGTTATCTGATTGGATCTAATCTTTTGCATCTCAATCCTTCGGGTTATGCGAATACCATGATACTATTGGATCACCAGTAGGTGCTTTTAATGCAGTGTGTAACCCCTTTATTTCATGGAATAAGATATCTAATTGGTCCAGCTTACTCACATGGCAATGGCTCGGTATGTGGGCAACTATTTACGTGAGACCGTTGGGAATACGAGTTCACCGTGGATTGTGTTGCCCCACAATCCATATTTTACTGGCTGAGAATAAGCCAATGTAACAATTTTCATTACAAACTGCTCCACTTTTGAAAAGAGATGCCAGTATAAATAGCTAAACAATGGGCGTCTTTTTTTAAAATGTTTTATACTACATTCCTAAAAATGAAGTTGATTTGGCTTTTGGTTCTCTTCTCCATGGTTAAGGCCGATGACGATGAAAAGTTTACTTTGTTCACTGATTATTCGACAACAATGTATGGTTGTCATGGTCAGGTTGGTTTACAAACTACTTATTGCGAAGAAGGTGGATTCTCATGCGGTTGCACTACACGTGCATCTATTGCTAGTATTGCGGGCTGTATGTATGATAAATTAGATGCTGATGCTTATGAAAAGGCAGTCAAATTCAATATTGCTTGGTGTGAAGATAACTATGGCAACATTACTCAAGCGCAATTCGATGACGGTCTACAGTTTTACAAAGAGTCTGCCATACCTTTCACTGAGGCTGCGAACTACACAGTCGATGGCTACCTTACTCGTCCTGTTGTATTTAACGAAGAAAATAATGCTATTTATATTGGGAGCTATGAACAATTAGAACTATTGATTGACAACAATTCAGATTTTTACGGTTTCGCTATAATCGCTTACTGGTTCCTTATTTTGTTTTTCTACGCATTGAACAATTGGTTGAAGTTGTTATTCCCTCTGGTGTTTATTAGATCTAGAGAATCCTATTTATTGAACAAGTTGAAGAGGTATGTTGTTATACCTGCAACGGTCGGTTCGAAAAAACTACAACCTGTGGGCTCTGAAAGATTGGGCGGATTTTTCAAGATGTTGGTTCCCTCTCGGATCGAATCGCTTGTCTTGATAGTCTTCTTTGGCAGCTGTCTTGCCTTTCTTGGGGTAGATATGTACTTCATAGCAGGTGGTCCAATTGTCACCTTTAAGAGCCAAGCCTTGGAGAAATACATCGCGGATAAGTCAGGAGAAATTGGGACCGTTACTATCCCACTCCTTATTCTTTTTAGCGGAAGAAATAACGTGTTGCAATGGGTCACAGGTGTCAAATATTCCACTTTCATTACTTACCACAGGTGGATGGCTCGTGTGTTTGTTTGTATGATCATCATTCACTCTATTGGGTACTCGTTCACGCTTGCACCGTACTACGTGGATAATATGAAAGAGACTTATCTTATTTGGGGTACAGTTGGCACAGTTGCCTGTAGTTTGATGTTATTTCAGTCCTTGTTCTTTTTTAGACGAAATTGGTATGAAATGTTTGTTGTACTTCACATTTTATTGGCAGTTATATTCATTGTTGGTACTTGGATTCATGTTGTTGATATGGGCTACCTTTTGTTCATGTACATTTCCATCTCGCTTTGGGTGTTTGATTGGGTGGTACGTTTTGCGCGTCTTTGCGTTTTTGGATTTCCTCTTGCTAAGATTAGGCTAATCAACAGTGACTTGCTTAAGCTTGAGATCCCGATCAAAAGTTGGTGGAAGCCAGTGAATGGTGGATTTGCGTTTGTATATTTTGCTCTGGCAAGCAAATTCTTTCAATCTCACCCTTTCACTTATGTTCAATTACCAAATCAGATCAACTTCTACATCAGAGTGAAACAAGGCATCACACAGAAATTGCAATCTGAGCTCGCCAATTTACCGGACAAAAGAAAGAGCATAAGGGTGACAGTTGAGGGCCCTTACGGCGGAGGACTTGAGCTTTGCAATATAAAGAGTTACCATCGTGCTATTTTCCTTGCTGGAGGTAATGGTATTCCTGGATTGTATTCTGAAGCTTTGTCTTTAGGAGCAATAAAAGAGATGAAACAACAAGTAAAGTTGATTTGGATTTTGAGGGACTACAATGCGTTGAATTGGTTTTGGGAGGAGTTGATGGAGTTGAAGAAAACTGAAGTGGAAGTCGATGTATACATTACTCGCCCGGAGACTAAGTTGCAAGAGTACATAAGCGGATTAGACCACGAGACGGGCAAGGATTTTGAAAAAGATAAGGAGTCAGGAGTAGAAAGTGGGTCTGAGTTGGAAGTACTTGACAAGAAAATCAGGGGCATCAGAAGCAGTTTCCCCCATGTTAATTTCACGCACGGTAGGCCAGTGTTGGGACAAATACTTGCTAGTGAAGTTGAAGTCTCTGAGGGCTCAGTCGCTGTAATCGCTTGTGGACACCCCAAGATGGTTGATGAAATAAGACTGGAAGTGGCTAGCAATGATGGACATAAGAGAGTTGACTTCTATGAGCATATGCAAATTTGGGCATAGAGGTAAGCGTATTTCAAGAGAACTATTCTGTATTGCAATTAGATGTTTGTCTATTAGAACTTGATCCACATTTATATACAGATCTTATAATACAAATGAGTTTTCCAGCGATTTCAATAAATCGGAACTTTATTAAACTACGATGAGCGTGAAGTAGGGTCTGGAGCAAAAATAGTCACACTTAGGGACACCAAGGAAGTAAACTAGATGAAAGAGTAATAGAACGATGAGGCCAGGATATCCACACATAGTTCATTTTCTTGATCTAAAGTGAAACTATAAACTTGCAAAGCGAATCAGGGTATTTATTAGTTCATCACACAGTTAGAATTATACTGCAACCTAACAAGTGGTAGGTATTTCTGCAGCTCTAAGTGAGGACACTGTTCTTCACCTAAGACATAAAGAGAAATGCAGTTAAAGCATATTTTTGGGCCAGTTCAGTAAGAATCACGGCGCCTTGTACATAGATTGAACAAGCTTGAGGCTTATCTTAAAATCAAGACCTATATGGGACGGACTACTATCTCATCTAGGCGAGTCTCTGTGTGCTCCTTGAATCTTTAAAGATCACGTGCATATTTGATATTGGTTGCAAATTCTTTCTCGTATTTTTTCCAATGCTGGAGTAGGCAATTTGCAGCCCTCTCAGAATAGACTTTACGCTCTAATGGGGTGCACCCTAGAATTGATGTTTTTGGAAACACCAAGTCCACTTGCTCAGAGTGTCTTTGAATTTAATGAAGTCTTGAAGTTGCCTCTAGGGGTCGCATTAACACAAGTTATAGATAATAAAGCGTCTTGGGAGAAAAGGGTTGAGAAGTAGACTTTGAGTCTATCAATCTCGAAGGAGAATTAGTCATGAAGCATAAGATTTTGGAGAAATCTGGTTCTTTAATTGACAACATTCGAAAATCTAGAAGAATTGAAACTTGCAATAGATACAAAATACTGAGGTAGTAGTAACCAATTGAGAAGTTAGAAATTGCACTGGTACAAGCAAACTGAAAATACGTGAACTAATACTTGAACTAGCGTGCAATGCCTAAGTATTATAGGAACATGTTGGTCTCATTTTCAGAGCATAGCTAGCAGCAAAAACCACTAGAATATTCAGTCAAAATTGTACCTAGTGTAGTCTGAAGGAAGTCTAGTCTTGTAATATTTGAGAAGAGTAGGCGACGATAGAATATTTATGGTCAGCCAGAATCCTTAGGAAATATTATTATCTCATGGAATTTAAATCCTTGTCTCAATGTGGAATATGGATTAGAAGGAGCTTCAGGTAGTCAGGATTTGACATCAAAGCAAATGTTAATATGCCTAACTTCTTTCAAGGGGTTCGTGTCCTAGTCTCTCTCAAAAATACTATGTGAATGGATCTGTAGTAGTACTGAGAAGAATTTCAAGCGAACTCGGTGAACTCCCTTTTGCTTCTTAATCTTAGCTTAAGCGAGATATTTAGTTAACCATAAGCTAGTAAGCTTGGAAATATACAAAAAAAAATTGAAGTACAGAACTCTATAGAAAAAAGGCCAACACGTAATACTTTCAATGATTACAATAAAAGAGATCTGATGGTTGTATCCAAACAGCTGCCCCCATTGCACCAGTTCTGGGAGATGGGAAGGATTTTTCCAAGAATAGAACATCCTTGGAATACTAGTGGAACTAGCATTCCTTAAATTCAGTCGTACGCCACACTAGCTCACAACGAAACCTATTATCTCCGGTGCAGAGTCTTACAAGCCTCTTCTATGTCGTTATTCAATGATACCATTACAAAACAAACCTGTATACTGCAGATGCTTCTGAATGCCTAAGAGGAATGCTGCTCATTTCAGGAGAAAGATTATCGGATGATTTTTTGGTCTCAAAAGACTAAAGGAGGCAGAAAGGTTCAGTGTAGATATACTCGCTTATACATGTCCTACAAGCATAACGGACACTCAGAAAGCCGCAGTAGATTTCGTAGCTTTGAAATGAGTAAGAAGAGATACTAATACCTTTTTTTTCACTTTTCCATTTAGGTAAAACGGTGTCCACGTACATTTGTACTTAACATGTATTGCGCAACATACGACGTCGAAGCAATACCCCTGAATCAGCACCGCTGGCGTCCCTAAATTAACAGTGAGGTAAAAGTAGACGAGGCAAGTTTTGTGGCCTTGAGTGTTCTACTTAACTGCCAAAATAATAGCAAGTAATTACATAAATTTTTAGGCCATAATTTCGAAATCTAGTCATGCACTTCGAGTCTTAGACTTTAGTTTAGATTAAATTTAGAAAGATACTTTTCATAATATGAAGAAATGATATTTCATATTCGAGCCTCTCGGGTGTCTAAATAAAGATGTCACAATTGTTTGCATTCTCAAACGACATGAAGGCCCTTCGAGGCTGAGAGGAATACATATCTCGAATATGCCACACACGAGGAAAATGCGAAACAATACGCTCGATTATACTAACCAAGTCAGAGCAGTTGGAAAGCGAGTAAAAACCAACATCTTTATTCCATAAGTTTACTAACCTTTAGCATCTGCATTGATCGAAGCCAAGTATCCTCCGTGAAAACCCAGCCTCTTTCCTTTAAAAAGTTGTAATTCAGTAGCTACGTATAGCATCTAGTTAAGAAAGATATATTTTAGCTTTTTAGAAGAGTCTAGAATTATACCCACCCCCCTTTCACACCTCGTAAAGCTCTTCCTCTGCACAACTTTACCTGATTTCACCCCTCGAGTGTCGATAAAATAATGAATAATTGGCAAGCTAGATACGAGTTGCTACAGGTTCCGCTTTAAAGTCAAGTCTATCCAATATGCAGTGCAATTGACGACCAAGCCAAGCTTGCAACATCAATCGGTGTTTATGCGAGAAGCTGCATCTTGAGAATTTCCAGCATAATTTTGAGACGCCTACTCATATAGCCGCAACAGACAGTGAAGTTGAATGTGGGTGTTGTTATTGAAGGCATGGGGGCCTTCTTATGTTCACCTATAACTGCGCAATAATCCGATGAAGTGGTACGACTGTTTGCAGCTATTCTCAATTTGATGCTTTGTGATTGGAGAGACTTCCACGGGCCACATAGATCTCTTAAGGAACTTACAGAATAACCTGTCTTACATGTATGGGAGGCAGAATCATATCGGAGAACCGGTTTGACTCTGCATAGTTTAAACAGGAAACTTCGTATTGCGCAAGGATCTCCGTTTGCAGGATACTATTCGCCGATATCACCTTACATCGAAGCTCTGCTTTGCGGTTGAAATATTGGTCGCTAATCACAAAAATTCTTTCTGTACATTGTTATGTGAAAATCGTCGGGTTCCATGCAAGAGACCACTTAGGCTCAGTAGACAATATTCTCAGAACTAATGCAACTGCTATAACTAGTTAAAGTAGCTTCTTTTGGAGTTGTGGTAGTTTTCAAGCACGACTGCGCGGCAGAATCGCGACGTTTTGTCGACTGGCAATCGTAAGCAACGCTCAATCAAGCATGCTCCACTGATCAAGTCTCACTCTTGATTAAACTGTCGCCGACTATTATACGCCTTGGATCGTCAAAAATAATATTCCTTTACTGGGTGGATAAAATATGAGAAGAAATAATATGATCCTATTGTTTCTTTGAACGTTTAGCCCATATTTCTGATTCTTGGCTTAGTGCTTTTGCACTCCCAAAATAAGAAAATAGTCGAGCTCATTTCATGTTTACGGGACTCAACTTATACATTCTTCCTTCGCATAATCCCAGTATAGCCATCGTCATCGCAGCATCTACTGAGCGCCTCCATCCTTGCAGAAATTGCAAATTTGCACAAGGTGTCGAGAAATAGATCAAATGTAATGGGAAGAGAAGCGAGTGTAGACGCATCCAGAAAATAAAACAGGTATCACAATCTTCAAAAGATGGAGCCCATCAGGAGTAGTCAAGAGCTCCTGGTTTCCATGAAAGGCATTTTTGAGATACGATGTCAGTTTGGAACATGCGAATATGATTGGCAAGTGAGCTGGTGCGAAATGAGACGTAGCCCTATCATGCATATATCAGACAGCTAAAGTGTAAATGGGTTTTAGCTTAATCAGCCAGGATTCTCGCGCGAATTTTTATAGAGGATTATCATGGAATTCTTGGATGCAGAATATGTAGCTCAGTAAAGACATGAGTTCTGAACAGATACATAATCAAATTGAAATCCTTTTCTCTTGCAAAGCTGAGACTGTGGACTTCTTTCTTTCAGTTGATATATTTGCTTTCCGTATCTGAATAGTTCAAAATTTCAACTATATCAAAGTTCTAAAGTGCTTTCATGAATACTTGACGGTTCCTACTATTAACAAATTTTGCTTCAAATATCCCTCCTTAGCTTGCATTTTGTCAGTGCAAATTAAAGCTAAGATCAGATTTTCATGGGCTTCCATGAATTTGCCAAAATTCTGACGGAGATGGTGGGCCAACCCGTGTCCCCTCCTTTCGAGAATTCCGACGCATGGATCGAAGTGCTTTTAGTACTATCAGAAAGGACATGCCATTGTAATAGTAAAAAATAGCAAGAACTTCCGAAATCCTGAAACTCGAAAGGACCTCAAAACAGAATTTAATATCGAAAGTCAAGCCTCGAGATTCTAGAATAGGATGATCTCGTACTTGATAACTCACAATAATAATGAAAATTAAATAATGCAAACAGCACAAGTCCATACAGGGTTGAACACTGGACATGCGAACAATGGAGTACCAAATCAAGGTAAAAATTGTTAGCGCAAACTTGAGTCCAATTCCGTTAGAAGCTTCCGTATCTGCTGATCTGCCTAACATAAGGTGTCTCGGTGCTTCATCTATTTTATAGCGCAAATGGAAATAGGTGGAACTGCAACCACAGAAATATTCTTATCAAATAATAAAAGGCCTCAATTTGGCGAAAGCAACCCGTTCAAATATGCTTGGAGACCGTGCTCATGCAAGCAGGAGACAATATAAAAGTGCCGGTACTTTATTTACTCCCACTCCTCGACGACTATAGTAAATCTGAAATGCATAATCTTACTCCTCATAGATATGAAAAAGGTCAAAACTTTTAACAAGCTGCCTTAAAAGACTCAAAGATGTTCCAAACGGGGTCTCCATTCAAGTTTTCGTCTCATTGACCCAATATTCCACAATGGCTGTTCATTCGAGATTCAAAATTGAAGTTGGCTGAAAAATGACATTGTTAATCCTTGGTTATAAAGTCATGGAATAGCTATTGGTCCAAGAGTTGTTTCTCGAGGTGAGAATCTTCGCTTGATCCAAATACGATGAGGCATCCAATGTTCGCTCTATTGCCTTTGAAAAATGCCGTAGCCTATCAAATCAAGCATTAAAAGAGCAGCTCTGTTTCTCAGACAAACAATCATTGAATTGTGGCCATTCTAAGTCTCTCCCCCGTGCAGACGCTTCAACAGAATTATCAAGACAAACAGGAACATCAACAAGCGAAAGCATGCAGGACAACGATTTGCTTGAAGAGTTGAGAGAACTTTAAAGATGGACGGAAGCAAGTGGTACTCGCGCAGTGGCCAAGATCCACAATCTGATTTAACAGCTGGGCAAAATTGCCTGTTGATTGCTATTCGTTTTGCCTACCAGCTCATATCGAATGGTCAACGAAGCAGGAGCATTAAGTGATACTCCACAATACTGAGCTTTCATGCCCGCTCAGCTTACAAGTTCAGTTATAGCATCAGGTTCCACAACGATGCAGACTCATTTCTGGGATTTAATTTGGATGCATACTACTGAGAAAGCTCAAATTTAGTATGTTTCTGGAAAAGAAAGGCTTTGACTGCGAGCATCTTCGTCATTGAGCTTTCAGATGACAGTTGCATCTTTTCGCGGGTTGGTACCTTCATCATTGCTTAAGTTGGCATTTTAAATCTAAAATAGCACTTCAAGAAACCTCATCCAACAACATTCAAAGCATATATTTCCTGACACTCAAGCAGTCAATGGTCTCCCAATACAAGAAGAAGCTCTTTCACAGAGCGTAGCTGTGCTTTAATTGTCCACTCGATTTCCTCATTTGCCGAGGACCATCCAGAGTTGCTATTCACTATCAGACAAGCTGGAGATGAACGCTTTCCATCTTGATTTGGAGGAAAAACCCAGAGTTATGAATGGCACTCCGATATCTCATTGGAAGAATACTCATCTTCTTTCTTGTTCTCATCACTTTTGAAGTAAGTGAACCTTGAGGTGATTCTTGGCTGCCCAATGTAGTGCTGAAGTGAGATTGCATCTGCTGCTCGATTCGATCTGTGTCATCGTTATCATCGAATCTAGGCCCTTTTATGTTGGGCGGTATGAATACGCATTGGCTGTATAGTATACTGGCAAGTGGATGAGGATTACCTTGTGACCTCTAAGGAAAGAATCGACGTTTTGATGGTTTAAAATTCCAGACGATCCTGTAAAAAAATGTAGCGAACTGGAAGGGCACCCTATAGCTGGCCTAGTATTGATGCGAAATCGATTGAGAAGCTTACTCGAAGCCTTTAAATTTAGTGAAAATTGGCTTGCTGTGTGTGCTAACAGTTTAAGAAGTGACTTCTAGAGGTTAATGTTGAGACCAGGTCTAATTTGCTTAAGATGGGAAGATGAATATGAACGAGAAGAGACGAGATAACAACTATAATGGGAATATGACCTTGGAAGAGATTAGTCTTCTTAAAGGCCAATTATGACTTCTAAGGCGTTGCAGCTGATTTTGGAATGCTCTATGCTTTCGTTTTGTTTGATTTGGCTTATTGGCTCGAACATTGAAACCTCTATATGAGAGATTCAGTTGCAATCTTTGAGGTCTTGTGTATTTTAAATGAATCAGAGGTTACAATTTTCTGTTGTTAGAGCACAAACTTTGCTTTTGATAGTGTCTACGTCTGCTGTTACTTTGCATTTGGATGCAAAAGACGAGAAATCAACCATGTAAAGCGAGGACTGTCTAGTCTTCATTGCTTCGGACATGCTCAATTTGTAAGTGGGTGTACCTCTTTGGGGCTTTTCAGGTAGCTTGATCTGCTCAGATATTCTCTTGCGTCTTGCCGGTTTGTGAATACTTTGGACCCCTGGCTTGTATAGTATTATCTCATAGCAGCGAAAACTTAACTTGAGATTGATACCTTGGAGTAGAGGAGAAGATTGGGCAAGATTGGAATCAAGATCGACGAGTAAGTGGTATTTCAAAATTTTTCTGGCTAGTATTCAAGGAAAAGTGTATTTCATGGGAACAAAGTGGCAATCTGATCAAGATTTGCTATGCAAAATACCCTTCATAATCACTCTATTTTCTTTTACTTACAATTTCTAGTGCCCAATATATTACTATTTAAAATTGAATAGCAAGAACCTCTTTTCCTGGTGATTCCTGACTGTCAACTCATGGTCTATGATTTACCTTCAGAATCCGTATGATCTCTATTCTGCAAAATATCTCCAAGGTTACCTCCATCTGTATCGTCTCTATCTTTTGGGTTTTGTAATCTTAATGCAGGCTTCCTCCTCAGCTCCTTTGGTTTGTTCTGCTCGTACCCTAGACAGGTCCTTCGACTGCGTTCGCAATTGAAGCATCCTGGCTTCCGTTCGTCACACTTGATATGCCTTTTTCGACAGCTGAGACAACCCGTACGAGTTCTAAACTTGATTCGGCGGTTGTTGAACTTTGAAATATGATCCTCATACATCAAACCGAGCATTTTAGACTCTTGCTGCGTGATCTGAAAGCATCGATTTGGATACTGGCCAATCGGCTTGTACCTTGAGTGTATATTTTGGTGCTGCCATTGCCATTCCAGGCGCTGTCTCTGTGGAATTTGGAATTGGTTAAGATGGTTGAATTGGTGTTGATTATTCTCACTGGTGCTGTATGGAGTGATTTGGTTGTTTGGTGGTATTGGGTTAATTTGGGTAGTTTGACGAGGGTCTTGCATAGGGTGCCCATGTTGCCCATGTTGCCCAGTTTGTATAGGTTCTGGAACAGCTATCATAGAGCGGTGAAACCCTGGGTGGTACCCCTGGCTTGCCTGTGGTGTGGAGTAGTCCTGCAAGCTGTCTTCATGAGGAGTGTTTCCTACTGGGGTGGATAAAATTGGACTGACATCGATGGGCAGGTCGTTGGCTAAATGGGCCTCGCGGACTGCCATGTTGAAGGACCTCTGGCGAACGTATGGACCCATGGTTCGCTCTTCTGTTACCGTAGATAGCAGATACGTTTCTGCGTAGCTCCTAGTTACTGGAACTCTCACAGGCGTAAAAGGAATCCCGCTTTCAACTTGATGCGAGGCGGTTGGAGCTGCCGGTGACACCCTCGAGGGACTCCTTTGCTCAAGGATTCCAGGGTGCGCAATGAGAGGAGCAGCCAAGATCTGTTGTGACGGGCTTATGTGGCTTATGTGGTGGTGGTCGTTAGACTGGGGCTGGTTCTGGATATGGCCTGTACGAATGTAGTTATGACTATTCGTGGCACCATTTGCACGAACGTTAGACTCCCCTATGCCGAGATTCAATTCTGCTATAGACGGTAATCGATTCATGGCTATGGCCTCCAAACCAATTTACGTTTGAGCTGGCGTCCGCACCTTTATCAATGCCAACAGTGATTGCGCTCTTTTGATACTTGAACACATTGGTGGGTATATATATTCACGTTCCGCCTGGATCCCGGTATGCATTTCGCAACAAAATCAACGGTTACGAATTTTAGCCTTCGTGCGTTGCCTGTGTTGGAGATCGTTTCGTGTTGCTGCGTGAAAAATATATGTGCTTTGTGATACTGTTCTCTGCAGTTATGATCTCCGAGGAAACGCGCAGTCAAACTGCAAAAATTGCCAGGAAGCGGCGAAAAACTGTAAAAGAAGTTCGGGAAACTGTAAAATGCCTTAGCAGACGTAGGAGTAGAAGTAGAAGCGGGCAGTAGATCTTGACAAGAGCCGGGCGAAGGAACTAAAAACTTATGATTATGTTTGCGTTGATGCTATGTTAATCAAACTAATGTGAAAACCCTGTCTTTGCAAGAACGGACAAGATTGGAGAAGTCGTTGTGCGGGAGAGAGCGCTCGAACTGCTTGTAAGCTCTTTTGTTGCAAAAGGTGCAATAATGGCTCAAGTCGTCTCGGTAAAGCAGTCGCAGATATATTAATTCACTACGACCAATCCCTCTAACTCTATGGCTCTGCGGCCATGGGGGAACATCCTTCACAAGCTTCGCAAGTATACCAAAGCTTGTTGAGACAAAGGATTCTCATAAACTCACCGTTATTGTGCACACATAGAAAGCGATCGATAGGGGCGTCAATGAAGGGCCGGAATACACTTACACAGACTTCTACTATGAAAACAAGGATCGAAGTAGCCTAGACATCTACCTGTTCTGGAGCCACTTGACACCGCTCTTGAAGAACTTGGTCGATCGATGTATTGCCCATTTCTATATTAAAGAAAAGGCACTCAGCGAAGGCCCCACTTACTGACATTGAAATGGAAATTTTTAGAGGACAGAAACCACTACATTGAGGAAGAAAGATCTTCCAATTGAAAGCAAGATACCTGGGGAAGGGGACTTCAAATTTGCGATGTTCTCTTTGAAAGGCTAACTGGCCCATCGGGAGTTCTTATCGAAATGTCCAACAACAACACACAGCAAAACTAGAAAAACCAGCACCGAGAAAGCTTCAGAGAAATTCATAAATAAGATGAATAGTCTTGAAGACGAGATGAGACAGAGGATGAATCACACAGTCTTCGTCACACTTTAGCTGAAATGGAGGTTTTCCATGATATCTAGCAATTTCATGCCAATCTAAGCTAAAAGTATTCTGGATACCCAAATTGTCATGAAGTGCACTTCAAAATCTCAGAACATTAAGCGATAACTACAGCCTTTCAGTTAAACCTGGCAACATTTTCTTTGCAAGTCTGCATAATTGAATTGATGAGCAGGTAGCCGAACATCTATACGGGTATTTGAGACCAGGCTATAGCAATGAAGCATAGGGCATGCCACATGAGGGCATCCATTGCACCCAGCAAACAGCAGAAGAAACTCGGAGCAAAAATTCTGAACCTTAGGTCTGCTGCATGACTTTGAAGGTGGAATCGAACTGGCTGGAGGTGGTTGGCTTGTACTAAATCTTCCTTCATGCTGCAAGAAGATCATTTGATATGAACATAATAGTCTCAGGGGCAACATCGAAGAGCCAGCCAAACAATAGCTCGTGAGGGGTGTCACAGAAACAAGGTATGTTGCATTTGGTCTCAATAATGCAGGGTAGGACTTGATCAGCAGTTCCTTGATCTTCCTTGTGGATATTCGATTGCATTCTTTTATACCCCCGAGATTCCCAGACTCGCAAGAATTAAATAACGGTCCAAGCATACCTTTGGAAAGTGGTGCAAGGGAATCAAACTCACTGCTTTGCCCTATTGCATACTTTCAAGTTAAACTTGGTAATAGTTCACATTATAAGGATTCTTATAGGCATACTGTCTGCAACCTAAGAAGGACAAACATCTATGTCACCTATTTTCATGCGCTAGCTGTACCTACAGATGGTAAGGTACCAGTCACAAGGTACCAGTCATTTTTTTCCCAGACTGGAATGAATATTTATGAGTGCCTATGAAGTCCAATACCGGGTTGTTTGACATTCAAGCAAGCTAGTGGTGTATGTCTCAGTCCACACAAAAAATAGGCTTGTAAATGCCACCAACCCTTTGGTAAGTCATAGGTAAGAATGATGCACAAAATATCTTTATCATTGCTCATAATTTCTGTTATTAGTCAAAAACGATGAGCACTGATCTCATAAGTTGGAAATGGCAGCATTATATTCGATCATATCAGCAGATTTGACTTGATGGTGTCAAATGATTCAGAATTACGGCAGACGCAACTGAGCTGGCCAATCTGGTTGGCTGTTTCGCGACAATCATCAAGTGCTCAATCCTAACTGACTCTGGTGCTGATTTTGTAACCGGTGGTAAAGTGACGAAGATGCTGCACAACCCACTGGGGGAGTGTCACAGAATTGAAGACCGAAATAGAAAAGTTAGGGGGCAGGCGAAAATGAGATCAAGATTCGCATGATATTTGGCTGCGAATTATGCCCCTTAAGTATACTGGTCTATCTCATTCTTTGGTTAATTTGTTCTCCCTTGCACTTCTATGAGGAGTGACATGGATATGCTCGCAGAGTCTGAATTATCTCAACTTATATTTTAGGGCATCAAACTTTGTCTGATTCCTTCGGCACCATATTACTTGCTTAGATATCTTCAAGTTGGGGATATTGTTGAGTGCGATATGCTTTGGAAGAAGCGCTGTCCGATTTATTCATTCACAGTAGAAGAAGGGGCAGAAGTTACTTGGTGACATAATTATCGTTGATAACTCATCCTACCTGTCAGAAAATGATGAAGACCTATTCAACAGAGCTTCTAGAAGGTTATGGTTGTGTGTTGCGACTTTTTGCCTAATTTTGACTTTTCTTCACTATTTTTGCAACTGTTAGGCCCTTATTTAGTTTTTCCGGTTTACGAAACAACTATGATTTGTGACAAGAATCTGGTGATTACATTTGAACTGTGATCGAATGTTATAATAGTATTTGATGGGGTGGTCCCGAAGTAGAGCGAAGGTATAATACAAAATGTATACTAGAGATAAGATCTAGAAAGCGATTGACAAAAGAAGGGCAATACCGCAAATAAAATTGGAAATGACAACAGTCGGACCGCTCTCTTCGAAAGTTGCAATCGAGTAAGTCCCGATTCTTGCAGAACTTGATTGTTGAAGTGTTACAAATGGTGTAGATTGAGCAAGACCTGAAATACCACTGGCAATAGATTGAGGAGCCTCAGTGGCAGTGGTAGTAAGGGTATCCGATTTTGATCCGGACATAGACGAACTTTTGAGTGGTTTTCCAGAACTAGCAGCTGAAACTCCAGAAGTTCCAACAAAAGCACTGTGAAAATCTATGGTTTTTGTAGGAACAAGCAAAGCAATATTAGAATAACTAGATATTGCAGGAGTTAGAACACCTGAGGTCACAATTGCTGCGGTGCTTGCCTTGATCGTTTCTTCACTTGAAGAAAGGACAGCCTTTAGAGTTTCAGCTCCGGAGTCTGACGAATCAGCAGGGAGTAAAGCTGAGGGTGTTGTATTAGAAACACTTGAAACTTTCATTGTTCCAGTAAGAGCTGTCTGTGTTGCGTCAGAATATCCTGTAGTTCGAATATTTGATTGATCAGATTTGGACGTGGAAGGAAGACTTTGCAGTGAGCTAGGCTCGTTTCCAGATGTAACAAGTGATTGACTGCTGGATGCCGTAACGGAAGGAAGGGCATTAGAAGAGATCAAGGAAGATGCTGACAATGATAAGCTTTTCAAAGAAATTGAATTACTCGATGTCAAAGTACTCGACAAAGTAATTGATTGTGTCAATGATGGAGTAATAAGCGAAGAATTCCAAGGTCTTTGACTAGAATAGCCCGAGCTTAAGCTTGTTGCAGAAGTCAATACCAATGTCGAAAATTGAGGGACCTCCACAATAACGGTTACAGTTCCTCCAGCAGAATTAGGAGTTATAGTGGTAGTTTCCCTGTCAGTACCAGTCCACGTAGATGTAGCTGTCACAGTCGGAGTTGGTACTTTTACAATAACAATTTCAGTACCGTTTGGCCCATCAGAAACAGTAAGTGTTTCAGTAGTGGAACCAGTCCACGTGGAAGTGATAGTAGTCGCAGGAACAGTTGGAGTAGGTACTTCAATAATGACAACATCGGTTCCGCCAGGCCCCGCAGTAATAGTGATGGTTTCTGAAACAGTACCAGTCCACGTGGACGTGGATGTCACAGTCGGAGTTGGTACTTTGACGATCACTGTATTGGTTCCAATTGATCCGCCAGACACAGTGATTGTCTCAGAACTTGTACCAGTCCATGTCGAGGTAATAGTCGTCACTGGAACAGTTTGAACTGGAACTTCAATAATAACAGTTGCGATTCCATCAACAGATCCAGTAACAGTTGTAGTGTCCTTATAAGTACCAGTCCATGTAGACGTAATCGTCACAGTTGGAGTTGGCACTTCGACAATAACTGTGTTTGTGCCGTTTGGACCGCTAGGTACGGTAGTAGTCTCAGTATAGCTGCCAGTCCATGTGGAGGTAATAGTAGTAGCAGGAACAGGTGTAGCTGGAACTTCTAGTATTACAGTTGCTATTCCTCCTAGTGTAGCACTTATAGTGACAGTCTCCGTAGCGGATCCAGTCCAAGTTTCGGTGGTTGTGACAGTAGGAATTGGCACTTCAACGATAACGCTTGCAGTTTCTCCAGGATTGGCAGTAACAGTAGTGGTCCTCACTTCACTTCCAGTCCACGTTTTAGTGGTGATTATAGTTGGAACTGGAACATCTGCAATAATTGTTTGTGTTCCGTCAGAACCAGCGTAGCCTGTAGAATAAGATGTGTAGTCACCAGTCCATGTTTGAGTAACTGTAGATTGAGGAATTGCAAGAGTAGGAACTTCAATAATCACTGTACCAGTCTCGCCTGGATCAGCTGTGACTGTGGTGGTTTGAGTGTCGCTGCCTGTCCAAGTGGACGTAACAGTAGACGTAGGAACAGGAACTTCAACAATAACCGCTCCAGTCTCTCCTGGATCAGCAGTGACTGTGATGGTTTGAGTGTCGCTGCCTGTCCAAGTAGACGTAACAGTAGACGTAGGAACAGGAACTTCGATAATCACAGTTCCTTTCTCACCTGGACCTGCAGTGATTGTGATGGTCTGAGTGTCAGAGCCTGTCCAAGTGGACGTAACAGTAGACGTAGGAACAGGAACTTCAACAATAACCGCTCCAGTCTCACCTGGACCTGCAGTGACTGTGATGGTTTCAGTATCAGTACCAGTCCATGTAGATGTGATAGTCGATGTAGGAACAGGAACTTCAACAATAATCGTTCCAGTCTCTCCTGGATCAGCCGTGACTGTGATGGTTTGAGTGTCAGAGCCTGTCCAAGTGGACGTAACAGTAGACGTAGGAACAGGAACTTCAACAATAACCGTTCCAGTCTCTCCTGGATCAGCCGTGACTGTGATGGTTTGAGTGTCGCTGCCTGTCCAAGTGGACGTAACAGTAGACGTAGGAACAGGAACTTCAACAATAACCGCTCCAGTCTCACCTGGATCTGCAGTGACTGTGATGGTCTGAGTGTCAGAGCCTGTCCAAGTGGACGTAACAGTTGAAGTAGGAACAGGAACTTCAACAATAACCGTTCCAGTCTCACCTGGACCTGCAGTGACTGTGATAGTTTCAGTATCACTACCAGTCCATGTAGATGTGATAGTCGATGTAGGAACAGGAACTTCAACAATAACTGTTCCAGTCTCTCCTGGTCCAGCTGTGATGGTGGTCGTTTCAGTGTCAGTGCCTGTCCCAGTCGATGTAATTGTCAGTGTAGGCACAGGAACTTCAACAATAACCGTTCCAGTCTCACCTAAATCAGCCGTGACTGTGATGGTTTGAGTATCAGAACCTGTCCAAGTGGACGTAACAGTTGATGTAGGAACAGGAACTTCAATGATAACCGTTCCAGTCTCACCTGGATCAGCCGTGACTGTGATGGTTTGAGTGTCAGAGCCTGTCCAAGTAGACGTAACAGTAGACGTAGGAACAGGAACTTCAACAATAACCGCTCCAGTCTCTCCTGGACCTGCAGTGACTGTGATGGTTTGAGTGTCAGAGCCCGTCCAAGTAGACGTAACAGTAGACGTAGGAACAGGAACTTCAATAATCACAGTTCCTGTTTCTCCTGGTCCAGCTGTCACTGTGATAGTTTCAGTATCAGTACCAGTCCATGTAGATGTGATAGTCGATGTAGGAACAGGAACTTCAATGATAACTGTTCCAGTCTCACCTGGTCCTGCTGTGATGGTGGTCGTTTCAGTGACAGTGCCAGTCCCAGTTGACGTAACTGTCAGTGTAGGAACAGGAACATCCACTATGATTGTAGCAGTTTCTCCAGGTCCAGCTGTCACAGTTGTGGTTTCAGTGTTGCTGCCAGTCCAAGTCGATGTGGTAATAACAGTTGGAATTGGAAGTTCAATGATAACTGTCGCTGTCTCTCCAGGATTGGCACTAACAGTGGTGATCTCAATCTCACTACCAGTCCATGTGGATGTACTGGTAACAGTTGGGATTGGGACTTCAACAATCACAGTTCCGGTCTCACCTAGTCCTGCAGTAATGGTAGTCGTTTCAATATCACTGCCAGTCCATGTCTCAGTAGTGGTGAGTGTAGGAACTGGAACTTCGATGATGACACTGGCGGTTTCTCCAGGATTGGCAGTAACAGTTTTGGTTTCCACGTCACTTCCAGTCCATGTCTCAGTAGTGGTAACAGTTGGAATTGGTACTTCTGCAACTATTGTAAGAGTGCCATCAGTGCCAACTACCCCAGTTGAATATGAGGTGTAGTCTCCAGTCCATGTTTGAGTAACTGTTGAGTGGGGAGTGATTGGAGTAGGAACTTCGACAATGACTGTGCCTGTCTCACCAGGACCAGCTGTAATAGTGGTTCTTGACGTTCCTAAATTAGACCATGTGGTTGTTGTAGTGACAGTAGGAACTGGAAGTTCAACTACAACAGTAGCAGTCTCACCAGGACCTGCTGTGATAGTAGCAGTTTCAATATCAGTACCAGTCCAAGTTTGAGTTGTGGTGATAGTTGGAATTGGAAGTTCAACAATGACTGTGCCAGTTTCACCTGGCCCGGCAATCACGGTAGTTGTTTCCACATTAGTTCCAGTCCAGGTAGTAGTCCTAGTCACACTTGGGATAGGAAGCTCAACAATCACAGTTGCAGTCTCACCAGGTTCAGCACTCACAGTTGAAATCTCAATGTACGCACCAGTCCATGTTGAAGTAACAGTAGACGTAGGAACAGGAACTTCAACAATAACCGTTCCTGTCTCACCTGGATCAGCCGAGACTGTGATGGTTTGAGTGTCAGAGCCTGTCCAAGTGGACGTAAGAGTAGATGTAGGAACAGGAACTTCGATAATCACAGTTCCAGTTCCACCAGGCACACCTGTGATAGTCTTGGTTTCGGTATTACTACCAGTCCATGTAGAGGACGTTGTTAGATTTGGAATGGGAAGTTCAATTAAAACGGTTGCTGTTGCACCAAAGGAAGCAGAAATGGTTGTAGTTTCCAAGTAAGTTCCAGTCCAGGTTGAAGTGGACGTCACAGTAGGAATAGGTATGTCTATCACGACAGTTGCAGTTCCACCAACAGTTGCAGGGTACGTTGTAGTTAGAATTGTATTTCCAGTCCAAGTGGAAGTCACAGTAACAGTAGGAGTTGGAACCTCTACAAGAATAGTTTTCGTTCCTGATACTCCAGTTGTCTGGTAGGGCAAGGTAGTAACAACAGTAGTGGCACCACCATAAGTAGTAGTTGAAATAACTATTGCATAACCTCCTGAGCCTGCTCCAGTATTGCTGTAAGTTCCCCAAGCAAAATTAGGATAGGAGTTATCTACAGTTGTAGTTGTTCCAGCGCACACATACGTATTCACGTAATTACCTACCAAAGAACCACCAGTTACACTAAAAAGCATATCTATGAATGGCCGGTAACCTGCTGGAATATTGGAGTATGTCATAGTAGCTCCAGTTGCTGAACAACTGACAACTCCCATATAGTTAGAATTTACAGTTTCAGGAAAGTACTAATCATTAAGAGTGTTCGAGAATGCGGCATGCACACTTGAACAGTCTGTAATTGAATTTGTAAATGTAACACCTAGTGTACCAGATTTGTAACCATTTGGACAATTTCCTGCAAGAACAAACGATTGATACTCAGATAATGATGGAACACTTCTCACATTGTAAATGTAATTCTCTGGATTTTGGCCTGAAAATGCACCCCCATTAAACAGAACGGTAGTTGACAACTCATTTGAGCCATCCTTGAAGGTAACAGTGTTGGTACCAGCAGTATAGCAAAGGGCGTCCGTCATGTCTGTAGCAAAAGCAGAACCCCCAACGTTAAATACTATAGGAAGCGAAACAGTTCCGTAGACACTAGTCGAACTTTGGATGAGCGATGAAATAGTACATTTAAGCTGGGATGAAGTTGTAAATATTTCTCCACCATTCATGATACATGTTGCATAAATATCGCCAGATGTCGTGGACAAGTTAATGGTGTTTGAAGTGGCCGTAAACTTGAACACACAAGGTAAGCTGAGTGTGAAAGTATCACCAGCACTTACAGTTGAGCCCAAGATTGTCCATCCTAAAGTGGCTATCCAACCTGGAGCATTTGGAGTTATAACAGCATATGAGCCAGTTGAGGAATATACCAAAGAATCAAAACTGGTGAACACTCCTGTCACTTCCTGAGCTTGAGCCAAAGCAGCACAACAAGCAGCTAACTGGATTATGAGGAATAGCATTTGGTATGTCCTTGAGGTGCAAATTGTCAAAGGGAGGCAATGAGCTGCAAATTTATACAATTTGCGTTCACTTCTCGGTATTGAGTAACATAAATACAAAATAAAAGCAACAATTTCTAGACTTAAAAAATAGACCCATCTACGAGAAGGGAGAATGATGGGATTATGCAGAAGCTGTTCGCGCAATATGTTGTGAAATAAGCAAGTGGTTGCTTGTAATCGAGAGCCAAAATATGTAATTCGCAGAACGAGATATTGTCAGTTTATTCATGCGCTGCAAGGTTGAAAGAAGATTCGAGCTGATAACCAACCTTCCAATGGTGGCTGCAATTATTTCAAGCTCGACTTTAATAAAGCCAATTCCAGCTGTCTTCTAAAGAAGAATTGGTTTTGGTATTGAATGAAAAAGTACCACATAAAGCACCTCAAAAGTAGAATTGATGTAAATATGTACACAGGTGCGCCATCGAACAATGCTCACCAGCATCGGCGGGCTACATCAATCCTTCTATATGTACCATACAGGAGGTACATGACCCTGTAGCATTCATCATATTTGAGGATTTGATTGCCAAGAATGATGCCGAATATTTTCTCAAATGCCTCCTCAGATTTGAACCTCCTAACCTAGTTTTAGCCTACGGCAAAATTATTCATTGCATAGCATGGAACCGTATCCTAGGTTTCCCTCATAGTGCAAGCTTGGACGAGCTTTACAACAGGTAAATATTGTCCCAGGTTTAGCTGCAAGTATTGCTGAGTCCCACAAATTCATATAGGCATACCCTTGAATAGATTTTAAGTATAATCGGACTGGAGTATCTTGGTAGCGTTTTGTGGAGGATATATAGTGCCCCAGAGCACTGGATATGTACAAGGCAAGATACTTTGTTTACTCGGTCGTTCCCTTTTCCGTATTTAGCAACCACGGGACCCGATTTGCTAACTCTAGGGTTCCGCTTTGTTCATGTATTACTAGATACAATAGAACAAAGACGTCCTGCAATAACGATGACCATGGGCGATCAATTACGAGCTGCTATTGTACTTCTTCAAGTTCTCCCGTGTTTTGTAGGCTAGGTTATTATGCTGTTTTGCATTCATCCGCTCAAAACTTACAAAAGTACCTCCGACCGGTTCTGTGACTGAAATTCGGGTTATCATCATTGAATCTGGCCTCCCATGTCCAGAAAACATCAAATGAGTACCAGTGCGTCTGAACAACACTATTTATGAGATAGTTTTGTTGGATTACTTTATCGTTTGTTATTCTGACTCAATAGACTAAAAGCAGCATAATTATGCAAGAAGATAATCTCGCGTAACAACATCAGATATCATTGAGCGCCTCTTTCGTGGCTGATACATATGCACAGCTACATAAGTCTAAACTCGCCATGTACGAAGTGACGTGAGATTCAATCTCTGATTCGTTTGCTACAAAAGGTTCGAGAGATGTAATTCACACCAAATTGGGGTGCACCCCTATGATGGTGAGAAAATAAACGCAGCCGCATAACAAGTCCGCTCAAAGTAATCTGTGGTGTCAATAGAAAAGCTGAGACAAGTCCAAGCTTTCTTCAATGAAATTCATCTGTTAGAGTGTCTCGCAAAATAACAAAGATGGATGTGCATGAGCTCGATCCACATTCAATCCCAAACAGACTAATCTAGACTAAGTCAAGTTGCAAAACTGCGTTGTCCAAAGATCGTGCATATTTATCCTCAGCTTAGTCTGAATGAAGTGCTCCCGAGTTTCGAAACACCCCTTATACTCTGTGACTGCCCACAAATGGTACATAAAGAGTTTTCCACTCATGATAGTCTCAGATCGAGTGACAATCTCTTGCTCAAGTGGTGATCCCTAGCTTTTGTAAACTGTTGTCATGTCTGTGATGCAGCCTTGTCCTGGATGCTCGTAGAACCGGCTTCTAACACTGCGCCTTGTGTTTTCTACTGTGATGCAAGGCATATCCGCCGTATTCGAAACCAGGAGGCTAAACATTGCTGCGTGTCGTATGACGCATTTTGGATTGTTTCGAAGGGCTTTTGAGCTTGAAACCTAGCACTAATTGCTGATAGCCAGCGCATTTACTTTAGGGAAGGAAGTTTACGTGCAAGTATAAAATACGCCACAAGAATGGCTATGCAAGTATGACTTAGCCTTTGTACTTCCTAGACCAAGTGTAGTCCCGCAAATTACCCAATTGGTAGCGGGCATATTCACTTAGACATTGCTAAATTTATCGCATGCAAAGAGACAATCACAGCAGGTGCATCGATCTTGGACGCAGGATTTATAAAGGCATAGACTCAGAGAAGTCGAGGCAAGGACATTTGTTTGTTGAGTACAGCTTTAAGGGGTAGAGCATTTATGGTTTATTATTACAGTCGAGATTGAATATAGTCTGTTTAACTAAAGTTTAGCAGTTGCGCATAGGCTGTCAAATATGCAAATAGGCAGTTGTGCATGTGAGCTACCTCGATACAGCTTCGGCGATACTTTAAAAAAAGGCGACTATGCGAACTAGTTCGCGAAGTAGTTTCTCAATCTTGCAGTACACTCACAAAAACATATTGTACATGTGAAGATTCAATTTGCTGGAATTTCATGTCGAACCAGATTAAGGCGACATCAGCGAGAGTTTCAGAGCTATACGGGGCAACATTTCATGAAATGCTTAAAATAGCTCCATTCAGAGTAAGCTAGCATTACTAAGAGGATCCAGATTAGGTTTCAAGCACAATGCAATCATGCCAAGCACTATTATAATCATGAGCATGCTCGCTGAGTAGAAGCCAAATTCTCGAAGAAAGATATCTTCCCAAGAAACTACAGGATGGAAGGATACGCATAATCTAGAAGCAACCATAACGATACTACCAACCTTCTTAGCAAGCCCATTAAATATTTGTTCTTTCTTTCTCGAGATAATTTGTATTTGGAGATGCTGCCCTCTGACGAAAAAGCTAGCACTTCAAATATTCAAACTCTAGTGAAATTGACAAGGAAAGGAGTCAGAAGTCCACTATCGGAGGGTTCCCAAACGAAAAACCGCCCTTTCTTTGATGCCAGAAGAACATATTTGGAGTAGCTTGCTTATGCGTTTGTAAGAAGTATGCTTATGGTATATTAATTTGGTTATTTGCTCTGTTCTCGTTGGCCAATGCACTCGACGACTCAGATTTCACACTGAATCCTGTCTACCAGGCAGTCATGAGTTGCTGCCATCAAGAGGTTTTGACGGTTGACTTTTGTGAAGTGAGCGGGTTCGCTTACATGTGTCTGGCTCGTGAAGTAATTGCCAGCGTTGCTGGTTGCATGAATGAAAACTTGAGCATTAAGGATTACGAAAAGGCCGTTGAATACAATATTGAATGGTGTGATGATTATTTTTCCAATGTAACTGAAGACTAATTCGTCAACGGATTGAACTACTTCAAGGAATCGGCCATCTCCTTCGCGGATATTTTGAATGATACCACCAATGGTATTGTTACTCTACCAGTTAAATTTGACGACGCTACTAACGATATTTATCTTTGGAGTATTGAGCAGTGGGATAGCCTGATCACCAATAATTCAAGTTATTACGATTTTGCCTTTTTTTAGTTGCTTATTGGTTCCTCTTATTGTTTTTCTACTCATTGAATAACTGGGTGAAAGTTTTGCTCCCTGGAGTCTTTGTCTGGTTTAGAGAATCGTATTTATTGAACAATTTGAAAAGGTATGTTGTTATTCCAGCAACTTATCGTTCAAAGAAGCTACAGGCTGTTGGTTCCAACAGCTTTGTCGGATTCTCTAGAATGTTGGCTCATTCTCAAATCAAATACATCGTCATAATTGTCTTCCTTGGACTTTGCACTGCATTCCTTTGAGTGGATATGTTCTATATAAAGGGTACCCCTTTGATGATATCGAAAAGCGATAATATGGAAACATACATTGCGCTTAAGTCAGGAGATTTGGCGACAATCATCGTTCCATTGCTTATACTTTTCGGCGGAAGAAACAACTTGTTGCAATGGCTCACCAGTGTCAAATTCTCCACTTTCATCACTTACCATAGGTGGTTAGCTCGCGTATTTGTTGCCATGGTTGTGATTCACTCCATGGCTTATTCTATTGATATGGGAGTGAAATATCTGGAATACGCGGATTTCATGGAAGATAACTATGCTATTTGGGGAGCAGTCGGTACTGTCGCTTGTAGTTTAATGGTTTTCCAGTCCTTGCTTTATTTCAGACTGAAATGGTATGAAGCGTTTTTGTTAATTCACACTGTGCTTGCAGTTATATTCATTATTGGCACTTAGATTCATGTTTCGGGATTTGGATATGCTTTGTTTATGAGAATTTCCATATCAATTTGGGTCTTTGACAGAGTGGTACGTTTTGGGAGACTATTGCTTTTTGGAGCTCCGCTCGCTAAAGCTAGACATATCAACGGTGATTTGAATAAGCTTGAGATTCCTACGCAAAAGTGGTGGATACCAGTGAATGACGGGTTTGACTTTGTATACTTTATACTGGCAAGCAAATTCTTTCAATCTCACCCTTATACTCACATCCAATTTCCAAACCAGATCAACTTCTACATTAAAGTGAAGCAGGGCATCACCCTGAAATTGCAATGTGAATTAGTTAGTTTACCAGACATGGCTAAGAGCATCAGGGTTACTGTTGAGGGCCCTTATGGTGGTGGCCTTGAGCTGTGCAACATAAAGAGCTAGTATCGTGCAGTTTTCCTTACTGGAGGTAATGGGATCCCTGGGTTGTATTCTGAGGCGATGTCCTTAGGATCGAGAAAAGAGATGAAGCAACAAGTAAAGTTGATTTGGATATGACGGGACTACAATTCGTTGAATTGGTTTTGACATGAATTAGTGGAGGTTGAAAAAAACCAAAGTTGAAGTGGATGTTTACATTACGCGTCCAGAGAAAGAATTACAAGGATACGTGAATGTATTGGATTATGGACTGAGCAAGGAAAAGGACAAAGATTCTGGAACTGGTAGTGGGTCGGATTTGGAAGAACTTGATAAACAAATCCGCAATATTAGAAACAGTTTCCGGCATATTATCTTCTCACATGGTAGGCCAGTTGGGGGACAAATACTTGCGAATGGAGTTGAAGCCTCTGAGGGATCTGTAGCAGTAGTTGCATGTGGGCACGCCAAAATGGTTGATGAAGTGAGATAACCAGTTACACGCACCGATAGAGAGAAACGAGTGGACTTCTATGAGCACATGCAGATTTGGGCGTAGTTGTTTGTATGCTTTATTACGAATGTAACGTTTTGCATAAAAGCATACCATACAATCAGTTTCGAAATTGAAGTTCCAGAGCGAAGATCAATAAAGTTAGAAGACTGTAATCTTCTTTCAGCCAAGCAGCATTCTTGAATTACAGGAAATATAGTATTGGGATCCTATTATAAGAACGTCTTTACTAACTAGAATAGCTTTTTTCACTTTCTTTTCATTTTAATAATGTAAAAGCAAGAGAACAGAAACAAACAAGATAATTTGATTTGTATAGGGAGCCTTTTGATTTTCGTACGATGATTTACATGATCTGTCGAAGGTTAGGGTGATTTTTCGCAATTCGAATCCTGAATCTACATAGGGGCTTGTGAGCACTTTCATTATGTAGGCAATCGACAACCAGAGAAAGAAAATTGGTATATATTGATTTTGCAAAAGACTTTTCGTTTTTAGAGTTTCAATTCTTGGAGTGTAACCAAAACTTGTACATGGTTGAGAGGGTAAACGAAAGCCTCTTCCAAGTGAAATTTAACTGGATGTTGTACTTAGCAAAGTTATATATGGTGGATTTTGAATATCATTTTGGGCAACTAAAGAGCCTGCTTCACGAACTGTTGTTATACGAGAGACGTATTGTATCCATTCATGCTGTCTATTGAAATGGAATCACAAGCAAATTAAGAACCCGACCCGACGTTTGCAAACTTCCTGCCAGTTCATACGAAATATGAATAAATTGAAAACATACCGTTAAGGAATCATTCAATACCAGTTGCTGATAATTGAACGGAGTACGGAACATCTAGCCGTGGCATATTGAATTAAGACAGGGCACAAGGACGGGGCGTCCAAAAGAAATGGGTTAGAACACACACTATTGAGCTAAAGTTTCCTTGTCAAGGTTTCACCTTGCCTGTCATAGAGCTGCCTTAGAAATTCATAGAGTTCTAAAGATCAGGCATTCTTCGAACTAGCTGTTGCTGCTTTTTATCTCCTGTATACTCATGGCTATTTACGAAAAAAAATTCGGAAAAAAAAAGAGATCGCGAAAAATATTTGCAGCCAAAAGCACGCTGCCTTTTGCCCCTTTAGAATCCTAATAAAACAAACGTGAACTTTAATTAATGAAAGGGAATCAGGAAACACCGTTTCTCTCCAGTATACTGTGGCTAAGATCATGAGCCATGCTGATAGTGGTTTATTGGCTTTCTATTCTTCATTTTGAGTTAGGTTGTTGGTAAAGCATCCATTGGTCAACTCTCGGCTGAATATTCTCAATCAGCATGTCATTACTCACAGATAGTTGTAAAATTAGTGGGCTAGAACAGAAATTTGAAAGGAGTTTCTTGTCTAAGAGGGGGGCATATCAAGGTTATCATACCCTCAGTATGAGAACCAATGCCATGTGCAGCGGCTTTTTCGCTATGATGTTCATTTTTATGGACGAGATTCTACCAGATTGATCAAAAGGACATCATGAAGTCTTAGTCAGGAAATGACACAAAAACGGATGTGCTTTCAAGTGGATTCACTGATTTTGAGGCTATAAGTTGGCTAACCCTGACCTGTTGGAAGAAGACATCAGTCTTCCTTCTTTCACATTTAGTCTACCTTGCTTAACAATTTCGTGGGAAAATAATTTGACAAATGATAGATTTTCAGTTTCATTTGGATTTCAGCAATCACTTGGCCATGAGCAAAGTGCTATAACGTAACAGGGTTTAGTAAGGCGGCTTAATCGCCTTGTCCAGTACTGATATATATGCTATCATATTGCTAGTAAGGCGCAAACGAATACTTTTTATTGTCTTTTCTACCCATAGAAATGCTAGAAGGGTTTCCATGCAGATGCCATTCACTAATATCTTATTGCTGAACAAAATACGTATTTATCTTAAAGCTCCTTGAAGGCTTTAACAGCTTCGATCGCCGTAGGAGTGGCAGAAGTAGAGTTAGCTCACGTAACCAATTTACTGTCAACCACTGTGAATTCCGCAAATGGAGTTGAAGGGGCCATGTAAGCAGCTCCCGTAGATGCTGCCAACTTCTCCACACTTACCAACTTCTTCTCTTCAATCACAGCATCCAAGTTCAAGATTGTTTCTCCAGCACCGGTGAAGCCAGGTATCTTCCATCTACCAAAAGCTTGCCAGTCGCTGGGTCCTTGAGATTGGTGGAAATTGCTGCTCCACATCCAGACGAAGGATGTGCAGCTCTTAGGTCAATCCGTCAGTTTATGAGTTTTGAAAGAGTGCCATCTCAAATCTCTCCTTCTGCCCCCAGCTTTATCGCTTGATCTAGGTCAATATGGAGGAAACTGTGTGTGCCAGTTCGTACAAAACTATTCAGCCATACAAAGCAAAGCTCAGACCACTAAGTGTTTGTCCACTGACGCCAGAATGTTTCTTTCGTAGGTAATTCTGCAAACAACATGCCATTTAGTTTCTTATAATTTTTGTTGTTTTTGCCCAAATATTGTAAAAAGCGCCCAATTCACCAAAATTGTTGGCCATGCCAATTTACTGAAGAGCTTGCTTACGAATAAAAGAAGGTTAGCTAGAATAAGCCTAATTAGAATAAATACTTGAACTGCACTTCTCACCTTATTACTTTGCTTAGCTGCACCATTTAATTGTGCCCTTCAACGTCGCCCGCTTGATACCTCCATCGAAGTCATAGAGATGACAAACATGCCCGAACACGGGGACATTCCTCGTGCTCCATAAGAATGATTCAAATACAACGCTGCAGAAATTGAGACAGAGTACGTGGAAATTCTTCTTTGTTTTGGTCTTCATAAGCAATCCTTACAGGGACCATGAAATGAGCTAGAAATACGTGAGATACCACCAGAATATGCATTTGGCAAGACCGGATATACGAATCAATTCTGTATAGGTAAGCGGGAGGCGTCTGTGAGCCTTAACACACTTACAACTAACGAGCGACGAATTTGAAGACCTTCCTGCTTGATATCGGAAGATGTTGCACCTTCAGTATGTTTATTTTTCATCGTGTTTGAAATTTCCACTTAGTGTAGCTTTCGATGGAAATTCTTCCTGAGAAGCATTCTATTGTTGTAGTACTGAGTATCTCACTAGAACACACGTCAGGCGTGCTCAGTCTTTGCAATATCCAATGGCAGTTTTGTACTTATCACTGAGTACGCACAAGCGTGTACCCGGCACGGTTCGGGTATATCACTTATAGTCCTCGTACCTTCAAGGGCACGGACTCCAATAGAAGAGGATAATAGAGTGGACATGGAAAGGTTGCGATAGTCATCTCTGACCACCAGATTGACGAAGTTGGAAATATGGTATGTTCGTCAGTATTTCGAGGAGCGCTCTCATAGTTAGGGAGATAGAGGTTATTTCCTTCTAGTCTCAATACGAGGGTGAATTAACCGTTGACTCTTTGGCTCTGGCCATGTCAATGTGCTTGCAGCTGTGTCTTTTGACCCGGTGCCGCAAAGTTATTTTAAGTGACACTACTCCACTCAACTCGAGAAATACGACGTCAAGTGTGCAGTTGCATGTACGGCCATGCATCGGCACTCCAGCGGTTTTGGATGTTTCTCACCACAAGATGCGAATAGAGGCAGTTCAGAACTTTAAGAAACCAAATACGTTAGAGGAGAAATGCACATAGAGGCAACAATAAGAACAGGTTTAAGAACAGGTTTATTCAATATATGACTGTTGAGCAAGCGCTAGACCAGCTATCGAGTTAATGCAACTCAGGATTGAATTTTACGTAATTATTTTGTAGATTTTAGAAGAAACGAACATGCTGAAGGCTGAACCGAACAAGCTCTAATGGCACAAACAGACAAACAGTGAAGAATAGAGAATAGGAGGTGACCTGACGGATTAAATATAGGTGCGCTCGTAATTTTGGAGGATTTGTGGAGGCTTTCAGGAGGCTTTTACCTTCTCATGCCAAGCAGATGTCAAGAGACCAAGAATAGTTCTCTGGGCCCTGAAAACGTCCACGCGGCAAAGTGGACGGTATTGGCTCTAGGCCCGCATTTTATATTAGAGGCATTGAGGCACTGGTTCATTTTAGACCGAGAGGTGCTGTTTCTGGTAAATCGATGATGTACTTGCACAATTCTTGAACAGCACACGCAAGCACTTTTGGGTAATGGAGCTGTTTACGAAAAACCTCTGGCACAAAAGAAGAAATGTCAAACAACTATTGTCCGTTCAAGCAAGACACTTTTCTTCACAACAGACTTGCAGACACACTCCAAGTTGCGCAAGTCTCATATTTCACTCGTCGGAAACTTCCAAAACAACCTAAGCATTCTCAACTTGATCTACTGAGTTTCTCCATAATGATGTTCCTTATATTCTAAAACTTTCTACAAACTGCATTCCAGCTAGCTCCATTTCCATAAAATAAGACTCTAGGCGAATTGATTCGCTCCATGCTGAAACTATGCTCGATGCAAGTCAAAATTTACAGAGTCAGATGCCATCGCCCATAGTATTGTCGTAACTTTCTAGCTGCAATGAGCTCACACTCGAATTTACAATGTCATGCGTAACGTGCTTGCTAAACAGGGACCTAATCCAGTGGCTTATAGGAAGGCCATATTCGGCGCTATGCGGATAGACACCTTGGAGTGCAGCCATCACAATCCCGAAGATGTGGTGCTGAGGAGGACACTGCTTGGTCGATCGAAATCGTGGCAGCGTGCGTTGGAACGCGAAGCGAGGAGCTAACGATGCTAAATTCAAGCCCAAAGACCAAAAAAAGCGGCTTACTGGATGCTGAAGATCTGCAATCCATGGGTCAGCCCCCTTCGTATTTCTCAGGACATTTGGTGCTTAGAATAACTCTTAAGGTTAATGCACCCTATGCCTACCATGCTCGAATCTTCGATGAGCATCGAAGCCTCAAATCTGTATGTGTATACTTTGGAGCTAAAGAGATGCTGTGCTCGGTTCCATTGACTCCAGCTGGCCCGCCTGCCTACATTCTGTCTCTCCAATAATGCAACGTACTATTGCAGGCCCATGCAATCCGAATTTCAATGGCAATTCTGAATCCAGACAATCGGCCAAATGAAATTGCTAATGCTGTGTCTACTTAACATCGGCCGGTGCTATTTCAGAGGTTTCCATTGCTTGATATTGTAACGATAGTGTCATCTGCGTGTTTCGTTTGCAGATTATGCGCTCCGTGTTGTTCCTTTCGAAGCTTAAGCTCCTACACAATTTCATAAAAAATTTCCATACAGGAAAGTATTGCACAATACTTCATCGATCCCCAACGACGTGTGACGCAGCTCTTCGCTGGCAGTCTCGGACACGGCATACTCCGCGAACAAAGATCTCCGTCGTATTGTCTTGTGCTGCTGCATGGATGGTAAATTGGTTCGAACTCGAGTCATCGATACGAGACTTTTGTACATGAGCGTGCTTTTTGATGAGCTCACCATTTGATGAACACACTTCTTGATGAACACATCATTTGATTTGCACACCGTTTGATGAATGCGATACAGTCTGACGAACAAAACCGAGCACCACATGGTTGCATTACATCTAAATGCAACCATGTATTAACGCCCAAACTGGAACTTCGAAATCTTGATAGATCGCCGTTTTGGTACGATCGTTTTACCTCCTTCATATCTGCGAGATTATTTTTGATACTCTTTAATACTTGGGGAACACCTTCAACCATACATGCACTTAGATCTTCTGACGATTATTTTGTGTGGAATTGCTTTCACGAACGGCATAGGAGGCCTTTAAGGCAAAGAGAGCTTCAAGGATGCCCTGCAGGAAACCCGCTTGGTGCACAGGAGCTGTGCTAATGCATCTGAACCATAAAGAAGATAACCGTTGACCTTAATTTCTTTGAAGCTTTGGAAAATGAGGAGCTACGGGATGTTGACGGAGCTCGCGTATTCTTACGCCTCATTATTTTAGTTTGAAAGCTAGTCCAGTATTTGACTGCAACCTTTATTCGATATTATTTTTTAACTTCGGGATACACTGGCGAAAATTTACCGTGAGCGGGCATCGGTCTTATCTTGCACAGAGAAACGAGGTCAAAGTTGAAGGCAACTCGAGCGTGAGGGCTATATGTCAAAGTTAATGTCTCAAGGAACCGTGACGTCAATTTTGGTCTAGTTGCTCAATCTTGCGAGCGCATACGTTATCAAATTCCACGCACCATCGAATCTGCTTAGCTCATTCCCAAATCAGTGAGGCGACCTATTGGAAATGGCAAAAGTTTTCCCATATCAAAGAGCATGCACGTACGGTGGAGTAGGCAGAAAGGGCTGGCGATTACGTATTGAATGTGCAAGCTAGGCAGTTGCAGATTCCTGCGTGTGCCTATGTAAGACATCTCGCATGACCATCTCTCTCCTAGTTTCGCTCGAATCTTGCTTGTGCCACGAAAGGGTTTCTTTTACGTGAGCAGAGCGGTATTGGAACAGCTTCAGCAGCATAGGACGCACGCTTGTATCTCATTTTACGCCCTAAAGTCCTGCGCTTCCTAGCCACCGGCTACACCGCTTTTGAGCGACGTTTTTTTCATGCTTCTAGATATTTTGCAACCAACTTAGCGTTTGCGAAAGGGCTTCATTCCATTCTTCGAATGCTCTGATATCTTTTTACAACTGGAGCTATAAAGACTGGCACATTTGCATTCGTTTGAGCTTGGAGATGCAAATCAATAATGAGGATCTATAAACCGTTGTCATTGCTCGTAGCAGCTACTTGTGTTAGTGCTGCACAAGTATATGGCGTCTTTACTGGACTCACGCTTGTTGAAGGTGGCGACAATGCTGTCGCACAAGTGAGCGCTACACTTCAATGGAAATTATTGGGAGCCTCTGTGACGGCAGGGGACACATTTACGCTTACCATGCCCTGCTATAACTTTGGCCTGACCGACGACATTTCAATAGTAGTGGGTTCAACAACCTACGCCACATGTGTGATTGCTGATTCTCTCAATATTGTCAATGATGCTACCATGACTTGCACAGCAACGTCACTGGTCACATCTTCAACAAATGCTTATGGATCTATTAACTTTCAGTTTGGCTGGAATATTAGTTTGACCAGCAGTTCTTCCGATTTATACTGCGCAAATATGTTTCTTACGACGAGTCCGACCATTGTATGGTCCGATGGAAAGAATAGTCTCTCGGCTGATATCGATTTCGACTATTCATGGACTGACGAAGACTTTGAGTTTTACCAGATTTACGGTGAGGGTTCTTTTCGAGAGTTTGGAATGGTGTCGGAAATCTGTGCAAGCGGTTGGACAACCCTAGATCTAGGAATCAATTCTACAGATTTTTCAATCGACTGCCCGAGTTTAGTTGTTTCCTTGTCCGACGGCTTAAGCGAATTTTACAGACCTTTGACTTCGGTAATATCCACAGGTGCTTCAAATACAGTTAATACTGTGTACTCTTTCGATGCTCCTGCTGCTGCCGCTTCATATTATGTCAAGCTGTGTTCTTCTGGAAGTGTGCTAGTGACTTTCAATGCGGTCCCCGCGGGATACGTGCCGTATTTATCCTTCCTTGGTTATATTTTCGATTTTGATCTTACATACTATAATGTTACCAATCTGGGTACGTGCGGCAAGAAGAAAGTAACTGCACCATATCCGACAAAGCATTGGAAGGACACAAACAGTATCGGTAGTGGACTGTTGGGGTATGAAGTAGTCGTTCTAACTACTACCTGGGCTGGCACATATACGACAGTCACTACCAAACCATTCAACACCAAGAATGGTGATTTGACTGAAACTATCTTAATAGAGGTCCCCATTCCTACCGTGACAACTACCAGTACCTGGACTAATGCAGGTACTTCGACGACCACCAAGACTGCCACTCCTGGAAACACAGCCAGCGTAATTGTGGAGGTTCCCATACCGACCGTTACTAGTACCACTACGTGGACTGGTCTAGGAACTACCACAAGTACAAAAACTGCCACCCCTGGAGACATAGCTACTGTTCTTGTGGAACTCCCAATTCCCACTACCACTATTACCTCTACGTGGACTGGAGTAGGAACATCATATAGTACCGCAACTGCCACTCCTGGTGGAACAGCTACTGTAGTTGTTGACTTTCCAATCCCAACAGTCACAAGCACTGGTACGTGGACTGGGGTAGGAACTACATCAAGTACTCAAACTGCAGCCCCAGGCGGAACTGCCACTGTGATCATAGACCTTCCTGTGCCAACAATAACTACTACTTCGACTTGGACAGGCACAAACACTGAAACCACCACATTAACTGCTGGACCAGGTGAAACAGGAACAGTTATCGTTGAAGTTCCAGTGCCAACTATTACCACTACCTCTACATGGACTGGAACGGACACTGAAACTACCACATTAACTGCTGGACCAGGTGAGACTGGAACCGTTATTGTGGAAGTTCCAGTGCCTACTAGTACAATTACATCTACGTGGACTGGCACCGATACTGAAACGACGACCATTACAGCTGGACCAGGTGAAACCGGAACAGTTATTGTTGAAGTTCCAGTGCCTACTAGTACAATCACATCTACTTGGACTGGTAGTGATACTGAAACTATCACAGGGACAGCTGGACCAGGTGAAACTGGAACAGTTATTGTGGAAGTTCCAGTGCCTACTAGTACAATCACATCTACGTGGACTGGCACCGACACCGAAACCACAACCATTACAGCTGGCCCAGGTGAGACTGGAACAGTTATCGTTGAAGTTCCTGTTCCTACATCTACTATCACATCTACATGGACTGGTAGTGATACTGAAACTACCACATTAACTGCTGGACCAGGTGAGACTGGAACCGTTATTGTGGAAGTTCCAGTACCTACTAGTACAATCACATCTACATGGACTGGTAGTGATACTGAAACTACAACCATTACAGCTGGACCAGGTGAAACTGGCACAGTTATTGTCGAAGTTCCAGTGCCTACTAGTACAATCACATCTACGTGGACTGGTTCTGATACTGAAACCACAACCATTACAGCTGGCCCAGGTGAAACTGGAACAGTTATCGTTGAAGTTCCTGTTCCTACATCTACTATCACATCTACATGGACTGGCATTGATACTGAAACTACCACATTAACTGCTGGACCAGGTGAGACTGGAACCGTTATTGTGGAAGTTCCAGTACCTACTAGTACAATCACATCTACATGGACTGGTAGTGATACTGAAACTACAACCATTACAGCTGGACCAGGTGAAACTGGCACAGTTATTGTCGAAGTTCCAGTGCCTACTAGTACAATCACATCTACGTGGACTGGCATTGACACTGAAACCACAACCATTACAGCTGGCCCAGGTGAAACCGGAACAGTTATCGTTGAAGTTCCAGTGCCTACATCTACTATTACATCTACATGGACTGGTAGTGATACTGAAACTATCACAGTGACAGCTGGACCAGGTGAGACTGGAACAGTTATCGTTGAAGTTCCAGTGCCTACCAGTACCATTACTTCCACCTGGACTGGTAGTGATACTGAGACCACGACTATACCTGCTGGACCTGGTGGAACTGGAACTGTTATTGTTGAGATCCCATCACCAATTGTTCCAGTTACGACTGTTACTTCTACCTGGACTGGCACTGACACTGAGACAATCACTGTTACTGGCGGTCCAAATGGTACTGACACTGTCATAGTTGAAGTTCCAACTCCTACAGTCACAATTACATCAACTTGGACTGGTACTATTACTGAGACCACGACTATTCCTGCTGGACCTGGTGGTACCGCAACTGTTATTGTTGAGATCCCATCACCTATTGTTCCAGTTACTACTGTTACTTCTACCTGGACTGGTACCAACACTGAGACAATCACTATTACTGGCGGTTCAAATGGCACCGACACTGTCATAGTTGAAGTTCCTACTCCTACTGTCACAATTACATCGACGTGGACTGGTATTGATACTGAGACCACCACTATTCCTGCTGGACCTGGTGGAACTGGAACTGTTATTGTTGAAGTACCATCACCAATTGTTCCAGTTACGACTGTTACTTCTACCTGGACTGGCACTAATACCCAGACCATTTCAGTTCCTCCTGCATCTTCTGGAGGAACTGCGACTGTGATTATTGAAGTCCCAACTCCTGTTGTGACAGTTACATCTACCTGGACTGGTACTGATACTGAAACATTCACGGTGACTCCTACAACAATTGGAGGAACCGTGACTGTCGTGGTGGAGGTCCCACAATTCTCGACGTTGGTTATAAGTAGCGCACAGAGCTCGAGTTCCACATATGCTAGTCAAAGACCTTGGAACTCGTCTCTGATTGTTTCTTCACTGACTGAATTAGTTACATCCTCCAGTATTTTGACGTCCAGAACTCTTGTGTCTTCGTCTTCTTCTGATACACCAATAGCTGCAACATCGAGTACTCAAACGGGTGACATCGACACATTGACTCTGGGAACTTCATTAACAGTTTCGACAGGCACAACTACGACAGCGGAAACTGGAGTTCCAAGTACAATTGGCAATACATCTTCGGGTGTGCCAGTTATTGTTTCTTCAGATATACGCACTGGGACTCAAACTGGCATTCCAAATGTTGTTTCTTCTGTGAACACAGAGACTGCAGCTACGGAGACTCCAAGGATTTCCGCCTCAGGCGTTTCAAGTGCTAACACACTTGGAGTTTCCACAAAGATTCTGCCTTCTGTTCCAACTACGATTGTCACTTATGGGACTACTGCTCCAACGGCTGAAGTTCCAGAAGGCACTGGCAATCCATCTGGAGGCTCATCATCTCCAGGTTCGCAAGCTGGTACCACGCCAACAGCTGGTGCCAACAACTTAGGGTCTGCGCAATTGCATTCTACTACACCTATTACTACACTTCAACAGCAATCCAGTTCTGCTACCCTTGGTACGTATACTGTTGCAACATTCGAACAAGCAGCTCACTCATTAGCCGCTTCGAAGATTTCTTTCTGTCTTTTCCTTCTTTTCTCATTCGTTTTCTAGCTTGGGTGATCTAGATTATCTCTCTCTATGATATGCATTATGAATACCCGCTGATTAGTAGTCGGGACAATGTTGCTATCCATTACCTCATTTTTTCATGGTTACGAATAGCCAAGATCTTGTGCTACAATCAGGCAACACTTATGCTCTTTTATAGTAAGATGACTTATTTTTATAATCACATCCTGTAGACATCATGATTTCACTTTCGTTATCAGAAGTGTAGTATATATCCATAATGGTGTCGAAGCTGCCAAATTACATACGGAAGTGATGATGGCTATTAAAGATAAGAACATAATAGCCCAAATTGCTGTTCTTAAGTGCGAAAGTTCATGTATTATGCCTTTGCATTTGATGTTTTATCAATTCCAGAGTAAAGTAGTATAATCTAAAGCCTTTTTTTGGGAAAGGAAGCTCAGGGTTGTAAAGAACATGTTGAAATAATGATACCATGGGAACTTCAGAACGGTGAACTATCTTTGTTTTCCTGATTAATTTGTATCCAAAGTATAGTACAATACAAACGGGAATAATCTAATATGCACTCACGAAAGAACTTCAAAACTCCTATGCACAAATTGGCGAAGCCTCCGGTTAATAAGAATATAACAGACCTAAAAGGGTAAACCACAGACCTAAAAAGGTAAACCAAGCTTCCAAACGTCCAAGAGACACATTTCCGATTTTGAATTTGTATAGCCTGTTGTCATTCAAACCTACAAGAGTAATGAAGGTTTCTCATAGTTTGAACCCTCAGCCTAGTGGAAAGTCTAGCAAAATCTCAAGCTTTTGCTTGTACAGCCCATGTTTACGGCATTTTGCTAAAGCATGGCATGTTAGGAAATGAATTAGCGGTAGGAGCTGGATTGTAAAGGAAGTAAAACCAAAGAATAGTTACCTATTCGCTTTCCATCACTACTGACTTGCAGGGTGGTTTCAAATTGTCTATTTTCTAGAGTATGTCTAATTGGGCATTCCCGATCCGTTTTGAACTTTAATCAAAGGGGACCTGTCATTCCATAGTAATGTTGCATATATTCTTTCAACAAATTACACAGTAGAGAAGGGAATATTCGTATTAAGCAGTACTTTATGCAAATTCCACAATCTTGACTCATCCAGTAGTTGCGTTTACCGGCAGCTGGGAATTCATATTTTCGCTTGCCATTGCCAATGGTACAACCTTTTACCAACGATGAGTACACGCCAAGATTAGACGGTGCTCGTACAAGAGGGCCCTCATTTACTGGATTATTGTATGATCGTTTGCGTTGTATGCTGATTGGCACCTGGTATGCAGCAGTTATTACCCAGCTCGGATTTCGGAACTATTTCTGAGTGGAGACAGGTGAATGTTGCGATGGACTGAACGTTGTAAGAATCGAAAGCAAGAATCGAATTCAACAAAGAGGAACTCATAGAGCTGATTTGGTCTTCTGATAGCTGGGTATAACGAAATATCAGTGCAAGTCCTATTTTAGTTGCGAATTCACAAGAAGCAGACCTGTACTCATGAAACATGCAGATTTGGACGTAGTTGTTACTAAAGAGTCAGCTTCACAGATTGATGTTATACAAAAGAGACGTAACTTGTATCCATTCCTGCCGAATAATACTATCACAAGCAAATTAAGAACCTGACCCGACGTTTGTGATTTCCCTGCCAGTTCATACGAAATATGAATAAATTGAGAACAACCCGTTACGGAAACATTCAATACTGGTTGCAGTTAATTGAACGGAGTTCACAACATGTAGTCCTTGCATACTGGATTGTTGGGACAGGCACAAGAACGGCCAAAAGGAATGGGTTATCACACACACTACTGATTGCAAATTTCATCGTCAAGGGTTCACTTTGCCTGTCCAAGAGCTGCCTCAGAAGGTCATAGAGATTTCAAAGGTCAGGCATTTACCGAACTAGCTGTGTGCTATTTTAATGTTCCTGTATACGCAAGGCCATTTACGAAAAAAATATTAGAAAAAAGTGAGATCGCAAAAAATATTTGCAGCCAAAAGCATGCTGCCTTTTGCCCCTTAAGAATCCTAGCGGAAAAAACGTAAACTTCAATTAGTGAGGCATCAGGAAGCATCCTTTCCCTCCAGTATACCGTGGCTGAGATACTATGAGCCATGCAAGTGAGCCGTACGCGAATTTCTAGTGGTTTTCTTTTCTCTTTAGAGTTAGATTGTTGGTAAAGTATCCCTTGGACAACTCAGGTTGAATATTTTCAATTGGCATGTCATACCAACCAGATAGCTGCAAAATTAGAGGGCTAGAACCAATGAAGTCTTGAATTTAAAACAGTGCACTCATTAAGAATGTAAAGATTTACAATCGTTGCGTAAAATACACTTTTTGGACGATTTTTAAGAAAACTTTCAAAAGTGAGTAAACAAATGCATCAATTTTCTGCCGGTGTCATAACTTATACTATTTATTTGGACGTTTTCCAGGCATTGAACGAGTTTTAACCTAGTATGTAATTTGATTAAACGCTGAAACAAGGGCACGAACGTGCGCCTCTCCACCAGCACGCGATCCAAGCATGAGGCAAGTTGCACCCTCTTTCAACGAAAATGTCGGTAGATCCCGTAGATGCTGCAGTTGTCACAGGTATCAGTTTTCCTTCAAAAAGACCTTGTGAGTTAACTGATGCCACTACCCTAGAAGCCAATTCGACTTCATCAAAGAACTTCGAGTAGAATTGACAATCAATGATGAGAATTAGGGAAAGGCAAGGTTCGCAGTGTCAGTTCCGGCTAGAGTAGCATACTCAGCCACAGCGGCGGATGAAAAGCCAGCCCAAAGTCGAATGTTATTTTAATATCAATGTTGGGTGCATTGTTCTAAAAATGGATAACCGAAAATATAAAGGGGAGTCTAAAAAATAAAGGCAGAACCTAAAGAGAAACATATTGTTACAAACAAAGCAACAATATTGTTTAAAGAGCCAATGGGGGATGTAAGCTTGGCAGCAAAGCCCGTTGAAATAAAGGTGACGGTGGCATTACTGGAGGTTGAGTTGGACGCAGAACTTGATGTAGTAGTAGAAGCTGAGGTGGCAGCAGAACCGGGAGAACCAGATGAACCGGGAGAACCAGATGAACCAGATGAATCAGATAAACCAGATAAGTCAGAGGAGCCAGATGTAGTTGTAGAGCCAGAGGAACCAGATGAACCGGGAGAACCAGATGAACCAGGTGAATCAGATAAACCAGATAAGTCAGAGGAGCCAGATGTAGTTGTAGAGCCAGAGGAACCAGAGGAACCAGATGAACCAGATGAACCAGATGAACCAGATGAACCAGATGAACCAGATGAACCAGATGGGCCAGAGGACCCAGATGAATCAGAGGACCCAGATGAACGATAAGTAGCTGCAGAGCCAAAAGTAGCGGTTGAACAAGAAGTAGCCGCAGAACTAGAAGGACCAGAAGTAACTGTACAATCGCTTGAAGAATCAGACGCAGCTGCAGAACCAGAAGTAACTGCAGAATAACTTGAAGAACCTGAAGTAGCTGTAGAACCTGAAGTAACAGTAGATCCGCTTGATGAACCAGACGTAGCTGCATGTATGCTTGAAGAACCAGACGTAGATGCAGAACCAGAAGAAATTGCAGAGCTGGAGGTACTTGAAGAACCGAAAGAAGGTATAGAACCAGTTGAACCGCTTGTAGAACTGGAAGAAAGGCTTGAGGAACTGGAAATACCACTGGAAGAGGAGGAATTGCCAGTTGAGACAACTTTAGAACCTAATGAAATCTTGTATGCGTCCAAGTCAAACAGGGAATAAACGTGGTCAAAGAATGGCACTCCCAAAGACAAGTATATGGTCAGGTTCGAGAACTGAAGCAATTCGTTGAATGTACATCTGTTTCCAATGGGCATCGAGAAAGTGCTCATTGGAATTGACACGTTTATATCACCAAACAAGAAGTCAATAGTGGATTCGTTGAATAATGTGCAATCAAAAACAAAGGTGTTTTCCATGCCTTCACCTGGCGACACATAAGCAGCATTTTCACCGAATGACTCGTAAAGCGCATGCACAACTGAGAAGGGAAGGCTAATACCTTGGGATCCGATGTCCAACAAGGCTGCGTTAGCGTCAGAAATCTCGGTAGAGTTTAAGTTCTGGACTGAGGACACACTGGTGACTTTTATATAGAATTCAACTGCATTATGGGTATTGCTCTTGAGCGCAAAATCCTGTAAGGATCCAGAGTACTTCGAAGAGTCGGGGGGTCCGAACACTAAGCTGCCTTCTCCAGTAGACGAGTTCACATCTATTGAATACACCGGGCTATCGATGACACCAGCCTCAACTAACTGGTAAGGAAAGTTTGGGTATGTGGTGGCTCCTACTTTGGTGTTATTAGTAGCTTCGATTCCACGCATTCCAATACCAAATATTGCAGTCGAGTTTGAAAGTTCAGCGACTGCAAAGTTGATGTTTTCAAGCAGTTTTCCACCAACGCTAACCGTGTCCTGGGCATAGTATCCAAGAGCAAAAGTCTGGTCATTGAACAAAGTGAAAAACATAGTGTTGTTGGCGCTGAAGGAGCTGGACTTGGAGATATCAAACGAAAACAGAGAGCAGTCAATTTGCTGGCCATCGTTGTGGATAACTACCGGCGTTGTTAATGTACCTTCCTCGATATATTGCTCTTGCAACTGACTCAAAGTGTAGTTGGCAGTGGCGGCACGCTTTTTGAATGTTTCTGTAGGGTCAAGACCCAAGTCACGTTTTGTGTTGTTTGCGCACATTCCGTTGCTAGCACTCAGCACCCAGATATCTGACGAGCCGGTGTCCAAGTTCAATGACACAGTTTCACCTGGAGTCCCAATTGCTAAATCCAATATCCAGAGACCAGGACCAGGAGGCTTCCTTAATGGAATTTCAAGCGTCTTCAGAGCCCTTTTGGCCAACTGCCAGTCTGTGCTCGAGTCTATAATAGACCCCGCCGCATGGCTGACTACTAGCCCAAAAATTAAACTTGATGCTATACTTTTCATTCCTGTAATTTTCGTTGCTTAACGACTTATTACTGTTCCTTTTATTGCAATATTCTGATTATTTATACAAAAATGCAAACGGTGGGTGTTAGTTTATACCCATTTACAAGGTATAGCTATAACAAGTATTCTACGCGGTAAACACAGTTTTATCGAATCTAGAAGCCTCGTAAATGCCAAAAAATTAATATAAGTACGCGCCCCCCTCTTCAATTACATCTAGAACGTCTCAAAGTAGACAAAATTCCGCGCTTCTGGTTATGAAGAACATACGCGACGTATGAGGTAAGAATGCACCCTGAACGAGCGAGATTAAAGTTTATGGTTATGCAAGGAACACATTCTAACTTCTCCTGAAACTATAGATGCATCCAATTTTTCTGGTTATTTCCCAGTGCAATTAATAAAAATCGATTGAAAGTGGGTATTCTGAGGATTCGTGCTTGAGCTATTGGATCATCATGCTCTTCTATGTATTGCAGTTAGAGGATCTAACAAGGCTGCTCTTTTTTTCCGCGGCTACTCTTTATTCTATAAAGCCGCCTAAAGAAGGAACTATGAGGGCAAGCCGTGCTTCAAGCACTCGAAGCTAGTGGGTGGGTTTTCGGTCAGGTAGAAACTGGAAGTCTTCAGTAGAGGCAGATTAGTCGGCCATTAAGACCGCTCTGATCATCAGAGGTGCTCATTTCTATGGTCCATCTCTTCTTCCTGAAGAGTCCGTAATTTTTGCTTGAATGCCATTTACCGCTTATATGATCATGCATGAACTAGTGTTGCATTATCGTAATGTTGTGACACTCACCGCCTCCGTCTGATAGATTTCAAGCACGAGCCCAGATCAAGGGTCACATGATGACGGATGGCGAACCAGCAGTTCCCGTAGTTCATTCACGGACAGCAATTTTCGTTTTGTTCTTCTTGCTTTAACTGTTGCATTGGGTGTTTTACAATACAAATGCGAACTTAGACTTTGTTCTCAAAGCCTTACCATAACGGTAGAAAACGAATGGCACAGGAACCATGAGTAAAGAAAGACATCCCAATAAAGTACAAGCCCAGTTGACATCCAAATTGGTGAACATCTGTCTTGCGAAAAGTGGGAATGCTGCTCCAAAGAGCGATCTTAAGAACGTGTTGGCAGCCAATGCGGAGGCAGCCAAGAACAAGTAACAGTCAACGATGTAGTTCAAGCATGGCAAGAAGATCAAAATCAATCCGAAACCAACAAACGAAGCTGCAACAGTTGGGACCATAAAGTGGATTCTCTCACCGTATTGACCAGTCCATCCGAGCCAGAACAAACCAACCGCAAAGAAAACACCTCCAACCATCATAGGTGGCAATCTTTCCTCTGGCACTGGTTTGCCACCGTTGTTGTCCATGGCCTTACCGTACTGCTTCTCAAAGAAGATGATCACACCACCTCCAACGAAAACACCAACCAACATGGACAAGTAAGGCAACTCGTAAACACCCTGAATGAAGTGGTACTTTCCTTCAAAGACAAATGGAATCGCGGTCAAGAACAAGTAGAGCATACCGTAAATAAAAGCGTTGTAGCAGGTGACCAAGAACAAGATAGGCTCGGTGAACAACATGACAAGAGGTCTGGTGACGTTCTTCTCTGCGATTTCCTTCATACTCAAACTGACTTCCTCGTGAGGAGCGACGATACCCCAGTTACCTGTTCTTCTTCTCAAAGCCTCTGCCTTTTGTACAAGAATCAAAGGATGGTGAGTCTCCTCAAGGAAGAAAGCTACTGTGAGGGTAGAACCACCACCCAAGATTCCGCAGAAGTAACAAGGCCATCTCCAGCCCAAGGACGAGTTCTTGACAGTGAAACCACCCAAGATAGGACCAAGCATTGGACCACCGAACAACAACATTGCAAATATAGCAATGGCCTTACCACGGGACTTTGTCGAGAACAAATCAATCATGATAGCAGGTGCAACCACAAGAGCAGCACCACCGATGAAACCAGTGAAGAATCTACAAAGCATAACGGTCTGCAAGTCCTTTGCGGTTGCAACAGCAAAGTTGAAGACGGTGTAACCAAAGACCGAGGGAAGCATGATGGTCTTTCTTCCGTAGATTTCGCAAAGAGGACCCCAGATGACAGGACCGGTGGCGAAACCAAGCACATATAGCGAGGTCGATAAGGTGGCCACGGTAGGACCGACATTGTAGAGCTCCTCCAACGCGGAGGCAGATTCGGCAAAGATGGCCGACCCCATAGTCAAAAGAAGCGCAGCGTACGCAACACAGCCGGAGTATATGATCTTCTTCCTCAATGGGTAGTTGTGTGGGTGCAATGGGTCGTCTGGACCGTCGAAGGACACCACGTAGGCGTCTCTGTCTGGAAATGCTGGTGGATAGCCCCTGCCACCGCCCATCACGGGCATTGGCTCGTCGGAATCCTTCGCCTGCTCCAAGAGCCTGTCGGCACCGGTCAATATCCTCAGCAATGTTCTGGAGGACTCCACGTGCGACTCGTAGCGGGACATCTCATCTCCTCCCACTGGAACCGCATCGTCAGAGCTGGCCTGCTTCTCCAAGTCGCCTCCGGTGTCGGCCTGGGGCCCGTTATCGGAGGATTCGGTGTCCAAGTCCTCGTGCTTAGCTGCTGGTGCGGTATATAAGTGTGTGGAACTCATGTTAGCTGGAGAGATACTGGTGCTATTTAAGAATACAGAGGGCGTGGCTCCTTATTTATACTTCGGTGGTGATATGAAATTCTCGATGGCTGCGAAAAGCTGTGCCGTCTGACAAATAAATAGCAACAGACGTGCACAAGGAAGAAATTTTGATGAGCGGCTAGGACGACATTCTGAAGTGGGTGGGTCAATTTAGGAGATTAGGCACGAGAGAGGGCGAGCAGCGGCAAGGCTGGTGGGTCCCAAAGGCCACCAGCGCCAGAGCTGCGCCAGAGCTGCGCCAGACGCAAACCCACCGACGGGTGGGCACCAACAAAAAGGGCGAGCCCACCGCTACTTCGTCGCTTCTCTTGGCCTGCGAGCGTTGAGCTAGCGTCCTTGGCTCAGCACGATTTAAGACGGAGACGGACCGGACCGTGCACAAGACGGCATAGCTGACTACTGAGCTGGCACCACCGAGACTTGCCGTGGCACTCAGATTACTAAGGGACATATCGCTGTGCCTGACCACAGTGCAGCGCAGCCTTAGTTCCGGTCGGTGCCAGAAATGTTGAGAGGTCCGTAATTTTTGCTTGAGTGCCATTTACCGCTTATATGATCATGCATGAACTAGTGTTGCATTATCGTAATGTTGTGACACTCACCGCCTCCGTCTGATAGATTTCAAGCACGAGCCTAGATCAAGGGTCACATGATGACGGATGGCGAACCAGCAGTTGCCGTAGTTCATTCACGGACAGTAGTTTTCGTTTTGTTCTTCTTGCTTTAACTGTTGCATTGGGTGTTTTGAGCTGAAATTCAGAAAGCTTAATCGTGAACGGCTTGAGCTTCTTTCTCTACGTTCCTAGATGTTGGAAGAAGCGAAGTGCGAAATTCTTCGTAAGCGCCAAAATGCCAAAAAAATGTGTCAGGCTGAATGCAACAGATTATTCAGAGGAAGGTGCCCTCCAGCATGGCATACACGAAGAAAGCTGTTTAAACTTTCTTTATATAGCATTCTTTATAAGCGGTTACTGACAAAACTTCGGGAACCAAGCTCTATTTCGCTTTGATATGGCCTCATATTGTCGTTTTTGCTCGGAGACAACACGGAGATCCATACATATACTTATCCCAGTAGTCTCTATTGCCAGTGGCTGTGTTTGGTTCTTTTGTTGCCGCGGTCTTCTTTGTTGCCGGCGTTGACTGACTCTTGGTGATACAGTGTTCGGCAATTCCTGGGAGCGACTTGAAGACTAAACATAGCTAGACGAGGTTCCAAAGTGATGATAACTAACTTAGTATTCCATCTGAACTTATCTTGCAAACCATTCATAAAGAATATATTTTGTTAGTGGTACTTTTTCACAGCTTCTCCCTAGATAATAATACCCCAATTCTCAATACTGGATCCCTTGCAGGCAATCATCATTTCTCACTTCCAAGAAGATGGCACTGGGAAATAAGGCTTAAATCGTGAAAGATATACTGATAGTTCTAGAAGCATATCTTTGCCTGCATCTAGGTGGAGTTAAAGCAATATATTTGGTTCGTCTTTGTTTGGTTTTCTTCCTCTTAGACTTTGAAAACTTATCCCACTCTTCATTGTAGATTGTGATACCTTGCATCATGGCTTTTAAGTCTTTCAAAATTTGGTGAATTGTTAAAATCTGGACTCGGTTTTATATGTATTGCAGTTAGGGTCATCATGCTCTTCTATGTATTGCAGTTAGGGTCATCATGCTCTTCTATGTATTGCAGTTAGGGTCATCATGCTCTTCTATGTATTGCAGTTAGGGTCATCATGCTCTTCTATGTATT